>CM062296.1:584899005-586385173 GCA_031216915.1 Pictodentalium vernedei
CCCCAATCCCCAAAATTTGCATCCAAAACAAAAAGAAATCATGTCCTAAAGGACCTCCATAGTACGACTCTACTGCGCATGCGCAGTGACGCAGTCGTCCCGAAATTGGCGCCAAATATCATTCTCTGTTTGGCCCTTCATCAGTCAACATCTCACTGATCTTTGTGCTTGTAAATCTCAGTTTAAAGGATGCCAGACACGTAATTCTTGGAGAAAATGTGATTCTAAGGAGGATAGAAGGAGGAGAGGAAAAAAGAAGTGGCAAAAAATAATCAGGGCTGTACTTAAAATTTTTTGTTAAAATTATGTTAAGTTGCCTATTTTCGAGGCAAACGCCTCTTGTTGTCATTCTTGCTAATTGTTGCACTGCTTATTCAGTGTTTCCTCTCCCCTAACCTTCTAAAGTCCCCCCTTGCAATTCTCCCATGCTTTTGGCATATTTTTGAGAAGTTTCATTTCTAAAATTTCCCTGGGAGAGTTGCTTGGTTACAGAATGTTTTCTGTTATTTTCCCCATAGTTACGTTTTCACCCATGGGTGTATAACGTTTGTGTTCTGCATCTTCCATCTGATGTTCTGCAGATTCTCCCCTGGGAGTCTCTGTTTTGCATCAGATAGAGTGTAATTGAGGACTGATTCCGGGCCAGTTTTTTCAGTGCCTGGAGTCATGTTTTCTTCTGTGTTTACACTGTTTGTTTTCATTGGCAACAGCCTTTTTGAGGGGGGCTGTTTGCCTTTGAGGTAGTTTATCTCATTATAAGATACATTTATATTATCCGAAAGTGTCTCATTAATTATTTTATATAATTTTAAAATTTTTGACCACACTTTGCCATCGGATCCATCGGGGCTCAATGTTACTTTTCAGCAACTTGGGCTTCTCTGAAAAAATATTTTTTCAAAATTATTTTGTTTTGCAATTGTTTTTTCATTTATTAATGGATCATGTTATTATGTATCTTTGTGTCAGGGGTTTTTGCGAGTAACTAGGACTTATTGTTGTTCCTTCACAATGAAAGGAACTTGTTCAAATTGTAATAGGAAGAAATCTTCCTCTGACTTTCATGATTATTGCATAAATTGTAGTCAGTGTTCTCGCATTAATCCCTGTCCTGTATGTGAACATTGGGATGAGAAACATTGGAAACGTGTGTCACGGTATGTTGTTTCTGGAGAAAGAGCGATGCCGGCTCTTTCTCCACAAGGTCACTCTACTCTCTCAGTTTCTATTTCAGAGGAACCAGAACAGGGTGATGTTTCCATGTTATCTTCTTCAAGTGTGCGTCCGTCGTCACAATTAAATACAGAGCTAGCGGCAAAAGTGCTCATGGAGATTAGACAAATGTCGTCCGCTAGCTCGCCCGGTGTAGCGTCCATTCACCGAATGGTTCGGCAGCCGGGTTCGTCCGATGCGGTCCAAGAGGAAATTTTGGGTGATGCGAGCACTATAAAAATAATAGATGCACACCCAGTGACGGCGGATAGTGAACGAGAACGGAGGAAGCCTTTTAGTCCGGTTCCTAGCTCGTCCAGGTCCAGCCGGGCCGCGAGCGAGAGAGGCCCCTCTCTCGTACAACAACATCTGGGACCAGATGTTGTGGTACAAAATGTGTCTTTAGCGGAGCATACGTCCGTCGCTCGGGACGCTCCGTTGTATAAGCAGTCCGCAGAGACTGTTAAGGCTTCCTCTTCTCGCCGGCGCACACGACCGCACCTTGGCTGCGTGACCTCCGATATCTTGCCAGCTTCGCCGATGAAGGATTATTCGGCGACCAGGTCACACCATCCGGCAGCCAGGGACTCGAGACCGATGGACTCCGGACGTTCGCATAGGAAAAGTATGCGGGAGCCATCTGATGCGGAGCTGCCCTCGGCAAAGCAGCGAAAGACCGCTCCTCCGCAGGTCTCGACGTCGGACATTCTAGTGCAGATAGCACAGCTTATCGCAGCATCCCAGCAGCCGACAGAGACGGTGTCGGATCGAGAATTATCCGACGGCGCTGGGTCGGTACGCTCCGCCGAAGCATCGGGGGCGGACGACCGGGAACATCGGGAGGTCCGACCGGATGGTGAAAGGGATACGGATGAATTGGAGCTATCCCTTTCGGAACAACACAAAGCTGCCGTAGACTTCATCCGGCACTTTCTTCCTCAAGTTGTTCCGTCGGGCCAGACTGCTGCGCTTCCGGACAGGAGAATTATAGCGTCATTGGACTCTGATTTTTTCGAGCGGTTCAGGGACATCGCTCCCGAGTTTCCGTCGCAGTCCAATAATGTTGCAAGAACATTTGAATTATTGAACGACGCTATTTTTAAACTTGCTTCCAGGACAGGGAAAGCAGGCTTCTTGTCCGCAAATACTCTCAACCTGCCTTTCATTAATGCAAGGAATAAATTCGACACGGCAGGTCAGGGTATACCGAGAGTTCCTCTGCGTATGGACGACGAGGCGGAAGACTTAGAGCTATCATTACCGTCGTCAGCTTCTATTCCAACCGCAGTGTTGGAAACAGCTATTGCGTCTAACAGAGCCAATTTAGATGCCTTATCTTACGCAGATCACCTTACGAAGGCGTTATCACTGCGTCTTCAAGGGGAAGAGTTTCAGGATATACAATCCTCCTTAAGACTTCTTTCAAGGGCAGTAGCTTATTCCACGTGTAACTCCGCCCTTTCAGTGGCTAATCTGGAGTTGGTTAGACGTGACGCAGCCCTGTCTACATCCACACTAGTGGATTCTAAGGTGAAGAACTCTCTTAGAGTCGCTTCGGTCTCAGGAGATCTTCTCTTTGACGGCAAGCTTTCCGCTATTTATGATAATATTAAAAAGAAAGCTAGTGATTCTCTGTTGTTTAGATCCGCTCCTAAAAGGTCGGATTCAGCAGACACGAATAAGGCGGGCACTTCTGGGTCTTATCCGCCCAAGAGAGGTTCCTATAGAGGTTCCGGTGCGTCCTCTAGCTCTTATTCGAGAGACCGTCAGGATAGCGACTCTCGTTCGGGACGTCCTTCAGGCCGGGACAATCGGTCGGACGCCCCGAGGTCGACGAGGCGAGGTGCGGGTCGTGGAAGACGTGGTTTCTCCTACCGCAGGCCTCGCAGATCCAGGAGGTGATGGCTCAAACCTCTATCGCGTTCCGGTTGGCGGAAGGTTGTCGAGTTTTTCTCAAGAGTGGGCGTCGATTACGGACGACCCTTGGGTGAGAGGAGTGACTTCGGAAGGTCTAAAGATATCCTTCAAACGAAAGCCTCCATTAACTCGAAGTCCAAAGTGGACTCATCTTCCGTCAAACCCTCAGAAAAGAGACGCTCTGCTATCAGAGGTGCAGTCTCTTTTAATGAAGAACGCGGTAGAGGTCGTAGAAAACCAGGAATCGCCGGGATTCTACAGCCATCTGTTTCTGGTTCCGAAACCAGACGGCTCGTTCCGTCCAGTCATAGATTTGAGCTGGATAAACAAGCTGATCATCGCTCCGAAGTTTTATATGGAGACGATTCGATCGGTCAGAGCGAGTATTCGGGTGAACGATTATGCAACGAGCATAGATCTCAAAGATGCGTACTTTCACGTCATGGTACATCCGACATTCCGAAAGTATCTACGCTTCGCAGTCCTAGGAGTGGTGTATCAATTCCGGGCCATGTGCTTCGGATTGAATCTAGCACCCTGGGCTTTCACTCGAGTAATGAACTCGGTAATGATTTACTTCCGAGCTCATTCGTCTGCGGTAACGTCGGCCTACCTGGACGACATTCTTCAGAGGTACGGCAACGAGTTAACGCTTCAGAACGATGTTCAGAATCTTCTTCTATTGCTCCGACGTCTCGGTTTCATAGTAAACGAGGAGAAGTCGGATCTGGTGCCGTCCAAGTCATTCACTCATCTGGGAATGAGCTTCGAGACGCACAACAATCTCGTTCGTCTGCCGTTAACCAGAGCGAAATTAGTCAGTTGTTACGCTCGCTATTGTCTAAATACAGACAAAGTCACAGCGAGAGAATTTATGAGACTGATAGGTCTGTGCGGAGCCGCTGCGGATCTCATTCCGATGGGACGGCTACGCACACGGCCTCTTCAAATTTTCTTGACTCAGAATTGGAGTGTGAAAATTCATTCGCTCGATGTAGACGTTCTCTTGTCAGATCAAGTGAAACAAGAGATTCAGACTTGGGCAAACATTCAGTGGTTAACTCAAGGAGTTCCGCTGCAGTTGCCGGATCCGAGTTTTACCATTATGACGGATGCCAGTCAAACAGGTTGGGGTGCATCATTAATCCCAACGGATTCGAGATGCCAGGGTCTTTGGGATCCGCTATTCCTGTGCAAGCACATAAACATCAAGGAAATGATGTCAATTTGGCTTGCGTTACGTCACTGGATGGACATTATTCACGATGCTCATGTCCAAATCCTATCCGACAATACGACAGTAGTGGCGTATATACGGAATCAGGGAGGCACTCATTCAGTTCCGTTGTTCAATCTAACGGAAAGAATCCTTCTGTTTGCGTTGGAACATCACGTTCTTCTTTCGGTCCGTCACATACCGGGTCGTCTGAATGTGCTAGCAGACTCCCTTTCTCGAAAGGGTCGCTTGTTGCCGTCGGAGTGGACTCTCAACAAACAAGTATTCAATCAGATTTGCTACCAATGGGAACGGCCAATGATAGACTTATTTGCGACACATCTCAACAATCAGTTGCAGACGTATGTGTCCCCGTGTCCGGATCCAAGAGCATTTGCTGTAGACGCTCTATCGATCCCTTGGGACGGAATGATAGGATATGCGTATCCTCCAGCGCCGTTAATTCAACAAGTATTGCTAAAGATAAAACAATCTCAATGCAAGATTCTGTTGGTAGCATCTCTGTCGCCACAGAGACCGTGGATAAATCTACTCAGGTGTCTGTTGTGGGACCTACCGCGGAAGCTCCCTCCACGAGAGGATCTTCTTTGGCAGGGGAAATCGCGCCAACTGCATCACAACCCGCAAGGTCTCAACCTTCACGTTTTTCCGTTGTGCGGTCCTTCTTGCATGGCAAGCACTTTACAGGACGAGCAGTGGACGCGATTTCTAACTGTAGGAGGACCTCCTCTTCGCTAAACTATGCGGCTAAGTGGAAGGTTTTCCGTCGTTGGTGTAGGGATCATTCTGTTGATATATTTGATCCCTCTATACCAGACATTGCTAACTTTCTAGTATACTTGTTTGACGAAATCAAACTGCAACCGGTTACTATAAAGGGTTATAGATCTATGTTATCTGATACCTATGCACATCATGATAGTTTACAAATTGGATCTAATGTCTCTTTATCGAAATTGGTTAGAAACTTTTCGATAAATAGACCCAGAACTCTTAGATTAATTCCTAAGTGGAATTTAGCTTGGGTTCTCCTTAAATTGAAGGAAAAGCCATTTGAACCTCTTGGGACAGTAGATTTCAAATTCTTATCTTATAAGACAGCTTTTCTCTTAGCTTTCTCTTCTGCCAGAAGAGTCAGTGAGCTTCATGCACTATCGGTGGATGATTCTCATTATCGTAGTGTTGGGAACACTATCACCTTCACTACTAACGTCGGTTTTTTAGCTAAGAATCAGGCTCCTAATAAATATCCGGAACCTATTGTTATTAAGGCTCTTCCGTCTTCAGACGGGCGTAGGCCTTTACTCTGTCCTGTTAGAGCACTACGTATCTATAAACAGAGATCTCAGTTCATCAGAAGGGGACGGAAACGTTTCTTTCTGTCTTTGATGCCTAATAGAAAGGACATTTCAGTCCATTCTATTGCTAGATGGATTCAGTTAACTATCCGTACTGCGTATGAAGATTTATCTTCTTCTCAGCAGTCTGTGCTTAAGATTTCTGCTCATGAAGTAAGAGCTCTTTCTACTTCCTGGGCTTATGCTAATAGTGTTGCTATTACAGATTTAATGAAGGCTGCTTATTGGTCTCAGCCATCCACATTTACTAATTTTTATCTCAGAAATATTGAGTCCATTTCTGGAGACCTGCATTGTTTAGGTCCGTTATCTGTTGCTCAGAATGTCATCCACTAAACAGTTGCAACTATAGTTATGCAGGCTTTCTGTTCCGGCAGTGACTCCGTCCGGCTGCCCTCTTCGCTCTGGGCTATTTGACCCAGGGCAAGGGGAAGGGGGGGGGGGGCGGGTGTTCCCTTAGGTCACCTGCTTTATAGTGAAAAGCAAGGGAATGCCTCCTCCAAGACAGTATTTCTGAGTCGCTTCCGGGATGGTTTTAAAGTGTAATATTAATGTTTAATTTCATTCATGTCTTATTTTTAAAGTGTAGCTCGGTGTGAAGCATTTGTATATGTCAAGTGTCAAACGGGCTTTAATATACAATACTCGGACACTTTTAAATGATTATAAAGAGTCTCAATTCTCTGGACTACTTTATTTATTGGCTTGTTTTAAAAATAATTAGTATAAAGGTTATACTGGATATTAATAGAGAACATGAATGTTATTGTGCTCAATTATTAAGGGTAGTGTATCTTTCTAATTTAAATATTAAATAAGAAAGATACATGTAAAGCCTAATACTCCTTTTCTCCTTAAGGGGTTACCTCTTTATTTTATAATTGAGCTTATTGGATTTTCCTCTATGTCCTAGGCCCTCCAGCCTGTTTACTATTCAGCTAAGTCTGGGTCATTGGTACAGTATAAAAATGTTAAAAAATTTATAGTAATTTATATATTTTTTATACTTACCAATGACCCAGACGGGGATGGCCCTCCCTGAGTTGGGAACTCTTGCCTCCCCGCTGAGTACATAGCGCTGACCAGGCACTGCCAGTAAGAATGATATTTGGCGCCAATTTCGGGACGACTGCGTCACTGCGCATGCGCAGTAGAGTCGTACTATGGAGGTCCTTTAGGACATGATTTCTTTTTGTTTTGGATGCAAATTTTGGGGATTGGGGGGCAAAATTTGTGTTTGGCCCTGGTTTTTGTGGAGTTAGCACCAGCTAAGTCTGGGTCATTGGTAAGTATAAAAAATATATAAATTACTATAAATTTTTTAACTTTTTCTACAATTGCCTTGATGGGTAGGGGTTATGGGAAAATCATTATAAGGCAGGAAAACAGATGGGTCCGACGCTAGTGGCCAGTAGTGGGGGGGGGGGGGGGGGGGGAGGGGCAAAATGCTTGGCCCATCTGTCGGACATTTGGCCTCTGTTTACTAGAATTGATTTTGGGTCGTTTTCCCAATATTTAAACCTTTACCCAATGTGGATATCAGACGACACTTGCAAACAAATTTCTTGAATAACAATTTTTAAAAAATCATTTTTGGTCTAAAAAACATAGCTGACGACCCCTCATTGGAACGAACCCGTTGCGCTTGTTTCAATGAGGGGTCATAAGCTATTTTTTGTGACCAAGAAGGAAAACATAATATAATCTAAATGGCCATTTTTTATGAAAAGCTCTGGCCGTTTTGGCCTTTAAGTTAGGAAAACGGTTTGGAAATTTTGTTGAAAATTCTCAATTCCCGTTTCATTCAACTTGCTATGTAAAGGGCATAGGCGTACGGGACAATGTGTGGGTGTACTGGGGGGGGGGGTATTTTGCTCAAAAAGTGATTCTGCGGGCGCCATCGATGCGCTTAACCCGGGGTGTATGAGTGTGAGGGAATAATACGATTATGCACCCCCCCCCCCTTCTGGGTGGTGTCCGACGGGGCTCGTCATAGTAAATGAAAAATTCGATGGTCTGAGACCAATTCTATAGAGTTCCACCATCAGCTGCTTCTCGAACCTTGTAATTAGAAGTAAATCGGTAACTTGGAGGGGGGTGGGGGGTGGGGGGGGGGGGGGGGGGGTACCTGGCCAAATTCATCGAAATGTTCCGCGGGGCAAATGTCTAAAGTTGCACTATAAAAATCGAACTTTTTCGGCAGTTTTCAAGGTTTTTTTTTTATTTGGGGGGGGGGGGGGGTGGGGGGAGGGCAAACTTTCTGACAAAAAAAAGAAAAAAAGAAAAAAGAAACTGCCCGAAAAGTTCGAGTTTTCCAAGTTTAAGTGAGGGAGGAGGGAATATCCCCCTCACCCCATCCCCCTCTGCCTGTACACGTATGAGAAAAAAGCAGGCGCAGCCAGGCTTCTATTATTTGGGAGTTCCAACCAGATTTAGTTTGTTTTGTTTTTTTTTTGTTGTTGTTTCGTGTGTGTGCTTGGGAGGGGTGGGGTAGTGGTGGCAATTCTTGTTTCTAGTCCAAACTAGGGCCCCCTGATCGTTACCCAGGATGGGGTAATGAGCAGAGGGTCATAGTTAGGACTAGGCCTCCCCGAGAGAATTTCAGTGCGCTAAGATCAAAGCTGGGGTAACTAGCGTTTCTGGCCCTATATTGTGGACCTTTTTGGTGCTCTATGTTATGTGACACTTTCGGGTGAAGAAGAGGGAGGGGGGCAGCCAAAAATTTAAGGGGGTGGGAATCCCCCCCCCCCCCCCCTCCCCCATTGCTACACCTCTATGGTAGAAATCTAAATAAATGTTAAAACATCTTCCAATTCAAGGTTTTTCAATTAAAAGGCACAATAAACATTTTTTGGAGTTCTTTGTCTCATTTTAAGGGCTAGGTTAATTTTAAGACTTCCAGCCCTTTCGTTGAACCTGTGAGCTCCTGCATCAATTTCAAATAACGTGACTGTAATGTTGAAGAAGATAAAGCCAAGATTATGTCATAATTATCATATCGTGTGAACAGTTAATCTTCAGAAATTATCTGATTCATCTCAAGATAACTCCAGGATTAGTATACACTCTTGATTCATTGGGATAAGCTAACAGTGAACATGTGATGGCTTGAAAGTCATTCATCGGAATTATCAGAGCTCAAATCCGACCCCGATGACGATAAATTGTCTAAATCAATATCATCTATTGTGAAGTCAGAATGTTCTGAATCAGACGGACTGTCAAGTTCAATCAGGTCATCGTCGCAGGTAACTGAATCATTTTGTTTATGGAGGAATAGACAGTTTCGCTTTCTCATCATACCAGTTTTCTGAGACGCACGAGGTTTCCTCTTCATTGAATAGCCTTCCAATCGACGGGAACGTTGCCGACCATTTAAGCCGAGTGTCACATAATGTTGAGCAGCCATTTTATACAGTTCGTCGCCACCAGAGACAAGTTCCCTACCCCTGACAATGAGTAACTCTTCGATAGAAGAGTGGTTCAACGACTGACGCTCCTTGCTGATGATTTTTGAAAATGAGCTAAAGACCCTTTCAGCCTCGGCACTGGATATCGGAATGACCATACACAGCTCAACTAACAGCAAGAAGTTGGTGATATTGAGAGCATTCGCACAAAGGAAGACCTGTGGCCATGCTTTGCTGGGGCATTCCGTTTTGAGGAAAGAAGTGAAGTGAACATGGGCAGTTATAAGTTCAGTTTTAATGCGGGAAGTGTCACAACCATTACTGGTGAGAAGATCCTCAAAATGTTTCACAACTTCTTCCACTGCGCGTTCTATTTCCGCCAAAGATTTGTACACATAAGTTTTGGTGTCGAGCACCGTTGTGACATTCATAAAAAGGGTGTTGTCTGTTAATTCAACAAAACGTGCATTCAAATTTGTGACCAATTTTCCTAAAATTAGTTCGATTTCAGCTGTAACAGCAGACATAGCTTTATCTTGGCTCACTGACATGGAGTAGTTGTGGAATGTGACGTGCCTGTCTGTCAACTCCGAAAGAATTTCTTCATTTTCACTGACTGCTGAGCCTCTTGTCGTTCTAGATTCGTACATTGTTTGGGAATCATCCTCAATGAATGGCCAACACAACCTACAGACAGAAGGAAAATATTCCTTCATGTATAACACTGCCGATTTTTTTTCGGCCACCACCCGCTTCAATGAATCAAGAGTAGACATGGATGATTTTATGACAGATATGGCCTCGGGCATCAGTAGGCCTCTTTTTTCCAAAGTTTGCGAAAATGGAGCGAGGTAGGCTAACTGGTCCCTTCGAGCAGCCAGAAAGATCAAGTGATCAAGGCGCATAGCATTTTTCAGATATCCTTTTAAATTTGGAATAAAATCTTTCATTGTTTTATTGAAGGGTGAGCTGATCTGTTGGTGACAAAAGCCAAGAAAGATTGGCAAGTTACGAAGATAATTTTCAGAACTTTCCACTTGAAAAGAGACCCATCTTGTACCATTAACTCTTTTGTACTTGTACAGTCTCAATCCAGAGAAGCACGCTTGACGCTTCATAAGCCTCCTTCGCAGGTTCACGCGTTTGAATATTTTATGACAATTTTCCAGCTCCTCGTCACATGCAGTACTTAATGTTGAGCCCTTAAAGCTCTCCTTCAGAGCCAACTCAATACGGTGATTAGCACACCATCCCATGAGAACATGTGAACCAGTTTCTTTTTTAATTATGTTGAACAAGGAATGGTTGACGGCCGCCCCATCGCTCCACACACCAACTAGTTTTTCTTTTGGGTCAAAATCAAGCTCAAGCTTTGACAGGCAGTTTTGATAGGCCACTTTGAGGCCTTCAGCATTTGTATTTTCTGGCTCTTCGAGTGCCACAGTATAGAAACGGGGGGGGGGGGGGGGGTTCCTGCTTTACACAGTTTTATAACATAAAGCTCCTTCTCGTCGGTGGTTTTCGCACTTGACGACCCATCATAAAGCATGGAAAAAAAATTACATTGGCCAGTGTTCAGGGGATCTGTGACCTCCTCTTTCCGGATTACATGTGCAAGAGTGGAGACCATTTCCTTTCCAGCCTTATTGGTGATGTGACCCGAGCCCAGATCTACTTGGTGAAATGTTTTTTCAAAATGTGCTATGCGTTCAAAGTCTTTATAAGATTTATTGTTCACGGCTATGAATTGTGCCAGCTGAAACTTAGAAACAAGTTGTTTCTGTTGGAACTGGGTGAGTTTCTGAACAGATTCTTTGAGAGAGAGTTGACTATTAGTATTCGGTAATTTTGAAAATGAATTTGATATTGATGTGGCAGATTCGCTTTCAGTTGTCTTGCTAGTACTAGTGGGCTTATTTTCACCGCCGCTGAAATCAGCCGAACGCTTTCTTAACAGTGCAGAATTGTGCACCCGGGACTGAAGATGGGTGATAGCGTTGCATTTTTTAATAATACTTGTCCCTGTGATCCACTTTTCAGTTTTTTCGAGCACCTGGCCTTTATGCTGAGGATTATTTATGGATAATTGTCCACTGGGTCCTGAGTCGTAAATCTTGCGGCATAATGTGCAATAGACTGCTTTGACAGTCTCGGCATCTTCCTCCGTCTCAAAGCCAATACAGTCGATGCCCCAGGACAAAACTGTTTTTCTTTTTACACCCATTTTTTGTTTTATCACTTTGGTCGACCTTGAAAAACCATGTATTGCCAAGTCGCGTGCCAAATCAAGGCCGATAATAGCGCGTGAAGCCTATATGGGCAACAGCAGGGCGCGTTTCAAAGTCCCTGGCAGGGAAGATAAATCATCTTCCCTGTCCCAGGCAACGCCGACAGCAGCTAGCGTCATTAGGCGAATCAAGTCCGATAATAGCGCGTGACGTTCAGTTTTGTCGGCAACAACGAGGAGCGTCATTGACAACAGCAAATAATTATGGAAGCGGAGTTTACATTACGACACCGTTGCGAAGGCTAATTAATTTTAAGTTTTGGGTTTTTGTTTTTTGTTTTTTTTTTTTTTTTGCCGTAGCTGGGCGATGGAGACCAACTCTCCTGGTGATTTACTACGGCAATTATGTGCCGTTGCAAAATCAATTTACTACAGCATTTTACTACAGCATTGCCATTTGCCGTAGTCAATTTAGAGGGCTGCTACGGTCAGTATTTATGTACAGACCGTTACAATACTTTATATGTACCTTTGTTATCAGGTCATTACCTAGATGTTTGTCATTGCTGTGTCACATACTATACATGTCTTGACAAGTTGAGCTACAGTGTCATTGACACTTTCATTTTTGTTGAAACAGAATTCTTATGAACGTGTGCATTTTCAAGAAAATCCTCTTTGAAACTACAAGGCCAAATGGTTTGAAAAACTTAATGTGACTGATGACTGTAACCCCCTCCACCTTTGATCCTCATTTAATCTTCATCAGGTTGCAGTTATGGCTGCATTTGTGGCTTACAGTTACTATAGAAACTCTACAGGAAAATTACATATGCATCATCTTCACTGAAAGTACTGAGCCAATGTGAACCAGACTTGGCAGGTATGGTCTATGAGAGGTTCTCTACAACTGTTACTCATTTTATCCCCGATGGGTGAAAAACGTACCCGCCAGCAGCATTCTTTGATTCTGATTGGTCAATTTTGAAAACTCGTCTCCTCTGAAACCACAGGGTCAAATGTTTTGAAATTTGCATGGTTGATGGCTGGGACACCCTCTACCAACAATCCTCATTTAATGTTGATCGTTTTACAAACATGGCCACAATTGCGGTTTATAGTTACTATAGAAAACCCCTGTGGGAAATCACATTTTCATCTTCTCTCTGGAACTACTGAGTCGACGTGAACCAAAAACTTGGCAAGAATGGTCTATACGAGGCCTCAACAAGCGATCCTCTTTTTGTTCCTGTTGGTTGGAAAATATGGCCACCAGAGATATTCTATGATTCTGTTTGGTGGATTCAAATGTTTTGAAACTTCACGTCACTGAAAACTGGGAAACCTTCTACCAATGTTCCTCATGTAATGTTGATGTAATGTTGCAAACATGGCCACAATTGCAGCTCATAGTTACCATGGAAAGCCTATGGTAAATCACATTTTTAGCTTAACTTGACATAGTCAAGATAAGCTATTGTCATCACGCGTGCGGAAGTCTGTTAGTCTGTGAGTCTGTTAGTCTGTGAGTCTGTGAGTCTGTTCACATTTTCCTTTAGCACGGGCTACATTCCGCAGTTCTTGTCTGATCGTCACGAAATTTCATATACAGGTTTGGGGTCATGTCTAGATGAGAACGTCCCCCTTTTGGTCTTGATCGGGCAACCGGTATGGCTGCAAGAGCCCAAAACCCGAAAACCATTAGCACAGTCTATAGGTTGTATTTATGAAGGGATTCCATTGTAACTTGGTAGGATGCCTCTGTATAATGCCTAGATGAGAACGTCCCCTTTTGGGCATGATCTATCAACCGTAATTGCTGCCCAAGCCCTAAACCCAAAAACTTTTATCACAGTCTGCAGGTCATGTTTAATGTGGAGGGATTTCATTGTAACTTGGTAGGATGACTCCTTGTGATGTCTAGATGAGAATTTCCCCATTTGGGCATGATCTGCCAACCGTGACGACTGCCCAAGCCCAAAACCTGAAAACCTTTAGCACAGTCTACAGGTCATATTTATTGAGGAATTTCATTGTAACTTGGTGGGTTGACTTCATATAATGTCTAGATGAGAAAGTCCCCTTTTGGATGTGATTGGGCAACTGTGGCGGCTACAGGGGCCCGAAGCCCGAAAACCTTTAGCACTGTCTAGAGGTTATATTTATGAAGGGATTTCATTGTAACTTGGTAGGATGACTCCAAATAATGTCTAGATGAGAACGTCCCATTTTGATCGCGATCATTCAGCCTTGATGGGTGCCCGAGCCCAAAAACCTTTAGCATAGGCAAAAGGTTATATTTATAGAAGGATTTCATTGTAACCTGTTAGGTTGACTCCATATAATGCCTAGATGATGACATCCCCTTTTGGTTGTGATTGGTCAACTGTGATGGCTACAGGTGCCCGAAGCCTGAAAACCTTGAGCACAGTCTACAGGTCATATTTATGAAGGGATTTCATTGTAACTTCGTAGGATCACTCCAGGTGATGCCCAGATGAGATTCTCCCCTTTGGTTACGATCATTCAATCATGATGGCTGCCCGAGCCCGAAGCCCAAAAACCTTTAGCACAGTCTACAGGTCATATTTATGAAGGGATTTCATTGTAACTTGGTAGGTTGACATTCATATAATGTCTAGATGAGAACATCCCCTTTTGGACATGATTGGGCAACTGTGACGGCTACAGGGGCTCAAAGCCCGAAAACCTTTAGAACAGTCTACAGGTCATAATTATGAAGGGATTTCATTGTAACTTGGTAGGTTGACTCCATATAGTGCCTAGATGATGACATCCCCTTTTGGTCATGATTGGTCAGATGTGATGGCTACAAGTGCCTGAAGCCCGAAAACCTTGAGCACAGTCTACAGGTCATATTTATGAAGGGATTTCATTGTAACTTCGTAGGATCACTCCAGATGATGCCCAGATGAGAATGTCCCTCTTTGGTTTTGGTTGCGATCATTCAACCATGATGGCTACCAGAGCCCAAAGTCCAAAAACCTTTAGCACAGTCTACAAGTCATATTTATGAAGGGATTTCGTTGTAAATTGGTAGGTTGACTTCATATAATGTCTAGATGAGAACGTTCCCTTTGGATGCAATTGGGAAACTGACAGCTACAGGGGCCCGAAGCCCGAAAACCTTTAGCACAGTCTACAGGCCATATTTATGAAGGGATTTTAATGTAACTTGACAGGATAACTCGTTTTGGAATAATTTCACTGTAACTTGTAACTTTTGTTGATATACGTTAACTGTGAGGGCCACATACATTAACTGTGAGGTCATATTAACCCACCCCTCAGCTCTTTAGTACAGTGTACGCCTCATATTATTTTTATCAAAAACATAGCATACAGGGAACAGAAATGAACATATTCCCAATTATCACAATTCTTGTCTTATTTCACAATCCTTTCATAAACATTGAACATTATCCTTTTCATCAAACACAACACACAAGTTAATCTACAGTGTCATTGACACTTTCATTTTTGTAGTTCCAGGTGAGTGATTACAGGCTCTGTAGAGCTTCTAGTTTCCTTTTTTTGAAGTTTCATATAAATTTGGCAGTGTTTATTAACCAGACAAAATCTAGGATTCAGTGTCAGTTGTACCAATGCTCTGCTCTCCGCTTGCCATGAACAGGACTTAAGCAGACTTCTGGAATTAATTATCTAATGAATGAAAAGTTTCAGAGTGCCAAAAATGCACTGCGGCAATGTGGGATTGAAATTCCTTGCTACCTTTACTTGCTTACGGATCCACAAGGGGCGGAAGAGAGGATCAATAATCTTCTTGCTTTGAGTGTGCGCCCTGGCAGTAAGGTACTGGGGTCAGACCGTTGAGAACCAGGAACTGGAAGGTGACAAGGAATTGAGCATATATACAAGAATTCAGCCGTTTTTTACTCAGAAACATGGGAATATTTAGGATGAAACTGAAACCACAATTTGATGTTTTTTTTCGAATAAAGAAAAGAAAAATAAACCCAAATAATCGCTGTTTGGGAACAGCCCCAGCATATTATCTATAACGGTTTATATAAAAATAAAAAAAAGGAAAAATTACACTAATATGTGTTATTAAAAGCTGGGAGTCGCCCATTAGCCTCCAAGGTAGAGTGTTGTGCTGCTAATATGTGGTAGTGTAAGCAACAGTAGGCCATATGTTAGAATTATTTCACAATTATTTACAGAGAAATACCAAGCAATGCATTCCATATCTTGATGCTAATAGGCCTTATTTACAAATGGGTCAGGCCTGCCCCCTCCCCCAGTACCAAACAAAATTTAAAATAAGGCTTTCATGCCATGTTTTGGCTAGCCCCGACCCCCCCCCCCCCCCCCCCATCCTCCCCTCCCCAGTTTCTGACACCTGTGCTGACGGTAAAGAAGGGGCTGTATCGTGAATGGAGCTCTGCACTTGACCAACGATTGTAATTTTTGAATGTGATTCTTTAAGTAATCACTTTATTATTGAGAATTTGAAACATGCTGCTAAAAATGACTGCAAAAAAAATGTGATTTCTTTTTAATATCAAAAGCTGCCAGAAGTCTCCATATGCATTTATAACTGATTTAAATTTTTTTGGGGGTTGGGGGGAGGGAGGCACCCCCACCCCTGACATTGACCATGACTTGCGGCCAACGCAATCAGCGCTTGTGCCTGCCTTTGGCATCTGCATCAATATCCCAACACTTTTGAAATGAAGCATGTCACAGAATTAACTCTCGGGTTCGAATTTCCATTCCCAGGCACTGATAAGTGTTTTCTGTTCGTAAGGCACATACTAAGTTAGGAACGGCATGCATAAACATTGGTTTGTCAGAAGCAGGGTTATTTCTAATTAATGTTTTGTAAAACAATAAATTTGTTTTAAAATAACATCGCAAGTTATTTCAATGGCCCCAGCCAAGAAACAACAAGGGGGACGTTTTGACCAACTACTGGGGAGGTTTTGACCAAAACAATTGGGGACGTTTTGGCTTGGGGACATTTTGACTAGGATTCCTCAACAGAGAATCTTTTGAAAAATGTGAAGGGACGCATTTTCAGAAAATGAATTTCCCTTGAGTTGTGTGCAAGTCCCCATCTCATTTAAGATAATTTTGCTAAAAAAATAGTAACAAACGTACCAATGTCAATAATTAAAAAATAAAACCATTCCAAATGAGAAATTTCAACTTGGAATTAAACGAAGCATATTTTGCACAAAACGTCCCAGTTTTGATTTCAGTATGAACTACCTATGGGACGAAATGACCGTTAACCACATCCACATGGGATTGGGAAAAAGAACTTACTTCGAAAATCACGCGCCAGTCAAAGTTTGTTTGGGAGGTGCAATTAATAAGTAGATTGTGATTTTTTGCAACCGTGCGTTTGTAAATAATCAGTGACATGGTCATACCATGCAAAAGGAATAACAGTACGTTTATTTTTTGTTCGGTTTAAGCAAAAACCTTGATATACTTTCAGAAGCAAAATGTCGGCTTTCTGTTTTCGAATTCCTTGCGCGGCACATGCAGCCTGCAGGTGACGTAACTTTCCTGTGGCCCATATTTCTTTATTATTTCTCATTATTTGTCAGTCATAGTGGTTCAAATAAATCACTGTGTCGTCAAACGAAACTATCAAGAGTTCTTGGAATGCATATGTTATAATGTGGTCCGTAGGGATCCACCTTTGAAAAACCACCAGGCTGCTTCGATACTTTCGTATGTTAGCTGTGCTGCCACATAACGTGTTTTTCAAGAGGAACTAGAAAATTCTGATGCAAGTACCATTGCACAAAAACTGAATTATTGTGGTGTTTCATTTACAGACGCTCTGTTATGTGATGCTTCATTTGCACATTTCTTAGAGTTTGGGGGGGGGGGAGGTGCAAAAATGTTGTAGGGTCCAGATCCCTGGCCCACTCCACCCCACCACACCCCCATTACACTCAGGCATGCACTACCTTAGTTGGTAGGAAATGTGGCTTAAAAAGACGATTACCTGTGGGCACTGTTTTTTGGGTGGCAAGTCTTTTGTTATATTCACATTTTACAAAGAGTGGCATAGGCATCAACAAGGTGGGGGAGAGGGATGAGATACAAGTTTATTAGCTCATCTGACTGAAAGTTAGGGGGAGCTTAAGTGATCACTTTCTGTCCATCTGTCTGTCCGGCATGAACCTTACATTTTCAACTTCTCATAAACCCGGGACCAAATTGAACCAAATTTGGTACGCATATTCCTTATCATATGTCAATTCAAGATTATTCAAATAAAGTTGCCACGCCCACAGGGGCTTCACAAGGAGCATCATTCTGACAGCACCCATAAATTGTTTTCCAAAATTAAAAAATCAACTTCTCCAGAACCATCAATTAGAATTTTCTGATATTTGGTATATAACATCTCTAGGAGGGGTAAGATTCAAGTTTATTAAAATCCAGTCCCTGTGTTAATATTTGGGCTCCCTGTAAGAGCCCAAATTTTAACTTAGTGAAATGTGAGGAAATTTCTTTAAAAATCTTCTTCTTATTTGGTATACAACATCTCTAGGGGGTCAGGATCAAGTTTGTTCAAATTGGGTCCCCCAGAGTTAGTATTTGGGCTCCCTATTGAAGCCCAAAGTTTAACTTGGTGCAATTTGAGGAAATTTCTTTAAAAATCATCTTCTTCAGATCCACTCATCAGAAAACTTTCATGTTTGGTATACAACATCTTTAGGGGGTGGGGGGTGGGGGTGGGGGGGGAGGGGGTCAAATTCAAGTTTGTTCAAACCGAGTCCCTGGGTTTATATTTGACCTCCCTAATGGAGCCTGAATTTTAACTTAGGAATTTCTTTAAAAATCTTCTTCGCATTCACCAGTCAGAATCTTTTCATATTTGGTATACAACATCTTGAGGTGGGTCAGTTTCAGATTTGTTCAAATCAGTTACCTGCAAATATTTGGGCTCCCTATGGGACCCCGAATATGAACTAAGTGCAATATGAGGAATTTGTTTTTAAAAATTTTCTTTAGACCATGCTGTCAGAATGTGTTCATATTTGGTATACAACATCTCTTGGGGGTGAGATTCAGGTTTTTTCAAATTGAGTACCTGGCTTAATATTTGGGCTCCCTACGGAAACCCAAAAAGAAAAAGTCTGTTTGGAAATAATATCATGTCAAACTGGAAATGCAATTACTGTTAATTAATCCAATCATAGCACATTTCTAATTGATCTATGATGAGGAATTTTATTCACTCCTGCAGCCATAGATAGATAAATGTCAGATTGGTTCGTTTTATCACACGCTGCATTTTTAGTAAGAATTATTTATTAATTAATATCCATTCAGATTTCATGAATTTCTGAATAAAATTTTTCAGAAATTTTACTGAAATGTGAAGGACAAAATTTCACTAAAATTTAAAAAAGAAAATTTCAGTGAAATTTTGAAAACATTTCATGAAATTTCTGAGAAATTTCACTGAATTTCATCAAAATTGTGAAATACTGCCAAAATTTTAGCTTTTTGCCAAAATTCACTGGAATTTTAGTGAAATTTTGGTGAAATTTTCTCTTGGGAAGTTTTCAAGTATGTATTGTGCATTTGCTTCTTGTGACTTGGATTGCTTGTCTACTGGAATTCTTCATGAGCTTGTAGATAATCTTTGCCTATCCTGATATCCATGATCTGTTCTTCATTTATTCTGGAATTTATTCATGAATTTTTATTGAACTAAAGTATCATCCTTGTTCATGAACTGTTCTGCATTTGTTCTTGAATTTATTATTGAACTTTTAATGAACTGCAGTATTCATCTTTGTTCATGAACTGTTCTTCATTTGTTCTTGAATTTATTCATGGACTCATCATGAATTGCAGTAATCACCATTGTTCATGAACTGTTCTTCATTTGTTCATGGTGATTTCAGGAACTGTTCATGAACAAGTATGATATTTATTTGTTCATGAAGTGTTCTTTATTTGTTCATCAACATGTTCATGAACATTTCAAGGACTGTAGTTGATGAACTTGGTATGTGAATTTTTCATGAACAGTTCATGAACAGTTCATGGAGTTCATGAACTGTTCATGGACTGTTCAGGAGTTCACAAATTCTGTTTCAAAGGGGTTTTGACAACTTGAGCCAAGTGAGTAATTTAGGCTCACTTGAGCCTCTGGTTTTTAGATCCAGTGGTCAGAATCTTTGGATATTTGATATAAGCTTTTCTTAGGAGGGGCAGATGCAACTTGTTCACATGAATTCCCTGGGTTAATATTTAGCCTACCATGTTAGGTGAGTGCCCTCAGATCCGCTGGGGCCTTTTGTATTGGAATACTATAGTTGCCTCTCATGTAAAGAATGAATCGGAGTGCCCTGTGGAGATACTCATTCTGATAATAGACTGTTATAATGCCGCCAACCTCCAAAGGGGGATTCGGGGGTATATAGCAAAGCCATCTGTCTATCCATCTATCCGTCCATCCTCTGTCTGCACATCAGTCCACCTGTTCATCCATCCATCCATCCATCCATCCATGCAAACATTTTGCATTGTACCTTCAAAGACGTCAGTCGGACTTTGATCTCCTTTGGTATGCTGATAGACCCGCATGGAGGGAATGGGTTCTGTCCAATAATTTTTCCCAGAGTTATGGCCCTTTTTCACTTCTTGGACTTCAAAAATTTGTCAGTACAGAATTAGAAAATTTGTCTGTACCAACATTTTATGTTGAAATTTCAAAGCCATTGGTCAGATTTGGATCTACTTTAGCATGCTGATAGACCCACTTAGAGAAATTAAAATTTGCCAATACAGAATTAGAAAATTTGTCTGTACCAACATTCTATGTTGTAATTTCAAAGCCATTGGTCAGATTTGGATCTACTTTAGCATGCTGATAGACTCACTTAGAGAAATTAAATTGATACGCACAAGGATCGGGTTTCATCCAATAATTTTTCCCAATTATGGTCCTTATTCACTTTTTGGACTTAGAAAATTTTCTGTTTTCACTCTTTTGACTTAGAAAATTTTTCACCATTATTATGCTCCTGACCTCTGACAGAGAATTCGGGGGTATATAGTGAAGCTGTCCATCCATCCATCCATTCCATCCATCCATCCATCCATCCATCCATCCATCCATCCATCCATCCATCCATCCATCCATCTGTTCGTCTATCCATCTGTCTGTCAAACCATCTGTCCGTCCCACTGTCAGTACAAACATTTTGCATTGTAATTTAAAAGCCATCTGTTGGATCTGGATCTCCTTTGGTATGCTCATAGACCCACATAGGAGAATGGATATGCACAAAGAACTGGTTCCATTCAATAAAATTTCCAAAAGGTATTGCCCATTTTAACTTTTTCAACTTAGAAACATTTTTCTCAACATCTGTATTGGATTCACTGCATGTTGGATTTGAAAACCGCTTATTTGATCAAATCATAATGTTAGGGGTTACTTGTTGATGACAGGATAATGCTTCTTTTCGATTTTGGTCCAGCTAGCCAATTCAATGTGGCCTGATGGAACATTCACTTTTCTGCCAGTTTGATTGAAAAACTTGCAAAATGCTTTATATATCTGTGTTTTCAGTTCACGTGACTGAAAGTCAGGGTGAGCTATTCTGATTACCTTTTGTCTGACATCTGGTGTGAAGGTGGTGTTGGGGTCTTTTTCTCCCAAACCACTGGCCACATTTTAATGAAATTTCAAATGAGTAGTGGTTTTATAGGGGCATATGGATTTTTCTTCAAATTGGGTTTCTGCTCATATTGATGAGGGGGTGGGGCCAAAATGCCCCAATTTTTAAAAAAAAATTTCTTCTCATGAACCAGCAGTAGCAGAGTCTTAATATGTGGTATACAGCTTCCTTTTGAGGTGTAGACTCAAATTTGTTCAAGAGAAGTTCGAAGGGCTATAGTTGTCATTGTTATGGGAGGGGCAAACATTTTTGCCCTGTCCAAAATTTCTATTTTTCAAACCGAGAGGCCGATTTAGGAAAAACATTTAAGACCCTTCTTCTCCCAAAACTCTGCTCTAAAAGCTTTCAAATTTCACATATAACATCTTTGGAAGATTATTTCACATGTGTGTTGAAATCAAATCCCTGGGTCCATATTTGGACTCTCTGTGGGGGCCCAAATGTTTAAAGTAGTGCAGTAGGAAGAATATTCTTTAAGAATCTTCTTCAGGTCCACCAAACAGAATCTTTTGATATTTGGTATGCAGCATCCTTAGGGAGGTAAGATTCAAGTTTGTTCAAGCCAAGTCTCTGGGTTCATATTTGGGCTCTCTGTGGGAGCCTGAATTATAACTTGGTTCAACATGAAGAATTTTCTTTAAAAATCTTCTTCTTCAGATCCAGCAGTCAGAATGTTTTGATATTTGGTATACAGTATCCTTTGGGAGATGTGATTCAAGTTTGTTCAAGCCAAGTCTCTGAGTTGATATTTGGGCTCCCGGTGGGAGAATCAATATGAGGAACATTCTTTAAAAATCTTCACATCCTTCGGTGAGAATCTTTTGATATTAGGTATACTGTATCGTTTGGGAGGTGAGATTTGTTAAAGCCAAGTCCCTGGGTTAATATTTGGGCTCCCTGTGGGAGCCCAAGCTATAACTTAGTTCAACATGAGGAATATTTTTTTAAAATATTTTTCTTCAGATCCAGTAGTCAGAATCTTTTGATATTTGGAATATAGCATCCTTAGGGAGGTGAGATTCAAGTTTGTTCAAGTCAATTCCCTGGGTTCATATTTGGGCTTCCTATGTTAGCCCAAATTATAACTTAGTTCAATATGAGGAATATTTGAAAAAAATAGTGATGGGCTGATATGGGTGTTATCGGTATTGCCGATATCCGATATTTCAATTCAATATCAGACCGATACCGATACTGATATTAGTTTTTGTGGCGACACAAGCTTGTGTATAAATATGATGACATTCAGACAGGACTAACGAGACATGGGGTTGTTCAGCAGTCAGCGTGACTCGACACGCATCCCGGGTGGATCTCAACGTAACGTACATCTGTGATGATGTATCAAATTCAATATCATTTCCAAACCGACCCGTCAGTGAGCCCAGGCATGTGAAAAAAATGGGGGTGGGCTTATCCACGAATGAGACTGAACGTAAAATGAAGACTTGACAAAGTTTTATGTGTATGTTTTATTCATTTTTTCCATTGGAATCATCAATCATTCGAAAATACATTTCAGTAGAAAAACATCACGAAAATCAGCACGAAATATCAACAAATCATCAATCTTAACAAATGAGGTCAAAAACGCACATGGTCAATTTGTTTTAACCTGAAACATGTTCGTTCAGTCATTACATTTCCATTTTGAATTGTGTTTATTAAAAAGTATTTGAACTGTGTTTTGTATTACTCACGCAAGAGAAGGTGCCCTCAGTATTCAAAACTCCCATCCATTGTGAAAAAAACAAACGAAATAATCCATTCACGTGTGAGCATTTACATGTACATGCATTGGTGGACCGCTTCTCAGTGAATTCTGTTGCGTTCACTTTTTTCAAGTGCAAGATTAACAGGGGGCAGTTCGCAGCCAACACTGTTGGCACCGGATAACTATCTGCACTATCCATTTCCCAGTTATTGACGTATCGACACTGAACCTGGCTGTTATTGCCAGAGAAGAAAAAAATTGGCGGGGGGTGGGGGAGGAGGGGTCAGACAGGCAGGCCTATCTGTACAGGCCAATATGTTGCAAGATAGTCACAAAGAATTTCCTCACATTTTTTCATCATTGATTCTTTCAAAAAGCATCAGTGATGGAAAATCCGGTGCAAATTTCCTTGTGGTATCATGCAACGTATTTGTATTTTCACTGGTAGTGAATTGACCAATTGTTGGGGACGTTTTTGCCAACTCTTGGGGACGTTTTGACCAACTGGCAATTGTTGGGGACGTTTGGACCAACTCTTGGCAGTCTTGGGGATGTTTTGGTTCGGGGACGTTTTGACCAGCACCCGTAGTGGTAATGCCATAGTGGTACTGCATTTACCCCCCCCCCCCCCCCCCCCCCAAAAAAAAAAAAATCATGAATCATTGTCACTTGTCCGTGATCTGCTGCCTGTAGAGTGTAGAGGTGGGGGGAGGGGGTTACTGAATTCTGCAAGGCATTGATAAAAACACGTCTGCACGTTTCATAATTAAAAATCTATATTTAAACTGACTGCCCTGATGTACATAATGTGTCCCCATTGTTGTAAACAATATGACTTTGGCTTTCCCTTGTTGTTTTGTTTTCAAAACAGCCTTTCATGTTGCATGGATCAAACTGGATGTTACAACTCAGGTTATTAATTCATATCTATTTTGGAGTAGCTATTTTTGCAGAGATCAATCACATCAGGTAATTTTTCAACTCCTTTTCTAAAGTAATAACATGAACAATTTGGGTCACTGAACACGCTGTCATTAATAATTTAAGAACTGGGAATTTCCCATTTGTCTTCACCATCAAGTTGATAAACACGAGGGCTGACAATAATAAATAACACGAAAGTATGTAGTTTGGTAATTTTATTTTTTTAGCTGAAAATGTGAAAAGATTTAATTGACAAAAAAAAACCAACTCCAAAACACATTCACATAATTTTATTTTGATTGAACAATTGAAATTTTCGTGCACATTTTCGTAATGACATGTGTGTTGAAGAATGCTTCACCGGTACCGGTAGTCAAAACTTTAATTCAGAGAAATATGGGGTGGGCTTATTTTGGGTGATACCCCAAAAATACGTTTTCTAAAAAGCTCCAATCTGAGTAACTAGTACTATTTAGTTCAGATTATCAGCGATTTGCCTGAGGACTTGATTTGGAAAAAAATGACACATCGGCTGCCAATATCGGCAGAATTGGTATTTTTTGCCGATACCCGGCCGATAAGCCATTTATCGGCCGATACCGATAACCCGTACCGATAATCGGCTCATCACTAGATAAAAAAAAGAATTTCAGATCCACCGGTTACAATGTTTTGATATTTGGTATATGGTTTTTTTAATGGGGCAGATGCAAGTTTGTTAAAATCCAGACCCTCGGTTGATAGCTGTCAGTGTCAGGTAAGCGCTCTCAGGCCCTTTGGGGCCTCTTGTTCTGTAACTACTGATTTGCTGTTGTATGTTTTGTTGTGAAGTTTAACCCAATGCCTGTTCAGGCTTCTTGAAGATGGGGAAACTGCAAGAAAAACACTATTTTTTTGAGAACTTGATATGTTTAAGTCCATTTTTCTCCACTGAGAAGTGGGAAAGGAAAAAAATGTGTATAGCTTTATGCAGTAATTTAGGTGAAACAACTTTGCCTTTATATGTTATTATAAAAAGTTCAACCCAGGACTGTCAAAGTTGCTTGACTATTCATACAGTCAGCAAGTGGTAAATTTTTGCAAAATTTGAAGGTTTGACTTGTGTTTTCCATTGGTACCAAACTGAAAAACTGAAATCACTTAACATATCTGTTTACATCATCGCCTGTTCAGAATATTTGCTGTTGTAAATTATATTGTACACTTTAATCCAATGCCTGTTCTGGCTCCAAGAAGATCAGTACTGCCAGAAAAATGCTAATTTTTAGCTTAACTTGACAAAGTCAAGATAAGCTATTGCCATCACGCGTGCGGAAGTCTCTGCTAGTCTGTGAGTCTGTTCACATTTTCCTTTAGCACGGGCTACACCCCGCAGTTCTTGTCTGATCATCACAAAATTTCATATGCAGGTTTGGGGTCATGTCGAGATGAGAACGTCCCCTTTTGGTCGCGATCGGTCAACCGGTATGGCTGTCCGAGCCCAAAACCTGAAAACCATTAGCACAGTCTACAGGTCGTATTTATGAAGGGATTTCATTGTAACTTGGTATGATATGCCTCTGTATAATGCCTAGATGAGAACGTCCCCTTTTGGGCATGATCTGTCAACCGTGATGGCTGCCCAAGCCTGAAACCCAAAAACTTTTAGCACAGTCTGCAGGTCATGTTTAATATGGAGGGATTTCATTGTAACATGGTAGGATGACTCCCTATGATGTCTAAATGAGAATTTCCGCATTTGGGCATGATCTGCCAACCGTGACGACTGCCCGAGCCCAAAACCCGAAAATCTTTAGCACAGTCTACAGGTCATATTTATTGAGGAATTTCATTGTAACTTGGTGGGTTGACTTCATATAATGTCTAGATGAGAAAGTCTCCTTTTGGACTTAATTGGGTAACTGTGACGGATACAGGGGCCCAAAGCCCGAAAACATTTAGCTCAGTCTATAGGTCACATTTATGAAGGGATTTCATTTAACTTGGTAGGATGACTCCAAATAATGTCTAGATGAGAACGTCCCATTTTGATCGCGATCATTCAGCCTTGATGGGTGCCCGAGCCCAAAAACCTTTAGCATAGGCAAAAGGTCATATTTATGGAAGGATTTTATTGTAACCTGTTAGGTTGACTCCATATAATGCCTAGATGATGACATCCCCTTTTGGTCGTGATTGGTCAACTGTGGTGGCTACAGGTGCCCGAAGCCCAAAAACCTTGAACACAGTCTACAGGTCATATTTATGAAGGGATTTCATTGTAACTTCGTAGGATCACTACAGATGGTGCCCAGATGAGATTGTCAACCTTTGATTGCGATCATTCAACCATGAGCGCTGCCCGAGGCAGAAGTGTGAAAACCTTTAGCACAGTTTACAGGTCATATTTATGAAGGGATTTCATTGTAACTTGGTAGGTTGACTTCATATAGTGTCTAGATGAGAACGTCCCCTTTTGGACACGATTGGGCAACTGTGGCGGCTACAGTGGCCTGAAGCCCGAAAACCTTTAGAACAGTCTACAGGTCATGATTATGAAGGGATTTCATTGTAGCTTGGTAGGATGACTCCAAATAATGTCTAGATGAGAACACCCCTTTTGGTCGCGATCATTCAGCCTTTATGGCTGCCCGAGCCCAAAGACCTTTAGCATAGTCTATAGGTTGTATTTATGGAAGGATTTCATTGTAACTTGTTAGGTTGACTCCATATAATGCCTAGATGACATCCCCTTTTGGTCGTGATTGGTCAACTGTGATGGCTACAGGTGCCTGAAGCCCGATAATCTTGAGCACAGTCTACAGGTCATATTTGTGAAGGGTTTTCATTGTAACTTCATAGGATCACTCCAGATGATGCCCAGATGAGAATGTCCCCTTTTGGTTGCGATCATTCAACCATGATGGCTGCCCGCGCCTGAAGCCTGAATGCCTTTAGCACAGTCTACAGGTCATATTTATGAAGGGATTTCATTGTAACTTGGTAGGTTTGACTTCATATAATGTCTAGATGAGAACGCCCCCTTTTGGACATGATTGGGCAACTGTGACAGCTACAGGGGCCCGAAGCCCGAAAACCTTTAGAACAGTCTACAGGTCACAATTATGAAGGGATTTTATTATAGCTTGGTAGGATGACTCCAAATAATGTCTGTATGAGAATGTCCCCTTTTGGTCGCGATCATTCAGCCTTGATGGCTGCCCGAGCCCAAAAACCTTTAGCATAGTCTATAGGTTGTATTTATGGAAGAATTTCATTGTAAATTGTTAGGTTGACTCCATACAATGCCTAGATGATGACATCCCCTTTTGGTCATGATTGGTCAACTGTGATGGTTAAAGGTGCCTGAAGCCTGAAAATCTTGAGCATAGTCTACAGATCATATTTATGAAGGGATTTCATTGTAACTTCGTAGGATCACTCCAGATGATGCCCAGATGAGAATATCCCCTTTTGGTTGCGATCATTCAACCAGGATGGCTGCGATCATTCAACCATGATGGCTGCCTGAGCCCAAAGCCGGAAAACCTTTAGCACAGTCTTCAGGTCATATTTATGAAGGGATTTCATTATAACTTGGTAGCTTGACTTCATATAATGTCTAGATGAGAACAGCCCTTTTTGGGCACCATTAGGCAACTGTGATGGCTACAGGGGCCTGAAGCCTGAAAACCTTTAGCACAGTCTACAGGTGATATTTATGAAGGGATTTCATTGTACCTTGGTAGGATAACTCCAAATAATGTCTAGATGAGAACGTCCCCTTTTGGACGCGATCATTCAGCCTTGATGGCTGCCAGAGCCCAAAACCTTTAGCATAGTGTATAGGTCATATTTATGGAAAGATTTCATTGTAACCTGTTAGTTTGACTCCATATAATGCCTAGATGATGACATCCCCTTTTGGTTGTGATTGGTCAACTGTGATAGCTTCAGGGGCCCAAAGCCCAAAAACCTTAAGCACAGTCTACAGGTCATATTTATGAAGGGATTTTATTGTAACTTCGTAGGATCACTCCAGATGATGCCCAGATGAGAATGTCCCCTTTTGGTTGCGATCATTCAACCATGATGGCTGCCCGAGCCCAAAGCCGAAAAACCTTTAGCACAGTCTACAGGTCATATTTATGAAGGAATTTCATTGTAACTTGGTAGGTTGACTTCATATAATGTCTAGATGAAAATGTCCCCTTTGGACGCAATTGGGAAACCGATGGCTACAGCCGAAGCCCGAAAACCTTTAGCACAGTCTACAGGCCATATTTATGAAGGGATTTCAATGTAACTTAATAGGATGACTCGTTTTGGAATAATTTCACTGTAACCTGGTAACTTTCGTTGATATACGTTAACTGTGAGGGCCACATACATTAACTGTGAGGTCATATTAACCCACCCCTCAGCTCTTTAGTACAGTGTACACCTCATATTATTTTTATCAAAAACATAGCATACAGGGAACAGAAATGAACATATTCCCAATTATCACAATTCTTGTCTTATTTCATAATCCTTTCATAAACATTGAACATTATCCTTTTCATCAAACACAACACACAGGTTAAGCTACAGTGTCATTGACACTTTCATTTTTTATAATTTAATGAGTTTAAGTACCTGTTTTCTCCAATGAGAAAGGGAGAGGACTAAATGTTGTGCACATCTTGATGCAGCAATGCAACCGGAATAACTTTAATTTAATCTCCGGCTGTCATGATGGCTTGAATAGTAGCACTGTCAAACAATGGTTATTTTTTGTTCAATTTGCCAATATTGGCTTGTGTTTTTCATCAGTTCATAATTAAAAATCTGAAAATACATTGTGTATCTGTTTGCATTATATCCTGCTGAGAATATTTGCTTTTGTAAGTCATCTAGTAAGGTTTTAACACAATGCCTGTACTGTATGCATAAAGATAGATACTGTCAGAAAAAAGCTCATTTTTTTCGAATTTTGTATGATAAAATAATCATTTACTCCATTGCGCTCAATA
This sequence comes from Pictodentalium vernedei, assembly GCA_031216915.1. Taxonomy (NCBI): domain Eukaryota; kingdom Metazoa; phylum Mollusca; class Scaphopoda; order Dentaliida; family Dentaliidae; genus Pictodentalium; species Pictodentalium vernedei. Next base: position 584,927,709 of record CM062296.1, read on the forward strand.
GGTGAGGTGGTGGGTGAGGTCTGAATCCTTTGAATAACTGCATTCTGAGGTCAAACTGAGGCATCTTTGCTCTTGTATCATGGTATTTATTTATTTTCTTAGTGGGTTTTAATGACACCTTCGACAGGCAGGATCACCAAGTGTTGGGCAGTTTTACCAGTGGAGGAAGGTGGAGTACCCATAGAGAACCTCCGAGCAATGTCAAGCAACTGTCAGACTCCCCAATGTACCAACTCTGCACAGTCAGGGTTAGCACTGGTTTATTTATTTATTTGAGTTTAACGACACTTTCGACAGCCAGGGTCACCATGTGTCAGACAGTTTTACAGGTGACAGAACCTGGAGTACCCAGAGAACCGCTGAGCACTTCTCAGACTCCCCAACGTACTAACTCCACACAATCAGGCTAGCCGTGGTCAAAGACAAGTGCACTATCGACGTGCAGTATGCCTTAGTACCCGGCTCCTCCATGCCCCCCCCCCCCCCCCCCCCCCCCCCCCCCCTTTCCCTGTAGGAATCCGTATGAAGTGCCTGGAATACTAACAATTTAATTGTTTTGCCTCATAAAAATTGAAATCAGCGCCAAAGGTTCTTATTGATCTTGTACCAATGAGAGATCATAAGCTATGTATTTCATGCTAAAGTTGATTATTGCATTTTAGATTTCACACAGATCACGAAATCAAAGGTTCTCTCTGAGAAAAGAAGCACACCCAGCCACTCCAGAGCCAGATACCAATATATTTGCACCCAAAAATTTGTTGAAACAAGACGATGAATTAAATGAAGTTGTTGAGAAGAAAAATGCTAAATCTGTGCCCAGTTTCATCCAGAGAAACAGGAAATCAGTTTTTTCAAGACCATCCAATAGGATAAGTCACAAGAAAAATGAGAAAGGTGTCAAAGATGAAGATGACAAAACCCTCAATCTTACCCAGGACCAGTTGACAGCACTTCTGGAATCAGTTGGAAAACTTACATCTGGAAAGAAGAATGCTCTCAAAATCAGTATAGGTACATGCTTATAGCTTGCATAAAAATCTTGTTAAAGGGACAATAAGGCGACACATTGAAAAAAAAAAGTTATTAAACAAATCAAAAATATCCTTTATGCAAAAGTGCCCTTATGTTTTATATGTCATCCGTATGAAATTGTCTGATTCAATTAAAATAATTTAACTTGAGGGTTAGAATTTAGGCCTAAAAAAAGTTAAAAAAAAACTGTTTATCAGGCCCTACCACATGGTCTTTTTGGCTGCCACAGGCTCTCTTTTTATAACCAATGGAAACTTAAAAAATTAAATGGTTTATGTCTGATATTTTATTAAAGTTACTAAAATTGATAAAGTTGTCCCTTGAGTGCAACGCGGTTTTGTAAAGCCTTCTTGGAATCAAGGGACAAAATACAACACCACCCATGCTATTCTGTAGATTATGAGGCCTAAAACATAAACCAAACCAAGAACAAGGACTTTGGATGGCAAAGAAATATTTACAAAATTAAAAAAATAAAATAATAAACTGCCTGCCCACATGCAATTTTACAAAAAATGGCCAGAGAAACAGATGATCTACTTTGAGGGGCCTTATCAGATATTTAAAAAATAGCATGCAGTAGTTTTTCTACCCAAACCGGTTGGCCTATCACTCCGGGAAAACTCTTGGAAATATCATTTTCCACATTCATCAAAATTACCCTTCTCAGAAGGACAAAGGTGAAGTTTGTGTTCTGTTTATAGCATATGTGTCAATGAAAATTGGAATCTATTTCAGCTTGCTCTTGTCAACGAATGTGCAGGTTTTATTGAATATATAATTGGAATTTATTTGAATTAATGCAAAGCTTTATCATTTAATAATGCCCAATTATTGGTAAAATAATACACATTTTTGTTTCATGGCAGTTCCTCATTCGAATATCACCAAAGTTTAAATTAGAAACTGTGTGTATTCTTAAATGATGTCACAGGAATTTGTTTACCTCCGATAACATTGGGTTAAGTTTTGTTTATAATCTTTGCATTGGCGTGTTTATCTGAAATTTTGTCTTCGTTAAAGCTTTAATTGCAGATTTAAATAACTTTGCGATGCTTCTGATGTTATTTATTTATTATTTATTTATTTGTGTTTAAGGTCATATATTTCTGCACAATGACTACTCATGACCGCGACAGTTTTATGGGTGGAGGAAGCCGCAGTACCTGGAGAGAACCACCGAGCAACGGCGAGCATCTGTCTGCTCCCCAACATACTGACTCCACACAAGCAGGGTTAGGATTGGTTGAAGACAGGTGCACCATCAACGTACAGTACGCCTTAGTACACAACACCACCATGCCTCCATGTGGGCAATGGGGGTGAAGTGTCTTGCCCAAGGACACAACGCGGTTGCCACTGGTGGGATTCGAACCAAGGACCTCTCGGCTTGCAGCTTGCACCTCTACCAACTGAGCCACCATGCCCCCCCTTCTGATATGTTAAACTTTGCATACAGTGGTTTTTAGCTCATCTGACTGAAAGTCTGGGTGAGCTATAGTGACCACTCACTGTCCGTCGTCTATGAACATGGTGCTTGCGTCTTCTCAAAAATCACTGAACTGATTTAAGTGAAATTTGAGATTTTTGTTTGTTAGAACATCATATTTTGATTTTGTTCAAATCAAGTTGCCCTGCCCCTCAGTAAGGCCACACCCAAAAAGTGTGCCTAAATCTTTAAAAATCTTCTCGTGAACCAGCAATAGCAGAGACTTGATATTTGGTGTGCAGCTTCCTTTTGAGGTGTAGACTCCGATTTATTTGTTCAAGAGAAGTTTGTGGGGCTATATTTGCCGTCATTATGGGAGGGACAAGAATTTTCACCCTGCCCATAATTTTTATTTTTCAAACCGAGAGGCTGATTTGAACCAAATTTGACATGAGTGCTTATTGGGTCATAAGTATTCAATTTATGTCCACAAAATGTTGCCGTCGCCCCATGGGAACCACAGGAGCTAACAATAGAAAAATTTTTAAATGCCCATATCTCCAAAACTACACTGCACTCAGAATTCTTATTTGGTGTGAAGCTTCCTGAGGTCCAACAGAATGGAATGGTCCAAAAAAATTTCTATCGTTTTTATCATAGGGCACTTTTTCGGGACTTTTGGGAAAATGCTGAGTCCGCATTTTTTGACACTGTGGGTAATGGGGAAAACATAAAGACTCCTCTTCTCCCAAACCACTGCTCCAAAAGCTTTCAAATTTCACCTATAACATCTTTGGAAGATTGTTTCACATGTTTATTGAAATCAAATCCCTGGATTTCTATTTTTCAAACCGAGAGGCTGATTTGAACCAAATTTGACATGAGTGCTTATTGGGTCATAAGTATTCAATTTATGCCCCAAAAATGTTGCCGTCGTCCCATGGGAACAACAGGAGCGAACAATAGAAAAAATTTAAAATGCCCATATCTCTAAAACTACACTGCACTCAGAATTCTTATTTGGTGTGAACCTTTCTTAGGTCCAACAGAATGGAATGGTCCCAAAAAATTTCTATCGTTTTTATCATAGGGCACTTTTTCGCGACTTTTGTAAAAATGCTTAGTCCACATTTTTTAACACTGTGGGTAATGGGGAAAACATTAAAGACTCCTCTTCTCCCAAACCACTGCTCCAAAAGCTTTCAAATTTCACATATAACATCTTTGGAAGATTGTTTCACATGTTTATTGAAATCAAATCCCTGGATTTATATTTGGACTCTCTATGGGAGCCTAAATGTTTAAATTAGTGCAGTATGAGGAATATTCTTTAAAACTCTTCTTCAGATCCACCAATCAGAATCTTTTGATATTTGGTATGCAGCATCTTTAGGGGGGTGAGATTCAAGTTTGTTCAAGCCAAGTCCCTGGTTTCATATTTTGGACTCACTGTGGGAGCCCAAATTATAACTTAGTTCAAAATTAGGAATTTTCTTTAAAAATCTTCTTCAGATCCAACAGTCGGAATGTTTTGATATTTGGTATGCAACATCCTTAGGAGAGTGAGATTCAAGTTTGTTCAAGGTTTGACCACACTCAGTAGTACTGCATAGAAATATCTAATATGAATATGTAGGGAGTTCGAGTGTGGGAAAGGTATATATAGATATGATTTTCTCAAATATCTGGGCAATTGCACCCTATACATTATGCAATACTGAACCTTATTTTTAGCTCTAAAGAAAAGTCACCTTTCATTTTCACTTTCTGTTTGAGAATCACAATTTGAAAACACACTAGGGATTTCAGATATGATTATATAAAAGGTTGACATTTTTCAGGAACTGCCTGTCTGGTGATTTGTTGCTGTATCGAGCATGTCTTGACCACCTGTATTATAGTCAGTATTGACTGCAGGCTAAAACCCACAAGAACAGTTTGACCTGGTATAGGCAGCTCTATACATTTTTAGCTCACCTGACTTAAGTGATCACTTTCTGTCTCATCCATCCATTGTCCGTCCGTCTGGCGTGAACTTTATATTATCGACTTCTGATAAACCACCGGGCCGAATTGAACTGAATTTGATGTGCATGTTCCTTATCATATGTCAATTCAAGTTTCTTCAAATAAAGTTGCCATTCCAACATGGGGGCACCACAGGGGGCATTACACTGATAGCACTCATAAATTCTTTTTACAAATTAAAAAAATCTTATCCAGAGCCATCAGTTGGAATTCTTCGATATTTTGTATGTAACATCCCCTAGGGGGTCAGATACACATTTGTTCAAATCGAGTCCCCTTGGTTAATAATTGGGCCCCATGTGGGTGCCTGAATTTTAACATAGTGCAATATGAGGAAATTTCTTTAAAAATCTTCTTCTCCAGATCCACTTTTCCGAATCCTTTTATATTTGGTATGCAAGACCTCTAGGAGGGTCAGATTCAAGTTTGTTCAAACCGGGTCCCTGGGTTAATATTTGGGTTCTCTGTTGAAGCTCTAAGTTTAACTTTGTGCAGTATGAGGAAGTTTCTTTAAAAATCTTCTCTCGATCCACCAGTCAGAGTCCTTTCATATATGGTTTACAACATCTCTGGGGGTACGTTGGCATGGGTGGGGGGTGGGGTGGGGTGGGGGGTTGCAGATTCAAGTTTGATCAAATCGAGTCCCTGGGTTAGTATTACGGTTCCCCATGGGAACCCGAATTTTAACTTAGTGCAATGTGAGGGAATTTTCTTTAAATTTCTTCTTCAGATTCTCCAGTAAGAATCATTTCATATTTGATATACAACATCTCTAGGTTGTTTAAATTCTAGTTTGTTCAAATCAGGTCTCTGGATTAATATTTTGGCTCCTTATGGGAGCACGAATTTTAACTTAATGCTATATGAGGAAATTTCTTGGGGCTCCCTATGGGAGCCCGATACTTTCAACTTTGTGCAATATGAGGGAATTTCTTTAAAAATCTTCTTCTCCTCAGAAGCATCTGTTAGAATCTTTGATATTTGGTATACAACATCTTGGGGGAGGGGGGGGGGGGGCAGGTTCAAGTTTATTCAAATTGATTCCCTTGGTTAATATTTGGGCTCCCTATGGGAGGAAATTTCATTTAAAATTTTGTTCTTCATATCCACCAGTCCAAATGCTTTTATATTTGGTATACCACTTCTCTGGGTGTGGCTAGGGATGAGCATGTTGGGGGGGGGGGGGGGGTGTGCTAGGGCAGATTCAAGTTTGTTCAAATCGGGTCCCTGAGTTAATATTTTGGCTCTAGTGGGGGGAGGGAGGGTTGCAGTGACATAACAACCTTTGGAAGTTTGGCAGTACTTATCTACAGCTGATAGAATTGGAAGCAGTTAGGAAGATGTATGGTGATATTTATTTAATTATTTATTTATTTATTGGTGTTTAAGGTCATATACTTATGCACAATGGCAAATCATGACCGTGACAGTTTTACGGGTGGAGGAAACCGGTGTACCCGGAGAGAACCACCGAGCAATGACGAGCAGCTGCCAACTCCCCAACATCGTAACTTCGCACTGCAGCACAGGCAGGGTGAGATTGGTTGAAGACATGCGTACCATCGACATGCAGTACGCCTTAGTACACAGCGTCATTGTGCCTCCATGTGGACAATCGGGGTTAACTGCCTTGCCCAAGGACACAATGCGGGAGTCCGAATTGATCACTCAGATAGTCACCCATCCAATGATTCGCCGGGCTCGACGATGTATGGTGATAAACATCTGACATGGACACCAGAGTTATGAATAAATTCATGACTTCATTCCTCTGTAGTGTTAATGAACTGTGACTAACTGAATGTCACCCAAAATACTTCTTTGAACCACTTTGTCAAGTGAGCAATTAGGGCATCTTGGGCCCTCTTGGGGCCTCTTTTTGTACGTTTGGAAATTGTGTTTCTTATCAACCTACCTCAATTGTTTACTACAGGGTTGCACTACAGTGGAAGAACCTAACTCGGATAAAATACTCTCTATTTTAATCTTTCCCAAGAGATTTGGGAAAGAAACATGGTATAAAAACACCACAAAAAAATACGCCAAAACTGGGTCGAGCGCCATCGGCGCACACCCAGTATGGGACGCTCTTCCATAGTACAAATCCACGACTACCGTAAAACAGTGCGCAGTGCGTCAATTTGTCATTCTTTTGATTATCCGCACACGTGGTGGATGTGTGCCATCTTGGTCCATAACAGTGATATTTTAACTCGTCGATAATGGTTTTCCTGTGACTGGAATTATGGATCTGAAGATTGTATAATAACAGGACTGTGTTTTATATATTCTCGTTTATATTTTCAACCACATTCTCATTGTATATTATTTACTATTCTGTTTTCGCGAATGTTTTGTTTTCGACATCACGCGATTCGACAATGAATTTTTCGGTTGATGAATTGAATTGTTATTGGAGTTGTCAGGGACTGACTGGACAGGATTTCTACACTCTGTTGAGGGCTGAATTTCTGTTTTTTCGGTCCCTATCAACCATCTGGGTTCTGTCGTGTACCCACTGTTTTTTTTTCTGCCACCTTCTCGTAGTTGAGGGTGTTCTTCTACTTTGTGTTTCTGTTGAATTCACCTTTTTCTTCTACTGCTCTCTCCTCTGTTATTTCCAGTTCTGTTCCTTTAGGGCAATTCCTTTTGCCCTCGCCTTGGTGCATTCTCGTGGCCATTTCTTCCTCACCCGCGGGTGGTGTGGAACGCTGTCGTTTCAGGAGCTTCCCGACTCGACCACGTCTGGTGTGAGTTTTACCCCCACCGTGGGGGTGTGCAGCTCCTCCCGCTCCCACGGGGGTGGGAAATGCTGTCGTTTCGGGGTTGCCTGACTCGACCACATCTGGTGAGAATTGCTCCCCCTCCATGGGGGGGGGGGGGGGGGGATGTGCAGCTCCTCCCGCACCAGCTGTGGGTGGAAACGCTGTCGTTTCGGGGCTTCCCGACTCGACCATGTCTGGTGAGAGTTATTCCCCTTTCGTGGGAAATGTGCAGTTTTTTACCGTGGTGGATACTGCGGGAGCTGTTGGATTTCTGGTGAAGAAACGCCTGGTTCCGGGACAATGCGCCCTCTCCAGTCGACATCTGAGGCTGTCACTAGGGTTGTGACTCCTCCTTTGGAGGCCGAGCTAGGTGGCTCTCTCTGCTTTTCCGCCAGTTCCAACAGCTCCCATCGTATCTGCTGCTACTGCTGTTCCATCTACAATGTCATTGGGCATCATTTTTAGCTGGCCTTGGCTTATCCCTGCAAGGGTCTGCAGGGATGTCTGTAGTTTGGTTGTGGGGGTATCGGCCTCAGCCTTCCCCAACTTCAACTCGGCGAAGTCGGAAGTGGCTGCCGACTGAACCCCCTACTGTGTCCTCTCAGCCGTTGAGCACAGTAGTTTTATACCTGCAGTGGTCTGCTGCAGTGTCTGGGTGTGTAGACGTGGGGGTATTGGCCTCAGCCTTCCATGACTTCAACTCGCCGAAGTTGGAAGTAGCTGCCGGCCGGACCCTCTACTGTGGTCTCTGTGCCGTCGAGCACCACAGTTGTGTTATTGGATTCAGATGTTTTTAGTGGGGACACTATGAACTCCGTGGCGTTTCCAACCACTCATTCTGGCCACACAACCAGTTTTGGGGGACCAACGTCTTTTGTGCAGCCTGGACCTTCTGCCCCGCAGAGGTCCGCGGTGACTCTCATGAGTTCCCGCTATGTTGATCCTCTGGGGTGTGTCGTACCCCAATACACGTCTGCCTTCAGACGTTTTGGCTGCTGCTCGTCGTCCCGCGTCGGTTGTTTTGGAGGATCGTGACCCTTCGATGGTTAAGAGGGTCAGAGGTGAAGCCACTTTGCCGGTTCGTTCCCCTGTCGAACCGGCCAGTACGGGCAGTGAGCTTAGGGAGGCCCTCTCCTTACTCACTCAGGTTCTGTCAAAGAGCCTTCCCGTTGCTTCCAGCGAGGCAGCGAGTGGTTTCCAGGTGCCCCCTATGGCACCGCCTCCCGGGATTGGAAACAGGCCGCTTTCTGATCCCCCTGGTGTTCCGACACCATTGGAGGCGTCGGCTGGTTTGCCCTGATGGGCTATGTGTCTTCCGACTCAGGGGGAGAGCCAGACAGCTTGATGTCGAGAGCCAGCAGTCTTCGGACTTGGGGGCAGCTCTTGATTTTGTGTTTGGGTTCCTTCCAGATCTCAAACCATCAAACCAGCCGACAGTGTCAGCCAGGCCGCGATCATCGGTCATGCGCCAACAGCCTATGGAGCAACCTGCTTCTGGGCGTCTTCGACCGTGCCAGTCAGTCCAGATGGTTGAAGCATTTTCAGCCTTGGACTATAAGCCGAGTCCCAAGGCTATGAAGGCTCCGTTCTTCACCTGGGTTGACACCTTTTTGCCTCTGGCGCATTATCGTTACTACGATTCCGCCAAACCGTCAGTCTGTCAGACTTTGACGGTTTTGGATCAGGACTCCAATTCCCTCGGGCTTTCCAAGCCCAAGTCTGCCGTCATTCCGATGACGACTCTGGAGTCCACGTTGGGCTTATCGAGAGAGATGCTTGGTATGCTTTCTCTCTCAGATCACGTCGTCTCAGCTTTAGCTGCTTATCTGCCTCCAGATAAGTTTGATGAGGTACAGGCTCCTTTGTGTGTGCTGTCCAAGGCGCTCATGCACCTTCTCACACGCATACCTGTAACACGGCTAATTTTGGAATTAATTCAAAGGGACTTCCTGAGGAGCAGCGCCTACTCTTCGATCTGCTTCTTTGGCAGGTCCGCAACTTTTCCATGGTTCCGTGTCGACGGTCCGGGATGACGTCCTACATCATTCCAAAGATCAGCTGCTGTTTTTTCAGCTTGATCAGCCTTCTAGGGGAGGCAGGGGCCGTTCCAAGCCTAACAAGTACCCTTCTGCTTCCTCTGCGAAGCAAAAGGCTGATCCTTCTGCCACCGCTTTTACTTCTTACTCAAGGGGTAAGGGTAAGCGTCGGCAGACTAGAGGGAAGTATCAGGATTCTTCATTCAGTTGAGGAGGTGGTTTCTCCTCTCGTGGGCCTCGTCGGGGCTCGAAATGAAGGTCCTCACCTCGACTCGTCCCTGGTTGGAGGAAGGATAGCAGAGTTCGCAGACCGCTGGGCCACCATCACATCCGATCCTTGGGTGTTAGATGTTGTTCGGTCCAGGCTGCGAATATCCTTCCGCAGGCACCCCACTCTGTCCAGGGCGCCTCTTCCAACCACAGTTCCTTCAGACGTTTTACGTCGGGAACTTTTGTCCACGGAGATAGACAATCTCCTGACAAGGGAGGCGATCGAGGTCATCAAGAACATTTAGTCGGTGGGGTTCTATTCCCGCCTGTTCTTGGTGACGAAGAAGGACGGCCGACTCCGACTGGTTATCGATCTGAGTATCCTGAACCAGTCTTATCATTGCTCCCAAGTTCAGCATGGAGACTTTCAGGTCGGTCCGTCGTTCAATTCACCAGGGAGATTTCGCTTCCAGCTTCGATCTGCGCGACGCTTACTTTCACGTTCCGATTCATCGGGTGTCACGGAAGTATCTCAAGTTCGCTTTTCTGGGGCGAGTTTACCAGTTCAAGGCCATGCCTTTCGGTCTCAACCTGGCTCCTTGGGCCTTCACCTGACTGATGTCGCATGTGATAGCTTTCCATCGCACACAGTCCAGGGTGACTACTTCGGCATATCTGGACGATATCCTCCAGGGGCATTCCAATGCTGCCTTACTGGAGTCGGATGTCGCCACTCTGTTGAGCTTGCTCATGTCGCTTGGATTCAGAGTCAACAAGGAGAGGTCAGAACTGGTCCCTTCTCAGTCGTTTTGTCATCTGAGGATGGCTTTCTGCCCCCAATTCAATTTGGTGACGGTTCCCCAGGCCAAGGCTGTGATTCTCTCAGCTTTTGCTCTGACTCTGTCCCAGTCCACATCCGCGACGGCACAGAGTATTCTCCGGCTGATCTGTCTCTGCGGTTCGGTGACGGATCTCATTCCTGTAGGTCGGCTGCGTGTCAGACCTCTCCAACACTTTCTGCTCAGTCGTTGGAGGCCGAATGTCGATTCTCTGGATCTGGTGCTTCAGTTACCAGATTCTCTTATCCTCACCTTCTCCACTGGACGAATGTTCAGTGGATCACGCAGGGTGTCCTGTTGGACTTACCCACGTCTGATCGCGTTCTGACGGCAGATGTCAGCGATCCCGGATGGAGTGCGACGTTGGATCCTCTAGGTCTTTCCCTTCACGGGATGTGGGACCAGGATCGGGGCGGCACGCACTCGGTTCCAATGTACGAATTGGCTCGGGATCTTCTGTTGCTCGCTCAGGATGTCAACGCCGGTGTGGTTGTTCGTCACATTTCCGGTCGTCTGAACGTCCTAGCCGACTCCCTGTCCCGACGGGGCAGGTCCTTTTCCACCAAGTGGATGCTCCACATGGCGGGTTCCATCGATCTCTTTGCGGCTCGTTGGAATCATCAGGTGGACACTTCCGTGTCCCCGTGTCCAGATGCTCTGGCTTTTGGCCTGGACGCTCTGGCCCTTCTTTGGGACGGTCTTGTCGGCAGCGCCTTCCTGCCTGTTCCGATTCCGCCTCAGGTTCTCTCCAAGATATGAACCTGCAGTCATCGAATCCTTTCGATCACACCCGTCAACTCGGTGGGTGTGGATCAATCTGCTCCGCTCTCTGTTAGCGGCGGTTCCGGCATGTCTCCCTCTACATCGCTACTTTCTTTGCCAAAGTCACCCGAGGAGGTTTCCAGTTGACCCGACTTCATTGTGCCTTCGCACATGTCTTTTATTGGGTCCTGTCTCCTCCGTAGCGGTTTTTCGAGACACGCAGTGGAGTTGCTTTTCTTCTTCAAGGAGGCACTCACTCCACTGGTTTAGCCTCTGTGGCTAGGTGGAACGTAATTCTGTCGATGGTGTGCGATCACTCTGTTGCTTCTGTCACTCCTTCGATCACACCACTTGTGGAGTTTCTGGTTTATGTTTGTTTCTGGGGGTCTCCAGCAATGGGTACAAGTCCATGCTTCGGAGACCTTTTTTCATATGTGGTACCGCATTGTTTCGACACTCATCCTTGCCTCTCCAAGCTTGTTCAGCTCTTTTCCTTGAAAAGGCCTAGGACTTTGCAGTTTACTCCAAGATGGTCGCTTTCTTGGGCACTGCTCTGCTTGGGGGTGGGGGGCGTTCGCGCCTTTATCCTGGATGAATATGCGTTTTCTCACATGCCAGATCTCTCCTGCATCCTTTTCTCGATGGATTTGTCTTGCTATTCGTGCAGCTTCCGTTCGCCTATCTATAGCTACTAGTGATTGTATTACCAATTGTTTTTTCTGCCATGAGGTGTGTGCATTGTCTTCTTCTTTTAATAACTCTGTCATGTTATGACATGTTGTCGGATGACAGATGTTTTACTGGCAGTCTGCTGGAGAAATGCTACATTCTCCTTTTATCTGCGACAGTTGCAGGAGCCGATAGAGGCCCTTGGTCCTTGGGGCCCTCTTTCTTTAACTCAGGCTGTTGTCTATCCCAGCCTTTCCGCTTTTTCAGGGTCAGTTCCAGCTCTGTGCTGTTACTGCCCTTTCTGTCTGTGCGTCACACTTCACCATATGCCTCATCTTTCATTGTCTTTTGAACTCTTTTCTAATGTTTGTGATGCTATGGTTTGATAGGCCTAGGGATCTCTTCCTCTGTCCACGGTTCCACTGCTATTGAGTTATGTGTGGGTTGGTTATGTGATTCCCTCCACCCTTTTGTCTATTCAGCCTGTAGTAAACAATGGAGGTAGGTTGATAAGAAATATAAATTTTATAGTAAATTTCCTTTCTTATTACACCTACCGCAAATGTTTACATGGAGGCCCTCCCGTCTTCTTATTCAGGTAAGATTCCTTCCTCCCCGCTGATCACATAACTCCTGTGTTGTCGGAATCAAAAGAATGATGAATTGATGCACTGCGCACTGTTTTACGGTAGTCGTGGATTTGTACTATGGAAGAGCATCCCATACTGGCGATGGCGCTCCACCCAGTTTTGGCTTATTTTTTCGTGGTGTTTTTACACCACTTTTCTTTCCCAAATCTCTTGGCAAAGATTAAAATAGAGAGTATTTTATCCGAGTTAGGTTCTTCCACTGTAGTGCAAGTCTGTAGTAAACAATTGTGGTAGGTATAATAAGAAAGGAAATTTACTATAAAATTTATATTTCTCAAATTTAATGAGTGTTTTTTGTTTGTTTTTTTACAAAGATCAACATGCTGAAAATGGAGGATTTTGAACATATTTCATTTTATACAAACTGATTTTCAAATTAATGTTAGTTAATCCCACTTAACATTGATTCAATATATCTAATACACATTTCAAAAATATTTTAAATGAGGTTACTCAGGCCTGGCAATCCAGAAAATTAAGGAGTGCAAAACAGTTTCCCTCCACAGATTGCTTGGGAGTGCAATTGCACCTGAAATTTTCAATGCAAAAACTTGTATGCTATTTTGGTTATATTCACTTCAAGGTATTAATATTGTGACCGAAAAATTGTATTACATTCAGCTACACAGTGGAAAAATTGGCACACACATCTTCTCATTATTCAAAATGTTCCATTCAATTTTTATGTGACTGTCTTCTACACTCAAAATGTATCGAAATGCAACACAGAATGGGTCATGAATTAATGCGAATCAATGCAACATTGACAAATCGACCCTGAATTCCAGTGTGTTCTCTGTGCACAGAGAACACATTGGAACTCAGGGGACAAAAAGATAATAGATTTTAAAGGCAGTCCCAAACAGGGCTGGCATTCCTGAAAATCAAGGGGTGCCAAAAATTGACCTCTTCAATTTTTTCTAGGCTTGCGGTAAGTGTACAGCACTCCTGCACTCCTAAAGAATGCCAGGCCTGAGTTGCTTATTAATGGATGACTGGAAACAGGTATTTAGAGCAAGTCAAAAATTATTATGGCTTCAGTTTGCGATGACAAAAAAAAATGCTGCCATCAAGAAAGGAATGGTTTCGAGCGCCGAAGGCGCGCAGGGACTGTATGGGGGACAAGCCCCTTTCGACCCTTCTGCCATCAAGATTCTTGGTGACAGCATTTATAATGGCAGTGATGAATGCCATTATTAATTTTAAGGACTGCTCCCTACCTGTATAGGTGAATTCAGGACATTTGCCTACCATGCCTGCAATTTTGCATTAGTGTTGTAGTGAAACTCTTCCTATTTTCAGTTTAAGGTAAGAAATATAACATACTGAAAAAGTTGACAACCTTGAATTAATTTGTAACAGTATTTCGGTATCAAAACAACACAGATGCCATATCAAATTTTTGTTGCATCACCCATCTCTACCATGAGCTCAAAATTACTTTGGATAGTACTGATCATTTGCATTCTTGATCTGCAGTTCTCGATTATAGAACTAATAATTTGCCCACAGTACACTAGATGAAGGAACAGAGGGAGTATTGCATGGTTGATTCCTATGAAAACACCCACCTAACTGGTTGAGTGCTAGAAGCCACTTTCATAGGCTTTCATAAAGATGAGGGTAACAGAGCAAGAGCCAACATTTTTCTTTCTTGTGCTTCATATTCAGTCAAACCCAATTAATATTTTGTTTCGGGACACACTTAAATAATTTGTGATAAATAAATTTGATGAACAAATTCAGACCACTAAAAATAATGTAGCCCTCAACCCAATGGGCATATTCAAGCTGAAGGACTTTCAGATTTTATTAGAATTCCTTATTTGAAATTTCAAGTTTTTTGCATGGTGTCTCTGAACTTGAGTTGTATTGGTCTAAAAAAAAGTTAAAAATCTGTCTCCCCCCCCCCCCCACACCCCCCTGGTCCTTTTGGCTGCTACATGCTCTCTTTTTATAAACAATGCAAACTTTTTATGTTCTTGGTTTCTTTTATGCTTTAGGCCTCATGATCTACAGAATAGCATGGGTAGTGGTGTATTTCGTACCTTGAGTGCAAGAAGGCTTTGCAAAGCTAAAACACTCAAAGGACAAATTTATCAGTTTTGTTAACTTGAGAAAAATATTTTTATTTTTGAAAGTTTGCATTGGTTATAAAAAGCGAACATGCAGTAGCCAAAAGTATGAATTGGCCCGGGATCTTCTGCTCGCTCGGGATGTCAACTCCTGTGTGGTGGGTCCTCACATTCACGGTCATCTGAACGTCCTAGCCAACTCCCTATCCTGACAGGGCAATGTCATTTTCACAGATCAGTGTTCCAGTCTCTTTGCAATATTTGGGGTCGTCCCCACATCGATCCATTTGTGACCCATTTTTATGTCCCCGTGTCCAGATCCTCTGGCTTTTGCCATGGACGCTCTGTCACTTGATTGGAACAGACTAGTTGGCTATGCCTTCCCACTGGTTTCCATTTCTGCCTCAGGTTCTAGCCAAGGTACGAACCTGCAGTTGTTGAATCATTCTGATCGCTCCCTTGTCACCTCAGCAGGTGTGGACCAATCAGCTCCTCCCTCTGTTGGCAGCGGTTTCAGTATGTCTCCCTCTACATAAAAACCTTCTCTGTCAAAATCACCCGAGGAGGTTTCACGTCAACCCGACTTCACTTTTCCTTCACGCATATCTTTTGTCCAGTCCTATCACCCTCCATAGAGGATTTTTCCGAGATGAGCAGTGGAGTACATTTCTTCTTCAAGGTGGCACTCCACTGGTTTAGCCTATGCAGCTAAGTGGAAAGTCTTCTGTCATTGGTGTGCTGATCACTCTGTTGATTATGCCAACCCTTAGGTTACACAGACTGCAGAGTTTCTGGTCAATCTGTTTGATTCTCAGGGTCTCCTACCTGTTCCTACCTGTTACCATTAACCCTTTACCCAATGCAGACAATATCAAAATTTATTATTTTAAATATCATTTTTTTCAAATTTTTCAAAAAATGTCATCAAAACCATATCATGTGACCCCTCGTAGGAATGAGCTTGACGAGCTCGTTCCATTGAGGGGTCACTTGATATGGTTTTGTTGAAATTTTTTGAAAAATAATATTTTTTCAACTGCTGAATTTGCATATTACGCGGGCGGATGCGGCCGATTCTTTGGGAAAAGGGTTAAGGGGTACAGGTCTATGCTTTCGGAGACCCTTTCGTATGTCGGAAAGCGTTATATTGGCACTAATCAGTACCTCTCCAAGCTCTTTCATCACTTTTCTTTGAAAAGGCCTAGAGTTTTGTGACTTACCCTCAGTTGATCCAGATTTTTCCAGCAGTTCTGCCAACAGTGTTACTTTTACCACTGATTGCTCCTTTTAAGCCAAGAATCAGATACCAGAAACATCTCCGCCTCCTATCTGTATCAGGGCTTTTCCTTTGGTTGATGGTAGTCGCACTTTGCTCTGTCCGGTTCGTTCCATATGCATTTACCTTAACCAGACACAGTTTATTAGCTCACCTGACTGAAAGTCAGGGTGAGCTTTTCTTATCACTCTTCGTCCGTCGTCCGTCGTCTGTCCTCCGTCATCCGTCGTCCGTCGTCCTGCATGAAGGTGGTGTTTGAGCCTCTTTCTCCTAAACCACTGGCCACATTTTAATTAAATTTCATGTAAATAGTGGTTATATAGGGTCATTTTGATTTTTATCCAAAATAGGTTTCGGCTCATATTGAGCAGAGGTGTGGGGAAAAAAAGGCCAAATTATTTGAAAATCTTCTTCTAATGAACCACCAGCAGCAGAGACTTGATATGTGGTATACAGAGTCCTTTTGAGGTTTAGAATCAAGTTTGTTCAAGAGAAGTTATGGGAGGGGCAAAAATTTTGGCCACGCCTAAAATTTCTATTTTCAGAACCGTGCGGTCGATTTGAACCAAATTTGATATGAGATGATAATGGGTCATAAGTAGTTGATTGATGTAAAAAAATTTTTTCTCATTGCCCCGTGGGAACCTCAGGAGCTGAAAATAGGAAAAACCTTAAAACTGCCATATCTCCAAAACTACACGGCACAGAGAATTCTTATTTTGTGTAAAGCTTACTTTTATCCAGTAGAATAGAATGGTTAAAAAAAAAATCCCTATCGGTTTGATCACAAGGTACTTTTTTTTAGGACTTTGAAAAAGTGCTGAGTCAGCACTTTTTAACACTGTAGGCAATGGGAAAAAGATTAAAAAATCTTCTCCAGATCCAGCAGGCAGAATCTTTTGATATTTGGTATGCAACATTGGGGGGTGGATCTGATTCAAGTTTGTTCAAATTGGCTACCTGGATTCATATTTGGGCTCACTATAGAAGCCTGAATTCAAACTTAGTGTATTTCAGGCAAATTTCTTAAAAAATCTTCTTCTCCAGATCCAGCAGGCAGAAACTTTTGATATTTGGTATGCAACATTGTGGGGTGGATCTGATTCAAGTTTGTTCAAATCGGCCCCCTAGGTTTATATTTGGGCTCAGTAGAGAAGCTCGAATTCGAACTTAATGCATTTCAGGCAAATTTCTTAAAAAATCATCTTCTCCAGATCCAGCAGGCAGAATCTTTTGATATTTGGTATGCAACATTGTGGGGTGGATCTGATTCAAGTTTGTTCAAATCGGGTTTATATTTGGGCTTAGTATAGAAGCCTGAATTCGAACTTAGTGCATTTCAGGCAAATTTCTTTAAAAATCTTCTTCTCCAGATCCAGCAGGCAGAATCTTTTGATATTTGGTATGCAACATTATGGGGTGGATCTGATTCAAGTTGGTTCAAATCGGCCCCCTGGGTTTATATTTGGGCTCAGTATAGAAGCTCGAATTCGAACTTAGTGCATTTCAGGCAAATTTCTTCAAAAATCTTCTTCTCGAGATCCAGCAGGCAGAATCTTTTGATATTTGGTATGCAACATTGTGGGGTGGATCTGATTCAAGTTTGTTCAAATCGGCCCTCTGGATTCATATTTGGGCTCACCATAGAAGCCCGAATTCGGACTTAATGCATTTCAGGCAAATTTCTTAAAAAATCTTCTTCCCCAGATCCAGCAGGCTGAATCTTTTGATATTCGGTATGCAACATTGTGGGGTGGATCTGATTCAACTTTGTTCAAATCGGCCTCCTGGGTTTATGTTTGGGCTCAGTATAGAAGCTCGAATTTGAACTTAGTGCATTTCAGGCAAATTTCTTTAAAAATCTTCTTCTCCAGATCCAGCAGGCAGAATCTTTTGATATTTGGTATGCAACATTATGGGGTGGATCTGATTCAAGTTGGTTCAAATCGGCCCCCTGGGTTTATATTTGGGCTCAGTATAGAAGCTCGAATTCGAACTTAGTGCATTTCAGGCAAATTTCTTCAAAAATCTTCTTCTCGAGATCCAGCAGGCAGAATCTTTTGATATTTGGTATGCAACATTGTGGGGTGGATCTGATTCAAGTTTGTTCAAATCGGCCCTCTGGATTCATATTTGGGCTCACCATAGAAGCCCGAATTCGGACTTAATGCATTTCAGGCAAATTTCTTAAAAAATCTTCTTCCCCAGATCCAGCAGGCAGAATCTTTTGATATTTGGTATGCAACATTGTGGGGTGGATCTGATTCAACTTTGTTCAAATCGGCCTCCTGGGTTTATGTTTGGGCTCAGTATAGAAGCTCGAATTTGAACTTAGTGCATTTCAGGCAAATTTCTTAAAAAATCTTCTTCTCCAGATCCAGCATGTAGAATCTTTTGATATTTGGTATGCAACATTGTGGGGTGGATCTGATTCAAGTTTGTTCAAATCGGCCCCCTGGATTCATATTTGGACTCACTATAGAAGCCCGAATTCGAACTTAGTGCATTTCAGGCAAATTTCTTCAAAATCTTCTTCTCCAGATACAGCAGGCAGAATCTTTTGATATTTGGTATGCAACATTGTGGGGTGGATCTGATTCAAGTTTGTTCAAATCGGCCCCCTGGGTTTTATTTGGGCTCAGTACAGAAGCTCGAATTCGAACTTAGTGCATTTCAGGCAAATTTCTTAAAAATCATCTTCTCCAGATCCAGCAGGCAGAATCTTTTGATATTTGGTATGCAACATTGTGGGGTGGATCTGATTCAAGTTTGTTCAAATCGGCCCCCTGGATTCATATTTGGGCTCACTTTAGAAGCTTTGAATTCGAACTTAGTGCACTTCAGGCAAATTTCTTAAAAAATCTTCTTCTTCAGATCCAGCAGGCAGAATCTTTTGATATTTGGTATGCAACATTGTGGGGTGGATCTGATTCAAGTTAGTTCAAATCGCCCCCCTGGGTTTATATTTGGGCTCAGTATAGAAGCTCGAATTCGAACTTAGTGCATTTCAGGCAAATGTCTTAAAAAATCATCTTCTCCAGATCCAGCAGGCAGAATCTTTTGATATTTGGTATGCAACATTGTGGGGTGGATCTGATTCAAGTTTGTTCAAATCGGACCCCAGGATTCATATTTGGGCTCAGTATAGAAGCTCGAATTCGAACTTAGTGCATTTCAGGCAAATTTCTTAAAAAAATCATCTTCTCCAGATCCAGCAGGCAGAATCTTTTGATATTTGGTATGCAACATTGTGGGGTGGATCTGACTCAAGTTTGTTCAAATCGGCCTCCTGGATTCATATTTGGGCTCACTATAGAAGCCCGAATTCGAACTTAGTGCATTTCAGGCAAATTTCTTAAAAAATCTTCTTCTCCAGATTCAGCAGGCAGAATCTTTTGATATTTGGTATGCAACATTGTGGGGTGGATCTGATTCAAGTTTGTTCAAATCGGCTCCCTAGATTCATATTTGGGCTCACTATAGAAGCTCGAATTCGAACTTAGTGCATTTCAGGCAAATTTCTTTGAAAACCTCTTCTCAAGATCCAGCAGGCAGAATCTTTTGATATTGGGTATGCACCATGCTTAGGGGGGTGAGATTCAAGTTTGTTCAAGCCAAGTCCCTGTGTTCATATTTGGGCTCACTGTGGTAGCCCGAATTATTACTTAGTTCAAAATGAGGAATTTTCTTTAAAGATCTTCTTCAGATCCAGCAGTTGGAATGTTTTGATATTTGATATGCAGCATCCTTAGGGGGTGAGATTCAAGTTTGTTCAAGCCATGTCCCTAGGTCTGTATTTGGACTCACTGTGGGAGCTTGAATTGTAACTAAGTTCAAAATGTGGAATTTTCTTTAAAAATCTATTTCTTCAGATCCAGCAGTCAGAATGTTTTCATATTTAGTGTGCATTATCCTTAGGGGGGTGAGATTCAAGTCTGTTAAAGCCAAGTCCCTGGGTTCATATATGATCCCTGGTCAACAGAAGATCTCTCCTCAATCCATCTCTAGATACATTTGTCTTGCTATTAGAGTGTCATACCAGGCCTGGCATTCTGAAAAATGCAGGAGGGCAAAAAATCGCTCTCCTCGATCAGCTTAGGAGAGCAATTAGCTTTACACAGCATTATAAGTATCCAGTTGAACGAACTCATTGAAACTGAAACCAACAGACTACATCAGTGATTTTATTAACTTTACTAAGGTAAAGCGAAATCTCTTAGATATCTAGATGTCTCACTCAACAACCGAACACACACTTGACAAGACCTGTGTGTGTACCCAGACCTGTTGTCCAAGAAAGTCATACGCCTACCACTACCACCTTCAACCCCCCAAGGGGGGTTGAAGGTGGTAGTGGTAGGCGTATGACTTTCTTGGACATCAGTACTGCTTGAATCTACAGTCACATCCTGGTGCAAGTGCTTCAAGTGACAGGATAGTAGTAATGGTAGTATATTATAGTGTCAATATTCCTTGAATAATTACCCCTCAAACTGTGATGTCAGTTGTTGAACTTGAAACTGACAGAAAAAAAAAATATTGCTGTGACCCATTTTATTTCAAATGATTGCAACTGTGTTTGGGTATGGTTGCAGCCATTACCTTTTACCACTAAACCACTTTCAAAATAAAATTACGTGATGTTATGTGACTTCGACGTTAAATTACATTTTTGCTTTACAACAAAAATTTAATGAGAGCATAATACATGTAATCTCAGTCATCCCAGACCAAAATATTTAGGAGGGCAATTTTTCGCTCTCCTTAATTCTTTCAGGAGGGCAGTAAGGAGAGCTAAAAAATCGCTCTCCTGAAATTGCCAAGCCTGTCATACGCTAATTTGGGAGGGACAATTGCATTTCCAATTGCACTAATGCCCACGGGGTGTGTGTATTTTCTACTTCCTGGGCTTATGCTCACTCTGTATAGTTTTAGTTGTCAGACATTATGCAGGCAGACTCCTGGAGAAATGCTTCTACTATCTTCTCCTTTTTTCTGCATCGGTTGCAGGAGCAGTCTGAGGACCGTTTTTCTCTTGGACCTCTTCTGTTCAGACTGTTCTCAACCATCGCCATTAACCTTTTCTTTCAAGACCAGTTCAATCCTTGTGTATTGTTACTGTCCTTTCTGTCTGTGTGTCAGACATGACCATATGACCTCATCTCCCAATGCTCTATATCATGCAGTGTTTGTGATACGATGGCTCTATAGACCTTGAGAACTCTTCTCGTGTTCACTGTTCCAGCGCAATCGGGTTATGTGTGGTTGGTTCTCTGATTTCTGCCTCCTATTGTCTATTTAGCCTGTTGTAAACAATTATGAGTAGGTTGATAAGAAATTTAAATTTTATAGTAAATTTCCTTTCTTATTGTACCTTCCACAAATGTTTCCCCAGATGCCCTCCTGTCTTCTTATTTGGGTAAGAATCCTTCCTCCGCGACGATCACACAACTCAAATGTTGGCGGATTCAAATAGAATGACACATTGGTTATATGTCTGCGCTGGTACCGGAAGCTGTGGATTGGTACAGAGAAGAGTGTCCCCTACTGGGTGTGTGTGCCATTTGTACTCTGCCCAGTTTTGGGGTTATTTTTTTTTGGTGCTTTTGCACCACCTTTTCTTTCCCAAATTGCTTGGGAAAGAGCCAAAATAGTTTACTTCTGAGTTAGTAAATTTCATTCTTATTATACCTACCACGATTGTTTACCCGGATGCCTTCCCGTCTTCCTGTTCGTGTAAGAATCCTTCCTCTCCGCTGATCACACAACTCCTATGTTGACGATTTCAAATAAAATAACACTTTGGTTATACGTCTGTGCACTGATACTGGAAGCAGGGGATTGGTATAGAGAAGAGTGTCCCCTGCTGGGTGTGCACCAATTGCACTTGGCCCAGGTTTTGGCTTATTTTTTCTTGGTGCTTTTGCACCACCTTTTCTTTCCCAAATTGCTTAGAAAAGAACCAGAAATAGAGAGTATACTTCTGAGTTAGTAAATTTCCTTTCTTATTATACCTACCCTAATTGTTTACCCAGAGACCTTCCCGTCTTCTTACTGAGGTAAGAATCCTTCTTCCCTGCTGATCACATATCTCGAATGTTGGTGGCTTCAAATAGAATGACATGTTGGTTATGCATCTGCGCACTTGTACCGGAAGCCATGGATTGGTACAGAGAAGAGTGTCCCCCACTGGGTGTGCGCTGGTAGCACTTGGCCCGGTTTTTGGCTTATTTTTTCTTGGTGCTTTTGTACCACGTTTTCTTTCCCTAATTGCGTGGAAAAGAACCAAAAATAGAGAGTACACTTCCAAGTTAGAGATTTCCACTGTAGTGCTAGCCTGTTGTAAACAACTGTGGTAGGTATAATAAGAAAGGACATTTATTATAAAATTTAAATTTCTGTGCTATGAGTAATTAAGTTTTAATTGGAATATCTGAAGTGCAAGACTGATGGAAATGTTTTTTTTTATCCCCGCATGTTCAAAAATTTGGGGATATAGTCGTGATCTCCATCCGTACGTCACACCCTGAAAGGATCCAAGGATATTCAATTCGAAATGTTTAAACTATGCTAAGGTGTTCAGGTAACATCTCCAGATGTGCATAAAGGTTTCGGAATTTTGATTTGGCTGCAGGTGGTTCCAGTGGAACCACTTTTATCGTTAGAAAATCAGTTTTTATCGAAAGGCTCCTAGGGTGTTTAATTTGAAACGTTAAAACTATGCTAATGTGTTCAGGTAACATATCTAGATGTGCATGAAGTCAGTTTTCATCGAAAGGCTCCTAAGGTATTTAATTCGAAATGTTAAAACTATGCTAAGGTGTTCAGGTAACATCTCTAGATGTGCATAAAGGTTTCAGAATTTTGATTTGGCCCCAAGTGGTTCCGGTGCAACCACTTTTATCATTGGAAAATCAGTTTTCATCGAAAGGCTCCTAGGGTATTCAATTCGAAACGTTTAAACTATGCTAATGTGTTCAGGTACCATCTCTAGATGTGCATGAAGGTTTCGGAATTGTGATTTGGCCCCAGATGGTTCCAGTGGAACCACTTTTATCGTTAGAAAATCAGTTTTCATCAAGAGGCTCCTAGGGTATTTAATTCGAAGCGTTTAAACTATGCTAATGTGTTCAGGTAACATCTCTAGATGTGCATGAAGGGTTTGGAATTTTGATTTGGCCTCAGGTGGTTCCAGTGAAACCACTTTTATCGTTAGAAAATCAGTTTTCATCGAAAGGCTCCTAGGGTATTTAATTTGAAACGTTAAACATATGGTAAGGTGTTCAGGTAACATCTCTAGATGTGCATGAAGGTTTCGGAATTTTAATTTCACCCCAAGTGGTTTCAGTGTTGGAAAATCAGTTTTCATCGAAAGGCTCCTAGGGTATTTAATTCGAAATGTATAAACTATGCTCATATGTTCAGGTAACATCTCTAGATGTGCTTGAAGGTTTTGGAGTTTTTATATGGCTCCAGTGGACCCACTTTTATCGTTAGAAAATCAGTTTTCCGAGAAAGGCTCCTAGGGTATTTAATTCATAACTTTTAAACTATGCTAAGGTGTTCAGGTAGCATCTCTAGATGTGCATGAAGGTTTCGGAATTTTTGTTTGGCCCCAGGTGGGTCCAGTGGAACCACTTTTATCGTAGGAAAATCAGTTTTCATCGAAAGGCTCCTAGGGTATTTAATTCAAAACTTTTAAACTATGCTAAGGTGTTCAGGTAGCATCACTAGATGGGCAGGAAGGTTTCGGAATTTTGATTTGGCTTCAGTTGGTTCCAGTGGAACCACTTTTATCTGTGGAAAATCAGTTTTCATCGAAAGGCTCCTAGGGTATTTAATTCGAAACGTTAAAACTATGCTAAGGTGTTCAGGTAACATCTCTAGATGTGCATGAAGGTTTCGGAAATTTTATTTGACCCCAGGTGGGTCCAGTAGAACCACTTTTATCGTTAGAAAATCAGTTTTCATCGAAAGTCTCCTAGGGTATTTAATTCGAAACGTTAAAACTATGCTAAGGTGTTGCTAAGGAAATGCGGCGATACACCATTGTGTGCTTTGCACACAAATAACTCGATCTAGTTTTATCTTTTTATACTCAGTTGACCAGTATCATTCAACACCAAACATTAGCCTGATACTGACCATTAGTCATGACCACTGAAACTAGGCTTAGGACGATATCCCAGTACAAAAATATGTACCGATACGGCAACCCATGATACGGGTACCAGTGTGGACATCCAAATTTTGTATCGCGATACCACTGGTTCGGTCACCAATTAAAATTCAACTATTTCGCTCTCAATACATTCAACACATCAAGTCAACTCAGATACCCCGCAATTTAGAATATAACACTGGGGTATACCGGAATACCGATTATTACACAGTATTTTTTATTCAGGTTCACATCGTTGTTTGCGAAGCAAGATCTACCAGGTGCAGTCCAATCAGCGAAATTTGGTGTGCATAGTGTGATTCAATATTTTATGTGCTCATCCAACATTCCAATTCAAAAATGATAAAACTGCAGAAAAACAGTGTAACAATACACCAATTTATTATGAACGTCCGTTGGCCATGGAAAATGATAAATTTAACCACCATTTTACAAGTGTTTTCAAATCAGTTGTCAAGACTCCACTGGTGTTTTCTATGATGTCGCTGCCTATAAATTAGCTCCCTTGATGTGCACCAGTCATTCTTCGTAATCATCTTCCAAGACTATTTTTTGTCTGGGTGGATCAGTTTGAAAATTGCAAGGTGCAATTCGAATCATGAACTAACTGCAAGAGCATTCTCAATCACTGATGTATTTATTTTTTTTCATTGCCAACCCATGGGTCCAGAGTTCATGATTTTAATCTTGATTTAAATTAATGATTTTTTAAAAAAAATCATTGATCAAAAATTTACAAATTGTCAGAAATATTTTCAAAACAACTTGGAAATGAGCTGAAAGAAGATGGAATACATATTACTGTTGAAATACAGTAATTAGTGTTTATGACAGTTATAACTAATCTATAGAGTGGGAATTCACATCCCAGTGCGTCTTGACTACTGGAACGTGCTGTAGGTTAGTTAAATGTTTCTGAATAAGTTTTGTAAGTTTTATAATTTTCAGTTAACATAAATGGAATCATATTAAAGTGAACATAGATTTTATCATATATATGATAATCATTCAAAGAACCCATCAAAAAATACTAAATCAACTCTGAGAACAAGGATCAGTGATTTAAGAATATTGCAAGAAATAATGAATTTCAAGAAGTCATCTTCCTTCACACAAAGCTGTAACAATAAGAAAACCTGACTTTCATTGATTCCATCCATTCCCATCTATTCCGTCTATTATATGCCAAATGTATTCTAGAATTCCTTCACTTATACCACCCCAAAAGCTGAAATGGGTAACGCAGGTAAATGTTTTAGTATCAGTTGTTTGTGTCATTTCTTTGGGTAGCCTTTGATATAAACTACTTCCAATACATTCTGTTTCTCTTGTCTAAAGGAATCATGTGGGAAAAAGTATCTTTGATGAATAATTTATATTATGGAAATAAAAATCAAATAAATCAATTTAAATAAAAAAATCCAATTTAAATAAAAAATATCAATTTTTAAAAAAAAAAAAAAAAAAAAATTGGTAAGGTTAGTTGTCGTGATCATCAGATGACTACTTACCTATTTTCGTCATAATTACCAGTGCCTGTGGCTAAAATTGTCTTTATTCTAAAACTGAAAAGTAAAAGGGCATGCTTAGATCAGAGGGCCCTTTTGTTAACTCACATTTGTAATGTTAGGGATGGGCTTATGCTAGTATGAGTATAAGCTCAGACAAGTGTAACCAGGCAGTGCAGTATGTGAGAAAAATTGGGAAATTGGGGGAGGGGTGGAGGTGTGGGTGGACAGGTGCTGAAGTTGACCCCTCCCCTCCTCCCAAATGTAGCTGTGCTCCCCAACTATGAATTCCTGCCCCCACCACTGTCCCTATGTGATCTTAACTGTAGCTTTAATACCAGGATGAATATCAAGATATGTATCACCATATCTCATCATGAATTTCATACCAAGGTACATATCATACCATGCATTTGGAGTATCGTCCCAACTCTAACTGAAACGCAAAGGAGTGGCGCAATACACATCTGCCTTCAGATGTTTCGGCTGCAGCCCGTCGCCTCGCGTCGCGTGTATTTGAGGATCGTCACCCTTCGCTGGTAAAATGGGTCAGGAGTGAAGCCACTTTGTCAATTCGTTCCCATGTCGAACCATTCCGACACAGTCAGTGAGCTTAGGGAGGCCCTCTCCTTGCTCACTTAGGTTCTGTCCAAGAGCCTTTTCCGTTGCTTCCATCGAGGCTATGAGTGGTTTCCGGGTGCCCCCTGTGGCACCGCCTCCCAGAATTGGAAACAGGCCGCTTTCTGATCCCCCTGGTGTGCCTGCACCATGGGAGGCATCGGCTGGTTTGCCCATAATGGGCTATGCGTCTTCCGTCTCATGGGATGAGTCCGACATACCTGACGTCGAGAGCCAACAGTCTTCTGACTTGGGGGCAGCTCTTGACTTTTGTTTGGGTTCCTTCCAGATCTCAAACCATCAAACCAGCCAACAGTGTCAACCCGGCCACGATCATCAGTCGCGTGCCTACAGCCTGTGGAGCAACCTGCTTCTGGGTGCCTTTGACCGTGCCTGTTGGTACAGGTGGTTGAAGCGTTTACAGCTTTGGACTCTTAAGCTGAGTTTCAAGGCTATGAAGACGTCGTTGTTCATCAGTGTTGACACTTTTTTGCCTCCGATACATTATCGTTCCTGCGATTCTGCCAATCTGTCAGTCTGCCAGTCTTTGACAGTCTTGGATCAGGACTCCAACTCCCAAGCCGGCCATTTTTCATATGGAGACTCCGTGTTGGGCTTATCGAGAGATGCTGAAATGCTTTCTCTCTTTGATCACGTCATCTCTGCTTTGCTGCTTATCTGCTCCCAGATAGGTTTCACGACGAACAGGCTTTTTGTGTGTGCTGTCCAAGGCGCTCATGCATCTTCTCACATTCATTCCTTTAACACGGCTAACTTGGAATTGGTTCGCAGGGAAGCTGTTCTGGACACAAGCTGTTCCCTTCTTGAGGGGCAGCGTGCTGCTCCTCGATCTGCCTCTATTGGCGAGTCCGCAAATATTCCATGGTTCCATTGTGACGTCCAGGATGACTCTCTATGTCATTCCATAGATCAGCTGCTGATAAGGTAACTTGACTTTCCTGT
Organism: Pictodentalium vernedei; assembly: GCA_031216915.1. Lineage (NCBI taxonomy): Eukaryota > Metazoa > Mollusca > Scaphopoda > Dentaliida > Dentaliidae > Pictodentalium > Pictodentalium vernedei. Next base: position 584,954,754 of record CM062296.1, read on the forward strand.
CACGGGTCATGGGATCAGGATCCAGCTGCTCTTCACATCAACCAGAAGGAGCTTCTTGCTCTTCTTCTGAGTTTCTGGCAGGGGATCTCCCGCCTTTCGAATTGTCAGGTCCTTCTGTTGTCCGACAATTCGACAGTGGTTGTTTACATTCGGAACTGAGGCGGCACGCACTATGTTCCCATGTACAAATTGGTTCTGGATCTTCTACTGCTCGCTCAGGATGTCAATGCTCAGGATGTCAATGCTGGAGTGGTGGTTCGTCACATTCCCAGTCGTCTGTATGTCCTAGCCGACTCCCTGTCCCGACGGGGCAGGTTCTTTTCCACCGAGTGGCTGCTCCACATGGCAGTGTTCCAGTCTCTGTGCAATCTCGGGGGTCGTCCCCACATAGATCTCTTTGCAACTCGCTGGAATCATCAGGTGGACACTTTCGTGTCCCCGTGTCCAGATCCTCTGGCTTTCGCCGTAGACGCTCTGTCCCTCCTTTGGAACGGTTTTGTCAGCTACGCCTTCCTGCCGGTTCCGATTCTGCCTCACGTTCTAGCCCAGATACGAACCTGCAGTTGTCGAATCATTTCGATTGCACCCCTGTCGCCTCAGTGGGTGTGGATCAATCTGCTCCGCTCTTTGTTAGCAGTGGGTTCCGGCATGTCTCCCTCTACGTCACACACAAGCTTCTTTGCCAAGGTCGCCCGAGGAGGTTTCACATCGACCCGACTTCATTGTGCCTTCGCTCATGTCTTTTATCAGGTCCTGTCTCCTCCGTAGCATTTTTTTTGAGATGAGCAGTGGAGTTGCTTTTCTTCTTCCAGGAGGCACTCCACTGATTTAGCCTATTCGGCGAAGTGGAAGGTCTTTTGTCAATGTGTGCAGATCACTCTGTTGCTTCTGCCACTCCTTCGATCACGCAGATTGCGGAGTTTCTGGTATATGTTTGATTCTGGGGGTCTCCAGCCTGTTTCCATCAGTGGGTACAGGTCCATGCTACAGAGACCTTTTCGCATGTGAGACAGCGTCATATCGACACTAATCCATGCCTCTCCAAGCTTGTTTGGCACTTTTCCTTGAAAAGGCCTAGGACTTTGCAGCTTACCCCAAGATGGAATCGTTCTTGGGTGCTGCTCTGCTTGGGGGGGTGGGGGGGGGGGGGGGGTGTGGGCGCCATTCGAGCCTTTATCCCAGGTGGATATGCATTTTCTCACATACAAGACAGCTTTTCTGATGGCCTTTTAGTGAGCTTCACGCCATCTCGGTTGACCCAGCCTTTTTTCTGGAGCTCTCCCACGAGTGTTATGTTTACCAGTGATTGCACCTTTCTGGCCATGAATCAGATACCGGAAACTACACTGCCTCCTATTTGTATCGGGACTCTTTCTTCTGTTGAGGGTAAACACCATTTGCTCTGTCCGGTTGGTACAATTCGCTTTTATCTCAATCGGACGCTGTTCATTTGGAAGGGTAGGATCGTTTTTTCTGTGTCTTATTCCTGGTCAACAGAAGATTTGTTCAGAATCCATTTCTTGATGGAGTTGTCTTGCTATTTGTGCAGCTTCCGCTCGCCTAGCGACTGGCGATTGCATTACCAATCGTTCTTCTGCCATGATGTGCGTGCATTGTCTACCTCTTGGGGCTTTTACTAATTCCGTCATGTTGTCGGGTGTTATGCTGTCCGCCTACTGGAGAAATGCTACTTTCTCCACTTAACTGCGACAGTTGCAGGAGCAGGCAGAGAACCTTTGTTCTACGGGGCCCTCTTTCTCTGCTCAGGCTGTTGTCTATCCCAGCCATTTTGCTTCTTACAAGGTCAGTTCCAGCTCTGTTCTGTTACTGCCCTTTCTGTCTGTGCGTCACATTTAACCATATGCCTCATCTCTCATTGTCTTTTACTAATGTTTGTGATGCTATGGTTTGATAGGCCTAGGGACCTCTTCCTCTGTCCACAGTTCCGATGCAATTGGGTTATGTGTGGGTTGGTTATGTGATTCCCTCCATCCTATTGTCTATTCAGCCTGTAGTAACAATTGTAAGGTAGGTTGATAAGAAATTTAAATTTTATAGTAAATTTCCTTTCTTATTATACCTACCGCAATTGTTTACATGGAGGCCCTCCCGTCTTCTTATTCGGGTAAGAATCCTTCCTCCTCGCTGATCACATAACTCCTATGTTGGCGGACTCAAAAGAATGATTAATTGATGACTGCTTTGCACACTGGTTAACGGAAATCATGGAATTGTACTAAGAGAAGAGCGTCCCTTACTGGGTGTGTGCCGATGGTGCTTGACCCAGTTTTGGCTTATTTTTTCGTGGTGTTTTTGCACCACTTCTTTTTCCTGAATCTCTTGGGAAAGATCAAAATAGAGAGTATATTTTCCGAGTTAGGGTCTTCCACTGTAGTGCAAGCCTGTTGTATAATAAGAAAGGAAATTTACTATAAAATTTAAATATTTTCTATAGTTTAACATTTAGGGTCTAGTTCCAGTTTTGGTGACTTTCTTGTACATTTTGCAACATACAGGTTCTTTGTGGAATCGATTTTGAGTCTCACATGATTTTTAAGTCCTGGAATTGGAGATACAGTTCAAACATAGGCTGTAATTATTACATGCTTTACTGACACCTGAGTGTTCTGAAAGAAAGCATCATGTTGATACTCCTTATCTGGCATGCAAATCTCAGTCAGTGCTTGCACTGGGTGAAATGACCCTCAGAAGGCATTGATAGTGGCTCAGGAAGCAAATTTGGGGGCACTAGAGGCAAGAAATCGACCTATGATGAGGTTCTGTTCGATGTTTTGGGTAAGATTTTATGGTCCATGGGCTATTTATTGCTTTCTTCACATGTTCTTTGAAATATATATCCTGAATCATATAGGCAGGGATTTGGGGTTGGAAGTGGGCCAGGGCTTGGAATGCTTGACTGTGTTTCCCTCAATAAATAATGGACAACATTTATTTTTTTATTTCTAAATATAATCTATGAGGTACAGTGGCAGTTCTTAAGGTGTTAATACTGTCATTGCGATACTTACAAACTGAGCTCTGAAACTGCAATATTTGTTTATATCAATTTTATTGCAATTATTTGCCAGTAGCCTCAACCAAAGGCTGTGGAGAGGGTGATGCCTCCTTTTCTGATCTGGATTGTGAGGCACAGGGACTTGACTTATGTCTTGCTTGGGTGGGGCTTGTAATTATGAGATTATAAATATGTTTCTTGTCACAATATATTATTTTATGGCAGTGCTAAATGAAACAAATTTATTTCCTAACAAAGCAACATATATACCAAATAGCAATACCAAGACTATGCAGTTTTTAGCCCACTTAACTGCAAGTCAGTGGGAGCTGTTGCCATCTCTTGACATCCAGGATCTGTCATTCGTCAACCGTTGTCTGGCATTTGTCATCTGTTAACTTTCTAAACTTGTCTTCTTCAAAACCACTCACTGGGCCAAATTCAAACATTATATTGCACAGACCATCCTTGGAGTATACCTTAATTTGTTCAAATGAAGCAGCTGCCATCTTCAGGCTATGGTTAAAAACACAGATCATTTCAACCTTCACCTGTGCTTTAACTTCAGCACCACCAAAACACCCCGTTTCAGTTCTCTTTTTTTGGGGGGGGGGGGGGGGGGGATTTTTTTGTTTTCTTTCTTCCATGACATAAAACAATTCATCATCGTGTTTTTCTGTTTTCTTGGAATTTAAAACTTATTCTCAGCCTTTAGGGATGTCATACTCCATTTGATGGCAGCTAAAGCAGTGTTTTTGGTACACTTTAGCACCTGGTTTAGGTTTATAGTTTCTTGGCACGCTGTCCTTATTCACCCGCTCAAGGTTTTAGAAAAATCTAAAAATTGACAAAAATCTGTATTTGAGCAATATAAAGGCAGAAGTTGTTAATATCTCAGCAACAACTGTAGGGCACTTGTGCTGAGACGTGCAGTGATGAAGGAGCCTATATCTGCTGTACCTTGTCCTACACAGACAAAGTTTCGACCACATTTGGAATTTTAACGAAAGCATGCCCGATTTCGTGGTACCCTGACTACATTAAAGACTCAGTCTCTCCACATGTTTCACCTGGCTAAGTTTTCCTCATCCAAGTTCCTTTTGAGAAAAAAATCTAAATATTCTCAAAAAATATTTAGACATTTTCACAAAACTTGAAATAACCTTTTTGTGCTTTGTCCCTATTCACCCTCCAGTCCTTACACACCACACTTTACAGTATTCCTCTTTAGAACCTTTGAGTCAAGTCTAAACTAATTTGGTCCAAAGCATATTTACTCTTCCGATTTTTTCCTCCAAAAGTTACTCTGACCCTTGGGGTGGGGTTAATGTCCCATAAGCCTAAAATGCTTTAGAATCATTGTCTCATAAGCCACTCCCAATATTGCTTAGATTTCTGGCATGGAATTTACTTTTGTGATGCAGATTCACTTTTTTCCAAAGCAACTCAGTAGGTCAAAATTTGGGGTCCCAAATTTGGGCTCCACTCAAAATTTCTGTTTCCAGAACCAGTAGACAGATTTGAACCACATTTGTCAAGTAGTATAACTGGGCCATAAGTACTTGATTTATGCCCAACCTTTTTTTTTGGGGGGGGGGGGGGGGGGGGGGGTGGGGGGGGGGGGGGGGGTAGTGGAGGGTGTTAGAACGTCAGGAGTTAAAAACAAACAAACAAAATTTTTGAGACTTCACAGAACAGAGCTTTGCTTTTGCCTAGGAAGCTTTTCTAGGACCAGCAGAAATGAATGGCCAAAAATATTGCCTTTGGTTGTGTTGTGGCAAATCAAAAAATTGAAAGCCACAGTCAGAATCTTTTAATACAAATGTACACCGTCCTTAGGCACCCGGATTCAAGTTTGTTAAAATCAAATCTCAGGATCTTTTGATATTTATACCCCCCCCCCCCCCCCCCCCTTCATTGTGTGAGGAAGGGGAATACTGGAATCGCCTCGTCCCTCCATCTGTCCATCCATAGACATAATTTTGTCTGGAGATTTTCTCAGACGTTTATGGACCATTCTGCTTGAAACTTGGTATGAATGTTCACCACTATGGGAACCTGTGCACCTGTGATTATAGTTCTGATCGGATTAGTTTTGCCAGAATCGTGCCCTTTTTTGACTTGAAAAAGCAAGCCAAGAATTTTGTCTGGAGATTTTCTCAGGTGTTTATGAGGTGAGTCCTTTGAAACTTGGTATGGATGTTTACTATCATGCGAACATGTGCACCTGCAATTATAGTTTTGATCGGAATTTGTTTGCCATAATTATGCCCCTTTTCATCTTTGAATGTCTTAATTTTGTTCAGAGATTTTCTCAGATGTTTAAGGGTCGATTCCTTTGAAACTTGGTATGGATGTTTCCTACCATTTTGATTGGATCTTTTTGACCAGAGTTATGCCTCTTTTGGTCTTAGAAGGCCTGAGTTGCCTAGAATTTTGTCAGAAGCTTTTCTCAGATGATTTTGCATTGATTTTGTTGAAACTTAGTATGGCTGTTTCTTCTGAACCATTACTTGGAATCTTCTGACATTTTTAAATAACATTCTTATAAGAGCCAGAATGTTTGAAATCGAGTCCCTGGATTCATATTGGGCTTCTTATGTGAGCCTGAATTTTAACTTCATGGACTATCAGAAAATTTCTTTAAAACTATTCTTCAGATACACCAGTCAGAAGTTTTTTGTATTTGATATACCACATCCTTATGGGTGTCAGATTCAAATTTTGTTCAAATAAAGTCCATGGTTTGAGAACACGAATTTTAATTTAGTGCAATATGAGAAAATTTCTATAAAAAGGTCTCCCCATGGGTGCCCAAATTTTAACATAGTGGAATATGTAGAATATTCTTTAAAAATCTTCTTCAGATCAACCAGCTGGATATTTCGTATACTGCGTCCTTGTGGGGAGCCAGATTCAAGTTCGTTCAAACCAAGTCGCTGGATCAATATTTGGGCTTCTTATGTGAATCTGAGTTTAACCTATTCAGATCCACCTGCCAGAATTTTTTGATATTTGATATCCAGCATCGTTACAGATGGGGGTCACTTTGAAGTTTGTTCAAATCAAGTCCCTGCGTTCCTATTTGGACTCTGTGATTCTGCTCCACAGTTTTCCAGGCATTTCCAAAAATGACATGCCATGCACTTCAAGTGCAAATATTCTGTAACTTAGTTTTCTAACCCATAACATGTATTACATTTCCCAAATCCACTAAAAACATACAATTCTATCTGACTAAGCAGAAATAAACAATCTGAATGTGGGTGAAATAATTTATTGTCAAAGGAAAGACTACAACCAGCAAAATAGCATAAAAAATGCCAATACCAGTTATTTCCAGCTACCCAGCTGCCTCAAATGCAGAATTTTCCCACTGTCCCCACTCACCTTACCCTGGGGCATATAACTCCCTGTTTCTAAAATGTGAAATAAAAATTCCCTATTTACATCTCATTTTTTAGTTACATGCCTGGTAACAAACCCATGTAAAAATGGCATTTAAAAAAAATAGCCAATTTTTCGAAGCCACTGTTTCCCATAGTTCATCTGGTAATTTACCCCAATGCATCAGACTCCTACTTTGGGACCAAAACTTCAAATTCTCTTGTCCAACAAATAGCCTAATGTAATCATATATCTGATACTAAAAATATATCTCCAATTTACATGGCATTAGTTTCACCATATGCCCTATTTTTAGAATTTGACCTCTGTGCAATAGTGTGAAACTGTAGAAAGGAACATTAAGAGAAAACGAGTGATCTCCTCTTGGATTTCAATCAGGCAAAAGACTCTGGAGTCTATTGTTAGTTGAATGAACAAAAACCACAAGTCTCTATTTTCAACTAGTAAAACGATACAGCATGGTCTTTGTGACTGCCGCATAGTTTTTGTGGGCAGTTTTTGCCTGATTTCCACAACCACACCTTCTCAAGCCCCACATTTCTCTGAGCCACTGGAGATTTTATTATTACCGCCAGCTACATTGACTACCCATGTCCTGTCAATAGCACTGTTATTTACTGTCAAAATAAAAAAAAACAAATGCAGTAACAACCATTGGTTTGGGGGTGAGGGTGGTTGCTCACCTGATATGAAAAGGCAAACAGCTTAACGGACAGATGACACATGGCCATGACACCAGTGACCAAAATAAAAAGTAGACACCATGACTGCAACTCTGTGGTGAATAATAACAACCAGGCTGTTCATAATTGCATAGATCTATCATGATTACAGAGCTCAGTGTTTAGGAAATGCAGTGGTCTTCCTTAATGTGTTTTCGAAACTGGAAGCAAATTTAAAAACAGTTACGAAATTAGGATACATCAACAAATTTCTTAAAATTTCCACTTATTTCCTTCCAGTTGTGCGGAGATATCACTTGATGAATGTTAACTATCACTAACAGTTGCACATAAACCAGAAATAATAAAAGTTTTTTTGAAAAATAGTGCATTTAGAACTCAAAACACAAGTAAAGAACTTCCTTGTTCAAGAGTTGACACTGTCAACAAAATGCTCTTAATTAAGGTTCCTTTCCACAGTTTTCCTGGCATTTCCAAAAATAACATGCCATGCACTCACTTCAAATGCAAATATTCTGTAACATAGTTTTCTAACCCATAACATATATTACATTTCCCAAATCCACTAAAAACATACAACACTATCTGACAAAGCAGAAATAAACAATCTGAATGTGGGTGAAATAATTTATTGTGAAAGGCAAGACTTCAAGCAGCAAAACAGCATAAAAAGTGCCAATACCAGTCATTTTCAGCCACCCAGCAGCCTCAAAAGCAGAATTTTCCCACTATCTGCACTCACCTTACCCTGGGGCATATCACCCCCTGTTTCTAAAATGTGAAAGAAAAATTCCCTGTTTCCATCTCATTTTTGGCTCACCAACGTTAGTTGTGTGAGCCTATGGCATAGCCCTCATGTCGGCGTCGGCGTCTGCTCTCAAATATTTTGAACTTTTGTGTACAGGTTTTGATTTTTTGGCTTTTTAAATTTTGTTTTAGTTTCTGCATATTGCTATAGTGGTTCACTATAACATTTAACTCCTTTCCAGGGTATTTTGTCGTAATTTTAACCCTTTGAATGCATGCATCTTAGGGCTATGTTTGTATTATTTAACCCTTTTCCTGCTGAATTACTTCAATTTTGGACTTTTATGTACAGCTTTTGGACTTAGGCTTACAGCTTCTTACTTTTATGTACAGGTTGTGATAAAAAAAAACAATTTCAAGTGAGGTTGACCTCACTGCAGATTGCAGTGGTGGTTATTATAACATTGATATCTTTCCAGTGCATTTTTAAAAAATTTTTAAACTCTTGAATAGATTTTTAGACTTATTTTGACGTTTGCGTGTAGGTTTTCATGGGTTTTTTTTTTTTCCTTTCTTCCAAGTGTAGAGTTTCTGCATATTGCTATGGTGGTTCACTATAACATTTAACTCTTTTCCAGGGTATTTTGTCTTAATTTTAACCCTTTGAATCAAATTTTAGACTTATTTTGATGTTTGCGTGCAGGTTTTGATGGGTTTTTTTTTCCTTTCTTCCAAGTGGAGATTTACCTTGCAGCATATGTCCATGCTTTCTATTGTATGTATACATGCATCTTAGGGCTGTGTTTGTATTATTTAACCCTTTTCCTGCTGAATTACTTCAATTTTGGACTTTTATGTACAGCTTTTGGACTTAGGCTTACAGCTTCTTACTTTTATGTACAGGTTGTGATAAAAAAAACAATTTCAAGTGAGGTTGACCTCACTGCATATTGCAGTGGTGGTTATTATAACATTGATATCTTTCCAGTGCATTTTTAAAAATTTTTTAACCCTTTGAATAGATTTTTAGACTTATTTTGACGTTTGCGTGCAGGTTTTCATGGGTTTTTTTTTTCCTTTCTTCCAAGTGTAGATTTACCTTGTAGCATATGTCCATGCTTTCTATTGTATGTAAACATGCATCTTAGGGCTACGTTGTATTTTTTAACCCTTTTCCTGCTTAATTACTTCAATTTTGGACTTCTTTTGTTTACAGGTTTGGATTTTTGTGGTTTTAAAAAAAAATTTTTCTTCTTTGCATATTGCTGTGGGGGTTCACGATAACATTTAACTCTTTTCCAGGGTATTTCGTCTTAATTTTAACCCTTCGAATCAAATTTTGGACTTATTTTGACGTTTGTGTGCAGGTTTTGATGTTTTTTTTTACTTTTATGTGCAGGTTTTGAGGTTTGTCTTTCTTCTCTTCCAAGTGGCGACTTACCTTGTAGCATATTGTCATGGTTCCTATTTTATGTTAGGATGCTTCTTGGGGCTATTATTATATATTATTTAACCCTTTAGCTGCTTATTTACTTTAATTTTGGACTTTTGTGTGCAGGTTTTGTACTTTTGTGTGCAGGTTTTGATATTTTTTTTTAAGTGGAGTTTTACCTCACTGGCATATTGCCATGGTGGTTACTGTAACATTTTCAGGGTATTTTTCTAAATTTTAACCCTTTGAAACAAATGTGATACTTTTATGTGCAGGTTTTGAGGTTTGTCTTTCTTTTCTTCCAAGTGGATATTTTTCAAGTAGACTTTCACCTTACTGGAATATTGCCATTGTGGTTACTGTGACAGGGTATTTTTCTCAATTTTAACCCCTTGAAACAAATGTGATACTTTTTTTTTACTTTTATGTGCAGGTTTTGAGGTTTGTCTTTCTTTTCTTCCAAGTGGTGACTTACCTTGTAGCATATTGCCATGGTTCCTATTTTATGTTAGGTTGCTTCTTGGGCTATTTTTATATTATTTAACCCTTTAGCTGCTTATTTACTTTAATTTTGGACTTTTCTGTGCAGGTTTTGTACTTTTGTGTGCAGGTTTTGATATTTTTTTAAAGGGAGTTTTATCTCACTGGCATATTGCCACGCTGGTTATTGTAATATTTTCAGGGTATTTTTCTAAATTTTAACCCTTTGAAACAAATGAGATACTTTTTTTACCTTTATGTGCAGGTTTTGAGGTTTGTCTTTCTTTTTTTCAAAGTGGAGACTTACCTTGTAGCATATTGCCATGCTTCCTATTTTATGTTAGCATGCTTCTTAGTGGTTATTATATTATTTAACCCTTTAGCTGCTTATTTTCTTTAATTTTGGACTTTTGTGTGCAAGTTTTGAACTTTTTTTTTTTTACTCCAGCCACCCCTTTACACTGGCCACGTGTTGGTGAGCCACAGGGTACTGATACCCCCTCTAGTTTTGTTACATGCCTGGTAACAAACCCATGTAAAAATGACATTTAAAAAAAATGGCCAATTTTTCGAAGCCACCATTTCCCATAATTTATCTGGTAATTTTTTACCCCAATGCATCAGACTCCTACTTTGGGACCAAAACTTCAAATTCTCTTGTCCAACAAATAGCCTAATGTAATCATACATCTGATACTAAAAATATATCTTCAATTTACATGGCATAAGTTTCACTATATGCCCTATTTTTAGAATTTGACCCCTGTGCAATAGTGCGAAACTGTAGAGCAGAACCGGTATGGGAACACAAAATTGAACCTAGTGCAGTATGTGGAATATTCTTCTTTAGAGTTGCCAGTAATATTTTCTTCATATTTGGTATACATCATCCTTAGGGGTCTCAAATTCAAATTGGCTCAAATCAAGTCTCTGGAGTCACAGTTAGGCCCAAATCTGAACTTGATCCAATATGAAGAATATTCTTAAAAACTATCTTCTTCTTCAATTTCACCAGTCAGAATTTTTTGATACTTGGTATACAGTGTACTTATGGGAGAGGCAGATTTAAGTTTGTTTTGGATCCCAATCTTAACTTAGTGCAATGTGAGGAATATTCTTTAAACATCAACATCTTCACAACCACCTGCCAGAATCGATCACTATTTGGTATAGGTATACAACATCCTCGGTGGGAGGGGTGGGGGGGGGGGGGGGGTTGGGGGCAGGAGTAATTCCGATTTCTTCAAATCAACTCTCAGGCCCCATACTTGGACTTCTTATGTGAGCCCAAATTTTAACTTGGTGAAAGGGTTCATGTTCAAGCAATGTAGTGTTAACCCTTTACCTAACGAATTTCCTGCATCCACCTGCGTAATATGCAATTGAGCAGTTGAAAAAATTAAATTTTTCAAAATATTTCAACAAAACCATATCACGTGACCCCTCATTGGAACGAGCTCATTGAGCTCATTCCAATGAGGGGTTACATGATATGGTTTTGTTGAAATTTTTTGAAAAATTTAAAAAAATTATATTTAAAATAATAAATTTTGATATCATCTGCATTGGGTAAAGGGTTAAGTAGCTATAGATGGTGGATATGGCCTTAACCCTTTACCTAACGCAGACGATATCAAAATTTATTATTTTAAATAACATTTTTTCAAATTTTTCAAACAATTTCAACAAAACCATATCATGTGACCCCTCGTTGGAACGAGCTCAACGAGCTCGTTCCAACGAGGGGTCACATGATATGGTTTTGTTGAAATTTTAAAAAAAATAATATTTTTTCAACTGCTGAATTTGCATATTACGCAGGCGGATGCGGGCGATTCGTTGGGTAAAGGGTTAAAAAACCTCTTTAAGCAACTTTTTCAGGTGAGAGATTAAAGCCCCTTGGAGCCTTTTGTACCTTAGTCTCCTTAATTTGATCATGATGTTGTTGTAATCCACTGGAAATTCAGTGACCACTGTGGTGTTTACAGTACTATATTATACACAATTCAAGCTCACCTGAGCTGCTGGTGTTCTTTTTCCATTTTAGATCCAAAGAAACACGAAATCAACATAGAGTCTCCAAGAAAACATAGATCTCGTGAGAATTCGGATGATGAAGATGAAGGCATTGACAGTACCAGTGAAAATGATGACACAAATCATTTGTCTGACAATGATGACAGTGATGACCAAAATGAGAGTAGTTTGTTTAAAACCAACACAAAAACAAATAAAAAGAGCTTTTTCGATGGAGAAGATGATGAAGAGTCTCTTGGTTTGATAACACCAGAAAGAGAGAAAAAGGAGGATACTGGAAAGAAGAAAACAAAAACATCTAAGAAGAGACAGGAATCTAGCATATTTGATCTTCTTAGTAGAGAGAATACAAATCAAAGCTTAGTTAGTGAACCTGAGATGAAGAATACCAACTTAGAAAAGATGAGAAAGTATGCAAGATTTTTTATCTGGATATGTTTTACATTCAGTATCAGTATTTAAAATATAACATGGAACAATTTCTTTTAGATTCTGATATAGGCTGTTTCATCCCCCCCCCCCCCCCCCCCTTTTTTCAGCTTGCCTGCCTGTGTGTTTGTCAATCTGGCTGTTTATCCATTCACTATCTTTTGAGTTTCTATATATATTCAGAATCATTTTCTTTTTGGTATGTATAGCAAGAACAATAATACCCAGGTCGTTCTTGATTATGAACAACTGAAAAACAAATTTAGGAACTTAGAGAAATTTTTTTTCCATCTACTAATCATTTACCTAACAAATCATTTACAAAATGAGCAGTTGAAAAAAGATTTCAAAATAACTTCGACAAAACCATATTATGTGACCCCCTCATTGAAATGAGCTCATCCAGCTCATTCCACATAATGTGGCTTTGTTGAAATTTTGGGAAAAAATTTAAAAATAATATTTAAAATATTAGAATTCAACATCTTGTGAATTGGGTAAAGTGTTAACTTTTGATTGACTGTTTGGTATCAGATCATTTTTGGCATACATCCACAGCTAAACTGATTGCAAAGGATTGTTTGAAGAAAGAAAAATTGTTTATAGCAAATAACATAACCATCAATAATACATTACTCTTATCTCTGCAGTTTTATGTTATATCTCAGCATGAACAGTGGCCATTTGTATTCTGTCCGCCCTCTCCTCAATAATACACTTCATGTTTGTATTGACCCATGGGAACTCCATGAAGTGTTTCAGTGCTCGTGTGCTGTGGTAAACAAGTAATGTTTACTGGAAAATTAGGACCCCGTAACTAATGCCAAGCATGGAAGCTCTTTTAAGTCAGCATCATGCAGTTAAAACTAGAAGTCTGTCACAAACTGTGCGTTTATCTAGGCTTAATTGAGCATAGGAATTGCATGGCATCCAACGCACGGCAGGTTCTCCTTGTTACTCATAGCAAACACAGGCAATGTTTCTGCCAATTGACCTCCTGGCTAATCAGAGGTCCATTGGCAGAAACATTGCTTGAGCACAGGCCATATGTACAGAATTTGATAGCCTTACTATGGTCATGAAGCATAGATTAATGTGCAGATCGACGTGTTATTTGGATGCATTTCATGACAGGACTTCTAGTTTTAACTGTAGTTATAAACAACTGGCTAATCTATGCTTTTTCATGATGCAACATACTTTTGTTGTGGTCATGATATAGTCATAGATTCTGTATGTTAAACATCATTAGATAGCTGAATAAGTAGTATTTGTATTCTGGAAGGTGTTGTAGATACCCAGTCCCATTGAAGATACTCAAGGTAAATGTTTAAAGGAATGAAAGTGTTACAATTCAATACATGTATATACCATTCTCTAATATGTGTGAAGATCTTACGTGTGAAGTATACATCTTCATCTTCACTGATTCTCAAGATCAGAACCCCCTCTGCACACCATCCTCAACAAACATCACCTCTCATTTTTTACGGGATGATTTCAAATTTTGTTCAAATGAAGGACCCAACCTAGGTGAGTTGCCTTTAGGTCCCAACACAGGTGAGCCATGGATCCCTCAGGCTTTAATACTGTGGGTAATGGAAAAAAATAATACTAAATCTTTTCCCAAACCTTTACTGCCTGGTATTGCTACCCCCCCCCCCCTCCCCCATCCTCCATCCAACAGGGTTGGAAATGGGTAAACATTAAGAAAAATCTTCTCCCCAACCCCAGCTGTGTGAACCCTTTGAGACTTTAATTATTCTGACGTTCAAACGCCATTGGGAATTCAGTTTCTCCCAACATTTTTCTAAATGTGACGACAAACGTTGGAAAGTACATGAAACAAGATATTTTTCACATTAGCGATTATCTGGTTGAGGGCTAGATTATTTTTGGTGGTCTAAATTTGTTGTTCAAAGCTTGTATATTACAAATTATTGCAGAGTGCCCGCAGTCACTCTCCAATAATTTGTAATAAAACAAACTTATTTAAACAAAATATTATTTGTGTTGACAGAATATGAAATATAAGCAAGAAAATTGTTGGCTTTTGCTCTGGAATCCTCATTTTTTGAAAGCCCTGATAGTGGCTTCTAGCACTCAACGAGTTAAGAAGTCTTGACAGCATGATTATTTTAGTATTTTTAGCTGCGATAACAATGGTTGTCACTGAGCACAATTTGATAGAAAATAGGAATTGAGGTTAAAACTTTAAAAAATCGAAAAATAATAAAACAAATGACCGCAAAGTATCAAGTCGCTGTTTGATTTTGTTTGCCTTAAGATGTACAAAAGTATGAAGTGGGTTTTTTGATTTCGTACATAACTCATACAAAAGTATCAAAGGGTAAATTTTAAAAAAAACGTCTCTTTGTGAAGAATCATTGGATGTTTGCTTGATGTACTGGTCCACTTTGGGGGTCCTTTGTGTGATTTACAAGTTTGTTTGAGTGAAGCTCATTGGATTGCATTTAAGATCATCATCCCCCCTTCTGGATAATGAAAAAAAAAAAAAATCTTCTTCTAAATCAACTGCTCAAAATGCTTCCATCTTTGATATATAACAACCTTCCATTCTTTTAACCCTTTACCTAACATGACGAGCAGATGATACTTGCAAACAAACTTCTTGACTAACTTTTTGTCTCAAAAACATAGGTTATGAGCCCTCACTGGAACAAGTTCAGCGAGCTCGTTCCAAAGAGGAGTCATAACCTATGTTTTCAGACAAAAAATGAAAATATAATGAAAATTAATTGGTGATTTTTAGCTTAACTTGACAAAGTCAAAATAAGCTATTGCCATCACACGTGCGGAAGTCTGTGAGTCTGTTCACATTTAACTTTAGCACAGGCTATACCCCATAGTTTTTGCCTGATTGTCACAAAATTTCGTATGCAGGTTTGAGGTCATGTCGAGATGAGAATGTCCCCTTTTGGTAGCGATCGGTCAACCATGATGGCTGCCCGAGCTCAAAACCCCAAAACCATTAGCACAGTCTACAGGTCGTATTTATGAAGGGATTTCATTGTAACTTGGTAGGATGCCTCTGTATGATATCTAGATGAGAAGGTCCCCTTTTGGTCATGATGTGTCAAACATGACGGCTGCCCAAGCCCAAAACCCCAAAACTTTCCGCATAGTCTACAGGTTATATTTAATATAGAGGGATTTCATTGTAACTTGGTAGGATGACTCCATATGATGGTTAGATGAGAACTTCCCCATTTGGTCGCGATCTGTCAACCACGACGATTGCCCAAGCCCAAAACCCGAAATCCTTTAGCACAGTCTACAGGTCGTATTTATGGAGGGAGTTGATTGTAACTTGGTAGGTTGTCTCCATATAATGTCTAGATTAGAACGTCCCCTTTTGGTTGTGATTGGTCAACTGTGACGGCTACAGGGGCCCGAAGCCCAAAAACCTTTAGCACAGTCTACAGGTCAGATTTATGAAGAGATTTCATTGTAACTTGGTAGGATGACTCCAGATAATGTCTAGATGAGAACGTCCCCATTTTGTTGCGATCATTAGCTGTGACTGCTGCTCGAGCCCAAAACCCGAAAACCTTTAGCACAGTCTACAGGTCGTATTTATGGAGGGATTTGATTGTAGCTTGGTAGGTTGACTCCATATAATGCCTAGATGATAACGTCCCCTTTTGGTTGTGAATAGTCAACTGTGATGGCTACAGGGGCCCAAAGCCCCAAAACCTTTAGCACAGTCTACAGTTCATATTTACAAAGGGATTTCATTCTAACTTGGTAGGATGACTAAAGATAATGCCTAGATGAGAACATCCCCTTTTGGTCGAGATCATTCAACCATGTTGGCTACCTGAGCCCAAAACCCGAAAAACTTTATCACATACTTCATATCATATATTTGAAAGGATTTCATTGTAACTTGGTAGGATGCCTCAGTATAATGTCTAGATGAGGACGTCCCCTTTTGGTTGTGATTGGTCAACCATGATGGCTACACAGGCCTGAAGCCAAAAACATTTAGCACAGTCTACAGGCTGTATTTATTTGTAACTTGAAAGGATGACTTGTTTTGGAATAATTTCACTGTAACTTGGTAACTTTAGTTGACATATATTAACTGTGAGGGCCACATACATTAACTGTGAAGGCCACATTAACCCACCCCTCAATTCTTTAGTACAGTCTACATCTCATATTATTTTTATTGAAAACATAGCATACAGGGAACAGAAATTAACGTATTCCCAATTATCATAATTCTTTCATAAACATTGAACATTATCCTTTTCATCAAACACAACACACAGACAAGTTAAGCTACAGTGTCATTGACACTTTCATTAGAAGGAGCTATCAAGTGGTGCATTCTGGTGGCTATTGGGGTGAAAATAGGGGCACAGTGGCATTGCGGTATCTCCTCCGATCACCGAAGTTAAGCAACCTTGAGCCCGGTTTGTCCACGGATGTGTGACCATCTGAGTGATTGACTCAGGCTCCCGTGTTGTGTCTTTGGGGAAGGCACTTAATCCCGATTGTCCACATGAGGCATGATGATGCCGTGCACTAAGGCATACTGTCTCCAACCAATCTAACCGTGCCTGTGCTGCAGTGTGGAGTTACGATGTTGGGGAGCTGGCAGCTGCTCATTGTTGCTGGGTGGTTCTCTCCAAGTACTCTGGCTTCGTCCACCCGTAAAGGTGTCACACAATGTGACCCTCTTTGTTAAAGTGTCGTCAAACCTTAATAAATAAATAAATAAATGGGGTGAAAATTATCTTTTTTTTTCAATCAAAAACCTTTACTTTTTTGTCAGCATATTGCAAATTTTTAAAATTACTGGCATACATCCTTCCCATGAATTACGCAAATGTTTCATTTTCCGAGAACTTCAGCAAACTGTTCCTTTTGGATACAAATAGCACTGGATGACCTTGAATATTAAATTTGAACAGCCAAGCGATCATCAGCCTCAATTTATTATGGGCAGCTTTCATGGCTGCCAAATCATGCCCATGGAATAGGGTACCTAACTTTGATAACATTTATTGTCTGACGCTAAATGTTATAAAGTTAGGCACTCTATTCCTTTGGCCCAATTGGAGAACAGATTGGAACAGGGAACAGATTGGAATTTCTTTTTTTGCCTGAATGAGGGTATTCCCTTTTTATTAAAGCCAAGATTGTTGACATCGTTCACATGAAAATCAGCAATACGAAAAATTAAAATCACGAAATGCGCAGGTTAGGTTTCAACAGAGAAACATAATTGGTAAAATTTGTACCGATTTAGTGACATTTCCGGGTTTATGGTGCTAGATAAAGATCATTATTTTTGAAAGGCCGATAACATTTCTGGAGTCACATGCTTAAAATAGGGTCAGTCGGGTAACCCAAACCAAAACATTTTTAGCTCAACTTTGACATAGTCAAATTTGAGGTTATGTCATGGCCTGTCATCCATCTGTCCATCTGGACATCTGTCCATCTGTTCGTCCATCAACAATTCAATACAGCTTGGGCTAGAGGCCGTATTTATGAACCGATCTTTACAAAACTTCTTTGGTACCATTGTTATCACTGTGGGACGAGAACGAGTGTATTTTTATACTAATAACCAATAGCCCAGACTTAGCTGGTGCCGAACACAAATTTTGAAACCCCCCAATCCCCAAAATTTGCATACAAGAACTGAAAAAGTGAAGTCCTATCTGGTCCTCCATACTTTTGTTAACTGCGCATGAGTGGTAACCAGGAAGGTACCGACATTGATGCCAAACATCATTCTTTCTTTGTTTGACCCTAAGTCAGTAAACAATAATGATCTGACATCTGTGCTTTAAATCTCCTTTTTTGAGGATACCAGACACAAATCAATGATATAATTGGTGGATTCAAGGCTATAAATGGATGATGGAAATGAACAATGGTGGTTTGAGATGTTCAGGGCTGTAAATTTCCAATAATTATAAAAATTATTTCATGTTTCCCATTTTTGGGACATGCGCCTGACGTCATCATTCTTGCTTACGATTTACCTACTGTTTGTTAAGTGTTCCTTCCCTATCCTTCCATGAACTCTCCTGTTAAACTCCTAAGCTTTTTGGCTGTTTTTATTAATAATTTTTTATTAAATTTCTTGGGAGTTTAACGTGTGTTTCAGAATGTTTATTCTGTTTATCCCCATAGTTATGTCCTCACCCTAGGAGTGTTGGGTCGTTTTGGTCTTGCATCTTCTATCTGATGTATCGTTTTTTCTTCGTATGAAGATCTAGCTTTGCATCTTGTAACATTTAAATCGGTTACTGACTTTGGGCCTTTTGTTTTTCTATTGACGTTGTTTACATTTGGCAACGCCCTTAACGTGTAGTATTTAGTTTTATAATACTTTAGAATTACTCTAGGATACATTGATTATGATTCCGGTAGTGTAGCTCAAAATAAATTGGCGTTTGTCCACACTTAGGGTCTATCTGGATGCCCTTGGGTGCATGATGTTCCCATTGGGAACTTAGGCATTTTAAAAAAAAAAATTTGAAAATGTTTTTGTATTTTCATGTATCCTTATCATGTATTTTTGATGTTGAATTTGTAAGAAGTCTTCTTCGGATTTACATGCTTGTTGTCTTGCCTGTAGTCGATGCATTCCTGCAGATTCTCGTCCTACTTGTGTGCATTGGGATGACAGACATTGGAGATGGGTGTCGTGGTACGTCGTCGGCAGTGAAGTTCCGATGCCAGAGCTGTCACCACAGGATAATTCGAGTTTTTCTGTTTCCTTTTCAGAGGAACAAGAATATGGTGATGGTATTGCGACACCCATCCAAAGTGTGCTGCCATCGTCACGCTGTGATGAACAAACAGAACTGGATGCTAAGGTGCTCCTGAACATTAAACAAGGAATAAGGCCTCTTATTCCAGCATCCAGTTTGACTGGTGATGCGGCCAACCCGACGGTGGGAGCCGTAACATCGGATAAGTCTGATGGGGTTGAGCCTTCTCTAACCAAAACATAATCGGTAAAATCCGTACCGTTTTAGCAACATTTCCGGGTTTATGGTGCTAGATAAAGATCGTTATTTTTGAAAGGCCGATAACATTTCTGGAGTCGCATGCTTAAAATAGGGTCAGTCGGATAACCCAAACCAAAACATTTTTTGCTCAACTTTGACATAGTCAAATTTGAGGTTATGTCATGGCCTGTCATCCATCTGTCCATCTGTCCATCCGTCCGTCCATCAACAATTCAATACAGCTCAGGCTAGAGGCCGTATTTATGAACCGATCTTTACAAAACGTCTTGGGTACCTTTGTTATCACTGTGGGTAAGTTACAGTTACGGCTTCCCGACTTCGGATATCCAGGCAGCCGCACGAAAGCGTACCCAGTCTTCGCCATTAAGTCGGCCAATCCGGTAGCTAGTGATCTGAAGCTTCATACATTGGGATGTTCAGAGAAGAGATCCTCGTCCGGATCTCCGTCCCAGGAGCAGCAAGTGGCGAAAAAACGAGACCGCTGATCCTCAACCCTCTGTAACGGACTTGCTGTCGCAAATTGCACCGCACATCACAGCTTCCCAGCAAGTGCAAGCGCAGCCTTCCATGGTGAGCTGTCCAACAGTGCTGGGTCGGTACGGTCATCTGTACATTCAGATGCTGTTGACCGAAATTCTCAGCTGAATCAGTCGAATGGTGAAAGGGAGAAGGAGGAGGATTACCCTTCCCTCTCGTAACAACATGTGGTTGCGATGAATTTCATTCATCAACACTATCCTGACCTTGTTCCACCTGATCAGCAAGCTGCGTCTGCTAGGTAGAAACCGCTGTTGTTTCTAGACAGAGATGATGTCGTGCGAAGGAAAGACAATGTTCTTTCCTTCCCGGTACAATCTTGGCAGGTGTCTGAGGCCTTTGGCCACATTAACCACGCCCTATTCATCCAAGCAAGTTCGAATAAGAAAAGCGGTTTCTTATCTGCATCTTCACTCAGTATACCGTTTCCTGGATCACGTTATTTTAAAACGGTTGGAGTAAATGTTCAGAGAGCTCCTCTGCGTCTGGATGGGCAGGCTGCGAATTTGGATATAATCCCTCACCTACAGCAATTTACGCTTGGATGTGATGGAATCTTCTATTTCATCTAATAGAGCGATTCTGGATGCTATGTCCTACGCAGATCATGTCACCAGAGCTCTGGGGCAGCGTCCAAATGGAAAGGAATTTGAGGATGTTAGTTCCTCTCTAAGAGTTCTTTCCAGCACAGTCATGCCACGTACCACTCAGCCCTCTCAGTGGCAAATTTAGAGATGGTTAGACGTGATGCAGCCCTTGCGTCATCATCAGTTATCGATGACAGGGTGAAAAGCTCTCTCCCAGTCGCTCCAGTCTCTGGACACATACTGTTTGATGACAAGCTTGTAGACATTTACGATCCTTCCATTCCTCAGATTGCCAATTTTCTGGTCTACTTGTTTGACGTATTAACCTTTCAGCTCGTCACAATTAAGGGCTATAGGTCTATGTTATCAGACACTTATGCTCAACTTGTCTATTGGATCAGATTCTTCTTTATCCAAGCTAGTTAGAAATTTCTCTATTAAAAGACCTAGAACCCTCAGATTAATTCCTAAATAGAATTTGGCTTGGGTTCTGTTGAAGCTTCACGAAGCTCCCATTGAGCAGTTAGATGATGTAGTGTTCAAATTCTTGACCTATAAATTGGCCTTTCTCTTAGCCTTTGTGTATGCCAGAAGAGTGAGTGAACTTCATGCATTACCTGTTGATGATTCCCATTACCATAGTGTGGGTAATACTGTTACCCTCACTATGGAAGTGGGATTCTTGGCTAAGAATCAGATTCCGGATAAGCGGCTGGAGCCTATTATCATTAAGGCTTTACTGTCCTCAGACAACCGTAGACCTTTGCTGTGTCCAGTTATAGAGCAATGCGCATTTATAAACGCCAATCAAGTTTTATTAGAAAGGGAATAAAAAGATTCTTTCTTACCCTGATTCCTAACAGAAAGGATATATCTGTTCATTCTATCGCTAGACAGATTCAGCTGGCAATACGTATTGCATATGAAAGTCTATCTTCGGATCAACGTTCTGTCAACAAGATTTCAGCACATTAGGTTAGAGCACTGTCTACTTCTTGGGCTTATTTTTACAGTATAGCCCTTACTGATCTTATGAAGGCTGTCTACTGGACACAGCCCTCTTCATTTACCAAGTTTTACCTTAGAAATTTAGAGTCTATCTCCTGTGACCTTAAATCTTTAGGTCCTCTTTCTTTTGCTCAGAATGTCGTCCATTAATTTTACATCTAGAAGATGTCTTGGGCAGGCTTCTTGAGCACTGACACCATTAGGCTACACTCTTCGTTCTGAGGAATTGTCCTTCAGAACAAGGAGAATGGGGGTGGGGGGTTTGTTTGCAAATTTTGGGGATTGGGTGGTTCAAAATTTGTGTTTGGACCTGAATTATATCGAGTTTGCACCAGCTAAGTCTGGGCCATTGGTAAGTATAAAAAATATACAAATTACTTTAAATTTATCATTTTGGGGGTGCAGTCTGAAATTCAAGGTGGCCACCGGCAGCCATTTTGTACCAAAATTATTGCAATCAGCTTTTTGTACAGAACTTCTGTATGAAAGTTCTGATTTGAAAATTTTTATATGAATGTTTGGTAACATGGAATACAACACATATAATACAGGTTTTTTTCTCGTGCAGAAATTATGCAAATTAGATGAACTTTGATTATTGAGTGCTATTTATACACAGTAAGTACACATGTCAATACAGCTTGGGCTAGGGTCTGTATTTATGAACCGATCTTCCCAAAACTTCTTGGGTACCTTTGTTACCACCTTGGAACGAGAATGTGTGTTTTCGGGTGCATTTTGAAATTCAAGATGGCTGCCAGCAGCCATTTTGTACTGAAATTAGGTGCAATCAGTTTTTTGTACAGAACTTCTAAATGTCTAGAGGCTGTATTTATGAACCAATCTTCACAAAAATTCTTGGGTACCTTTATTATCACCGTGGGACGAGAACGAGTGTTTTGGGGTGTGGTCCGAGATTCAAGATGGCCGCTGGCAGCCATTTTGTACAGAAATTAGTGCAGTCAGTTTTTTGTACATAACTTCTTCTGTATGAAAGTTCTGATTTGAATAAATTTTTGTATGAATGTTTAGTAGCACGGAATACATCACATATAATACAGGGTTTTTTCTCGTGCAGAAATTATGCAAATTAGATGAACTTTGATTTATTCAGAGCAATTTATACACAGTAAGTACATATGTCAATATGGCTTGGGCTGGGGGCTGTATTTATGAACAGATCTTCAAAAAAATTCTTGGGTACCTTTGTTGTCTCCCGCTTTTTGAAAAAAAACGGGAGATATTAAATTCGGGGTGTCCTTCCATCCTTCCATCCTTCTGTCCTTCCATCCTTCCGTCCTGTGTTTTTCGTTTCCAGACTAACTTTCCTTACAGTGACCGGATTTCGATGAAATTTGGGTAATAGATCACTTTCATCAATTGTGGATCTTAGTTCGAATATGGGCATTCTGCGCATATTTAATTAGGTTGCTAAAATTTGATTGGCTGACAGTTTCCAGACTCTAACTTTCCTTAGAATCAACTGATTTTGATGAAATTTCATTTATGAATTACTTTTATCAATACCTAGGTTAAGTTCGAATGTGGGAAATTTTGTTCCGAAAATCTGTCCGTCTGCCTGTCCGTCTGCCCCGTGCATCAATGCACCTCGGACTAAAAGCCGAATTTATGAACCGATCTTCACGAGACTTCATGGGTATCTTTGTTATCATTGTGAGACCAGAATATGTGTTTTGGGGTTTGGTCCAAAATTCAAGATGGCCTCCAGCAGCCATTTTGTTCCTAAATTGGGTGTGATCAGTTTTTTTGTACAGAACTTCTATATGAAAGTTCGGATTTGAATAAATTTTTGTATGAATGTTTAGTAACATGCAATACATCACATATAATACAGGTTTTGTTCTCGTGCAAAAATTATGCAAATTAGGGAAACTTTGATTTTTTAAGTGCTACTACTAATACACAGTAAGTGCACACCTTCCGTGTTTTTCGTTTCCGGACTACAGTCAGTCGATTTCGATGAAATTTGGGTAGTAGATCACTTTCATCAAATGTGGGTCCAAGTTCGCACATGGGCATTTTCCGCACATATTTAATTAGGTTGCTTAAATTTGATTGGCAGATGGTTTCCAGACTCTAACTTTCTTAGTGTCAATCGATTTCAATAAAATTTCAAAAATGGATTACTTTTCACATCAGTTTAATGTAATATGTCTTATCAAACAGTTTTAATTTTTAGTGATTCTCACAGTAAAACTCCACATAACTTCACTTGCTTTGACAGTGGCCTCCGTGAAAGTAAATCTGATAACCACTATCTGAAGCACTGACTGTTCTGTCTCTTCTAAATAACTTCCACTTGCAACTCAACTATATTCCACTGGTTGCATTAATTCCCCTTGAAACTGCTGCCCAGCGGGAGACATGAATTCACTGAATTTGCTTGTTATCACCTTGGGACGAGAAAAAATGTTTTTGGTGTTGTCAAAATTCAAGATGGCTACCGGTGGCCATTTTGTACTGAAATTAGGTTACGCTCTACAGTTTCGCACTATTGCACTGGGGTAAAATTCTAAACAAAGGGCATGTGTTGAAACTAAGCCATGTAAAATAGAGATATATTTTTAATATCAGATATATGATTTCATTGGGCTTTTTGTTGGACAAGAGAATTTGAAGTTTTGGTCCCAATGTTGGAGTCTGATACATAGGAGTAAATTACCAAATGAATTATGGGAAACAGTGGCTTCGAAAAATTGTACATGGGTTTGTTACCAGACAGGTAACAAAAGAATGAAACGGAAACATATAATTTTTTTTTTTGGTATTTTGGAAACAGGGGATGCTTTGCTACAGGGATAGGTAGGTGGGGTTGGTGGGAAAATTCTGCTTTTGAGGTTGCTGGGTGGCTGAAAATGACTGGTTTGGGCATTTTTTTCATGCAATTTTTCAGGTTGAAGTCTTGCCTTTGACAATAAATTATTCCACGCACATTCAGATTGTTTATATCTACTTGTGGATTGGGGAAATGTAATACATGTGACAGAATATTTGCATTTGAAGAGCGTGTATGGCATGTCATTTTTAGCTTAACTTGACAAAAGTCAAGATAAGCTATTGTCATCACGCATGCGGAAGTCTGTGAGTCTGTTCACATTTTCCTTCAGCACAGCCTTTACTCCGTAGTTCTTTTCTGATCGTCACGCAATTTCATGGGCAGGTTTGGGGTCTTGTCTAGATGAGAACGTCTCCTTTTGGTCGCGATCGGTCCATTGGTATGGCTGCCCAAGCCCAAAACTCGAAAACCATTAGCACAGTCTACAGGTCGTATTTATGAAGGGATTTCATTATGTCTCCCCTTCCCAGAAGGGAGACATATTGTTTTAGTGCATATTCTTCTTCTTCTTCTTCTTCTTCTTCTTCTTCTTCTTCTCATACAAACTTTGTCCAGGCCATAACTTTTTTGTCTTTTGACCTACACCTTAGATACTTGGCATGTGGATGTATCACCATGAGTTGGTGTGCAGTGTACCATAGTGACCTTCATGTGACCTTGACCTTTGACCTGAAGGTCAGATTTATGTATTTTTTTAAGGGAAACATCACACAAACTTTGTCTGGGCCATAACTTTTTTGTCTTTTGACCTACACCTTAGATACTTGGCATGTGGATGTATCACCATAAACTGGTGTGCAGTGTACCATAGTGACCTTCATCTGACCTTGACCTTTGACCTGAAGGTCTGATTTATGCGCTTTTTTAAGGGAAACTGTCTGGACCAGAACTTTTTGTATTTCGAGTCAGGCTTTAGATATTTGGCATGTGGATGTATCACCATGAGCCGGTGTGTAACGTACCATTGTGACCTTCATGTGACCTTGACCTTTGATCTGAAGGTCAGATTTGTGCTTTTTTCAAGGAAACTTTGTCCAGACCAAAACTTGTTTGTCTTTTGAGCCAGGCCTTAGATATTTGGCACGTGGATGTATCACCATGAGCCGGTGTGTCGCATACCATTGTGACCTTTATGTGACCTTGACCTCAAGGTGAAATTTATGTACTTCAAATAGGGAGTAATTGTCCAGACCAGATTTTTTTGTTTTTTGACCTGGGACTTGGTTATTTGACATGTGGATGTGTCACCATGAGACCGCATGTCGTGACCTTCATGTGACCTTGACCTCAAGGTCAAATTTATGTACTTCAAATAGGGAGTAATTGTGCAGACCAGAATTTTTTTTGTTTTTTGACCTAGGACTTGGTTATTTGACATGTGGATGTGTCACCATGAGGCCGCATGTCGTCTGCCTCGATGACCTACATGTGACCTTGACCTCTGACCTTAAGGTCAAATTTATGTACTTCAAATAGGGAATAATTATCCAGACCAGAACTTTTTTGTTTTTTGACCTAGGACTTAGATATTCGACATGTGGATGTATCGCATTTAGACCACATGTCACATGTAATGATGACCTTCATGTGACCTTGACCTCAAGGTCAAATATATGTACTTTAAATAGGGAGTAATTGTCCAGACCAGATTTTTTTTTTGGACATGTGGATGTGTCACCATGAAACCGCATGTCCGCTACCTTGATGAACTGCCTGTGACATTGACCTCTGACCTCAAGGTCAAATTTCTGTACTTCAAATAGGGAATAATTGTCCAGATCAGAACTTTTTTGTTTTTTGACCTAGGACTTAGATGATTGACATGTGGATGTATCACAATGAGACCACATGTCATCATGACCTTCATGTGACCTTGACCTCAAGGTCAAATTTATGTACTTTAAATAGGGAGTAAAAGTCCAGACCAGAATTTTTTTTTTTGACATGTGGATGTGTCACCATGAAACTGCATGTCCGCTACCTTGATGAACTGCATGTGACCTTGACCTCTGACCTCAAAAGGAAGGGGAGACATATGTTTTAGTGTGCTAAAACACTTTCTAGTTGTAACTTGGTAGGATGCCTCTGTATGATGCCTAGATGAGAACGTCCTCTTTTGGTCATGATTTGTCAACCCTGATGGCTGCCGAAGCCCAAAACCTAAAAACTTCTAGCACAGTCTGCAGGTCATATTTAATAGGGAGGGATTTCATTGTAACTTGGTAGGATGACTCTGTATGATGTCTAGATGAGAACTTTCCTCATTTGGTCACAATCTGTCAACCGTGATGACTGTCCGAGCCCAAAACCTGAAAACCTCTAGCACAGTCTACAGGTCATATTTATGGAGGGATTTCATTGTTACTTGGTAGGTTGACTTCATATAATGTCTAGATGAGAACGTCCCCTTTTGGATGTGATTGGGCATCTGTGACTGCTACAGGGGCCTGAAGCCCAAAAACCTTTAGCACAGTCTGAAGGTCATATTTATGAAGGGATTTCATTGTAACTTGGTAGGATGGCTCCAAATAACGTCTAGATGAGAACGTCCCCTTTTGGTCGCGATCATTCAGTCTTGATGGCTTCCCGAGCCCAAAAATCCTTAGCATAGTCTATAGGTCGTATTTATGGAAGGATTTCATTGTAACTTGTTAGGTTGACTCCATATAATGCCTAGATGATGACATCCCCTTTTGGTCGTCATTGGTCAGCTGTGATGGCTACAGGTGCCCAAAGTCCGAAAACCTTGAGCACAGTCTACAGGTCATGTTTATGAAGGGATTTTTATGGTAACTTCTTAGGATCATTCCAGATGATGCCCAGATGGAAATGTCCCCTTTTGGTTGTGATCATTCAACCATGATGGCTGCCTGAGTCCAAAGACCGAAAACCTTTAGCACAGTCTACAGGTCATAATTATGAAGGGATTTTATTGTAACTTGGTAGGTTGTCTTCATATAATGTCTAGATGAGAACGTCCCCTTTTGGACACGATTGGGCAACTGTGACATCTACAGTGGCCCGATGCCCAAAAACCTTTAGCATAGTCTTCAGGTCATATTTATGAAGGGATCTCATTGTAGGTTAGTAGGATGACTCCAAATAATGTCTAGATGAGAACGTCCCCATCTGGTCGCAATCATTCAGCTTGATGGCTGCCCGAGCTCAAAAACATTTAGCATAGTCTATAGGTCGTATTGATGGCAGAATTTCATTGTAACTTGTTACGTTGACTCCATAATAATGCCTAGATGATGACATCCCCTTTTGGTCGTGATTGGTCAACTGTGACGGCTACAGGGGCCCAAAGCCCAAAAACCTTGAGCACAGTCTACAGGTCATATTTATGAAGGGATTTCATTGTAACTTTGTAGGATCACTCCAGATGATGCCCAGATGAGAATGTCCCCTTTTGGTTGTGATCATTCAACCATGATGGCAGCCTGAGCCTGAAACCTTTAGCACAGTCTACAGGTCATACTTATTAAAGGATTTCATTGTAACCTGGTAGGCTGACTTCATATAATGTCTAGATGAGAATGTCCCCTTTGGACGTGATTGGGCAACTGTGACGGCTACCGGGTCCTGAAGCCTGAAAACGTTTAGCAGAGTCTAAAGGTCATATTTATGAAGGGATTTCATTGTAACTTGGTAGGATGCCTCCAAATAATATCTAGATGGGAACGTCTCCTTTTGGTCGTGGTTATTCAGCCTTGATGGCTGCCCGAGCCCAAAAACCTTTAGAATAGTCTAAAGGTCGTATTTATGGAAGGATTTCATTGTAACTTGTTCGGTTGACTCCATATAATGCCTAGATGATGACATCCCCTTTTGGTCGTGATAGGTCACCTGTGATGGCTACAGGTGCCCGAAAGCTCGAAAACCTTTAGCACAGTCTACAGGTCATATTTATGAAGGGATTTCATTGTAACTTCGTAGGATCACTCCAGATGATGCCCAGATGAGAATGTCCCCTTTTGGTTGAGATCATTCAACCATGATGGCTGCCCGAGTCCAAAGACCAAAAACCTTTAGCACAGTCTACAGGTCATATTTATGAAGGGATTTCATTGTAACTTGATAGGTTGACTTCATATAATGTCTAGATGAGAATGTCCCCTTTTGGACGTGATTGGGCAACTGTGACGGCTACAGGGGCCCGAAGCCCGAAAACCTTTAGCACAGTCTACTGGTCATATTTATGAAGAGATTTCATTGTAACTTGGTAGGATGACTGAAAATAATGTCTAGATGAGAATGTCCCCCTTTGGTCTCAATCTTTCAGCCTTGATGGCTTCCCCAGCCCAAAACCCAAAAACCTTTAGCGTGGCCTATAGGTCATATTTATGGAAGGATTTCATTGTAACTTGTTAGGTTGACTCCATATAATGCCTAGATGATGACATCCCCTGTTGGTCATGATTGGTCAACTGTGACGGCTTCAGGGGCCCAAAGCCCGAAAACACTGAGCACAGTCTACAGGTCATATTTATGAAGGGATTTCATTGTAACTTCGTAGGATCACTCCAGACGAAGCCCAGATGACAACGTTTCCTTTTGGTCGCGATCATTCAACCATGATGGCTTCCCGAGCCCAAAACCCGAAAAACTTTAGTACAGATTGCAGGTCGTATTTGTGAAGGGATTTCATTGTAACTTAGTAGAATGACTCAGTATAATATCCAGACGAGGACATCCCCTTTTAGTTGCAATCGGTCAACTGTCATGGCTACACAGGCCAGAAGCCCAAAAACCTTTAGCACAGTCTACAGGCCATATTTATGAAGGGATTTCAATGTAACTTGATAGGATGACTCATTTTGGAATAATTTCACTGTAACTTGGTAACTTCCGTTGACATACGTTAACTGTGAGGGCCACATACATTAACTGTAAGGTCATATTAACCCACCCCGCAGTTCTTTAGTACAGTGCACACCTCATATTATTTTTATTAAAAACATAGCATACAGGGAACAGAAATTAACATATTCCCAATTATCACAATTCTTGTCTTATTTCATAATCCTTTCATAAACATTGAACATTATCCTTTTCATCAAACACAACACACAGACAAGTTAAGCTACAGTGTCATTGACACTTTCATTGGAAATGCCTGGAAGGCGTGGAGTGGAACCTCAGGCACAATCAGTTTTTAAATTTTTGAATGAATGTTTAGTAACATGGAATACATCACATATACATAATACAGGTTTTTTCTCGTGCAGAAATTATGCAAATTAGATGAACTTGGATTTATTCAGTCCTACTTAAACACAGTAAGTGCACATGTCAATAAGGCTCGGGCTAGAGGCTGTATTTATGAACCGATCGTCACGTAACTTCTTGGGTCACGAAGCTTCTTGGGTACCTTTGTTATCACTTTGGGACGAGATCGAGTATTTTGGGAAATTAAAAAAAAAAAACTTTGACATTTGTTTGTCTGGGCCATAATTTCTTAACCACTGAATATTTTTCAACGAAACTTTATAACAATATGTAATATCAAACGACAGTGTGTCACAAATTATAATATGGTATGTGCCCCTCAAGTTCAATGCCACAGGCCCTATGATAAGGTGACACTTAGAGAAAAACTTTAACATTTGTTTGTCCGGGCCATAATTGCTTAACCACTGAACATAAGGTCCACCTAATAGAATGTCAGTGGAGCTTTTCTAATGCTATGTTGTCTGGCATAAACTACTTCACATCTTCTGTTATGCAGATCTTGGAAAGATGACAAAAAGACAAAGAGTAAGAAACGTGTTCATTATGCTGAGGATGAAAAACGTAATAGAAAACACCAGAAAGAGAGTGATAAGAAGAGAACCGACGGAAAGGAAGAAGAAGAATCAGTTGCAAAGGATTATGATGTTGAGTTAAACACTACATCTCAATCTAAAAGTAATATTATGCTATTACATAGATCTCATATGACAAAAGCAGAGAGACTTCGAATGGAACTGACTCTTCTGCAAGGTCTGTTCTTTTTATTTGTTTTTGTCAAAATAGCTTACAATTAGAATGGACCTAACTAACTGGGTACATACAAGTTCTTAAAATTCTTGAATTAATTTAGCGTAACAGAATTAAATGGTTGACCTACCCACTGACCATCACTGATATGACCAGTCGTGAAATAGCTTAACAAGTTGACTGTTTCATTACGTACAGTGTTTAAACTCCGAACATATTTAACTATTTCTTTTTAGCCCGACTGTTTACAGTAAGGGGTATAGTAATGACTTTTGTCCGTCCGTCCGTCCGTCCATCTGTCCGTCTGTCCAACTGTCCGTCTGTTAACATTTAGAGTTTTTGGTTAAAGTTTGTGGTTAAAGTTTTTGACTGAAGGTTCAAGTGGGTTTTTTTTTTTTCTTTTTTTTTCTTTTCCTGTTTAGTTGACATTTGGAGTTTTGGTTAAAGTTTGTGGTTAAAGTTTTTTATACAACCTTGAAGTACAGGCTATACCCGGTAATTCTTGTCTGATCGTCACAAAATTTCTTATGCAGGTTTTAGGTCATGTCTTCATGAGAACGTCCCCTTTTGGTCGTGATGGGTCAACCGGTATGGCTGCCCGAGCCCAAAACCCGAAAACCATTAGCACAGTCAACATGTCGTATTTATGAAGGAATGTCATTGCAACTTCATAGAATGCCTATGTATAATGCCTAGATGAGAACGTCCCTGTTTGGGCATGATCTGTCAACCGTGATGGCTGCCAAAGCCCGAAACCCAAAAACTTTTAGCACAGTCTGCAGGTCATGTTTAATATGGATGCATTTCGTTGTAACTTGATACGATGACTCCGTATGATGTCTACATGAGAATTTTCCCATTTGGGCGTGATCGATCAACCATCACAACTGCCCAAGCCTAAAACCCCAAAACCTTTAGCACAGTCTACAGGTCATATTTATGGAGGGATTTCATTGTAACTTGATAGGTTAAACTTCATATAATGTCAACATGAGAAAGTCCCCTTTTGGACGTGATTGGGCAACTTTGACGGCTACAGGTGCCCGAAACCCGAAAACCTTCAGCACAGTCTACAGTCATATTTATGAAGGGATTTCATTGTAACTTCGTAGGATCAATCCATATGATACCCAGATGAGAATGTCCCCTTTTGGTTGTGATCATTCAACCATGATGGCTGCCCGAGCCCGAAGCCCGAAAACCTTTGGCACAGTCTACACATCATATTTATGGAGGGATTTCATTGTAACTTGATAGGTTGACTTCATATAATGTCTTCATGGGAACGTCCCCTTTTGGGCAACTGTGACGGCAACAGGGGCCCGAAGCCCAAATACCTTTAGCACAGTCTACAGGTCATATTTATGGAGGGATTTCATTGTAACGTGATAGGTTGACTTTGTATAATGTCTAGATGAGAACATCCCCTTTTGGGCAACTGTGACGGCGACAGAGGCCTGAAGCCCGAAAACCTTTAGAATATTCCACAGGCCATAATTATGAAAGGATTTCATTGTAGCTTGGTAGGGTGACTCCAAGTTTGTGGTTAAAAACCCAAACAAACACCACAACCCCGTACCCCCACCCCCAGTTAGGCTTTTTTTTCTTCTTTTCTCCAATATGCATTTTGAACTATTGACAGTCACTACATGCGGAACCTTTTTTTAAACTTACGTACCCCCCTCCCTCCCCCCCCCCCCCCCCCGGGGGCCAATTACGCACTTTTTTTTTCCTTTCGTCAAAAATGCTTGTTTACAGTTTTCGTTAAAAACCCAAACAAGCACCACCACCCCCCCCCCTCCCCCCCTCCCCACAATTAGGCATTTTATTTTTTTTTTTCATCCAGTATGCATTTTGAACTATTTACAGTCACTACATGCAGAACCTTTTTTTTCCTTTTGTCAAAAATGCTTTTTTTGTTTAAGTTTGTGGTTAAAAATCCAGACAGAAATTATCCCCCCGCCCCCAATTAGGCATTTTTTTTTCTTTCATCGAATATGCATTTTGAACTATTTACAGTCACTACATGCGGAACCTTTTTTAAACTCATGTAACCCCCCCCAACTCCCCCCCCCCCACCCTTCCACCCCCACCCCACCCCACCCAATGGGGGGAGGAGGGGGGAATTAGGCACTTTGTTTTTCTTTCGTCAAAAATGCAGTTTTACAGTTTGGGTTAAAGTTTGTGGTTAAAAACCCAGACAAACACCACCCCTCACCCCCACCCCCACGGTGCCAGTTACGTATTTTTTTTTTCTCTGCTCAAAATGCATTCTGAAGGATTTAGACTGACCACATGTGGAAAAAAAATGGACTCCCCTAACACACCCCAACTCTCCCCCACCACTCACCCCCCACCCCACCTCCTCCTCACCCAGAGCCATTCATGCAATATTTTTTCTTTGGTACAAAATGCATTTTTAGCCTGACAATAGTCAGGGCTATAGTCATGACTTTCGTCCGTCCATCTGTCTGCAAACAATTGGTTTCCAACTGATTACTCCAGTTTGGATTATTTGTTTTCAACCAAAGTTGACATGTGTGTTTTCCAGCTAGTAATACAGGCCAGGTTTCAATATAGGTTCCACAACCCCCCCCCCCCCCCCCCCCCCCCCCCCCCCCTCACACACACACACACACACACACAAACGGGTCACTTAGGCAATTATTCCCAAAATGCATTTTGAAGGATTGGGAGTTATTACATGCAAAAAGAAAATTGACTCATATAGCCCAACATTGCTTTATGTACTGCATCTTTAATCCTTTACCTAACACAAGTTGAAGCCAACAGTACAAATTATTTTTCTAAAACATCAGATTTTTTTATTTTTTATTTACTTCTAACCATGGCTTATTACTCCTTATTGGAACAAGCTCATCAAGTTTGTTCCATTAATAGGTCATGAGGTATGTTTTGAAGTAGAGAAACGAAAAAATAAAATTTGAATAGCAAATTTTGTATATCACGAGTGCAGATATGGCAGATTCGTTAGGTAAACTGTTAACAAAAAATGGCTCTGACTATTTTGCATCTAAGCATTGCCATTCCTGGGACAGTCGGGCTGCATGCGTGACATCACTCTAGTTTACGTTTGGGTTATTTTTGCATCTGCTGTAAATCTGTGCATTGAATGAAGAACTTGTTCACAATACACTATGTTTAAATCTTGTACATTGAGATTTCACAATAACTGACACATTGATGCCAACATTTGGAGCAGCTGACCAGTAATATTTCATTTGCATGAAAGCTGGTTAACTGGGCTCACCTTTTTTGTGAATTTCAATTGACAAAGCTGTTTTGTGAACAGAATGAGCATTCTCATCACGTTGTGTGCTTTTGAGTATAAATATAATAATTCTGGGTCAGTTGGGAATCTAGAAACAAAGATTGTTTTGTCTTAGCATCAGACAAGATGCAAATGAAAGTCATTTGCAAAAAAAAAACATTGAAACTTGTCCCTTCATTGGCCCTTTCATCATTCAAAGGAAATTCAGTTGAAAAATCTAAAAGGTTACTAACCAGTAGGACCATGGGAACCAAGATGTGCGGAAGAAGTCATCTAAATTGGTCTGCATCAGCACAAACAATTAGATGAACCTGACTTTATATCTGTGATGTGGTAATATTGTAATCAGTAATGCCAAAAGTGACCATAAACACCAATAAATAAATAAATGTAAACCACCAGTAATCAAGCAGACCTGCCAAACTTTGTATCATATCCATTATTTAAATGAAGAAACTGATCTGAATTTTCTAAAATATTGGCTGTGAAGAAGATTAAAGTATGAGAAGTTTTCAAATATTAGTGTCCAGTCAAATCATTTGTTTAGCTTTCTAAATTAAAGTTCATTCACAAAGGTGTATGTATTTTTCCCACTTTACCAAGGTAACACATGTGCGTATTCCTCTTCCTTTCTCTCGGATGGAAAAGAGTGTTGATTTTGGAGAATGCTAAGAAAAAGCTTTAGGAGACTTTAAAATTCTAAAAAAATGAAAATTGAAGTCAAACCACCAGTTCACCAGGTACCAATTTGTGTATGGTCACAAAACCTGGTGACCTGTATCCTGATCAGAGCAGTCATGATTTTTCTGATTCCTGCCAATCATGTGCAAAGTTTAATTTCCTCTTTTCCATAATGGTCAACACATTATTTTTTGCTCTGTTAATTCTGGAAAAAAACACTGGTTTTGGTGGATCTTGGAACTGAAATGGATGTTCCAGTGCATATTTGATGGTTTGAATTCATGCCACATCAAGATTTGGGAGGATTTCTCTCAGGAAAGTGATTTTGAAATTTCTTAGTCGAAAAACATTGACGTAATGAAAATTTGTCACCTATTTTTAGCTCACCGAAGGGAGCTTAACTTATCACTTGCCATCCGTCGTCGTCCGTCATCCGTCATCGTCCATCGTGAACTTTACATTAACGACTACTCCTCCCAAATAACTGGATCAAATTGAACCAAATTTGGTGTGCATGTTCCCCATCATATGTCAGTTCAAACTTGTACAAATAAACTTGCCGCACCCACAGGGGGCACCACAAGGGGCATAACTCTGATAGCACCCATGAATTTCTTTCCAAAATTCAAAAAAATCTTCTTCTTCAGATCCACCAGGCAGAATTCTTTCCTATTTGGTATACATCATCTCTAGGGGGGGGGGGGGGGGGGATGGGGGGGGGGGGGCAGATTCAAGTTTGTTCAAATCGGCCCCCTGGGTTCATATTCGGGTTCACTACAGAAGCCCGAATTTGAACTTAGTGCATTTTAGGCAAATTTTTTAAAAAATCTTCTTCTCCAGATCCAGCAGGCAGAATCTTTTGATATTTGGTATGCAACATTGTGGGGGGGATCTGATTCAAGTTTGTACAAATCGGCTCCCTGGGTTTATATTTGGGCTCCGTATAGAAGCCCAAATTTGAACTTAGTGCATTTCAGGCAAATTTCTTAAAAAATCTTCTTCTCCAGATCCAGCAGGCAGAATCATTTGATATTTGGTATGCAACGTTGTGGGGTGGATCTGATTCAAGTTTGTTCAAATCGGCCCCCCTGGATTCATATTTGGGCTCATTATAAAAGCTCAAATTCGAACTTAGTGCATTTCAGGCAAATTTCTTAAAAAATCTTTTTCTCAAGATCTAACAGGCAGAATCTTTTGATATTTGGTATGCAACATTGTGGGGTGGATCTGATTCAAGTTTGTTCAAATCAGCCCCCGGATTCACATTTGGGCTCAGTATAGAAGCCTGAATTTGAACTCAGTGCATTTCAGGCAAATTTCTTTAAAAATCTTCTTCTACAGATCCAGCAGGCAAAATCTTTTGATATTTGGTATGCAACATTGTGGGGTGGATCTGATTCAAGTTTGTTCAAATCGGCCCCCCTGGATTCATATTTGGGCTCACTATAAAAGCTCAAATTCGAACTAAGTGCATTTCAGGCAAATTTCTTTAAAAATCTTCTTCTTCAGATCCAGCATTTGGAATGTTTTGATATTTGGTATGCAGCATCCTTAGGGAGGTGAGATTCAAATTTGTTCAAGCCATGTCCCTAGGTCCTATATTTGGGCTCACTATGGGAACCCGAATGATAACTTAGTTCAAAATGAGGAATTTTCTTTAAAAATCTTCTTCTTCAGATCTAGCAGTCAGAATGTTTTGATATTTGGTATGCAGCATCCTTAGTGGGTGGGATTCAAGTTTGTTTAAGCCATGTCCTTAGGTCCTTATTTGGGCTCACTAGTGGGAGCCCAAATGATAACTTAGTTCAAAATGAGGAATTTTCTTTAAAAATCTTCTTCTTCGGATCTAGCAGTCAGAATGTTTTAATATTTGGTACGCAGCATACTTAGGGGAGTGAGATTCAATTTTATTCAAGCCATGTCCCTAGGTCCATATTTGGGCTCACTGTGGGAGCTTGAATTGTAACTTAGTTCGAAATGAGGAATTTTCTTTAAAAATCTTCTTCAGATCCAGCTGTCGGAATGTTTTGATATGTGGTGTGTAGCATCCTTAGGGGGGTGAGATTCAAATTTGTTAAAGCCAAGTCCCCGAGTCCATATTTGGGCTCCCTGTGGGGGCCCAAATTATAACTTAGACAATATGAGGAATTTTTCTAAATCTTCTTCAGATTTAGCAGTCGAAATGTTTTGATATTTGGCATGCAGCATCCTTAGGGGGTGAGATTCAAGTTTGTTCAAGCCAAGTCCCTGGGTTCATATTTGGGGTCACTGTGGAAGCCTGAATGATAACTTAGTTCAAAATGAGGAATTTTCTTTAAAAATCTTCTTCTTCAGATCCAGCAGATGAATGTTTTTGATATTTGGTATGCAGCATCCTTAAGGGGGTAAGATTCAAGTTTGTTCAAGCCATGTCCCTAGTTCCATAAAATTTGGCTCTTATGATTTCATTCCTTCGTAGTGTTGATGAACCATGTCTAACTGAATGTGACCCCAAATACTTCTTTGAACCACTTTGGCCGGTGAACGATTAAGGCTCTTTGGGGCCTCTTGTTTCTTACCTTACCAAATTAATACAAAGTGCCTCATATTCCTCTTTATTACCAGTTGAAAAAGAGTGTAGAATTTAGAGTTCCAATGAGAACTCCCCTTAGGAGACTATAAAAATGACAAAAGACAAAAAAGAAAACAGAATCGTTTTTTTCCAGGTGCCAGTTTGTGTAGGTACATGAAAAAACTTTGCAAACTGTATCCTATTTGGCCTTTCACCCATTGTCCAGTTCCCGCTAGTATTGCACAATAATATTAATTTCCTCTTTTTCATGTCCTCCATTGTTAACATGAATTTATCAGTTCTGAAAAAATTCACAATTAAGTGCAAGTTTAGGATGTTCCCAGGAGGTTTGGGATGTTTTCAATGGTGCTGCAGTGTTTTCCGAGGATGTCAAGCAGTTTTAGGAAGAATTCTTTCAGGGAAGTACTTTCTTTAAATCTTTGAAATTTTCATTGATCTACGAAGTACTTAGGTGTCACCTATTTCCGTGCAAAAATTTTATTTTTCAAAAATGCTCAAATTTGGTTTAGTGTATATTTACACTACATATTATGTATATATATAGGTGTTAACCACTTCCCTGATGGCTAACCTCCTTTTTATCCTTCACCTTGACATAATTTGTCTTTCTGGATAATTCTCAGTTTGTTTCTCCCCCACAGTGGATACGCTAGCACCTGCTAATATCATTGCATGGGATTGATGCACTTGGACCTGTGTGAAGGCCTAATTTTTGTCCCCCTATTTAGGAGATTTTTCACCTTTTAGGCATCTTATAAAAATTGCCCTCACCTCCCCTTTTTCATGCACACAGCCTTACCTTGGAGGTGAGGTGTCATGGGTTGATTTTTTCTTAACTGGGAATCAATCAGTTACATTAATTATTTACTGTATTAGGTCACTTACCCGTAGATTATTCCAACCTTTTTTCACATTTTTGAGTTGTGTTTTCTTTCAGCTAACAGACCATGTTACTGTTTTTGTTTTTTAGATCCGTTTTTGTTAATTCGAGTTTATATCTGATATTATCATTCAAGGTTACTCTTAATTCTAATTACATTTTGTTAACCTTATATTTTGTATTTTTCAGGTTCTTCCTCCAGAATGCCACAAATGTTTTTTTTTGTACTACTGTCAACGCAAAACATGTTGACGATGACCATACCCAACATATTTCATGTAACAGATGTTCTCCGGAGGACTATTGTGTGGTATATGGGGTCTAGGATGTGGATACATGTTATAGCTATATTAGAGATGGGCTATTAACCGAAAATTCGGTTCAGTTTTGTTATCAAATCCCAAACCAGAACTGAAACAATTACAGAAAACCTGTCGTCGTGGTTTTCAGCTTAATGTTGGAAACTGAAATCAGGTCTTCACTTCTCAGAATAAAGAGAGAAACAAACCTAAAGTGAACTTTGTTTTCAAACTTCAGAGTCTCAATACCCCTTTTTGCAGAACAGCTGCACTAATTGGTATTGCGTTCGAGCGTTGCAGTTACCATGAAAATAGGTGACAAAATTACTTCTTCTTACGCATCATGTTTTAAGTGTTCATCTGTTTATCAAATGCGATTTCCTTTGCAGAAGTGGAACTTGTCACTTGTTCCACATTTATAATGACAAATATATTTATTTCTACACTAATTTTGAAAGCTTGCAAAGCCAAAGACAGCATCAGAGTCACAGTTGAAGTTGGATGGAAATTTAGAGTTACAATGATCTATATGAGCGACTTTTACTCCATGAAAGTTTTATGGTCAGCATAATTTTTTAGGGTGTGTCAGGTTACCCTAAACACAGGTATTTGGGGAAGGGGGGGGGGGAGGAGATTCCAGGCAAAATCATTTTTCTCAAACTTGAAACTCTTGAGATAATTTATGCAAATACATTGTGCTCAGGACATCAGAGTTCTGGTATATTAGACATGTGCGTTGCCCTGGAACGGGAGTCCCTGTGACACTGACTGGTGCCAAATTCATCTTCTTATATGCAAGTGCAATGTGTTGTACAATGAAAACCGAAACCAAAAACCTGACTCTTTGAATGAAACCGAAACCAGAACCGACATGAAATTTGAAAACCACCCATCTCTAAGCTATGTTGAAATCCAACACCAGGAAAGATGCCAAGTCTTTTTCACCCTCAATTGCATCTCCTCCCCCACCTGTTATTGTTTATATGGTGATATTAACCCTTCTTCTATTTCTGGTGCTGTTGTGATTTTGCATTCTCCAGTTGTGCAGTATTCTGGTGTTAGGGCGCCCTTGAGACGAGTGTAGCTCAAACTTACAAGAATC
This sequence comes from Pictodentalium vernedei, assembly GCA_031216915.1. NCBI lineage: Eukaryota > Metazoa > Mollusca > Scaphopoda > Dentaliida > Dentaliidae > Pictodentalium > Pictodentalium vernedei. Next base: position 584,993,805 of record CM062296.1, read on the forward strand.
TGTGGCCATTAAAAGTCACCCTCAAGCAGTGGTTCTTGTTCAGTATCAGTTCTGGAGGCTGGTATGGCTACATTCAATAGGGCTCAATTCTTATCAAAGAATAACAATCCAGTTGAGTTTGACTTTACATTAGTTCCCGGCTACACATATGAGTCCTATGTCTGAAGGGGATAGTGTGAGCGTTGTATCTGGTAAGAGTGCAACACAAAGAGCTAAAGCTCTTTCAGGCTCACACTCTGAAGTTCTTTTCTCTGGTGAAAACTTCTCAGGTAGGCTAGAGGTTAGAAGCTTTCACAAACCTCATATGTAAGTGACGTTGATTCTAACACTCACTCTCATCATGTATCAACACCAATAGCTTACAACAAGTACAGGTTTGTGGTCAGGAGGTTCCCACTCCATACCCTGACACTTTCAGTTGTACTAATATCACAGATAATGTGGTTGATCGTTGTCCGACCTATTTATGCATTCCCAATATCAGGTCTGGTTCGTTCGATAATTCTGTTCAAGCATTCGCTTCTCACTAATCTCAGTCATCTGTGAGCGGTGTTGTAGTTAATACTCACTCTCATCATGTAAGCAGTCGCTTTCAGCAGTTGTCAGGTGGCTCCCTCTCAATAACCTGACTCTTACGGTGGTATAGTTGTACTATACCACAGTTAACTTGGTTGATTGATGCCAGACCTATTTACACATTCCCAATATCAGGTCTGGTTTGTTCGATAATTCTGTTCAACCGTCCGCTTCTCATGAACCTCAGTCATTTGTAAGCAGCGTTCTTACTAATACTAACTCACTCTCATCATGTAACAACACCAATAGCTTTCAGCTGATGCAGGTTTGCAGTCAGGTGGCTCCTTCTCAATAACCTGACTCTCACCGTTGTACTGATACCACTGATAATTTGGTTGTTGGGCACCAGACCTATTAACACATTCCCAATATCAGGTCTTGTTCAATCGATATTTCTGTTCAAGTGTCCACTTCTCAGTCTGCTCCATTTACCGGATGCTTTTGACAGACCTGACAAAGCATATCATTCTTCAGATTTAAATTAGTTTGTTTCAATATGGCCACGCTTCCGATTTTCAAGGGCAATTTTATCAGAAATTCTCTTGTTCTGTTCCCATTAGTAGAGATTTGTTAGCTTCTGGTCAGACTCGTTTAGGTGTCAGGTTGCTGATTTGAGCCTGTCTGACTTTTACAAACATATTGCCCAGACATTCTCTTCTTTAGCTAAATCACATCTCATTTAAGAGACTGCATGTGCAATCTATAGATTCTGTTTACCAAATTGGAGTTGCATCGCACGTTCTGATACCCCTGTTGCGGCCGCTCCTTCTTCCTATCTGGACACTGTTTACATCACCACTGATGACGAGGGTGACGATTTCACTGAGGATTCTGCTAACTTACTTCCCACAGATTTAGCAGAATCATTGGAATTTGTTTTTCAACTTGCTTCGAGGTTTAACCTGATTAAGTACCTCCTTCAATTCGTAGAAAGTCCAGAGTTGATAAGACGGTTGGCCTCTACTGTTTCTCATCCTTCGAATCCCACCTGCTGTTCGAATCCCACTTGCGACAATGACATTGTGTCTTTGGGCAAGGCACTTCACCCCCATTGCCCACGTGGGGCATGGTGCCATTGTGTACTAAGGCGTACTGCATGCTGATGGTGCACTTGTCTTCAAACAGTGCTAACCCTGCTTGTGTGGAGTTAGTATGTTGGGGAGCTGACAGTTGCTCGCCATTGCACGGTGGTTCTCTCCTGGTACTCCGGCTTCCTCCACTCGTAAAACTGTTGTGGTCATGATTAACCATTGTGCCAAAATATGTGACCATAAACACCAATAAATAAATAAATTCAGTCGCCTTTGGTTTAGGACACCTTTGCATTTATTGATACCCAGTTACCTGCAAAGGCATCTAAATCTGCCCTTTTCTCAAGGCTTGACGCTTCTCTTCCTGCCAAGAGATTCAAGAATTATCTTAGTTTCAGCAATTCTATCTCTGATTCTCCTTTGATGCCGAATGATGACTGTGTTTCTCTTAAACTTGCCATGCCAAAGTCCATCAGTGTTCTGTTCCAGGTCTGCGATTCACTGTTGGACCTGTTAAGAGAAATTATTCAGATGTTGTGGCACTAACTGCCCAAGTATCTGCAGATCAGCAGATGGACGACACTGCAGCTACATTCAGATCGTTCTTTCCTAGTGTTATGAATGCTATTATTGCATGTTCTGTCAATGTTGCTATTTGGAGCTTTTAAGGAGGGATGCTATGCTCCAGTCAAACTCATCCCTCCCTGTTGTCCAGCATAATTAATTATTCTCAGCTCCAATCTCCAATCAGCTTCTTTTTGATAGCTCTATTTCAACGGTTCAAGGAGTTTTTAAGTTTGATCAGCAACGATTGCTATCTCATCAGCTTACACCTGACAATTGTGGCGCTTTCAGAAGGAGTCGGGGTTTTGGGCATTGTCAGTCCTCATCTCAATATTCAGCTCAATCTCAACCCACTTTTTCTCAGTCTTCTCATTCTGTTGGCAGAGGTAGAAGAAGTGGAGGTTGTTTCTCCTCTATTTGGTCTTGCGCCTTCAGGAAGTGTTGTTCTTCACCTCCGGGATTCAATGCTCTTGCAGTAAGAAGCGATCAAGGTCATTCTCAATGTCTGGGGTTTTATGGCCGTCTATTTCTTGTTCCCAGTAGAATGGCCATTTATGCCCAGTTGTAGTCCTGAGTCATCAGAATCTCTTTATCAAGGTTCCCATATTCAGTATGGAGACATTCAGGTTAGTTTGGACTCCATTCACAAAAATTTTTGAAGCATTATAGATATGACCTTTTAAGGAGTTGTGATGCTGTGCCTTATTCTTTTGTGGCGGTGGCTCCTTTTATGAGATATTCCTTTATGTAACGACCAAGGTTATTACTGACTATTAGGTTCATTATTATGTAGACTCTGCCTCTTTGTTTTTGTTTATGCTTTTATCCATCAGTGTTTCTTCTTCCCTCTGTACAACACTTTTGGGTTTATCTAGAGAGTTTGTTCATTTTGTTATGCAGTTCTCATACGAAGGGATGCCATTTCTCAATCAAACTCATCCCTTCTAATGGGGCTACATATTCATTTATGTTATCCTTCTTTTGTTTATTACTCATTCTACTCTATTCAAAAGAAGTTTTAATTTATATTGTTTGTCAGTCTTGATGTACCTGTTTTCTGATGATAACAGTGTCTTTTATAGAAGGAGTAATAGTTTTACTCTCTCCTTCTCAACCCTCTACCAGATCTAGTAGATCTATAGATACTTAAGGACACGGTGGAGGTACTACCTCCCCTATCAGGCCTTATTCAACTTGGAAATGATAATCTTCTCAAATCGCTTCCAGTGACATAACGGATTGCTCATTTTCGTCCTCGATGGTTTAAGCCCTATACTCATCTATGGACTCATCCGTTTGTTCAGTATGGTCTATTTTTCATTTATCTAGAAGGGTCATATCTTGCATGCAATCTTATTCTGACCACTGTTCCTTATGTGTTTACTATTTGTGGTCACAGAGTAGACCTTTTAACTACCACAGAATTTTTATTTATGCTTTCTATTGGTACGTTCGGTCCTCCATACTCAATTTTTATTCTCAATTTTCTGACCCGAATTTGAAGACTAACTGAGCTATATTTTCCTATGCCAGTTCGTTGCTTATTGTATTAGGATTTATTTTCACTTCCTTTTAGATAACTTAGGCATTTATTATTACACTTACCAGGTTTATATAATGATTTTCATCAATTTCATCGTGTTTTCATCATTATTTGAGACTGTCATTCTTCTAGGTTTTTTTGCTTGTACTGTTTCTTCCTTGGGAGCGCATGACCTGTTATTTGTGCATGACAGTTTTTCGAAGTACTATAGTAAGGTTTATCTCCCCCCCCCTTTTTTTTAGCCCTCTTGATTATTAGAATCTATAAATAGTTATTCAGATGCTTTTATACTGTTTTATTTGTTTTTCTATCTTCCTTTCACTGTTGTTATTTTTATTGTCAGAAGATAGGAGGGGGGGGGGCATGGCATGTATGAATTTTTGTACCTTTTTTCATGCTCTTTATCCTTCTGCCAGGTTTAGGAATTCTACGCAGTCATTCTCCTTTAACAAGAATTTTCCTTTTGAAGGCTCACTTATTGGACAGGATTTCTATCATTTTTACTGTTTTGGATCTGAAATCCCTGTCATCTTGTATTAGCAGTAGTTTATATGCCATTTATTTAATTGTTCTTTCTCTTTCACTTCAGAATGAACATTTAATATTTATAGACGAATTTATTCAGTGTTTTGTTTGTGTGAGCCCTATCTTGCTCATCCTGTTTTATTGTTATTAGGCTTTTAGCATCCTTCTGATCATATATTGTATTTGGTATATATATATGTATATATGGAAATGCTTTATCTTTTATTACTAATGTCATTTTTGCATTAATTCCTGTGCATGCTTATTTGACTTTCATTATTTCTTGTTTTTCTGTATTGAGTCATTCTATAGATCTGTCTTTCGCTCAGTTGCTTATATCAGGACAATGATCTAGTGCTATTCAGAAAAGCTAGTAGTCTCCTTTCTTTCAACCTTTTCTATCCAAGTGTATATACCCCCCTATTATGATCTGTATTTTCAGCTGATGGGCTCTCACATATTCTCACCTCATGATGTTAGAGCCCTGGCTTCCGCATGAAAATACACTATTCAGTGGATCATGGTAGCACCATAAACAGTTCTTAACTCAGATCTCTTTTTATCTACAGTCTGCTTGTTGTTTTGTTTTCAGTTATTTATTATCTTTTGCTTTCCTAGTCTGTATATAGTTTTAGCTTCTATTATTAATAGTCTGTCAGTTGCTTGTCTTAATTTGTTGGTTCACTCCATGTTTTCCGTCTTCCTCCGTCAGTTTCAATGCTTGACATGGTGTATCCCTGGCTGTCAAGAATATTTTAAAACCACAGTAAATATCAATTTTGGACTAGGCGTTTACTCATATCCACACCCAGTAGGCTCAGGTTTATTATGGCTACCATCATCAAAGGATGGATGTTTTTGGCATTTGCTTGAGGAAATTCTAACACAGATTTCATGGCTAATTTTCCTCATAGGTATTGTTTTGGAACTTATGTTTCTAAATTCGATTCACGGTAAGGAATTGAATCTTTGCATTTTGAATGCCTTGTCTTTTGTAGGATAGTTCTGAACAGTTTAGCTTCTGGGAGTTACTTTCCAGGCTGTTTCCCATTCTTTATCTGGCTGTTTTATCAGTTACATTGAAGCCCTGGATGCCTTATTGCTTGGGAGAAATGCATTGCATTTAGGGCATATATAATGCATGTATTATATATGTTACATTAAATATGTCTAATCAGTAAATATATGTATATTTACAGAAAATTTCAGTAAATATGTATAATTACTGAATCCATCAGTAAATATGTATATTTACTGAAATATTCAGGAATTATACATATTTACTGAAATATTTGTGAAATGAAATGAAAAGTTTCAGCACGCCAAAGGGGCACAGGGACGATGTGGGATTGAAATCCTTTGCGACCTGAATAACTTTATTTCCTTTATAGCTTTGTTTGCTTATGAATCCACGAGAGTCGGAAGCGAAAGCCGATAATCTTATTTAATTTGAGTGTGTGCACTGGCAGTAGGGTAGTGGGTTGAGATCCCCGAGAATTCAAACTGGAAGATGGCTATGGATTTTGCATAACTACAAGAGTTCTATTCTGTGTGTTTGCTTGGAGAGGTGGCAGCTTCCGGAATTTACAGCGGCATTCGGCAATGCCATCATAAGTGTCATCGCTTATATGGAGTGTGATGGCAATTTTTGGTCTGTCGCAAAATCTTTGCAAAGTTTGCTTCCACCACATCGCCGCACGATAAGCTTTACATCAAATGAAAGACATTGTCAATTTCACAATGCATGAAATTGACAACTCTCTGGCCACATGATTGATGGAAAACGACATTGTTAACACTGTAGCAGCTGCTCCTTGTGAAATTGACAAGCTGGTTCAGGTACAGCAGTCTAGAAATAAACTACGATTCATGACCAATTTTTTAACTGTTTTATCAATTTACGTTTTGTTTCACAATTCAATCAACATGGTGAAGAGGAAAACTGTTCAGGTTTGGGGATTTCAATCGACTGGCCTTGAGTGTGATGATCAGGATGATGTAAAACTTATTTATTGCAAGATTTGCAGAAGTTTTTATGGAGGTAACTCACGTAACAAGGCCAACGCTCATGGCAGGGTTGAATTACAAGTGGATAAGTTTGTTACTGAGTAAAGTGCATAAATGTGCTCTCACTAAACTTCAGGAGAGAGAATGCCTGAATATTCAAGGAAAGAACTCTGTGGCAGAAGGTGCCAGTCCCGAGGGTCTGTCAGCATCCATGCAGTCGGAAATTCAAAACACCAGTGTCGCCTCCAGTCAACTAACAATAGCAAGTCACTTTCGCAAATTAACTGTATTGCAAAAAGCCCAACTCACTCGCAAGTTTCAGCTCGCACATCATATTACTCAAGTGGAAAATCTTTCACGACCTACCAGCATTTTGAAAAGTTTGAAAGGACTGTCCATTGGGTAGATCTGGGAAACGCTTACGTAAATGAACAGTTGGGGGCAGAAATGGCAAAGTATTTGAGTATTAGTAACAGGATTAAAAATATCACAGAGCCCCTGAATTCTTCTTCAGTTCATTACTACAGTGTCCTGTGTGATGGGTCAAGCAGCGCAAAGACTATGGATGAAAAAGAACTATATATAATTAAAATGTGCAAGGATGGTGCACCTGATTTTCAAGTCATTAGCCTTGAAGAACCTGATGAATGCAGTGCACATAGACTGAAAAAGTCATCTGACAGTGCATTAAATAAAATGAATTTTAGTTTTGATCGCAAAGACCGAGACTTTGGGATGTGCACAGATGCAGCTGCAGTGAACATAGCTTTATATAATCTGATCAAGGGGGTAGTGTTGAAACGATTACCTATTTTCAAAGTCGACTAGTCAATGGGAGTAACTGATTCAAAATCGACTAGTCGGCTTTTCTGTTGAAAACATAATTGTCTCAGTAATTTAGGTGATAAGAGACTGTTACATGTAAGTTGATAACCCTTGCGTTTTATGACTCGTTTGACAGGTGATTGAAGAAGTTTCTTTGTCAAAGTCATGAACGTAATTCGTATTTTGAGTTTTTTAAAATGTTGTGCATATTATAGCTTTAACCATTCTGTAAAAAAATTAGGATACCTGGGAAGTGCATGCCTCCTAGTCCTCTGTCCGTACAGTGGAAAAAGTACCCAGTGATGTTAAAACAGAAGTTTCATGAATTTGTAAAATGTTTGAAGTGTGCTTCCATTTGCCCGGTGCAATTAATTAAAAACTCCTGGGTCAAATTTTGTGACGGACAGTTTCCTCACCTTCATATCCAGTCTTCGCTAGCTCGCACCCAAACCAGTACAGTAATATCATAGAATATGGAGCTATGGCATTGATTTACCTTTGAGGAAGACAGGGCAATTGGCTCAAAGAAGATTGACTTATATACATGTACAATAGTCAGTTTAAGCACGGGAACTCTGCAGAAACTGCAGAGTTACGGCACTTCAGCTGACTCTTGTGTGGAGTGCAGAGTACTGTGGACGAATGAGAGGAGAAAGGACTTAGCGAAATTCAGGCATGTATTTTATTTTTATATCGAAAAAGCAGGGACAGAATGCTTGCATGAATTAATCTGTGTCCTATCTGGATGTTGATGACATTTCCGATGACGAGTAGTCCATGTCGTCCTCTGATGAGGAATAAGTGTTCTGAAGTCTATCTCACCTGTAACTGTTACTGATAAATGACAAAGTTTATTGTTGGTATGGGGAGCAGTGGATTGTGCTTCTTTGATTAACCCTTTACCTAACGTCACAACCAAAAACGTCCAGCGTGACACACGAATGTCGCCATTCATATCTATTTGAATTATTTGCTTAAAGAATAGCTCCCGACACTTCAACAATAAGGTGTGGGGGGGGGGGGGGGGTTGGGGGGGTTGGGGGAGGGCAGTCATCTCTATTGAAACAAAAAATGAAAATTTTTAGTCATATGAGCAAATTACGTCTCTTTTGGCTGAGTAGAGGTTACACAGTCGGATATTCTGGGCCAGGGCAACATTAAGTTTGGAGAGGGGGGGGGGGGGGGGGGGGGGGGGGCAGAGGTAGATCCATAAATATGACATGCTGTCACAAGAACTGCTGGCACATTTTCTGTTAATGGAGCTCCCACCAGATTAATCCCAGAAGTCTGTTAATGGATCATTAGCTAACTATTATTTTTTTCCTGAAACATATATGCGAGTGTTCAGATAGTTATCCACTCTCCAAGCCATGCTTGTAATGTTTAATCATATCAAAGTATGGTACTAGTTAGGGGTGAGGGTAGGGTTCACTTGTGTCAAATATTTTTTGTATTCACCTCAAGAAACACAGTTGCCAGTAGTTCACCCAAACAGTCGCTGGTTTGGGAGCAGCCCCAGCATTTTATCCTTAACGGTTACAAAAAGGAAAAATCTATCAATATGTGTTTTTGAAAGCCGGGAGTCATCCATCATCCTATAAGGGAAAGTGGATGCTGAGCCTTGGCCATCTGGTCTGTCTTCAGGGGGAACAGATGACAGTGTGATAGGGAAAAAAAACAAAACAAAAAAAAAAAAACACTCTCACACATACTCACAGACACACGCCAAAGCCCCTTAAAAGGGCTGTTATATCTTTATTCAAATGTTTAATTAAAATTTACACTATTCCCAGCCAGGCAAGCTTGTTTCAATCCTTTTTGGTATTTCGTGGTTTTGTGTGTATGTTAACTGAAAGGAGGGCAGGTTGTTCCAATTCCTCATATGCTTTGTCTGCCATTTCCATGCGTCTTTTAAATAAGAGTGTTGCAAGAAAATTAGCGAGTGTTCAGTTAGAAAAGTTATAGGTAGAGAGAGATAGGAATCTGCTATTGTATATTATGACTGATGTGTGATTGTTGCTATGGGGGTTGGGGTGAGGGGTAGGTTTCTTTGGAGCCCACTCCCCACATGCATAGTTGTGAGGCAATCCTCACAGACTCACTCCTAAAGTTCTCAGTTAGTAGCGAGGCAATCCTCACTGACTCCCCGAATTTAATCCTAATGAATAATCCAAATTTTCTGTGACTTATTTTGTTTCTCTGTTAGGGGTTTGGTGTTTGTTCAGCTCTGCCATTAATTCCCTATCTTGGAGTCTGCTGAGGGTTTTGCTAAATTGTTATGTAGGTCTTTTAATCGCGCTTCTGTAGAGTTACAAGGCAGTCCTCACAGACTCAATCCTAAAGTTCTGAATGAGTAGCGAGGCAGTCCTCACTGACTCCATGCAATTTAATTCTATTGAAAAATTTTAGTTTTCTGATTTTTTTTAGACTTATTTACTGAATTCACTCTTTTGATATTTTAGTCAGTAAACACAGTGTTTTCAAATGACAACTGATCATAATGTTTATTGCACTAGGAAGTGATCACAAACAGCAAACAAATTTGTCAAACTCTGAACTGTTATCACATCAGTCAAAGGAGGTTAGTTTTCAAAAGTGTATGTTTTGTCCCTCCTTGGTTTCCTGAACTGAACATGAATCCATGAGTCAGGGACAATATAAGTGGATAATGAACTACCAGGATCATCTGACTAAATTTGTTCTCCAGCCTTTGACTTCTAAAAGATCAGCTGAAGTAGCATTCCAACTGTTGGACATTTTCTTGATGTTTTGCACACCATCGATTCTGCAGTTGGACAATGGACGAGAATTCACAGCACAGATCATCAATGAACTTAAGGGTTTGTGGCCAGATCTTGTAATAGTCCATGATAAGCCTCGGCACACACAGATTCAAGGTTCCAAACTGTGATTTCAAAGATATGCTCATCATCTGGCTTGCTGATAACAATACCACAGACTGGACAGTTGGTTTAAAGTTTGTTCAGTTCCAGAATAACTCCATTTACCATAGTGACATTCAGAGAACACCATTTGCAGCTTTACTTGGTTCTGATGCTAAAGTTGGCCTAACTCCATCTAGCCTCCCACAAGAGATCATCTCCAAGTTACAGACAGAAGACAATCTTTTCCAGGTTCTATCTCATCAACCAGCACCCGACAACGACCACGCTCCAAATAGCTCACCTGAAATTTTCAGGAAATATGCATACTTACTGATTAGACATATTTACGGTAACATATATCTATTGGAGTAATACCCTATATTTAGGACATTTATAATGCCTTTATTTATATATATCTGTATATATGTTTATATATATATTTATGTGTACCTATTGGGGCACGGTGGCTCAGTTGGTAGAGGTGCAGGCTGCAAGCCGAGAGGTCCTCGGTTCGAATCCCACCTGTGGCAACCACGTTGTGTCCTTGGGCAAGACACTTCACCCCCATTGCCCACGTGTTGGTATGGTGACGCTGTGCACTAAGGCATACTGCACGTCAATGGTGCACCTGTTTTCAACCAATGCTAACCCTGCTTGTGTGGAGTTAGTATGTTGGGGAGTTGACAGTTGCTCGCCGTTGCTCGGTGGTTCTCTCCGGGTACTCCGGCTTCCTCCACCCATAAAACTGTCGTGGTCATGGTTAGCCATTGTGCAGAAATATGTGACCTTAAACACCAATATATAATAATAATAATAATAATGTGTACCTATTAGTATTTATGTTATACCTCATATTGATCTTATTTTGAGTTATAGCTTGATTGATTTTATTGTTTTCATCATCTCCTTATGGTCAACTCTTTTCCCAGGACATGCTGAAATCTTTATTTTGGTCAGAGGCTTTACGTTCCCTTCGTATGCTTTTATGTCCTTATTAAATACTATTATTATAACTCAATATACATTATGCTCCCTCTAAACCTATTATTTTTATACGACAACCAATGGCCTACACTAGCCATATATATTTATATATATATTTATGTGTACCTATTAGTATTTATGTTATACCTCATATTGATTTTATTTTGAGTTACAGCTTGATTGATTGTATTGTTTTCATCATCTCCTTACGGTGAACTCTTTCTCCAGGACATGCTGAAATCTTTATTTTGGCCATAGAGGCTTTATTTTCCCTTAGTATGCTTTTATGTCCTTATTATATACTATTATTATAACTCAATATACATTATACTCCGTCCTTACCTATTGTTCATTCAGCACTTTATATTTCTTTAGTTTAAACAATATTTATAAGAAAAATAACTTTAACATACATAAGTCATAATATATTACAAAATGAAGGCATAAAATTAAGTAAATGTCAATAACATATCATATGTTGTATAATGAAAATTTGAAAGGCACGGGATAATGCTTATTAAGGTCGTCTCCCGTATTTCCTAAAGTTACAAGCTGAATAGCAGGATCTAGTTGACGTTTGGAAAGGTAACAGCTTCTAAACAGATGGAAAATAAGAGAGGAGTGGAAGGTAGAAGAAAAGAGATAAAGGAAAGAGGGAGCCAACCTTGGAACAAATCAATCCAGTATCACTTCTGCTAGCATAATCCATACACTTGTGTTATAGATGTAACAGCAGATATACTTATTACTTAGAGGGTTATCTAAATTGCGACCAGTAGCACGTATACATATACACACCAACATGCATATAGACATGAGTGCGCATAATCAAATTAATCTCAGAAGTTTTGGTGGTACCTTATTAACAATGTAAGGAGGAGTTAGATGGTGGTACATCCTAAAAAATGCATCGGCTTATGGTTACGATGCCTATTCTGCATGGTATCCCAACAGGTCTCGGCATATAATAATTCTTTACTAACACTAATAGTTGCTCCAGTAACAATCCTGGCTGCAGTTACTTGGATTTTCTCTATATTTGCAAAATCATTTTCATTACAATTATCCCAAACGAATTGGCGTATTCCAGTAAGGGTCTGACAAAAGCAAAATAAATCTTTTCCAACACGCTTCGATTAAGTTCAGATTTATGGATTCTCATCAGGTTTATAAGGGCCTAAGCTTTAGATCACTTTTGTTCAATATGATTAGTCCATGTACAGTTGGTGTTAAGAACAACCAACACCCAAGTGTTGGTGACTATTAATATTAGATATGGTGTATTAAAAAAAAATAATGAGGATGTGTTGGACGAGTTGCTTTCTGGGATATAAGCATACATTCTTTCTTTTGTGGATGAAATTCTACCAACCACAGCCTAGCCCAGTTTTCTATTGTAGCCAAGTCATGGTTGATTAAATTAGCCACTTGAGGTGGGTTTTCCACTATCAAATATAGAGATGTGTCGTCTGCAGACAGACGTATGTTGCTGATCAAATTTTCCGTTATATCATTAATATAAATCAGGAATAGAAGCAGACCAAGGACCGAGCCTTGTGGAACTCCAGAGCATACAGTTATCCAAGATGAGGCCTCATTTCCTATGACAAAACACTGAGATCTATTTGAAAGATATGATTTTGAAAGATCAAGTAATTCACCCTGAATTCCGATTTTCTCCAATTTATGAATCAAGCCGACATGCCATACTTTATCAAACGCTTTGCTGACATCACAGAAAACTACCCTAACGTCTTTGCCTTCGTCAAGAGCATGACAAAATTTGTTATATATATTAGTTAATTGGTGTACATATGAGTCACCTGGTGTAAAACCTGATTGGAATGGACTAAGGATGTTATTATCACCTAGAAACTTCCTTAGATGCTTAAAAACCCATTTTTTCAAACACTTTACCTACGCAGCTAATCAGTGATATTGGCTGATAATTGGTTACTAAATTGGATGGGTTCTTTTTTAAAACGTAGTAACAGTTGTTAAGTAAAATATTAAAAAGGATTAGAAGTTGCTCACACTTGGAATTTTTACATTCTTTCGGTAGACAGGGACTATTGAGGTCAGGCCCAGATGCTTTAGATATATTTAATGATTTTAAGGCTTCGTATGCCTCGCTATAGTACAGTGTTATACTATCCATTATTATGGCAGGTGGAGGACCAGGATGTGGGAGGGAAGTGTTGGAGTTGTCAATAGTGGATATAGAACTAAAGTATTCATTGAGCACTTCGACTTTCTCAATGTTTGTTGAAAACGTTTTATTTTGATAAGTGATAGTAGAAATCCTTGATAAGTGATAGTAGAAATCCCTAAGGTATTATTGTATTACTTTGGAAAGTAAGTTGAGAAAAATGTATTTTTTAAAATACTTACCATAGTAATACAAAATTATTGCCCTCCCGGCAATATAACTACTATTATATTTGCTGGCCTCCATGCTATACATATACATGTATACTGTATGTAATTCAAAATTGGAAATTGATATTATTGCGCTATACTGGCGGGAACTGGACAGTGGGTGAAAGGTCAAATAGGATACAGTTTGCCAGGTTTTGCGTACTTACACAAATTGGCACCTGGCAAAATCGGTTCAGTTTTCTTTTTTGTCTTTTGTCATTTTTATAGTCTCCTAAGGGGAATTTTCATAGGAACTCTTAAATTCTGCACTCTTTTTCAACTGGTAGTAAAGAGGAATATTAGGCACTTTGTATTATTTTGGTAAGTATTTTAAAAAATAAATTTTGACATAAAAATTTAATTTTCGTGCAACATTTTTTGATCTGAAAGTGTGTTGGATAGCTAATAGGGGTTTTTTCCACTCCTAATTATGCATTTATATTGGTGTTAACCTCTTTCCTGTAGTATTCGTGCCTCCTTTTCCTTCACCTTGAGGTTTCTTTTCCACATGTCTGTTGTTATTGTCTGCCTTTTTCTCTGCATTGGTGTTGAGCCTATGCCTGCAACACTCATCTCAACTCTCATTGTCACAGCTCTGACCAAGTTGCTACTGATGCCATCAAACTCATTGAAACAACCGGCCATCACCAGCAGAGGTAATCCAAACCAGATTATGTCTGACAAATTATTTTCATATTCAGTAGATGTTTATAGCATTGCTTTTTATCATTTCAAGAAAAAATAAACAAACATCACTGAATTCATTTAAAAATGGTGAACCAACATTACTATCAACTTTAAATCTCAAGTCTGCATTCCAGATCTAGTCTGCATCAAGTGGCCAAGTGCCAGATGACAGGTTATTTCTTCCCACCATCAATAAGCCGTGTGTTAGATTAGCTTATTATAGATAATTATCAAGTCCCATATATGTGTGTGGAATTTGTCATGGAACAGAAATTAACTTATTCTTAATTTTTACAATTCTTGTCTTTTTTCATAATCATTTCATAAACATTGAGCTACAGTATCATTGACACTTTCATTTAGGTTTCTATGGAGTCCAAATTTTAACTTAGAGCAATGTGATGACATTTCTTTAAAAATCCTTCTTCTTCAGATGCACCAGTCAGAGTTCTTGCATATTTGGTATATAACATCACAAGGGGGATAGGATTCAAGTCTGTTCAATTTGAGCCTGTGGCTTAATATTTGAGTTCTCTTTGGGGGAGGGGGGGTCAGGGGGAGGGGAGCAGGTTAGGTTCAAGTTGGTCAAATCCATTCCTTAGTGTTTTTCAATTAAATTTGCCTTTCATCACTTCATTCCTTTGTAGTGTTGATGAACCATGTCTAACTGAATGTGACCCCAAATACTTCTTTGAAGCACTTTGTCAGGTGAGTGATTAAGGCCCCTTGAGGCCTCTTGTTAAGAAAGGCAGGAAGAGATTTTTCCTTTCTCTTTTTCCTGGTGGAAAGGACATCTCTCCACACTCTATCTCCTCGTGAATTCAGTTTGCTTTTAGGTTGTCTAACAAACTTAACTACAGTTGCCAGGGAGCGCAGTGGCTCAGTGGTAGACTGTTGGACTTCTATGCTAGAGGTCCTGAGTTCAGTCCCCATCCGAGACAACCCGCGTTGTGTCCTTGGGCAAGGCTCTTTATCTGGGTTGTCTACATGGGGGCACGATGACGCCGTGTACTAAGGCGTACTACACAGCGATGGTGCACATGTCTTCAACTACTGTAACCCTGCTTGAGCAGAGCTTGAACAGAGTTAGAATGTTGAGCTGATAGTTGCTTGTCAATGCTCAGTGGTTCTCTCTGGGTATTCTGTCTTCCTCCACCCATAAAACTGTCACAATTAGCCATTGTGCATAACTATGTGACCTTAAAACACCAATAGATAAATAAATAAATAAATAAATAACTTCATCTGCCAGAATTGCTAACAATATTACTGCTCATGAAGTTAGAGCCCTGACGACTTCTTGGGCATATGCTAACTTGGAATCTATTAGTGACCTTACGTCTGCTGCCTTCTGGAGAAACAGAACTGCTTTCTCCTCATTTTATCTCCAGGACCTACAGGAACAGTCTGGAGACCTCTATCCCTTGTGCCCTACTGTTGCTGTTTAATCGGTTATTGCTCCCGGTCACTAATATCCACCGACTGCTTGTCTGTACATATTTCAAGCATTATTCAATCCAATTATTTGGCTTCTGCAAGTGTATATTTTTGGGTTTGAGAAGACAAGGTTTACTCATGTTAACTCCAGGTGTGTTTTTGTTTGTTGTGGCAAAATTACATAAAGGGATGGATGAATTGCATTTATTTGCTTGGTGAAATTATAGCCCAGGCCTTTGTATGATTTCAGCGGGTCATGTTTACTATGATTTTATTCATTTTACTAGAAGGTATCAGATAGGAGAATTGAATGCTTGTATTAAGGATTCTAATTCTTTAGGTAGTTACAACAGATTTTGCATTCTGTGGGTTATTTTGTTGATGGTTTTTAGCTTAACTTGACAAAGTCAAGATATGCTATTGCCACCACGCGTGCGGAAGTCTGTTAGTCTGTGAGTCTGTTAGTCTGTGAGTCTGTTCACATTTTCCATTAGCACAGGCTACACCCCGTAGTTCTTATCTGATTGTCACAAAATTTCATATGCAGTTTTGGAGTCATGTCTAGATGAGAACGTCCCATTTTGGTCGTGATCGGTCAACTGGTATGGCTGCCCGAGCCCAAAACCTGAAAACCATTAGCACAGTCTACAGGTCGTATTTATGAAGGGATTTCATTGTAACTTGGTAGGATGCCTCTGTATAATGCCTAGATGAGAACATCCTCTTTTGGGCATGATTTGTCAACCGTGATGGCTGCCCAAGCCCCAAACCCCAAAAATTTCTAGCACAGTCTCCAGGTCATGTTTAATATGGAGGAATTTCATTGTAATTTGGTAGGATGACTCTGTATGATGTCTATATGAGAATTTCCCCATTTGGGTGTGATCTGTCAACCATGACGACTACCCAAGCCCAAAACCCGAAAACCTTTAGCACAGTCTACAGGTCATATTTATGTAGGGATTTCATTGTAACTTGGTAGGTTGACTTCATTATAATGTCTAGATGTGAAAGTCACATTTTGGACATGATTGGGCAACTGTGACAGCTGCATGGGCCCAAAGCCCAAAAACCTTTTGCACAGTCTACAGGTCATATTTATGAAGGGATTTCTTTATAACTTGGTAGTATGACTCCAAATCTTGTCTAGATGAGAATGTCCCATTTTGATTGTGATCATTTAGCCTTGATGGCTGCCCAAGCCCAAAAACCTGGAGCATAGTCAAAAGGTCATATTTATGGAAGGATGTCATTGTAACTTGTTAGGTTGACTCCATATAATGCCTAGATGATGACATCCCCTTTTGGTTGTGATTGTCAACTGTGATGGCTACAGGGTACCGAAGCCTGAAGCCCAAAAACCTTTAGCACAGTCTAGAGGTCATATTTATGAAGGGATTTCATTGTAACTTGGTAGGATGACTCCAAATAATGTCTAGATGAGTTTGTCCCCTTTTGGTCGCGATCATTCAGCCTTGATGGCTGCCCGGGTCCAAAATCCAAAAGCCTTTAGAATAGTCTATAGGTCGTATTTATGGAAGGATTTCATTGTAACTTGTTAGGTTGACTCCATATAATGCCTAGATGATGACATCCCCTTTTGGCTGTGTTTGGTCAACTGTGATGGCTTCAGGGGCCCAAAGCCCGAAAACCTTGAGCACAGTCTACAGGTCATATATATGAAGGGGTTTCATTGTAACTTTGTAGGATCACTCCAGATTATGCCCAGATGGCAACACCACAAAACCCGAAAAACTATAGTACAGACTACAGGTCGTATTTGTGAAGGGATTTCATTGTAACTTAGTAGAATAACTCGGTATGATGTCGAGATGAGGACGTTCCCTTTTAGTTTCAATCGGTCTACTGTCTTGGCTACACAGGCCTGAAGCCCGAAAACCTTTAGCACAGTCTACAGGCCATATTTATGAAGGGATTTTAATGAAACTTGATAGGATGACTCATTTTGGAATAATTTCACTATAACTTGGTAACTTTCATTGACATACGTTAACTGTGAGGGCCACATACATTAACTGTGAGGTCATATTAACCCACCCCTCAGCTCTTTAGTACCGTGTACACCTCATATTCTTTTTATTAAAAACATAGCATACAGGGAACAGAAATTTACATATTCCCAATTATCACAATTCTTGTCTTATTTCATAATCCTTTCATAAACATTGAACATTATCCTTTTCATCAAACACAACACACAGACAAGTTAAGCCACAGTGTCATTGACACTTTCATTAAGGAACAGGTAGGTACTAAGATGTAGGTCATGTTTAATTGCTGAGAGAGTATTAACTTCTCACTCAGGGATTAAATAGAGATAATTTATTTTTACGCAATATGTAATTATTGTATTCAGTGCAATCTATATTTTTTTTCAGATTGCATTTGAATTGTGTTCTGTATTAGTTATGTTTATGTTATTATGTTTGTTTTCATCATTTTCCAATGTATTCCTTTCCTCCCGAAATGCTGAATTTAAGTTCTTTTGTCATAATCACATTAATTCCCTATCATTCTTAAATATGACTTCCACTGTATTATTCAGGCACAATATGCATTATACTTCCTACACCTATTGTTCATTAGGCACTTGTGTTACTTTGGTAAGGTGAAAAAAAATTAAAATTTTATAAAACCAAATTTCATTTTTTATTATACTCACCAAAGTAACACAAGAATAGTGCCCTTCTGGAAATATAAATTATCTTTATATATGCTTGCCTCCCCGCACACATGTATACATGCATAATTGTCATAATGAAAATCAGAAATTAACTTTGCATGTGACTGGCAACAATAGGTGACAACTCTGATCAGGATACAGGTCATCAGGTTTTGTGTTCCATACATAAATTGGCACATTGTGAACTCAGTTTGGCTTCAGTTTTCTTTTTTGACAATTTTCAAGTCTCCTAAGGATTTTTCTTAGGAATTTCCAAAACCTGCACTCCTTTCCACCAGAGGGAAAGGAAGAGGAATAGGCACTTGTGTTCCTTTGGTAAGTATAATAAAGAATAAAATTTGGTATGAAATTTTAATATTTTCACTGCAAACTACAGTACCAGTGTTAAGCTACAGCGTTGTGTTTTACAAGTATTATCAACATTTTGCTTTCACTATTGAAATTATGAACCCTAGTATTCACACAAAAGACAAGACACATGCTATTTGAGAAAAAAAACCCACTTTTTCTACTTCGGAACATGTAAATAAAATATCGGTTGGTTTTAGTGTTCAACCAATTACCAAAAATGGTTGCTGACTGATTATCGGTTATTTGAGCTCACAATTGACTAATTCTGATGTTGATTCTGATTGTAATACTGTGCACTACTAGACAAGTCAAGGCTTAAAAGAACATTAAACTGAATACTTTTTACAGTGTTAAAATTTGTTGACTGGGGATGCAGTAAAATTACCAGTCGTGCACACTTGGGCAGTAAACATGGCTTTTAGAGGCAGGTTTACTGCCCAAATGCATGCGACTGGTAATTTTATTGCGACCTGAGTGCAACCTTCACTTTTCCAGTATGAACTGTCCATTGCCGTAAATACGATCAGCTGTAAGCTTTACATGTCGTTTAACTTGTTTATCCCATAAGGGGCATCTAGAGAGATTAAGAATACATATTGTGGTTTGTTTCTCAACTTTATTTGAATGGTATCATTGACATCATTTTACATTAACAATTGAACAATTGCAGAAGATAATAAAATGCAGGTAATGAATCATCACAAAATTCTTGGCAACAATCGGTTGAACCGATACTTCAGGAGCCATTGCCGTTGTCATCTGATTGCCCACAATTGGCCAATTGTGATGGCCGGTTCCGAACATCGGTTGAACACTAGCTGGTTTAGAATCATATTTTTTCTGTTGAAATTTGTATGACCCCCTCCATACTAATGTGACTTGTAAACTAACACATCAGATACTAATATTCTGTCATATACTGATAGTTCAAAAGCATTGCTAGATTAAAAGGATTAACCCTTCACCTAACTCTGGTAGTAAGCAACACTTATAAAATTAAAATTTTATAACAACTAAAATAAGATATTTTTGTCTCAAAATCATAGCTTAGGACACCTGTTTAAAACAAGATCAGTGAGCTCACTGCATTGAGAAGCTATGATTCGGAGGCAAGAATTGAAAAAAATACTAAAATTTGATTGACCACTTTTGTGGATAGCTGGTCATTACAA
This sequence comes from Pictodentalium vernedei, assembly GCA_031216915.1. Taxonomy (NCBI): domain Eukaryota; kingdom Metazoa; phylum Mollusca; class Scaphopoda; order Dentaliida; family Dentaliidae; genus Pictodentalium; species Pictodentalium vernedei. Next base: position 585,013,514 of record CM062296.1, read on the forward strand.
GGGGGTTCAGAAAATAAAGGTCGGGTGACCATAAGTCATATATTTTATCTGCTTTTGATGTTAAAGTCTCATGTTTTAACAATTGTTCTTGCAAATCAACCAAATCCATCCAGCTAGACACAAAAATTGACATTTAGATTTTATATTTTTTCCTTCTATACCATAGCTAAATTTATGGAAGAGTGCCAGTTGGTACTCTCCCATAAAACAAGGCAAAGACATGTGTACAAATTTTGATGACCTAAAATAATGTAGAATTCTACAGTTAAGAAATGATCTGTAACAGTGTTTCTGTTCATCAATCCTCGCTGATTTACCCTAAACTGAAATGAAACTTTGAGACATAGTTTGTGACCTATATGTCACAGTGGAAAAGTATTTGAAATACTGATATTATTTTTCAAGTGTTATTGCCCTTAATGTACTTCAGAAGTGCAGTATTTTTGTGAGAAAATGCACTACCCATGTAGTGTTAGCAACTCTACCATATTTTTCGGTTCTGAGCATTAAAATTTACAAGGTAATTATTGACAGGGTGCTGATGCACAACATGCATAAGGTAGATTATTAGAGTGACTGCCCTTGATGAACATAAAAAAACATGCGTTTTATGAAAGAAGGTACACTTTTGGTGAACTCAACTTCTACACCTTTGTAAAATCTAGCATTTGTGTAAAGATGGGAATCCAACTCTTCTGAAAGATCCTAATATAGATTGGCAGAGCAGAACAGTATAAAAGAATGTCAGGATTAAAAGATTTGTTGCAGTTACTGTCCTTGATCACATAGGGAAAAAATGCATTTACAGGATAAGGGTACTCTAATGGTGAAATCATCTCCTCCACCTTTGAGTTTACTTAAATGAAACCTTAGATTATTATCCCTGATGGTTTGTTGATATGCATCTTCTATATAGATGACTGGATTCAAGCAGCTAATCTTGACTAAGAAAATGTTGCATTTTTTCCTCTCCTGATGTTTCTCCAGGGGTGTTGAACTTCACGCTCTCTGTCTGTTGTATGCGATGATTACAAATTACTTTTTCTCACTGGCCACTCCATTGAATCTCACCAGATACAGTATGTATCCCTCATCCAATCAACTTGAAATTGAATTTGTATGCATGGCATAACAGATAGATATGAGAGCTATTGAGTTTTGCTGTGGAAGCTTAAAAAACCAGCTTGAATCATGAATTTTTCTGTCAAATCCTTTGGCACACCCATCAGTCCCAAATCCATCAAACAATGATTTTGAAAATTATTATGTTTGTTCAGAATAGCATCTAGATGTGATCTATGGAGTTTTGACACTTTCAATAAAAACTGACTTGTGCGACAGACATCTTGATCTATGGAGTTTTGACACTTTCAATAAAAATTGACTTGCGCGGCAAACATCTTGTATCGATCATCTGGTCAGTTTTAAACTTAATATGTAAGCTTGATATGATATCTAGATTTGAGCTATTTAGTTTCATTGCAAAAGCTTGAAAAAACATGACTGCTTGTTGCCATCTATGATTTTGTTGTTACATCCTTTAGCATTTCCTACAGACTGCCATTGAGCTGACCATCTTGGATTTTGTCTATTATTCAGGAGCCAGTAGCACATCTTTTGGCTCACATTATAGTCTGTATCCCTCATTGACTTGAAACTTTCTTTGTCATTTCTGATCGCCTTTGTTTTTGAAGGTATCCACAGGCCTGGCAATCTAGAAACTCAAGGAGTGCAAAACAGTTGCCTTCCTCAGATTGCTTGGGAGTGCAATTGCACCTGAAATTTTCAATGCAAAAACTTGTATGCTATTTTGGTTATATTCACTTCAAGGTATTAATATTGTGACTGAAAAATTGTATTACATTCAGCTACATAGTGGAAAAATAGGCACACACTTCTCACTATTCAAAATGTTGCATTCAATTCTTATGTGACTGTCTTCTACACTGAAAATCTATTGAAAAGTAACACAGAATGGGTCATGAATTAATGCGAATCAATGCAACATTGACAAATCGGCCCCTGAGGTTCAGTGTGTTCTCTGTGCCAGATGGCACAGAGAATACATTGGAACTCAGGGGATGAAATGATAATAGATTTTAAAGGCAGTTCCAAACAGGTCTGGAATTCCAAAAAATGAAGGGGTACAACAAATTGCCGTCCTCAATTTTTTCTAGGTGTGCAGTAGGAGTGCAGCACACCTGTCCTCCTAAAGAATGCCAGGCCTGCTTTGTATGTTTGGCATGACAAATGTGAGCTTTTGAGATTAATCATGGGAACTAACAAACATGACTGCTTATGGTCATCGTAGATTTTGCTGTTAAATCTTTAACACACACTCCAGTCCAGGTTCATGAAACACTGATATTCATATTCCATATGCTTGTTGAAAATGGAATCAAGATGCAAGCTATTGAGTTTTGCCTTTTTTTTTATGAAAAATAACCATTGCGTGTCTATTGTGGATTTTGTCCATTAATCATTTGACACACCTTACATTTTCATATCCCTCATCTGATCAACTTGAAATTTCATTTTAAGCTTGACATAACCTATACATGTGAGTCATTGAGATTCAATACAAAAGCCTGAAAAACATGGCTACTGGTGGCCTCTACAGATTCACTGTTAAATCTTTCAGCAAGCCCTACAGTGTACTTCAGTCAGCTAATGATATTCTTTATCGAGAATAGCATCTAGAAGAGAGCTGTTGTTTTTTGCCACATTTTGATGAAGACTGACAAAGTATTAGTTGTTAGGGCACTGGGAAGAGCAAGTGTTGTGCAGTATATCAAAGAGTCATTTTTCATTCAGATGGCTTGATTTTTAAAGCTACAGCTCTTAGACTAACAGTGAATGCATTGTATGTCGGGTGGCAAAGCAGTTGAAGAACAGAACTTGAGATTCTCTCCTGCTTCTTTTTGGAATTCAGAGAGGTCATTACATCACGCTTCTGGACTTGGAAGGAAAGCTTCTGATGAACAAACCTTGATGAGGTGTTGATCTCCCTTATGTTCTTATGCTTTCCAAATATGGTAGGTGTTTGGCAGCATTAGCTTCATTTCTAATCAATCTGATATATTTCCAATCCATTTGATTTAAATTTCTCTTTCTTTTTCTTGAGATTCAGTACATTGTTGGAGAATGGAATGATCAAGGTTGTCCAGAGCCCAAAGTCATTAGGTTGTTCCTAAATATTATATTGAATGTTCTGAAAACTAGAATGCCATTATCCTCATGTAAACTTTTAGGATTTAGTTTTAACTTCTTACACGCTGCTGGTGGATACTCCTGCGAAGAATAGGGAATCTCTTGCCAGTAAAATATGTATAATTTGGAACTAATAACCAAATTTTCCCTTGAAAATTAAACACACTTCCTGACCACTGAGCTTTCAAGTTAAATTTTCATGAATTTTTCATCAACACTAGTCCTGGCTGCATGCAGTAGCCATGACCAGATTTGGTGAAAAACATTTTTAAAAATACTCAGTAGGTTAAGAGTTAAACCTAAGAAGGTTTCTCCCTATTACATGTTATACTACGCGTGTTCGTTCCCTAAGTTTCAATGTGTTCTGCGTGCCAGTAGGCACATAAAACACATTGGAACTCAGGGGACAAAGTAGTAACACAGGATCCCCTTGCACATTTGGTTGGCGATAAAATGTGTTCTTTTTGTTGATAGTTGTCAAATGAATTGCTGAGTATCCTTCTAACAATTGTTTTTATAGATATGAAGGCATGTAATAAACACAGAACAACACGTGTGAAAAAATGGGTTAATCGATATGGCACTTGTGCCATTGCGGAAGGGTAAAACTTGAGGCCTGCAGCCTCTCGTTTTATCCTTCTGCACTGGCACTTGTGCCATATCGATTAACCCATTCACACGGGTGTGTCGTTCTGGAAATGTCCTGAGAGATGCCACCCAAAACAAAGAATTGGATCTCAGCCGTTTGTGCATCTATCTGTCCGTACATCAGCTTATCCATGGGTCTCTCCACTCATATTGTGAATGCGATAACTTGGACAGATATAATTAGATTTTGATAAAACTTGGTATAGGCATACTTTGTGGAAGACCTCACTCTGATTGGATATTCACCAAATTTCATACTTAGTTATGTCCATTTTTGTTGAAAATTTGGTGTTTGTCTGATAATTATACACCTGGAACTTAATTAAACACCCCATGTTTTTTTCTCAGTGGTATTAATCATTACTTTCATGCAATCTTTCTGATGGCCAAAAGTGATTGTTTGTGGAAAGAATTGATTATGGACAAATGAATGACAACACAGTGATGAAAATATGCAGTATTTTAATGGCACTGATTATGCATATCTGTCACTAATGTTTTTGATGGAAAAATGTTCTCTCGACAAGTATGGTGCTGGAACGGTCCATGATGAAACAATGCTGATAATTACTGACAAAAAATGTAACTTGTGATCTCCTGAACTCAATAGCAGTGTCTGACATCAGTAGCGAGTGTATCCACCAAGTCTCCGGATGACTGCCTGAACCCTCTTCCTAATGTTACCAATGAGCCTTCTGATATGGTCCAGAGGCAACTGCTGTCACTCCTCATGCAGTGCAGCTTCCAAAGCAGCCAAATTCTGTACAGACGGGTCCCTTGCTTGCACACGACATCCAAGAAAGTCCCAGATCTGTTCTAAGGGATTCAAACCGGGGCTCATTGCAGGCCAAGGTAGTGTTGTAATAGTGTTGTTCTGAAGGAATGCTCTCACAGCATGGGAACTATGTGGCCTTGCATTGTCGTCCATGAATACAGGGCAAGTAGCCAACAGTGTTGGTTGTCAAAATGAAGCACGATAACCGGATTGAGAATGTCCCAGATGTACTGATGACCATTGGGATTCCCAAGTATCATTACTGATCCTCCACCATAAGGGTAAGTCGGATATTCCTGGGTACGTAAACAGTATTTCTATGCCTCCACACTCATGCAATCTTCTGTGCGTTTAAGCAGGAACCTACTCTCGTCTGACCAATGGACTCTCCTCCACTTCCTGAGATTCCAATGTTGTCATGCCATACACCACTCCAAACGTCATCTTTGATGCTGATCGGACAGAGCTGGATGCTTGATGACCCTTTTGGACCTCATACCCAGTACTTTGAGATGGTTTTGGACAGTTCTGTTGCATAAATGCCTGTTGGGGAGCCAAAGGCATTTCAAAACCTCACTTGAAGCAAAGGGTTTGCACCTAAAGAGGCATGCCAGGCTCAGATCTTCCCAAGGAGAGGTCTTTTGGGGTTGTCCAGGCCTTGGTCAGTCCTTAACATCATTGGTTTGTTGATGTTTTCAAACAAGTCTGCTGATGACAGAATGACTGTAGCAAAGTAGCCTTCCAATAGCTTATAGCTTTGAATGACATGCCTGTTGCATGCATGCCAGTGATTTCCATCTTAGTGCCTCTGACAGTCTCCTCCTTGCCATGTCAACATTTATTGATAAAAGAAGTGACAAATTTTCTTATTTTATACCCAGTTATTTCATGTGGATGATAGTGGGTTTTTTTTCGTGGGAAGCATGCTTCATGTGGACGATGGGATGTGTTTGGGGTATGCTATCAGCCAGAAACATCAGGTCTCACTGGATGAAATGTACTGCAAGACATAGCAATCATTAAAATGTAATAATCAGTAACAGCAACTTCACTGTCATGAAATATTTCGGGGTGCTTAATTAAGTTCCAGGTGTATACTTTGTGAATATGATAACCTGAATGGGGGTGCAGTGGCTCAGTGGTAGAGCTGCAGACTGCAAGTTGAGAGGTCCTCTGTTCGAATCCCACCTGTGGCAACCGCTTTGTGTCCAGGGGCAAGACTCTTCTCCCCACTGCCCATGTTGTGTACTAAGGCATACTGCAAGTCAATGGTGCACTTGTCTTTAACCAATACTAACCCTGCTTGTGTGGAGTTAGTATATTAGGGAGCCTGACAGTTGCTCACCATGCTCAGTGGTTCTCTCTAGGTACTCCGGCTTCCTTCACCTTAACTGTCCGACAGGAGGTGACCCTGGCTGTCAAAAGTGGCATTAAGCCCCAATAAATAAATACATGATAACCCAAACATATGTAATTGATTTTTAGCTCGACTGTTTACTGATTTGTGGATATAGTCATGAATTTCATCCTCTGTTCATCCATCTGTCTGTCTGTCCATCTGTTAACATTTAGAGTTTTGGTTAAAGTTGTGCTTATAGTTTTTTAGTCAAGGTTAAAGTTTTTTTCTTTTAAATTAATATTAATTGCTATTGATTGTATCATTCTCATTATGTTTCATGTTATTTTGTGAAATATTTAACCCATTTTTGCATGGCAATTTAACTTACAACTTCCAGGTTAAAGTTTTTGGTTAAAGTTTTTCTTGTTTACAAAGTTACACCTTTAATTCTTCAAACACTTCAGTGCAATGTCCCTGTGTCTCATTTGGGACAATGTCAACTGTCTACTGAACCTTTCTGCAGTGATTTTCATTAATATTGGCATGATTTTAACCCCTTTTAAACATGTTTTCAGACTTAGTTTCTTTGTATTTGAAATTAGGCTTTTCCACATACTTTCTTACTTTAATTCTTGCATAGTCAATACAACTTAATGATTGCATTTACATCAATGATTTCTTATCGGTTTTAGGAAATATTTAAACATTTTTTGGCAGTCAGTTTTACTTTGTATTCCCAGCTTAAAGTTTCAGATTAAAGTTTTGCTTTTCAGTGTTGTACCTTTCATTCTTCAAACACTGTGTTACAGCGATAAGGTGGGATATAGCATAGAGTTCTGTCCGTTCGTCCATCCATCTGTCTGTCTGTCTGTCTGTGAGTCCATCCATCCATCTGTTCAAACTTTGTTTATGGCATAACTTGAACAATAGTTAACAGATTTCAATTCTTGTTAGTACATGTCTCTACAGCAGCAATGTCTATGTCAAGTTCAATGATCACCAATATCAAATGAAAATTGAGGGAAGTTATTGCTCTGCCCCTTAGACCACCCCCCCCCCCCCCCCCCCCCCACCAATTAGGCATTTTCTTCTTTGCTTCAAAATGCATTTTGAAGTATTTCGAGTGATTACATGCAGAACTTTTTTTTAACTCCTACACCCTCACCCTACCCTCTCCCCCCCACCCCCATGCCAATTAGGCATTGTTTTTTCTTTGGTCCAAAATGCATTTTTAAGGATTTAGAGTGACTACATGCAGAAAAAAATTGGGCTTCTATTGATTTTCTACCATTTCCTTGAAGAAACGTTCCCATTAGCAATGACGTTTATCTTATCCATTTTGTACATCAGCAATTTCCTTTGGCACACTGCACAGGTCTCCTTTATCATTATATTGCTTTCAAATTTGGTATGTATGTTCGCAGTGACCTCTAGATAGAAGCTATATATTTTCTGTCATTTCTGTTGAAAAATGTTGTTGTTACCTTGAACTTTTGTGGGTTTGTGCATCAATGTTTTCCTTTGGCATGCCCTGCAAGGTGCATTCATGAATGGATTGCTTGGAAACTAAGTATACTTGTTTGGGCTGACCTCTAGATGGGAGCTTTGATTTTATTCCATTTCCATAGAGAAACTTTGCCGTTAGCAATGACATTCAACTTATCTGTTTGGACATCAACAATTTCCTGTGGCACACTGCACAGGTTGCATTTACAATCAAATTGCTTTGAAACTTGGTATGCTTATTTGGGGTGACCTCTAGATAAGCGTTATCTTTTCTTCCATTTTCGGCAAAAAAACTGCTGTGAGCGATGACTTTCAAACATTGTGCATCAGCATTTCCTTTGGCATGCCCTACAAGATAAATTCATGAAAGCTTTGAAACTTTGTATGTTTTTTGGTTGACCTTCAGATGGAGCTTCTTTCATTTCCATCAAAAATGTTGCCATTAGCAATCACCTTCAACTTTGCCCTTTTGTGTGTCGACAGTTTTTTTTGGCACACCACACAGGTCACATTTATGATCTGATTACTTTGAAACTTGGTGTGCTGGTTTAGTGCAAGCTTTAGATGCGCTATAGATTTTCTTTCATTTCCGTCGAGAAGTGTTGCTGTGAGCAGTGATCTTTGAACTTTGGCATTTTTGCATCAACATTTTTCTTTGCATGCTCTGCAGAGTGCATTTATGAATGGATTGGCTTGAAACTTGGTATGCTTGTTTTGGGTGACTTCTAGATGCGAGCTATAGATTTCTGTTTCCGTCAAAAAAATGTTGCCATAAGCAAAAACCTTCAACTTTGCTGTTTTGTCTGTCGACAATTTCCTTAGGAACTCTGCACAATTCTTGTTTATGATTCAGTCTCTTTGAAACATGGTGTGCTTGTTTGGAGTGACCTGCAGATGTTGGCTTTTGATTATATGCAGCTTTAGTGTTATGTCTAGATGGGAGCTATCAAATTTTTCTGAATTTTGTTGAAAAAAATGGCCACCAGTGGCCATCTTCGATTTGGCCTATAAATTGTCAACAGTTTCATTAGCAAACCGCACCTCTCACCCAATCTTTTTAAAATTTCATATGTGGCTTTGGTATGATGTCTAGATGGGAGCTATCGATTTTTTCTTAATTTCTTTTAAAAACATGGCAGGCAGTGGCCATCTTGTATTTGCCATAAAAATTATCTGCAATTCCATTAGCACACCGTACAGGCTGCACCTCTCACCCGATATTTTTCAAATTTTACATTTACCTTTGGTTTTATGTCCAGATGGGAGCTATCAAATTTTTCTGAATTTCATCGAAAAACATGACAGTCAGTGACCATCTTGCACTTGGCATATAAATTGTCAATAGTTCCATTAGCCCACCCTACAAACCGCATACCTCACCGATTTTTTTTTCAGATTTCATATGTAGCTTTGGTGTGATGTCTTTTCTGTAGAGACTTTAGTGAATGTGATAACTTTTAACAAATATGATCAGATTTTGATAAAACTTGTTTAGGACATATATTGTGGCAAAATCTGACTCCGATTGGAGGACATTCACCATATTTTGTTGATTTCTGTAGGCGTTATTCTATTTTTTGTTAAAAATTTGGTGTTTAGCCAATTGTGTCTTTCTGAAAGCGATAAATTGAACAAATGTCATAGGTATTCACTCAATTTCAGCATTTCTTTTCAAACAAATTTCGATCTACTTCTCCCCTTGCAGGGCAAGGGATTTAGCCAATTTGTAGTATGCTTTTTGTCCAAAATTCAGTGCCTTGAACAAATGTAATCAGATTTTGATAAAACTACACAGTTTGGTAAAGGTACAGAAATGAGTCTCGTCCATCTCAGCAACTATCTGAGCATGCATTCCACTATCTATCCATCCATCCATGCAATGAACAAATACATTTGGACTTTGATAAAACTTGGTGCAAGCATATATTGTGGAAAGATCTTGCTGTGCTTTCAAATTTTGTAAATGCAATAACTTGAACAGAGATAATTGGATTTTTCATAAAACTTTGTATAGACTTACATTGTTGGAAGATGTCACTCATTGGGAGAAGTTTGTAGAGGTTATATGTCATTTTGTTGAAAATTTTGTATTTCTCTCTTGATGACTTTGTGAACATAACAAATTGAACAAATATAAACAGATTTTGGTAAACTGGGGTATACAAATATATTGTCGGAAGTTCAGACTCTGATTGGATTTCGCACAGTTTCATTAATTTCTGTAAGAGTTATGTCCTTTTTTGTTGAAAATGTGATATTTGTTTGACATTCTCAATGTGATAACTTAACAAATATAATCAATATTTACCCAGTTTCATCTATTTTTCTTGGTTCATAACTATTTTCAACCCACTTCTCATTTTGCATGATGGAGGAGAGGAGGGATTTTGCCATCTCCTGTCTGTTTCATTTTACCCTTTAACAATGAGAAAGCCTTAGTTTCTTAAGTGAAAGCACCATGTTACAAGTGCAAACATCCATTCCATCATTTCAGTCTTGATTTCCTATATTCCCAAACTGAGGATCTGTAGTCACTGTTTCACTAAGAACATTAATATTTGTAGTGTATCTGGTAATAAAGTTTCCACTAGCACAATAGTATTTGCCTTTTGTTAACTGAAATACTTCGAGCATATGTGGTGTTCATTGAAAAAGTTTTTTCAGAATGACAAAATAAACTTGTCTACTGTCATATAAGTTTGTTATAAATGAGAAAAATGTATCTTTCTTGAATGTAATGGGCTTTTACAAATTGAATTGTGTCCAAATGTTTGTGTTCTTTTCTCAGAGCTACAAGAAAAAGCCAGGAATGAAGCAAAGGACTCAAATAATAAAACGTCGCAAGGACCAAAGAACTCAAAAAAAGAAGCAAAGGACTCAGATGATGAAATGGATCACATATCAAAGTCAGAATCAAAGAAATCATCAGTTGGAAAGGAAAAAGCAAAAGAAGAGATTATTCTGTCTGAGCGAAAGAAAAAGAGGCTTCGAAAGAAAAATGATGTGAATGAGGATAACAGTGAGGATGTCAAACAACAAAGTGCAGAAAATGGTGAAAAATCGAAATCTGAGGAAGAAAATAAAGATTTACCTATTCCAAAAAAGCATTTAACCTTGGCAGAAAGGAAGAGATTGGAATGGGAAATTGAGAAAAAAGGTATCACGAAGTAGTAAAGTACTTGAAAGGATAGGATTTAATTTTTTTAAGTTTTTATGTGTACCCATACTATGTATGGTACACATAATGCCGGCATCCGGGGTGACCATCCGTCGTTCGTCCATCCTTTGTCCGTCCGTCTGTCCGTCTGTCCATCCGGCGTCCGTATCCATTTCTTTGGCATTCGATAACTTGAAAAATATTGCTTGGATTGTCAAGTTACTTTATATTTGTGTTCAGGTTACTGATGTGCCGAGCTGTATAGTTTTTGGTGTAAATCGGATAATTTGATCCTGAGATATTAACCCTTTATCCTTCAAATTGAGAATTCCTCCATTCCCTTTGGCATTCAATAACTTGAAAATTATTGCTTGGATTGTCTAGTTACTTTATATTTGTATTCAGGTTACTGATTTGCCGAGCTGTATAGTTTTTGGTGTAAATCTGATAATTTGATCCTGAGATATTAACCCTTTATCCTTCAAATTGAAAATTCCCCCAATCCCTTTGGCATTCGATAACTTGAAAAATATTGCTTGGATTGTCTAGTTACTTTGTATTTGTGTTCAGGTTACCGATGTGCCAAGCTGTATAGTTTTTAGTGTAAATCTGATGATTTCTTCCCGAGATATTAACCCTTTATCCTTCAAATTGAAAATTTCTCCAATCCCTTTGGCATTCGATAACGTGAAAAATATTGCTTGGATTGTCAAGTTACTTTATATTTATGTTCAGGTTACTGATGTGCCGAGCTGTATAGCTTTTGGTGTAAATCTGATAATTTAATCCTGAGATATTAACCCTTTATCCTTCAAATTAAAAATTCCTCCAATCCCTTTGGCATTCGATAACTTGAAAAATATTGCTTGGATTGTCAAGTTACTTTATATTTGTGTTCAGGTTACTGATGTGCCGAGCTGTATAGTTTTTGGTGTAAATCGGATAATTTGATCCTGAGATATTAACCCTTTATCCTTCAAATTGAAAATTCCTCCAATCCCTTTGGCATTCGATAACTTGAAAAATATTGCTTGGATTGTCTAGTTACTTTATATTTGTGTTCAGGTTACTGATGTGCCGAGCTGTATAGTTTTTAGTATAAATCTGATGATTTGACCCCAAGATATTAACCCTTTATCCTTCAAATTGCAAATTTCTCCAATCCCTTTGGCATTCGATAACTTTAAAAATATTACTTGGATTGTCAAGTTACTTTATATTTGTGTTCAGGTTACTGATGTGCCGAGCTGTATAGTTTTTGGTGTAAATAATCTGTTATTTTGATCCTGAGATATTAACCCTTTATCCTTTAAATTGAAAATTCCTCCAATCCCTTTGGCATTCGATAACTTGAAAAATATTGCTTGGATTGTCAAGTTACTTTATATTTGGGTTCAGGTTACTGATGTGCCGAGCAGTATAGTTTTTGGTGTAAATCTGATAATTTAATCCTGAGATATTAACCCTTTATCCTTCAAATTGAAAATTCCTCCAATCCCTTTGGCATTCGATAACTTGAAAAAATATTGCTTGGATTGTCAAGTTACTTTATATTTGTGTTCAGGTTACTGATGTACCGAGCTGTATAGCTTTTGGTGTAAATCTGTTATTTTAATCCTGAGATATTAACCCTTTATCCTTCAAATTGAAAATTCCTCCAATCCCTTTGGCATTTGATAACTTGAAAAATATTGCTTGGATTGTCAAGTTACTTTATAATTGTGTTCAGGTTACTGATGTGCTGAGCTGTATAGTTTTTGGTGTTAATCTGATAATTTGATCCCGAGATATTAACCCTTTATCCTTCAAATTGAAAATTCCTCCAATCCCTTTGGCATGAGATAACTCAAAAAATATCAATCCGATTGTCATGTCACTTTATATATTTATTCAGGTTACTGGTGTGCTGTATAGTTTTTTATGTAAATCTGATAATTTGATCCGGAGATATTAACCCTTTATCCATCAAATTAGACACTCCTCCAATCCATTTCTATATGTACCCATACCTTGTATGGTGTACATAATGTCGGCGTCCGTGGTGGCCCTCCGTCATACAGCTTTCTACTAGTTGCGCGTATGGGTACACATCTGACGATTTCATCAGCCTATTTTTTTTTTCAAATCATAGATACTTCTCTGTACACTGTTTAGAATATTTAAACTTTGTAGAATTTAATACATTTTAACTAGGACCCTGCAAAGCTTTGAGATTCGATTCAATTCGATTTTGAATCTTAATGTTGATATTCGATTCGATTTTTAAATCAGTTGTCTGATTCCTTTCCTTTAGAATCTTTACACAGGAATATAGCTTGGTATTAGTCATTGTTGTTGTCTCACAAAACATGTTTCAGATAGAATTTGTATGTAAATAATACTGAAAATAAAGACAGAGTATAATTTCATCTATATTAACATAAATAGCATCCAACCCATGCCACCTCCCATGCTAATTCCAGTATGAGTAGTCACTACCACTGTTGAAAAGAAAGTTCCAACAGTGTTGATGACGAGATGTTGCTAGCTGTTGGTCCTGTGAAATGCTGAGTTCTGGTAAGTCTCGCCCCCCATTCCTGAGTAATTTTCCAACTACATCATCAGGGCATGCCTACAAAGAAGGCATGCCTTGATGATGTAGCTGGAATATTTTATCAGTTGGGACTTGAGCAGTCACAGCTGGAACAATCAGGTTTACAGGCCTCGTCTCCTTATCGAACATCTTCAAGTTGCTCAGAATTCGATTTGAGATTTGATTCAATTTTGAATAATATACCTGATTCGATGCAAGGTTCGATTCATATCGAAAATGTGTGTTTCACAAGGCCCTAATTTTAACCAAATAGAAACTGTTGAATATTGTTACAAGTGATTATACGTGAATTGAAACTTGTTAACCATGTGCATACTGATGTGAATATAATGAAATTGCAAGCAACAAACCTTTCCCATATTGCAACTAGAAATTTGACTAATTCAGTTTTGTTGGACAGAACTTAATGAGATGTCAATCAAGGTTGAATTGGATAAATTCCTTTTAATATTTCAGAAAACATTTGCAGCCTGAACTTTTGATATTTTGAAATCAGAGTGCAAAGGGTTAAACTACAGTTAAAGTTTTCAAATCTGCACTCAAATTTTTAATTGAAATTTTAGTATTTAAACATAATGTAAACTATGTGCTATTGTTTGTAGAAACTATTCCAACCCAAAGAAAGCAGTGTACACTAAGGGGAAGTTATTTAACCCTTCACCCAACGTAATGGTCAAAACCGTCCAGCACTATTCTCAAAAATTGCCAGTTTATCTTCATTATTTTTTCATATTTTTATACCACAACCAATGGCCCAGACTAGCTAGCTGGTGCAAACTCAAATTAATCCAGGGCCAAACACAAATTTTGCCAAACAATCCCCAATTTTTAGCTCAACTTTGACGAAGTCAAATTTGAGCTATTGTCATGGCCCGTCATCCGTCTGTCCGTCCATCCATCTGTCCGTCTGTCCGTCTGTCTGTACGTCAACAATCGGTTATGGCTCGGGCTAGAGGTCGTATTTATGAACCGATCTTTACAAAACTTCTTGTGTACCTTTGTTATGACCCTGGGACGGGAACGAGTGTTTTTAGGTGTGGTCCGAAATTCAAGATGGCTGCCAGCGGCCATTTTGTACCGATGATGCAAAAATCAGTTTTTTGTACAGAACTTCTGTATGAAAGTTCTGATTTGAATAAAGTTTTGTATAAATGTTTAGTACCATGGGATACATCACATATAATACAGGTTTTTTTCTCGTGCGTAAATTATGCAAATTAGACTGACTTTGATTTATTTAGTGTTACTTTCAGAGCTGTAAGTGCCAAGCTGCTATGGCTCGGGCTAGAGGCCGTATTTATGAACCAATCTTTACGAAACTTCTTGGGTACCTTTGTTATGACCCTGGGACGGGAACGAGTGTTTTTGGGTGTGGTCCGAAATTCAAGATGGCTGCCAGTGGCCATTTTGTACCGATGATGCAAAAATCAGTTTTTTGTACAGAACTTCTGTATGAAAGTTCTGATTTGAATAAAGTTTTGTATAAATGTATAGTACAATGGGATACATCACATATAATACGGGTTTTTTTCTCGTGCGTAAATTATGCAAATTAGACTAACTTTGATTTATTTAGTGTTACTTTCAGAGCTGTAAGTGCCAAGCTGCTATGGCTTGGGCTAGAGGCCGTATTTATGAACCAATCTTTACGAAACTTCTTGGGTACCTTTGTTATGACCGTGGGACGAGAACGAGTGTTTTTGGGTGCAGTCCCAAATTCCAGATGGCTGCCAGCAGCCATTTTGTACCGACGATGCCGAAATCTGTTTTTTGTACAGAACTTCCATATGAAAGCTCTGATTTGAATAATTTTTTGTATGAATGTTTAGTACCATGGAATACATTACATATATTACAGGTTTTTTTCTTGTGCGCAAATTAGGCTAACTTTGATTTATTTAGTGTTACTTTCAGCACTGTGAGTGCAAATCCCAATACGGCTTGGGCTAGAGGCCGTATTTATGAACCGATCTTCACGAAACTTCTTGGGTACCTTTGTTATCACTGTGGGACGAGAAGGAGTGTTTTTGGGTCCAGTCTGAAATTCAAGATGGCCGCTAGCAGCCATTTTGTTCAAAATTAAGTGCAATCAGATTTTTGCGCAGAACTTCCAAATGAAAGATCTGATTTGAATAAATTTTTGTATGAATGTTTAGTACCATGGGATACATTACATATAATACAGAGTTTTTCTCGTGAATAAATTATGAAAATTAGGGGTCCGGGTGGGACTTAGAAAATTTTGGACCAAAATCCGGAAATTATTTTTTTGTGTTTTGATGCATTTTGGTCAATTTTAAGAAGAAGAAGAAAAAATTTTAGTCTGAAAATATTTTGTTTGGGACTGAAAATTTCCACACAAAAATAATAATCTACAATGATTGGTCTTAATCTGTAGTCCATTACAGTCACCTTGTAATTCTTTTATTATTGTTGACTGGGCCAAAACAAATACTAATTCCTGTCATATTCATTATTCAGTTGTCTTGGTCACAGCAAGTACTAATTCCTGTCATATCCAAGTTGAGCTACAGAGTCATTGACTCTTTCATTTTATTGAATTTCTTGGGAGTTTAACGTGTATTACAGAATGTTTATTCTGTTTATCCCCATGCTTATGTTCTCACCCTAGGGGTGTTAGGTCGTTTTGGTTTTGCATCTTCTATCTGATGTATCGTTTTTTCTTCGTATGAAGATCTAGCTTTACATCTGGTAGCATTTAAATCGGTTACTGACTTCGGGCCTTTTTGTGTGCCTGATGTCATGTTTCCATTTTTAGCTCAACTTTGACGAAGTCAAATTTGAGCTATTGTCATGGCCTGTCGTCCGTCGTCCGTCTGTCTGTCCGTCTGTCCGTACGTCAACAATTGGCTATGGCTCGGGCTAGAGGTCGTATTTATGAACCGATCTTTTTGAAACTTCTTGTGTACCTTTGTTATGACCCTGGGACGGGAACAAGTGTTTTTAGGTGTGGTCCGAAATTCAAGATGGCTGCCAGCGCCCATTTTGTACCGATGATGCAAAAATCAGTATTTTTATACTGTACCGATGACCCAGACTTAGCTGGCTGGTGCTAACTCCACAAAAACCAGGGCCAAACACAAATTTTGCCCCCCAATCCCCAAAATTTGCATCCAAAACAAAAAGAAATCATGTCCTAAAGGACCTCCATAGTACGACTCTACTGCGCATGCGCAGTGACGCAGTCGTCCCGAAATTGGTGCCAAATATCATTCTCTGTTTGGCCCTTCATCAGTCAACATCTCACTGATCTTTGTGCTTGTAAATCTCAGTTTAAAGGATGCCAGACACGTAATTCTTGGAGAAAATGTGATTCTAAGGAGGATAGAAGGAGGAGAGGAAAAAAGAAGTGGCAAAAAATAATCAGGGCTGTACTTAAAATTTTTTGTTGAAATTATGTTAAGTTGCCTATTTTCGAGGCAAACGCCTCTTGTTGTCATTCTTGCTAATTGTTGCACTGCTTATTCAGTGTTTCCTCTCCCCTAACCTTCTAAAGTCCCCCCTTGCAATTCTCCCATGCTTTTGGCATATTTTTGAGAAGTTTCATTTCTAAAAATTCCCTGGGAGAGTTGCTTGGTTACAGAATGTTTTCTGTTATTTTCCCCATAGTTACGTTTTCACCCATGGGTGTATAACGTTTGTGTTCTGCATCTTCCATCTGATGTTCTGCAGATTCTCCCCTGGGAGTCTCTGTTTTGCATCAGATAGAGTGTAATTGATGACTGATTCCGGGCCAGTTTTTTCAGTGCCTGGAGTCATGTTTTCTACTGTGTTTACACTGTTTGTTTTCATTGGCAACAGCCTTTTTTGAGGGGGGCTGTTTGCCTTTGTGGTAGTTTATCTCATTATAAGATACATTTATATTATCCGAAAGTGTCTCATTAATTATTTTATATAATTTTAAAATTTTTGACCACACTTTGCCATCGGATCCATCGGGGCTCAACGTTACTTTTCAGCAACTTGGGCTTCTCTGAAAAAATATTTTTTCAAAATTATTTTGTTTTGCAATTGTTTTTTCATTTATTAATGGATCATGTTATTATGTATCTTTGTGTCAGGGGTTTTTGCGAGTAACTAGGACTTATTGTTGTTCTTTCACAATGAAGGGACTTTGTTCAAATTGTAATAGGAAGAAATCTTCCTCTGACTTTCATGATTATTGCATTAATTGTAGTCAGTGTTCTCGCATTAATCCCTGTCCTGTATGTGAACATTGGGATGAGAAACATTGGAAACGTGTGTCACGATATGTTGTTTCTGGAGAAAGTGCGATGCCGGCTCTTTCTCCACAAGGTCACTCTACTCTCTCAGTTTCTATTTCAGAGGAACCAGAACAGGGTGATGTTTCCATGTTATCTTCTTCAAGTGTGCGTCCGTCGTCACAAATAAATACAGAGCTAGCGGCAAAAGTGCTCATGGAGATTAGACAAATGTCGTCCGCTAGCTCGCCCGGTGTAGCGTCCATTCACCGAATGGTTCGGCAGCCGGGTTCGTCCGATGCGGTCCAAGAGGAAATTTTGGGTGATGCGAGCACTATAAAAATAATAGATGCACACCCAGTGACGGCGGATAGTAAACGAGAACGGAGGAAGCCTTTTAGTCCGGTTCCTAGCTCGTCCAGGTCCAGCCGGGCCGCGAGCGAGAGAGGCCCCTCTCTCGTACAACAACATCTGGGACCAGATGTTGTGGTACAAAATGTGTCTTTAGCGGAGCATACGTCCGTCGCTCGGGACGCTCCGTTGTATAAGCAGTCCGCAGAGACTGTTAAGGCTTCCTCTTCTCGTCGGCGCACACGACCGCACCTTGGCTGCGTGACCTCCGATATTTTGCCAGCTTCGCCGATGAAGGATTCTTCGGCGACCAGGTCACTCCATCCGGCAGCCAGGGATTCGAGACCGATGGACTCCGGACGTTCGCATAGGAAAAGTATGCGGGAGCCATCTGATGCGGAGCTGCCCTCGGCGAAGCAGCGAAAGACCGCTCCTCCGCAGGTCTCGACGTCGGACATTCTAGTGCAGATAGCACAGCTTATCGCAGCATCCCAGCAGCCGACAGAAACGGTGTCGGATCGAGAATTATCCGACGGCGCTGGGTCGGTACGCTCCGCCGAAGCATCGGGGGCGGACGACCGGGAACATCGGGAGGTCCGACCGGATGGTGAAAGGGATACGGATGAATTGGAGCTATCCCTTTCGGAACAACACAAAGCTGCCGTGGACTTCATCCGGCACTTTCTTCCTCAAGTTGTTCCGTCGGGCCAGACTGCTGCGCTTCCGGACAGGAGAATTATAGCGTCATTGGACTCTGATTTTTTCGAGCGGTTCAGGGACATCGCTCCCGAGTTTCCGTCGCAGTCCAATAATGTTGCAAGAACATTTGAATTATTGAACGACGCTATTTTTAAACTTGCTTCCAGGACGGGGAAAGCAGGCTTCTTGTCCGCAAATACTCTCAACCTGCCTTTCATTAATGCAAGGAATAAATTCGACACGGCAGGTCAGGGTATACCGAGAGTTCCTCTGCGTATGGACGACGAGGCGGAAGACTTAGAGCTATCATTACCGTCGTCAGCTTCTATTCCAACCGCAGTGTTGGAAACAGCTATTGCGTCTAACAGAGCCAATTTAGATGCCTTATCTTACGCAGATCACCTTACTAAGGCGTTATCACTGCGTCTTCAAGGGGAAGAGTTTCAGGATATACAATCCTCCTTAAGACTTCTTTCAAGGGCAGTAGCTTATTCCACGTGTAACTCCGCCCTTTCAGTGGCAAATCTGGAGTTGGTTAGACGTGACGCAGCCCTGTCTACATCCACACTAGTGGATTCTAAGGTGAAGAACTCTCTTAGAGTCGCTTCGGTCTCAGGAGATCTTCTCTTTGACGGCAAGCTTTCCGCTATTTATGATAATATTAAAAAGAAAGCTAGTGATTCTCTGTTGTTTAGATCCGCTCCTAAAAGGTCGGATACAACAGACACGAATAAGGCGGGCACTTCTGGGTCTTATACGCCCAAGAGAGGTTCCTATAGAGGTTCCGGTGCGTCCTCTAGCTCTTATTCGAGAGACCGTCAGGATAGTGACTCTCGTTCGGGACGTCCTTCAGGCCGGGACAATCGGTCGGACGCCCCGAGGTCGACGAGGCGAGGTGCGGGTCGTGGAAGACGTGGTTTCTCCTACCGCAGGCCTCGCAGATCCAGGAGGTGATGGCTTAAACCTCTATCGCGTTCCGGTTGGCGGAAGGTTGTCGAGTTTTTCTCAAGAGTGGGCGTCGATTACGGACGACCCGTGGGTGAGAGGAGTGACTTCGGAAGGTCTAAAGATATCCTTCAAACGAAAGCCTCCATTAACTCGAAGTCCAAAGTGGACTCATCTTCCGTCAAACCCTCAGAAAAGAGACGCTCTGCTATCAGAGGTGCAGTCTCTTTTAATGAAGAATGCGGTAGAGGTCGTAGAAAACCAGGAATCGCTGGGATTCTACAGCCATCTGTTTCTGGTTCCGAAACCAGACGGCTCGTTCCGTCCAGTCATAGATTTGAGCTGGATAAACAAGCTGATCGTCGCTCCGAAGTTTTATATGGAGACAATTCGATCGGTCAGAGCGAGTATTCGGGTGAACGATTATGCAACGAGCATAGATCTCAAAGATGCGTACTTTCACGTCATGGTACATCCGACATTCCGAAAGTATCTACGCTTCGCAGTCCTAGGAGTGGTGTATCAGTTCCGGGCCATGTGCTTCGGATTGAATCTAGCACCCTGGGCTTTCACTCGGGTAATGAACTCGGTAATGATCTACTTCCGAGCTCATTCATCTGCGGTAACGTCGGCCTACCTGGACGACATTCTTCAGAGGTACGGCAACGAGTTAACGCTTCAGAACGATGTTCAGAATCTTCTTCTATTGCTCCGACGTCTCGGTTTCATAGTAAACGAGGAGAAGTCGGATCTGGTGCCGTCCAAGTCATTCACTCATCTGGGAATGAGCTTCGAGACGCACAACAATCTCGTTCGTCTGCCGTTAACCAGAGCGAAATTAGTCAGTTGTTACGCTCGCTATTGTCTGAATACAGACAAAGTCACGGCGAGAGAATTTATGAGACTGATAGGTCTGTGCGGAGCCGCCGCGGATCTCATTCCGATGGGACGGCTACGCACACGGCCTCTTCAAATTTTCCTGACTCAGAATTGGAGTGTGAAAATTCATTCGCTCGATGTAGACGTTCTCTTGTCAGATCAAGTGAAACAAGAGATTCAGACTTGGGCAAACATTCAGTGGTTAACTCAAGGAGTTCCGCTGCAGTTGCCGGATCCGAGTTTTACCGTTATGACGGATGCCAGTCAAACAGGTTGGGGTGCATCATTAATCCCAATGGATTCGAGCTGCCAGGGTCTTTGGGATCCGCAATTCCTGTGCAAGCACATAAACATCAAGGAAATGATGTCAATTTGGCTTGCGTTACGTCACTGGATGGACATTATTCATGATGCTCATGTCCAAATCCTATCCGACAATACGACAGTAGTGGCGTATATACGGAATCAGGGAGGCACTCATTCAGTTCCGTTGTTCAATCTAACGGAAAGAATCCTTCTGTTTGCGTTGGAACATCACGTTCTTCTTTCGGTCCGTCACATACCGGGTCGTCTGAATGTGCTAGCAGACTCCCTTTCACGAAAGGGTCGCTTGTTGCCGTCGGAGTGGACTCTCAACAAACAAGTATTCAATCAGATTTGCTACCAATGGGAACGGCCAATGATAGACTTATTTGCGACACATCTCAACAATCAGTTGCAAACGTATGTGTCCCCGTGTCCGGATCCAAGAGCATTTGCAGTAGACGCTCTGTCGATCCCTTGGGACGGAATGATAGGATATGCGTATCCTCCAGCGCCGTTAATTCAACAAGTATTGCTAAAGATAAAACAATCTCAATGCAAGATTCTGTTGGTAGCATCTCTGTCGCCACAGAGACCATGGATAAATCTACTCAGGTGTCTGTTGTGGGACCTACCGCGGAAGCTCCCTCCACGAGAGGATCTTCTTTGGCAGGGGAAATCGCGCCAACTACATCACAACCCGCAAGGTCTCAACCTTCACGTTTTTCCGTTGTGCGGTCCTTCTTGCATGGCAAGCACTTTACAGGACGAGCAGTGGACGCGATTTCTAACTGTAGGAGGACCTCCTCTTCGCTAAACTATGCGGCTAAGTGGAAGGTTTTTCGTCGTTGGTGTAGGGATCATTCTGTTGATATATTTGATCCCTCTATACCAGACATTGCTAACTTTCTAGTATACTTGTTTGACGAAATCAAACTGCAACCTGTTACTATAAAGGGTTATAGATCTATGTTATCTGATACCTATGCACATCATGATAGTTTACAAATTGGATCTAATGTCTCTTTATCGAAATTGGTTAGAAACTTTTCGATAAATAGACCCAGAACTCTTAGATTAATTCCTAAGTGGAATTTAGCTTGGGTTCTCCTTAAATTGAAGGAAAAGCCATTTGAACCTCTTGGGACAGTAGATTTCAAATTCTTATCTTATAAGACAGCTTTTCTCTTAGCTTTCTCTTCTGCCAGAAGAGTCAGTGAGCTTCATGCACTATCGGTGGATGATTCTCATTATCGTAGTGTTGGGAACACTATCACCTTCACTACTAATGTCGGTTTTTTAGCTAAGAATCAGGCTCCTAATAAATATCCGGAACCTATTGTTTTTAAGGCTCTTCCGTCTTCAGACGGGCGTAGGCCTTTACTCTGTCCTGTTAGAGCACTACGTATCTATAAACAGAGATCTCAGTTTATCAGAAGGGGACGGAAACATTTCTTTCTGTCTTTGATGCCTAATAGAAAGGACATTTCAGTTCATTCTATTGCTAGATGGATTCAGTTAACTATCCGTACTGCGTATGAAGATTTATCTTCTTCTCAGCAGTCTGTGCTTAAGATTTCGGCTCATGAAGTAAGAGCTCTTTCTACTTCCTGGGCTTATGCTAATAGTGTTGCTATTACAGATTTAATGAAGGCTGCTTATTGGTCTC
Source organism: Pictodentalium vernedei (assembly GCA_031216915.1). Classification (NCBI taxonomy): domain Eukaryota; kingdom Metazoa; phylum Mollusca; class Scaphopoda; order Dentaliida; family Dentaliidae; genus Pictodentalium; species Pictodentalium vernedei. The sequence continues at coordinate 585,035,811 of CM062296.1, forward strand.
AGCCATCCACATTTACTAATTTTTATCTCAGAAATATTGAGTCCATTTCTGGAGACCTGCATTGTTTAGGTCCGTTATCTGTTGCTCAGAATGTCGTCCACTAAACAGTTGCAACTATAGTTATGCAGGCTTTCTGTTCCGGCAGTGACTCCGTCCGACTGCCCTCTTCGCTCTGGGCTATTTGACCCAGGGCAAGGGCAAGGGGGGGGGGGGGGGGCGGGTGTTCCCTTAGGTCACCTGCTTTATAGTGAAAAGCAAGGGAATGCCTCCTCCAAGACAGTATTTCTGAGTCGCTTCCGGGATGGTTTTAAAGTGTAATATTAATGTTTAATTTCATTCATGTCTTATTTTTAAAGTGTAGCTCGGTGTGAAGCATTTGTATATGTCAAGTGTCAAACGGGCTTTAATATACAATACTCGGACACTTTTAAATGATTATAAAGAGTCTCAATTCTCTGGACTACATTATTTATTGGCTTGCTTTAAAAATAATTAGTATAAGGGTTATACTGGATGTTAATAGAGAACATGAATGTTATTGTGCTCAATTATTAAGGGTAGTGTATCTTTCTAATTTAAATATTAAATAAGAAAGATACATGTAAAGCCTAATACTCCTTTTCTCCTTAAGGGGTTACCTCTTTATTTTATAATTGAGCTTATTGGATTTTCCTCTATGTCCTAGGCCCTCCAGCCTGTTTACTATTCAGCTAAGTCTGGGTCATTGGTACAGTATAAAAATGTTAAAAAATTTATAGTAATTTATATATTTTTTATACTTACCAATGACCCAGACGGGGATGGCCCTCCCTGAGTTGGGAACTCTTGCCTCCCCGCTGAGTACATAGCGCTGACCAGGCACTGCCAGTAAGAATGATATTTGGCGCCAATTTCGGGACGACTGCGTCACTGCGCATGCGCAGTAGAGTCGTACTATGGAGGTCCTTTAGGACATGATTTCTTTTTGTTTTGGATGCAAATTTTGGGGATTGGGGGGCAAAATTTGTGTTTGGCCCTGGTTTTTGTGGAGTTAGCACCAGCCAGCTAAGTCTGGGTCATTGGTAAGTATAAAAAATATATAAATTACTATAAATTTTTTAACTTTTTGTACAGAACTTCTGTATGAAAGTTCTGATTTGAATAAAGTTTTGTATAAATGTTTAGTACCATGGGATACATCACATATAATACGGGTTTTTTTCTCATGCGTAAATTGTGCAAATTAGACTGACTTTGATTTATTTAGTGTTACTTTCAGAGCTGTAAGTGCCAAGCTGCTATGGCTCGGGCTAGAGGCCGTATTTATGAACCGATCTTTACGAAACTTCTTGGGTACCTTTGTTATGACCCTGGGACGAGAACGAGTGTTTTTGGGTGCGGTCCGAAATTGAAGATGGCTGCCAGCTGCCATTTTGTACCGACGATGCAGAAATCTGTTTTTTGTACAGAACTTCCATATGAAAGCTCTGATTTGAATAATTTTTTTGTATGAATGTTTAGTACCATGGGATACATCACATATAATACGGGTTTTTTTCTCGTGCGTAAATTATGCAAATTAGACTAACTTTGATGTTTTTTGGTGTTACTTTCAGCACAGTAAGTGCAAATGCCAATACGGCTCGGGCTAGAGGCCGTATTTATGAACCGATCTTTACGAAACTTCTTGGGTACCTTTGTTATCACCGTGGGACGAGAACGAGTGTTTTGGGGTCCGGTCTGAAATTCAAGATGGCCGATGGCAGCCATTTTGTACGAAATTTGGTGCAATCAGATTTTTGCACAGAACTTCCATATGAAAGTGCTGATTTGAATAATTTTTTGTGTGAATGTTTAGTACCATGGAATACATCACATATAATACAGGTTTTTTTCTCGTGCAGAAATTATGCAAATTAGATGAACTTTGATTTTTTCAGTGCTGCTTACACACAGTAAGTACACATGTCAATACGGCTCGGGCTAGAGTCTGTATTTATGAACCGATCTTCACGAAACGTCTTGGGTACCTTTGTTATCACCTTGGGACGAGAACGAGTGTTTCTGGGTGCGGTCCAAAATTCAAGATGGCTGCCAGTGGCCATTTTGTATCGAAATTAGGTCTGATCAGTTTTTTGTACACAACTTTTATATGGCTCAGGCTAGATGCCGTATTTATGAACCGATCTTTACGAAACTTCATGGGTACCTTTGTTATTACCGTGGGATGAGAACGAGTGTTTTTGGGTGTGGTCCGAATTTCAAGATGGCCACCAGCAGCCATTTTGTACCAAAATTAGTGCAATCAGTTTTTTGTACAGAACTTCTGTATGAAAGTTCTGATTTGAATAAATTTTTGTATGAATGTTTAGTAACATGGAATACATCACATATAGTACGGGTTTTTTTCTCGTGCACAAATTATGCAAATTAGATGAACTTTGTTTTATTCAGTGCTACTTATACTCTGTAAGAGCACATGTCAATACGGCTCGAGCTAGAGGCTGTATTTACGATGCGATCTTCACAAAACTTCTTGGGTACCTTTGTTATCACCTTGGGACGAGAACGAGTGTTTCTGGGCGTGGTCCAAAATTCAAGATGGCTGCCAGTGGCCATTTTGTACCAAAATCAGGTCCAATCAGTTTTTTGTCACAACTTCTACACAGCTCATATTTGTGAACTGATCTTCACGAAACTTCTTGGGTACCTTTGTTTTCACCTTGGGACAGGAATGAGTGTGTTTTGGGGTGCCTTTGTTATCACTGTGCTATGAGAACAAATATTTTGGGGTTCAGTCAGACCCACTCTGGGACTCAAAGATTTTTTTCTAGTTTAGCATCTGACTGTCACCCACCTTTACAATACTTTACCTATACATTTGTTACAGGCAACGCTCAGTATTTATGTACAGACCGTTACAATACTTTATATGTACCTTTGTTATCAGGTCATTACCTAGATGTTTGTCATTGCTGTGTCACATACTATACATGTACATGTCTTTGTCTTGACAAGTTGAGCTACAGTGTCATTGACACTTTCATTTTCTTTTGACGTTTACATTTGGCTACGTCCTCAAATATATGTAGTATTTAGTATTATATTACTGTAGGATTATTGTAGGATGCATTGATTATTATTCCGGTAGTGTAGATAAAAAAATTTGGATTTTGTCCGCACTTAGGCTCTATCGTGATGCCCTTGGGGTCATCATGTTCCCTTTGGGAACTTAGGCTTTTTCAAAAAAATTTTGAAAAATTTTTTTGTTCAATTTTTCGAATTTAGTTTTGATTGCTCTTTTTCATGTATCTTTATCATATATCTAGCTTGAGTGGGGAAGCGGTTACTCTGTCCGTGGGAGCCGTGACACTGGGTAAGTCCGTTGCGGTCGAAGGAAGTGTAGATTTGGGTAGAGCGAGCACCTTAAAAGCAAAAGCTCTCCCAGCGATGACGGAAATAGGGAGGAAGTCACCAAGTTTCTTTTTGGGAGGCTCGGTGAGGTCTGACAAGGCCGCGAGCGGGAGAGGTCCCTCTCTAACCCAACAACATTTGGGGCCAAATATTGTTTTGAGAAACTTGCACGGGCCGGAGCATACGTCCACACCTACCGCTTGGGACGCTCCGTCTAGACTGCAGCCGACCTCCGCACAGTCATGGCTTTCTCCGCTACGTTACAAAAGCACACACGACCACATGCTAGCTACCTGACTTCGGATTTCCACCTAGCTGTGCGAAGACTGAGCCAGTTTTTACCCATGAAGTCGGAACATCCGGTAGCTAGCGATCCGAGGCTTTGATCATCGGGATGTTTGGAGAAGAGATCCATCTCCTGATCTTCATCCCAGGAGCAGCAAGCGGTGAAAAAACAGAAGACCACTGCTCCTCAAGCCTCGGTAAGCAGCATCCCGCAGACTCCGGTGGTGAGCAGTCGGATGGTGCTGGGTCGGTCCAGTCATCTGCACATGCAGATGCGATGGACTGAACGTCACAGCTGATTCAGTCGGATTGTCCTTCCCTTTCAGAACAACATATGGTAGCGATGGATTTTATCCATCAATATTATCCTTAATTTGTTCCACCTGATCAGCAAGCTGTGACTACTAGAGAGAAACCGCTATCATCTTTGGACGCAGACTTTGTGCGGAGGAAAGAGGATGTTCTTTCCCTCCCGATACAGTCTAGACAGGTGTCGCAGGCCTTCGCCATGTTGACAATGCCGTATTTAGCCTCCCTAGTGCTAAGAGGAAAGGCGGTTTCTTATCGACATCTTCCATAAATATACCGTTCCTTGGACCACGTTCATTTAAAACGGTTGGAGAAGATGTCCAAAGAGCTCCGCTGTGTTTAGATGAGCAGGCCGGGATTTAGATACGTCCCTACCTGCATCATTCAACATACGCTCGGATGTGATGGAATGTGCTATTTCATCAAATAGAGCGAATCTGGACATGATGTCCTACGCAGATCACCTTACCTGAGCTATGGTGCAACGTCTTAATGGGAAGGAATTTGAGGACGTTTGTTCCTCGCTTAGAGTTCTTTCCAGGGCAGTCACATACAACTCTGCCCTGACAGTGGCAAATTTGGAGATGATCAGATGTGATGCTGCCCTTGCATCGATGACAAGGTGAAAAGCTTTCTCCGAGACGCTTTGGTCTCTGAACATACTCTGTTTGACAACAAGCTTTTGTTAGTCTATGAGCAAGCTAAAAAGAAAGCTTCCAGTGCACTGCTTTTGAAGTCAGTGTCTCAACAACACGCTTCAGCACACCGGGGTAAGCAAGGTCATTCCGCATCTACGTCATCTAAAGGGAACTCCTTGTAAGGGTACAAGAAACCCTCTTATAATTACTCCGAAGGTTGTCAGTACAGCGTCTTGGGAAAGAGGGGTAGGTCTGATCAGGACTATAGGTCAGATGCCCCTAAGCCAATGGAATGAGGTTTTTCACAGGGAGGATGTAGTTTCTCCTCCCTTAAGCCTTGTAAGTCGTTCAGGTGATGGTCAAGACCTCTACTGCTTGCCAGTTGGCGGAAGATTATCAAACTTTGCGAGAAACTGGATAGCAGTCACTGAGGTTCAGTGGGTGAGAAGTGTAGTCTTGGAAGGCCTATGGCTATAATTCCAAGCGAAACCCCAACTTACAAGATGTCTGCGTTGGACAAATCTTCCGGTGGATCCTTTCAAAAGAGAGTCTCTCCCAGCAGAGGTACAGGCTCTCTTATTAAAGGAAGCAATAGAGGTCGTCGAGAATCAAAATTCTTAAGGTTTTTACAGTCACCTGTGCCAGATGGCTCGTTCTGACCGGTAAAAGACTTGAGCTGGATAAACAAGTTGATCGTGGCTCCAAAGTTCTATATGGAAACCATTCGCTCAGTAAGAACGAGCATTTGAGTGGACAACTATGCGGCAAGCATAGATCTAAAGGACGCCTACTTTCATGTCCTGGTACATAAGGCATTCAGAAAGTACCTGCGTTTTGCCGTGCAAGGAGAGGTTTATCAGTTCGGAGCATTAACCCTGTAGTCAACAAAAGCAACCTTCTGCTAGCATTTAATTGACAAATTATAGTATACAAATTCAATGCCGTAACAATCTCAGATTACTTGTTATTTCTGATGAAAAAACTCAACAATATTGTTGTAACAAAGAAATAAGCACTTTCCATGACCATAATTGCATTTAAACAAACAGTTTGAACTGGACATTTTATTACCTACTTTTGTCAAACGAACAGATAATTGATTACAGAATTTCAGAAACGGCACGTGATTAACTCTGCTCTTGCCCGAATACCAGCATTGAGATTCCTGTTATGTATTATCCCCATCTCATAATTCCTTGTCGCTCTGCGTCATCCGGTAAGGGCATGCAGTGGTTAATACATATATTGTGCAGAATGTATGCTGCTACTGTCACTGTATCTGTTCTTGAGGGTGAAAACAAAATGCTACTCAAAGGTTCAATACAACAGAATTTTGATTTTAGAACACCAAATGTATGCTTGATGGGGTTACTTGAACTTCTGTGTGCCTTGATGTATCTTTCCTCTTGTCTGTTTACACTGATAGAGTGGTGCCTCTTTCTATTTACGAACGCCACTTCTCATTGATGGGGTTTCATCATGATATAAGTACAGTAAAGTGCTCCAACAATATTTTGCAAGGACCGTACGACCACCGACACTGTCGGTTGACTTATATTCTGGATGTTCTGCGTCCATATTCTGAAAACTGCCAGATGCAAATACCTTGATGCCACTAAAACTTGCAGCGATACAGGCAAAAGTTGTGATCGCACGGTTGAATGCTTCATGTCATTCTCTAAACGATTAAAGACCCCAGGAATTGCAGGTCTGGTAAGCTGATATTTCTGCACAATATCTGCATCATCCATGTAGTCGAGAGGATTGTTCCTGCCATGAAATGCTCTTTGGCGGCACAAATCTCTCCGTGCTTGTAAAATGAAATATATCGCAGCCATTTCCTCGTGATTCAAACTTGGGAGCCACTTTTTTATATTCAAGAACATTCTAAGGTACCTCATGTACCTCATGTGGATCCTAAGTTTTTAACAATATTTAGGACATTCACAAATTTATGATCATTTCGTGAATACCACTTATGTCACTACTTGATACATAGGACCGTCCTATGACAAAGTTGTGTCATAAGTAGGTTTCATGAATGTGGCCCCTGGTCTTGAATTGATACTCCTGTTGTGGTCATGATTAGCCATTGTGTGCAAAAATATGTGACCTCAAACACCAATAAATAATAAATAATAAATAAATATCCCACATATCACATATAGCATATTCCTTCAATAAAGATGCTATATGTTACAGAATTGAATACCAGAAGAGTAACAGTGCTAATGCAATAGCTCAAAATATAACATATATTAACAGTAATCAGATTGATGGAGGGATTTGACAAGAAGCTTGAAGCTTATGTAAGTCATCTCCCCAGATCATACATACAATTACTCTAAAAGGTGGTATAGACCATATAGATTCACACATGGGCTCACACATCACCCTCTGGAGGCCAAGGCCAGTGGTCACTCACCATGATGATTTGGTTTTGAGGTAAGTCATCATCAACCCCCCCCCCTCCCCTCTCCCGGAAACCAAGTCAGGCCATCGCACACAATGATGGTCTGCCAGAAATTCTAAGATTGTGACCGAATGATTGTGGTACCATTCACACATCACCCAACAACATCATACCCAACATATGCTTGTAGCTGCAAGCACACGGATGTGACGCCTAGACTGGATACAAGACCGATTGTAGAAAATAGGAAACAGGTGGTCCAGACCGCCAGGGAGTGATGCGTGACATTGTTTAAGCTTAGCATGTAAATGAAAAATTGATGTGAAAAGAAAATATTAAAGGAAGAGTTTAGAAATAAAAAAAAAATAAAATAAAATAAAAAAAGTAAACAATAAGAAAAAGGGAAAAAAAAGAAGCCAGCTTGAAAACATGAATGCAAGGTCTTCATTTTCAAAAGATGGTAAACAGTGTATGCACATTTAATAAGGGTAAAAACTATTACAACCTTGAGATGGCCTTGGCAGTACAGAAGCCTGAATAAGGGGAAGTATGGGTAACTTCAACCGGCTGGACACGTGTGGAAATCATAGGAGGAGATATCGGTGAGGTGTTGTCATTGAAAACGCCCACTTAATGAAATGAACTTGTGCACCACTTCAAAAACGAGATGGTTCTCCTGATTATTAAAGAATTCAGAGCCAAAAAGAAGTATCGATGTATCTTGAGTAAATGGTACTAGACTGATAGTGGTATTACGAACATCTGAGAAGATTGGGCAGTGCAAGAGAAAATGCTCTGGTGTCTCGCTCTCCCCACACTGACAGGAAGGGGTGCGTGTCAGATGATTCTTATATAAATGAGAATTAAGGCCACTACAAGTCTACAATGCAGTCGTAACCTGCAATGATATATTTAAGCTGTGTGAGATTTTGCCCCATTGTAAAACACAGGTGGGCATTGATTTCCAGCATTTAAAAAAAGTCTTGAAATGAATCGGAGATGAGTTCTCGTGGATAAATAAGGGCATGTTGTTCCATTGGTCTGTAACGCTGGGATGAAAAGACGACTGATACAACTGCGTCCAACAAAATGGAACTCTGTGGTTACGACATGACTGCAGATTGAGGGATGGATTTGATGATGAGACGAGCAGTCAAACTTTGTTTGCAATATAGGTGGGGGGGGGGGGGGGGGAACATATGATGATACATTTTGAAAAACTGTATTAACTTGTGTTTGTGACGTCTTTCTTGTAGAGAATCCCAACGTGGTTCAGAATAAAGTAAAGCCTTACTACAATTGACAGTTGCCCCAGTAATGATCCTCAGGCCGCAATCTGTATTTTTTCTACCTCAGCAACTTTAGCTGCCGAACAATTACCCCAGACAGCATCAGCGTATTCTAGTAAAGGCCTAACGAAGGCAAAGTATATTTTTTCCAAAACGCTGCGATGAAGATTGAATTTTTGCTTCCTCAGTATGTCTACGTGAACCCAGGCTTTAGAGCAGATGTGGTCAATGTGGTTGTTCCATGTACATGTGCTATTTAATATGACTCCTAAATGTTTATGATTAGTGACATCGGATATCTGTGTATCGCCTAAGAATAATCGTGGATGGGTAGTGGGGTTGCTTTTACTTGATATAAGCATACTCTCTGTTTTGATGGGATTAAACTCAACCAACCAGGTCTTATTCCAATGTTCTATTGTGGAAAGGTCACGATTGATTGAACTCGAAGCTTGCTCTGGGTTCTCTACAATTTATTTATTTATTTATTCATTGGTGTTTAAGGTCACATACTTATGCACAATGGCTAATCATGACTGTGACAGTTTTACGGGTGGAGGAAGCTGGTTGAAGACATGCGCACCATCGACATGCAGTATGCTTTAGTACACAACGTCATCGTGCCCCCATGTGGATAATCGGGGTTAAGTGCCTTGCCCAAGGACACAACGCAGGAGTCTGAATCGATCGCTCAGACGGTCACCCATCCGAGGACTAACCGGGCCTCGACGTTGCTTAACTTTGGTGATCTGACGAGAACTGGTTACCTCAATGCCACCGCGCCCCCTTCTCTACAATTGGATATAGGGAAGTGTGATCTGCAAAGTGGTGCATGCTACTAAGTATGTTTTCAGTTATATCTTTAATATATATTAAGAACAATAGCGGTCCAAGTATCAACCCCTGTGGAACACCAGCATTATTGGGTCTCCAGGACGATGCGTCCGAGCCTATCACAACTCCTTGCATCCTATCCGAAAGGTACGATTCAAAGAACAACAGTAGTTCACCTGCGACACCAATTCTCTTCAGCTTGTGAATAAGACTAGCGTGTCACACCATATCAAAAGCCTTACTGACATCACAAAAGACCACCCTAACTTCTTTGCCTTCATCAAGAGCTTGACTGAATTCATCGTATATGTCAGTCAGTTGGAGCACAGTTGAGTCCCCAGGTGTAAAACTTGACTGGAATTGACTAAGAATATTATTGTCAATCAAAAATTGCCACAAGCGTTTGAAAACACATTTTTCAAATATTTTGCCTACACAGCTAATCAGTGATATCGAGTGATAATTAATAACTGAATTTGAAGGCTGTTTTTTTCAAAATTGGGCAGACGTTTGCCTGTTTCCACAGTGAAGGAAAGTATGAGTTATTCAAGAGCACATTAAATAAGACTGAAAGAGGCTCACACAAGGAAGTTTTACATTCTTTAAGAAGACGCGAACGTACAAGATCAGGGCCACCTTTATCGTCTTCATTGCTTCATATATTTTACTACAGTGTAGAATGATGCTGTCAATAACGTGTAAAGCCTGGGATGCTGAATCGGGAAGGGAGGCTTTCGAGTCGTCAACTGTTGAAATAGAACTGAAGTATTCATTGAACCTGCTTTCTCAAGACTTGAGGAATATATTTTATTTAGATACATAATAGTAGGAATTCCTACCACTTTATTGCCAATGATGAGTGTTTTTAGAGTATTCCACCACAGTGATGAGGGGGTCTTGTTGCTCCATAATGTGGTCTGAACTTTAGATAAATTTGACGCTTTGGCCTTCGTAATAGCCGTTACAACTTCATTCCGTTTACCTTTATATTTTGCCCAAGCGTAAATGTATGAGTTTGTATACAGCTAAATAAAAAGTTATCTATTGATTGAGGGAAAAAATCCACCATTATGTGTTTTTGAAAGCTGGGCGTCATCCATCAGCCTTAGAGGGGGAGTGAATGCTGAATCTTGGCCATCTGGTCTGTCTTCGGGGGAAGGGGGGGGGGGGTCAGATGATGGGATAGTGAAAGAAAAAAACCCCCAAAACAACACACATCACACAAGTACGCACACCCCAAACACACATACCCACCTTCACACAACCTTCCTCCCTCACACACTCACACACACTCACACACATACACAAAAGCCCTTAAAAGGTCTGTTATATGTTTATTCATCTGTTTTATATATTTAAAGTGTTCCAATCCTTGCTTAGTGTTTGGTGGTTTTCTGTGTATGTTGGTAGGAAGCTTGTTCCAATCTCTCCTGTGCTTTGTCTACTTTTTCCTTGCATCTTCTTGGTAAGAGTGTTTCAAAAAAATTTGAGAGTGTTCAGTTAGAAAAGTTATAGACAGAGAGGTAGAAATCCATTATTGTATATATGACTGTTGTGTGATTGTTGATGGGGTGAGGGGTGGGGGTTATTCCTAGCCCACTCCCACCCGCAGAGATGCGAGGCAGCCCTCACTAACTCCATCCTAGAGTTCTCAGTGAGTAGCAATGAAATCCTCACTGACTTCACACAATTTCATTCTATTGTATAATTTTCTGTAACTTATAAGGGTAGAAGATGTTGATGCCTTCTAAGTACAGTGTTCTGTCGAGAACAGCAAATGCCATGCAGAGGGCCTGTCAGTTTTCTCCTCCCTAAAATTTCCAACTTAGATGAGGCACCAGTGGTGCAGATGGTTGGGTAGTGAAAGAGAAAAAAAAAACAAAACCTCCAAACCACACACATCCCACAAGTACACACACCCCAAATACACATACCCACATCCTCCCTCACACACACCAAAAAGCCTTTAAAATGGCTGTTATATCTTTATTCTTCTGTTTTATATATTTAAGGTGTTCCAATCCTTGCTTGGTGTTTCATGGTTTTCTGTGTATGTTGGCAGGAAGCTTGTTCCAGTCCCTCCTGTGCTTTGTCTACTTTTTCCTTGCATCTTCTTGGTAAGAGTGTTTCAAGAAAATTTTAGAGTGGAGTGTCCAATTAGAAAAGTTATATGCAGAGAGACAGGAATCAACTAATGTATATTATGACTATTGTGTGATTGTTGCTATTGTTGGGGTGAGGGGTGGGGTTCTTCCTAGCCCACTCCCCACCTGCAGAGATGCAAGGCGGTCCTCACTGACTCCACCCTCAGTTTTCAATGAGTAGCAATGAAATCCTCACTGACTTTGCACAATTTCATTCTATTGTATAATTTTCTGTAACTTTTAGGGTAGAAGATGTAGATGTCTTCTAAGTACACTGTTCTGTCGAGAACAGCAAATGCCATGCAGAGGGGGCCAGCCAGTTTTCCCCTCCCCAAAATTTCCACCTTAGGTGGTTGAATGGTTTCACACGTTGAAGGCGTGCAGGGATGCTCTGGGCCAAGCCCCTTTCGACCTTCTTTAACAGTTTGAGATTTGGAAGCTGCACGTCTGGGCGTGGCGAAGGTGGAAAAGGATTGGGTACTCGACAGGTGTCTCTGGTGAGATGGTCAGGTGAGGTTGTTGGGTTGTCTTTTTGATTTTCGTTGATTCGACCCTAGGGTGAGGACCAGAGTGAGAAGAGGGCCTCTCACAAAGGTGCTACCTCTCTCCGGGGGGTACTTTGAAGGTGATTTTTGGGCAAGTAGAGTCTGCCACTTATGCGTGTAGTCAGATGGGGTAGAGGGCCATCATTGGCAAGTATAGTGCGCCTCAGGCTATTCATCGTAGTTAAAGTTTTGTCGGTTTTCAGGATAGCACTAGATGTTATCGTTCGGTCGTGGAAGAACACAATGGCCCCTTTCGGGGACCACCCAAAGAAAGACCCGAACTTCCCTAGTTTGGGGGCAGGCCTGCATTGTAACCTATTTGGCTGGGTCAAGAATGCACTCTACAGATGCTTACAAAAAGGGGCAGAGGCGGGATGCAGGACCAACGCTCACCTCCCTTGAAGTGGGTGACCACTTCTAGGGATTGAGCGGAGGATGTTCAGGATCCATAGAGGTTACTTTTTCCATAACGGTTATAGTTTCCATAGGAGTTATTGGGGTGCTGGTCATTAAAAAGAAAGCATCTCTGTGTACCTGCTAAAAGAAGAAGGCAGAATTTTGATATATGGAGAATAATGAAAAAAGTTTGAGATTTATCATTTCAGCCAAAAAAAAAAAATCAATTGATTCTCAGGCAATTTTTTTTTCAAATCAATGAGGGAGGGAGGATTTTATTTTTATTTTTTATTTTTATTTCTTCCAGATGGTGAGCAAGGATTGAGAGGCAAAAGTCACTTTCTGTTATCTGTTTTTACCTAAAAAGCATGGAAAGTGCATACTGTAAAATGATATACAAATAAAACTCATTTTATTGAAAACTAAACCTGTTTTTCTTTATTCTTTGCTTTTAGTATATATAAACTTTTACAAAGCAGAACTATTTTATGAACATTCAAAGTAAGGGTATCTCCCATGAACTGACACAGTTTGGTTGCAAAGAACAGTCTCATTCAGAAGCATGTTCTAGTGACAGGATCATCCAAATGAGAGATAGGTTACATCTGTGTATACATTGTCAGATAATAACACAAATTCTCAACCCCTCTGGTGGGTGGGTCTTTTTTAATTGACTGGTAGAAGTTATTTTGGGGCATCAAAATTTGTCCACATGTCTTACCTTGTGACAATTTATAGGAGAGTGCCTATAGGCACTGTCCAATAAATTGTAACAAGGCAAAACCATACAGACTAACTAATTTCACTTCAAAGATAATACAGAGCATATCCATAGAATATGGAGCCCACCGACGAACAGTTTTTTAACCAACTTCCCCAAGGTACTGTCATCTTCCATAGATATTATTGACCACCCTCGTATTATTTTGGTATCATTGTGAGTTATTTTGATAGAAATTAGCATTTTTACGATTGAAATTTTCAAAATGAAAACAACTGAGAATGGAAACAAGTATCCGGTGTCAATTTAGTATGGAACTTACACAACACTTGTAACGTCACTGCGGTGAAGCCCTTTCATTCATATCACTATCCGAGGATCCATGGGTGAAAATAATAAATGGATACGCCCAACTCAATGCACAGAATAAGCTGGACGTGTCAACCCATAAAGACTTTGTTTCTGGTTTCCTTAAATAAAGATGTCATTCGTATTGGAAAATACACGTGTATTTTGAGTAATCTCCCTTGATGCACAACTGCACTGAAAAATCTGATTTCAGTTTCCATTCAGTATTTTACCCACTCTTTTCCTGGTTATGTTCACGCAAAGTCAGCAGAATTTGGACTTTTGTATTTCTTCAGTAAGTGATAATCCCCTGCAACCCAAAAATATATTTACCTTATATGTCTGTGTATTATATTAGTTTCAAGAGCCCCAAGAATGCTTATGTAGGACAACAATTTGCGTGGTAACCTGTGCAGTTGTTGTATTCATATTGTTTTTTCCTGTCACGTTCCAGAAAAACTAACATAAACACAACAACTGTGCAGGTTATGGCACAAATGGTGCTCCGATTCTGAAACTATAAAGTTTCAGTCACAAACGAGTGTTGGATTTTCTTGACAGTGATGAAGACATTGAGGTGATAAACAAACAACGAAAAACAAATAAATGCGATTATTTTTTAAATCTTTAATAATAATTTTCCTTTAGGCCATAAAAAAAGAACCTCTGTTTCTCAGGCCCGCATGCATGGTCATTTTTGGTGCGCATGCAACCTTTTTATGACACCAAAAAATATTAAAAAAAAATTTGAGATATTGTGCTCATTTCGGTAAATCGATATCGATGCGTTCGCAAATTTTAAACTAACACACTTCAAACTTTTTCTACATCATACTTTAATAAAGTGGTTGGGTTTTAGCAATATTCACGACAGAAAGTGTTTTATTCTGTAAAAGGTAAGTCATAATGACAGAAGGAAGGTGTCTTTCAGTCTGACAACAAACAGTCACAAAGGGGAATGGTCGATTCGCACCATGTTTGATTCGCACCAATCCTCAGAAAGTCTGCAAAGTCAGGTGCTATGTTGAATGGAACACAGTCTCCTGGCATTTATTTTTAGTAACATTTGTATTGTAAATGGCCGTCATTGGGAATTTGTGTACTGTTATTTGAAACCGTTACGAGTTTCCCAGTTAATTTAAATAAATGCATTTGAGATGCAGGATAATTGGATAACTAGTAGTAACCGTTGCTTGATATAAAAGTAACAGTCATAGTTGAAAATAAATCGCATATAGGCAGGTATGTGCGGTCAAATTGGTTAATAAAAACACGCAAACATTCGTTTTGTATTTCATTTTCAGATTTCCGAAAAATATGATTTATGGATGAACTGCCCGTTCAAATGGGTTGTGATAATTTTGAATATAATGGGGGAAAATGGCGATTCCCGATTTTATTAGGCAGGTTGTGAAAGGATTTTTTTGGGGGGGGGTAAAATAAATCTCTGAAAGTTGCCACTTCGACATTTGATTTGTCCCAGAGACGTTTCAACCCGAGACGTTTCACCCACGAACTATTTCGTCCTGTGTTATAATTTCATGTTGCACTGAAAAAACAAACATTCAAACCCCACTTCATTTATGACCCAACACCCCTATGGTGAATAACCAATATATTTGCGAAATTTTGCGTGGTCCACCAGGTGTTTGGGTGGGCATCAAATTGCCACAAACAACCTCTCGGGGAGAAAATAAAAAAAACAAAAAAAACACCTGCCCGCATGCTTTTTGGGAAAAAATGACCTGAGAAACAGACAATCAACTTTGTATGGCCTTATTCTTTTATCTTATTCAACGCGTGATAACTCGTGAAAACTTACCTATTTCCTTTGCATCCTAAATTGGCAAAACGTAACTTGCAACTAATTCTTGTTGATTAGTGCATCAGTCAGTTGATAACTGTATTGAGTCTCGAAAATATGGCGATATATGCTTGTATGTTTTAGTAAAGAATTCAAATACTACACTCTACTGTTGCTTGCAGTTTATTATAATATGATATGATGGCCACGTGTTTGTGGTCAAGTTCAATTTCAGCTGCAATCACTTCAGCATTCAGCATTGGCACTTAGAATGAATGACAGGTTTTAGCGCGCCGAATGCACACAGGGACAATGTGGGATTTACAAATCCCTTGCAACCCGGTTAACCTTATTTTATTTCACTTAGATCGCACATGCCTAGCTTTCCTATTGCCTCAAATGGGGTCTCAGGGGGTATGCACATTGTTAGAATTCCCGGCAGTTTACGTTGGAGTGATAGATTGTCAATAATCAATCCCTCAACGCCATTAAGACTATTAGAGAGTTCTCTTCAGGTCTAGCTTGGTGATTGTAGAGGTTTGAGTCCCTCCATGGTGGTGAGTCAGAATATAATGTTGTGCGATGGCAAATCTAAGGGAAGAAGAGAAAATAAAACCAAACAGCAATGTCGGTTTGGTAGCAGCCCCGGTATATGACCATAGCGGTTACACTTAGAATGAATGAATGAAATGAAAGGTTTTAGCACACCGAAGGTGCGCAGGGACGATGTGGGATTTACAAATCCCTTGTGACCCAATTAACCTTATTTTATTTCACTTGGATGACACAGGCCTAGCTTTCTTATTGCTTCAAATGGGGTCTGAGTGGGGTATGCACACAGTTAGAATTCCGGCAGTTTACGTTGGAGTGTTAGATTGTCAATACTCAATCCCTCAACGCCATTAAAACTATTAAAGAGTGGGCTTTATTTACACTTAGATGAGGTACCAGTGGTATATAAGCAGATGTGGTCTGGGATGTTTTTCACAGCCCAGAATAAAATTAAACTCTGTGACAAGCTGTCAAATGTCACTCATCTGGACAATTGTTTTCAATCAGAGATGCCATGAGTTTGGTTATCACAACTTGAGTTGTTTTGTCTAAACGATTAAATGAATCCCTATGTTTGGCTTTCATTACATTTTAATCAACTAGAGTAGTTTTCTTCACTGACTTATGAGAAGTGAATGAAAATAATATGAGAAATGCTTTTATAAAATATATGAAGTTGGGAAAATAAATAATAAACAATGCCAAAGATTATGATGTTATACAAATGTTATCAGTTGGAATTAGTATTTCCCAATGGAAGCTTTTGACAGAATATACTTTACTCAATGTACAAAATTTGTATGTCTTACCTTTGGAAATTCTTCTTTGAGAGATGGATGTTTAGGGTGAGTGAAAATTAAAATAAACTGAAATAAAGATAAAATAAATAAAAAATACAAAACATAAAATAAAATAGAAAGTAAAAAATACAAAATAAAACAAATATAAAAAATAAATAATAAAAATGAAAATAAATAATAAATAAAAATAATGTAAAAATAAATCATAAAATGAAAGTAAATTAAGTAATTGAGTAAAAGGAAAAAGAATAAATAAACATGAGAATTAAGGTAAACAAGTGAACTGATACTTGATACAATTGAATCCTTTTGGGGTTTTGGGGCATATATGAACTCTGGTACTTGCCTGTCTGTGTTTAGAGAACAAAAAATATATGCACTGACTAAGACATTTCCTATTGAAACGTTTCTATCTTGTAATATGTCACCAACATGTTGTTTTCTTGATACATATTTCTTGGACCTTGATGGGTTTCAAACATGATATAAAATACACAAATTTGATTTAATGTAGAGGAATAGAATTTACTGTATCCAGTAAATTTAAGTCTATGTGAAAAGGGTTAAAGTATTAGGAAAAAACTATATAGAAAGAGAATTTATGGAGGCTTATTTTCAGGAGTAAAATATTTTGAAACAAATCGGAAATGGATTTTCGTTAACAGTATTTACAGATATTCATACAGGAATCGGAATAATTTTTCTCAGAAACCAGAAAAGGCACATAAGAGCATAGCATTTAAATGGTTTGAACAAGGATTCAGAAATTGCATTACTGGCTCTGCCACTTATTTGGATGATAAAATACAGGAATCAGAATAATTTTTCTCAGAAACCGGAATCAGAAATTGGCATTATCCAAAATGTCCTTTTTCCCCTTTTTGTGAATAAATATCACTTTGCTTTCTCTACATACATTCTGTTGGGACCTTTTGTTTTTCTAAGGCTAAATTGAATAGGGCAGTTAGACTTGCACAGAGTTCCTCTCCTTACTTTTTCAAGAAACTCGATAGGAATTTTGTCCACCCCTCCCACTTTTCCATGCCTTAATTTTGAGACCACCTTTCACACCTCCTCTGTTTTACTTTCACTGCACACCAATATCAACAGATTTTCCTCGGCCTGATTTGGGCACTCCGGTGAGTTCCCCATGCCCTATTGCTTATCGTTTACCTTTTCACAGTGCTTGTCTAGTTCAGATGCATTTAGCCTTGATCATCTGTATCTCTGCCATGTACTTTAACCCTTTACCTAACGTAACGGCCAAAAAAGGCCTGCTCTATTCTAAATAAAAAATCGCCAGATTGCGTAGATGATTCTAAAGCCTCGTTGCCAGCGTCTTTTCCACCATCCGATAAAATACTTGATAATATAATGCTCTGCTGGATGATGGCAAGGAGGTCAGAGTGGTCTTCAGTGATGTTAGTAACGCGTTTGATAAAGTATGGCACGCTGGATTGCTTTACAAGTTGGAGAAGGTCGGAATTAGGGGGAATTACTGAATTTTCTTAGATCGTATCTCTCTGATAGATCCCAGCAGGTTGTCATAGCAAATGAGTGCTCCTCTTGGAGAGCTGTCTGTTCTGGAGTTCCGCAAGGTTCGATTCTTGATTCCCTCTTATTCCTCATCTATATTAATGATATAACGGAAAATTTGATCAGCAGTCTGCGTCTCTTTGCAGGCGACACATCATTTTATCTTTTTGTTGAAAATCCTGCCCAAACAGCTGATGTAATGAATCGCGATCTGGCGACAATAGAAAATTGGACTAGATCATGGCTGGTCGAATTCAATCCACAAAAAACTGAAAGTATTCTCATATCTCGGGAAAACTAATCCCCGTTCTCATCCACCCCTGTTGTTTTCTAATACACAAATTGCCGAAGTTAATAGTCACAAACATTTAGGTGCTATATTGAATACTACTTGTACCTGGACTAATCACGTTGATTATATCTGCACTAAAGCCTGGACACATATAGACTTAATGCGAAAGTACAAATTCATGCTTGATAGATGTGTTCTGGAAAAAATTTACTTTGCATTCGTAAGACCCCTACTGGAATATGCTGATACAGTTTGGGATGACTGCAATGAAAGAGACATTGTTAATATAGAGAAAATTAAAGTAGCTGCAGCTAGGGTTGTTACTGGGGGAACTGTCAGTGCCAGCAAAGCTCTATTATACTCCGAAACCTGTTGGGATACCATCCAGGACAGGCACGGAAAACACAAACTAATGCAGTGTTTTAAGATGTACCATTGCATAGTGCCCCCATACAGTGCTAGTAAGGTCCCACCTCTAGTGTTGGCGAGCAGTACGACACATAGTCTTCGTTCAAGCTGTAACCTCAGGATCCCTTTTTGCTGAACTAATTTATACCAATCTTCTTTCATACTCAAAGTAACTAAATTATGGAATAGAATACCACTACCTGTTAGAGAGAATAGTTCTTACAGTAATTTTAAGAGTTATTTAAATCATAATAATCGACGACCACCATCGTTCTTCAGTAATGCAAAATGTCAATTAGCACATATATACCATTGTTGGTTGCGCTTGGGATGTAGTAATCTCAATTCACATCTATGTGTCAATTATATATCATCCTCACTCTACTGCCAGTGTGGTGAGATTGAGCCGACTGAGCATTTTGTTTTATTGTGCCCTCTTTACTTTAATATTCGTAACCGTACCATTGGCCAACTATCATTTACTCCAAATGTTTCAGTATTATTGTATCGTGTGTCCATCTCGGAAACCAACAGGGAGTATAGCCATTTCAGTTGTCAAAAGTTAGCTTTAATAATTTCATACTTTTCTTTCAGATGTTTATGCTGATCGATATAGTGTTTTAGTGTTGTATAGGTGTGATTTGTAATAAAAGATAGTTATATTAGTGTTTAGTTTAGTTTCTCTGTCGGATTTTAGTGGCGTGTTCCCTATCTTCGCGTGGGTCATTTTCGGTGTTTTGTTTACGTTTTCGACCGCTTTCTCAAATTTTAAGTTTCTCTTTGTAATTTTGGCTATTGGTCATTTGATTCTGTATATTATTTGTAATCATGAATGGTAAGTGTACGACGGGTGTTCAGATGGAGGTAAGTATGGGTGTTAAGGGAGGTCTGAGGGAGGTGAGTCGAGGAGTGCAGGTGGGGGAGAGTGAGGATCCGGAGGCATGCAGACAGTGTAATATGAGGTATGGTGGTGGTCGGTCAATGGAGAGTAGTGGGGTATGCGTGAACTGCAGGGATATTTTACAGTTGTTGGAGAAGTGTGTTGGATTCGAGCGGGAGATTGCAGAGCTGAGAGGGAGGCTGGGGAGGGCCGGTGTATCTGGAGTTACCCCATTGAAGGTTACCTACGATGGTGAGGTGGAAGGTGGGTGGAAGGTCGTTGTGGACTCAAGGAGGAAACTGGGAAGCAGGAAACGTGGGGGAATAATGCTTGATGTGGGGGGCGTAACTGAGGAGGGGGGTTCTAGTAGGAAAATTCGGAAGGTGGCGTCAGGTCAGGGCTGCGTCGAGTCCGGAAGCCAGAGTCGGCGTAAGGCTGCCAAGGTTGCTAGGCGGTGTTTAGAAAACAGGTTTAGTGTTTTAGACTCAGATACTCCTGGGGACGAGAGTGAGGGGGAAAGTGTGAGGGTGAGATGGTTGTTGATGGTGATAGGCCAGTCGGGGTAAGGAGGGCAGTCAAGAGAAAGAGGGGGCCAAGAGCTTGCAAAACGAGAGGAGGAGCAGATGATATAGGAACTGGGGCCAAGAAGAAGAAAATTAGTTGTAGCGGGGAGCAGCATTGTACGTGGGATTGACAATGTAGTTTGTGGTCCTGATAGTTCCAATTGAACAGTCTTGTGCTTTCCGGGGGCGAAGGTGGAGGATCTCAGGGGCCGGGTAGATGGCATTGTGGCAGGGTCAGGAGTGGTAGTGGTGGTCCATGTGGGGACCAACAATATCAGGGAGAGAAGGTCAGTAAGTTTGGTGGAGTCATATAGAGGCTTAGTCGGCAAACTGCTAAGTAGGAATGCAAGGGTAGTCGTATCCGGGGTCCTTCCTGTCCTTGGAGGTGGGAACGAACGGAACTCAAGGATTTTGGCGCTAAATGAAGAGTTAGAGGACTACTGTGTTGATCTGGGAATTCCCTTTATCGACCATTGGGACACGTTTTGGGGCAATGGGAGCATGTATGGGCGTGGCGGGCTGCATCTTAGCAGGGCGGGGAAATGGGTATTAGGGGATAAAATTCTACGGGTAGCAGAGCCTTTTTTGGAGAGGAGCGGGGTGGGAGGTCAGAGGCAAGTATAACTAGAGTGGACATAGGTGGGGTGAACAAGAGTAAGGGGGGGGGGGGGGGGACAGAATAAGTTTACCAAGACTAGCACCAGAAAACAATGGGCCCTGTAGGTGGAAGCCAATGAACCTCGGTACCCTGAAAGTGGGTTATAGCAACATCCAGGGTCTCCACCGGAAAGTAAGTGAAATTGCTACATTGATCGAGGCAGAGGAGTTTGATGTCATGGGCTTAAGCGAGACGTGGGTAAGACACGAGGAACGGGTAGACCAAGTAAGCGGGTGTGTGTGGATAGGTGTAGGGCGAACGGAAGGCCAGAAAAAAGGGGGAGGGGTAGGCATGTACATTAAAGAGGATTTAAAACCGTCGCTGATCACAGATCTGGAAGATATCATCACCTCGGCTGATGTGTCAAAAGAAATTAGATGAGTAAAGATCAGTCTGAGAAACAAAAGTATTGCCCTTGGGATTGTGTACTGTGCGGTGGAGGGAAGTAAACCCGAGTGGAATGACTCGATATACTCAACACTAAGGTCCAATATCACTGAACTAGAAAACAGGGGGCTCGGTATAATTCTGATGGGCGACTTTAATGGACACATAGGTGACAAGGAAGAAGGTATAGAGGGTGGGGACAAGAAAGTCAACAGGAATGGAAGGAAGCTGTTGAACTTCACAAATGAGCTCGGTCTGAAGATTCTGAACAGGGACGCTAGATGTAAGGGGAAATGGACCTGGGAGAGAAACGACAGAAAATCAATAATTGACTACATTCTCACAGATATGAATTTATGGAGGGAGGTGATAAGGGTAGAAGTGGATGATGAGGGAAAAATGGAGTTGGATAGTGATCACAACTTGATTACAGTGACGATGAGGGCCAAAAACCCAGAGAAAAGGAAAGGAAGCTTCAAGGAGATTTGGGAACTCAAAAAGGATGCAGACTGGGCGAAGTTCGAAAAAAAACTGAAACCAAAGCTTGCAGCCATACACAAAGGGGGTAGTGTCCAGAAGATGGCCGACGCCATAGTTGCGAGCCTAGTGGAGGCAGAGAAGGAAAGTGTAGGAAAGATTAGGGTGCCAACACGGGAACTTGGGTACAGAGTGAACAAAGAACTGAAAAGGGCCATAAAGGTTAGAAAAGCTAAATGTGCTGCATACAGGAGAAGTAGAAAACTGAAGGGGGAGGAAAGCAATGAGGCCATGGTAGCAAAGGAAGAATACCAACAAGCACGAAATAAAGTAAACAAGAAGATTAAAGACGACAACCGGAGAGTGCAAAATAGCAGTCTTATTAGGACGATAAGAATGACAGGGGGGGGGGGGGGGGGGGGGGGGGTCGAGTTCGAGCGTATTTTGGAAATGGGGTGAACAAACGTAACAAAGGGAATAACCAACCGAGCATTAAAGTGGATGGCAGTGTTACAGAAGAGCGAGATCAAATCGCATTAGAACTAGTCAAGCACTGGGAAAAGGTAAACGATAAGCGATGGGGCATAGGGAACCCACCGGAGTGTCCGAACCAGGTTGAGGAAAATCTCTCGGACTTCGTGTGCAGCGAAATCAAAACTGAGGAGGTGCGAAGGGTGATCTCAAAATTGAGGAATGGAAAAGCGGGAGGGGTGGACGAAATTCCTAACGAGTTTTTCAAAAAAGGGGGAGTGGAACTCTTGGAAAGCGTAACTGCCCTATTCAATTTAGCCATAGAAAAACAAGAGGTCCCAAAGGAGTGGAGGGAAAGTAAAGTGACATTTATTCACAAAAAGGGGGAAAAAGATGTCTTGGATAACTATCGAGGGATCTCTGTCAGCAGCAACACTGGAAAAGTCTTTTGTAAAGTCCCTTATGGGAGATCAGAGGAGGTGATTGAGGAGAAAGGTTTTTTGGGAGAAATCCAGAATGGCTTCAGGAAGGGAAGGAGAGTCACTGACCATCTTTTCCCGCTATCCCAAATGATAGAATCCGCGAAAGCAAAAAAGAAAAAGATGTTCATGGCCTTTTTGGATGTTAAAAAGGCATACGATAGAGTATGGAGGGAGGGTATGTGGCACAAGCTGGAGGCTCTGGGCTTGGGGGGGCGAGTTTGTTAGGATTATGAAAGCATTATATAAAGATGTACAGAGTGAACTTAGCCTGGGTAACATTACAACAAAACGTGTGCCTATGGAGATAGGCCTAAAACAGGGGTGTATCCTTTCGCCAATTCTTTTTGCATTGTACATCAAAGGTTTAGGAGATGAACTCCTGCATAGCGACGAGGGGGTGGCAGTTGGTGACTTGAAGATCCCAGGGCTATTTTTTGCAGACGATATGGTGCTAGTGTCAGAAAGCGAAGAGGGGTTAGAGAAGATGCTGGGAATTGTTGGGAAATATGGGAGCAAATGGAGACTCGAACTTAATGAAAGCAAGAGCAAAGTTATACCCGTGGGCCGCAAAGTGGACACCACTCGAAGGTGGAGAGTGGGGGAGTTCTGCATTCCGGAAGGTAGCAGTAGACTTCATAATGTAGGAGAGACTAGTGACTATGAATACCTGGGGGTAAATATAAACATCACAGGAAGAGGCATCTACCGAAACCACACAAATAAATTGATTCTGAAGGGGAAGCGAATCCTTAACCAAATGAAACTTATAGGGAGAAACAGTTTCAATAAGGTTTTCGTGGGGAAAACCATTTGGGAAATGGTGGGTCTGCCTAGTATAACATACGGTACGGAAGTTATACCCCTAAACCAGACAGCTGTCAAGAGCCTGGAAATCCTGCAGAACGATGCAGGCCGATGCATAACAGGCTCGAGTAATGCCGCAGCACTAGAAGCAATCAGGGGCAAGCTTGGGTGGATGAGGATCAAGGACAGGATAGACCTATTGAAACTCGGTTATCTTAATTATTTGGTAAATCTCCCCGATAGCCGATGGTGTAAAGTAATGTTCCTGAGAACTTTCAACTCAAATATCAAGACGGGGTGGATGGTCCAAGTGAGGGAGCTAGTAGAAAACTACTCAATGGAGATCTCGGACCTTGACGCTGGGGCAAACCAGGGCAAAAAGATCGTCAGAGAAAGGGTCATGGAGGATTGTAACCGTAATTGGCGAGAGGGGGTCAAATCAAAGAGATCTTTGGATGGCCTGCGTGATAAAGAGAAGCCTGGTTTTGAAGAGTACCTTGATGGCACCTTTGGGGGGTCACTGTTGTTCAAGCTGAGGTCGCGGTCCCTGCAGCTGAGGGGAAAAATTGGGAAACACAGTGAAAAGGAGTGCCAGATGTGTAACGTGGGCTTGGTGGAGACCCTGGAACACTTTCTTATAGAATGCCCAAAATACCAGTCTAAAAGAACAAGATTCACGGGGAGTATAATGGAGAAGTGGGATGGGAGAATGAAGGACATGTGGTTAGGGGGCGACTTAAAGGAGAGGGTTAATATACTAATCGGAGAGATTGGGAAGAATGGGGCAAGGGATGTCATCAAGCAGTTCGTCTCCGAGTGTTGGGAGGAGAGAAGAAGCGCGGGAATAGGGGGAGGCAGTTGGTAGAACATGGGTAACCAAGGCCTTCTCATACGAGAACCGCGACAAATCAGCGGCCAGCCGAAGTGTTATTATTATTATTATTACTCAATGGCTCCGAATTTTTGAGCAACGAGGAAAATCGTTCAGTCGTTGACGTTGTCCAGGATTATATCACAGCTTCAAAGCGATTTTAGTAAGTGTATGTAGATAAGTGCATTTGCATGCACATGAGAATGGATGAATGCATGTATGTATGTATGCATATGTATGTAAATATATATGTTTGTGTGTGTTTATGTGCATTTATGTGCATGCAAATGCATGTGTATGTATGTATGTATATGAATGTGTATGCATATATGTAGTATGTGTGTCTGTATGTATATGTATACATGTGTATATGTATCTGTCTACATATGTATGTATGTGTGTGTGTGTGTGTGAATGTAGGCAGCTTCCCTGATCACAGTCCATATCCAGTTTATACGTATGCTGTGATTACAGTCTACTTGTATCCTCAGTAATACTAGATAAGTTACCGGATCAGTTTGCACCGAAGTTGGCTTCTTGCTTTCTTTTTTCATTCAGTATTCTCTTTTTTCCTACAGCATCTCTCATGTTAATTTCCATGGTTTAAACAATATAAACGCAACTGTATGAGTGTCACTAATCCAATTATATCATTTTATGGTAAATGTCATACGTGGAAACAACTTTGTATAAGCTCTCTAGCTTTTTTGTCAGTTCCACCATCAACTGTGTTGTACTTTGTATCTCTTGAAAATGTTGAATAAATAAATATTGTTTAAACTAAAAAATCGCTAATCAATTTTCATTATTTTTTCCATTTTTTGTCTCAAAAATATAGGTTATGACCCCTCATTGGAACGAGGTCATCGAGCTCGTTCCAGTGAGGGTGCATAATCTATGTTTTTGAGACAAAAAGTGAAAAAAATTAGTTATTCAAGAATTTTTTTGTTTGCATGTTCGGTAAAGGGTTAATACTCTGTGGGTTACTTCCTTTGTTACGTTTATTTACCCATTTCTAAAATATCTTCAAACTCGACCCCTGTCATTGTTATCATCCAAATAAGACTGCTATTTCGCACTCTCTGATTATCGTCTTTAATCTTATTTACTTTATTTCTTGCTTATTAGTATTGTTCCTTTGCTACCATGACCTTGTTGCTTTCTGCCCCCTTGAGTGTTTAGCTCACCTGACTGAAAGCCAGGGTGAGCTTTTCTTATCACTCTTTGTCCGTCGTCCGTCCGTCCGTCCGTCATCTGTCGTCCGTCGTCCTGCTTGAAGGTGGTGTTTGAGCCTCTTTCTCCTCAACCATTGGCCACATTTTAATTAAATTTCATGTAAGTAGTGGTTATATAGGGGCATTTTGATTTTTATGCAAATTAGGTTTCGGCTCATATTGAGCAGAGGGGTGTGGAAAAAATGGCCTTATTTTTTGAAAATCTTCTTCTAATAAACCACCAGTAGCAGAGACTTGATATGTGGTATACAGAGTCCTTTTGAGGTTTAGAATCAAGTTTGTTCAAGAGAAGTTTGTGGGGCATTATTTACCTTCATTATGGGAGGGGCAAAAATTTTGGCCACGCCTAAAATTTCTATTTTCAGAACCGTGAGGTTGGTTTGAACCAAATTTGATATGAGATGATAATGGGTCATAAGTAGTTGATTGATGCAAGAAAATTTTTTCTCATTGCCCCGTGGGAACCTCGGGAGCTAAAAGTAGGAAAAACTTTAAAACTGCCATATCTCCAAAACTACACGGCACAGAGAATTCTTATTTTGTATAAAGCTTACTTTTATCCAGTAGAATAGAATGGTTAAAAAAACCCTATTGGTTTGATCACAAGATACTTTTTTCAGAACTTTGAAAAAGTGCTGAGTCAGCACTTTTTAGCACTTGTTGGCAATGGGAAAAACATTAAAAAATCTTCTTCTCCAGATCCAGCAGGCAGAATCTTTTGATATTTGATATGCAACATTGTGGGGTGGATCTGATTCAAGTTTGTTCAAATCGGCCCCCTGGGTTCATATTTGGGCTCAGTATAGGAGCCCGATTTCAAACTTAGTGCATTTCAGGCAAATTTCTTAAAAAATCTTCTTCTCAAGATCCAGCAGGCAGAATCCTTTGATATGTGGTATGCAACATTGTGGGGTGGATCTGATTCAAGTTTGTTCAAATCAGTTCCCTAGATTCATATTTGGGCTCACTATAGAAGCTCGAATTCGAACTTAGTGCATTTCAGGCAAATTTCTTAAAAAATCTTCTTCTCCAGATCCAGCAGGCAGAATCTTTTCATATTTGGTATGCAACATTGTGGGGTGGATCTGATTCAAGTTTGTTCAAATCGTTCCCTAGATTCATATTTGGGCTCACTATAGAAGCCCGAATTCGAACTTAGTGCATTTCAGGCAAATTTCTTAAAAAATCTTCTTCTCAAGATCCAGCAGGCAGAATCTTTTGATATTGGGTATGCACCATGCTTAGGGGGTGAGATTCCAGTTTGTTCAAGCCAAGTCCCTGGGTTCATATTTGGGCTCACTGTGGTAGCCTGAATGATAACTTAGTTCAAAATGAGGAATTTTCTTTAAAAATCTTCTTCAGATCCAGCAGTCGGAATGTTTTGATATTTGGTGTGCAGCATCCTTAGGGGGGTGAGATTCAAGTTTGTTAAAGCCAAGTCCCTGGGTTCATATATGGGCTCCCTGTGGGAGCCCAAATTATAACTTAGTTCAATATGAGGAATATTCTTTAAAAATCTTTTTTTTTTAGATCCACTGGTCAGAATCTTTGGATATTTGGCATAAGCTTTTCTTAGGAGGAGCAGGTGCAACTTGTTGAAATCAAATCTCTGGGTTGATATTTAGGCTACCATGTCAGGTGAGCGCCCTCAGACCCCCTGGGGCCTCTTGTCTACTTTTCCTGTTTGCAGCACATTTAACTTTTCTGCTCTTTATGGCCCTTTTCAGTTCTTCATTCACTCTGTACCCAAGTTCCCATGTTGGCACCCTAATATTTCCTACACTTTCCTTTCCTGCCTTCACTAGACTCACAACTACGGTGTCGGCCATTTTCTGGACATTTACCACCCCCCCCCCCTCCTCCCCCAGTCAACATCCTTTTTGAGTCCCCAAGTCGCCTTAAAGGTTCTTTTGCTTGTTACTAGATTTGAGCTTATGACACTGCTGTTGTGCCCTTTGAACAGCCTGTTTAGTATTTAACTGGTTGAGTCCTGGAATCCACAATCAGGGCTCTATTGAAAAGTGTTGATAGTCACTTTAGTGGTTTGACATTGAACTAGCCTGTTGTTTGTTCAGTAGATAAAAAAATTGTTTTGTTATCATTTAGTGTAGAGAGCCAAAAGGCATTCACCAATAAATTGTAATCAAACAATTTTTTATGAACAAAACCTTGCTAAACTATGATTCTCCTTGGTGATAACATATATCTCTCTCAGAAAAAGAAAAAAACATTTAACAAATCGCGTTTGAAAAAAATAATTAAGTACTCTACCAGTTAAAGTCACTTTGAACATCTAGGGCTATATTATGTTTCAGATTACTTGAGAAGTTGAGTTGTAAAATAATTGCCATCAAATGTTTTCTAATGTTTACTTGGTTACTGTAATATTCAACTTTCAAATTTTACAGCTGGTGAGGAAAGAAATCCATTTGTCAAAGATGAAGAGAAAAATATACTGAAACCAACCTTTTCTGACCACAACATTCCATCTCCTACTGATTTTAAAGATTCAACTACTGCACTAGATAGAAAAAAACAACAGTGGCAAAGAGAAAAAGGTTTGGTTTTGCTTTGATGAATGAACATGCAATCCTTATTTTACTCATTGTAGGTTCAAAATACAAGGCATGTTCAAGGTTCTGGTGGTCTAGAAATTAAGGGTAAGGGTGCGGATAGGTTCCCCCCCCCCTCCTCCCACCATTAAGGGTTTAGTACCAAATCACCTGTGTATTTTGTTTAATAACAGAGCATGGCTTAGAGTTGACTTGGAGTACACTACCGGAGATGAGGAAGGAAACTATTACACTCCCACTGGGCAATCTGCACGCATATTCAAAGACATGACATGCTCTAATGATTATATTATATCAAGCATCCTCCAAAGATATACACATACCTGCTAATTGACCACAATCATTTTGTGATAATACAAGTGCAACAATAGGTCAATTTCCACGCATTTCAATTGCAAATCCTATATCAATCTATCTTACTAGGCCATAAAAAAGTCACAAGAACTAGGAACTGGATTATTAGCTCACCTGACTTTCAGTCAGGGGAGCTATAGTGATCACTCACAGTCCGTTGTCCGTGAACATGGTGTTTGCGTCTTCTCCTCCAAAACTGCTAAACCGATTTAATTGAAATTTGAGATAATAGTTTGTTATGACATCGCATTTTGATTTTGTTCAAATCAAATTGCCTCACCCCTCGGTAGGGCCATGCCCAAAAAGTGTGCTTAAATCTTAAAAAATCTTCTCATGAACCAGCAGTAGCAGAGACTTGATATTTGTAAAGCAGCTTCTTTTTGAGGTGTAAACTCAGATTTGTTCAAGAGAAGTCCGAGGAGCTATATTTGCATTCGTTATGGGAGGGGCAAGAATTTTCACCCGCCCCAAATTTATATTTTCCAAACTGAGAGGCTGATTTGAACAAAATTTGATACAAGGGCTTATTGGGTCATAAGTACTTAAGTTATGCCCAAAAGATTTTTCTTATCGCTCCAATTGAACCGCAGGAGCTGCAAATACAAAAAATTTGAAATGGCCATATCTTCAAAACTACACAGCACTGAGAATTTTTGTGTGAAGCTTCCTTAGGATCAACAGAATGGAATGGTCCAAAAAAATTGCTATCTGTTTTATCTTACAGTACTTTTTCGGACTTTGAAAAAGTGCTGAGTCAGCATTTTTTAACACTGTGGGTGACATTACTGTGGGTAATGGGGAAAACATTTAAGACTCTTCTTCTCCCAAACCACTGCTCCAAAAGCTTTCAAATTTCACATATAACATCTTTGGAAGATTGTTTTACATGTTTATTGCAATCAAATTCCTGAGTCCATATTTGGGCTCTATTTGAGCTCAAATGCTTAAATTAGTGCAGTATGAGGAATATTCTTTAAAAATCTTCTTCTTCAGATCCACCAATCAAAATCTTTTGATATTTGGTATGCAGCATGCTTAGGGGGGTGAGATTCAAGTTTAGCAAGCCAAGTCCCTGGGT
Organism: Pictodentalium vernedei; assembly: GCA_031216915.1. Taxonomy (NCBI): domain Eukaryota; kingdom Metazoa; phylum Mollusca; class Scaphopoda; order Dentaliida; family Dentaliidae; genus Pictodentalium; species Pictodentalium vernedei. The sequence goes on from CM062296.1 coordinate 585,065,351, forward strand.
TCATTTTGAACTAAGTTATAATTGTGAGCCCAAATTATAACTTAGTTCAAAATGAGGAATTTTCTTTAAAAATCTTCTTCAGATACAACAGTCAGAATGTTTTGTTATTTCGTATGCAGCATCCTTAGGGGGGTGAGATTCAAGTTTGTTCAAGCCAAATCCCTGGGTTCATATTTGGGCTCACTGTGGGAGCCCAAATTATAACTTAGTTCAAAATGAGGAATTTTCTTTAAAAATCTTCTTCAGATCCAGCAGTCAGAATGCTTTGTTATTTGGTATGCAGCATCATATGGGGGGTAAGATTCAAGTTTGTTCAAGCCAAGTCCCTAGGTTGATAATTTGGGCTCCCTATGGGAGCCCGAATTATAATTTAGCTCAATATGAGGAACATTCTTCAAAAATCTTGTTCACATGCACCAGTCAGAATCTTTTGATATTTGGTATGCAGCATCCTACTGGAGGTGAGATTCAAGTTGTTTGTTCAAGCCAAGTCGCTGGGTTCAAATTTGGGATCCCTGTGGGAGTCCGAATAATTACTTAGTTCAATATGAGGAATATTCTTAAAATATCTTTCTTTTTTTTTTTAGATCGACTGGTCAGAATCTTTGGATATTTGGTATAACCTTTTTTTATCAGGGGCAGATGCAACTTGTTAGAATCAATTCCCTGGGTTGATATTTAGGCTACCATGTCAGGTGAGCACCCTCAGGCTACCCTGGGGCCTCTTGTTTTATATAAACCTCAGTTTATGGTTTCGGTTTCGATTTTCATTGTACAAACATAACATTGCATACACTGCCTGCTGGAAGATTATTTTGCAGTATATAATTTGCGTCAAATAAAAACTTGTAATTGACCCATTTATAAAATAAAACAGAACATGACATTTTGTCAAGATATCCGAGTCAGATTCAATCTTTGCTAGTAGCAATAACACTGGGAGCCCAGAAGTTGGGGGAGGGGGGGGGGGGTGGGGGGTTTCGAGCATTATGGTTTTGACTCCTATATCAACAGTTAAAAGAGGGGTTGTGGGGAGGGGGCTGTATTGTGATTGGAGATCTGACCAACAGTTGTAATTTTGGACTGCATGATTCCTGAAGTAATAATTTTATTAAATCAACTTGACATAATAAAGTTGTCACTTCAATTATTGTGCAGTCAAAAGCTGTAACTCTTCGTCACTGGATACTCACAGAAGTCTGGAATTTTCAACATGCTGCTAAAATATGCCATTTTTGACAGCCAAAAAGTAATGTGATTCTTTTATCCCAAAAGCCACCAGAAATCTCCATTTAATAACTGATTTCAAAAATTTTGTAGAGGTTCCCTCCCCCATCCCCATCCCCTATCGCTTATGCATTCCTCAGTATTTCAACGCTTTTAAAAGGAGGGGGTGGGGGTGGAGGGCATGTCACAGGATTATCAGCACTCTCTACCTAGTTGCTTGACACTAATTTACTCAACTCATCTGATGGACCACAGTAAGTGGATAATGGATGGTGATTTATTGTTAAATTGCTGCTGGAAACATTAATTTAATCCCAAAGAGTCCTGACATATGAATTCAATAAACTGGGAATACAGCGCAACATGTGTTAATTTATGCACCCGTCATTGTCGGGCGGGGGACTCCATTTCCATGGCAAGCATTTGTGTAATACACCCTTGATTTCCTGAGTGCAATGTGTTTGTGTAAAATTTCTCAAGAGTTTCAAGTTTAAGAAAATGATTTCTAGCTTTGAGTCTGTTGTAAAATTATATGTGTGTCGTAATAAAACATTGTCTCTAACATTGTTAATGACTTTATTCAACTCAAGTAAAAACCTGATGCGTGAGAAGTCAGTTTTGTCACCTATATTTTTATACTGTACCAATGACCCAGACATAGCTGGTGCTAACTCTTAAAATATAGGGCCAAACACAAATTTTGCCCCCCAATCCCCAAAATTTGCATCTAAAACTAAAGAAAACATGTCCTGAAAGGCCCTCCACACTTCGCCCCTACTGCGCATGCGCAGTGTCAAGGACGTTCCGAAATTGGCGCCATTAATCATTCTAAGTTTGGCCCTTCATCAGTTAACATCTGACTGATCTTTGTGCTTTTAAATCTCAGTTTAAATGATGCCAGACACATAAATATTAGTGAAATGGTGATTCTAAGGAGGATAGAGAAGGAGGAGAGGAAAAGAATGTGTGACAGAATATTATCAGGGCTGTAACTTAAAATTTTTTAATGAAATTATGTTAAGTTACCTATTTTCAAGGCAGCAGCCATTTTGTTGTCATTCTGATTATTTAGTTACACTGTTTTTACAAGTGTTTTCCTCTCTCCCTGTCCTTTAAGTTCCCCCTTGCTATTCTCCCATGCTTTTGGCATAGTTTCTGTAATTATTATTACTAAAATTTCTTGGGAGTTTTAGCTGAATAACAGAATGAATTCTGTTCTTTCCCCATGTTTACGTCTTCACCTACGGGTGGTTAGGCGTTGTGTTCTGCATCTACCATCTGATGTTCTGCAGTTTCTTCCCTGGAAGTCTCTGTTTTGCATCAGATAGTGTATTTTTGGTAACTGATTTCGGGCCTGGGTGCCTGGAGTCTTATTTTAGTGTTTTTACACTCATTGTTTACATTTACAACAGCCCTCTGTGTGAGGGGGGGATTTCTAAAAAATAATATCTTTATGTTATTTTAATCATAACTAGATACATTATTATTGTTCGTAAGTGTTGAATAAATTGTTTAAAATATTTTTAAAATTTTTGTCCACACTTAGGCTTGGGATCCATTGGGGCTCAACGTTACTTTTCAGAAACTTGGGCTGTTCTGAAAAAATATTTTTTCAAAATATTTTGATTTCAATTATTTTTTCTATATTAATGGATCATATTATTATTATGTATTTTGATTGCCAGGAGTTGGTGCGAGTACCAGGACTTGTTTTCTTTTCACATTGAAAGGATATTGATCAATTGTTTTAAGAGGAAGTCTTCCTCTGACTTTATTATCATTCTATATGTGGTCAGTGTACTCGCATTAACTCCTGTTCTGTATCGTATGATTTCGATGACAATATGGGAAGCGTATGTCACGGTATGTTGTTGGGGATTTGGACACTCCGGTCCTTTCCCCGCAGGGTCACTCTACTTTATCAATTTCTATTTCAGACGATCAAGATTAGGGTGATGTATCTGTGATGTCTTCCAACAGTGTGCCTCCGTCGTCACAATTAATGAAGGGCTAGCGGAAAAGTGCTCATGTTATACGCCAATTGCCTAAGAGGACCCTAGTAGGTTCGACGGCCTTTGACGTCCGCTAGCTCGCCCGGTGTAGCGTCCATTCACCGAATGGTTCGGCAGCCGGGTTCGTCCGTTGCGGTCTAGAAGGAATTTTGGGGTGATGCGAGCATTATAAAATTAACTTAATGCACACCCAGTGACGGCGGATCGGAGGGAGAACGGAGGAAGCCTTTTAGTCCGGTTCATAGCTCGTTCCGGTCCATCCGGACGGCAAGCGAGAGAGGCCCCTCTCTCGTTCAACAACATCTGGCCCCAGATGTTGTGGTACAAAATGTGTCGCTAGCGGAGCATACGTCCGTCGCTCGGGACGCTCCGTTGTATAGGCAGTCCGCTGAGACTGCTAAGGCTTCCTCTTCTCGTCAGCGCACACGACCGCACCTTGGCTGCGTGACCGCCGATATATTACCAGCTTCGCCGATCAAGGATTCTTCGGCGACCAGGTCACACCATCTGGCAGCCAGGGATTCGAGACCGATGGACTCCGGACGTTCGCATAGGAAAAGTATGCGGGAGCCATCTGATGCGGAGCTGCCCTCGGCGAAGCAGCGATAGACTGCGCCTCCGCAGGTCTCGACGCCGGACATTCTTGTGCACATAGCACAGCTTATCGCAGCATCCCAGCAGCCGACAGAAACGGTGTCGGATCGAGAATTATCCGACAGCGCTGGGTCGGTAGCCGGGGACTCGAGGCCTGCAGACTCCGGACGTTCGCATAGGAAGTGTGCGGGAGTCAACGTACACGGAGCTTCCGGCGGCAATGCATCGTAAGTCCGCTACTGCACAGGCCTCGGGAACGGACGTGCTTTCCTTAATAGCACAGTTTATCGCAGCATCCCAGCATCAACTGAATCTGTCGCATATATTTTATCCGACGATGCTGGGTCGGGACGCTCCGCGGAAGCGGGTACGGACGTCCGAAAGTTTCATCCGGTCCGACGGGATACCGAAAGGGATTCGGAGGATTTCAAGCTTTCCCTTTCGGAACAACATATGCTGCGATGCCGGATAAGAAACTGATAGCGTCGGTGGACTTAGAAATTTTTGGTTCGGTTCAGGGACATCGTCCCTCAGTTCCGACATAGTCCAATAATGTCACACAAACTTTCGAATTATTGAACGACGCTATATATATTATTATTTTATGCTTGTTATCCAAGCATTTCTGATTTCTTGTTCGAAGAGTTATGGAGATGTCTTTCAAAAGTGTGCCTCTGTCGTCATAGTTAATGAAGAGTTAGCGGCAATAAGTGCTCATGGAATATGTCTACCGCTTACGGAGTGACATTCGCTAGCTCACCCGGTGTAGCGTACATTCATCGAATGGTTCGGCTGCTGGGTTCGTCCGTTGCGGTCTAGGAAGGAGATTTGGGTGATGCGAGCACTTTAATTTCTTTAGTACTCACCCAGTGACGGCAGATTGAGGACAGATCGGAGGAAGCCAACAACATAGGGGACCGCATGTTGTGGTTCAGATATTTTACATTCGGAGCATATGTCCGTTGCTCGGGACGCTCCGTTATATTGACAGTCCGAGAGACTGTCTTTAATGCTTCCTCATCCTCACAGCAGGGCACACGACCGCACATTGGCTACGTGACCTCGAGTATCCGATCAGTTTCGGCATTCAGTGATTCCACGGCGAATAGGTCGCGCCATCCGGTAGCCAAGGGACACGAGGCCTATACACTCCGTTCGCTCGCATATTGGAAGTATGCACGGGGTAACGATCACGGTGCTTCCAGCGGCAATGCATCGTAAGACCGCTTCTCCTCAGGCCTCAGTGACGGACGTGCTATCCGAGTTAGCACAGTTGTTTCGCAGCATCCCAGCAATTGACAGTTTCTCGGTCGAATCAGGAATTATCCGACGGCGCTGGGTCGGTGCGGTCCGCGGTTGCATCAGCTACGGACGACCGAACGCTTTATAGGGTCCGACAGGATGGCGAAAGGGATTCGAAAGATTTCGAGTTTTCCCTTTAGTAGTATCGGAAGATGCCTTTCATTTCTTCTGGCATTTCTTCCAGTGATTATTTTTCGGACTTCATTGCTGCGATCTTGGATAAGAGACTTATAGCGTCATTGGACTCGGATTTTTCGATCGGTACAGGGACATTGTCCCTGACTTACCGACGCAGTCCAATATTGTCATTACAACATGTGTTTTATTTTTCGACGCTATATATATATATATATATACAAGCCTGCTACTAAGCATGATAGTTTAGTTTCTTGTCCGCGTTGCTCATTTCTGCCATTTTATCATTTTTTCAAATAGTTTATTTTGGCAGAGCAGGGATACCGAGAGTTCATATGCGTCTAGACGGTGTGATTAAAGACTGCATATATTCTTTTTCGCCGTTTATGTCTTTTCCAATTTCAATGTTGGGAACGACATTATGTATAGTAGACTTAACTTAGACGCTTTATTATACGTAATCCGCCTTACTGAGGCGTTATCATTACGTCTTCAAGAAAAGATTTACGGGATATTATTCTCAATGTAATTTCTTTTGAGGCAGTAGTTTGTTCACGTATAACTCCGCCCTTCAGTGGCTGATTGGAGTTGGTTAGACGTGACGCCGCCCTAGTTACATCCACATGCGTGGATAGTAAGGTTAAGAACTCTCTCAGAGTCGCTTCGTTCTCGGAGGAGCTTCTCTTCGACGGCAACTTTCCGGCAATCCATGAATTGCTCGATTTATACAATCTCTTGTCTATCTAGTGTTACAAGAGATTCAGACTGGGGCAAACATTCGGTGGCTGACTCAGAGAGTGCCGCCGCAGTTGCCGGACCCGAGTGTGGCTGTTATGACGGTTGCCAGTCAAACAGATTGGGATATATACTGATCCCTACGGATTCGAAGTGCCAGGGTCTTTGTGTTCCGCAGTCTTTTAGCTATCAGTTTAACTTCCGCGGAATAATGTTTTTTAGGCTTGCTTTATGTCATTGCATGAACATTATTCAGAAACGCATGCCCAAATTCCTATCCTTTAATTCGACAGTAGTGGCGTATCTCCGGAACCAGGGAGGCACTCTTTCGTTTCCGTTATTCAATTTAATGGAAAGAATCCGTCTGTTGGTTATAGTACACCAAGTTTAGTTTTGGTCCGTCATATTCCGGGTCGTCTGATTGTTTTATCGGACTCCCGTTCTCTTACGGGTCGCTTGTTGCTGTCAGAATGGACTCTCAACAAACAAGTATTCAATCAGATTTGCTATCTATGGGAGCGCCCAATGATGATTTATTTATGACACAGCTTGCTAATCAATTGCAGACGTATGTGTTGGCTTGTCCAGATCTCTGAGCTAATAGTGTTAACGCTCTATTGATTTATAGGACGGAATGATAGGATACGCGTATCCTCCGGCGCTGTTGTTTTAGCAGGTATTGCTAAGATAAACAACCACTATACATTTCTGTTGATAGCATCTCTATCTTCACAGAGATCATGAGTAATTTACTCTCTTGTCTACTGTGGGTCTTAACGTGAAATCTTCCTCTATGTGAGGATCTTTTTTCACTGGGTAAATCGTGTCATCTTTATCACAACCAGCAAGGTCGCAACCTTCATGTATTCCGTTGTGTGGTCCGTATTGCATTGTAAGCACTGTACTGGACGAGCTTTGGACGCGATTTCTTACTATAGGAGATCCTCTTCTTCGCTATTCTATGCGACTAAAGTGGAGGCTCTTCCGTCGTGGTGTAGGGATCATTATGTTCATATTGTTGATCCCTCCATACTACTCATTGCTATTTTTTAGTATACTTGTTTCACAAGATCTACTGCAGCCTGTTATTATTTAGGTTATAGGTTTATGTACCTCATACCTATGCACTCTACGATAGTTTACAATTGAGTCTTTTGTCTCTTTATCTAAGTCAGTTAGTAACTTTTTGATAAATAGACTTAGAATCTTTAGATTAAATTCCTATACGGATTTTAACTTCGGTTCTTAATTAGCTAAGTAATCATTTGAGCCTCGGGAAACAGTAGTTTTCAATTCTGACCTTTTAGACAGTAATTCTGTTGGTTTCTCTTTTACTGTAGAGTCAGTGAGTTTCATGCACTCTCGATGGATGATTTTCACTTTCATAGTTTCAGAATCAATACTTCCGTTACTATTTAGGTTGGATTGTTGCATAAGAGTTAGGCTCCTATTATCCGGAACCTATTATTTTAAGGTCCTTCCGTCTTCGTATGGGCATAGGCCTTTACTCTTTCCGGGTACAGTTTATGTATTTATAAACAGATTTCTGTTTATTACTATGGGCGTAAGCTTCTTCTGTCTTTGATGTCTAGTAGAAGGACGTTACGCTCCATTTTATTGTTAATGGATTCTATTAACTATCGGTACTGCTTATAGTATATCATTGACTTAGCAGTTGTGCTTAAGATTTCGGCTCATGAAGTAAGAGTTCTTCTACTTCTTGGGCTTACATTAATAGTGTCGCTATTATAGATTTTTGAAGGCCGCTCATTGCGCTCAGCCATCCACATTCATGAATTTTATCTCAGAAATATCGAGTCCATTTCTGGAGGCCTCTATTGTTAGGTCTATTATCTACTGCTCAGAATGTCATTCACTTAACAGTTGCTACTATAGCTAGGTAGGCTGTCTGTTTCGGCAGTGTCTCCGTTCGGCTGCCCTCTTCGCTCTGGGCTATTTGACCCAGGGCAAGAAAAAGGGGGGGGGGGGAGGGTGTTCCCTTGGGTCACCTGTTTTACTATGAAAACAAGGGGATACCTCCTCCGGAGTTAGTAATTCTGAGCTGTTATTGGGATGGTTGTTTAGTGAGAAGTTTAGGTTTTTAAAATTCATTCAAGTCTTAGTTTTTAAAGTATAGCTTTTGAATATTGCATATGTCAACGGACATGATTATGCAATCCTCAGACACTTTTAGGAGTATAAGAGTCTCTATTCTCTAGACTTACTTTATTTATTGGCTTACTTTAAAAATTATTAGTATAAGGATTATATTGGATATTTATAGAGTATATGGATGTATGAAGCTCAATTTTGGAAGGTGTTGTATCTTTCTAATTTAACATAAAATAAGAAAGATACATGTAAGGCCTATTACTTCTTTTCCCTACAGGGGATGACTCTATTTTATTTTATTGAGCGTATTCCATTTTGCTCTATGTCCTTGGCCCTCCAGCCTTTTTACTATTCAGCTATGTCTGGGTCATTGGTACAGTATAAAAATGTTAAAAAATTTATAGTAATTTATATATTTTTTATACTTACCAATGACCCAGACGGGGATGGCCCTCCCAGGAGTTGGGAACTCTTGCCTCCCCGCTGAGTACATAGCGCTTACCAGGCACTGGTTATTAGAATGATTAATGGCGCCAATTTCGGAACGTCCTTGACACTGCGCATGCGCAGGAAGGGCGAAGTGTGGAGGGCCTTTCAGGACATGTTTTCTTTAGTTTTAGATGCAAATTTTGGGGATTGGGGGGCAAAATTTGTGTTTGGCCCTATATTTTAAGAGTTAGCACCAGCTATGTCTGGGTCATTGATAAGTATAAAAAATATATAAATTACTATAAATTTTTTAACTTTTGCGATATTCTGGTGAAGGCAGCGCTCGAAGTTCGAACGTGATACCAATTGTGTAGCTGTCCTGAAAAGGGGGCATTGTGATACTAAAGTTTCAAAATAAAGGTAACTTTATGCTATTTCTTTCATAATTCTGGGATGTATATTCTGGGATATATATATATATATATATATATATATATGTTCCTGTTTATGTTTTTGTATTTATTTTGTTCTATACATTTAATGATTCCTACACTACTTATGACTCTGCACGAATCATATAAAATTGTATTTATGTCTGTGTACAATGATCTGTAAATATATATTTTTATACTGTACCAATGACCCAGACTTAGCTGGTGCTAACTCTAACAAAACCAGGGCCAAACACAAATTTTGCCCCCCAATCCCCAAAATTTGCATCCAAAACAAAAAGAAATCATGTCCTAAAGGACCTCCATACTACGCCTCTACTGCGCATGCGCAGTGACGCAGTCGTCCCGAAATTGGCGCCAATTATCATTCTCTGTTTGGCCCTTCATCAGTCAACATCTCACTGATCTTTGTGCTTGTAAATCTCAGTTTAAAGGATGCCAGACACGTAATTTTTGGAGAAAATGTGATTCTAAGGAGGATAGAAGGAGGAGAGGAAAAAGAAGTGGCAAAAAATAATCAGGGCTGTACTTAAAATTTTTTGATGAAATTATGTTAAGTTGCCTATTTTCGAGGCATGGGCCTCTTGTTGTCATTCTTGCTAATTGTTGCACTGCTTATTCAGTGTTTCCTCTCCCCTAGCCTTCTAAAGTCCCCCCTTGCAATTCTCCCATGCTTTTGGCATATTTTTGAGAAATTTCATTTCTAAAATTTCCTGGGAGAGTTGCTTGGTTACAGAATGTTTTCTGTTATTTTCCCCATAGTTACGTTTTCACCCATGGGTGTATAACGTTTGTGTTCTGCATCTTCCATCTGATGTTCTACAGATTCTCCCCTGGGAGTCTCTGTTTTGCATCAGATAGAGTGTAATTGATGACTGATTCCAGGCCAGTTTTTTCAGTGCCTGGAGTCATGTTTTCTGGTGTTTTTACACTGTTTGTTTTCATTGGCAACAGCCTTTTTTGAGGGGGGCTGTTTGCCTTTGTTGTAGTTTATCTCATTATAAGATACATTTATATTATCCGAAAGTGTCTCATTAATTATTTTATATAAATTTAAAATTTTTGACCACACTTTGCCATCGGATCCATCGGGGCTCAACGTTACTTTTCAGCAACTTGGGCTTCGCTGAAAAAATATTTTTTCAAAATTATTTTGTTTTGCAATTGTTTTTTCATTTATTAATGGATCATGTTATTATGTATCTTTGTGTCAGGGGTTTTTGCGAGTAACTAGGACTTATTGTTGTTCTTTCACAATGAAGGGACGTTGTTCAAATTGTAATAGGAAGAAATCTTCCTCTGACTTTCATGATCATTGTATTAATTGTAGTCAGTGTTCTCGCATTAATCCCTGTCCTATATGTGAACATTGGGATGAGAAACATTGGAAACGTGTGTCACGATATGTTGTTTCTGGAGAAAGCGCGATGCCGGCTCTTTCTCCGCAAGGTCACTCTACTCTCTCAGTTTCTATTTCAGAGGAACCAGAACAGGGTGATGTTTCCATGTTATCTTCTTCAAGTGTGCGTCCGTCGTCACAAATGAATTCAGAGCTAGCGGCAAAAGTGCTCATGGAGATTAGACAAATGTCGTCCGCTAGCTCGCCCGGTGTAGCGTCCATTCACCGAATGGTTTGGCAGCCGGGTTCGTCCGATGCGGTCCAAGAGGAAATTTTGGGTGATGCGAGCACTATAAACATAATAGATGCACACCCAGTGACGGCGGATAGTAAGCGAGAATGGAGGAAGCCTTTTAGTCCGGTTCCTAGCTCGTCCAGGTCCAGCCGGGCTGCGAGCGAGAGAGGTCCCTCTCTCGTACAACAACATCTGGGACCAGGTCACACCAGGATTCTTCGGCGACCAGGTCACACCATCCGGCAGCCAGGGATTCGAGACCGATGGACTCTGGACGTTCGCATAGGAAAAGTATGCGGGAGCCATCTGATGCGGAGCTGCCCTCGGCGAAGCCGCGAAAGACTGCGCCTCCGCAGGTCTCGACGCCGGACATTCTTGTGCAGATAGCACAGCTTATCGCAGCATCCCAGCAGCCGACAGAAACGGTGTCGGATCGAGAATTATCCGACGGCGCTGGGTCGGTACGCTCCGCCGAAGCATCGGGGGCGGACGACCAGGAACATCATGAGGTCCGACCGGATGGTGAAAGGGATACGGATGACTTGGAGCTATCCCTTTCAGAACAGCATAAAGCTGCCGTGGACTTCATCCGGCACTTTCTCCCTCAAGTTGTTCCGTCGGGCCAGACTGCTGCGCTTCCGGACAAGAGAATTATAGCGTCATTGGACTCTGAATTTTTTGAGCGGTTCAGGGACATCGCTCCCGAGTTTCCGTCGCAGTCCAATAATGTTGCTAGAACATTTGAATTATTGAACGACGCTATATTTAAACTTGCTTCCAGGACGGGGAAAGCAGGTTTCTTGTCCGCTAATACTCTCAACCTGCCTTTCATTAATGCAAGGAATAAATTCGATACGGCAGGACAGGGTATACCGAGAGTTCCTCTGCGTATGGACGACGAGGCGGAAGACTTAGAGCTATCATTACCGTCGTCAGCTTCTATTCCAACCGCGGTGTTGGAAACAGCTATTGCGTCTAACAGAGCCAATTTAGATGCCTTATCTTACGCAGATCACCTTACTAAGGCGTTATCACTGCGCCTTCAAGGGAAAGAGTTTCAGGATATACAATCCTCTTTAAGACTTCTTTCAAGGGCAGTAGCTTATTCCACGTGTAACTCCGCCCTTTCAGTGGCAAATCTGGAGTTGGTTAGACGTGACGCAGCCCTAGCTACATCCACACTAGTGGATTCTAAGGTGAAGAACTCTCTTAGAGTCGCTTCGGTCTCAGGAGAACTTCTCTTTGACGGCAAGCTTTCCGCTATTTATGATAAAATTAAGAAGAAAGCTAATGATTCTCTGTTGTTCAGATCGGCTCCTAAGAAGTCGGATACAGCAGACACGAATAAGACAGGCACTTCTGGGTCTAATGCGCCCAAGAGAGGTTCCTATAGAGGTTCCGGTGCGTCCTCTTGGTCTTATTCGAGAGACCGTCAGGATAGCGACTCTCGTTCGGGACGTCCTTCAGGCCGGGACAATCGGTCGGACGCCCCGAGGTCGACGAGGCGAGGTGCGGGTCGTGGAAGACGTGGTTTCTCCTACCGCAGGCCTCGCAGGTCCAGGAGGTGATGGCTTAAACCTCTATCGCGTTCCGGTTGGCGGAAGGTTGTCGAGTTTTTCACAAGAGTGGGCGTCGATTACGGACGACCCTTGGGTGAGAGGAGTGACTTCGGAAGGTCTGAAGATATCCTTCAAACGAAAGCCTCCATTAACTCGAAGTCCAAAGTGGACTCATCTTCCGTCAAATCCACAGAAAAGAGACGCTCTGTTATCAGAGGTGCAGTCTCTTTTAATGAAGAACGCGGTAGAGGTCGTAGAAAACCAGGAATCTCTGGGATTCTACAGCCATCTGTTTCTGGTTCCGAAACCAGACGGCTCGTTCCGTCCAGTCATAGATTTGAGCTGGATAAACAAGCTGATCGTTGCTCTGAAGTTTTATATGGAGACGATTCGATCGGTCAGAGCGAGTATTCGGGTGAACGATTATGCAACGAGCATAGATCTCAAAGATGCGTACTTTCACGTCATGGTACATCCGACATTCCGAAAGTATCTATGCTTCGCAGTCCTTGGAGTGGTGTATCAATTCCGGGCGATGTGCTTCGGATTGAATCTAGCACCCTGGGCTTTCACTCGGGTAATGAACTCGGTAATGATCTACTTCCGAGCTCATTCGTCTGCGGTAACGTCGGCCTACCTGGACGACATTCTTCAGAGGTACGGCAACGAGTTAACGCTTCAGAACGATGTTCAGAATCTTCTTCTATTGCTCCGACGTCTCGGTTTTATAGTAAACGAGGAGAAGTCGGATCTGGTGCCGTCCAAGTCATTCACTCATCTGGGAATGAGCTTCGAGACGCACAACAATCTCGTTCGTCTGCCGTTAACCAGAGCGAAATTAGTCAGTTGTTACGCTCGCTATTGTCTGCACGCAGACAAAGTCACGGCGAGAGAATTTATGAGACTGATAGGTCTGTGCGGAGCCGCCGCGGATCTCATTCCGATGGGGCGGTTACGCACACGTCCTCTTCAAATTTTCCTGACTCAGAATTGGAGTGTGAAAATTCATTCGCTCGATGTAGACGTTCTCTTGTCAGATCAAGTGAAACAAGAGATTCAGACTTGGGCAAACATTCAGTGGTTAACTCAAGGAGTTCCGCTGCAGTTGCCGGATCCGAGTTTTACCGTTATGACGGATGCCAGTCAAACAGGTTGGGGTGCATCATTAATCCCAACGGATTCGAGATGCCAGGGTCTTTGTGATCCGCAATTCCTGTGCAAGCACATAAACATCAAGGAAATGATGTCAATTTGGCTTGCGTTACGTCACTGGATGGACATTATTCACGATGCTCATGTCCAAATCCTATCCGACAATACGACAGTAGTGGCGTATATACGGAATCAGGGAGGCACTCATTCAGTTCCGTTGTTCAATCTAACGGAAAGAATCCTTCTGTTTGCGTTAGAACATCACGTTCTTCTTTCGGTCCGTCACATACCGGGTCGTCTGAATGTGCTAGCAGACTCCCTTTCACGAAAGGGTCGTTTGTTGCCGTCAGAGTGGACTCTCAACAAACAAGTATTCAATCAGATTTGCTACAAATGGGAACGGCCAATGATAGACTTATTTGCGACACATCTCAACAATCAGTTGCAGACGTATGTATCTCCGTGTCCGGATCCAAGAGCATTTGCAGTAGACGCTCTGTCGATCCCTTGGGACGGAATGATAGGATATGCGTATCCTCCAGCGCCGTTAATTCAACAAGTATTGCTAAAGATAAAACAATCTCAATGCAAGATTCTGTTGGTAGCATCTCTGTCGCCACAGAGACCGTGGATAAATCTACTCAGGTGTCTGTTGTGGGACCTACCGCGGAAGCTTCCTCCACGAGAGGATCTTCTTTCGCAGGGGAAATCGCGCCAACTCCATCACAACCCGCAAGGTCTCAACCTTCACGTTTTTCCGTTGTGCGGTCCTTCTTGCATGGCAAGCACTTTACAGGACAAGCAGTGGACGCGATTTCTAACTGTAGGAGGACCTCCTCTTCGCTAAACGATGCGGCTAAGTGGAAGGTTTTTCGTCGTTGGTGTAGGGATCATTCTGTAGATATATTTGATTCCTCTATACCAGACATTGCAAACTTTCTAGTATACTTGTTTGACGAAATCAAACTGTAGCCTGTTACTATAAAGGGTTATAGATCTATGTTATCTGATACCTATGCACATCATGATAGTTTACAAATTGGATCTAATGTCTCTTTATCGAAGTTGGTTAGAAACTTTTCGATAAATAGACCCAGAACTCTTAGATTAATTCTAAGTGGAATTTAGCTTGGGTTCTCCTTAAATTGAAGGAAAAGCTATTTGAACCTCTTGGGACAGTAGATTTCAAATTCTTATCTTATAAGACAGCTTTTCTCTTAGCTTTCTCTTCTGCCAGCAGAGTCAGTGAGCTTCATGCACTATCGGTGGATGATTCTCATTATCGTAGTGTTGGGAACACTATCACCTTCACTACTAATGTGGGTTTTTTAGCTAAGAATCAGGCTCCTAATAAATATCCGGAACCTATTGTTATTAAGGCTCTTCCGTCTTCTGACGGGCGTAGGCCTTTACTCTGTCCTGTTAGAGCACTACGTATATATAAACAGAGATCTCAGTTTATCAGAAGGGGACGGAAACGTTTCTTTCTGTCTTTGATGCCTAATAGAAAGGACATTTCAGTCCATTCTATTGCTAGATGGATTCAGTTAACTATCCGTACTGCTTATGAAGATTTATCTTCTTCTCAGCAGTCTGTGCTTAAGATTTCTGCTCATGAAGTAAGAGCTCTTTCTACTTCCTGGGCTTATGCTAATAGTGTTGCTATTACAGATTTAATGAAGGCTGCTTATTGGTCTCAGCCATCCACATTTACGAATTTTTATCTCAGAAATATTGAGTCCATTTCTGGAGACCTGCATTGTTTAGGTCCGTTATCTGTTGCTCAGAATGTCGTCCACTAAACAGTTGCAACTATAGTTATGCAGGCTTTCTGTTCCGGCAGTGACTCCGTCCGGCTGCCCTCTTCGCTCTGGGCTATTTGACCCAGGGCAAGGGGAAGGGGGGGGGGGGGGGGCGGGTGTTCCCTTAGGTCACCTGCTTTATAGTGAAAAGCAAGGGAATGCCTCCTCCAAGTCAGTATTTCTGAGTCGCTTCCGGGATGGTTTTAAAGTGTAATATTAATGTTTAAATTCATTCATGTCTTATTTTTAAAGTGTAGCTCGGTGTGAAGCATTTGTATATGTCAAGTGTCAAACGGGCTTTAATATACAATACTCGGACACTTTTAAATGACTATAAAGAGTCTCAATTCTCTGGACTACTTTATTTATTGGCTTGCTTTAAAAATAATTAGTATAAGGGTTATACTGGATGTTAATAGAGAACATGAATGTTATTGTGCTCAATTATTAAGGGTAGTGTATCTTTCTAATTTAATATTAAATAAGAAAGATACATGTAAAGCCTAATACTCCTTTTCTCCTTAAGGGGTTACCTCTTTACTATATAGTTGAGCTTATTGGATTTTCCTCTATGTCCTAGGCCCTCCAGCCTTTTTACTATTCAGCTAAGTCTGGGTCATTGGTACAGTATAAAAATGTTAAAAAATTTATAGTAATTTATATATTTTTTATACTTACCAATGACCCAGACGGGGATGGCCCTCCCTGGAGTTGGGAACTCTTGCCTCCCCGCTGAGTACATAGCGCTGACCAGGCACTGCCAGTAAGAATGATAATTGGCGCCAATTTCGGGACGACTGCGTCACTGCGCATGCGCAGTAGAGGCGTAGTATGGAGGTCCTTTAGGACATGATTTCTTTTTGTTTTGGATGCAAATTTTGGGGATTGGGGGGCAAAATTTGTGTTTGGCCCTGGTTTTGTTAGAGTTAGCACCAGCTAAGTCTGGGTCATTGGTAAGTATAAAAAATATATAAATTACTATAAATTTTTTAACTTTCCTATGGATGTGCAACTTTGGACTTTGCGAGCCCCTTGTTGTAATGTCGGCAGATAATATTTCTTTGGACGAGATCCAGAATAATCTGAACTATAACTTAAAATCAATTTTAAATGATAGGGCATGTGAGACACCAACTAACAATGATTTGCCCTCAGATGTTCTCACAAACAATTGTAAATTCTATCTACTCGACGAAAATGCACCCTAATTTTAATCTCCAGCAAGAAGAGTTCTTGATTCTTCACCTAAACTGCCAAAGTCTCAAGGCTCATTGGGATTCCTTTAATGAGTTGCTGTCCAAAACACAAGGTTCTCAAAACCATTTTGATGTTATAGGCCTGACACAAATATTCCAAATTCCCCCCAAATGTTCCTACACACTACATGGCTACCACTCCCTTACTAGGACCACAAGGCCTGATGGCAATGATGGACGTGGTGGTATTGGTATGTACATCAGGGAGAATATAGCTTTTAAGACTCATCGGGATCTCTCAGTCTTTATTCCACATGTCATCGAATCTGTGTTCATTGAAATCTAGTAAATTGTTTGGGGTAATATATAGACCCAACACGCAACCTAAAGCAGACATTGATCTGTTTCTGGCCAAATTAAATGAAATAATTGACAAAATAAATCGTGAGAGCAAAAAATCATACATAATGGGGGACTTCAACATTGACCTCTTGAAATCGGGTGTCCATACTTAGGCCTACATTTATTTAAATACAATGATTAGCCAAGGCTTTTTACCACATATCACTAATCCGACTAGAGTAACGCAGCACTCCATTACATTAATTGACTACATATTTACAAACAACATTCTATCAGCATCCCTGTCCGGCATAATCATCACAGACGTTTCAGATCACATCTCCACCTTTCACGTTGAAAGAGGCCAGAAAACTTATGACACTCCACCAACAACCACAAAGCGTAAATTTAATCCAGACAGTATAGTTAACTTTAAAACAATTTTGACTGAAAGTGACTTTTCCACTGTGCTCGAGACTAATTTTCCGAATGTTGCATACAACCTTTTTATGGACATATACCAATCCTCTTTCCAGAAGGCCTTTCCTCTAAGAAAAATTTGGTTAAGAAAAAAGTTCGTAAAATGAAATCCCTGGATGACGAAGGGGCTCCTAACCTCATCAAATAATAAATCTAAATTTTATAACAAACAGTTGAGATACCCAAATGAGCAGAATATTAGAAAATATAAAAACTACTGTAAAATATTTAACAAAATTTAAAAACAAAGTAAAGCAATGTATTACTCTAACATACTATCAGAAAATACAGGTAATTTATGCAGAACGTGGCAAATTATTAATGATGCCCTTCTTAGAACAAACCATGCAGTCACCTTCCCACAGCCCTTCGTAACAGAAAATAAAAAAGAAATAGATGATCCAGTGGAAATAGTGGCATTCAACAACATTTTTTGCAAGCATAGGGAATCGTACTAGCGAACAAATAAATGTATCCCAGAGAAACTTTCTTGACTTCATGGACACTAATCAATCAAACAGGGCTCAGTTCTTGGTCCAGCCTTATTCCTATTATATATAAATGACATCAGTTGTTCTACAACTCTTAAGCTCTTGACATTTGCGGATATCCGATGACACAACTGCTCATGACTCAGTCCCTAATACCAATCCCATAGGTACAAATTTTAACCATGAACTCAATAATCTATATGAGTTGTGCTCAGCAAATCAACTCGCCCTGAATGCCAACAAAACAAAATACATTATTATTAATCCAAACCATAAAGCTAATAGTTGCATTCACCCTGACATTTTCATGAATAGTAAAAAATTAAAAAGGGTGGTTTCAAATGAAGAAGATAAATCTCTAAATTTTTTAGGTATTCATATTGATGAACACTTATCTTATCAAACTCATATATCAAAAATTTTTTCTAAGATTGGATGGGCAAATTATACTTTGAACAGAGCAAAAAAACTACTACCACAACATGTCATGAAGCTGCTCTATTACTCTTTGGTGCACTATCACTTGGTATACGGCATTCAAATATGGGGAAACTCGAGGAATCAATAAATTACTCAAAAACAGAAACGTTCACTTCGAATAATAAACAACAAGAAGTTTAATTCCCACACAGACCCATTATGCATAAAAGAAAAAATATTGAAGGTCACCGACTTGTACAAACTAGTTACATTCCTGTCTATTTATGTTTGATTGGTAAAACTGAAAACTTCCAGAATCTTTCGAACATTTTTTTACTTCCCCAATCTCTCAATCACACATGATGAGTACAAGGCAATCAGGACTGGTACGTATCAACAAAACCCGAACAAAGGCTTTAGATAGGCTGCCCTCATATGCCTTTCCAAAAATCTGGAACGAATTGGCCCCAGAAGTGCGAAACATAGAAAATAGAAATGAATTTAAAGAAAAATTAAGAATAAAACTTCTGTCCTCATATCAAGAAAGCTATCAGTGTGACAACCCATACTGTCCTGACTGTTACACTCCACAGTAGGGATCGCCACACCGATAACCTAAATAACTTAAGTGTCCCAAACTGTTGACACATCGAGGACTTATTATGTATAATATTGGGTCCATTATGTTTTTCTTAACTGATGAACAGTACTTGAACCGTGCCATATTTGTTTTCTAAATTTAACCTCTGCCCAGTTTGGAAACCATAATAATATCAGATTAGCACAGAGGGGTTGGGATACCCACTGTCAAATTCACCATTAGCCACCTTTTTTTAACCTGGAAACTCATCCATCTAAAGAAATAGATTAATGGGGTACATAGCCGAGTCAAAGTTACAGTTCTGCTAGCTACTCACAAGTATTCATACTAGTAGAACTTTCTATCAAAGCTTAATACGCACATAGTCAGTGTTGGAGATAAATGCAATATGGGAGTGACAGGTAGACAGCCAATCTGGCTATGTCATCTCCCAACGGTATAGACTGAATATCATTTTCTAATTATATGTATTTTATAGTTAAATATGTAATTGCCTGTAAACTATACCGTTAAATAAAATATTTTTGTATGTTTCAGGTTTTGAAAATTTTATTATCGTGTATTGGAGAGCTTGTTGACGAATATGCCCAAAATTGGACATTCAAATGCACTCTCTAACCAAGTCAAAATTGATTTCAGGTTAATCATTTTTACTGGGGGGTGCGGTGGCTCAGTAAGTAGAGGTGCAGGCTGCAAGCCGAAAGGTCCTCGGTTCGAATCCCACCTGCGACAACCGTGTTGTATCCTTGGGCAAGACACTTCATCTCCATGGCCCATGTGGGGGCACGGTGGCATTGTGTACTAAGGCGTACTGCACGTCGATGGTGCACTTGTCTTCAACCAATGCTAACCCTGCTTGTATGGAGTTTGTATGTTCGGGAGCTGACAGTAGCTCACCATTGCTCGGTGGTTCTCTCCGGGTACTCCGGCTTCCTCTACCCATAAAACTCTCACTCATGATTAGCCATTGTGCATAAATATGTGACCTTAAACACTAATAAATAAATATAAATATAAATACTTGTTTTTACCAACAAAATGTTGCAAAACCTGATAACTAAAATACTGGTTCGAAAATGAGTTCAGAAAAGTTGTATAATCATGAAAACTTTATTTTCTCGTTTTTACCTGTGCTGTGAAGTTGGGAAGTTGTCTGTATGTCTTTGAATCTCATGGACGATATGTTGCTTCTGAATTTCCTTAAAATTTGTATTTATATTCAACAGGCCTGGTTCTTAAAAATGCAGGAGGGCTAAAAGACACTCCCTTGCATGGCCTAGGGGAGCGATTAGCTTCCTTCAAGCTTTTTAAAGCTAAAAGTGGAAAAATGAAATTTTGCTATTAATGAATTCTGCCTTGTGGGTTTTGTACATTTTATTTGGTGCTGCTAACAAGGTAGTCTGACTGTCTCCGTGAGATGGCTACACTGCCCCTCCCACACCTCTGTGCATGAGGGGTAGTGTTGCCATTTTACAGAGACCATTAACATAGAGATCTGAAAAGATGTGGGTTTTAAGAATAGGCAGTTATGGTAATCATCATTTTCTAAGGCCATGAGGGCTCGTTTTCATCCTCCTTACTTTCTTAAGGCGAGCAGTAGGTGAGCGAATAAATCGCTCTCCTGAAAATTCCAGGCCTGCTTCAGAGATTTAAATTTTTTTTTTTAATTTCTCAGATGAATATGATTCCATATTGAAAGAGCTAATAACACTGAGAGATCCTACAGAGACCAAAAAGTCTGAAGTCCTAAGTTCATCTGTGGAAGACATGTTGAATCAAAAAGAATCTGTGATGGAAGTGCCCAGAGCTCCTCTAACAGCAGCTGAAAAAAAAAAGTTGCAGTGGGAAAAGGAAAGAGGTACTACCTCTTGATTTTACTGAATCTACATAAATTTATCTATCACTAGAAAGAAAAAAAATTGATTTGTGCAGTAATCATGTTATTTCTTGTTGGAAAATCCTGTTTTGTCATTCATTGCCATTTTGTCCCCCATAAAGGTATGTTATTTTGTTGTGTATTCATGAAGGTAAAAATATGACATATTTGAAGATTTCAGATTTATTATCCAAAAGTTGTACAATTGCTGCCACCCAAGAAATGTCATAGCATGATAATACTGGAACCCTATTAATTGAATAGCCACTTTAACAGTGAGAATTATTGACCCACTAATGCATGAAATAGGCTGCATCAGTTAGTCTGTGTCCAAGGTTGCATGTATCCATGAATCTGTGAGTTTGTGAATATGACCATTCCTACAAATATTAACGAATTCATTTGAGATCTAATATGTTGATATACTTTGGTAAATTCTTGACAAAGTTCAATTTTCACCATTGTCCATGCATAATTACTGGAGTTATGCTCCTTGGTCAGTAAATTTACCATTGTTTCATTTCAGCATATTGCTACCAACTGACTGAATAACCATGACTAGTTCATAGGATATTGGGGCCATAAACTCAAATGACAGGTCATGTGACACTGGAAAGTACCTCCGAGATTCAGCCACTGATTCAGTTGTATGGGCCTACATGCAGACTCCTTTCTACATACTGCATTTTAAAACACAGCTGAAGGGTGATTTTTCCTCCAGTGTTAATCATTCTCAAGTTGGCCTACAATCAAAAATGCACTTTTGCCCTGACCCTCCTCCAGCCAATGGAAAAGGCTGCCAAAGTCCCAAGTCCATTTCATCTAACAGTATGCTGGACAATTCAGCATCTGAATGATTTGGTACAGTTGGCTACTGTGTTGATTGATTCCGAACCTCGATAGCATATATTAACCACAAAGACATGTACAATTTTATGGAAACTGTGAAATGGCATTATATTTCAGTCAAAGAGGCAAAAACATTTTAGGAAACGTTAACAATTCTATCAATAATATTCAACCTTTTCCAAATGGTTGAAAATTAGCTCAACACCATATTGGTAAAATTACCTACAATAAATCAGTGTTAAATCTAGCACCTTTTTGGGCCCAAAATAAGGCCCCAATCTCAATCGTGTTTATGCTATAAAATTCCCCATTTCTTACACAAAATACTTTAATCCCCTAACATACACAGCATAACAGGTTCCACAGCCTTTGTGCCCTACTCATGGTCAATTATAATACAGTGATACCCATTTTAACCTGAATTCTCCCTTGAAAAAGGTCTCCTGGTAGATTTATGTTGATATGGCCAATTGAATAATTTTCCCAACACCAAGAAAAATGCCTCGTTCCCTGTCTACTTTCATCAAACCCTGGAGTAAATATTTTTAAATGAAATTTAAATTTAACTGAAGCATTAAAATACCAAACTTGTGAAGGCTTAGGTAAATAATTGGGACTCCTTTCAATAAACAGACGAGTTTGGGTTAAAAATGGAAACGAAATCACACAAAAGATGATTTGGGGGGAAAAATAGCCCGTAGACCATAGAAATTTACATTCAGTGAGATTAATTCCCACATTGTCTGTATAAAATGTGGGTTGCAACTCATTGGAATAAATTCGTTCCAGTGGGGTCCAATTTGTTTACAAGTGAAATCTTTGGTGGGACAATAGTTTATTTGCACTGAGTGACCTTTGAATGTACCTATCAACATGTTTATAAGTACTGTTATGCAGAATCTATTTTTAGCTCACTGAATGTTTATTTTTGGTCATTACTTGAAATGAGACAGAATCATCTAGAAACTTAATGAGGTGTTTTAATTCACCCAGTCGGCAATTGGTGGAATAAAAAAAATGGAGAAATTTCTCATTCTGGAACTTTCTATCTGAAGACTGTATAATAACCTCTGCCAACAGAATACACTAATTCTATTCACATAATAATAATACCACTTCGGCCGGCCGCTGATTTGTCGCAGTTCTCGCATGAGAAGGCCTTGGTTACCCATGTTCTACCAACTGCCTCCCTATTCCCACGCTTCTTCTCTCCTCCCAACACTCGGAGACGAACTGCTTGATGACATCCCTTGCCCCATTCTTCCCAATCTCTTCGATTAGTATATTAACCCTCTCCTTTGAGTGGCCCCCTAACCACATGTCCTTTATTCTCCCACCCCACTTCCCCATTATACTCCCCGTGAATCTTGTTCTTTTAGACTGGTATTTTGGGCATTCTATAAGAAAGTGTTCCAGGGTCTCCAACACGCCCAAGTTACACATCTGGCACTCCTTTTCACTGTTTTTCCCAATTTTTCCCCTCAGCTCCAGGGACCACGACCTCAGCTTGAACAACAGTGACCCCCCAAAGGTGTCATCAAGGTACTCTTCAAAACCAGGCTTCTCTTTATCACACAGGCCACCCAAAGATCTCTTTGATTTGACCCCCTCTCACCAATTACGGTTACAATCCTCCATGACCCTTTCTCTGATGATCTTTTTGCCCTGGTTTGCCCCAACGTCAAGGTCCGAGATCTCCAATGAGTAGTTTTCTACTAGCTCCCTCACTTGGACCATCCACCGCGTCTTGATATTTGAGTTGAAAGTTCTCAGGAACATTACTTTACACCATCGGCTGTCAGAGAGATTTACCAAATAATTAAGATAACCAAGTTTCAATAGGTCTATCCTGTCCTTGATCCTCATCCACCCAAGCTCACCCCTGATCGCTTCTAGCACTGCGGCATTACTCGAGCCTGTTATCCATTGGCCTGTATCGTTCTGCAGGATTTCCAAGCTCTTAACAGCTGTGTGGTTTAGGGGTACAACTTCCGTACCGTATGTTATACTTGGCAGACCCACCATTTCCCAAATAGTTTTCCCCACGAAAACCTTATTGAAACTGTTTCTCCCTATAAGTTTCATTTGGTTAAGGATTCGCTTCCCCTTCAGAATCAATTTATTTGTGTGGTTTCGGTAGATGCCTCTTCCTGTGATGTTTATATTTACCCCCAGGTACTCATAGTCACTAGTCTCTCCTACACTAAGAAGTCTACTGCTACCTTCCGGAATGCAGAACTCCCCCACTCTCCACCTTCTACACAGCATTGAGAAGTCATTTGTTTATGCTTCAACATTCATTGAACACTGGCGATTATTATTACATGACAATGCGTTATTTTATAAAGCAGCTGAGTTTATTGTATATATTCTATGGAATATTATTTTGTGATCTGTGCATTTTTTGTGTACTGGAAAAGTGTTTGAAAAAAATTTGAAGATAATTTATACTTCTTGTGATCTAGAGTTTACTCTTGTAAAAAAACAGGATTCTACTGGTTTATTTTAAAACCATCTGTGGAGCATATGTTTGTTGGATATTAAGTCCATTTGAATTTTGATGAGTGCTTTATTGGAATTTATTAGAGACTGCTGAATCTTTGAGTGAACATTTCATTACAGTTTATTGGATACTATTTCTGCAGACACATTCTTGGACATTACAGTACCACCTGGGAAGTTTCTTCATCACTGGATTCTATTGAACTTTATTTTAGACACCAACTGATAAGTATTACTGTTTCACTTTTCTTTAAACCATACAGTGAAAAGATGTATCATTTTCTTTTCATATTATTTTTTAAGGCCCAGTCGTCTTTCGTAGGAAGCCCTACAGTAATCGCTCTGTCTGTCCATTCATCTGTCTGTCCACCTGCATATTCCTATGTTACGATAACTCATGTTTCCTTTGATCAGTTCTTATAATATTTATATACAATATTTAAATTGATCAAATGAAGCTCTCTTTCATTTTTGATGGGTTTCTAGCTTTTCTTTTCAGAATTATGGGACTTGAATCTTTAAAAAATTTGCAATTTTTTACATGTATGATAACTCAATAATGCTTTCAGCGAATCTGTTGAAATTTTGTAGCAATGTTATAATCAGTAAAGGCAACACCCCTTTCAATTTTTATGATCTTCGGGTTGTTCATTCTCTAGTTATGGGACATTAATTGTTTGAGTTTCAGTCTCCATTTGCTACGATATTTCCCAACAATTCTGAGCATTTCTGCTAGCCCCTCTTTGCTTTCTGACACTAACACCATATCGTCTGCAAAAAATAGCAGTGGGATCTTCAGGTCCCCAACGACTATCCCCTCGTCGCTGTGCAGGAGTTCATCTCCTAAACCTTTGATGTCATAAGTAGAAAATACGATTCTAGAAAATACAATTGTAAAGGTTTTATAGTATTCGTCCCTGGAGGTAATCTAAGCCAGCTTCTCCTCTTTATAGCCCTGTATTGGCCCTTCTTCCCTTTATCTATTTAGCATGTCTTGGCCAGAGGTATGGTAGATAAATAATAAAAATTTCTAACATTTTCTTTACTTATCATACCTGCCACTAAAAAAAAAGCTAATGGAAATATTGAAATGATTTTTAGCTCAACTTTGGCGAAGCCAAATTTGAGCTTATGCCATAGCCAGTCGTCCGTCTGTCTGTCAACAATTCAATACTGCTCGGGCTAGAGGCTGTATTTATGAACCGATCTTTACGAAACTTCTTGGGTACCTTTGTTATGACCGTGGGACGAGAACAAGTGTCTTTGGGTCCGATCCAAAATTCAAGTTGGCCGCTGGCGGCCATTTTGTACAGACTTAGGTGAAATCAGATTTTTGCGCAGAACTTCCATATGAAAGTGCTGATTTGAATAATTTTTTGAATGAATGTTTAGTACCATGGGATACATCACATATAATACAGGTTTTTTTCTCGTACGTAAATTTTGCAAATTAGACTAACTTTGATATATTTAGTTTTACTTTCAGCACTGTAAGTGAAAATGCCAATACGGCTCGGGCTAGAGGCCCTATTTATAAACAGATCTTTACGAAACTTCTTGGGTACCTTTGGTATCACGGTGGGACGAGAACGAGTGTTTTTGAGTGTGGTCCGAAATTCAAGATGGCCACCAGCAGCCATTTTGTACAGAATTAGGTGCAGTCAGATTTTTGCACAGAACTTCCATATGAAAGCACTGATTTGAAAAAAATTTTGTGTGAATGTTTAGTACCATGGGATACATCACATATAATACAGGTTTTTTTCTCGGGCAGAAATTATGCAAATTAGATGAACTTTGATTTTTTCAGTGCTACTTGCACACAGTAAGTACACATGTCAATACGGCTCGGGCTAGAGGCTGTATTTATCAACCGATCTTCATGAAACTTCTTGGGTACCTCTGTTATCACCTTGGGACGAGAACGAGTGTTTCTGAGTGCGGTCCAAAATTGAAGATGGCTGCCAGTGGCCATTTTGTACCGAAATTAGGTCCAATCAGTTTTTTGTCACAACTTCTATACAGCTCGTATTTATGAACTGATCTTTACGAAACTTCTTGGGTACCTTTGTTTTCACCTTGGGACAGGAATGAGTGTGTTTTGGGGTGCCTTTGTTATCACTGTGCTATGAGAACAAATATTTTGGGGTTCAGTCAGACCCACTCTGGCACTCAAAGATTTCTTTTCTAGTTTAGCATCTGACTGTCACCCACCTTTACAATACTTTACCTATACATTTGTTGCAGGCTACGGTCAGTATTTATGTACAGACTGTTACAATACTTTATATGTACCTTTGTTATCAGGTCATTACCTAGATGTTTGTCATTGCTGTGTCACATACTATACATGTACGTATCTTGACAAGTTGAGCTACAGTGTCATTGACACTTTCATTTTGTATGTAGCTTCTTGATTCACACTTGCAGATCAAGTTTCAATTCCATTCTACTTGTATGGTTTATTACAGAGTTATTGACCTTGAATTTAGAAATTTGACAGTTATAACAGACATTCTGCAATTTTCTTCTTCACTAACGTTGCACTTTTTCAGCTATGGAGAGAAATATTGAAATGAGTTTTTATATGTAGCTTCCTAATGGGGAATTACATATCAAGTTTCAATTCCATTTCACTCAGTTGGTTTATTACAGAGTTATTGCCCTTGAACTTGGAAATTCGAAAGTTATAACGGAAATGGGTTTTCTGCACTTTTTTAAGCTGTGGTTGGAAATACTGAAATAGCTGAGCTATTGCCATCACTTCTCGTCCAATGGCGTACGTACATACGTACCTCCACAATTTCCTTTGACACACCTCACAGGTCGCATTTATGATCAGATCGCTTTGAAACTTGGTATGCTTGTTTGGGGTGACCTCTAGATGTGAGCTATCGATTTCCTTCAATTTCCGTCAAAAAATGTTGCCGTGGCCAACGTTCTTAGAACTTAGTTTAGTCAGCCCTCAATATTTCCCTTTGGCACACCCTACAGGGCACATTTATGATTGGATTGCTTTGAAACCTGGCATGCTTGTTTGGGGTGACCTCCAAATGGGAGCTATCGATTTTCTTCAATTTTTGTCAAAAAATGTTGCCGCAGCCAATGTTCTTAGAACTTAGTTTAGTCAGACCTCAATATTTCCCTTTGGCACACCCTACAGGGCACATTTATGATTGGATTGCTTTGAAACCTGGCATGCTTGTTTGGGGTGACCTCTAGATGGGAGCTATCGATTTTCTTCCATTTCTGTCAAAAAATGTTGCCGCGGCCAACGTTCTTAGAGCTTAGTTTAGTCAGACCTTAATGTTTCCCTTTGGCACACCCTACAGAGCACATTTATGATTGGATTGCTTTGAAGCCTGGCATGCTTGTTTGGGGAGACCTCTAGATGGGAGCTATCGATTTTCTTCGATTTCTATCGAAAAATGTTGCTGCGGCCAACATTCTTAGAACTTAGTTTAGTCAGACCTCAATATTTCCCTTTGGCACACCCTACAGGGCACGTTTATGATCGGATTGCTTTGAAACCTGGCATGCTTGTTTGGGGTGACCTCTAGATGAGAGCTATCAATTTTCTTCCATCTCCGTCTGTCAAAAAATGTTGCCACTGGCAACGATCTTTCAACTTAGTTTAGTCAGGCATCAATATATTCCTTTGGCATGCCCTACAGGGCACATTTATGATCAGATCGGTTTGAAACTTTGTATGCTTGTTTGGGGTTACCTCTAGATGGGAGCTATCAATTTTCTTCGATTTCCATCAACAAATGTTGCCACTGGCAATGACCTTCGATGAACTTAGTAAAAACATAGTACAGTTAAGCGTTAATATTGCCCTTTGACACACCCTGCAGGGCACATTTATGATTGGATCGCTTGCAAACTTGGTGAGCTTGTGTGGGGTGACATCTATATGGGAGCTGTCAATTTTCTTCCATTTCTGTTGAAAAATGTTGCTGCTGACCTTTGAACTTAGTTTAGTCAGACCTCAATATTTCCCTTTAACACACCCTTCAGGGCACATTTATGATCGGATCACTTTGAAACTTGGTATGTGAGTTTAGGGTGACCTCTAGATGTGAGCTATTGCTTTTTTTCATTTCCATAAAAAATTATTGTCGTTATCACCAACCTTTGAACTAACTGCATTTGTGCGTTAACTTATCCCTTTTGCACTCTCTGCAGGGTATATTTATGAATTTTCATAAAAAAAAAAACATTTTCACAAGCAGTGACCTTCTACTTAGTGCATTTGTGCATTAACATCTTCCTTTGGCATGCCTCAGAGGGCACATTCATTACCAGGTTGTTTTGAAACTTTGTATGCTTATGTAGGGTGACAAAGATAGGAGCTATTGATTTTCTTTTCATTTCCATCAAAAACTGTTTCTGTTAGCAACAATCTTTGAATTTATTGCATTTGTGCATCAACCTTCTTTGACATGGCCTACAGGTCACATTTATCATAGGATTGTTTTTGAACTTGGTGTGCTCATTAGGCAAGAACTTTAGATAAGAGCTATTGATTAGCATTCATTTCTGTGAAAAAAGTTGCCATTTACAATACCCTTTGAACATACTGCATTTGTGTATCAACATTCTTCCTTTAGCCAATCTTACAGTTTACATTTAAAAATACATGGATTACTCTGACGTTGTGCACACACAATGCTGTTATGTTGAAATTTCATCAAATAACATTGGTACCAATGATCTTCAATTTTGCCATTTCATTTATAACTTACCATGTTCAAGTTTGTCAAGTTGAGCTACAGTGTCATTGACACTTTCATTGTATGTTGCTTCCAGATGAGCACTTACAGATCAAGTTTCAATTCCATTTTACTCAAATGGTTTATTGCAGAGTTTATTACCTTGAACTTAGAAATTTAACAGTTATAACAGACTTTCCACACTTTTCTTTACTAATGTTAGCAATACATGAATGATTTTTGGTATGTACCTTCCCTGTGGCAAGTTACAGATGGGGGTCTGTTTTTGCTCCTTTCACTCAGTTATTCCTACACTTACAGAGTTATTTCCCTTGAACTTGGAAATTTGATAGTTTTTACAGGTTTTCCACACTTTTTCAGCTATGGATGGAAATACCCAAATATATTTTTTTTTTTGCATTTAGCTTCCTGATGGTTACTTCCACATCAAGTTTTAATTTCATTCCTATCCTTCCTTTTATCAAAGAGTGATTGCCCTTGAACTTGGAAATTTGATAGTTATAACAGGTTTTCCACACTTTTTCAACTATGGATGGAAGAAAACTAAAAATCTTTTTTTGTATTTAGCTTCCTGATCAGTACATCCACATCAAGTTTAAATTTCATTCCTTTCCTTCCGTTTATCGAAGAGTGATTTCTCTTGAACTTGGAAATTTCACTCATTAGCTGTGGTTATAGCTCCTCATCCATCATACAGGCTGCTGTTGTTAGAAGTTGGACTGGAAAACAAGACTTTTGATTAAAAATAACTCTTTTATATAAAAACATAATAATCATATAAATATCCTGGACCCTGGAACCCAATACAGCTTTTTGGTACATCGTTTCACTGGCATTTCAAGACAGGTGGTCTCTCAAAGAAGGTTTTACTGTACTGTATACTGTTTGAATTGCACAACAGTTCAAATGCATGGCTCCCATCTCTTTGCATTTAATTTTATTAAAATTTCAAAATTCTTAACTTGGAGTTATTGTTGTTGATTCTCAGATGTCTTTCTGTTATTATTATTGTTAGTCTACACTTGGCTACAGAAAACGTAAAACTAAATAGTTTTGTACACTAGCCGGCTGTGCAGCATAGAACCATTCATTTATTCAAAACATTCATAAACGATTAAAAAAAAAAAATATAACAAAACGGAACAATTTTTATACAATTCTTTGTATCAAACTTACGATTTTCCCGCACCAAAACCAGAGATAAAAAACTTTTTGAAGGAAAAACTCTGGAAAGCGTAAAAAATCAGCACAGAAGTGCTTCTATTCCGTCTAGGTATTGAATAGATTAAAATGTCTATGTTGTGTACGTCTTGTGTACGCAAACCTCCCTATTTCTACGATACAAAAACGTAATAATTTTGTGTTCTATGTTGCGATGCAAGCTAGAATGAATATTTCTTTCCAACACTCATCTATTCAAAAAACCACCGATCACCACGTGATCGAATAGGCCATGCCTATTGGCTGAGCTTTACCGAAAAGCTCCGCCCCGTTATGCCTTTGTGCATCGTTAAGACAATATTTTTCAGCTAATTCTACGAAAACGCTGAAAAACCATAAGTCTACACTTGGCTACAGAAAACGTAAAACTAAATAGTTTTGTACACTAGCCGGCTGTGCAGCATAGACAAACACTCAAAGAATGGGAAGTGTGCGTACATAATATTTATGAATTACAATCCAAGATTTTTGGAGACTTCTAAACGCTTGGCAATATCGTCAACGACATATCTGTCTTTACTGCAGTCAGTAGCCCATCTACCATGGCGCTTCCAACAGCGATCGTTAACGTCGGCGTTGGCCGCAGCCGTGGCTCCGCCTGATCTGAGAGAATGTAAACCGAAATTGTGACCTCCCCCGACCAGCCTGAGTTTACTCATCAATCGCTCCCTAACAGTAGTATAACTTAAATGCTTATTGGAAAGCCTAAATCCCGTCTCCTTTTTGGTTCTATAACCTGCCCTGAAAATATATTGCGATTCATCCCCATCATTTTTGTCAAAGAAACTAAAATATCTAACACACATATTGTAAGGGCAAGCTGAAGTGCACCCCTTTGCTATGACTATCTCATCCCCTTGTCTATATTTATCAGTCTTGCTTTGAGCAATATGAAGAGAAAGATACTGTTCATGAAGGGAGATGTCTTTTCGACGCAGAGAAACAAGTTCGTCGAAACGAAGGAAACCTGAGAAACCGAGGGTTAACATGGTCAAGTCTCTGATATCAAATAAGTCACTGGAATGTTTATACATATCACAAAGTTCGATCAACATGGACGATGTAACAGGTTCCTTTCTGATAGTGGGTTTAAATGCAGTTCTCTTGGCGGCTTCTTGCATATTTGAAACAAAAGAATTATTTGTAGGGTCTGAATAACTGCTGAGCTCGTGAGCCCATTTTATAGAGTATCGAACAGCACTAATGATGTGATAAGAAGCTCCATTGTCTAATAAATGAGTTAAGTACAATGCAATGTGAATAGGTTGAGCTGGTAATGATACGAAGTCTCGTGTTGATGCAAACTGCTGCCACTTTTTGAAATTTTGAAAATAAGACTTTACCGTGGAGGCGCTTTTAGACTGTAACAAATGTGTTTCCATACTACTCAAAAGTTGATCTATTTCAGGCGTGCGTGTGGTTCCGGCTTTCACTGCTTCATCTATGATGCGTCCGGGAAGGTTTAAGCCTGAAAACAATACGACAGATCAGTACATAATCAAAATATGATTTTAAAGGCGATCAGGCTAAACGGCAATTGTCTTTTGGCGAAAACCCCATTATTGCCCCTCCCAGAATGTACTGCGTTGACAGAGGGCAGTATATAACTGGTCTTTACAAAAGGAGCGTATTCTGCCCCGGTTTTTATAAGTGGCCAATATGGCGCAGATTTCCACCGTGGAATTACTAATGTGCCATGTGATTTCTCTTTTTTTTAGTTTTATGATCACCCTTCCGACAAGACTAGGTGGGGGAACGAGCCAATTCGTTTCCCCCACCCATTCCTGTTGAAAAGCATCAATGCCTTCAGTACCTATACACCAAAAGCGGGAATTAAATCGTGAACATTTAGTGTTGTATGATGAAGCGAATCTGTCTATGGTATGTGGGCCCCACATGTTGTCAAGTTTGTGAAATAGCCAAAACTGTATTCCCCAGTCGTCACAATCATGCGCTCTACTAAAACGGTCTGCTAATGCGTTCTGTTGACGTGGCAACCATTCTGGATTAAGTTCAATCCCATGGTTTTCGCATGTATTGTGAATATCTACAGCTAATGTCTGCAAGTATGGCTTCTTACTGCCATTGTTTATAATCTGAACAACGTTTTTATTGTCTGTAAACCAATGCAATGCCTTACCGTCTATGTCTGTAGTGGTGCGAAAATCGTTCAACACCCGATGCACTGCCTCTAATTCACGCCATGTTGAACTAAGACATGCTTCGTCGGGTGCCCAGTTGCCAAAACATACTCTATTACTTCGAAAGGGACATTACGATCAAGGCCGGTTTCTACTAACTGAAACCGGCAATCATAAGTACAACAGTCCACACTGCTCTCTTTCCGCGGAGCCCAACTCCCGGAATGTCCAAGATCATATGAGGCCTCTAACCCAACAGAATCACGTTCACCAGGAGACCATCTCCCGATACTCGCCATTGTATCTAAGCCTGTTTCATTCTCCACAGGCAGCGCCCGAGTCCCGTGATGAATGTCACTATATTTACTACCAGATTCCATTTTGAGATTGCGAATAAGACCTCCGTAACCTGAGCTGGAAGCATCACTCCATGCGTGAAATTCAGGCGGTCGCGAATCATTAACACTATTTATATCTATGCCTGTAGTGTTAAAACGTACGCAATTATCCTTCCAGAAAACCATTTCTTTAATGACGTATTCGTCAACTAAAACTGGGGCATCCCAACTGGCTCTGTAATTTAGACAGTTGTATATGGCCCTAGAAAACAGACGTACCTTGGCACCAAAAACAACTTTGGCTGAAATAATTTGCCCCGCTATACCTGCGAGGGAACGAGCTTTAACAAATTTTTTACTCTTGTCTAAATGTTTTAAAACTTTCGTAATACTACTAATAAGGTTCGCTACCCTTAAATCTGTAAGAGTTATCTTCCCTATGAGAGTATCCCACTGTAAACCAAGCCAAATAATTTTTTGTTTTGGCTCCCATTCACATTTTTTGTGTGCCAAAAGGAAACCAAATCTTTCCAAATCTTGCATTATTCGTTTACTCAACGCAAGTGCTTGTAACTTATCAGACGCACCCCCGAGACCGTCATCCAAAAACATAATTATTCTGCAATTATCTTGTCTCCAAAATTTCACAACTTCTCTCAAAACCTTTGAAAATATAAAACCACTGGTGGATAAACCAAACGGGAGAACGCAAAATGCGTAATATTTTGTGGTAGATCCGTCATGCCATGCAAAGCCTAAATATGTAAAATCACTGGGATGTACCGGAATGTGATGGTATGCGGATTTTAAGTCAAATTTAAACAGAAAATCGCCAACTCCAAACATTTGTCTGGCAGTAGAAGCGTCCTCATATTTAAATTTAAATTTGAACAAATGAAGGTTAATATTTCTACAATCAAGTACCAATCTTTGTTTTCCCTTTTTGTTTACGGCAACTGTTAAAGGGTTAACATTGTTCGGTATTTCATTTAACTCAACAATGCAGCCTAATTCCTTTAATTTTTCCAATTCGGCTGTGACGAATTTATTATTGTCTATGGCTGATTTGTTGTTTTTGAGTATCTCGTGCGATGGCAATGATATGAATGGTAACTTATAGCCATTTTCTATTATGTCTAAAATATGCTCGTTTCCCGTGATTTCTTTCCATTGACTTAATTGTCCTTTTAGTCGACCTACTGGTGAATTCTCGTTAACTGAACCCTGACTAATTGAACTCATATCTTCATGCAAAACGTGAGTGCTTTCTGCAAGATTTTCCACTTGCTTCTTATTGAAAAGAAATTCAGTTACGGAAGCCTCATCTTTACTTAAATAATTTTGCGACCCCTGCGCTGTACTGTTGTTGCTTTCTAAAACAAAGTCTATACTTATCTTATTGACAGTGTCACTCCGGACTGCTGGACATTCTGATCTGTAATGTCCCACGACGCCACAAGCAAAGCACCTCCCTGGTTTAGGTCTGGGTATTGCAGGAGCAGCCTGTGTATTTGACAACACGGTAGATTCAGGTTTCTTGTATGGTGTGTATCTAGTTTCATTGCGTTTCTTGTTTCGTTGTGAGTTGACTTTCCTAGAGGCGCGGTTCATCGCCCTGTAGATTTTCCTCTCGTCCTCAGAATCGTCCGCTAGTGGATTGGAAACGTACTCTTCCACAACTTTCCATCCGTGTTCCGAGGAATCGGCTATTTTTATAAGCTTTTGTC
This sequence comes from Pictodentalium vernedei, assembly GCA_031216915.1. Classification (NCBI taxonomy): domain Eukaryota; kingdom Metazoa; phylum Mollusca; class Scaphopoda; order Dentaliida; family Dentaliidae; genus Pictodentalium; species Pictodentalium vernedei. Next base: position 585,099,416 of record CM062296.1, read on the forward strand.
TCTGTTTTAAGAGCTCCATACCTTCCTGAACATTTTCCTGTGCACGATTCAGTTCCTCTGGGAGGTTTGCACGTGATATCGAAGCGCTGGCTTGTGATAGTTTTGACACAACTTTGTTGTTAAACACGTATTGCTCCTCACAACTCTTCTTCTGAAATTTATATGTCCCGGTGATATTATCCAGGTGAGTCATTTGTTGATTTGCAATGTCTTTCTGTGAGTCGTTAATTTGGGATTCAAAACTTCCCAACTTGCTGTCTAATAACTCCTTCATTTCAGTTAACAATGAATTCTGTGCCTGATTGACTACTCTGGCTACTTCTTGTTGTATGTGATTAGTTATATTGGCGTCCATAATTTTGTGTTCTATGTTGCGATGCAAGCTAGAATGAATATTTCTTTCCAACACTCATCTATTCAAAAAACCACCGATCACCACGTGATCGAATAGGCCATGCCTATTGGCTGAGCTTTACCGAAAAGCTCCGCCCCGTTATGCCTTTGTGCATCGTTAAGACAATATTTTTCAGCTAATTCTACGAAAACGCTGAAAAACCATAATTTTTACACAATAACATGAGTGTCATATTCCATTCACATTAGGCAAATGTGAAATAATTAAATATTGATTATAGGATCTGATACAGGTGCTCTCATCTAGCCCTCTACTCCTCCCATTCCTGTGTCACCAGGGTAAAAATTTTCCCCAAATTTTGGGCAGATCTAAGTGGATTCTCTAGAAATAGATCTCACGCAAATCCTGGGGATCAAACTGCAAAGCAACGTGATAGAATGTCTTCAGGCTATCATACGTGAAAAGAAAGTTCCATAATTATTGTACAAATTGAGATAGTTTGGAAATTGCTTTTAGAAAATCATCCTGAACTTTTATTTTGTAAACTGTATTGGCTTTTAATGAGGTAAGTATTCTTTCTTTATTATCCTCTGCAGATGAAGTCGAGAGGGAGATACGTGTATTGAAATGGTGTTCGTCCATCAGGCTATTAGTCTGTCAGTCAGTCCTTTCATCACAAGCTTTGTCCACTTAACTCCTCCTACAGTTTACAGTGGATTTTTTACCAAGCTTGGTCTGAAGTATTAGTATCAAGTGTGGATGTGCATGTGGTCAGGAATTTTCAATGCATCAAATTTTGCGGTGGTTAAGGCCCTTGGAAATAGCCAAATTTCCATCACAAAGGCTTGTCCGCCTAACTCCTCCTACATTTTGTATTGGATTTTTACAAAACTTGGTCTGAAGTATCAGTATCAAGTGTAGATGTACATGTGGTCAGGAATTTTCAGATGCGACACATTTTACATGGTTACGGCCCTTGATAATAGCAAAATTTCCATCACAAATGCTTGTCTGCTTAACTTCTGCATTTTTATGTGTACCCATACTATGTATGGTACATATAATGCCGGCATCCGGGGTGACCATCCGTCGTTCGTCCATCCTTTGTCCGTCCCTTTGTCCGTCCATCCGTCCATCCGTCTGTCCGTCCGGTGTCCGTATCCATTTCTTTGGCATTCGATAACTTGAAAAATATTGCTTGGATTGTCATGTTACTTTATATTTGTGTTCAGGTTACTGATGTGCCAAGCTGTATAGTTTTTGGTGTAAATCTGATAATTTGATCCTGAGATATTAACCCTTTATCCTTCAAATTGAAAATTCCTCCAATCCCTTTGGCATTCGATAACTTGAAAAATATTGTTTGGATTGTCTAGTTACTTTATATTTGTGTTCAGGTTACTGATTTACCGAGCTGTATAGTTTTTGGTGTAAATCTGATGATTTGATTCTGAGATATTAACCCTTTATCCTTCAAATTGAAAATTCCTCCAATCCCTTTGGCATTCAATAACTTGAAAAATATTGCTTGGATTGTCAAGTTACTTTATATTTGTGTTCCGGTTACTGATGTGCCGAGCTGTATAGTTTTTGGTGTAAATCTGTTATTTTGATCCCGAGATATTAACCCTTTATCCTTCAACTTGAAAATTCCTCCAATCCCTTTGGCATTCCATAACTTGAAAAATATTGCTTGGATTGTCAAGTTACTTTATATTTGTGTTCAGGTTACTGATGTGCCGAGCTGTATAGTTTTCGGTGTAATTCTGTTATTTTGATCCTGAGATATTAACCCTTTATCCTTCAAATTGAAAATTCCTCCAATCCCTTTGGCATTCGATAACTTGAAAAATATTTCTTGGATTGTCAATTTACTTTATATTTGTGTTCAGGTTACTGATGTGCCGAGCTGTATAGTTTTTGGTGTAAATCTGATAATTTAATTGTGAGATATTAACCTTTTATCATCAAATTGAAAATTATTCCCATCCCTTTGGCATTCAATAACTTGAAAAATATTGCTTGGATTGTCAAGTTACTTTATATTTGTGTTCAGGTTACTGATGTACTGAGCTGTATAGTTTTTGGTGTAAATCTGTTAGTTTGATCCTGAGATATTAACCCTTTATCCTTCAAATTGAAAATTCCTCCAATCCCTTTGGCATTCGATAACTTGAAAAATATTGCTTGGATTGTCAAGTTACTTTATATTTGTGTTCAGGTTACTGATGTACCGAGCTGTATAGTTTTTGGTGTAAATCTGTTATTTTGATCCTGAGATACTAACCCTTTATCCTTCAAATTGAAAATTCCTCAATCCCTTTGGCATGAGATAACTCAAAAAATATCAAACCGATTGTCATGTTACTTTATATATTTATTCAGGTTACTGATGTGCTGTGCTGTCTAGTTTTTCATGTAAAGCTGATAATTTGATCCAGAGATATTAACCCTTTATCCATCAAATTAAACACTCCTCCAATACATTTCTATATGTACCCATACCATGTATGGTGTACATAATGTCGGCATCCGTGGTGGCCCTCCGTCATACAGCTTTCTACTAGTTGCGCGTATGGGTACACATCTGACGATTTCATCGGCCTATTTTTGTCTTTGATGGAGGTTAATCGCCATTGTCTGATATTGTTTGTGCAATTACCCCAGTGTCAGCCACATGTAAAGATTTGTCTGTAATAATTTCCTGCTTCACTGACTCATACTGAACATCTGACAAATAATTATTCTAAGACCTAAGGTCTAAAAATGAAGCGATTGAAATGATTTTGACAGTCTTTTCTCCACAATATTTATCACACATATACTTTTTAACATGCTTTTTAATATCGCTGGTTAGGGTATGGGTGTCATTTTTGGTGTTAACCCTTTATCTAACACAAAATGCAGACGACACTTGCAAATAAAATTTTTGAAGCACTAGTTTTTTGCATCAAAAACATAGCTTATAACCCCTCATTGGAACGAGCTCATTGAGCTTGTTCCAATTGAGGGGTCATAAGCTATGTTTTTGTGACAAAAATGAAAAAGTAATAAAAATTGAATGGTGAATTTGGTGAATAACGCTGGCCAGTTTTGGCCATTACATTGGGTAAAGGGTTAAGCATGTCAGTGTCCACTAATGACAGCAAGAGTTTTACTGCAGAAATGCTAACATATTTCTCTCTAGATAAATTGTTAGTGAAGTCACTTACATGTTGCAAAGCAGCCTCCATCACTTGGCTGTCTTGCCACGTTTGCTCAAGATGCGAGGTTTTTCTATGAGCACAGTTCTTTTCGTATTGCTGGCTCTTGTTCTAACACATAGTTCACCATATCGTACTTTGATCCCTACCTAGTAGGACAGTCAGTAATTAGTGAGTTTTTGCATAAACCTAGTTCATCCTATAATCCTGACAAATTTTGTCTATGCAGACAACTAGTTGAATATGTCGACACTAGAGTCCTACACACACCCAGCATACAGAAAACACGATTGGCATTTTTGACGGAATCTGTAATGGCTAAGTTTAAATTATGACCAAAACAGGACAAGTGGCACCAGGCCAAAGTTTTTATTGGACTCACAATATTTGACCCATTGTCGGTTGTCACACACACTAAAATTTCACACTCAAGCTGCCATGCCCATATTGTATCACATAAAACACTTGAAATATTATCTCCCGTGCGATTATCAAGGAAATATATGGTTTCCAGCACATGCAAACACAAATTCCAATCTTTGTCAACAAAATGAACAGTTAACCCTAGATACCATACCAACCGAAGACCACAACTCCATTGTGAGTGCATAAAATTGGGCCTAACTGACCTCCTTCTGTTCCTGTTCACGCATTTTGTTGTACAGTCCTGGAATAGCAATTTCACTGAAATAATTATGCCCTGGAACCTGATATTGTCGATCAAAAGCCCTAAACATTTTCTAGAAATGGGGTTGTTCAACAGTGTAGATTGGCACCATATTGCCTGCAAGATATTTCGTCACACACTCCGTAAGACTATTCCATCGCTTTGACTCTTTTTCGTAGGTTGTTAGGTTAGCAATTGATGCAGATATTGTTGGTTGTTTGTTGGTACACCCTCAAAAATGGATAGTCTGTCATACCGATGTATAAGATGCACCCTTAATTTGAGATCATTTTTTTAGGGAAAAGTGGGACTTATACACCGGCTTGATAAACTTGACTTTACACATGTATTGTGGTCATGAAATAGCCATAATGCAGAAAGTAACAAGTGTTCCACAATATATTAATTTTTTACCTTATGACTTCTTGTGATGTCACCACAGAGTTTCATTATAAGATTTGGAATTTTGTAGTACATTACCAAATTTGAAGATATGGTTTTCATTGGAGACAAAATTCCCCAAAATATAAAAGACGGAGACTCAAAATAAAGTTGGAACTGAAAGGTCAAGAAAATGATGTAAAATTTAAATTGGCAACTGGGGGCAACATTTTAATTCACAAAATGGGTGTGCACAATTTGAATTGGCCATTAAATGGTGTGTGAAGTTGCATAGCTGTGTAATATATAGGTACAGTGATAATTGAATCACAAGAGTAGCCTTTTTATTGAAATAGACCAAAATAACCTAAACTTTGAAGTGACATAAAAAAGTAAAAAATTGTGGTGAATCAAAACTAAAAAAAACATCTGTTTAACTTTTTATGATGTTGACATGAATTACATCACTCAAAAACTGTTGATATTTTGTCAGACTATCGCTAATATTGCATGTTTTTAGATATGGTTTTTGCTGGAGATGATATATTAAAAATATGAAAGTGGGGGGGGGGGGAGGGGGGGGGGGGGGGGGGGGTTTGGGGGTTGATACAGGAGTTGATATTAAAAGAGAGAGAAAAACATATTATAAGTGATCTGTTTGTTGACAGGGGGACATGGTCTCACGTTCCCTGCATGAAATTTATATTCAACCGAGGCGTCAGCCAAGGTTGAATATATGTTTCATGCAGGGAACGTGAGTCCATGTCCCCTGTCAACAAACAGAATAACGTATATGTCCCGTTCTACACTTCATTTGAATCATTTTAAAATTTGTTGTTGTACAGCGAATATTAGAAAGCAGACGTTGTTTCAGAAAGGTATTAACTTTTATTATAACAGACTGGAGTGATTTCCCTTTATTCAATGTTTACGTACGCAATCTATGGGGCAAGATGCTCTCGATTCGTTTCAGTCTATGTTACAGTAAATTAATGAAAAGAGACCTTATAATCTAATCGGTTTAATAAATAATTACCCATGTTTACATAACTAATCTTTTTGTACTTAATAACGGTACTTTTGTGTGTATTTTACTTCAGTTAAATGTATTTGTCTCAGTTGATTTCAAGTGCAAACGAGATGCTTTCCTTGACAGTGGACATAAGAATTATTGACAGTAGACATATGTGCGTGTCCGGTGACATAGAATAAAATCAACGAGGCATTGACCAATCACTGCAAGGTATTGCGGTTGGTATCGGGACATAATGTGACGTTATTTGTGATATAGGATGGATATTGGAAAATTAATGCCTAGTTGTATAACTAGACATTGCTGTGAAGAAATGTACCAAATTTGGTCACTTTATCTTCAATAATGTGGCTATAATGTGCAGAACATAAAAGAAAAAAGGCTAATGGTTACATTAAGTCAATTCAACTTTCGTTAAATGACTTCATAAATATCACCTAAATATTAAAAGGACTATTTGCCACAATTTTTTTTAAAAGTTGTTAAGTTGATGTAGCCAATGATTTCCATGTCCATAAACAACCCTAAATTCCACACATTGTCTAGTTGAAATCGTGCATTCTCGTGTAATAAAAAAAAGGCTTGGAAGAGATAATATACATTATACAAAAGTGTTGGTGTATAAAAATGGCTTTCTTTCTTTTATTGCAGGAGACCTACAGGAAATCTTTAGTCCATGGGGTAAGCCAGGTGCAGGTGCTCCTCTTCGATCAGATTCAGGCAAAGTTTTAGCAGATTACAAAACAAGACAGGTGAATGTATTATTCTTTCAAGACTTCTCATTGAGCGCTTATGAAAAAGTGTTAAGTGTTGGAATTATAAACAGAGAACACACAACATAGCTCTTTTCTTGTTAGCCTACAGCTCATTTCATCCTTTACTGTCCATTTCCTGATCTTAGTAAATTACCTTTCATATTTCCCTGCAAACCTGAATATAAGCAACCTGTCATTTACAAAATGGGGTCCTCAGAGGGTGAATTTGCTGATGCTATCCCACACAGTGGGCCAATTTATGCTCTAGGTACATCTTTCTGTTTTGGCTTGAGACCTTGATTCAGACTGAGGTTCACCGAGGGTAAATTTTGTGATGCTACCCTGCTGTGCAGGGTATCATCACCAATTTCACCCTCTGGGGTCCTCATTTTGCAGATGACAGTCTGCTTATTTTCAGGCTTGTTTCCCTGAAAATCATCAAGTGTGTTCAGGGATAAATACATATTTTGCCACAAGTCAGAAACAGTTGTAGCTGCAATCATGAAACTTCACGCAATCATTAAGGTCAATTCCACAGAGTGTTTTTTTAGGAGGGGGTGGGGTGGGGTATGTGTTACTCCAGTTCTAAGTATCATGAGGCAGATATTTATTTGGTTTTTAAGTATCCTTGTGGGTATCCTTGAAGAAGAAAACCTTGTGGGTATCCTTGAAGAAGAAAACTGGCTAAAATTCTATCATTTTTAAAAGAGAATTCTGTCATTAGCTGAACAAAATGTCATAAACCTCTCATTCCCACAACTTTCCCTCAGACCCTCCATTCAGTGCAGGCAACTTGATTCAGATGAGCAGTTTGGCTCATTCAAGTCTCTGGTTTCTTTTCCCTCAGTTCAAAATCGTTTTTTCTACTGATTGTTTTCAGACATCCAATATCGTCAGCAGTAAAAGTTCAGTTATTTGGTTCATTTTAGGTACTATGCCCTTTATATAATAATAATGCTGCTTTACTTTGAAGTTTTCATCAATATAAGATTGTTTCATGCATACAGTTGTTTTCAGACTTCTTCAAGTTATTTCCAGTGGCAAAATACCAGCTAGACTCTTTAGTACCGGGTAGTTTTTTATACCTCTAAAATAATGCCTTATTTTTTTTATTTCACATTCCATCCATTTATAAATTTTTTCGTGCAACATACTTTTTAGGAACTCCTTACCCTTGATAAAAATAATGGTCAGCCTTGCTTTCTGAATTTATTCCATTGCTCTTTAGTTCTAATAGCCCTTTCCTATAAAAAATAATATAAATTTCACACTTTTTTTTTGTGTATGTCACTTTAACCCTTTACCTATCATGAAAAGCAGACGACACTTGCAAACAAAACTCTTGAATAACTAATTCGAGGAGCTCATTCCAAAGAGGGGTCATAACCTATGTTTTTGAGACAAAAAATTAAAATATACTGAAAATTAATTGCCAATTTTTAACTTAACTTGACATAGTCAAGATAAGCTATTGCAATCACGCATGTGAAGTCTGTTAGTCTGTGAGACTGTGAGTCTGTTCACATTTTCCTTTAGCACGGGCTACACCCCGCAGTTCTTGTCTGATCATCACGAAATTTCATATTCAGGTTTGGGGTCATGTCTAGATGAGAACATCCCCTTTTGGTCGCGATCGGTCCACCGGTATGGTTGCCCGAGCCCAAAACACGAAAACCATTAGCACAGTCTACAGGTCGTATTTATGAAGGGTTTTCATTGTAACTTGGTAGGATGCCTCTGTATAATGCCTAGATGAGAACGTCCCCTTTTGGGCATGATCTGTCAACCGTGATGGCTGCCCAAGCCCGAAACCCAAAAACTTTTAATACAGTCTGCTGGTCACGTTTAATATGGAGGGATTTCATTGTAATTTGGTAGGATGCTCCTTATGATGTCTAGATGAGAATTTCCCCATTTGGGCGTGATCTGCTAACCGTGACGACTGCCTGAGCCCAAAACCCGAAAACCTTTAGCACAGTCTACAGGACATATTTATTGAGGAATTTCATTGTAACTTGGTGGGTTGACTTCATATAATCTCTAGATGAGAAAGTCCATTTTTGGTCCTGATTGGGCAACTGTGACGGCTACAGGAGCCCGAAGCCCGAAAACCTTTAGCACAGTCTACAGGTCATATTTATGAAGGGATTTCATTGTAACTTGGTAGAATGACTCCAAATAATGTCTAGATGAAAACGTCCCATTTTGATCACGATCATTCAGCCTTGATGGGTGCCCAAGCCCAAAAACCTTTAGCATATGCAAAAGGTAATATTTATGGAAGGATTTCATTGTAACTTGTTAGGTTGACTCCATATAATGCCTAGATGATGACATCCCCTTTTGTCGTGATTGGTCAACTGCGATGCATGGCTGCAGGTGCCCAAAGCCCGAAACCCTTGAGCACAGTCTACAGGTCATATTTATAAAGGGATTTCATTGTAACTTCGTAGGATCACTCCAGGTGATGCCCAGATGAGATTGTCTCCTTTGGTTGCGATCATTCAACCATGATGGCTGCCCGAGCCTGAAGCCCGAAAACCTTTAGCACAGTCTACAGGTCATATTTATGAAGGGATTTCATTTTAACTTTGTAGGTTGACTTCATATAATGTCTAGATGAGAACGTCCCCTTTTGGACATGATTGGGCAGCTCTGACGGCTACAGGGCCCTAAGCCCGAAAACCTTTAGAACAGTTTACAAGTCATAATTATGAAGGGATTTCATTGTAGTTTGGTAGGATGACTCCAAATAACGTCTCGATGAGAACATCCCCTTTTGGTCGCGATCATTCAGCCTTTATGGCTGCCCAAGCCCAAAGACCTTTAGCATAGTCTAGAGGTCGAGTTTATGGAAGGATTTCATTGTAACTTGTTAGGTTGACTCCATATATTGCCTAGATGATGACATCCCCTTTTGGTCTTGATTGGTCAGCTGTGATGGCTACAGGTGCCTGAAGGCCAAAAATCTTGAGCACAGTCTACAGGTCATATTTATGAAGGGATTTCATTGTAACTTCGTAGGATCACTCCAGATGATGCCCAGATGAGAATGTCCCCTTTTGATTGCGATCATTCAGCCATGCTGGCTGCCCGAGCCCGAAGCCTAAATACCTTTAGCACAGTCTACAGGTCATATTTATGAAGGGATTTCATTGTAACTTGGTAGGTTTGACTTCATATAATGTCTAGATAAGAGCGTTCTCTTTTGGACACGATTGGGCAGCTGTGACAGCTATAGGGGCCCGAAGCCCGAAACCTTTAGAACAGTCTACAGGTCATAATTATTAAGGGATTTCATTGTAGCTTGGTAGGATGACTCCAAATAAATCCCCTTTTGGTCACGATCATTCAGCCTTTATGGCAGCCCAAGCCCAAAGACCTTTAGCATAGTCTAGAGGTCGTATTTATGGAAGGATTTCATTGTAACTTGTTAGGTTGACTCCATATAATGCCTAGATGATGACATCCCCTTTTGGTCGTGATTGGTCAGCTGTGATGGCTACATGTGCCTGAAGCACAGTCTACAGGTCATATTTATGAAGGGATTTCATTGTAACTTCGTAGGATCACTCCAGATGATGCGCAGATGAGAATGTCCCCTTTTGGTTGTGATCATTCAGCCATTATGGCTGCCCGAGCCCAAAGCCCGAATACCTTTAGCACAGTCTACAGGTCATATTTATGAAGGGATTTCATTGTAACTTGGTAGGTTTGACTTCATATAATGTCTAGATGAGAACGTCCCCTTTTGGACACGATTGGGCAACTGTGACAGCTACAGGGGCCCGAAGCCCGAAAACCTTTAGAACAGTCTACAGGTCATAATTATTAAGGGATTTCATTGTAGCTTGGTAGGATGACTCCAAATAATGTCTAGATGAGAACGTCCCCTTTTGGTCGCAATCATTCAGCCTTGATGGCTGCCCGAGCCCAAAAACCTACTGACTGTTGTTTTCCAGGATTTTGGGTCCAAAACTGATCCATATCCGGGAGGCCGAAACTGCACTGAAATTTCACGATTTTCCTGGGCATTCCGGGAGAGTTAACATGTCTGCCCAAACTTCTGATGTAGGCTTCAGCATCAATAAATAACTAGAGAAACAGAATTTACTGCACCCAGTAAATTCAAGTCTGTGGGAAAAGGGTTAAAGTATCAGGAATAAACTGTACAGAAAGAGAATTTATGGAGGCTTATTTTCAGGAGTAAAATATTTTTAAACAAATCAGAAATGGATTTTCGTTAATAGTATTTACAGATATTCATATAGGTATCAGAACAATTTTTTATAAGAAACCAGAAAAGGCATATATGTGACCAACATTCAAAGGGTTCGATACACGAATCAAAAATGAACATTTTTGGCTCTGCCCACTAATTTGAGTGATGAAATACATTCATGAACTTTTGAAATGCATTAAGGTGTAATGAAATGCATTCCCCAGTCTTTCTGAATAATATGCACTTGATGACATTGGTGACCTCTTTCAGGCGGACCATATATTGAACCTCCAGCAATTTTTAACTCAGTCGGTATAGTCCCATGTGTTCATCCACTTTAAAGTAATGGCTCCACCAACCTCAGATCTGTCATTTTTGGGCGATGATTGCAAATATTTATAATGATTTAGAAGCCTCTAAGGTAATCAGCCTACTGTATCACACACAAGGTCTCAAACTAGCTGAAAAAACACAAAGATGAGTGCAAACTGGTTGTTGGTAACCAGCATGCCAAAACAAATAAAGATAGGATGATTTGTATTTGAGTTATCGAGCTGACAAAGGGTGCATAGACTTAATATCGGGGATAGTGCCATAAAAAACTTAAAAGCCCCAAGAGCTTGTTTAAAGGCCTACCCTTAAGAGCTTCTAGTACCCTAAACAAGGCATACATAAAATAAGGTGGTGGAATCTTGAATCATGGCATTTGTGTAAAGACCGGCAATATGGCAGGAAGCGTGCAGAAGGTTTTACAATCATAAGTTAAATGATGTTGTTTGTTCTTTGCGGTGAAGTATGAAGAGGGCGGTGAAGTACCAAGAGGGTTAAAGACAGACCTTTTAAATATTCCATTTTATTAATTCATTATTGTGATTAAGTGTTTCGAGAAAGCCACTTACCACTCGGCCCGAAACTTGTTGATCTTGAGTTATGATTGAGAATGAAAAAAAAAATTAAAAAATGCAATGAAAGGTGAAGGGTTATTTATTCAACTACAATTAATCAAGTGTTGTAAGCTAGATCTGTATAATAAACAAATTTTCTTGCCACTCAAAGGATTTCTTTCAACTTGGTTTGGGGATGAAATTTAATTCTGATCTGACAGCTGATAAGAGTAAATGTGTGTCAGGCTGTCAGCTATAGCAACTTTTCTCTAATTTGATTGTTTACATTATTCTCTTGTGTATATAAATATAAAACAGCTATTTCTTTATGATGCTTTCCTGTTACAAAGAAATGAGGGGGTATAAAAAACTCTGTAGCCCAATGGACCACTCCCAAGGGTTCCCTGATAACATAGCTGAGCCAGTACTAGTGACAGGCTACCAGTATGCCAAACAGCAACCAGGACAGATGATTTGTTTTTGAGTTATCGTCAAGACAAAAGGAAGGGGATAGAAATTATGTATATGTGACATTATCACATACTGTTCTTGAGATATTTGCCTGACCATTTTTATTGGAGTTTAACAGCAATTTCAACAGAGAGGTTGAAGTTCATCTCATACTGGACAGTTTTACAGGCGATGTAAGCCAGAGTACCTGAATAGATATGCCGAGTACCGATCAGCAACTATCAAAATTCGCAACATACTAACTACACACAAGCAGGATGAGCATTCATCGATCTTAGTGCAGTACGCCTTAGTACACAATGTCGCTGTGCCCCAACAGGGGTAATCAGGACTGGGTGCCTTACCCAAGGACATATCGCAGTTGCATTTGGTGGGGCGTGTACCATGGACCTTTCGATTTTAAAGTCCAACGCCATAACCAGTGAGTCGTTACTCTCTTGACTGAGCCATTGAACGGCATCTAGAGCCTTAAACAAGGCATATTGGAAATAAGAAGTTGGTTGGATCTCAAAATTGGCTTTTGTGTACAGTGTGGCAATGTGACAGAAGCATACAAAACTTTTTACAGCTATGAGTTACATTAAATGAAAGCTAGATTTCGGACACACATTGAAGTATTTAAAATCACACCACTTGAATATTGTATTTCCTTCATTCATAATTGTGATAGGTACTTCAAGGAAGACACTCGCCATTCCACACAGGCACGTACCTACGGGGGTGAGGTGGGGTGGGGCAGGGGTGTAGGAGCAAGTTCTCACCTCCCAATATTTGACCAAAAATCAAGATAATTGGAAATTTTTCAGGCAAATATTCCAACAGTTGCAAATTCGAAGCATTGTTGTAACAGATTTTTTTTTTTTGACTGTGGTTTTGCATTTCCGTTAAAATTCCAACCGACAACTCACACAGACAGAATTCTGATTGAACAACGTAAGATTTTTTCACTACCCAGTGGATTCTAGGTTAATTCCACATCCATGGTCATGTTACTTATTTTATTCTCTGCTATGTTTAACAACCTTACTCATATTAGTGAACGGCGTTCAAATATTGTAATAATAAAAAAAATCCTAGCTTCAAAACTGGGGGAGGAGTTAGCCGAAGAAATCACGTATCATACAGGTGAAATTTTACAAAAATGGACTAAGTTTAACAACCAGTTGTTTTGTGAAATATTGAGGCAAGTCAAAATCCTGACAATATGCACACATCTGGAAAATGTAGAAACATCCTGTGAAATAAAAAAAGTAATAGCTTGAAAATTATAAAAGGAGTTAAGACGGACAAACAATGTACCTTATATGCAGACAGACAGACAGGGGTAAAACAATGTGCTACCTGATTATTCTTTGTGGGCATAACAAGTAAGATTATTATTATTCCCCCGTCTGTCCGTCTGTCTGTTTGTCTGGACGTAGATGGAATTCTTGTCCGCTCCATAACTTCTTACAGCCTTCAAGGATATTAATGATACTTGGTATTATTATTGCCCACAACCAGAGGGTGTGTCGCGAATAAGGTTGGAATGGCTATCAAGGCGGCTTTTTTCGGGAGAATCGGCCACCCTCTGGTGGCCATCCTCTAGTTTCAATAGTTGATCTATTTTCCGGTCCCTATGGAGTAACATATTTCCAAACACATTTTTTTTCTTGGGGGCGGTGGGATAAACTGAATTGCTTGGCTTATTTTTTATCCGAAAACTTTGTTCGCTCGTAGGTTGAACTTCTTTTCATATTAAAGTAAAATAAAATGAAAGAGTCAATGACTCTGTAGCTCAACTTGGATATGACAGGAATTAGTACTTGCTGTGACCAAGACAACTGAATAATGAATATGACAGGAATTAGTATTTGTTTTGGCCCAGTCAACATTAATAAAAGAATTACAAGGTGACTGTAATGGACTACAGATTAAGACCAATCATTGTAGATTATTATTTTTGTGTGGAAATTTTCAGCCCCAAACAAAATATTTTCAGACTAAAATTTTTTCTTCTTCTTCTTAAAATTGACCAAAATGCATCAAAACACAAAAAACTAATTTCCGGATTTTGGTCCAAAATTTTCTAAGTCCCACCCGGACCCCTAATTTGCATAATTCATTCACGAGAAAAACTCTGTATTATATGTAATGTATCCCATGGTACTAAACATTCATACAAAAATTTATTCAAATCAGATCTTTCATTTGGAAGTTCTGCGCAAAAATCTGATTGCACTTAATTTTGAACAAAATGGCTGCTAGCGGCCATCTTGAATTTCAGACTGGACCCAAAAACACTTCTTCTCGTCCCACAGTGATAACAAATGTACCCAAGAAGTTTCGTGAAGATCGGTTCATAAATACGGCCTCTAGCCCGAGCCGTATTGGGATTTGCACTCACAGTGCTAAAAGTAACACTAAATAAATCAAAGTTAGCCTAATTTGCATAATTTACGCACAAGAAAAAAACCTGTAATATATGTAATGTATCCCATGGTACTAAACATTCATACAAAAAATTATCCAAATCAGAGCTTTCATATGGAAGTTCTGTACAAAAAACAGATTTCGGCATCGTCGGTACAAAATGGCTGCTGGCAGCCATCTGGAATTTGGGACTGCACCCAAAAACACTCGTTCTCGTCCCATGGTCATAACAAAGGTACCCAAAAAGTTTCGTAAAGATTGGTTCATAAATACGGCCTCTAGCCCGAGCCATAGCAGCTTGGCACTTACAGCTCTGAAAGTAACACTAAATAAATCAAAGTTAGTCTAATTTGCATAATTTACGCACGAGAAAAAAACCCGTATTATATGTGATGTATCCCATTGTACTATATATTTATACAAAACTTTATTCAAATCAGAACTTTCATACAGAAGTTCTGTACAAAAAACTGATTTTTGCATCATCGGTACAAAATGGCCACTGGCAGCCATCTTGAATTTCGGACCACACCCCAAAACACTCGTTCCCGTCCCAGGGTCATAACAAAGGTACCCAAGAAGTTTCGTAAAGATTGGTTCATAAATACGGCCTCTAGCCCGAGCCATAGCAGCTTGGCACTTACAGCTCTGAAAGTAACACTAAATAAATCAAAGTCAGTCTAATTTGCATAATTTACGCACGAGAAAAAAACCTGTATTATATGTGATGTATCCTATGGTACTAAACATTTATACAAAACTTTATTCAAATCAGAACTTTCATACAGAAGTTCTGTACAAAAAACTGATTTTTGCATCATCGGTACAAAATGGCCGCTGGCAGCCATCTTGAATTTCGGACCACACTTAAAAACACTCGTTCCCGTCCCAGGGTCATAACAAAGGTACACAAGAAGTTTCGTAAAGATCGGTTCATAAATACGACCTCTAGCCCGAGCCATAGCCAATTGTTGACGTACGGACAGACAGCCAGACGGACAGACGGACGGACGGACGGACAGACGGACGATGGACGACGGGCCATGACAATAGCTCAAATTTGACTTCGTCAAAGTTGAGCTAATGAACAGACAGGCTAATGAGAGTCAAATGACTGAGATCAAAGACGGTTTAACAGAACAGCATGCGTCATATGTCAGCAAAAAATTGAAAGGAAGCCGCCAAATAATTCCCTATGCAGAACGATGCCCCCCACCCCCCCCCCCCCCCCCCCTCCCACAAGGGATGTACAATGATGTAATTAACACAATGCCCAATGAAGACAAATGTGGTCTACTTGCAGACTGCAGTACCACAAGAAATTGTCTTAAAACCTCAAATTATGTATATAGATATTCAGCTGCAGTCATTTAAACTGCTTGGGTGGAAACAGCCTTGTATAAGCTTATAGCTTCCTGCCGAATCCACATCAATGTATGTAACAATTTTTGTATTATATGACTTTGTACTCTTAAATAAATAATGTTTAAACTAAACTGCTTGGAAGTATTCTCAGGATGCCCTACTTTCAAAATTACTACTCACACCCACTTTGTTACAGTGAAAATGCATGTATGGACCTTGGAAATGCAGTAAATTCAAAAATGTGATTTCCATCAATTCTGAAAATGCACTCAATGACCCACGACCACCTTTTTTGGCCACACCCACTTTCTCACATAAAAATGCATGTATGGACTTCGGGGATGCTTTAGGGTGTCAAAACATGTGATTTCCAGCAATTCTAAAAATGCACTCAGTGACCCCTAGGTGACCTACGTGACCTTGACCCCTATTTTGAACCTCTATCGAGTGTCGACTCATTCGATTTGGTCCCAGGTCTATGCATCATACCATGCTTGAGATATGAGTGTGACTCACTGTCAAAAATGTTGACCATGCTCACTTTTTTATGTAAAAAATGCATGCACGAACTTTGGGAATGCTTTAGGGGTAAAAAAATGTGATTTCCTGAAATTCTGAAAAAATGCACCCAATGACCCCTGTGACCTCCTTGACCTTGACCCATATTTTGAACCTCCATCAAGTGTTGACTCATTTGGTGTTAGTTCCAGGTCCATTCATCATACCATGCTTGAGATATGAGCGTGAACCACTTTCAAAAATTTTGGCCATGCCCACTTTTTTAACGTAAAAATGCATGTATGGACTCAGGAATGCTTTGGGGGGTCAAAAAATGTAATTTCCAGCAATTATGAAAAATGCACTCAATGACCCCTAGGTGACCTCCGTGACCTTGACCCATATTTTGAATCTCCATCAAGTGTCGACTCATTTGGTGTCAGTCCCAGGTCTATTCATCATACCATGCTTGAGATATGAGTGTTACCCACTTTCAAAAATCTTGGCCACACCCACTTTTTTACGTCAAAATGCATGTAGGGACGTCAGGAATGCTTTAGGGGGGTCAAAAACTGTGATTTCCAGAAATTATGAAAAATGGACTTAATGACCCCTAGGTGACCTCAGTGACCTTGACCCATATTTTGAATCTCCATTGAATGTCGACTCATTTGGTGTTGGTCCCAGGTCCATATGTCATACCACGCCTGAGATATAGGTGTGACCCACTTTCAAAACACTCCTACAGACACCACTAATGCCCCAGGAATCTGAAAAACATAGGTGGCCAAGAACTTGTGACTATCTATCACCATGCCAAAAATCAATGAGATAGGGCAATTTGTTTTTGAGTTATCGTGTGGACAAGGAAGTGCATAGAGAAGACAGAAGACAGGAGAAGAAGAAGAACAAAAATAAAAAACAGAAAAAAAAAATAGAAAAAGAGACCGTACAAAAACAATAGTCTGTGTGTTTCACACAGACTAATAATCATATTTGTTCCATAAATGAGGAGCAAGAAAGTAGAACATTCAAAGGAACAACGGTCTGGTAATAATTTATGAATTAAAACCTGACAAGCCCCCTCCGTCGGAAGTGAAAGTACAATAAGTTGAGCTTACGTGTAGGCCTGCATCCACAGTTCGTTGAAGAATAAAAATATGTAAGACAAGGACAAATGAACAAGGAAAAACAGACTTGAGGACTAAACGTCTTTGTATCAACTTTCAAGTGTGTAGGGTAAAAACTTCACGGTGCAGGTGATTTAATGACAGTCCTCTTTAAATGAACTGTACGCCTATGTTAGAGATATGATAGGGTCTTGTGTGGAATGGATCTGTAAAATTCCCCTCCCCACCCACCTTTTGGGATATTGGAATGAAGTCTTG
Organism: Pictodentalium vernedei; assembly: GCA_031216915.1. Classification (NCBI taxonomy): domain Eukaryota; kingdom Metazoa; phylum Mollusca; class Scaphopoda; order Dentaliida; family Dentaliidae; genus Pictodentalium; species Pictodentalium vernedei. The sequence continues at coordinate 585,117,050 of CM062296.1, forward strand.
CAAATTTCAGCTCTAGGAAACTAACTCTAGGAAAGTAAAGGTAAAACTCTCTTGTTGGAGGGAACTCTTTAGATCGACGAGACGAGCTGCTTCAGGGAGAGAACGTAGCTTCTCCTTCCGTAAGCTTCATAAGTCGTACAGGTAATGGATATGACCTCTATTGTTTATCAGTGGACGGAAGGTTATCAACTTCACAAGAACTGGACGTTAATAACGGAAATTCCTTCAAAGAGAGTCACTCCTAATGGAGGTTAAGGCTCTCTTATTAAGGGAACAATTGAGGTCTTTGAGAATAGATTTCGGTAGGTTATCAGCCTCGCAATAAAGTGGATAATATTGTGGAAGATCAGTAGATTAGAATAGTCTCTGCAGGCCGGCGGCTATCAGCCCGAGCAAGCTCCACTTACAAGAAATACTTGTGGGACAATCTTTCAAGAGAGGCTTTCCTTCTGGAGGTCCAAGCTCCTATTGAAGAAAAGCATTAGATGTCGTCAAAATTATTCTCCAGTTTTTTATAATCACCTGTTTCTCATCCTGTATCAGGAAGGATAGTTCACAGATAGGCTGAGATATTCCTTGGCAGCAAGTCAGTTATGTCATTGTGGATGCCATGGTAGCCTTATGTATGGTTACAGCGATCTTTTGGAAATTATAGCTGTTAAGAAAATGGCTCATCATTCCCTAATTGTGTGACGACGAATAAGTCACTAATTGCACCAAGATATCTGTCTTCACGGAGAACAAGACTTCTAGCTACATTAGTTAGGCTCTGACCACTGTCTTTTGGGAATAAAGCCGAAAAGCAGTACTGTGCTTTTCGGTTTGTTTTTTCCCAGGCGTCATAGTCTTAAGTCTTATTGTTTACACCATTGTAGTCTAACTAGTTTTATGAGCGAGATTTTTTCAGTATTATGCAGTGACATATCTGAATTAAAAATCTCTTGAGACTGCGGTCTATAATATTGGGAATTTAGGGCTGTTTATTTAATGGTTTTTCATTCCCTACCTTGTGCGATGATAGTTGTAAGTCGCCAGTCAGTGAGCCTTCAGGGTCGCAGCTTACACCAATATATCTGTCTTATCAGCTTTATTGTCTTCACACATAGGAAGACCTTTAGCTGCTTAGCTAGGCTGAGTTTGTTGTCCTATAGGACATAATACCGTTTGTTAGAGGAGGTTATTCTCTTCCAACCGGTATGGGTTGGTGTGAGTTATTAAGAAAATATGGTGTATTTGTTATGACCAACACAAGAACGATTCAAGTAATGCTGGTGAGGGGGGTTCGATAAGAAATTTTCATCGAATCCCCCCCCCCCACCCCCCACCCTCCCCACTGCCAAGGTGTTAAGAGGATATTACAGGACAGGACGCAGTTTCCTTCCCGCAAGCCTTGTATGCATTGAAGTATTTACATGCCTTTCATGGCTTATCGATTAGCAACTGGGTCATGTTCTATAGCGATCTCATGGGCAAATCCACTTTTTAGTTCCTCTTACTTTCTTGCAGGTTGCCTTGCTTGTAGTCGATGTACTTCTACTAATTTTTGCTCATGTGTCGTATGGGATGACAAACATTGCTGACAGGTGTCACGGTACATTGTTAGCGAGGGACCACTGCCAGTCCTCTCGCAATGAGAGGCTGCCACTGGTCCTCTCGCCCTAAGGTCGCTCTTGTTTATTAGTTTATATTCACTGAGGAACAAGAAGATGTGATGTCTACGTGACACCGTCAGATAGTATGCTTCCGTCGTCGCATTAAATAGTCAATCAGAGCTAGCGACAAAAGTGCTCATGAATATTAGACAGGGCAATAAACCACAGTGTGGTTTCAAATCCCTGTCTCCAGCTAGCTGGACCTGTGATGGTGTGTCCGTTGCAGTCAAGGAGAATAGAAAGGGTAGAGGGAGCACTATAATATAATATCAATATAAGGCTCACCCTGCGACGACGGAAAGGAAGAAGCCGGCAAGTTCAGCCAGAAGCTCGGCGAGGTCTGAAGGACTGCGAGCGAGAGAGCCCCACTCTCTGTTTTATTTTTACATCTGGGCCCAGATGTTATGGATCGGAACTTGCGTCAGTCAGAGCATATGTCCACGCCTCCCGTCCGGGATACTCCGTTCAGTTTACAGCCGGGGTCGGCTATAATCACGGCTTCTTCAACGTCTACTAAGCTCACACGACCGCACCTTGGCTTCGTGATTTCTGATATCCAGCCTGCATCGCGAGAAAGTCACTCTTCGTCAGTGAAGTCACACCATACAGTAGACAAGGAGACGTGGCCTCATTTATTGGGATGTCTGCAGAAAAGAGCCATCTCGGACACACTATCCCAGGAGCAGCTGGCGGCCATGCAACAGAAGACTGCTGCACCTTAGGCATCCGTAGCGCACTTGCTGTCGCAGGTTGTGCAGCTCATCGCAGCATCCCAGCAAATACATAAGCAGAAGACGGCAGTCTCAGAACTTGAGCTGTCGCAAGGTGCTGGGTCAGTCCAGTCATCTGAACATTCAGATGCCGATGACCATGAGTATAATCCGATTCAATTGGAGGATGAAAGGGATTTGGAGAATTACCCTTCCCTTTTGGAACAACAGGGTGGCGATAGCGCTTATGCATCAATACTTCCCTGAGTTTGTTCCTGAGAATCAGAATGCTACGACAGCTCAAAACTAGCTCTATTCAATAGCCTAGACGAGGCCTTATATATCGGGACGTCTGGCGAAAGTGCCGTCTTGGACACACTGTCCTGGGAGCAGTCGGCGGCCAGAAGACTGCAGCAAGTGCAGTAGCAATCGACGACAGTCTCAAAATCTGAGCTGTCGCATGGTGCTGGGTCGGTCCCATTATCTGCACGTTCAGAGGCCGTTGACCGTGATTTCAACAGATTCAGATGAATGATGAAGGGATATGGAGAGGATTTACCCTCCCCATTCGGAACAATACAGGGTTGAGAGGATTTATTCCATCAACACTACCCTGATTGTGTTCCAACGAATCAGAATGCTGCATCTATTTACAAGAAACCGCTATCGTTGTTGCACGCTAAATTATCCGGGAAAAGAGAAGGAAATGTCTTTTCCGGTTAAGTATAGACAGGTGTCGCAGGCTTTTGGCCTTTAGATGACTCCACATTCAGCTTTCCAATGGAAAGAAGTAAGGCGGTTTCTTGTCATCTTCTTCTGTAATTCCGCTGGTCGGAAAACAGTGAAGATGTATTGAGAGTTCCTCTGTGTTTGAATGAGTAGGCTAAGGACCTAGCTATGGCCTTACCTTTGTCATTCATTATTCGCTTGGTCACAATTGAGATGACATTTATTCATTCAGAGCGAATTCAGACTCACTGTATTACGCAGATCACCTTTAAGAACTGTGACGCTACGCCTCTACGGAAAGGAATTGGAGGACGTTTGAACCTCATTTAGAGTCCTTTCCAGGGCTATATATTTATCACATGATAGAGCCCAAGGTGAAAAACTCTCTTAGAGTCACTCCGGTTTCCGGACACTAAGTTTTTGACGATAAGCTTTCATTGGTTTATGACCAAGCTGCAAAGAAAGCATCAATACTCTGCTCCTTATGTCGACGTATAATCGACCTGCATTAGCAGAAAGGAGTAAGGGAGGACGTCCTAGACAGAAGGTCGCCTGTAAGGACTCCTCAACAGGGTATAGTTAACTCTCCTATAATTACTCTAGGGATCGTCATATAGCAACTCGGATACAGTGCTTACGTCTGATCGAGACTTCCGGTACAGGTGTGAGTTAGGACCTCTGTTGTTTTGCGGTTGACGGATGGTTATCAAGATTAGCATCAATCTGGATAACTGTTACGAAGACTAGTAGTTGAGAAGTGTGGTTTCGGAAGGCCTGTGGCTATCTTTCCGAGAGAACCATAACAAAATTAATGTCTGATGGACAATGCTTCCATCTATCCTTGCATAAGGGTCTCTCCAATCGGAGGGGAAGGTTCTCTTGACAATGATGTTAATAGAGGTCGTCAAGAATCAAAGATTCTCTGGAATTCTGTAGCCACCTGTTACTCGTACCGAAGCGAAGAGCTCGTTCCGACAGATAATAGACTGGAGCTTGATAACAAGTTTATCAAAGCTCTAAAGTCTATTTATGGTTTCATTTAGTCAGTTAAATGAGTGTTTGAGTGATTGACTATGCTATAAGCATAGATCTAAGGATAGCTTTGGTCTGGAGATAGCGTCCTGCGCTGTCACTTGAATATTATCTTGGTAATGTCTCATAACAATCTGGTTTGTCTGCCATTATCCAGAACAAATTAGTTTTATGCGACTGATGGAGATGTGCTGAGCGGCTACGCATCTTGTTTAGATGGGTTGCTTACGCACACGTCCCCTCCAGTTATTCTTACACAGAACTGGAATGTGACAACGCTTTCCAGTATTGTTTTAATGGATATAGTAAACAAAAAGGTCCATATTGAGGTAGATTTTCAGTGGTTAACTCATTAGTTTCGCTGCAACTGCCAGATCCGGCATTTACGATTATGATGAGTATGAGTCAATAGTTTGGAGCACGACTCTGAGTCCTACAGACTATAAATGCAGGGGTCTGAGACCCTCAGTTCCTGTACAAACACATAATCATCAAGAATGATGTCAATATAGTTAGCGCTACATCAATGCGTTCACGCTTGTTCAGAGTTTGTTGAACAACTCTATAGTGGTAGCGTACATCAGGAACCAGGGCGGCACCCATTCACTTTTGTTTTTATACCTAACAGAGAATCATTTTCATGTCTCTCTATTCGTCATATACCGGGTCGTCTGAACGTACTAGCAGACTCGCTCCTCGGAAAGGTCGCCTGTTTCATATGTATGGACGCTCAACATGCGTTTATTTGTACAGTTTTGCTACCAGTGGGATCACCCCATGATTCTTTAGTTTACAACGCACTGGAACAATTAGTTACCGTCATTTGTCGCCATGTCCAGATTATTGAGCGCAGGCAGTAGACGCTCTGCAAATTCATGGGGAGGAATAATATGATATACGTATCCTCCTATTCATTTGATTCTATAGCTTACGTTTAAATTTAAACAGTGAATTCTACTGGTAGCACCTCTGTTGTCACAGAAATCTTGGATCAATATTCTCAAGTGTCTGTTTTGTGACGCTCCCCAGAAGCTTTCTTCTTGAGAGGGCCTTCTTTCAGGGGATGTTTTATTCTTCACGTTCCTCTTTGTCCATAGTGGCATATGGAGTCGATTAGACGTGAGGGAACCATTGCGGTTCCTATATTTTTTATTAGCTCACCTGAGCGAAGCTCAGTGGGAGCTTCACTGATCACATTCTGTCCGTCGTTAACTTGACATTATCGACTTCTCCAAAAAAACCACTAGCCCAATTTTATTCAAATGTTGGGTAAATGTTTATTACCTAATGCCAATTCAGATTTGTTCAAATGAAGTTGCCCCTCCTCCTGGGTGGTGCCATGCCCCCAAGGGGCACAAAATCTTTGAAAATCTTCTTCTCATGAACCAGCAATAGCACAGACTTGATATATGGTATGCAGCTTCCTTTTAAGGTGTAGACTCAGATTTGTTCAAGAGAAGTTTGATTTGCTATATTTGGCATCGTTATGGGAGGGGCAAAATTTTCTATTTTCCCAATCGAGAGGCTGATTTGAATCAAATTTTATGTGAGGGCTTATTAGGTCATAAGTACCTAATTTATGCCAAATTTTTTTTCCCCGTAGGCATGTGGGAACCGCAGGAGCTAGAAATAGAAAAAATTAAAATGCCCATATCGCCAAAATTGCACGGCACTGAGAATTTTTATTTGGTGTGAAGCGTCCTTAGGACAAACAGAAAGGATTGGTCAAAAAAAATTGCCATCAGTTTTATCATAGGGTACAGTTTCGGGACTTTGAAAAAGTGCTGAGTCAGCACTTTTTAACACTGTACGCAATGGAAAAAACATTAAAAAATCTTCTCCAGATCCAGCAGGCAGAATCTTTCGATATTTGGTATGCAACATTGTAGGGTGGATCTGATTCAAGTTTGTTCAAATTGGCCCCCTGGGTTTATATTTGGGCTCAGTATAGGAGCCCGAATTTGAACTTAGTGCATTTCAGGTAAATTTCTTAAAAAATCTTCTTCTCCAGATCCAGCAGGCAGAATCTTTTGATATTTGGTATGCAACATTGTGGGGTGGTTCTGATTCAAGTTTGTTCAAATCGGCCCTCTGGATTCATGTTTGGGCTCACTGTAGAAGCTTGAATTCAAACTTAGTGCATTTCAGGCAAATTGCTTTAAAAATCTTCTTCTTCAGATCCAGCAGGCAGAATCTTTTGATATTTGGTATGCAACAATGTGAGGTGGATTTGATTCAAGTTTGTTCAAACCGGGCCCCTGGATTCATATTTGGGCTCCCTATAGAAGCCTGAAATCGAACTTAGTGCATTTCAAGCAGATTTCTTAAAAAATCTTCTTCTCGAGATCCAGCAGGCAGAATCTCTTGATATTTGGTATGCAACATTGTGGGGTGGATCTGATTCAAGTTTGTTCAAATTGGCCCCCTGGGTTCATATTTGGGCTCAGTATAGGAGCCCAAATTTGAACTTAGCGCATTTCAGGCAAATTTCTTTGAAAAACCTTCTTCTCATGATTCAGCAGATAGAATCTCTTGATATTTGGTATGCAGTAGTGTTGTGCGGTTTTATTTTTCTTGTTTCGGTTCGGTTTCGGTTCGGTTATTTAAAAAAAACTTGGTTTATAGGTCGGTTTTCGGGTTTTTATAGTAAGACATCTGCAGTTTCCAACAGAAACTATGTAGTGTCGATATAATGCCCATACTGTCATATTTTCAATGATGATTTAATTGGCATTGACTAGCATTTGTGCTAAGTGTATAAATGGCAGGCATTATCAAAACAAAATAATATAAAAGAAAATAAAATGTAACAGTGTTTGTAGAATATCACCACTCACCAATTCTAGGCACATGCCCCCCCCCCCCCCCACCTCTGGTCTTTAAAGAGAGTCTATGATGAATTGATATTAACACATGGGTGTGAAAAGATCTAATTCACAATTTCCCAGGGCTCTATTCAGTGCTCACTCCTGGGTGGGGCCCTGGGCAGCCTTACAAAATGACCCTACCAGGCATTGCAAATAATAACAAGCGTTGCCAAGTGGGTCACCTAGGCACCCATCCTAACATATTTGACAATGAACTGATGTATGGACTCTTTTCAATATCCCCCCTCATCCCCCCACACACACACAGTGGTGACTAGTGCCACCATCCGCCCTAGTAAAATAATCAGCAATCATTTCATGTCAGCCTGGAATGGGAAAGTCATATTGTTTGTAGCTGGGTGGGCTTCAAAACGAACCACTTTACCAAATACCTATTGTCTCCCCCCCCCCCCCCCCCCCCGATCCCCCCCTCCCCCCCCCCACTCACACACACACACCTTGCGCATGCAATGGCTTTAGCTCAACGGAATTGATTTCACAAATTCAATGGTGTACTGTTATATATTGTAACTTTTTTGCGTTTGCCTCTTGCATTCCAATTTCTATTTCTACCTCTGATTTGTTCCTTTGTTGGCCCCCTTAAGGGCCTATATAAGTAATGAAATTTTGTTTATTTTGAAAATTCTCACCTCTCATATTCCTTAAATTCAGATTAAATGTACACAAATTATACATCAAAATGAAGGTTGGAATGTATAGAACACGAAACACACGTGTAATCAACTCATAGAGTCGACTGTCGGCACCATTGGTTCCTGGAAGTCTGCTGCCGTATTCGCACCAGAACTGATAATTTAATAATATTTCACGAAAACAACTTGTGGCCAAATGTGCTTTACATATCCAAGAACAAAGCTAGGAGATCAAAATTTTTCAAAACACGGCGACAGAGCTGCATGGGCGTAAATTCCAAAGCCTTTGCTTTTGTTTACGTATGAGTATACTTTCGATTTCCGGTCGACGTCATCGGACGGAAAAAGCATGTAAAAACAACGCTGTCTAAAATCAAATAATGAAAAAGATCACCTTTATACAGTATACTGTTATTAGATAGAGATTACACAGTTACCATATTCAATGCAAGGTATCATTTTACCTGTTGAAATTTCTTAGAATTACGATTTTGTTTTTTGGTAATCGGTGAAGTCGACCCACGTTGAAGTCGGCCCGAGTGAAGTCGACCCAAAAAAGTTAAGTCAACCCACTTTTTGGTGATATCGACCTGAAGTGATCTCAAGCCGAAAAAAGTTAAGTCGACCCACTTTTAAAATCCTTGAAGTGATCTCGACCCAAAAAAAGTTGAAGTCAACCCACTTTTAAAATCCACTTCAGACCATCTCAGATCCACTTGAAATGGACTGGAGACCGCCTCAGGCCCCGTTTGAAAAGGGGGAATATAAGTGATCTCCACCCACTTTTGAAAATGACAAGATACCATCATTAGATTCACTATGGACATTGACCATCTCAGACCTCGTTTGAAAGGGGAACATAAAACAACAACAACAACAACAAAAATTTCAAAGCGATTTATTCAGGCCATAATAACACCGTTATAATATTAATTTTCATCGAGCATAAAGAAAGATATAGCAAAATTTTGTGACAATATAAAATATAACGTACATTACAGGCCATAATAACACTGTCATAATTTTCAGCAATCAAAAAGCGTGAGATAAATTTCTACCCCTCTGCGTGACGATATGATAATAATAATAATACTTTGGCCAGTCGCTGATTTGTCGCGGTTCTCGAACGAGAAGGCCTTGGTTACCCCTGTACTCCCAACTGCCTCCCTATTCCCACGAATCTCCTCTCCTCCCAACACTCGGAGACGAACTGCTTGATGACATCTCTTGCCCCATTCATCCCAATCTCTCCGATTAGCATATTAACCCTCTCCTTTGAGTCTCCCCCTAACCACATGTCCTTCATTCTCCCATCCCACTTCTGATTAAGCACAAACATGATAAATCAATAACATAAAAACACTGCTCGTTATCCCAATGTGGAATTGTGACCCCCAGATTCCTGCATCGCGACTATGATAAAGCACAAACATGGTAAAACAACAACATAAAATGATAAAACATATAGCACATCAATAGTCAGTAATATGATACATCAGAAACATAACACTTCGATAATAAAATGGATTAACTGGTAGAATGTTGGGAGCCCTATTTTAAAGTTTTCAGAAAATCAGAAAATAGCCCGAGGATGGAGATGGCCATGAACTCACGGAACCGATAAGCCAAGAAGAAGTGGCTAACACAATTAAAAAATGTAAGTCTTCTTCTTCCCCAGGAGGGGACGAGGTCTCATACAAAATCCTGAAACAATGTCCCAATACTTTTTTCGGTAGACTCACTAACCTCCAAATGTTGAAAAAATGGAATTTATCTGTGCTTATATATTGCTAGTTCTGTTTATACAAAACAAACAAACCGATAAAAGTGAGTTGCCGCAGTTGTTGTGTTAAGGACAGAACAAAGGGATTGGTCTATCAAAGTGAGTTACTGCTGACCATTCTTTTTTATCGAATGAAACATTAAAGTAATTAGCCACTTTTCATATATCATTGACGCCGACAAACAGCGGAATGTCCTGAGCTGTCTTTTTTTCATAAGTTAGCTAGTAAAACATAAACGAATGCGGACAAGGGTCTTAAAAGGATAAATTCCACTTCTATTGAGTTACAAAAATTTCTAACAGTAACCAAGACACTTTTAGATAGGGATGGAGATGGCTTTCAATAAATTTTAAAAGTGGGTTGAGATAACTTTTTTCGGGACGAAATCACTTCGGGTCGAATTCACTTTTTTGGGTCGAGATCACTTTTTTGGGACGACTTCACTTTGGGTCGACTTCAACGTGGATTGACTTCACTGCTATTCTGTTTTTCGATGGAAATTCGTGGTAACGAGTCATTTGCACATGTCTGTCGAGCATGGAAGCCATCTTCAATAAAAAATGCAGACAATGTTGTCCTTTTCTAAAATGCAGTCCTATCGCTGTATTCGAAAGTGTTTTGAATGCCTAGCTTTGTTCTTGGATACATGAAGCACATTTGGCCACAAGTTGTTCTGATGAAATATTATTTTATCATCAGTTCTGGTGCAAATACGGCAGCAGACTTCCAGGAACCAGTGGTGCCTACAGTCGACTCTATGAGTTGTTTACACATGTGTTTCGTGTTCTATACATCCCAACCTTCATTTTGATGTATAATTTGTGTATATTTAATCTGAATTTAAGGCATATGAGAGGTGAGAATTTCAAAATAAACAAAATTTTATTACTTATATAGGCCCTTAAAGTAAGTTGTGTGGGAATGCAACCGTGGCATGTTGACAGCGATATTATGGAACGCAGCTTTTTCCCGTGGATATGGACGATTCGGTCTTGGGACGTTTCGGCCTCGGGACATTTCGGTTCAAGACGTTTTGGCCTTCATATATTGAACTAAATAGAATAAGAACTTGCGGTATCGTGTTTTTAGTGGGCCAAAGCCTTCAGGACAAATCGTCTTGGGTCGGAACATCCCAAGACTGAATTGCAGTAAAACCTCTTCCCGGATAAGCACATCAAGGGAGGCAACAGACTACATCCGAAACACGTGGTGGGGCAACCCGTGACAAATGTTATTTTCGAATACAACAATGAAATGCCAAGACCTTTTTCTGATATGATATTATTCCCTGTCCAACAGATTATAGATAAGTAATTTTAATTAAACCAGTTGACTATGTCATACAAACCTGTTCAAAAACGAAGCCAATTGTGCAAGGTATTTCCTGTAATCAGTGAAATGTAGGCGTGTTGGCTGTCTGTTTTGTCATTCTCACAGAAAACACAACCCATTTTTACATCAACGATGTGTGATTGACAACTTGTCATACATCATTCTCGAGTGATCTGGACATGCTGCAGTGACCCCTTTACACCCAGAATGTGGCGTGCATTGACGACACTGTTATTTCCTGACAAAGCTTGACATTTCAGACATTGTTAGTGCAAACTGAATAAAGAAAACATCTTTTCCCGACATTTTAGGAAAAAACCAAAACCGTACTCATTTACCAGTTACACTGTTTCGGTTTCGGTTTTCAAGCAAAACCGAAACTGACTTATAAAACCGGTTAACCGTACAACACTAGTATGCAGCATGCTTAGGGGGGTGAGATTCAAGTTTGTTCAAGCCAAGTCCCTGGGTTCATATTTGGGCTCACTGTGGTAGCCCGAATTATAACTTTGTTCAAAATGAGGAATATTTTTATACTGTACCAATGACCCAGACTTAGCTGGTGCAAACTCATTAAATTCAGGGCCAAACACAAATTTCCCCCCCCCCCCCCCCCACCCAATCCCCAAAATTTGCATCAAAAACTAAAAATTAGATGTCCTGGTAGGTCCTCCATACTTTACTATACTGCGCATGCGCAGTGTCAAGGAGGTCTCAAAATTCCTGCCAAAATGTCATTCTTTGTTTGGCCCTGTAAACAGTGTCACATCACTGATATTTGTGCTGTAAATCTCAGTTTTAATGATGCCAGATACATAATTATGAGAGAAATGGTGGATAGGAAGTGCATTTAGGATGAGGAGAGGAGAAAAACAGTGGTTTCCAATGTTCAGGGCTGTAACTTAAAAAATTTTTTTGAAAATTTATTCATGTTGCCTATTTTCGAGGCATTGCCTTGCTGTTGTCATTCTTGCCATGAATGTTCCATTGTTTGTTCAGTGTTTCCTCTCTCCCTTTCCTTCATTCCCCCCTTGCCATTCTCCTATGCTTTGGCTTATTTTTGTAATTTTTATTACTGAAAATTTCTTGAGAGTTTTGGCTTGGAAACAGAATTTTTTTCTGTTCTTTCCCCATGTCTACGTCCTCACCCTAGGGGTCTTTAGGCGTTTTAGGTCTGCATCTACCATCTGATGCTCTGCAGTCTCTTCTGGGGAAGGCTCTGTTTAGCATCAGATAGTGTTTAAATTGGACACTGATTACTGGGCCGTGTTTACCAGTGCCTGGAGTCAGTTTTCTGGTTTGTTTACACTTTTTGTTACCTGCGTCGCCAGCGGCAGAGCAGGTCTAGTAACCGCTCGACTCCATCCGTCATTCCCTCAGTCCATCAGTCTGTCAGAAACACTTTTTTCCGTCAAAGTTTTCTTGGCTTCTATGAAAGGGAATGATTTTATATTTGGTCTACTGCTTCATAATGATGAGTTGTATCGTGTAAGCAATTTTCATATCTGCCGTGCAGCCACTTCCTGTTTGCCGATACTTTGAAATTTTACTGTACCCACTGAACATTGAAATTTTCCGTCAAGGTTTTCTCGGCTTCTATGCAAGGGATTGATTTTATATTTGGTCTGCTGCTTCATAATGATGAGTTGAATCGTGTAAGCAATTTTCAGATCTGCCGTGCAGCCACTTCCTGTTTGCCGATACTTTGAAATTTTACTGTACCCACTGAACATTGAAATTTTCCGTCAACGCTTTCTCGGCTTCTATGCAAGGGATTGATTTTATATTTCATCTGGAGCCTGATAATGATCAGTTGTATCATGTATGCAATTTTCAGATCTGCCATGCAGCCACTTCCTGTTTGCCGATTCAGTTGCATGCAGCGACGCAGGTCCAGACCCGGTATTGGTCTTGGCTTGTTTATGTTGACAACGGTTACTTCTGATAAGTGATTCCTTGTCTTCTGCCTTGATTATTCATAATAAGATACATTAATATTGTCCGTAAGTGTTGCATTAATTTTTTCAGAATAATTTAAAATTTTTGTCCACACTTAGGCTTTTTTGGGATCCATTTGGGCTCTGGGTTCTCTTTGGGAACTTGGGCTCTTCTGAAAAAATTTTTTCAAAAAATGTTTTCTTTTTGAATTGTTTTTTCATATTATTATAATGGATTTTTATACTATGTACCTTTGATTGCAAGGTTTATTGCGGGTTCTATGATTGATTATTTTTACAATGAAAGATTATTGTTCAAATTGTAATGGAAGGAAGTCTTCCTCTGATTCTCATGATTTCTGCATTAATTGTAGTCAGTGTACCCGCACTAAGCCTTGTTCTATATGTAGCAATTGGGATGACAAACGTTGGACACGTGTGTCACTGTATATTGTTAGCGGGGAGCAGGACATGCCGGTCCTCTCTCCGCAAGGTCACTCAAGTTTTTCACTCTCTTTTTCAGAGGAACAAGAATTGGGTGATGTTTCCGTGATGTCTTCCAGAGCGCGTCTGTCGTCACAATCCAGAGAAGGGCTAGCGGCAAAAGTGCTCATAGATATGCGGCAATTGCCCAAGAGGCCCATAGTAGGGTCGTCAGCGTTGGCGTCTACGTCCGCTAGCTGGCCCGGTGTCGCATCTATTTACCGAATGGTACAGCACCCAGGTTCGTCTGTTACAGTTCAGGAAAGAGTTAAGGGTGTTGCGAGCACTATTAACATTCCTCAGGCACACCCAGTGATGACGGATCTTGGTTTAGGATGGAAGAAGCCTTTGGGTTCGGTCCCTAGCTCGTCCAGCTCCACCTGGGCTGCGAGTGAGAGAGGTCTCTCTCTCGTACAACAACATCGCGGTCCGGATGTTGTTGTACAAAACATTCCTCAGTCGGAGCTTACGTCCACCCCTCGGGATGCTCCGGTGTATAAACAGTCCGGAGAGGCTTATCAAGGGCTTCTTCCTCCTCACGTCAGTGCACTCGACCGCACCTTGGCTACGTGACCGCTGATATCCAGCCGGCATCACCTTCCAGAGATTCCTCGACAGCCAGGTCACGCAATCCGATAGCCAAGGATTCGAGGCCACCTTCATCTGGACGTTTGCATAAGAGAAGTATGCTAGAGACAACGTCCACGGAGCTTCCTGCGGCTAAATCACGCAAGACCACAGCTCCGCAGGTCTTGTTAACGGACTTGCTATTGCAGATAGCACAAATCATAGCAGCATCCGGCAGAAGCCCTATCAGAGCAGGAAGAATTTGATGATGCTGGGTCGGTACATTCCACAGCTGGATCGGGAGCGGACGACCGAGATATCCAGGAAGTCCGTCAGGATGGCGAAAGGGATATGCATGCATTGGAGTTCTCCCTTTCGGAACAACACAAAATCGCCGTCGAGTTAATCCAGCATTTTCTTCCTGATGTTGTTCCAGCGGACCAGGATGCTGCTCATCCTGATAGGAGGCTTATAGCGCCACTGGACACCAAATTTTTTAATTGGTTTAGGGACACCGTCCCAGAGTTTCCGTCTCAGTCCAGGAATGTCTCACAGACATTTGAACTTTTGAATGACACTATCAATAAACTTGCTGGTAAATCGGGCAAGTCAGCCTTCCTATCAGCTAATGCTCTTAATCTGCCTTTCATTAATGCTAGGAATAGATTTGAAACGGCAAGACAGGGCGTTCAGAGAGTTCCTCTGCGTCTAGATGACCAGGCTGAAGACCTTGAATTATCCATGCTGTCGTCTATGTCTATTCATAGCTCTACCTTGGAAACTACAATATCTTCGAATAGAGCAAATTTAGACGCACTCTCGTACGTAGATCACCTTACCAGAGCATTGTCGTTACGCCTTGAAGGGCAAGAATTTCAGGATGTACAAACGTCTCTGAGAGTTCTGTCAAGGGCTATTGCCTATTCTACATATAACTCCGCCCTTTCAGTGGCTAATCTGGAGTTGCTGAGATGTGGCAGAACCCTAGCTACGTCCACAAGAGTGGATAGTAAGGTGAAAAACTCTCTTAGTGTCGCTCCGGTCTCCGGAGAGCTTTCTGCTATTTACGATAAGTTAACTAAGAAAGCTTCAGACTCTTTGCTTTTTAAGTCCGCTTCTAATAAGTCGGAACCAGCAGAAAAAAGTAGGCCTGGATCTTCTGGGACGAGCACGTCCAGGGGAAGTTCCTTTAGAGGTGCGTACGTGCGCCTCTAGGCCTTATTCTCGAGACCGTCAAGGCAGCGACTCTAGCAGGGGCCATAACGCTGGCTGTAATAATAGGTCAGACACCCCTAGATCGACGGTGTGGGTCAGGGAGGACCTGGTTTCTCCTTCAGCAAGCCTCGCAGGTCCAAGAAGTGATGGTGTAGACCTCTGTCGCATTCCTGTGGGCGGAAGGTTGCCGAGTTATTTACAAAATTGGGAATTGATTACGGAGGGCCCTTGGGTTCGAAGGGTAAATGCGGAAGGACTGAAACTGTCCTTCAAAGGAAAGCCTCCGTTAACTCGAAGTCCAAGATGGACTCAACTTCCGTCGAATATTCTAAAAAGAGACGCTCTTCTTTCAGAAGTTCAGTCTCTTTTACCGAAGAATGCGATAGAGGTCGCAGAAAACCAGGAATCTCCAGGTTTCTACAGCCATCTGTTTCTGGTTCCCAAACCAGACGGCTCGTTCGTCCAGTAATAGATTTAAGCTGGATAAACAAGCTGATTGTGGCTCCAAAATTTTATATGTAGTCCAGGCACATTAGACATAAAAATGAGAAAGTAAAGAAAAAAATCGGAGAAAGCTGATTTTTTTTATATGTTTCCGGGACACACATTGCGGATAAAGTGTGAAAAGTCCCCGTGAATCCGAGTTGAGCTTTTTTAGTTATAGCGTTTTTTTGATGAAAAAAACAATTTAAAAAAAAATTCGACCCAGCTCCATATTTCTTATTCTTATTCGCCTTAGTAGGGTGAGAATCATAAATATCGTGCTGAATTATATTGAGAATACATATCCCCAACAGAAAATGCCAACTTTGTACCAATCCTCACACTCAATGGTGAAATATTCACGAAAATGTACAAAATTACGAAAAAAATTTTATTGTATTTTTATACTGTACCAATGACCCAGACATAGCTGGTGCTAACTCTTAAAATATAGGGCCAAACACAAATTTTGCCCCCCAATCCCCAAAATTTGCATCTAAAACTAAAGAAAACATGTCCTGAAAGGCCCTCCACACTTCGCCCCTACTGCGCATGCGCAGTGTCAAGGACGTTCCGAAATTGGCGCCATTTATCATTCTAAGTTTGGCCCTTCATCAGTTAACATCTGACTGATCTTTGTGCTTTTAAATCTCAGTTTAAATGATGCCAGACACATAAATATTAGTGAAATGGTGATTCTAAGGAGGATAGAAAAGGAGGAGAGGAAAAGAATGTGTGACAGAATATTATCAGGGCTGTAACTTAAAATTTTTTAATGAAATTATGTTAAGTTACCTATTTTCAAGGCAGCAGCCATTTTGTTGTCATTCTGATTATTTAGTTACACTGTTTTTTCAAGTGTTTTTCCTCTCTCCCTGTCCTTTAAGTTCCCCCTTGCTATTCTCCCATGCTTTTGGCATAATTTCTGTAATTATTATTACTAAAATTTCTTGGGAGTTTTAGCTGAATAACAGAATGAATTCTGTTCTTTCCCCATGTTTACGTCTTCACCTACGGGTGGTTAGGCGTTGTGTTCTGCATCTACCATCTGATGTTCTGCAGTTTCTTCCCTGGAAGTCTCTGTTTTGCATCAGATGGTGTATTTTTGGTAACTGATTTCGGGCCTGGGTGCCTGGAGTCTTTTTTTTAGTGTTTTTACACTCATTGTTTACATTTACAACAGCCCTCTGTGTGAGGGGGGGATTTCTAAATAATAATATCTTTATGTTATTTTAATCATAACTAGATACATTATTATTGTTCGTAAGTGTTGAATAAATTGTTTAAAATATTTTTAAAATTTTTGTCCACACTTAGGCTTGGGATCCATTGGGGCTCAACGTTACTTTTCAGAAACTTGGGCTGTTCTGAAAAAATATTTTTTCAAAATATTTTGATTTCAATTATTTTTTCTATATTAATGGATCATATTATTATTATGTATTTTGATTGCCAGGGGTTAGTGCGAGTACCAGGACTTGTTTTCTTTTCACATTGAAAGGATATTGATCAAAGAGGAAGTCTTCCTCTGACCTTATTATCATTCTATATGTGGTCAGTGTACTCGCATTAACTCCTGTTCTGTATCGTATGATTTCGATGACAATATGGGAAGCGTATGTCACGGTATGTTGTTGGGGATTTGGACACTCCGGTCCTTTCCCCGCAGGGTCACTCTACTTTATCAATTTCTATTTCAGACGATCAAGATTAGGGTGATGTATCTGTGATGTCTTCCAACAGTGTGCCTCCGTCGTCACAAGTAATGAAGGGCTAGCGGAAAAGTGCTCATGTAATACGCCAATTGCCTAAGAGGACCCTAGTAGGTTCGACGGCCTTTGACGTCCGCTAGCTCGCCCGGTGTAGCGTCCATTCATCGAATGGTTCGCCAGCCGGGTTCGTCCGTTGCGGTCTAGAAGGAATTTTGGGGTGATGCGAGCACTATAAAATTAACTTAATGCACACCCAGTGACGGCGGATCGGAGGGAGAACGGAGGAAGCCTTTTAGTCCGGTTCATAGCTCGTTCCGGTCCATCCGGACGGCAAGCGAGAGAGGCCCCTCTCTCATTCTACAACATCTGGCCCCAGATGTTGTGGTACAAATGTGTCGTTAGCGGAGCATACGTCCGTCGCTCGGGACGCTCCGTTGTATTGGCAGTCCGCTGAGACTGCTAAGGCTTCCTCTTCTCGTCAGCGCACACGACCGCACCTTGGCTGCGTGACCGCCGATATATTACCAGCTTCGCCGATCAAGGATTCTTCGGCGACCAGGTCACACCATCCGGCAGCCAGGGATTCGAGACCGATGGACTCCAGACGTTCGCATAGGAAAAGTATGCGGGAGCCATCTGATGCGGAGCTGCCCTCGGCGAAGTAGCGATAGACTGCGCCTCCGCAGGTCTCGACGCCGGACATTCTTGTGCACATAGCACAGATTATCGCAGCACCCCAGCAGCCGATAGAAACGGTGTCGGATAGAGAATTATCCGACAGCGCTGGGTCGGTAGCCGGGGACTCGAGGCCTGCAGACTCCGGACGTTCGCATAGGAAGTGTGCGGGAGTCAACGTACACGGAGCTTCCAGCGGCAATGCATCGTAAGTCCGCTACTGCACAGGCCTCGGGAACGGACGTGCTTTCCTTAATAGCACAGTTTATCGCAGCATCCCAGCATCAACTGAATCTGTCGCATATATTTTATCCGACGATGCTGGGTCGGGACGCTCCGCGGAAGCGGGTACGGACGTCCGAAAGTTTCATCCGGTCCGACGGGATACCGAAAGGGATTCGGTGGATTTCAAGCTTTCCCTTTCGGAACAACATATGCTGCGATGCCGGATAAGAAACTGATAGCGTCGGTGGACTTAGAAATTTTTGGTTCGGTTCAGGGACATCGTCCCTCAGTTCCGACATAGTCCAATAATGTCACACAAACTTTCGAATTATTGAACGACGCTATATATATTATTATTTTATGCTTGCTATCCAAGCATTTCTGGTTTCTTGTTCGAAGAGTTATGGAGATGTCTTTCAAAAGTGTGCCTCTGTCGTCATAGTTAATGAAGAGTTAGCGGCAATAAGTGCTCATGGAATATGTCTATCGCTTACGGAGTGACATTCGCTAGCTCACCCGGTGTAGCGTACATTCATCGAATGGTTCGGCTGCCGGGTTCGTCCGTTGCGGTCTAGGAAGGAGATTTGGGTGATGCGAGCACTTTAATTACTTTAGTACTCACCCAGTGACGGCAGATTGAGGACAGATCGGAGGAAGCCAACAACATAGGGGACCGCATGTTGTGGTTCAGATATTTTACATTCGGAGCATATGTCCGTTGCTCGGGACGCTCCGTTATATTGACAGTCCGAGAGACTGTCTTTAATGCTTCCTCATCCTCGCAGCAGGGCACACGACCGCACATTGGCTACGTGACCTCGAGTATCCGATCAGTTTCGGCATTCAGTGATTCCACAGCGAATAGGTCGCGCCATCCGGTAGCCAAGGGACACGAGGCCTATACACTCCGTTCGCTCGCATATTGGAAGTATGCATGGGGTAACGATCTCGGAGCTTCCTGCGGCAATGCATCGTAAGACCGCTGCTCCTCAGGCCTCAGTGACGGACGTGCTATCCGAGTTAGCACAGTTGTTTCGCAGCATCCCAGCAATTGTCGGTTTCTCGGTCGAATCAGGAATTATCCGACGGCGCTGGGTCGGTGCGGTCCGCGGTTGCATCAAGCTACGGACGACCGAACGCTTTATAGGGTCAGACAGGATGGCGAAAGGGATTCGAAATATTTCGAGTTTTCCCTTTAGTAGTATCGGAAGATGCCTTTCATATCTTATGGCATTTCTTCCAGTGATTATTTTTCGGACTTCATTGCTGCGATCTTGGATAAGAGACTTATAGCGTCATTGGACTCGGATTTTTCGATCGGTACAGGGACTTTGTCCCTGACTTACCGACGCAGTCCAATATTGTCATTACAACATGTGTTTTATTTTTCGACGCTATATATTTATATATATATACAAGCCTGCTACTAAGCATGATAGTTTAGTTTCTTGTCCGCGTGGCTCATTTCTGCCATTTTATCTTTTTTACATATAGTTTATTTTGGCAGAGCAGGGCATACCGAGAGTTCATATGCGTCTAGACGGTGTGATTAAAGACTGCATATATTCTTTTTCGCCGTTTATGTCTTTTCCAATTTCAATGTTGGGAACGACATTATGTATAGTAGACTTAACTTAGACGCTTTATTATACGTAATCCGCCTTACTGAGGCGTTATCATTACGTCTTCAAGAAAAGATTTACGGGATATTATTCTCAATGTAATTTCTTTTGAGGGCAGTAGTTTGTTCACGTATAACTCCGCCCTTCAGTGGCTGATTGGAGTTGGTTAGACGTGATGCAGCCCTAGCTACATCCACGCGTGGATAGTAGGTTAAGAACTCTCTCAGAGTCGCTTCGTTCTCGGAGGAGCTTCTCTTCGACGGCAACTTTCCGGCAATCCATGAATTGCTTGATTTATACATTCTCTTGTCTATCTAGTGTTACAAGAGATTCAGACTGGGGCAAACATTCGGTGGTTGACTCAGAGAGTGCCGCCGCAGTTGCCGGACCCGAGTGTGGCTGTTATGACGGTTGCCAGTCAAACAGATTGGGATATATACTGATCCCTATGGATTCGAAGTGCCAGGGTCTTTGGGTTCCGCAGTCTTTTAGCTATCAGTTTAACTTCCGCGGAATAATGTTTTTTTAGGCTTGCTTTATGTCATTGCATGAACATTATTCAGAAACGCATGCCCAAATTCCTGTCCTTTAATTCGACAGTAGTGGCGTATCTCCGGAACCAGGGAGGCACTCTTTCGTTTCCGTTATTCAATTTAATGGAAAGAATCCGTCTGTTGGTTATAGTACACCAAGTATGTGTTGGCTTGTCCAGATCTCTGAGCTAATACTGTTAACGCTCTATTGATCTATAGGACGGAATGATAGGATACGCGTATCCTCCGGCGCTGTTGTTTTAGCAGGTATTGCTAAGATAAACAACCACAATACATTTCTGTTGATAGCATCTCTATCTTCACAGAGATCATGAGTAATTTACTCTCTTGTCTACTGTGGATCTTAACGTGAAATCTTCCTCTATGTGAGGATCTTTTTTCACTGGGTAAATCGTGTCATCTTTATCACAACCAGCAAGGTCGCAACCTTCATGTATTCCGTTGTGTGGTCCGTATTGCATTGTAAGCACTGTACTGGACGAGCTTTGGACGCGATTTCTTACTATAGGAGATCCTCTTCTTCGCTATTCTATGCGACTAAAGTGGAGGCTCTTCCGTCGTGGTGTAGGGATCATTATGTTCATATGGTTGATCCCTCCATACTACTCATTGCTATTTTTTTAGTATACTTGTTTCACAAGATCTACTGCAGCCTGTTGTTATTTAGGTTATAGGTTTATGTTACCTCATACCTATGCACTCTACGATAGTTTACAATTGAGTCTTTTGTCTCTTTATCTAAGTCAGTAACTTTTTGATAAATAGACTTAGAATCTTTAGATTAAATTCCTATACGGATTTTAACTTCAGGTTCTTATTTAGCTAAGTAATCATTTGAGCCTCTGGAAACAGTAGTTTTCAAATTCTGACCTTTTAGACAGTAATTCTGTTGGTTTCTCTTTTACTGTAGAGTCAGTGAGTTTCATGCACTATCGATGGATGATTTTCACTTTCATAGTTTCGGAATCAATACTTCCGTTACTATTTAGGTTGGATTGTTGCATAAGAGTTAGGCTCCTATTATCTGGAACCTATTATTTTAAGGTCCTTCCGTCTTCGTATGGGCATAGGCCTTTACTCTTTCCGGGTACAGTTTATGTATTTATAAACAGATATCTGTTTATTACAAGGGCGTAAGCTTCTTCTGTCTTTGATGTCTAGTAGAAGGACGTTACGCTCCATTTTATTGTTAATGGATTCTATTAACTAGCGTACTGCTTATGGTATATCATTGGCTTAGCAGTTGTGCTTAAGATTTCGGCTCATGAAGTAAGAGTTCTTCTACTTCTTGGGCTTACATTAATAGTGTTGCTATTATAGATTTTTGAAGGCTGCTCATTGCGCTCAGCCATCCATTCATGAATTTTATCTCAGAAATATCGAGTCCATTTCTGGAGGCCTCTATTGTTAGGTCTATTTTCTACTGCTCAGAATGTCATTCACTTAACAGTTGCTACTATAGCTAGGTAGGCTGTCTGTTTCGGCAGTGTCTCCGTTCGGCTGCCCTCTTCGCTCTGGGCTATTTGACCCAGGGCAAGAAAAAGGGTGGGGGGGGGAGGGTGTTCCCTTGGGTCACCTGTTTTTACTATGAAAACAAGGGGATACCTCCTCCGGAGTTAGTAATTCTGAGCTGTTATTGGGATGGTTGTTTAGTGAGAAGTTTAAGTTTATAAAATTCATTCAAGTCTTAGTTTTTAAAGTATAGCTTTTGAATATTGCATATGTCAACGGACATGATTATGCAATTCTCACACACTTTTATGAGTATAAGAGTCTCTATTCTCTAGACTTACTTTATTATTGGCTTACTTTAAAAATTATTAGTATAAGGATTATTGGATATTAATAGAGTACATGGATGTATGAAGCTCAATTTTTGGAAGGTGTTGTATCTTTCTAATTTATCATAAATAAGAAAGATACATGTAAGGCCTATTACTTCTTTTCCCTACAGGGGATGACTCTATTTTATTTTATTGAGCGTATTCCATTTTGCTCTATGTCCTTGGCCCTCCAGCCTTTTTACTATTCAGCTATGTCTGGGTCATTGGTACAGTATAAAAATGTTAAAAAATTTATAGTAATTTATATATTTTTTATACTTACCAATGACCCAGACGGGGATGGCCCTCCCAGGAGTTGGGAACTCTTGCCTCCCCGCTGAGTACATAGCGCTTACCAGGCACTGGTTATTAGAATGATAAATGGCGCCAATTTCGGAACGTCCTTGACACTGCGCATGCGCAGTAGGGGCGAAGTGTGGAGGGCCTTTCAGGACATGTTTTCTTTAGTTTTAGATGCAAATTTTGGGGATTGGGGGGCAAAATTTGTGTTTGGCCCTATATTTTAAGAGTTAGCACCAGCTATGTCTGGGTCATTGGTAAGTATAAAAAATATATAAATTACTATAAATTTTTTAACTTTCATACACACAACGGTACACAACGTCCATTAAATCAAATCTACGACTACTTTGGGAGTTAAATTATATATCAAAAATTGCAGAAAAGCAGTGGCTTTATAATGATATATAACAATAGTCATTTATTCCATAATGAACTGGTGAAACGTGTGAAATATTAACCATACCCCCTAAACTCAAATTCAAACGTGTTTGAAGAAAGCCAAACACTAGATAACATAGACTGAACAGAAGTCAATGAAATATTCTGTGGACTTGCCAGAGGTGACTGTACAACAGCTGACGCTGTCAATCAAGAAAGTGTCAACCATCTACTGTCAAAATTACACAGACTGCTCCAGAATGCGTCCGTAGGATGCACAGGAAAGCTTTGGGTACAATACTACGAGCAAATAGGTCTTCTCCAGTTGTTCTTGAGAGCAGAGCGCACAGGCGACTGGGAACTCCACACATATTGTGTTCGCAATATGATTCCAGTATTTCACGCAGGTGGTCATTTTGCATACGCAAAAAGTTCTCATCTCTCTATTTGCAGCAGATGAATGAGCTAACAGAAATAATGCAACAGGATGATTTGAAGTTGTTCACTGAGAAAGGTTACTTTACCATAAGGCACTCAGATAAATTCTGGGACGGGATATATTCTGATCAGACCATAGAGCAGTGTTTAATGAGAATGTTCAAGCTCCCTGGTGGTCTCACACATGGCAGGGGAATAACCGATAGCACTGTTGCGAAATGGGTACATGGACTACCTCTTTGCCTTCCGATATGTAATGCTCTCGAAAATTTTGTTCATGTTCGCACTGGTCATGGCGAACAACAACGGGATCTCCGTCAAATTTCACAATTGACTGATGCCAATGATATCACCAAATTATTGAACTGGCTCAGAGTGCATTCCCCCTTTCAGAATAGAGATCCACTACAATTAGTCTCTATAGCGACCGGGCTTGTGGCCGACGAAACTGTGAACTGTGACCAAGTTCGCAAAATTGGTGAATGTTGCGTATCGAATGTTGTAAGCAAAACGTTCAACAGCATCAAACTACGACGTGTTGACACTGTGAAGTCTTTCGCATCGATGACAAATAGCATCAAAGTCCGTGGAAGTAAGGTAGTGATTGACCCCACAATTCTGTTCAACCGCATCACATGTGTTATTCAGTCACAAGCAGAGATGGAAGAGTATCTCAAATATGAACTCGCCCCGAAACCACCAGCATTGTTTGATTCTGCTGGAATGAGGAAGACACGGAAAAGCACGCTCGGTAAGATCCTCAAAACATACGGTTCCGAGCAAACTAAAATCCCAGAACATTCTCTGTTTGTTGTAGATGGTGGATTTTTATTGAGGGCAGTTGTATGGCCTAAACAGTCGTCATATAAGGACATATGTACATCATATTCCAATTATCTAGTGAGACATTTTGGGGCGAACGTCGTGGTTGTTTTTGATGGTTATGCTTGTACAATGTCGACAAAGGGCATGGAACAAGCCCGTAGATCTAAAGACAGGTATTCCATTGATATCAATATCTCACCCGAGTTACCAGCCACCACACCCCAATCCGATTTCCTTGCAAATGCCAAGAACAAAACCCAACTGATCGATCTTCTAATGCAGGAGCTATCTGCTATCAATATTCAGTTCAAGCAGGCCGAGGCTGATGCTGATGTACTGATAGCCGAAACTGCACTTGACATCGCTCAAGATGACAACAATGTTGTCGTTGTGTGAACAGACACAGACTTGTTAGTCATTCTTACCTCTCGAGTTCAACCGGGATGTAATATTCACATGATGTATTCCATTACCCCAAACTTACTAGTTTCAGTTAGTGAAATAGCAACCAAAATGGGTGACCATAGAAGCAACCTCCTTGTAGCACATTCTATAAGTGGTTGTGACACTACTTCTGCACTCTTTCGAGTTGGTAAGAAGAAAGTATTCAGTACAATTGTCTCCGATGTTACTAGCGACTCACAACAGTATGTCAACACAATTTTGGCGGATGACAGTACACCAAGTGCAGTAGCCGCTGCCGGGGAACAACTTCTCCTGATCTTATACGGGAGTAAAACTGTTTCCTCTCTCGAACAATATAGATATGTCACTTACAAGCGTTATGTAGCAAAATCTAAACTGAATAAACCCATCGACCTAGCCTCACTCCCACCAAGCAGCGATTCTGCGCAACAACATGTCTACAGATGTTATCTCCAGGTCCAACAATGGCTGGGCACTTCGCTTCCTCCGACGGATTGGGGGTGGTCGCTAGACAATGGACTTCTTGTACTGACTGCAGCCACAAAGCCATGTGCCCCCGATAACCTACTGAATCTGATCAGTTGTGGTTGCAAGAGTGCTTGTACAAAAAGGTGTGGGTGTAAGAAGGCAGGACTCTCTTGCTCAGGTTTGTGTAATTGCAGTTCGGATTCTTGTAACAACCACAGAAACACTGTCCTGTCGGAAATTTCTGAGTTCGATGAATAATATGTATATAGGTCATGTCATTTCTGTATATAGTGTTGATAATAGTCAATGTAACTTAATCCATGTTGATTGATTTGTACATTCTGTAAATATTATTTATTGATTTTTGTACATTCTGTAAATATTATTTATTGATCTAATGCTGCCAGACACAGACGTGTCTGTTCGGTCCCAAGCCCGAAAATAGTTGAGTTCTCATGCTGACGAATTTTATGCCAAAAGGGGAACTCGGCCAGAAGCAGAGGGGGTCTTCCATAATGTCTATTTTGTAAGCAATGATAAAAGTCTTCAAATGGTGGTGGATTTTTTATCGTCTGTCCAACTAACATCCCGTTCTGTACTACGACCCTTTGGGCAAATCCGTTAGGAAAATCGTCATTTTTTGCGTAAATCCGATACTTTTTTGTGAATTTTCAATAATTTTTCGCAGAAATTGTCACAGAATGCACATTTTCCTCTAGGTAAATGTATATTAGACATTATGTAGCTCGAAATATGCGTAAACAAAAAATACAGTTGGATCAATTCGAGGTTACAAAGTTCATGCGATTTTTTTTTATTTTTTTCAAACGCGTTTTCGAAAAAAGGCTGTAGAAAAAAAAGCTCAACTGGGATTTTAGGGGACTTTTGTCTAATCGTTTAGTGACATGTACTCGACATTCCCTGAAAAAATCAGCTTTCTCCGATTTTTTTCCCTAGTGAAACCTAATGTTCTTGGGCTAATGGAGACCATTCGATCGATCAGAACGAGCATTCAAGTGAACGACTATGCTGCGAGCATAGATCTCAAGGATGCATACTTTCACATCATGCTACATCTGGCATTCAGAAAGTATCTTCGGTTCGCTGTCCTGGGGGTTGTATATCAGTTCCGTGCGATGTGCTTCGGTCTGAATCTAATGCCCTGGGCTTTCACTCGGATAATGAACTCGGTTATGACTTACTTCCGAGCTCATTCGTCTGCGGTAATGTTGGCCTACCTGGACGATATTCTTCAGAGGTACGGAAACGAGTTAACGCTTCAGAACGCTGTGCAGGATCTTCTACTATTGCTCCGACGTCTCGGTTTTATAGTAAACGAACAGAAGTCGGATCTGGTGCCGTCCAAGTCATTTTCCCACCTGGGGATGAGCTTCGAGACGCACAACAATCTCGTTCGTCTGCTGTTAACCAGAGCGAAATTAGTCAGTTGTTATGCTCGCTATTGTCTAAACTCAGAGAAGGTTACAGCGAGAGAATTCATGAGACTGATAGGTCTGTGCGGAGCTACCGTGGATCTCATTCCAATGGGGCGGCTGCGCACTCGTCCTCTCCAAATTTTTCTGACTCAGAATTGGAAAGTGAAGACTCATTCGCTCAATGCGATCATCCTCTTGTCAGACCAAGTGAAACACGAGATTCAGACTTGGGCAGACATTCAGTGGTTGACTCAGGGAGTTCCACTGCAATTACTGGATCCGAGTTTTAGTATCATGACAGATGCCAGTCAAACAGGTTGGGGTGCGACACTGTGCCCGTCAGATTCGAGGTGCCAGGGTCTTTGGGATCCTCAATTCTTAGGCAAGCACATAAATATCAAAGAAATGATGTCAATTTGGCTTGCGTTGCATCATTGGATGGACGTTATTCAGAACACACACATTCAAATTTTGTCCGACAATACGACGGTAGTAGCGTATATTCGGAACCAGGGAGGCACTCATTCCATTCCGTTGTTCAAGCTAACAGAAAGAATCCTTCTGTTTGTACTGGAACATCAGGTTCTACTATCGGTGTGTCATATTCCGGGTCGTCTGAATGTGTTAGCCGACTCCCTTTCACAGAAGGGCCGCCTGTTGCCATCGGAATGGACTCTCAACAAACAAGTTTTCAATCAGATTTGCTTCCAATGGGAGCGACCAATGATAGATTTGTTTGCGACGCACCTCAACAATCAGTTGCAGACTTACGTGTCCCCATGTCCGGATCCTTGAGCATTTGCAGTAGACGCTCTATCGATCCGGTGGGATGGGATAATAGGATATGCGTATCCTCCAGCGCCGCTGATTCAACAGATATTGCTCAAGATAAAGCAATCCCACTGCAAGATTCTGTTGGTAGCATCTCTGTCACCACAGAGACCGTGGATAAATCTACTCAGGTGTCTGTTGTGGGACATGCCGCGGAAGCTTCCTCCACGGAAGGATCTTCTGTCGCAGGGGAAATTGCGCACGCTTCACCACAATCCACAAGGTCTCAACCTTCACGTATTTCCGTTGTGCGGTCCTTCTTGCACAGTAAGCCTTTTACAGGACGAGCAGTGGACGCAATTTCTAACTGCAGGAGGACCTCCTCTTCGCTAAATTATGCTGCAAAGTGGAAGGTCTTTCGCCAGTGGTGTAGGGATCACTAGGTGGATTTATATGATCCCTCCATTCCTGACATTGCTAATTTCCTGGTCTATTTGTTTGACAAGATCAAACTGCCGCCTGTTACTATCAAGGGTTATAGGCCTATGTTATCTGATACCTATGCTCACCATGATACATTAATGATTGGTTCTATTGTCTCTTTATCTAAATTAGTTAGAAACTTTTCGATAAATAGACCTAGAACTCTTAGATTAATTCCGAAATGGAATTTAGCATGGGTTCTTCTTAAGCTAAAAGAAGCACCTTTTGAGCCTCTTGATACAGTGGATTTCAAATTCTTAACATATAAGACAGCTTTTCTCTTAGCCTTCTCTTCTGCTAGAAGAGTTAGTGAGCTTCATGCTTTATCGGTAGATGATTCTCACTATCGTAGTGTTAGTAGTACTATTACTTTTACTATTAATGTTGGATTTTTTGTTAAGAATCAGGCTCCTAATAAATATCCTGAACCTATTGTTGTTAGGGCCCTTCCGTCTTCAGATGGGCGTAGGCCTTTACTCTGTCATGTTAGATCAATACGTATTTATAAACGTAGGTATGAGTTTATTAGAAAGGGACGTAAGCGTTTCTTTTTGTCTTTGATGCCTAATAGAAAGGACATGATGGTTCATTCTATTGCTAGATGGATTCAATTAACTGTACGTACTGCTTATGATAAGTTATCTTCTTCTCAGCA
The DNA here is from genome assembly GCA_031216915.1 of Pictodentalium vernedei. NCBI lineage: Eukaryota > Metazoa > Mollusca > Scaphopoda > Dentaliida > Dentaliidae > Pictodentalium > Pictodentalium vernedei. The sequence goes on from CM062296.1 coordinate 585,145,288, forward strand.
GTCTGCTCTCATGATTTCGGCTCATGAAGTAAGAGCTCTATCGACATCTTGGGCTTATGCTAATAGTGTTGCTATTACAGATTTACTGAAGGCTGCATATTGGTCTCAGCCTTCCACTTTCACTAATTTTTATCTTAGAAATATTGAGTCCATTTCTGGAGATCTACATTGTTTAGGTCCGTTATCTGTTGCTCAGAATATCGTCCACTAAACAGTTGCAACTATAGTTATGTAGGCTTTCTGTTCCGGCAGTGACTCTGTCCTGCTGTCCTCTTCGCTCTGGGGTATTTGACCCAGGGGAAGGAGGGGGGTGTTCCCTTAGGTCACCTGCTTTATAGTGAAAAGCAAGGGAATACCTCCCCCAGACTCCGTAATTCCGAGTCGGTACCGGGATGGTTTTAAAGTGTAAAGCTAATGTTTACTCATGTCATGTAATATTTTTAAAGTGTAGCTCGGTGTGAAGCATTTGTATATGTCACGTGTCAAACGGGCGTTAATATACAATCCTCGGACACTTTTAATGAGTATAAAGAGTCTCATTTCTCTGGACTGTCTTTATTTATTGGCTTACCTTTAAAAATAATTAGTATAAAGGGTTTACTGGATATTAATAGAGATCATTGATGTATTTGTGCTCAATTACGGAATGGTTTTGTGTCTTTCTTTTTTGATAAAATAAGAAAGATAAATATAAATCCTATCTCTCCTTTTCTCCTTGAGGGGATAATTCTGTTATATGTAATTGAGCCTATTGGATTTTCCTTTATGTCCTGGTCCCTCCAGCCTGTTTACTATTCAGCTAAGTCTGGGTCATTGGTACAGTATAAAAATGTTAACAAATTTATAGTAATGTATATATTTTTTATACTTACCAATGACCCAGATGGGGATGGCCCTCCCAGGAGTTGGGAACTCTTGTCTCCCCGCTGCGTACATAACACTTACCAGGCACTGGTCGTAAGAATGACATTTTGGCGGGAATTTCGAGACCTCCTTGACACTGTGCATGCGCAGAACAGTAAAAGTATGGAGGACCTACCAGGACGTCTAATTTTTGGTTTTTGATGCAAATTTGGGGGATTGGGGGGGGGGGGGGGGCAAAATTTGTGTTTGGCCCTGAATTTAATGAGTTAGCACCAGCTGAGTCTGGGTCATTGGTAAGTATATAAAAAATATATAAATTACTATAAATTTTTAGACTTTCTTTAAAAATCTTCTTCTTCAGATTCAGCAGTCGGAATGTTTTGATATTTGGTATGCAGCATCCTTAGGGGGGTGAGATTCAAGTTTGTTCAAGCCATGTCCTTAGGTCCATATCTCTCACTGTGGGAGCCCGAATGATAACTTAGTTCAAAATGAGGAATTTTCTTTAAAAATCTTCTTCTTCAGATCCAGCAGTCAGAATGTTTTGATATTGGGTATGCAGCATGCTTACGGGGGTGAGATTCAAGTTCAAATTGGTGCCCTGGATTCATATTTGGGCTCACTATAGAAGCCTGAATTCGAACTTAGTGCATTTCAGGCAAATTTCTTAAAAAATCTTCTTCTCCAGATCCAGCAGGCAGAATCTTTTGATATTTGGTATGCAACATTGTGGGGTGGATCTGATTCAAGTTTGTTCAAATCGGCCCCCTGGGTTCATATTTGGCCTCAGTGTAGGAGCCCAAATTTGAACTTAGTGCATTTCAGGCAAATGTCTTAGAAAATCTTCTCCTCCAGATCCAGCAGGCAGAATCTTTTGATATTGGGTATGCATCATGCTTAGGGGGATGAGATTCAAGTTTGTTCAAGCCAAGTCCCTGGCTTCATATTTGGGTTCACTGTGGTAGCCCAAATTATAACTTAGTTCAAAATGAGGAATTTTCTTTAAAAATCTTCTTCAGATCCAGAAGTCGCAATGTTTTGATATTTGGTATGCAGCATCCTTAGGGGGGTGAGATTCAAGTTTGTTCAAGCCATGTCCCTAGGTCAATATTTGGGCTCACTGTGGGAGCCTGAATGATAACTTAGTTCAAAATGAGGAATTTTCTTTAAAAATCTTCTTCTTCAGATCCAGCAGTCGGAATGTTTTGATATTTGGTATGCAACATCCTTAGGGAGGTGAGATTCAAGTTTGTTAAAGCCAAGTCCCTGGTCATATATGCGCTCCCTGTGGGAGCCCGAATTATAACTTAGTTCAATATGAGGAATATTCTTTAACCCTTTACCTAACGAATCGGCTGTATACGCCTGCGTATTATGCAAATTCAGCAGTTGAAAAAATATTATTTTTCAAAAACTTTCAACAAAACCATATGATGTGACTTATCGTTGGAACGAGCTTGGCGAGCTCGTTCCAATGAGGAGTCACATGATATGGTTGAAATTTTTTTAACAATTTGAAAAAATGATATTTAAAATAATAAATTTTGATATCATCTGCATTGGGTAAAGGGTTAAAAATCTTCTTTTTTTTTTTTAGATCCACTGGAGAGAATCTTTGGATATTTGTTATAAGCTTTTCTTAGAAGGAGCAGATGCAACTTGTTGAAATCAATTCTCTGGGTTGATATTTAGGCTACCATGTCAGGTGAGCGCCCTCAGGCCTCCTGGGGCCTCTTGTTATTATTAGGCTTACGCTTTATTGTATTTGGTGGACCTTGAAATAACAATATATTTTGGGGGCGGTCCGTGTAGGAGCCTGTTAATCATACCTATGTACATCTCTAGATCCAAGTTTCTATTTTGTTTGGAACTCGTATTACACGTGCTTTTACGCTCATAGATATCAGATTATTCACGTTGGAGAGTGTTGTAATGGAATTAATTGTACGGTGGTCGCCTATGGATTACGCAGGAAGAGTACTTTCTCTTCAGGAATCGTTCAGTGTGGCTTGATTAGATATGTGTATGTTATATTTTTTTATATCACCAGTTTTCGACGTATCTGTGTACGTTGTCTGCGGTGTATGCTATTTACTGTGCAATATTAATTTCCAGGATCGTCGCTATAGCGTAACTTCTGAAGTAACGTTCAGCACCATTTATTAATCTTGAATTAATACCTGAGTGCCTGTTCAACGATTAATTATATTGTTGTTGGGTACCACTCTTATTGTTTCCAGAGCTCTCCCCTTTTTAGCTTACCGAAAGGAGCTAAACTTATCACTTGCGGTCCGTCGTTGTCCGTCCGTCGTCGTGAACATTTTTCAAACGACTTCTCCTCTGAAACTGCTCGGTCGATTTGCTTGAAACTTGGTATGGATGTTCATTACCATATGTCAATTCAAGTTTGTTCAAATGAAATGGACATGCCCACTTGGGGCTCCATAGGGGGCATAACTCTGATAGCACCGTATGAATTATAGAAAAATTATTAAAAAATCTTCTTCTCCAGAACCAGCAGGCAGAATCTTTTGATACTTGGTATGCAGCATCTTGGTATGGGTCTGATTCAAGTTTGTTCAAATCGGCCCCCTGGATTCATATTTGGGCTCACTGTGGAAGCCCAAATTCGAACTTAGTGCATTTCAGGCAAATTTCTTAAAAAATCTTCTTCTCCAGATCCAGCAGGCAGAATCTTTTGATATTTGGTATGCAACATTGTGGGTGGATCTGATTCAAGTTTGTTCAAATCGGCTCCCTGGATTCACATTTGGGCTCAGTACAGAAGCCCGAATTCTAACTTAGTGCATTTCAGGCAAATTTCTTAAAAAATCGTCTTCTCCAGATCCAGCAGGCAGAATCTTTTGATATTTGGTATGCAACATTGTGGGGTAGATCTGATTCAAGTTTGTTCAAATCGGCCCCTGAATTCATATTTGGGCTCAGTATAGAAGCCCAAATTCGAACTTAGTGCATTTCAGGCAAATTTCCTAAAAATTCTTCTTCTCCAGATCCAGCAGGCAGAATCTTTTGATATTTGGTATGCAACATTGTGGGGTGGATCTGATTCAAGTCTGTTCAAATCGGCCCCCTGGGTTTATATTTGGGCTCAGTATATGTTATGCAGAATGCCTACACCACCACCTCTCCTAAATGTCTTTGAAAATCTTCTTCTCAAGATCCAGCAGGCAGAATCTTTTGATATTGGGTATGCACCATGCATAGGGGGGTGAGATTCAATTTTGTTCAAGCCAAGTCCCTGGTTTCATATTTGAGCTCACTGTGGGAGCCCGAATTATAACTTAGTTCAAAATGAGGAATTTTCTTTAAAAATCTTCTTCAGACCCAGCAGTCGGAATGTTTTGATATTTGGTATGCAGCATCCTTAGGGGGGTGAGATTCAAGTTTGTTCAAGCCATGTCCCTAGGTCAATATTTGGGCTCACTGTGGGAGGTTGAATTGTAACTTAGTTCGAAATGAGGAATTTTCTTAAAAAATCTTCTTCTTCAGATCCAGCAGTCGCAGTGTTTTGATATGTGGTGTGTAGCATCCTTATAAGGGGGTGGGGGGGGGGGGGGGAGATTCAGGTTTGTGAAAGCCAAGTCCCTGGGTCCATATTTGCGCTCCCTGTGGGAGCCCGAATTATAACTTAGTCAATATGAGGAATTTTTCTTTAAAAATCTTCTTCTTCAGATTCAGCAGTCGAAATGTTTTGATATTTGGCATGCAGCAACCTTAGGGGGGGGGGGGGCTGAGATTCAAGTTTGTTAAAGCCAAGTCCCTGGGTTCATATATGGGCTGTGGGAGCCCAAATTACAACTTAGTTCAATATGAGGAATATTCTTTAAAAATCTTTTTTTTTAGATCCACTGGTCAGAATCTTTGGATATTTGGTATAAGCTTTTCTTAGGAGGAGCAGATGCAACTTGTTGAAATCAATTCTCTGGGTTGATATATAGGCACCCCTGGGGCCTCTTGTTTTATTATTGTATTTGGCATGGTTTGTGGGGGTCAACCTCTCACTCTTGAATACGCCATCCTAATTTATGGGGCTTAGTCCGAACTAGCCTTTGAAATTGGGAACTTGTTACACCCAATTAGCATATTTGATTCCTTAGGTGTTGCTCGGGCTGAGGAGAGTATTAAAATTACCCCAAGTAGACCTCTTTGAAGACCTATATCGGTGAGAAAAATTTTGGTCATAACTGTTGGTGCCCCTCTACACCCCATTCGGGGTGGCCACAAATTCATTTCTATAGCAGACAGACAGACAAACATACAGACATTCTAAAATATAGCATAGAAAGAAAAAGATATGTCTTCTCTATTATTGTATAGAGAGACATACATGTAATTCCTTTTAAATTTAATTTTCCTTTCACCTTGGATTGCAGGCTTAGGAAGTATGTTGGTCTGCTAATTCTGAAGTCCTAGGCCCTCCGCCTTTTTTATGATTCAGCTAGTCTGGCCATCGGTTTATAGTATAAAAATAAGAAAAATTTAAAGTAATTTGTATAATTTTTATACTTACCAATGGCCCAGACAGGTATGGCCCTCCCATGAGTGGGCACTCATACCTTCCCACTGAGTTATTATGTAGTAAGCTCATCTACAAAGAATGATGTTGATGCCAGTTTCGGTCACTTCCTGATGACTGCGCATGCACGGAGGGTTAAAGTATGGAGGACCAGATAGGACTTTAATTTTCAGATTTGCAAGCAAATTTGGGGGATTGGGGGGGGGGGGGGGGGGGAGGGGGGTACAAAATTTGTGTTTGGCCATTAATAACAGTTAGTTTGCACCAGCTAGTCTGGGCCATTGGTAAGTATAAAAAATATACAAATTACTTTAAATTTTTCATTTTGGCTTCATCTTATCTCTATTAATGGGAGCACTGTATCTCAGTGGTTATAGCACTGGGCTTCAAACCAAAAGGTCTGTGGTTTGATTCCCTCCAGAGGTAACTGTACTGGGTCCTTGGGCAAGGCACTTAATTCTGATTGCATACAGTGAGGGGTGGGGGGTGGTGGTAGTGCCGTGTACTGAGGCATACTGCACGTTGATGGTGCACTTGTCCTCAACCAATGCTATTGCTAGGCCTCAACCAATGCTTACCCTGCTTGTGTAGAGTTAGTATGTTGGGGAGTCTGACAGTTGCTCACCATTGCCCAGTGGTTCTCTCCAGATACTCTGGCTTCCTCCACCCATAAAACTCTCCGACACAAGGTGACCCTGGATGTCGAAAGTGTTGCTAATCCCCAATAAAGAAATATCTCTATTATAAGCTGAACATGGCCCATGTCTCTTGTATACATATACATGCTATCAAACCATATATTTATATAATGGTTAATTCCCAAAACATCTTTTCTTACTTAATGAAAACATGTGTATTGGGATTGATGCTAGGTGTAAATGTGGTGTTATCACGATTGAAGGTCGACATACCTTTTCTGAGGTACTTCCTATCCAATATAATCCTGGATATGTTAGAATGAGTGTCACTTTCGGTCCTCCATATTCAGCTTTGCAGTTTTGTATTACCAACACTTATTAGTCCCCTACGGGAACCGTAAGGGGACTATAGGATTGCACTCCGTCTGTCTATCCATCCGTCTGTCTGTCTGTCTGTTTTTATGTTACCACCTCTCCCTCCAACATGCTTTAAGCTACACCTTTCATATTTGGTACATGGATAAATGGTTCTGAGGGGATGATGCACGCTCAAATTTTTTTTTCAAAATCCAAGATGGGGGAATGGCGGCCATTTTTGTTGTGTTTTTTAAGCTTTTTTTCTCTATTTTCATGTTACCACCCCTCCCTCCAACATGGTTCAAGCTACACTTTGTATATTTGGCATGTGGATAGAGGGTTGGGAGGGGATGATACATGTTCAATATTTTTTTTTCAAAATCCAAGATGGCGGCCATTTGTGTTATGTTTTTTAAGCTTTTTTCTCTATTTTATGTTACCACCCCTCCCTCCAACATGGATAAAGCTACACCTTTCATATATGGTATGTGGATAAATGGTTCTGAGGGAATGATGCACGCTCCATATTTTTTTTTTTAAATCCAAGATGGCAGAATGGTGGCCATTTTTGCTGTGTTTTTTAAGCTTTTTTCTTCTCTATTTTTAAAAAAATGGATAAAGGGTTGTGAGGGGATTATGCATGCTCAATATTTTTTTTCAAAATCTAATATCTGTCTGTCTGTCCATCTGTCTGTTTTTATGTTACCACCTCTCCCTCCAACATGCTTTAAGCTACACCTTTCATATTTGGTACGTGGATAAATGGTTCTGAGGGGATGATGCACACTCCATATTTTTTTTTCAAAATCCAAGACGGCAGAAGGGCGGCCATTTTTGCTGTGTTTTTTAAGCTTTTTTTTCTCTATTTTTATGTTACCACCCCTCCCTCCAAGTATTATATAACATGCCCTGAGTTACCAAGCTTCCCCAGCAGACGTCAGTAACTTGATGCTTTCTGTATGAATGCGTATACCAATTCAATCATTATAAAATACCTTAAATGAAGGAAAATGTTTTAATATCTTCCTTTTTTGGTATTACCAAAGTAAGATTTCATCACCTTTCCCTTCATTTAAGGTTATTATAATGATTGGACCGGTCCAGGCAAAAATACTGCACCGCCGAGAGCTGGACTCGACCTTCTTTTCACTGGATCGGACCATTACTGGCCCGTCTTTGTACTTCTTAAACTACTAACCTGAAATGCAGAGATGCTTATATACTCTAGTGTCTTATGTGACGAAAAAACCTTATGTCACAAAAGCACCATAGGGGACTAATACCACCTCGATGGTCCAACACTTGTTTATTATGTGGTGTCTCCAGAAGACGTCCTGTTATAGACATCTTCTCCTTGGTTGTAAGCCTCTATTGTCTGGTCCATAATTTGGATTTTTGGGTGACTTATCCCCTTGCTTATGGAGTGCACTGGTTGGTTTTTCATTGTTTATAATAATATTCAATAAGAACCCTCCATATTTCTGACAGTTATGTTTCACTGTAAATTAGTTTTCCTTGGGTCTACAGAACAGTTACATGCCATATTTTAAACCTCTTCTATTAGTCAAACCACTCCATATACTAATGCAGTTGAATTTTTTCCTCAGGTGAATTTTAAAATGCAGATATGTCTATTCTTTCTGGAGATTAGTTTAAACAGTATTTATTTCCGCAGTATCAAGATACAAAAAGACAAGAAAATACAAGTATAGCTTACATAACAATAGATACAGGAGGAAATGGATTCAGCAACAAGCTTCAAGCTTATGCAAGGCTGTTTCCATGATGACATTTCATTAAGTTTACATTTAGGCAGCTTTGGCATTTAGACACAAGGGACTCAAGGCAGGCGTAGAACAAAACAGGAACATACACACGCACATCAGACATGTTAACCTTCCAAAAATTTTTTCAGGGAGATTGAAGAAAATTTTCAGGGAGATGACATGATTTTCAGGGAGATTTTTTTTGCACGTAGAAGCCACGTGTGGATCAATTTTAAATACAAATTAATACCAAATACCCCCACCCCCACACACACAGACATAACAGGAAACAGTCCAACAACAATACATCAAAGGAACATACGCCAACGTTCTACTAACCGGTGGTGAGTGACCCAGACCTGTTAACCTCTCGAGGTGACTGTCAGTGAGATTTTGATGAGCTCCCAGTGAGACTCGGATGCTTGTCAGTGAGATTTTTGCACGTGGGCAGCACATCAATAATTTCCATGTTACCACCCCCCCCCCCCCCCCCCACACACACACACACACATACATTAAACATTCCACCCTAATGTGTTTTATTTGAACAATTTGTCCTTTCAAAAGCCAAAACATAGAAATATAGAGAAAAACAGAAATCAAAAATATGGATGTGGTCATGTGCCAATATCTGAGTTGTTCCAATGACATCCATATTTCAATGGTTTTATGTACAAAATGTTTGGAGATATTTTCGACCTTTTCAGCACCATATCAGTTTTGCCGCTGTGTTGAAAGTTTTGGATCTATTTGGGAAATTATGGGTACTTGCGGTGACCTGCGGCGATCTGTGGTGTTTAGGCCCACCCCGAGCCCGGTTGTTGTGGTAATTCGATCTGCCAAAGCCCAGCGCCCCACCTAACCACACCGGGTACTCACTGGAAGTAGTTGGTCATTTACGAAGGGGATTTGGAATGGGGTGATCATTTTTCAGTGAAACGTGAACATTATGCCACAGCCAGCCCAGGACGAAACATCTCCGGGTTATTTAATTTATTTTGTTGTCCATTTATCACAACGAATGAAAAAACGTCCAAGTGCCGTAAATTAGCAACTTTTTAGAGATTTTTTTCACCAAAAGCATAATTTTTTTCACAGCCTGCTTTACAAAATTGCGAATCGGAAATTTTCCCAATATATTGAAAATTACGGCAACTCATATGTTTGAGCCGTTTGTCTGCAAAATTGGCTATAATTATCTGAAGTGAAAGTGAAATCCAAAATGCACGATAATAAATTTGTGCATATTTTTGCACATGTTCGATTGGACAAAATTTATGCATATGGAACTTATTTTTCGATTTGACTGCTACTTGTATACAAGCAAATGTGTGCCTTTAATATATAATCAATTTCAGCAATTATCCTGCATCTCAAATTCATTTAATCCGCCTGTCAAACGTGTTGCAAATAATCACAACACGGCCATTGACAGAAATGAGATTGGTCACCAGTTCTTACGTAAGTGGTGACGTTTCACACAAACTTAATGACCTTGCCATTGAGAGTAGAGCACATGCTTTTGTATTTGTAAACAAAAGCTGGTGGATTCAGTTTTTGTCTGGTATGTCGACTTTTCGGGAGATTTTGGCCCAAATTGACTCCCGGGCGGGAGGGCGGGAGGGGATAGCTAATTCCGGGAGAGTTAACATGTCTGACGCACATTCACGTATGCACGCAAACAACCTGCGCCTGCACATGGGTCCCTATTTTATAACTGAACAGTATTAAGTATGATGCTATGGATGAAAACACTATTTGAATGGTGGGAGAAACATGGGAGTATGAATAGGTAGACTGTATTGTTCGTAGTGACAGTAAACCTTATAAGGACACCTCCATGGGAATCAGTGAAATGTGCAGAAATTGGCAGGCCAGTCAGGGATGGCCAGTTGGCTTTCATATTCCATGATAAATAACAATGACTGGAGAAAGTTCTGGGGCATCAGGGAGCTCACATAACTTTGCTAACTCCTTGGTGGGGGAAGGGAGGAAAGACGGTTGACATTTTTAAAAGCTGACCGTGTTTATATAGCGACTTAATAGAGTGCCTTGTACAGGATGAATTACATCTGAATTTGGAAACATTGACAAATTCAGTATTTCAACTAACCCCAAAATAATGTCATATATAGCACAGGAAGCAACATTGATCGTACACAGGGTAATCACTGCCCCCAAGCCACATAGGACATGTTTGTATGATATATACATTTGCACGGTTCCCATTAGCCATTATCAGACTTAAACCTTTTTGTCAATGGGATAAAACTATGGACCATTTCAAAGACTCTTTTATTAACTGCTGGGGTGAAAAATTCACTTCCATATAAGAGGGTGTCAACAATAATGTTGATACTTAGAGAGCCGATGATTGTGTCCCATACATTGCTGTGATGCGGACAAAATAATAAAAAGTGTTCGGTTGTTTCATGTACGCCACATCTGCAAAGGTATGTCTCGGATAGGTGATTTGTATATAAATGGTCATTCAAATTGCTACATCCTAGAGGAAGTCTGCAGTGTAAGATCTGGGCTAAGCGTGATTTGTGGCAAGCGTAAAAGGTTGGTAAAATGCGTTTGTCCTTGTTGAGGTATGATTTAAAATTTGTAGGATTTGGGTTGTTTCTCACTTCGGTTGGGGTCTCGCTCCAAAGGCTGGTTGTTGCGGGGAGGAAAGAGGTTTGGTGGCTGTGTGTGCGGCATCTAATATTGTTCAGGTTTGAGCTATTTCGAAGGTTGTAGTTTTGGGTTTCACCGAGAGTTGGGGGGACCATCAGTGATATGTAGTGAGGTGTTAGTCTGTGATACATTTTAAAGTATTGCATCAATTTGTGTTTTTTTTCTTCTCAACTCCAAAGTTTCCCAGCCAGTTTCTATATACAAGGACTGCTTACTCGCATTTTTGGAACCTCCAGTCACAATTCGCACTGCCTCGATTTGGATTTTTTCAATCCCGCTTGCTTCTTCAGCAGAACAGTTGTCCCAGACCACATCCGCATATTCTAATGCTGGTCGACGAAAGAGAAATATATTTTTTCTAAGACTCTCCTGTCGAGTCTGAACTTTAAATTCCTAATCAGACCTATTCGTTTCCATCCTTGGGTAGTTATTTCATTTATATGAGATGCCCAACTACCACATTCGTTAATAGTCAGGCCCAGATGTTTATGTCTAGCGACATTGTTTATATTTTGAGAGAACATGGTCAGAGGGGAGTGGGTTTGTTGTAGAATCTTACTCGATATCACCATTGATTCAGTTTTGTTGGGGTTAAAGTTGACAAGCCATTGACGAGACCAGTCTTCAATTACTCTGATATCCTTGTTGATAATTTCAGCTGCCAAATGGGGGTCCTCAGCAATGAGATACAGGGTTGTATCATCGGCAGAAAGTCTTATGTTACTATAAATATCATCAACTATGTCATTGATGTAGATTAAAAATAGAAGGGGGCCCAAAATAGAGCCTTGAGGAATGCTGGCAGTGACGTCCTTCCAAGATAACGCAGCTGAATTTAAACACACCCGCTGCTGTCTGTTTTCCAAGTAGCATTTGAACCAATCTAGTAGAGGACCAGTAATACCTATGCGTTCAAGTTTAAACAATAGACCTTTGTGCCAGACTTTGTCAAATGCTTTGCTATACGGATTTCTTTACCTCCGTCAAGAGTGGAACTAAACGCGTGATAAATTTTGGTTAACTGCAGAACGGTTGAGTCAGAAGGGAGAAATCCTGATTGGAGAGGAGTTAATAGGGAGTTGCTTTGTAAAAATGAAATAATCCTTTTGAAAATACACTGTTCAAATACTTTGCTTATGCAACTGAGCTGGGTTATTGGATAATAATTAGTTACTGACTGAGGATTCCCGGCCTTGTAGACTGGTGCAATGTTACCTCTCTTCCACTCACTTGGAAAAAACGACTGATTGAGCATCATATTGAAGGCAATTGTTAAAGGAGGTGCTAAACTAGTAGAGCACATCTTTAATACTCTTGAGCTAATATTATCTGGACCACATGTTTTCGAAATGTTAAGAGAGTCAAGTGCTACTTTCACCTCATCAGAGGTAAGGGTGATCTGACTTATTGTTGGTCGGTCAGGACTCAATGAAGCTGTGGGAACAGGGTGATCTTTATCGTCAACTGTTGAGATATTGCAGAAATAATTGTTTAGGATGTCAGCTTTTTCTTTATCGGGTGAAATTACTTGATCATCTTCAATGAAGTCGGGAATGGACGACCGATTTTTAAAAAGGATAAGTTTCAATGTTTTCCCCCACTCAGATGGACGAGGGACAGTTTAAAACATGGTCAATTTTGTTGTTATAGTGTTGTTTCGATTTCCATATTTCGTTAATAACTTCATTTCGTGTATTTTTATACTGTACCAATGACCCAGACATAGCTGGTGCTAACTCTTAAAATATAGGGCCAAACACAAATTTTGCCCCCCAATCCCCAAAATTTGCATCTAAAACTAAAGAAAACATGTCCTGAAAGGCCCTCCACACTTCGCCCCTACTGCGCATGCGCAGTGTCAAGGACGTTCCGAAATTGGCGCCATTTATTATTCTAAGTTTGGCCCTTCATCAGTTAACATCTGACTGATCTTTGTGCTTTTAAATCTCAGTTTAAATGATGCCAGACACATAAATATTAGTGAAATGGTGATTCTAAGGAGGATAGAGAAGGAGGAGAGGAAAAGAATGTGTGACAGAATTTTATCAGGGCTGTAACTTAAAATTTTTTAATGAAATTATGTTAAGTTACCTATTTTCAAGGCAGCAGCCATTTTGTTGTCATTCTGATTATTTAGTTACACTGTTTTTACAAGTGTTTTCCTCTCTCCCTGTCCTTTAAGTTCCCCCTTGCTATTCTCCCATGCTTTTGGCATAGTTTCTGTAATTATTATTACTAAAATTTCTTGGGAGTTTTAGCTGAATAACAGAATGAATTCTGTTCTTTCCCCATGTTTACGTCTTCACCTACGGGTGGTTAGGCGTTGTGTTCTGCATCTACCATCTGATGTTCTGCAGTTTCTTCCCTGGAAGTCTCTGTTTTGCATCAGATAGTGTATTTTTGGTAACTGATTTCGGGCCTGGGTGCCTGGAGTCTTATTTTAGTGTTTTTACACTCATTGTTTACATTTACAACAGCCCTCTGTGTGAGGGGGGGATTTCTAAAAAATAATATCTTTATGTTATTTTAATCATAACTAGATACATTATTATTGTTCGTAAGTGTTGAATAAATTGTTTAAAATATTTTTAAAATTTTTGTCCACACTTAGGCTTGGGATCCATTGGGGCTCAACGTTACTTTTCAGAAACTTGGGCTGTTCTGAAAAAATATTTTTTCAAAATATTTTGATTTCAATTATTTTTTCTATATTAATGGATCATATTATTATTATGTATTTTGATTGCCAGGGGTTAGTGCGAGTACCAGGACTTGTTTTCTTTTCACATTGAAAGGATATTGATCAATTGTTTTAAGAGGAAGTCTTCCTCTGACTTTATTATCATTCTATATGTGGTCAGTGTACTCGCATTAACTCCTGTTCTGTATCGTATGATTTCAATGACAATATGGGAAGCGTATGTCACGGTATGTTGTTGGGGATTTGGACACTCCGGTCCTTTCCCCGCAGGGTCACTCTACTTTATCAATTTCTATTTCAGACGATCAAGATTAGGGTGATGTATCTGTGATGTCTTCCAACAGTGTGCCTCTGTCGTCACTATTAATGAAGGGCTAGCGGAAAAGTGCTCATGTTATACGCCAATTGCCTAAGAGGACCCTAGTAGGTTCGACGGCCTTTGACGTCCGCTAGCTCGCCCGGTGTAGCGTCCATTCACCGAATGGTTCGGCAGCCGGGTTCGTCCGTTGCGGTCTAGAAGGAATTTTGGGGTGATGCGAGCACTATAAAATTAATTAATGCACACCCAGTGACGGCGGATCGGAGGGAGAACGGAGGAAGCCTTTTAGTCCGGTTCATAGCTCGTTCCGGTCCATCCGGACGGCAAGCGAGAGAGGCCCCTCTCTCGTTCAACAACATCTGGCCCCAGATGTTGTGGTACAAAATGTGTCGCTAGCGGAGCATACGTCCGTCGCTCGGGACGCTCCGTTGTATAGGCAGTCCGCTGAGACTGCTAAGGCTTCCTCTTCTCGTCAGCGCACACGACCGCACCTTGGCTGCGTGACCGCCGATATATTACCAGCTTCGCCGATCAAGGATTCTTCGGCGACCAGGTCACACCATCCGGCAGCCAGGGATTCGAGACCGATGGACTCCGGACGTTCGCATAGGAAAAGTATGCGGGAGCCATCTGATGCGGAGCTGCCCTCGGCGAAGCAGCGATAGACTGCGCCTCCGCAGGTCTCGACGCCGGACATTCTTGTGCACATAGCACAGCTTATCACAGCATCCCAGCAGCCGACAGAAACGGTGTCGGATCGAGAATTATCCGACAGCGCTGGGTCGGTAGCCGGGGACTCGAGGCCTGCAGACTCCGGACGTTCGCATAGGAAGTGTGCGGGAGTCAACGTACACGGAGCTTCCGGCGGCAATGCATCGTAAGTCCGCTACTGCACAGGCCTCGGGAACGGACGTGCTTTCCTTAATAGCACAGTTTATCGCAGCATCCCAGCATCAACTGAATCTGTCGCATATATTTTATCCGACGATGCTGGGTCGGGACGCTCCGCGGAAGCGGGTACGGACGTCCGAAAGTTTCATCCGGTCTGACGGGATACCGAAAGGGATTCGGAGGATTTCAAGCTTTCCCTTTCGGAACAACATATGCTGCGATGCCGGATAAGAAACTGATAGCGTCGGTGGACTTAGAAATTTTTGGTTCGGTTCAGGGACATCGTCCCTCAGTTCCTACATAGTCCAATAATGTCACACAAACTTTCGAATTATTGAACGACGCTATATATTTTATTATTTTATGCTTGCTATCCAAGCATTTCTGGTTTCTTGTTCGAAGAGTTATGGAGATGTCTTTCAAAAGTGTGCCTCTGTCGTCATAGTTAATGAAGAGTTAGCGGCAATAAGTGCTCATGGAATATGTCTATCGCTTACGGAGTGACATTCGCTAGCTCACCCGGTGTAGCGTACATTCATCGAATGGTTCGGCTGCCGGGTTCGTCCGTTGCGGTCTAGGAAGGAGATTTGGGTGATGCGAGCACTTTAATTACTTTAGTACTCACCCAGTGACGGCAGATTGAGGACAGATCGGAGGAAGCCAACAACATAGGGGACCGCATGTTGTGGTTCAGATATTTTACATTCGGAGCATATGTCCGTTGCTCGGGACGCTCCGTTATATTGACAGTCCGAGAGACTGTCTTTAATGCTTCCTCATCCTCACAGCAGGGCACACGACCGCACATTGGCTACGTGACCTCGAGTATCCGATCAGTTTCGGCATTCAGTGATTCCACGGCGAATAGGTCGCGCCATCCGGTAGCCAAGGGACACGAGGCCTATACACTCTGGTCGCTCGCATATTGGAAGTATGCACGGGGTAACGATCACGGAGCTTCCAGCGGCAATGCATCGTAAGACCGCTTCTCCTCAGGCCTCAGTGACGGACGTGCTATCCGAGTTAGCACAGTTGTTTCGCAGCATCCCAGCAATTGACAGTTTCTCGGTCGAATCAGGAATTATCCGACGGCGCTGGGTCGGTGCGGTCCACGGGTGCATCAGCTACGGACGACCGAACGCTTTATAGGGTCCGACAGGATGGCGAAAGGGATTCGAAAGATTTCGAGTTTTCCCTTTAGTAGTATCGGAAGATGCCTTTCATATCTTCTGGCATTTCTTCCAGTGATTATTTTTCGGACTTCATTGCTGCGATCTTGGATAAGAGACTTATAGCGTCATTGGACTCGGATTTTTCGATCGGTACAGGGACATTGTCCCTGACTTACCGACGCAGTCCAATATTGTCATTACAACATGTGTTTTATTTTTTCGACGCTATATATTTATATTTATATACAAGCCTGCTACTAAGCATGATAGTTTAGTTTCTTGTCCGCGTTGCTCTTTTCTGCCATTTTATCATTTTTACAAATAGTTTATTTTGGCAGAGCAGGGCATACCGAGAGTTCATATGCGTCTAGACGGTGTGATTAAAGACTGCATATATTCTTTTTCACCGTTTATGTCTTTTCCAATTTCAATGTTGGGAACGACATTATGTATAGTAGACTTAACTTAGACGCTTTATTATACGTAATCCGCCTTACTGAGGCGTTATCATTACGTCTTCAAGAAAAGATTTACGGGATATTATTCTCAATGTAATTTCTTTTGAGGGCAGTAGTTTGTTCACGTATAACTCCGCCCTTCAGTGGCTGATTGGAGTTGGTTAGACGTGACGCAGCCCTAGCTACATCCACACGCGTGGATAGTAAGGTTAAGAACTCTCTCAGAGTCGCTTCGTTCTCGGAGGAGCTTCTCTTCGACGGCAACTTTCCGGCAATCCATGAATTGCTCGATTTATACATTCTCTTGTCTATCTAGTGTTACAAGAGATTCAGACTGGGGCAAACATTCGGTGGTTGACTCAGAGAGTGCCGCCGCAGTTGCCGGACCCGAGTGTGGCTGTTATGACGGTTGCCAGTCAAACAGATTGGGATATATACTGATCCCTACGGATTCGAAGTGCCAGGGTCTTTGGGTTCCGCAGCCTTTTAGCTATCAGTTTAACTTCCTCGGAATAATGTTTTTTAGGCTTGTTTTATGTCATTGCATGAACATTATTCAGAAACGCATGCCCAAATTCCTGTCCTTTAATTCGACAGTAGTGGCGTATCTCCGGAACCAGGGAGGCACTCTTTCGTTTCCGTTATTCAATTTAATGGAAAGAATCCGTCTGTTGGTTATAGTACACCAAGTTCAGTTTTGGTCCGTCATATTCCGGGTCGTCTGATTGTTTTATCGGACTCCCGTTCTCTTACGGGTCGCTTGTTGCTGTCAGAATGGACTCTCAACAAACAAGTATTCAATCAGATTTGCTATCTATGGGAGCGCCCAATGATGATTTATTTATGACACAGCTTGCTAATCAATTGCAGACGTATGTGTTGGCTTGTCCAGATCTCTGAGCTAATAGTGTTAACGCTCTATTGATCTATAGGACAGAATGATAGGATACGCGTATCCTCCGGCGCTGTTGTTTCAGCAGGTATTGCTAAGATAAACAACCACAATACATTTCTGTTGATAGCATCTCTATCTTCACAGAGATCATGAGTAATTTACTCTCTTGTCTACTGTGGGTCTTAACGTGAAATCTTCCTCCATGTGAGGATCTTTTTTCACTTGGTAAATCGTGTCATCTTTATCACAACCAGCAAGGTCGCAACCTTCATGTATTCCGTTGTGTGGTCCGTATTGCATTGTAAGCACTGTACTGGACGAGCTTTGGACGCGATTTCTTACTATAGGAGATCCTCTTCTTCGCTATTCTATGCGACTAAAGTGGAGGCTCTTCCGTCGTGGTGTAGGGATCATTATGTTCATATTGTTGATCCCTCCATACTACTCATTGCTATTTTTTAGTATACTTGTTTCACAAGATCTACTGCAGCCTGTTATTATTTAGGTTATAGGTTTATGTTACCTCATACCTATGCACTCTACGATAGTTTACAATTGAGTCTTTTGTCTCTTTATCTAAGTCAGTTAGTAACTTTTTGATAAATAGACTTAGAATCTTTAGATTAAATTCCTATACGGATTTTAACTTCGGTTCTTATTTAGCTAAGTAATCATTTGAGCCTCTGGAAACAGTAGTTTTCAAATTCTGACCTTTTAGACAGTAATTCTGTTGGTTTCTCTTTTACTGTAGAGTCAGTGAGTTTCATGCACTATCGATGGATGATTTTCACTTTCATAGTTTCGGAATCAATACTTCCGTTACTATTTAGGTTGGATTGTTGCATAAGAGTTAGGCTCCTATTATCCGGAACCTATTATTTTAAGGTCCTTCCGTCTTCGTATGGGCATAGGCCTTTACTCTTTCCGGGTACAGTTTATGTATTTATAAACAGATATCTGTTTATTACAAGGGCGTAAGCTTCTTCTGTCTTTGATGTCTAGTAGAAGGACGTTACGCTCCATTTTTTTGTTAATGGATTCTATTAACTATCGGTACTGCTTATGGTATATCATTGACTTAGCAGTTGTGCTTAAGATTTCGGCTCATGAAGTAAGAGTTCTTCTACTTCTTGGGCTTACTTTAATAGTGTCGCTATTATAGATTTTTGAAGGCCGCTCATTGCGCTCAGCCATCCACATTCATGAATTTTATCTTAGAAATATCGAGTCAATTTCTTGAGGCCTCTTTTGTTAGGTCTATTATCTACTGCTCAGAATGTCATTCTCTTAACAGTTGCTACTATAGCTAGGTAGGCTGTCTGTTTCGGCAGTGTCTCCGTTCGGCTGCCCTCTTCGCTCTGGGCTATTTGACCCAGGGCAAGAAAAAGGGGGGGGGGGGGGGGGTGTTCCCTTGGGTCACCTGTTTTACTATGAAAACAAGGGGATACCTCCTCCGGAGTTAGTAATTCTGAGCTGTTATTGGGATGGTTGTTTAGTGAGAAGTTTAAGTTTATAAAATTCATTCAAGTCTTAGTTTTTAAAGTATAGCTTTTGAATATTGCATATGTCAACGGACATGATTATGCAATTCTCAGACACTTTTAGGAGTATAAGAGTCTCTATTCTCTAGACTTACTTTATTATTGGCTTACTTTAAAAATTATTAGTATAAGGATTATATTGGATATTAATAGAGTACATGGATGTATGAAGCTCAATTTTGGAAGGTGTTGTATCTTTCTAATTTATCATAAATAAGAAAGATACATGTAAGGCCTATTACTTCTTTTCCCTACAGGGGATGACTCTATTTTATTTTATTGAGTGTATTCCATTTTGCTCTATGTCCTTGGCCCTCCAGCCTTTTTACTATTCAGCTATGTCTGGGTCATTGGTACAGTATAAAAATGTTAAAAAATTTATAGTAATTTATATATTTTTTATACTTACCAATGACCCAGACGGGGATGGCCCTCCCAGGAGTTGGGAACTCTTGCCTCCCCGCTGAGTACATAGCGCTTACCAGGCACTGGTTATTAGAATGATAAATGGCGCCAATTTCGGAACGTCCTTGACACTGCGCATGCGCAGTAGGGGCGAAGTGTGGAGGGCCTTTCAGGACATGTTTTCTTTAGTTTTAGATGCAAATTTTGGGGATTGGGGGGCAAAATTTGTGTTTGGCCCTATATTTTAAGAGTTAGCACCAGCTATGTCTGGGTCATTGGTAAGTATAAAAAATATATAAATTACTATAAATTTTTTAACTTTCCTATATTTTTCCCATGATTGTGGAGAATTTTTTATTTTAGCTTTGCGGTGGGGACGTTTTCTTTGGTGGATTGGACGCGTGAGGTTATTATGGAACCATTTTGGTTCTAGGGGTCTTTCAGTAATCATTTTGTTGGGTATAAATTTTGAGGCTTTACTTATTATTATGTTAGAGAATTCCTGTGCAACGGACATAATGCTGGAGATTAATAGAGTTCTGTATTCCGGAAGGTAGCAGCAAATGTCTTAGTGTAGGACAGACAGGTGACTATGAGTACCTGGGGGTAAACATAAACATCATAGGAAGAGGCATCTACCAAAACCACACAAATAAATTGATTCTGAAGGGGAGGCTAATCCTTAACCAAATGAAACTTATAGGAAGAAACACATTACGTGTATAGTACCTATATGAGTCAATTAATACCCCAGTTATTGATGCTAAATTTAGATTAGTGCTGTCTATTTATAGAGGAACTATTTATGAGTGGGCATGTACAATTAATTACTTATCTCCATTGACAACAGAGCAGCAATAACAAGAACATTGGCTTTGATATATTTCATTTCATTCAAGTGTTTCAACTTTTAACAAGCGATAAACTATAGAAACATAATACACTACACGTAGATATTAACATAAATAAGTTTGTTTTTTGCACATTGATATTTACATAAATGAGTTGTCTTTTTTAATCTTTTAACTTCATTTGGTTTCTTATAAGTAATAGATATATCACTATTTTGTGTACTATATGGGTAAATAATTGTACAGTTGTGCAGGTGGCCGGAGATATTTTGGACGAGTCAAAAAAAAATGTTGGTTAACAAAAGTCAAAAAAATTATATTTTAGAAAGTTTGACATGAGTAAAACCACATTTTAAAACACTTTTTGCTTGCTCTACCCCCGAAAAACAAAATGGGCATAACCCATTTTTTGCTTGCTAGTAAGCCTATTGAAGTTATGACATGCATCAGGAGTTCAGATATTGTGAAAAGATCTGTGGCTTCGAAGTGAACTCACATCATTTGTTCTACCGCTAATATAATGTCTCAGCTCAAGGGTGGAACACTTATTCAATCCCTCATCGAAAGTGCGGCAGATAAATTTAATAATCGTTCATTTTTAAAGCGTTTGGAAGAATAATTCTTTTTTTTATCTGAAGAAGAGGTTCGCTTTCCCTCAGGGGTGGCGGGTGGTGGTGCCTGATTGCCGTCTTAATATTTGAAAAAGGGCGTTTTTTTTTTAGGTTATTTATTTATTTACTGGTGTTTAAGGTCACTTTTCTGCAGCTATGGCTAATTGTGACTTCAAAAAAAGGTGTCAAGTCAAGTTTAGCCAATCGTTTACACCCATGCTGCCCATTTTAGGGGACTTCTACCCCAGGCACTGGTGACCAGGTCCTATTTTACCAGTAAAACTGAACTTGTTTACCACAGCAAACAAGCACTGCTTCACTTCCGAGGTTTCCACAGGAGTCCTTTTTAGGTTACCAGGGCTGTTGGTTATTAAAAGCAACAAAAAATTAAAAAGTACATTATAATTTGGACACGATGCACACTCAATTCAGTAGCTCTGTCGAGAAAAGCTTGTCGATAATTCATGTGTTAGAAAGTTTTTCACACCTCCTTTACAGCACCTTTACTTTTGAATGGTTATGATTACAGTACCGTGACAATCGTACAAATATCTAGTTATTGGGACTGTTTCAAAAAGATATTTGCATACCGAAACAAATATCCTTCATCCATTCTGTAGGGGTTTGTACATACTTTTATACTCTTTGCATTTGCAGATTTTTCAGCATATCTCTACATTGTTGTTATTTGTATTATCAATTGAAATAGCTAAGCCTATGTGTATGTAAAAATACGTGTTAATTTATTCATTTATTGGGGTTTAAAGACACGTTTGACAGCCAACATCACCAAGCCAGAAAATAAGCAGACTGTCATCTGCAAAATTTACCCGCTGTGAACGTCAATCTGAATCAGGGTCTCAAAACTAAACAAAAAGAGATACCCAGAGGATATCTATATACATTGCTCCAAGCTCCAACAGTTTAGTTTGAAAAACCGGGAGTCATCCATCAAGCCTTCTGGGAGATAGGATGCCGTATGTGATTATGAGGTATCTGGTTATCCTTCGGGAATTCCAAATGACTTCCCCCCCAACCCTCCCCACCCACCCCAAAAAAAAAAAAAAAAACCCTTAAAAGGGCTGTTTGCTGACAAGATTGTTTTCAATCCTTGCCTTGGTCTTGTTAGGTTTTCTGCTCATCTTTGCATGAGGATTGTTTCAATCCTTCATAGTTTGTCATTCAGTTTTTTCGTGTGTCTGATGAGATAGAGGAGATAGAAAACATAGAGAGCTGGAAATTAGAGCAACTCGATTTTTAATTTACAACTGTTCCGTACGTGACGACCAGTGACATGTGTATGGGAAAGCCAGCATTTTTTTAAAAATAAACATATTTCATCGTAAAACACTGCACAAATGTAATTTAGAGGGGGGTTCTTTGCAGTTCTGGGTGGTTCTGTGCAGTTCTGGTATTTAGGAGAACCGAGTTTTTTTTGGTTTTTTTATGAACTACTGTAAAAAAAGACCTACCTCCGATGAAAATGTGTCTCATAAGCCTCCATAGGCTGGATTTCATATAAATATTTTGTAAATACTCTGTATATTTTGTATGTGTTTTGAAATGTGCCACTTAAATAAAATATTCTACGACTACTACTACTACATTAAAGTAGTTGGGATTGAAATGATTAATTAAATATAGTAGATTAAACTACCACTTGCACATGACAAGCTTGAGAAAAAATAAGAGACAAATCAACATTTTCAATTACTTTTTATTAATTCAGCAATCATAATTATAACCATATGTAAATAAAATCTATAGAAAATAATATTTTTGTTTATTTTTCAATAATGACATGCCGATCGACAAGCCAGACCATCACACATCATAACCCTAGCTTAAACATGCCCCGAAATTTTGTATTACAATTTTTTGGTTTTGTCCCCCCACATGTGTCTTGAAACCCCAAAAGTTAAAATAGGTTTTTCAGACAGAAGGTTATAGTTCCTCTATCAGAGATTTTCTGGCCCTGATTTTTGCGTGCAGCCAGCACATCAAAAATTTCAGTGTCTTGGCAGTGTAAGATTCAGTCATCCATACCTCTCCTAAAAGGTGAAGTAAATAGTCTCCCCCTCCTCTCTCCCCATCCCCGAAATGAGACAATTGGACCACAGACTCCCATAAACCCACATGCATAAATAGGCCTATATCATTGATTGCTTGCCCATCTGCCCCCCCCCCCCCCCCCACTCCCCCCACCCATCTTGGCCAGTTTTCCTTGCTAGTGCATGCATGCAGGCGCTTCAATATATGGATTCCGAAGCGTCTTGGGCTGAAACGTCCCAGGGCCACCACAAGCATTCCTTTTTTGTTAATGTAGTTTATTTATGTTAATTCCACTCTCACCATGTACATTTTAACATTCCACTCTGAACTTAACTTTTAAAATCATAAATCGGATTCCCTTCCTCCCCAACCCACAATTTATTCAAAATTCAGTACCAGTAACATGATTCTTCTCCGTAAATAGCTACAGTTAGGTAAAAGACCACCGGGGAAATGTCCAGATATGGTGCTGGTCACGTTATAATTTTTTCAACTCGCATCCATGATTTCAGTACGGATAATATTTATTTTTTCGTAATTCCTCGAGTTCTGAATCGATTTTGAGGAACAACATTCGAAATCGCAATAGCTTTTAATAACTCTTTCAAATATTGAACTATCTTTTTAATATTTCAAGTAAAAGAAAAAGTAATTTTTCACTGACTTTGAAAAAATTTGATCTAATTAAGAGCCAGTGACTGAGAGATCAAAAGATAAACTGACGTCAGCTGAACATCCCATCACACAGTTTGACATATTCATGCAAGATTAAAAACACGATTCAAACTCCATATTTTGATCGTTTTTTCTGCCATATTAATGCTTTTTATTAAAAAACATGTATGGAGTATACGTATTCAATTTATACTTAAGTGCAATACCTAACAATCACCAAACAACAATGAACTGAAACTATTTTTGGTGGAAGAATAAACCTGATTACCGCACTTACAAAAAACATAAGTTAATTATAGACAAATTGAAGTCACATGGTGGGGTTTTGAGACCCCACCTCGTAGTGTAATTTGTGGGGTCTCAATTTCTATGTTCATATGGGCAGCATACACTACATGAGTTTCAATAAGGTTTTCGTGGGGAAACCCATTTGGGAAATGGTGGATCTGCCAAGTATAACATATGGTACGGAAGTGGTACCCCTAAACCAGACAGCTGTAAAGAGCTTGGAAACCCTGCAGAACGATGCAGTTCGATGGATAACGGGGTCGAGTAATGCCGCAGCACTAGAAGCAATCGGGTGAGCTTTGGTGGATGAGGATCAAGGACAGAATAGACTTATTGAAACTCAGTTATCTTAATTATTTGGTAAATCTTCCTGACAGCCGATAGTGTGGAGTAATCTTCCAGAGAATTTTCAACTCAAATATCAAGACAGGGTGAATGTTCCAAGTGAGGGAGCTAATAGAGAACTACTCACTGGAGATCTCGGACCTAGACGTTGGGGCATACCAGGGTAAAAGTATCGTCAGAGAAAGGGTCATGGGGGATGGTAATCTTAATTGGTGAGAGGGGGCCAAATCAAAGCAGTCTTTGGGTGGCCTGCATGATGAAGAGAAGCCTAGTTTTGAAGAGTACCTTGATGGTACTTTTGGGGGGTCACTGTTGTTCAAGCAGAGGTCGCAGTCCCTGGAGCTGAGGGGAAAATTTGGGAAAAAACAGTGAAAAGGAGTGCCAGATGTGTAATTTTGGCATGGTGGAGCCCCTGGAACACTTTCTTCTGGAATGGCCAAAATACCAGTCTAAAAGAATAAGATTCACTGGGAGCATAATGGGGAAGTGGTATGAGAGAATGAAAGACATGTGGTTAGTGGGAGACTCAAAGGAGAGGGTTAATATGCTAATCAGAGAGATTGGGAAGAATGTGCAAGGGATGTCATCAAGCATTTCATCTCCCGAGTGTTGGGAGGAGAGAAGAAGCGTGAGAATAGGAAGGCAGTTGGGATTACAGGGGTAACCAAGGCCTTCTCGCCCGAGAACCATGACAAATCAGCGGCGGACCAAATTGTTATTATTATTAGTGCAACCGTTTGTTGGCCAAGATTTGAACAAATGCATTCTGCCATTGTACTGTTGTTGTCAGTGAAATTTCTGCCTTGATAATTAGATCCTTCTCATCTCTGGTTATCATTTCATACTCAGTTTAATATGGATTGTATTTGGTTTAAACAATATTTTATTCTTTAAAAATGTCATATGTAACAAAATGTTTTCAAAAAGTAACAAAGTAGGATGAGATATCATATAACATTTGTTTAACAATGTAGAGTAACAGAATAATAGAAAGATTTGACAAAAAGCTGAAAGCTTATGTGCGTCATCTCCCTAAACCATGAAATATATTAATTATCTGAGGTGGTAGAAAATGCTACTTAAACTTGTCCAAAGCTACCTAAAGTCATGACCCATATTCAAAATTATAATATAGTCTGGGCAGGTGCCCAGCTAACTGGGCAGGGCATCGCATCCATGAACACAACAGTGTGTGGGCACGATTCCGCGACCAGTGCAAGCCTAATAGTTTGATCAAAGTTAGCTTGAAGCATAGGAAATTAAACGTGAGTTGTCAGAACATATGGTGACTATACCTGATATTGCTCAAACCATGAATGTGAGAAAAGTTAGAAAGATGGAAAAACAGTAAAGGGAAGTGAGACATGAAAGGACACAAACCAGCTTAGCATAATGGATTGTATTTTTATGGCGCATGGTATTTTTTGCTGCAATTGATTTCTATTTACCAACTATGTGTCATTAATCACATTTTTCTGACTCCACTCTTATCTTATCAATATTAAGTGGTCTTTCTTTCCTGTTCTAATTATTCATTTTCATTGGGAGCGCAGTGGCTCAGTGGTGGATTGTTGGACTTCTATGCTAGAGGTCCCGAGTTTGATCCCCGTCCGGGACGACCTGTGTTGTGTCTTTGAGCAAGGCACTTTATCCCTGTTGCCATCATGGGGACACGATGACGCCATGTACTAAGGTGTACTGCACATCCATGATGCACATGTCTTCAATCGCTGTAACCCTGTTTGAGCTGAGAGTTAGAATGTTGAGGAGCTGACAGTTGCTCATCGATGCCCGGTGGTTCTCTCCGGGTACCCCGTAAAACTGTCATGGTCACAATTAGCCATTGTGCCTAAGTTATGCATGTGACCTTAAACACCAATAAATAAATAAATAATAATATTCATTTTCATCAAACTGTTGCAAGCTAAGTTACTCAGTTTGTAACTTGCTGGGCAATCAATGTAGGCACATTATTTGCATTGCATGCTCAGTTTTTACATCCTATTTGGGAACAGAATTTCTTGAAAATTTTGAGAGAAGAAATGGCACAATGTCCATTTTTTCAACTGTTCACTTTTTGGGAAGCATAAATAGAATTTAATTTTCACAAAATTCTGTCCCTGTAATTTACAACATATTTTGTATAGACATTTTTTTCTTTTTCTTTATTACAAAGCAAAGGATACTTCATTCTATTTACTTGCCTCGAGGATTCAACTTGCTATTTTAATTGTTTAATTATTACGTCTTTGAGCTATATCACAGGGTCAGTTTTTATTAATTATCCAGAAACTTTAATATAGCTAAAAATTTCATAAAAGCAAAACCTTTGGCTTAAAAAATTCCAGTTACTTTTTGCTTATTTAATTTGTAGACATAATCATGTTATTCATTAGCTTAATTCAACCTTGATTCTATGACCCTAAAAACTTAATATTAGCATAAATGTAATTAGATACCAATTCTTTGGTAGTTGATGCTCAGTGGACTCAAAAGCTGACATTCTTCAAAGAAGTTGTTTGTCACCACTTAACAATGGCTTAATTAATTAACAAGTAGACTCACTCAAGACAAGAGTGACAAGTAGCTACTGTTCATTAGTCATCTGTTTGAGCAAGCAGTAACCTGAGCAGAACAAATCATTGGGTAAAGCTGCTGGCCAATCAAATCATTTTGCCAGTGTTTGGGGATTGGAAGAAAAAATTAAGATTTTGATTCATTCTGGAGGCAGCTACTGCATTGGCAGTTGAGTATTCTATTATTTTATAACTATAATTTTGGATTGCCATTTATATCAGAATAACATTACAGGGTCAGTAGGTATTCATACTGCTAGTTTGTATATAGTTAGTAAATATCCTTACTTGTAAATAAGCATATAACCATGTCAAGTTAAAGATATGTTTGCTCAAAGTGCAAATATATCTTTAACTGGTTATATCAGTTTATATTTCATATCGGTTTATATTTAACCTCACTATTTTGTTAATTCAATTTCAATGTTCGAAGCGAAGTTATATTTCTGTCATAGTTGTAAATCAAATTTTGGATGGGTTATTATTCTAGTAGAGTTGGAAGTTCTAAACAGTCTGTCAGACCTTAGATAAAATGTAGAGACAAAGTATTTACTTGGTTAATTTACTCTCTGCTTATTACTACACCACTATACCAGAAATGGGAATGTGTTTGTCGCAAAATATATACTCAGTGTGATTCATATCTTAGGCCAAATAAAATTAAATAATTGATTGAGAGGCATTTTTTTTTTTAAAACGAATGGGGGAGGGTCGTTTTTAGCTCACCTTGACAAATCTAATCCCATCGCTCTCCATCCATTGTCCGTCCGTCATCCGACAACACCATGTTATGGTCTTTTTCTCCAAAACCACTGGGCCAATTCAAGTGGAAGTTTGTGTGAGTGTTGGTCCTAAAGGGGCATTGCATTTTTGTTCAACTTGACTTGCCCAGCCCCATAGGGAGGGGATGGGGAAAAGGCTCCAAAATATTTTTTAAATCTTCTCATGAACCAGTGGGTACAATGACTTGATATTTGCTATGGTGCTTCCTTTTGAGGTATAGGTTCAAGTTTGTACAAACGAAGTTTGTGAACCAATATTTGGCTTTGTAATGGCAGGGGTAAGATTTTTGGCCCGCCCAAAATTTCTATTTTCTGAACCGATGGTCCAATTTGAACCCAATTTGGTATGTGGTATTATTGGGTCATAAGCATTTGACTCGTGCAAAAATAAGAAATTCCTGCATCCATCCCCATGGGAACCCAGGAGCTAAAAATAGAAATATTTTCAAACGCCCATATTTCCCAAACCACACGGAACAGAGAACTGTTATTTGGTATGAAGTATCCTTTGGACCAGTAGAATTGAATGGTCAAAAAAATTGCCATCTATTATGTTAGGGTGTTCTGTAGAGGGCATCGAAAAAATGCTGATTTTAAAAAATCTTTTCTCTAGAACCAATGGCTGGAATCTTTTGATATTCGGTATACAGCATCCATAGGGGGTCAGGTACAAGTTTGTTAAAATGAAGCCCATTGGTTCATATTTGGGCTCAATACAGGATCCCAAATTTTTAACTTGGGGCAATATGGGGAATATTCTTTAAAAACCTTCTTCAAAACCGCCAGTCAGAATCTTTTAATGTTTGGTATACATCATTGTTATGAGGGTCAGATTCAAGATTGTTCAAACCCAGTCCCTAGGTTAATACGGAAGCCCAAATTTTAACTTAGTTCAATATGGGGGATAATTTTAAAAAATCTTCTTCAGATCCACGAGTCAGAATGCTTTCATATTTCGTATACAACATCTCTAGGGGGGTCAGTTTTAAGTTTGTTCAAATCAGGTCCCTAGGTATATATTTTGACTCGCAATGGAAGCCCCAATTTTAACATTGTGCAATGTGAGGAAATTTCTTTAAAAATCTTCTTCAGATCCACCAGTTGGAATGCTTTCATATTTGGTATACAACATCTCTAGGGAGGTCAGATTCAAGTTTGTTCAATTCAAGTGCCTAGATTAATATTTGGACTCCATATGGGAACCTGAAATTTAACTTAGTACAATATGAGGGAATTTCTTAAAAAATCTTCTTCAGATTCACTTGTCAGAATCCTTTCATATTTGGTTTGCAATATCTCTAGGGGAGTCAGATTCAAGTTTGTTCAAATTCATTTTGATAGTAGTGCAATATGAGGGAATTTCTTTACAAATCTTCTTCTTCAGGTTCACCAGTCAGAATCCTTTCATATTTGATATACATCATCTCTAGGGGGTCAGATTCAAGATTGTTCAAATCAGGTTCCTTGGTTAATATTTGGGCTCCCTATGGGAGCCCAAATTTTAATTTCGTGCAATATGAGGAAATTTCTTTAAAAATCTTTTTCTTCAGATCCACTATTCAGAATGTTTTCATATTTGGTATACAACATTTCTCAGAGGGGGGGGGGGGGGGGGGGGGGGTGGATTCAAGTTTGTTCAAATTGGGTCTGTACCTGAAGAATTAGAAATTTTGTATTCAGTACCCCTCTAGAAGTGTGTAACTAAGATTAATCCACATAGTTTGTATCAAGGGGTTTCACAGAGGAGCTCCATATATTACATTATGATCAACGGAAGAAAAGGCATGATGCTCAGACTATTTGTCACTCTTGTGGGGCTCAAGGATTGACAATGTATCCTATGAAGGAGTTCATAACGTAGATTCATTCTTGGACTCTGTTTATATAATGTTTATATCATGTTCTGTTCAAGGTGAACACTTCAGGTCCCGTGGGGCCTCTTGTTATTTTTATTAGCTCACCGAACGGAGCTTAACTTATCACTTGCCATCCATCGTCGTCATCCGCCGTGAACTTTACATTATCGACTACTCCTCACAAACTACAGGATCAAATTGAACCAAATTTGGTGTGCATGTTCCCCATCATATGTCAATTCAAACTTGTACAAATAAACTTGCCGCACCCACAGGGGGCACCACAACGGGCATAACTCTGATAGCACCCATGAATTTCTTTCCAAAATTCAAAAAAATCTTGTTCTTCAGATCCACCAGGCAGAATTCTTTCCTATTTGGTATACATCATCCCTAGGGGAGTCAGATTCAAGTTTGTTCAAATCGGCACCCTGGATTCATATTTGGGCTAACAATATAAGCCCGAATTTGAACTTCAGGCAAATTTCTTAAAAAATCTTCTCCAGATCCAGCAGGCAGAATCTTTTGATATTTGGTATGCAACATTGTGGGGTGGATCTGATTCACATTTGTACAAATCGCCCCCCTGGGTTCATATTTGGGCTCAGTATAGGAGCCCAATTTGAACTTAGTGCATTTCAGGCAAATTTCTTTAAAAATCTTCTTCTCCAGATCCAGCAGGCAGAATCTTTTGATATTGGGTATGCAGCATGTTTAGGGGGATGAGATTCAAGTTTGTTCAAGCCAAGTCCCTGGGTTCATATTTGGGCTCACTGTGGTAGCCCTAATTATAACTTAGTTCAAAATGAGGAATTTTCTTTAAAAATCTTCTTCTTCAGATCCAGCATTCGGAATGTTTTGATATTTGGTATGCAGCATCCTTAACTGGTAAAGTGCTGAGTTTTTTCTGACAACAAATCAAAGCTCATCATGTACTGCTCTATTACATTTAATTGGATAGTGCCTTAGAGGCACTATCCAATTAAATGTCAGAGAGCAAAGTATTGTATAAAAAATCTGATTCATATCAGGGACAATATAAAGGCTTCCTCAGGCAGAATGTAGCTACAGACAGTTATTGCCTGTCACTTTTAGTAAAGCCCAAAATAGGGCTTCCAGCACTCTACCAGTTAAGGGGGTTGAGATTCAAGTTTGTTCAAGCCATGTCCCTAGGTCCATATTTGGGCTCACTGTGGGAGCTTAAATTGTAACTTAGTTCGAAATGAGGAATTTTCTTAAAAAATCTTCTTCTTCAGATTCAGCAGTCGGAATGTTTTGATATTTGGCATGCAGTATCCTTAGGGGGTGAGATTCAAGTGTGTTCAAGCCAAGTCCCTGGGTTCATATTTGGGCACACTGTGGGAGCCCGAATGATAACTTAGTTCAAAATAAGGAATTTTCTTTAAAAATCTTCTTCTTCAGATCCAGCAGATGAATGCTTTTGATATTTAGCATGCAGCATACTTAGGGGGGTAAGATTCAAGTCTGTTCAAGTCATGGCCCTAGTTCCATAAAATTTGTCTCTCATGACTTCATTCCATTGTAGTGTTGATGAACCTTGTCTAACTGAATGTGACCCCCAAATACTTCTTTGAACCACTTTGGCCGGTGAGCGATTAAGGCTCCTTGGGGCCTCTTGTTCCTAATAGAATGGTGGCCAATGCCTAAAATCCAATTGTGTGAGCCTAAAATTAAATACCAAAGGTTCCATTTTGATTTCACTGATAGTTTTTTTTTTGTAACAGTGACCACACAACACAAAATCAATATAGAACCACTAAAATGGAGATCAAAAATAATAAGGAGGTTTTTAACTGATCGAGTGTTAGAAGCCACAATCGGGCCTTTCAAAAAAATGAGGTTACCAGTGCAAAAGTAACATTTTCCTTTCCCATGTTTCGTATTCATTTAAACTTAAATAATAGTTTGTTTATACAAATTTGTTCTATTACAAATTATTGGCGAGAGCCTGTTGGTACTGTACAATAATTTATAATAGAACAATTTTTGATGAACAAATTCAGACCAACAAAAATAATCTAGTCCTCAGCCAGTTGAATAAATATTTATTTTGTATACAGTACTTGGAGGGAGGATTACCACCAAAACAATTTCGCTACAGACTTACCGAGCTCTTCCCCAGAGTCTCAGTGACAGTTATTTTCGTAGTTCCTGGGAACCGCCGAGGTCACTGGTGGAAAGGATTTAATGTTTTTCACGCTGTGCTCATTAATCAATTAAACTGACAACACAAGTGATACATCAACATAAAGTACACGTGTAAGAAGAATTATTCGCCTTTTAGGGCCAATGACATTGGCTGCCATATAAAATTATCAATGTATTTCGTACCCGAAAGTTTGCGTGATTTTTCATCTAACCCAATTGGCAACCGAAAAAAGTTAATGGCCGACATTCTCATCAAAAATAATGCGGGCATATGATGAAGATATTTAGAGAATGTTCGGATTTTGAAAGAATGTTCGACTTTTGTCACAGTTTCAAATTATAACATATTCAAAAGAATATATTTTTTTCTTACAACAACAAAACACTGTTTTTTCAGTGCTGATGATAAAATACATCACACTGATATACGACACTTTTTGACAATAATAACAACAATTTGGCCGGCCGCTGATTTGTCGCGGCTCTCGGGTGAGAAGGTTTAAATCACCCACAAACCACATGTCCTTCATTCTCCCATCGCACTTCCCATTCTACTCCCAGTGAATCTTATTCTTTTAGACTGGTATTTTGGGCATTCCAGTAGAAAGTGTTCCAGGGTCTCAATCACGCCTAAATTACACATCTGGCACTCCCTTTCACTGTTTTTCCAATTTTTCCCCTCAGCTCCAGGGGACCGCAATCTCAGCTTGAACAACAGTAACCCGACATGCATGTGAATATAATATACATGTACGTCATAATTTGCTAAGAACGTCAGTTGGAGTGAAGTTGAAAGCTACAAGTAAAATATCCCCAATTATATTCGCCGTTCCAAATTTGTTAAGATTTGTTTCCGAGTGAAAAATTGTTATATATGTATCTTCCTTTTCACTCTATCACCGAACGATTCCTATCAGCGAACATCACTGCCACCTAATAATGTAGAAAGAACAGGTGGGTATTTTTGGCACGTCAAAAGCCATGTACAGTGTATCTTTGAAGCAGTTACGAAATACCAGCGACAGATCTGCAACAGATCTGGCCCTTCAAACATCCCACGAAGCACACAGCTGATGTCTGTCAAGAACTGTAACACAAATTGTCCTCTGGCCAAACCGTCCGCTGCAATTTAACCCAAACCGGCCACTACATTATGACGCAAACCGTCCTCGGATGTAAATAAATAGGAAATAAACATTTTCTATACATTTGTTAACTTTGAATCGACTGAATTGATTTGTTGTTTTTTAGCTGCGACTAGCAGCTCTATAAGTGGCAATGTCAGTCGGTCGGTCTGTCTGTGACCAACGAGTTTCAAAACTCAATAACTTTTGAAATACTTGATGGAATGACTTTATATTTGGCATGTAAGTGTATCTTATTGATGTCTATCCACTGTTCAATGCATGTGGTGTTCCGAATATTTTTCTTGGAGTTATGGCCCTTGGTAAACTTAGAATTTTGTGAGATTGCACCACCCGTCTCAGCTACGGTGTCGATGTCGCGATTTTTTATTGTTTTTCCAAGCAGAAGTGTAAGTTTTTTCCCTTTTGATGTTGTGTGTAAACATGGGATGAGTAGGCCTATGGCGATACATACTGGGTGGTACCTTCTGCCTTGTGGGAACACCTTTTTTCAACTGAATACTATTCACACTTTCAGGAACTGGTCAAATGAAACAGGTGCCCGCCTTCTGTGTTCATTTTTATGTTGATGCGGCGAAATGTTACTATAAGGCTGTTTTTCTGTGTTTGTTAGACAAATTGGGCGGTGAGCTTGTGGTCAAAGTATTTTTGTATTTGTGTAAGATGTGAGGGGTAATCAGGACTATGATTACTAAGAGTTCCCTTGATTAACGCTTTACCCAACGTAACGGCCCCAAACCAGCCAGTGCTATTCAGAAAAATCGTCAATTAGTTTTCATTATTTTTTTCATTTTTTGTCTCAAAAACATAGGTTATGACTCGTCTTTGGAACGAGCTGGTTGAGCTCGTTCCAGAGAGGTGTCATAACCGATGTTTTTGAGAAAAAAAATTGGTCATTCAAGAGTTTTGTTTGCAAGTGGCATCTGCTTTTCATGTTTGGTAAATGATTAAAAAAAAATCCCCAAAAGTGTAAATTTTTATTTTTGAAGCTCTACAACATAGTAAAATTTCATGAAAATCGGGCAACATTTATTTTTTGTGACCTTGGTGTGAAAAGAGTCACTCCAAAAATCAGCCATAGCCATTGTGAACTTCCCACGTCAGTGCCACATTTTTAGATATATTTTTTCAGAGACAAGATTGACAAAAGTTGAAATAATGAGGCTTGATACAGGTGTTGATATTGAAGGATTTAACAGAAATGCATTATTTGGGTATTAGTTTTGATAAAGGTGGAATGTTCCAAAAGTAAAAT
Organism: Pictodentalium vernedei; assembly: GCA_031216915.1. NCBI lineage: Eukaryota > Metazoa > Mollusca > Scaphopoda > Dentaliida > Dentaliidae > Pictodentalium > Pictodentalium vernedei. The sequence goes on from CM062296.1 coordinate 585,179,119, forward strand.
AATTTTCTGATATTGGACAACAAGTGTGCCAAATTTCATGATTGTGAGTAAATGGTAAACTGCTGTAAATAGGGATGGAATAATTAAAAAAAAATTATAAAAATATAAAGGCTTACGGTCGCTATAAGTCATTTCAGCTTCATTGGATGACTTAATTATTACAAATTTCCATTTTTCAATCTAAATTCATTTCTTTTCCTTTCAATTTCTTGTTTCAGTTAGGTTTGTAAGGCCTGTGTTGTGATTTTTAATAACAAATTTTTTGGTAGTTTTCCGCTTGATGATCCAATAAAAATGTTTTTTTTGCTTTTCTTGTTTAGCTTTACAATTTTATCGAATATAAGGGAAGTGATTGTGGCATGCATTTATTATTTTTGTATTTGTGTAAGATGTGAGGGGTAAACCATAATTGATATGAATTTGCGTGATTAAAAAAATCGAAAGTTCCTAAAAGTCAGATTGAAGTGTGTAATTATGTAAAATCGTAAAAGATTAATATAATAGACAGGATAGTGCTTGAAATAGATAACAAAAAATAGGACATAAAGTTGTGAAAAAGTTTGCCTGTGTGCAGAAAGATGAAGAGAAAGAATAAGATAGTTTTGAACAATATGTGTAATGAAGATTTAATAGCTTCCCAGTAAAATGGTATAGAAATAGTGAATGCCTGAAGTAGTATTATACCATAGTCTGTGAATAAACTGTATTTTTATTTCTCAGTATGTTTAATGACTAAGCAACATCAAATTGTTTTTTTTGTTTTTTTTTTTTTACAGGACAACCCACTGAGACACTCTATCGAACAGTATCAGGCGCAGCTATCGCCATCTTTTGATAGAAAGTCACTGGTGAGAGATTCAGAAAAATTGTCTCCAAGAAGTAACTATACAGGAATGATTGTCACACACTCGAAAACAGAGCAGCATGACCGGGAAGAAAATTTGTTACCACATTCCATGAGGACATCAATACCAGTTGGTGTAAGTATCACCCATTCATGTATGGAATCAATAAACAGAGGGAATCTACACTGTCGGTACACTGTACCAGTGGGCATACAGTATATGGGTAAATTCTCATGAGAGAAAATCTGCTATTTGTAATAGGGGGAATATGTCTCATTAGTGAAACAAGGGTATCTAGAGGATTTTTTTTAATGAACATTAGGCACAGCAGACTCCACCACATTGTCAAAAAACGTCACATTCAGTATCTGGCAGGACCACTTCGAGTCTCTCTGACACATCTCAATCGGTTTGGCATGGTGTCAATGATCTTCCGAATTTCTCGCAGTGTGATGTCCCTTTCCACAATGCAGACTGTAAATGCCATGAGATGGTGGCTGTATATTAACCACTCTCTTGCCGAGCATGTTCCACACGTCTTCTATTAGGTCACAGTCAGGGCTCTTTGCAGGAAAATCTATCCAGGTCATGTCTTAATGCATATTTTTTGAATTCACGCACTATTCTCACTCTGTGAGGCCTGTCATTGTCATCCAAATAATGAAATCAGTCTCCTAGGAAACAGCGACTGTAGGGGATGGCAATTAGAGCCAAAATCTGGTTCCTGTACATTTGTACGTTCATGTTTCCTTCAAAGATGTGAAGTGAACTGTTGCCTCAAGAAGACACGGGCCAAAACCGTGATGCTTCCACCACTAAAAAGCAGGCTGAACATTCTCAAAGACCTAAACAGTCTTGTCAACATCGGACTTAATGTGGCATAGCACATGTCAGAAATACATGGCAGTGAAGTGATCAATAGCCAGCAAATGTTCACCAGTTTTGAAGATTTATGCCCGCTCCGATAGAGGAATGGGGAACATCACTATATGAGATATTCATATACCCAAAGGTATTATGGGGGTGGGGGGAGGGGCTTAACTTTTTTGGACCATGTAATTATAATTCTTTCTGCTCCTGGATACACACAGATTGATAAAAACAATGTTAAACCGAAGTGGGTAATGATGCTTGAAACAGAAATAATTTTAATGTGAAACAGTCTGTAGCCTATTATAAATATGAATCAGATAATGATAATCCACCCTGTTTCGATAGGGTTTTGAAATACTAGAGAACTTATAGGTAACAAAATTGTGATAGGAAGAGATTTCAGTGTGTTTTTAAACCCAAAGGTAAAATTCGTTTGGGGACACTAGGGAAACAAAAAATAATACCCAGGTTTTATTAGAATTGTTTAAAAGCAAATATAGACTTTTAGCTCTGCTGGACAAAAGAAAAAGCATGTACAAACTGTCGATTCCATGTAGTATTGAATACTTCCTGATTGTTTTTATACCCTTTCATTTAATAAACACCCATAGAAGTAGTGATATGGTTATGGATATAAAACAGTAGGCAGATGGATTGTTTGTTTTTGTAGAAGCTTGGAAGACTATCACCTGAGGCCCTTTGACAATTCATTTAGTCTAATGCTGATTCATTTCTTTCACAGCAGATCCCCCACTTACATGATGTTCGATTCTGACTACTATATATATTCATATATAGCTCATGCATCTCTAATAGATTTTGAGGTGAATTACAATACAGAGTCCCCAGGCTTTTACAGTCGACTCTTTTGCTGAAGAAGAGTGGCCAGCTCAGACCTGTCGTCAATCTGAGCTACCTGAATCTTTCCATTAATGCACCCAGATTCAGCATGGAGACATTTGGGATGCTTCGGAGCACTATTGAAGATAAACATTTTGCTACAAGCACAGATCTTAAAGATGCATGCTTCCACATTCCGATTCATCTTCATTCTTGGAAGTATCTTTGGTTCTCGTTTTAAATTTAGCATCATGGGCATTCACCCGGCTGATGAACCAAGTGATAGCTCATCACCGGGTATATTCGTTACTGACATCTTTGCTACACCTAGACGACATCTCCACAAACATACAGATTTTACTATTCTGGAGAAGGATGTCAGTCTACTTCTGCAGCTGCTACAGTTGCTGGGTCTTTAACCCAGTTGGGATGAGTCAGACTTGGTTCTTTCTTGGGAATTCTTTCACTTGGGTAGGGCATGTGGTGGCTCAATGGTTACAGCATTGGACTTCATACTGAAAAATCCATGGCTGGCTCGTTCCCCTCCTTAAGTAACAGCATTGTGTCCTTGGGAAAGACACTTCACCACAGTTGCCCACGTCTGGCACAGTAACACTGTGTACTAATGTGTACTGCATGTCGATGGTGTATTTGTCTTGAACCAGTGCTAACCCTGCTTGTGTGGAGTCTGACATTCGCGTGGTATTGTCTGGGTCCTCTGGCTTCCCCCACCCATAAAACGGTCTGGCACAAGGTGACACTGGCTGTCAAAAGTGTTGTTAAACCACAATAAATAAATAAATGCACTTTGGTTTGGAATTTATCACCCATCAGAACCTACTTTGTGTTCATCTAGCGGAAGCCTAAATCCTCAGCGCTTGCACATCTTCCTTCTGCACGGTGACTCAAGTCACAGCCAGGGAATTTCACCGGCTTATAGTTATCATGTTGGACCTTATTCCTCTGGGCAGATCACGTCTTCATCCATTCCATTTCTTTCTGTTGCAGAGATGGAGCTTGAATTAATACTCAATTGACATGTCAATTCAATTAGACAAGTCTATCCTCTGACACACGATGATGTGACAAGATGTAGCATAGATTCTGACATGAGGTAACCCTGGTTGTTGAAAGTGTCATTAAACTCCAATTTATTTATTTATTAGGGTTTATCAACACTTTAACAGCCAAGGTCATATCATGTCAGAGACAGTTTTACGAGTGGATGAAGCCGGAGTACCCGGAGAGAACCACTGAGCAACAACGAGCAGCTGCCAGCTCCACAGCATCGTACTGCAGCGCAGACAGGGTTAGATTGGTTGAAGACATGCGCACCATCAGCATGCAGTCTGCTTTAGTACATGGCATCATCATGCGGACAATCGGGGTTAAGTGGCTTGCCCAGGGACACAACGCGAGAGCCTGAATCGATCACTCAGACTGTCACCCATCCAAGGGCTAACCGTGCTCAACATTGCTGAACTTCGGTGATCTGACAAGAACTGGTTACTGCAATGCCATCGCGCCCCCATTAAACTCCAATAAATAAATATATGTAGCATGGATCACACAAGTGATTCCCCTTGACTTTCCAAACCCAGTTCGCATTCCTTCTGCAGACGCAAGTGACCTGGGCTGAGTAGCAACTCTGAACTAACAGATTCAAGATTTTTTTGAACCGAGGACAAAGCAGCTCCACACATAAACAAGGGCATAGTGGCTCAGTGGTTATGGCATTGAATCTCAAACTGAAAGGTCCACAGTTCGATCCCCACCAGGGAGTAACTGCATTGTGTCCTTGGCCAAGGCACTTCATTTCAATTGTCTGCGTGGGCAAGCCTGAAAATAATTTTGTTTTGAGTACCTGACAAAATGTCAAGCACCAAATAAATCGTGTCAGGCATTTCAGAACTGAGTGTGACATTCTGGATAACACCTGAAAATACTTTATAAGTTACTTTATACTAGAAATAGCCCCCCCCCCCCCAGCCCCCCCCCCTCCCCCCCCAGCCCCCCCCCCCCCCCCCCCCCCCCCCCGAAAATACCTTATAAGTTACAGTTAAAACTTCCGGCCCATAAATCTGGGGACAGGACGAGATCTGAATCCATCAGGCTTTGTGCTTACAAATATGGTGTCACGTGTTTGCAAGGTCAAAAAATTTGTTTGAAATGTCACCAATCATTCAGGGTCGTCTTGTCCTTGGTGTTTTTTGGGGACTTTTCAGCCTCGATTGGGACCGAAACGTCCCACCTGTTGAGGCCGAAATGTCTCGATTTTTTGTTTTTAAATATTTTTTTCGTCTTCGGTTTAAAAAAAAATATCAATGCCAAAACGTCCCAAGGCCGAACTGGTAAAGGGCTGAAATGTCCTGCTCCCCGCACGTCAGATGGCTTGTTACATTTTGATTTTTGTAATGACTGCCGCCATTGTGTTGTTTGAAACTTACATCAAGTTTCAAAGTTAGGTGAAATAAATAAATTTCGGAGGCAAGATAATTGTTGGAATTGATGATATATCTAACACTCACCCTTGCTTGATATAAAAATAACTAACATATGTAAGAATGAATCACATATAATTCATTATGGACATTTGAGTTGGGCAATAAAAAATACAAAGGTTTGTTCTTGTTAAGTTGTTGTGTGTTTTGGATTTTCGAAAAATATCGTTTGCAGACAAATTGCTCCTTCAAATGAGTTGTGGTAATTTTTAATCTATCAGGAAAAAATTCCGATCCACGATTTTCTAAGACAGGTTTTGAAAGAAATTTTCTTTTTGGCAAATAAATGTGCGAAATCTGGGTATTTCCAGCAGTTGGACGTTTTGTCTGCGAGACGTTTTGTCCTTGATATGGAAATTAGTAGGCGTGTATGATGATAGCATAATTATTGACAAGTGAAACTGGTATGTGCCGAGCTGTTTGGTGATTGTGTGGGCATATTCTTCGTACAAGTGTGGTAGAATGATAACTGTGGTGGGCGTTAACAATGCTCGATTTCTGACCGACGATTTGCTTAAGTAACCTTACAGCACAGGTGTAAAGTGCACTTCCTTTTGAAGTGTTGTTGACATTTGAAAACAAGCCGGTGTTTAAGAATACTGATCAAACTTGTGATTTGGGGAAGATAATTTTCACCTCAGACATTTTGACCGTCTATTTTAACAGTCCATCGGATATGGACAATTTTTTGGCAGACATTGTCCGTGTCCAACCACTTATTTTCCGCCTTGTGCATGGGGGCAAGATAATGCTGTGTACTAAGGTGTACTGCATGTCGATGGTGCACTTGTCTTCAACCTATGCTAACCCTGCTTGTGTGGAGTTAGTATGTTGGGGTGTCTGGTAGATGCTCGCCATTGTTCAGTGGTTCTCTCTGGGTACTCCAGCTTCCTCCATCTATAAAACTGTCTGACACGAGGTGACCCTGGCTGCCAAAAGTGTCGTTGAATCCCAATAAATAAATAAATCTGTGCATAGACAATAAGGAGTATTTAGCGATCCTTCTGGAAATCCGGCACTGCTTACTGCTACTTGCAATTCACTCAGTTCTATCAGATAATTTGACAGTAGTTTCAAACACTCATTTGATTCCTATGTATCCTCTCATCAGAATGCCATTTTGATGCTGATCAGGCACATTCTATGTCGCCTAAATGAAAAAAATTGTTCCAACTGAATGGACTCTCAACAGAGAGATATTCAGGTTGATATGTCTTAAGTGAGGCACGCTTACAGTAACATAGACAATCATTTCTCTTTGTGCAGATCGTCTCCCATCTGCAAGCGACGCTCTTTCTCTTATCTGGAATTGGATGGATGGCTATGCCTTTCCACCAACACTGATTATTCAGTGTGTTCACAGCAAGATTCAGAGTTCACACTGCCGCATCATTCTGATTGCTCCACTATCCCAGCAAAAAATCTAGGCCTACCTCTCTGCTGAGATCTCCTTCATCAAGGTCAACCTCAGAGATTCCCAACCAACATGAGTCCATTACACCTTTAAGTCTTTTTTTCAGGTCCTGTTTCAGACAGGTTTTTTTAGAAGATCCGTGGAGTGCATTTCTGCTCCCAAGAAGATTCTCCACTAGTTTAGCATATAACACTAAATGGGATGTCTTTGTGCGATGGTGTTAGTATAATGATGTTAGTTTTCATCATCAGCTCAACTTGGGGATTTCTTCTAGTTATGTGACTCTTAAGGGTCCTCAACCAATTGATAATGATGCTGATTTTAAGCTCCGGTCTTACAAGACAGTTTTCCTCTTGACCTTTGCCTCTGCTAAATGTGTGAATGAACTTCATACTCTTGTCTGTTGATCCTAAATTCTATCATAGTGGAAGTAATACTTTCACTTTCACTACTTATACTTTCTGGCTAAGAATAAAGTATCTGATGTAGCTCCTGTACATATTCACATTAGGGCTTTACCTCCTGAAGATCAGTTCCACTGATTTTTACCAAAATTATGGCCCCATAGACTTTGAAAAGTTCATCAAAATTACAGTATTTTTATACTGTACCAATGACCCAAACATAGCTGGTGCTAACTCTTAAAAATATAGGGCCAAACACAAATTTTGCCCCCCAATCCCCAAAATTTGCATCTAAAACCAAAGAAAACATGTCCTGAATGGCCCTCCATACTTCATCTCTACTGCGCATGCTCAGTGTCAAGGACGTCCTGAAATTGGCGCCATTAATCATTCTTTGTTTGGCCCTTCATCAGTTAACATCTGACTGATCTTTGTGCTTGTAAATCTCAGTTTAAATGATGCCAGACACATAAATATTAGTGAAATGGTGATTCTAAGGAGTATTTTGAAGGAAGAGAGGAAAAATGAGTGACAGAAAATATTCAGGGCTGTAACTTAAAATTTTTTAATGAAATTATGTTAAATTACCTATTTTCGAGGCAACAGCCTGTTGTGGTCATTCTTGTTATCAAGTTACACTGCTTGTTCAGTGTTTTCCTCTCTCCCTTTCCTTTAAGTCCCCTCTTGCTATTCTCCCATGCTTTTGGCATATTTTCTGTAATATTATTACTAAAATTTCTTGGGAGTTTTAGCTGGATAACAGAATGAATTCTGTTCTTTTCCCCATGTTTACGTCTTCACCTATGGGTGGTTAGGCGTAGTGTTCTGCATCTACCATCTGATGTTCTGCAGTTTCTTCCCTGGAAGTCTCTGTTTTGCATCAGATAGTGTATTATTGGTAACTGATTTCGGACCAGAGTGCCTGGAGTCTTGATCTGGTGTTTTTACACTTATTGTTTACATTTCCAACAGCCCTCTGTGTGAGGGGGGATTTCTTGAAAATAGTATCTTGATGTTAATTTAATCATAACTAGATACATTATTATTGTTCGTAAGTGTTGCATAAATTGTTTAAAATATTTTCAGAATTTTTGTCCACACTTAGGCTTGGGATCCATTGGGGCTCAATGTTACTTTTCAGAAACTTGGGCTGTTCTGAAAAAATATTTTTTCAAAATTTTTTTGATTTCAATTATTTTTTCTATGTTAATGGATCATGTTATTATGTATTTTGATTGTCAGGGGTTGGTGCGAGTACTAGGACTTTGTTTTCTTTTCACAATGAAAGGATATTGTTCAATTGTAATAAGAGGAAATCTTCCTCTGACTTTCATAATCATTGTATAATGTAGTCAGTGTACTCGCACTAACTCCTGTTCTGTATGTGTTAATTTCGATGACAACATGGGAAGCGTGTGTCACGGTATGTTAGTGGGGAAATGGCCATTCCGGTTCTTTCCCCGCAGGGTCACTCTACTTCATCAATCTCTATTTCAGACGATTATCATCAGGGTGATGTATCCGTGATGTCTTCCAAAAGTGTGCCTCCGTCGTCACAATTAATGAAGAGCTAGCGGAAAAGTGCTCATGTAAATACGTCAATTGCCTAAGAGGACCCTAGTAGGTTCGACGGCCTTTGACGTCCGCTAGCTCGACCGGTGTAGCGTCCATTCATCGAATGGTTCGGCAGCCGGGTTCGTCCGTTGCGGTCTAGAAGGAGTTTTGGGTGATGCGAGCACTATAATCAATCAATGCACACCCAGTGACGGCAGATTAGAGGAGAGAACGGAGGAAGCCTTTTAGTCCGGTTCCTAGCTCGTCCAGGTCCATCCGGACTGCGAGCGAGAGAGGCCCCTCTCTCGTACAACAACATCTGGCCCCAGATGTTGTGGTACAAAGTGTTTTGCATTCGGAGCATACGTCCGCCGCTCGGGACGCTCCGATATATAGTCAGTCCGGAGAGACTGTCAATAAGGCTTTCTCATCCTCATGGTAGCACACACGACCGCACCTTGGCTATGTGACCTCGGATATCCAGTCAGCTTCGCCAATCAGAGAATCATCGGCGACCAGGTCACACCATCCGGTAGCCAGGGACACGAGGCCTGCAGACTCCGGACGTTCGCATAAGAAAGTGTGCGGGAGTCAACGTACACGGAGCTTCCAGCGGCAAAGCATCGTAAGACCGCTACTGCACAGGCCTCGGTGACGGACGTGCTATCCCAAATAGCACAGCTTATCGCAGCATCCCAGCAACGACAGAATCTCTGTCGCATTATGAATTATCCGACGACGCTGGGTCGGGACGCTCCGCGGAAGCAGGTACGGACGTCCGAGAATTTCATCCGGTCCGATGGGATACCGAAAGGGATTTGGAGGATTTCGAGCTTTCCCTTTCGGAACAACATAAGCTGCTGTGTATGTCATCTGACTTTATCTTCTAGAGGTTCTTTCATCAGACCAGAATGCTGCGATGCCGGATAAGAAACTGATAGCGTCGGTGGACACAGAAATTTTTTGGTTCGGTTCAGGGACATCGTCCCTCAGTTCCGACACAGTCCAATAATGTCACACAACTTTCGAATTATTGAACGATGCTATATATATTATTATATGCTTGCTTTTAACAAGCATGTCTGGTTTCTTGTTCGCAAAGTTACTGAGATGTCTTTCAAAGTGTGCCTCTGTCGTCATAGTTAATGAAGAGCTAGCGGCAATAAGTGCTCATGGAATACGTCAATCGCCTAAGAGGTCCCTAGTAGGATCGACGGAGTTGACATTCGCTAGCTCACCCGGTGTGGCGTCCATTCATCGAATGGTTCGGCAGTCGGGTTAGTCTGTTGCGGTCTAGGAAGGAGATTTGGGTGATGCGAGCACTATAATAGACTTTAGTACACACCCAGTGATGACGGATTAGAGGACTAATCGGAGGAAGCCTGTTAGACCGGTTCCTACCTCGTCCAGGTCCGTCTGGGCTGCGAGCGAGAGAGGTCCCTCTCTCGTATAACATCATATGGGACCGGATGTTGTGATTCAGACATATCGCATTCGGAGCATATGTCCATCGCTTGGGACGCTCCGTTATATTGACAGTCCAAGAGACTGTCGATAATGCTTCCTCATCCTCACAGCAGCGCACATGACCGCACATTGGCTACGTGACCTCGAGTATCCGGCCAACTTCGTCATTCAGTGATTCCACGGCGAACAGGTCACGCCATCCGGTAGCCAAGGGACACAAGGCCTATACACTACGTTCACTTGCATAATAGAAGTATGCACGGGGTAACGATCACGGAGCTTCCAGTGGCAATGCATAGTAAGACCGCTTCTCCACAGGCCTCAGTGACAGACGTGCTATCCAAAATAGCACAGTTTATCGCAGCATCCCAGCAAACGACAATTCTTGGTCGGATCAGGAATAATCCGACGGCGCTGGGTCGGTGCGCTCCGCTGTTGCATCAGGTTTGGACGACCGAACACTTTATAGGGTCCGACAGGATGGCGAAAGGGATTCGGACGATTTCGAGCTTTCCCTTTCGGAACAACAGAAGCTGCCATACATTTCTTCCGGCATTATCTTCCAGAGGTTGTTCCGTCGGACTACATTGCTGTGATGCTGGATAAGAGACTAATAGCGTCATTGGACATGGAGTTTTTGATCGATTCAGGGACATTGTCCCTGACTTACCGACACAGTCCAATAATGTCTTTAGAACATTCGAATTATTTAACAACGCTATATATAAGCTTGCTACCAAGCATGATAGTCTAGTTTCTTGTCCGCAATGCTCTATTCTGCCTTTTTTCATTTCTATGAAATAGTATATCGGCAGAACAGGGCATACCGAGAGTTCATATGCGTCTAGACGGCAGTGCTGAAGACTGGGAATTATCTTTTTCGCCGTCTATGTCAATTCCAACCACGATGTTGGAAATGACAATGTTGTCTAATAGGCTTAACTTAGATGCTTTATCATACGTAGACCACCTTACTGAGGCATTATCATTACGTCTTCAAGAAAAAGAATTCCAGGATATGATACTCAATGTGATTTCTTTCAAGGGCTGTAGTTTTTCCACGTATAACTCTGCCCTTCAGTGGCAACCTGGAGTTGGTTAGACGTGACGCAGCCCTAGTTACATCCACACGCATGGATAGTAAGGTGAAGAACTCTCTCAGAGTCGCTTCGGTCTCGGAGAAGCTTCTCTTCGACGGCAACTTTTCAGCAATCTATGAATTGCTCGTTATACACGTTCTCTTGTCTATCAAGTGTAGCAAGAGATTCAGACTGGGGCAAACATTCGGTGGTTGACTCAGAGAGTGCCACTGCAGTTGCCGGATCCAAGTTTTTTGATTATGACGGATGCCAGTCAAACAGGTTGGGGTACAATATTGGTCCCAACGGATTCGAAGTGCCAGGGTCTTTGGGTTCCACAGTTTCTAGGCAAGCACTTAACTTCCAGGAAATGATGTTATTTAGGCTTGCACTATGTCATTGAATGAACATTATTCAGAAACGCATGTCCAAATCCTGTTCGTTAATACGACAGTAGTTGCGTATCTCCAGAACCAGGGAGGCACTCATTCGATTCCGTTATTCAATTTAACGGAAAGAAACCTTCTGTTTGTTATAGCACACCAAGTTCTGCTTCGGTCCGTCATATTCCGGGTCGTCTGATTGTATTAGCAGACTCCTTTTCACGTAAGAGTCGCTTGTTGCCGTCAGAATGGACTCTCATCAAACAAGTATTCAATCAGATTTGCTATCAATGGGAGCGCGCAATGATAATTTATTTGCGACACAACTCATTATTCAATTGCAGACGTATGTGTTTCCATGTCCGGATCCCTGAGCTTATGTTGTTAATGCTCTATTGATCTAATAGGACGGAATGATAGGATATGCGTATCCTCCAGCGCTGTTGATTCAGCAAGTATTGCTAAGATAAACATCCACAATACAATTCTGTTGATAGCATCTCTGTCTTCACAGAGACCGTGGGTAAATTTACTCAGGTATCTACTGTGGGACTTACTGCGAAAACTTCCTCCATGAGAGGATCTTCTTTCGCTGGGGAAATCGTGTCAACTCCATCACTACCCGCAAGGTCTCAACCTTCACGTATTCCGTTGTGTGGTCCTTCTTGCACGGCAAGCATTGTACAGGACGAGTTATGGACGCGATTTCTTACTGTAGGAGGACCTCCTCTTCGCTATACTATGTGGCTAAGTGGAGGGTCTTCCGTCGTTGGTGTAGGGATCTTTATGTTGATATTTTTGATCCCTCCATACCAGACATTGCAAACTTTCTAGTATACTTGTTTGACAAGATCAACTGCAGCCAGTTACTATTAAAGGTTATAGGTCTCATATCTCATACCTATGCACTCTATGATAGTTTACAATTGAGTCTTATGTCTCTTTATCTAAGTCAGTTAGAAACTTTTCGATAAATAGACCTAGAATCCTTAGATTAAATTCCTATACGGAATTTAGCTTCGGTTCTTATTTAGCTAAGTAATCATTTGAGCCTCTGGAAACACGCATGCGCAGTAGAGGTGAAGTATGGAGGGCCATTCAGGACATGTTTTCTTTGGTTTTAGATGCAAATTTTGGGGATTGGGGGGCAAAATTTGCGTTTGGCCCTATATTTTTAAGAGTTAGCACCAGCTATGTCTGGGTCATTGGAAAGTATAAAAAATATATAAATTACTATAATTTTTTTAACTCTCCGGGCTTTTTCTCTACATGCTTCCAGATATTGAGCTGATTTTTGGTATGTTTGTCGAACATGGTGGCCTACAGATCAAGTTTGCATTTTGTTCTGCTCCACTGATTTTTACCAAATTATGGCCCATTCGAGTTTGAAAAGTTCATCAACATTACAGTTTTCGAGACTTTTTTTCTACACACTTTCAGATATTATCGAAATTACGGCCATTTTAGTATGTGAGTCTACCACAATGACTTACAGATCAAGTTTGCGTTTCGTTCTGCTCGTCTGATTTTTGCGGAAATTACGGGCCCTGGATACAAGTAACAGATTTCCGGGTCATTTTTCACAGTTTTCCGGACTTTTTTTCTACACGCTTCCAGTTATTATCTGAATTACAGCCATTTTAGTATGTGAATCTACCACAATGACTTACAGATGAAGTTCGCGTTTCGTTCTGCTCGGCTGAAAAACTTAGTTCAAGTTATGGATAAATTAGATAGACCTCCTACTGTAATTGTTGGTGACTTAAATGTCAATACTTTGAAAGAACCAAGCAACGTATTAGTAAAAACATTGTCTCCAAAGTGTTAAAGCCAAGTTATTTGCTCACCGACTTAACATTTCTGGCTCCTGTATTGACCATGTGTACATAAAAAAAGACATAGCTTGTGACACAAGAATAATCCCGGTTCCATATTCCCAGCATGCAGTTATTCAAGTCAGGATTAGAATATAAAGCGACTTCGAATTTGTTCATGAAGTAAAACAATAATCTATTTCACTTTTTGTGTATAAACACTGTTATTTGGGATAGCAATTCTAAATCTGACACCTTTTTTATAAACAAGCATACACTAAAGTAATTTTATCAGCAAAGACCTAGTGTGACCTTACATTATTTACAATGTGTGTTGGAAAGATCAAATTGGATTTAAAAAGGTTGGTATTATTAAATCTTAACATGGCTCCATATTTCAATTAAAATTAATTCTGCTTGAATTCTTTCAATACCGTTGAAACTACAGAACACTGTTTTCTACAGTATTCCTAGAATCTGTGTTTATTTTTAAAAAATGATTAGAGCTTGAAATATCAGGGGGCGCGTGGGGTATGTGAGCATGCTCACTAAGGTTCTATATTTACAATATTATAACATGCCAAAAGTTAAGCTCTCGGTCTGTTGTCAGATGCCTGGCATCCATGAACATAATTTTTGCGATATCTCCTCCAAAAGTGCTGAACCAATTTTAGTGAAATTTGAGTTGCTTGTTTGTTGTGATAACACGTTTTGATTTTGTTCAAATCAACCCCGCTCCATAGGGTTGGGGGAAGCTGAGAGGGGAAACTGATCACAAAATTAAAAAATTTTTGATAGGAAGATATCACAAAGACACTCACACAACATATATACCACCACTAGATGATGTACTGCATATAAAAATTATGATTGACCCAATATCAAGGTTACCAGTAGAGGTCAGCACATGTAATGATCTTTCACAAATTTGACCTCTATCTGTGACTTGGATCTTGATAGGCCAATCATGGATTTTATATACTGCACACCATCTAGTGATGGTACATATGTTGTGTAAGTTTCATTATGATATCTTTTCCCATTAAAATGTTATGGCCTAGACACAAAGCTAACTTGCATGTTCATTCCTTGATTTTAGTGGGCCGGTCATAAATTTTAGTTGCAAGACACCTGCGTGGTGGTACATTTGTTCTCTAAGTTTCATTGTTCTCATTAAAAGTTATGGCCCAGATCCCAGAAAGTTGATATGCATGCTAATTCCATGTGTTGACCTCTATCTGTGACCTTGACCTTGAATTACCGGTCAGGAATTTTGTACAGGACAAACTATCCATTGTAAACAAAACCAGTGTCCTTGATTCTATGGCATGCAGAAATTTGAAAACGAGAAGTTTTCACTGATTTCCTTGCAGTGCAATATGGAGAAGCAATTACTTGATGAATATCTAGTGGTGGTACATAGAAAGTGTAAGTTTCATTATGACATATAAATAAATTTATGAAAATAGTGTTTTTTGGTGGCCATCTTGGATGCCATCTTGGATATCTTAGTTGCACAGGGTTTACTGAGTGGCATCAAATGGATTTGGATTCAGCACAAACAATTACCCTGGAAATGCCTCCAACATGTTGTCCACGCCCAAAATTGCAGATTCTACCCAGTCTGTACCAGATTATTTGAAGTTATGAAAACTTCACTACATGTATTTGTGGTATTTAAAATTTAGTTATTGACAGTATGGCTACTCAGTTCTCAACAGCAATAAATGCTACGTCTTTTATCTTTCAGGTTCTTGGAGCTGATGACACAGATTTCAAGAACAAGCAGCTTGATGAGAAGAAAAAATGGCTTGAAGATATTGGTAATACATTTTCTGTTTCTATCAATTGTAGTGCATAAAAAGACCATATTTTGTTGCTTTGTCCACTGTCCATCTTTCTTAGATGTCATATGTATTGGCATGTTCTGGGGTCAGAGGTTCGAGTTCAAGTTTGTTCAAATCAAGAGGCTGGGTTCATATTTGAGCTCTGTAGTGTTACCCAGCCAGTGATGCTGAATGTGACTACATCCTTCTTGAAACAACTTTCTCGGGTAAGTGATTGAGGCCTCTTGGGGCTTCTTGTTTGTTTAAATACCTACCACACCAACACAAAATACCTGGTCAAAAAATTCAGTTTAAATATAAGGAATTGATACACATGTCTGGCTGGAAATAGACAATGGGTGTACTCCAATTGGGAGGAAGGATAAGACACCTGGTTGTTTTACCGGCACTTTCAGTGGTGGTTGGTGCTGTTCTGTCTGCTTTTAATTATTATTGTCTTTCTCATTTTTTTTCAAGGTTTATTCCTGGAAAAACACTCAAAATTGCTGTTTTCAAGAAGGGAGGTTGAGAAGGAGCCAGCCCATGGTGTGGCTATATAAAGAAATAAAATTCTTTAGAAAATTTGAAATTCAATAGGTACTCTTTCATATATAGAATAGAAATGTCCAGCTCCAGTGCAGTTAAGAAATACGCAGACATGTGCTTTAATGGTGGTTGCCAACTTGATTGACCTAAAAATTCATTTATTTACTATTTTTAGAAAAGCAGATAGAAGAAAACAGGTTGAAGAAGTTGAAACACCTAGATACTAATCCTCCACCTGAAACTGATACATGGGCCGATAAATTCTCCAACTACAAACCACAGCCTTTGCCAGAACAGAAACTGATCTCAACAGGATTTCAAGGCCAAGATGGAGACGGTGGTCGTATCAGTAGTGCCCCACATAAAATCATGGATGATTCAGAGGCTGGAAGGTAAAATATGTTTCACGAACTGTATCTCAGAAATCCAGCTTATTTTATTCAAAAGTTTGGGAAATGAGGAATGCATAAGTTACAGTTTAATCTCTAATGCGCTAAGGCCATATAAAAAAAATACTTCATTTTTCAGGAATCACCTCATCCGGAAAAAACGTGCCCCTCTAACATATTTATTGCCTCCCGTAAATAAAAAACTATATAAAATCCGCCATGCACAATTTTGGGTCGATGAATTCATGTGTATTAAAAAATATATATTTAATCTTTTTTTTTGCATCTGCTAAAAAGACTTTATGGTAATTATAAAAATTATTTCATGTTTCCCATTTTCGGAACATGCACCTGACGTCATCATTCTTGCTAATGATTTACCTACTGTTTGTTAAGTGTTCCTTCCCTATCCTTCCATGAAACCCCTCCTGTTAAACTCCTAAGCTTTTTGGCTGTTTTTTATTGGAAATTTTTTATTAAATTTCTTGGGAATTTAACATGTATCACAGAATGTTTACATCCTCACCCTAGGGGTGTTGGGTCGTTTTGGTCTTGCATCTTCTATCCCATGTATCGTTTTTTCTTTGTGTGAAGATCTAGCTTTGCATCTGGTAACATTTAAATTGGTTACTGACTTTGGGCCTTTTTGTGTTCCTGTTGTTTTGTTTCCGTTTTTTTCTATTGACGTTGTTTACATTTGACAACACCCTGAACATGTAGTAATTAGTATTATAATACTTCAGAATTACTGTAGGATACATTGATTATGATTCCGGTAGAGTAGCAAAAAAAATTTTGGAAGAAAAATAATTTTGTCCACGCTTAGGCTCTATCGGGATGCCCTTGGGCTCATGATATTCGCTTTGGGAACTTAGGCACTTTAAAAAAAAAATTTTCGAAAATGTTTTTATAATTGTTTCAAAATTATTTTGATTGCTATTATTCATGTATCCTTATCATGTATTTTTGTTGTGGAATCTGTAGCGGTGCTATCAACTCTATCTTTGGACTGTAATTATGAAAGCTTACTGCTGCAAGGCGAGGAAGTCTTCCTCGGATTTACATGCTTGTTGCCTTGCCTGTAGTCAATGCATGCCTCCAGATTCTTGTCCTACTTGTGTATATTGGGATGTCAGACATTGGAGACAGGTGTCGCAATATTCCGTCGGCGGTGAGGTTCCTATGCCGGAACTCTCACCGCAGGATAATTCGAGTTTTTCAGTTTCTTTTTCAGAGGAACAAAAATGTGGTGATGTTATTGGTGACACCCATTCAAAGTGTGCTACTGTCGTTGCGCTCTGATGAGCAAACAGAACTGGCTGCTAAGGTGCTTCTTAACATTAAACAGGGAATAAGTTCATTTTCTCGCATTTCGCAGTATAGCGAGAAATATATGTATTGTGGGTATGGTAGTTACGAGGTTAACAGCCTTAATGGCAGTGTCTTCACACGGCAGCAAGTTGATGTACTGGCTGAGTGAATACCGTGTTATCAGATATGAGATTTATGAGTTGGTCACGCTGAGTGACCAGTTTATGCTGATGTTGTGTTACTCTGTCATTTCTAGTCATATCACCACAACGGTTACATGCCTAATTTTAAACTGGAAAGTATAAGGATGGAGGTCGGCATCCTGACCCTGAGGTCAATTTTGCATATTCCGACTACAGGTTTCCAGAGTCTTTTGCCACAAATAGGCTTTTATCTTTGGTTGTTCCTGGGTGGCTTGTTAACCGAAAAGGGTTTTTTTCCAGAAGTTTAACATGCTTGAGTATTTTCTCTGTTGATATTTGTGTAAATCCAACAATACTTGTCGTCAATCTTACATTACTGTCACAATGAAGATTTCACTCTATATTTTGCATATTTAATGTCATTAAATATGGGTATCATGCTAACCGTTCTAGCGTGTACTCGGCTACTTGCAGTAGATATTTATTATCTTTTTACTCACATGTGTGCTAGATACCTATCTTAGTTTTATAAGAAGTATACACTATACGACCACTTATTCCAGCAGCCAGTTCGACCGGTGAAGCAGCCAACCCCATAGTGGGAGCCGTAACACTGGGTAAGTCTGTTGAGGTCGAAGGAATTGTAGATTTGTGTAGAGCAAGCACCTCAAAAACTAAAGCTCACCCAACGACGTCGGCAAAAGGGAGGAAGTCTGCAAGTTTCTCTTCGAGAAGCTAGGTGAGGTCTGATAGACCACGAGCAGGAGAGCCTTCTCTAACTTCCGCAGACTCTGGTGGTGAGCTGTCGGACGGTGCATGGTTGGTCCATTCATCTGCACATGCAGATGCGGTTGGCCAAGATAGTCTGCTAAATCAGTCGGATGGTGAAAGGGATAAGGAAGAAGCTTACCCTTCCCTTTCGGAACAACATATGGTAGCGATGAACTTCATTCATCAATACTATCCTGACCTTTTTCCACCTGATCAGCAAGCTGCATTCTTTCCTTCCAGGAAACAATCTTGGCAAGCGTTGGAGGCCTCAGCCGTATTAACGACGCTATATTCAACCTAGCAAGTGCCAAGAAAAAGGGCGGTTTCTTACCTGCATCTTCAATCAATATACTGTTTCCAGGACCACGCCAATTTAAAACGGTTGGAGAAGATGCCCAGAGAGCTCCTCTGCATTTTGATGAGCAGGCTGTGGATTTAGATAGGTCCTTGCCTACATCATTCAATTTACGCTTGGAAGTGATGGAATCTTCTATTTCATCCAATCGAGCGATTCTTGATGCAATGTCATATGCAGACCATATCACCAGGGCTATGGCGCGACATCTAAATGAAAAAGAATTTAAGGATGTATGTGCCTTGTTAAGAGTTCTTTCCAGGGCAGTCATGTATGCCACGTACCACTCCACTCTGACAGTGGCAAATTTGGAGTTGGTTAGACGTGATGCAGTCCTTGCAGTGGGTGAGAAATGTAGTCTCCTCAGGACTGAGGCTATCATTCCTAGCAAAGCCCCCACTTAAAAGATGTCCGTGTTGGACAAATCTTCCGGCGAATCCTTCCAAAAGAGAGTCTCTCCTTGTAGAGGTACAAGCTATCTTATCAAAGAAAGAAATAGAGGTCATCAAGAATCAATATTCTCTAGGTTTTTACAGTCACCTGTTCCTCATACCGAAGCCAGATGGCTCTTTCTGACTGGTAATAGACTTGAGCTGGATAAACAAATTGATCATAGCTCCAAAGTTCTACATGGAAACCATTCGGTCGGTAAGAGCGAGCATTCGAGTGGACTACTATGCAGCAAGCATAGATCTAAAAGACGCCTACTTTCATGTCCTGGTACATCCAGCATTCAGAAAGTACCTGCGTTTTGCCATTCAAGGAGAAGTTTATCAGTTCAGAGCAATGTGGTTTGCTTTGAACCTGGCTCCTTGGGCTTTCACTCGAATGATGAACTCAGTAATATCATATTTCCGAGCTCATTCAGCAGTGGTAACATTGGCTTACTGGGACGACATTCTTCAGAGACACGGCGACAAGTCAGTTCTTCAGAGCGATTTTCAGTCTTCTTCAGTTGTTCTGCCATCTCAGTTTCATAGTAAACGAGAAAAAGTCGGACCAAGCTCTGTCCAAGTCATTCATTCGCTTGGGAATGAGCTTCAAGACTCACAACAATCTGGTTCGTCTGCTGTTACCCAGAGCTAAATTTGTCAGTTGTTATGCTCGCTTTTGTCTAAACTCTCCTGCAATGACTGCGAGGAAGTTTATGCAACTGATGGGGCTGTGCGGTGCAGCTGTGGATCTTATTCTGATGGGCCTCCTGTGCACGTGTCTCCTCCAGATATTCTTTACTCAGAACTGGAGTGTGAAGATGCATTCGCTCGAAACCAAGATTGTTTTAACGGACCTAGTAAAACAAAAGGTTCAGATTTGGGCAGATCTCCAGTGGTTGCTTCAACTACCGGCTCCGGCCTTTACGATTATGAGGAATGCAAGTCTAACGGGCTGGGGTGCATCCCTCAGACTTGAAGTCTCAGGGTCATTGGGATCCTAAGTACCTGCAGAAGCACATAAACATCAAGGAGAAAATGTCCATATGGCTAGTACTACAACATTGGATTGCTCAAATAGTGAACGTCCATGTTCAGATTCTGTCGGACAACTCGACGGTAGTGGCTTATCTCAGGAACCAGGGAGGCACTCATTCGATTCCATTATGCGAATTAACCAAGAAGATTCTCCTATTCGCTCTGAGTCATCACGTTCATCTCTCAGATCATCATATACCTGGTCGTCTGAATGTACTAGCAGACTAGCTCTCACGAAAAGGTCGCCTGTTACCATCGGAGTGGACTCTCAACAAGCGTGTATTCAGTCAGATCTGCTACCAGTGGGATCGTTCCATGATAGATCTTTTTGCGGCACACCTGAATAATTAATTACCGATGTTTGTGTCACCATGTCCAGATCATTGAGCATATGCAGAAGATGCTCCATCGATCTCATGGGACGGAATGATAGGATATGCATATCCTCCGACTCCGTTGATTCAGCAGATTCTGTTAAAAATCAAACAGTCTCGCTGCAAAATCCTGCTAGTAGCACCTTTGTCATCACAGAAACCCTGGATCAGTCTTCTCAGGTGTCTGTTATGGGACGTTCCCGTAAGCTTCCTCCATGAAAGGACCTTTTATATCAAGGGGAAGTCCCACACATTGCATCACAACCCGGAAGATCTCAACCTTCACGTATTTCCGTTGTGTGGTCCTTCTTGCACAGAAAACATTTTACAGGACGAGCAGTGGACGCAATTTCTAACTCTGGAGGACCTCCTCTTCGTTGAATTATGCAGTGAAGTGGAGATTTTTCTTCCGTTGGTGTACGGACCAGTCTGTCAACATTTATGATCCGTCCATTCCACAGATTGCCAATTTCTTAGTCTAGTTTGACGTATTAAACTTGCAGCCCGTCAGTATTAAGGGCTGTAGGTCTATGTTATCAGACACTTATGCTCATCATGATAACTTAGCTATTGGATCAGATGCTTCTCTATCCATGCTAGTTAGAAATTTCTCTATTAATAGACCTAGAACCCTCAGAATAATTCCTAAATGGAATTTGGCTTGGGTTCTGTTGAAGCTTCAAGAAGCTCTGTTTGAGCCATTAGACGATGTAGAAATCAAATTTTTAACATAGAAAACAGCCTTCCTCTTAGCCTTTGCATCTGCCAGAAGAGTCAGTGAACTTCATGCATTATCTGTTGATGATTTCCATTACCGTAGTGTGGGTAATACTATTACCCTCACTATGGAAGTGGGATTCTTGGCTAAGAATCAGATTCTGGATAAACGGCCAGAGCCTAGTATCATTAAGGCTTTACAGTCCTCAGACAACCGTAGCCTTTGCTGTGTCCAGTTAGAGCTATGCGCATTTATAAACATCGATCAGGTTTTATTAGAAAAGGAAGGAAAAGATATTTTCTTTCTTTGATTAATAACAGAAAAGATATTTCTGTTCATTCTATCACTAGATGGATTCAGCTGGCAATATGTATTGCATATGAAAATCTATCTTCAGTTCAACGTTCTGTCAACAAGATTTCAGCACATGAGGTTAGAGCACTGTCAACTTCTTGGGCTCATTCTAACAGTATAGCCATTACTGATCTTATGAAGGCTGCCTACTGGACACAGCCCTCTTCATTTACCAAGTTTTACCTTAGAAATGTAGAGTCCATCTCCAGTGACCTTGGATCTTTGGGTCCTCTTTCTGTTGCTCAGAATGCCGTCCATTAATGTTAAAATACATCTACAAGATGGTGTTTGGGCAGTCTCCTCAAGCACTGACGCCGTTCCGCTGCCCTCTTCGTTCTGAGGAATTTTACCTCAGAACAAGGGGAAGGGGTTTAGGGGACGTTTTTTCCCTTATGTTATCTGGCTTAATAATGAAAAGCAAGGGAATACCTCCTCCAGAGACAGTAGTCCAGCGTCAGTGCTGGGTAGTTTTAATGTGTAGCTCGGTGAGAAGCAATAACTATGTCTCATTTATGTACTGTTTTTAAAGTGTAGCTCACTCTGAAGCATTTGTATATGCTACGTGTCAAATGAGCATTAATATACAATCCTCAGAACTTTTAAATGAGTATAAGGCATCTCATTCTCTGGACTAGCTTTATAATTGGGTTTCCTTCACCGAATTAGCATAACAGGTTATGCTGGCATTAAGTGGAGATATTATGTAATTCTCAATTACATTGTTGGTGTTATGTCATTCTCTTTTTTTATAAGAGAAGGACATATATATAATTCCTCTGTCTTCTCCTATTCTGTAGGAGCTAATCTTTATTGAAGTAATTGAGAGATTGGATTTTCCTTCAAGTCCTAGGCCCTCCAGCCTTTTTACGATTCAGCTAGTCTGGGCCATTGGTTGTGGTATAAAAATATGATAAATTTAAACTAATTTGTAGATTTTTTATACTTACCAATGGCCAGATGGGGATGGCCCTCCTAGTGGGCACTCATACCTCCCCGCTGATTATAACATTTAGCAGGCAATGTAGAAAGAATGAGGATTGGCACCAATTTTGGTACCTTGCTGGTTAACGCGCATACGCAGTGAACAAATGTATGGAGGACCATATAGGACTTAATTTTTTTGGTTTTGTATGCAAATTTGGGGGATTGGGGGGTTCAAAGTTTGTGTTTGGCCTTGGATTTTATCGAATTAGCACCAGTTAGTCTGGGCCATTGGTAAGTATAAAAAATATACAAATTATTTTAAATTTATCATATTTATTCACAGAAGCCTTGAGAAGGCTTTTTTACAGAGGGCTTTCCATTAGTGAACAGAAGAAGTGGTTATTATCTGCAGAATGAACATTATAGCTATAGTGCTAGTGTACATCATGAGTCATGCAATGCTAGTCATAATGAGATCATGAATGAAGTGTTGGACTGTCAGTCAAAATGTCTTGTTTGGGGGGGGGGGGGGTGCATATGGCTCATTGTCCCCCGAAAAAATTTTCAGGGGACTATAGAAATCAGCGGTGTCCGTCTGTCTGTGAGTCCGTCCCACTTGGTGTCCCCATGTTTACTCCAGTTTGGATCATTTGATTGGAACCAATTTTGGTATTTGACCTTCTTAGCCCAAACCACAGGTCAAGTTCGAATATGGGTTCGGCCAGATTATTTTTATTAGAGTTATACTCCTTTTTCAACTTAGAAATTTCAAGATTTGCGGTGTCCGGATGATAACTCCAGTTAGGATTATTTGATCGGAAAGAATTTTAGTATGTCACCTTCTGGGGTAAAAATACAGGTCAAGTTTCGAATATGGGTTCGGACCGATCATTTTTACTAGATTTTTGCCCCTTTTTCGACTTGTTTTTTCGGGGGACATGTGGCCGAGCGGTCTTTTATTATTATAGTATTTATTTATTTATTTATTTATTGATTGGGGTTTAAGGTCACATATTTTTGCACAAAGGCTAATCATGACCATGACAGTTTTACGGGTGGAGGAAGCTGGAGTACCCGGAGAGAACCACCCGAGCAACTGCCAGCTCCCCAACATACTAACTCCACACAAGCAGGGTTAGCATTGGTTGAAGACAAGTGCACCATCGACGTGCAGTATGCCTTAGTACACGACGTCACCGTTTCCCCACATGGGCAATTTGGGTAAAGTGTCTTGCCCAAGGACACAACGTGGTTGCTGTATCTGGGATTCAAACCGAGGACCTCTCGGCTTGCAGCCTGCAACTCTACCTACTGAGCCAGCGCACCCCCCTCATTATTATAGGCAGAATGGACATTTTAGCTATAGTGCTAGTGTACAGAGTGACTCATACAGTGCTAGTCACAATGAGATGATGAATGAAATGTTCGACGGTCAGTCAAAATATCTTGTTATAGGCTTGGGGGGGGGGGGGGGGGGGGAGTTATAGTTCATTATTCTGGCAGTTCCTGCTTATTCAAGTTGTTATTTTTAACTTAACTTGACAAAGTCAAGGTAAGCTATTGCCATCATGCATGCGGAATTCTGTTTGTCTGTGAGTCTGGTCGGAGTCTGGTTATTTTTATTAGAGTTATACCCCTTTTTCAACTTCAAAATTTCAAGATTTGCGGTGTCCGGATGATAACTCCAGTTAGGATTATTTGATCAGAAAGAATTTTAGTATGTCACTTTCTGGGGTAAAAATACAGGTCAAGTTTCGAATATGAGTTCGGACCGATCATTTTTACTAGATTTATGCCCCTTTTTCGACTTGTTTTTTCGGGGGACATGTGGCCGAGCGGGCTTTTATTATTATAGTATTTATTTATTTATTTATTGGTTTATTGAGGTTTACCCGGTCACATATTTTTGCACAATGGCTAATCATGACCATGACAGTTTTACTGGTGGAGGAAGCTGGAGTACCCGGAGAGAACCACCGAGCAACGGCGAGCAACTGCCAGCTCCCCAACATACTAACTCCACACAAGCAGGGTTAGCATTGGTTGAAGACAAGTGCACCATCGACGTGCAGTACGCCTTAGTACATGACGTCACCGTTCCCGCACATGGGCAATTTGGGTAAAGTGTCGAACCGAGGACCTCTCAGCTTGCAGCCTGCAATTCAACCTACTGAGCCAGCGCACCCCCTCATTATTATAGGCAGAATGGACAATATAGCTATAGTGCTAGTGTACAGAGTGACTCATACAGTGCTAGTCACAATGAGATGATGAATGAAATGTTCAACTGTCAGTCAATATATCTTGTTTTTTGGCTGGGGGGGGGGGGGGGGGGTAGTTATAGTTCATTATTCTGGTAGTTCCTGCTTATTCAAGTTGTTATTTTTAGCTTAACTTGACAAAGTCAGGGTAAGCTATTGCCATCATGCGTGCGGAATTATGTTAGTCTGTGAGTCTGGTCACATCTTCCTGCAGGTTTGAGGTCATGTCTAGATGAGAATGTCCCCCTTTGGTCGCGATCGGTCAGCTGCGATGGCTGCCCGAGCCCAAAACCCAAAAACCTTTACCACAGTGTACAGGTCGTATTTATGAAGGGATTTCATTGTAACTTGGTAGGATGACTCTGTATAATGTCTAGATGAGAACGCCCCCTTTTGATCATAATGTCAACCGAGATGGCTGCCCACCCCGAAACCCAACAACTTTTAGCACAGTCTACAGGTCATATTTAATATGGAAGGATTTCATTATAACTTGGTAGGATGACTCCATATGATGTCTAGATGAGAACTTCCACATTTGGTCGCGATTTGTCAACCTTGATGGCAGCCCGAGCCCAAAACCCAAAAACCTTTAGCACAGTCTACAAGCTGTATTTATGGAGGGATTTCATTGTAACTTGGTAGGCTGACTCCATATAATGTCTAGATGAGAATATCCCCTTTTGGTCACGATTGGTTAACTGTGACGGCTACAGGGGCCTGAAGCCCAAAAACTTTCAGCATAGTCTACAGGTTGTATTTATGAAGGGATTTCATTGTAACTTGGTAGGATGACGCCTGATAATGTCTAGATGAGAATGTCCCCTTTTGGTCACGATCATTCAGCCGGGATGGCAGCCAGAGCTGAAAACATTTAGTACAGACTGCAGGTCATATTTATGAAGGGATTTCATTGTAATATTGTTGGATGTCTCAGTATAATGTCTAGATGAGGATGTCCCCTTTTGGTTGAGATTGGTCAACCATGATGGCTACACAGGCACGAAGCCCAAAAACCTTGAGGATGGTCTGCAGTCTGTAATTGTGAAGGGATTTCAGTGTAACGTGATAGGATGACTTGTTTTGGAATAATTTCACTGTAACTTGGTAACTTTTGTTGACATACATTAACTGTGGGGGGCCACATTAACCTACCCCTCAATTCTTCAGTACAGTCTACACCTCAAATTATTTTTATTGAAAACATAGCATACAGGGAACAGAAGTTAACATATTCTCAATTATCACAATTCTTGTATTTCATTATCCTTTCATAAACATTGAACATTATCCTTTTCATCAAACACAACACACAGTCAAGTTAAGCTACAGTGTCACTGACACTTTCATTGTATTTTTAGCTCACCTTGACAAAGTCAAACTTAGATAATCTCATCGCTCTCCGTCTGTTCGTCATCCGTCTGTCCGTCATCCATCAACACCATGTTCTGGTCTTCTCCTCCAAAACCACTGGGCCAATTCTAGTGAAAGTTTGTGTGAGTGATGATCCCAAAGGGACATTGCAGTTTTGTTCAACTCAACATGCCCAACCCCGTATGGAGGGGTGGGAGAAAAATGCTCCAAAATATTTTTAAAATCTTCTTCTCATGAACCAGTGGGCACAATGACTTGATATTTGTTATGGAGCTTCCTTTTGAGGTGTAGAATCAAGTTTGTTCAAAACGAAGTTCGTGAAGCAATGTTTGGCTTTGTAATGGGAGGGGTAAGATTTTTTGGCCTGGCCCAAAATTCTATTTTCTGAACTGATGATTCGATTTTTAACCATATTTGGTATGTGGTATTATTGGGTCATAAGTACTTGACTCGTGCAAAAAAAAAGATTCCTGCATCCCCATGTTAACCCCTGGAGCTAAAAAATATAAATACTTTCAAAAACCACAAAAACCACTTGGAACAGAGAGCTGTTATTTGGTATGAAGCATCCTTGGGACCAGTAGAATCGAATGGTAAAAAAAAATTGCCATCAGTTATGTTAGGGTGTTCTGTAGAGGGCATTGAAAAAATGCTGAGTCAGCATATTTGCAAACATTTTTCAAAATCCTTTCTCCAGAACCAATGGTCAGCATCTTTTGATATTCGGTATACAGCATTCATAGGGGGCTCAGATACAAGTTTGTAAAAATAAAGTCCATTGTTTCATATTTGGGCTCAATACAGGAGCCCAAATTTTAACTTAGGACAATATGGTAAATATTCTTTAAAAAATCTTCTTCAGAACCACCAGTTAGAAGCTTTCAATGTTTGATATACATCATTGTTATGAGGGGCAGATTCAAGATTGTTCAAACCATGTCCCTAGGTTAATATTTGGGCTTCTCGTGGAAGCCCAACTTTTTAAATTAGTTCAGTATGGGGGATAATTTTTAAAAATCTTCAGATCCTCTAGACAGAATGCTTTCATGTTTGGTATACAACATCTTTGGGGGGTCAGATTCAAGTTTGTTAAAATCGGGTCCCTATTTATATATTTGGGCTCGCTATGGTAGCCCAAATTTTAACTTAGTGCAATATGAGGAAATTTCTTTAAATATCTTCAGATCCACCAGTCGGAATGCTTTCATATTTCGTATACAACATCTCTAGGGGGATCAGATTCAAGTTTGTTCAAATTGAGTGACTGGGTTAAAATTTGGGCTCCATATGGGAACCAGAAATTTAACTTAGTACAATATGAGGGAATTTCTTCAAAAATCATCTTTTTCAGATTCACCTGTCAGAATCCTTTCATATTTGGTTTACAACATCCCTAGGGGTGTCAGATTCAAGTTTGTTCAAATTGCTTGCCTGGGTTAATATTTGGGCTCCGTATGGTAGCCTTAATTTTAACTTAGTGCAATATGAGGAAATTTCTTTAAAAATCTTCGTCTTCAGATCATCCAGTCAGAATGCTTTCATATTTGGTATGCAACATCTCTAGGGGGCATCGAATTCAGGTTTGTTCAATTCGGGTATGTAGGTTAATATTTGGGCTTACTATGGTAGCCTATATTTTAACTTAGTGCAATATGAAGAAATTTCTTTAAAAATTTTCTTCTTCATATCCACCAGTCAGAATGCTTTCATATTTGGTATACAACATATTTAGTGAGGTCAGATTCAACTTTGTTCAAATCGAGTGCCTGGGTTAATATTTGGGCTCCCTATGGTAGCCAGAATTGGCCATGTAGCTGAAGAATTAGAAATTTTGTATTCATTACCCTCTAGAGGTGTGTAACTGAGATTAATCCACAGAGGTTGTATCAAGGCTCTTCATAGGGGAGCTCCACATTTTGCATTATGATCAACTGAAGAAAAGGCATGATGCTGGGACTATTTTTGTCACTCCTGAGGGGCTCAAGGATTGACAATGTATCCTATGGAGATGGATTGCTTAATGTAGACTCATTCTTGGACTCTGTTTATATTGTGTTCTGTTCAAGGTGAGTGATTCAGCCCTGTGGGGCCCCTTGTCTTTTTATGCCCCCCGACTTAAGTCGGGTGGCATTTAGTGATTGAAGTGTGTGTGTCCGTGTGTGTGTGTGTGTGTGAGTCCGAGCCAATAACTTGAAAATGTTTAGGGCCACAGTCATCAAACTTCACACAATTATAAAGGACCATGGGAGGATGTGTCACACACCATAGCCGGGTTCGTACCTTCAAGGTCAAGGTCACATTTCAAGCTCACACTAAAAATTGTTCAATATTCATTTCTCAGCCGTAACTCAGAAATGAATCATAGTACAATTGTTAAACATTTTACAAATGTTAAGGACAGACAGAAGGTGTGTCACATATAATAGTTTCCGCCACCTCTGCAAGGTCTAGGTCACAATTGACCTTCATATGTTCAGGGTCACAAATCGTGTCTCAAGCATAACTTCAAAACTATTAGGGCAACAATCATCTAACATCGCTCAATTATAAAGGACAATGGGTGGATGTGTGGCACACCACAGCCAGGTCCGTAAGGTCAAGGTCACATTTGAAGGTCACACTGAACACGGTTAGGGCCACAGTCATCAAACTTCACACAATTATAAAGGGCCATGGGAGGATGTGTCACACACCATAGCCAGATTCGTACCTTCAAGGTCAAGGTCACATTTCAAGGTCATACTAAAAATCGGTCAAGATTAGGGTCTCAGCCATAACTCAGAAACGAATCATAGTACAATTGTTAAATTTTTTACAAATGTTAAGGAGAGTCAGAAGGTGTGTCATGTATATAATAGTTTCCAAGGCATCTGCAAGGTGAAGGTCACAAGGGGGGGGGGGGGGGGGCATGTGGTACCTTAGTAACAGTTTTCTTGTTTATGCACTTCATTGTGATGTGCTATAAATAAAATAACAGAACTGAAATCTTGTTTCTCAGAATTGTGCATATTAAATTACAAGAATTCTTTTCTGTGTTTTACTTAGAAACGTTGGGATAATATATGTGATCTCAACAGTACTATTCAGTATATAGCGTATATAGCATATTTTAGTCTCTTTGCTGAAAATTAAAAATATTTTATATCTAAATATCTGCCTCCCCACCCCATATATTTGCCATAAATAATAAATATAAATATCTGCCTCCCTCATCACTTAAAAATGAAAATCTCTGAGAAATGAAGAACTTTTTTTGTACGGCCTAAACTTATTCCTTACTGATATTGATTATTTACTTGTGAAAGTGCCTTTGTTTGCTGTGGTTATACACCTTTGTTGATATCAGCCATCAATCAAGTGATGAGTGATATTTGGACTGCACTTGCTGGATAGAAAATCCATTCATTTTTCCAATCCAATCAGTTTTAAGTAAGTATCTTCATGTGAATCCACAATCTGTTCTGGATTCCCCCTCCCAAGGGTGGAAAATTTTTACAAAGATAGTGATGAAAATAGTGCATTTTAGCACACTTTGGACACACTGTTTGATTAATTTATATACATTTTCTTTATTGCATACATGGTCCAAATTGTCCACACTAGATGTCTTGTTCATCCGAAATGTTTGTATCTTTCAAAAAATTGTTCGTCGATATGTAGTTCCTTGTTCAACGCTGACAACACCAACTCACCACAGTGTTCAGTTAGTTTAAATTTGGGTATTTTCTCTTTCTACCTCCCAATCTACCTTCACATTGGTTTTCCAAACTGTTCAAGTTCTTTGTTTTAACGATCATTATTATTAGCAAAAGTGATTAAATACTGGCTGCGTCAAATTTGAAACAAGTTGAGGTGGGAAGACACTTGTATTATTATCGGCATGCACAGCTTGTAACATTGGACATTTCAAGCAATGACTTTGCAAGGTTTACAAAACATAAATAATCCCCAGGAAAACCCAAGGAATTTCCTGTATTTTATCAGTTATATCTAAGAGATTGGCATGCTAATCACACCCAAAATATAGTGCATACTAAACAGCAAATCTAAAGGAATACTATTGCTGGTCTCCATGCAAATATTTATGCAAAATGATTCACAAATTTGGCAAAGATGATACCAAAACGTAAATGTCTTTTTCACAAAGACTATTGGCTGCTTTATATTTTTAGTGTTATGATCTGTTTTAGAAAGATTATCGCATTTTTTTTAGTATATTTGCTTTTGCTGGTGAAATGCTTTTATATAATACACTCTTGAAGAAGGCAGTATATACTTTCCAATGTTTTTTTACATAACAGAAATAACTTTGGCCTGGGGGGAACCAGTTACTAGATGGCAAAGACTTCAACTTCTGTACCTGGTTTGCTGATCCAGGGAAATATTTGTATTTTAATGCCATCAGGTGCAATATTGTAGTACCCATAGAAGTTTATTAATAGTATTGTTTCAGGCCTGTTGTTTGTCGTGAGCAAATGCCTGATTTTAATATAACTGCCTGGATGGCTTGATTTTAATAGAAGGAAAGTGGCAAATGTTGAACTGAGGCATTCTGAAATATGTGTTTGCACAATAAATTTAATGGAAACATACTGTGTCTTTTTAAACCCTAAAGATTTGGGGAGATTTCCAGAATTTCTACTTCCCACCACACACAACTTGTGAGTCTAGCTGCTGAGCAGTGATTTCTATCAAAGTCTTGGCTGCCACTGGACATAGCAAAGACTTGACTGAAAACTACTGCTAAGATAATTTGTCTATCCGTCGGCTGAGAACCGTAATGTTCTAACTACCATTTTCATCTTTTCGAGAAAATCAAATTTAAAGTTTTGCACCATGGGTTCTACCCCATGTTAGGGTTATCTGTGTGTGTTACATTGTTATAACTATAGTAATCATTAATATGTCATATGTGGAAGAGTAAAATGTGTACCAAATTAACCTATTAAACTAAAAATCCACTGTTTTCGTTTGGAGATAGAACACTTTTCACTTGTGGGGACATTTCTTCAGAACCATTGTGGTGTTTGGAGATAGAACACTTTGTTCATAATTTATGGATAACTCTTCATTGTAAAAACAGTGAAATTATGTTGTCTCCACTCATGAAGTAGTGATTTATTTCACACCAGACAGTTTCAGCTTATGAAGAGTATCATGTAAAAGCCCAGAATATAGTTTTGAGTTATGAAAATTGGGTGACAATCTGTAAATTTATAGTAAATGTTAAGAAGTGCTAATGAAGTATGAGATACGTCGGATTCACATTAGCAACCCTTAATGTTGGTGCTGTTTATACCTATGTGCAACAGCATTCCTGACAAAGGAATGTGTAGCTGGCAGATGGTTTGATGGCTGGCATATCAGTGGATTGATGGATGTAAGGATATTTGAATGGATGGATAGAGTAATGATGATATGAATAGATTAGGTATAAAATCACATATACGTGAATAATGAAGTTTAATTTGGATTTCCTTTCAATTTACTGGTCAATAAACAGGCTAATGATAGAAGAGATTGTAGAACGAGTAGAATTTATTTTTAAACAGTATTCAAACAAAAATGTTATTAGTGACATCAATAGAAATTCAATATTGTCAGTAAATTGATTTTTATATGACTGCTCCTATGAGCGGGCCATGTTAAGGTATGGCAATGCCCATCCATCTGTCTGTCCCTCTGTCTGTCCTTCCATCTGTCTGTCCATCCGTTCACTTTTGTTTGTCCACACGATACTTGAAAACCGTGCATCCAGCAGATACTGTTTCTTTATGGCTGATTTGTCATGACTAGAGGATGGTTCCTTTTGATAACCAGCATTCTGGCATATCCAATATGGTCACCATGGCAGCCATCTTGGATTTTCAGGGCCTTTTGATTGTCCATGTGATAATCCAACAGATACTGTTTTTTATGGTTGATTAATCATGACTAGATGATGGTTCCTTTCGATAACCAGCATCAATGTCCGTCCATCCATCTGTCGATCCATCCATCTGTCTGTCCATTAACTTTTGTTTGTCCATGCGATGACTTGAAAACAGTACATACAACAGTTACTGTTTTTTCATGGTTGATCATTCATGACTAGAGGATGGTTCCTTTCGATGACCAACATTCTGGCGTATCCAGTATGGCCACCATGGCAGCCATCTTGGATTTTCAGGGACTTTTGATTGTCCATGTGGTATCTTGAAGACTATACATTTAGTAGATACTGCTTTTTATGGTTGATTAATCATGACTAGCGGATGGTTCCTTTCGATGACCAGCATTCTGGCATATCCAATATGGCCACCATGGCAGCCATCTTGGATTTTCAGGGACTTTTGATTATCCATGTGATAATCCAACAGATACTGTTTTTTTATGCTTGCTTACTCATGACTAGAGGATGGTTCATTTCAATAACCAGCATTCTGGCATATCCAATATGGCCACCATGGCAGCCATCTTGGATTTTCAGGGACTTTTGATTGTCCACTCGATAACTTGAAAACTGTAGATCCAACAGATACTGCTTTTTTATGGTTGATTAATCATGACTAGAGGATGGTTCCTTTCAATAACCAGCGTTCTGGCATATCCAGTATGGCCCCCCATGGCAGCCATCTTGGATTTTTGGTGTGTTTCGATTCTCCAACATAGATTATTTTTTATGGTTGATAAATCATGACTAGCAGATGTTTATGGTTGATTAATGACTAGAGGATGGTTCCTTTCGATAATCAGCATTCTGTCATGTCCAGTATGGCAATCATCTGGGAGTTTGGGTGACTTTTGATTTTCCACGCTATAACTTAAAAACAATATATTCAACTTTAATGGGTCATAAGCCAGGAATGTACAATTATTTTTGAAGGAATTATTTACCTTTTGTTCAGCTAAAAGTTTCTTCACAAGTGCAATTTCTTTATAGGCGGCCGTATATTGATCCACCACCTGGCGGTGCACTTGTTTCTGTCTGATGTGTATGAACTGGAAGGTCAAATAACCAAAAATAAGAACACCTTCAACCTTTCACAGGTGAAGCTTGGTTTACAGAGATGTCAAAATGTTAACAATTTGGAGTGCAGATGACAGCTTTCTCTCTCATGTTCTTTTGTTATTTTAATGTGAGGACGGAAAATATTTCAACTAAATTTATTCATAACATAGAGCTTGTTTTCTTCTTGTCGATTTTACTATCAAACCAAGGCATGACTACTTATAACCACCTTGACTTGATTTCATAACAAACTCTAGAGAAGTTATGATTTGGAACATTATCAACCTTACCTTTATTTGATAACAAAGTCTAGAAAAGTTAAGACCCAGGACAATTATTGGTGAAAGGGTAAAAGATAAATTCTAAATGGTGTATTCTGTACTTTGGGTAGTTGGGTAGTGGGTAGGGATGGGGTTGCAGCAGTGGTACAGAAGTACAAAAAACACAAAACTGAACCCTTCTGTCTTCTGCAGTAAATTTTACATTGAACAACAGAATTTTTCTATTGGGGCCATGTAAAATGAATCAAACTTCTGGAAATGGGAATTTGACAAATCTTATATTGTTTGATAAAACTCAGAAAGATCAGTCAAGTAATAAATGATTGATCTAATTTCAGTTTGTAGATGTTGAATTATTTTCATTTCATGGCATGAGTAAAAAAGCTAATATTGGGCAGAGAGTGTCAATAAATTATGATAATTAATGTTCTTTGTACTATAACATTCACATTCTCAGTGAGCGGAGAGTTATATTTCGCAATACTTCAACGATCATCTTTAGTAAACATTTTCCCTATCAAATCTTTTAAATGTTTAAGGCAATGAATGAACATTTTTAAATTTATGGGGTAAGCAATATTAAATTTCAAATCCAATCCCATTAGATTTTAAAATAAAACTTTCTCATCCCCTTTTCTTTCATAATGTTGGGCTTCTGTTATAACAAATCATGTAATAGGAATTATGATGCATAAATGTATTACTGGTACTGAAATAGTTAAACATAACAATTCCGTACGCAAAACTATGTCCAGACAGTTTTGTTTTGGTAACTACTCACAATATAAAGACTAAACATCAAGTCTGTTCAAACCATAAGCATGTATGGTAAGGATGTTTTGGTAAAATAACAATAAAGATCCTTTCTTGTAACCTTTATTGTCTGTGTCTCTGTGCTGATAAATAAAAAATACTCTAAAATTATAATTAATCACCCTAATGTGAAAACAATGCAATCTACTGGATAGCTTATTGGTTGAAATTTAGAACATCTAACCAAAATGTAATTTACAGATTTATGTAGCAATCAAAAGTTTTGACGAATTTGACTGTAGAAATAAACCACCAACACTTCAAAATAAGCATTAACAAAGCCCTATTTCACAGTAAAAATAAACTACATATATAAAACTAGTATGGCAACTACTGTAAATAATATTCTGACTCTATACTTCTGTGATATTTGGTGAGAAACTTACCACTCAGACATGATAAACAAGCAGATTTATTTCTGTGATGAAAACTGTGTCACATGATGTAATTTCTTATCAACCTACCTTACAGTTGTTTACTACAGACTTGCAGTACAGTGGAAGACCCTAAGTCGGATAAAATACTCTCTATTTTGATCTTTCCCAAGAGATTTGGGAAAGAAAAGTGGTGAAAAAACACCACGCAACATTAAGCCAGAACTGGGTTGAGCGTCATCGGCGCACACCCAGTAAGGGACGCTCTTCTCTTAATACAGTTCCACGACTTCCGTTAACCAGTGCGCAAGCAGTCATCAAACCATTCTTTTTTTTGTCCGCGAACGCGGTTGACGTGTTGCCATCTTTGCATTACGATACAGTGATAATTCAACTCGTCAATAATGGTTTTCCTGTGACTGGAATTATGGATCTGAAGATTGTATAATAACAGGACTGTGTTTTATATATTCTCGTTAATATTTTCAACCGCATTCTCATTGTATTTTATTTATATATTCCGTTTTCGCGAATGTTTTTTCGACATCGTGTCAACGTGGTTCGGCAATGAAATTTTTCGGTTGATAAATTTTATTATTGTTACTGGAGTTAGGTGTCAATGAGGGACTGTATGGACAGGATTTCTTCACTCTGTTGTGGGCAGAATTTCTGTTTTTTAGGTCCCTGTCAGCCATCTGGGTTCTGTCGTGTACCCACCGTTTGGTACGTTTTCGTGGCTGTTCTTCCCACACCCGGGTGGTGGGGGGTGATTGGTGGGGGGACGCTGTCATTTTGGGGCCTCCCGACACGGCCACATCTGGTGTGAGTTATACCCCCTCTGTGGGGGGTGGGGGGGTGCAGCTCTTCCTGCACCCATGGGGGGGGGGGGGACACTGTCGTTTCAGGGCCTCCCGACTCGACCACGTCTGGTGAGAGTTATTCTCCATCCGTGGGGGATGTGCAGTTTTTTTTTCGTGGTGGATACTGCGGGAGCTGTTGGATTTCTGGTGAAGAGATGCCTGGTTCCGGGACTATGCGCCCTCTCCAGTCGACATCTGAGGCTGTCACTAGGGTTGTGACTCCTCCTTTGGAGGCCGAGCTAGGTGGCTCTCTCCCCTTTTTCGCCAGTTCCAACAGCTCCTGTCGTATCTGCTGCTAGAGCAGCTGTTCCATTTACATCATCGGGCACCGTTTTAGCCGACCTCGGCTTATCCCTGCAGGGGTCTGCAGTGATGTCTGTAGTGTGGTTGTGGGGTATCAGCCTCAGCCTTCCCCGACTTCAACTCGGCGAAGCCGGAAGTGGCTGCCGGCCAAACCCTCTACTGTGGTCTCTGCGCTGTCGAGTACCACAGTTTTGTCATTGGATTCGGATGTTCATGGTGGGGCCACTATGAACTCTGTGGCATTTCCATCCACTCATTCTGGTCACACGGCCAGTTTTGCGGGACCAGTGCCTTCTGTGCAGCCTGGACAGGTCCGCGGCGACTCCTGAGTTCCTGCTATGTTTATCCTCGGGGTGTGTCGTACCCCTATACACGTCTGCCCTCAGATGTTTCGGCTGCTGCCCGTCACCCCGCTTCGGGTGTATTGGAGGATCGTGACCCTTCGCTGGTTAACAGAGTCAGGTGTGAAGCCACTTTGCCGGTTCATCCCCATGTCGAACCGGCCGTTACAGGCAGAGAGCTTAGGGAGGCACTCTCCTTACTCACTCAGGTTCTGTCCAAGAGCCTTCCCGTTGCTTCCAGCAAGGCAGCGAGTGGTTTCCAGGCACCCCCTATGGCGCCGCCTCCCGGGATTGGAAACAGGCTGCTTTCTGATCCCCCTAGTGTGCCTACACCATGGGAGGCATCGGCTGGTTTGCCCACGATGGGCTATGTGTCTTCCGACTCAGGGGAGGAGTCAAACATCCTTAATGTCGAGAGCCAGCAGTCTTCTGACTTGGGGACAGCTCTTGACTTTGTGTTCCTTCCGGATCTCAAACCATCAAACCAGCCGACAGTGTCAGCCAAGCTGCGATCATCGGTCGCGCGCCTACAGCCTGTGGAGCAACTTGCTTCTGGGCGTCTTCGACCGTGCCAGTCAGTACTGGTGGTTGAAGCATTTTCAGCCTTGGACTCTAAGCTGAGTTCCAAGGCTATGAAGGCTCCATTCTTCACCAGGGTTGACACCTCTTTGCCTCCGGTGCGTTATCGTTCTTACGATTCTGCCAATCTGTCAGTCTGCCAGACTTTGACGGTTTTGGATCAGGACTCCAATTCCCTCGGGCTTTTCAAGCCCAAGTCTGCCGTCATTCCTATGATGACTCTGGAGTCCATGTTGGGCTTATCGAGAGAAACGCAGGGTATGCTTTCTCCGATCACGTCGTCTCTACCTTAGCTGCTTATCTGCCTCCAGATAAGTTTGACGATGTACAGGCTCCTTTGCGTGTGCTGTCCACGGCGCTAATGCATCTTACTCACACGAATGCCTGTGACACGTCTATTTTGGAACTAGTTCAAAGGGACTCAGTGCTGGACACAGGCTGATTCCTTCCTGAGGGGCAGCGCACTGCTCTTCGATCTGCTTCTTTGGCAGGTCCGCAACTGTTCTATGGTTCTGTGTTGACGGTCCAGGATGACGTCCTACGTCATTCCAAAGATCAGCTGCTGCTTCGTCAGCTTGATCAGCCTTCTAGGGGAGGCAGGGGCCGTTCAAAGCCTAACAAGCACCCTTCTGCTTCCTCTGTGAAGCAAAGGGCTGATCCTTCTGCCACCGCTTCTATTTCTTACTCACGGGTTAAGGGTAAGAGTTGGCAGGCTAGAGGGAAGTCTCAGGATTATTCATTCAGTAGAGGAGGTGGTTTCTCCTCTCGCGGGCCTCGCCGGGGCTCGAAATGGATGTCCTCACCTCGATATGTCCCAGGTTGGAGGAAGGATAGCAGAGTTCACAGACCGTTGGACCACCATCACATCCGATCCTTGGGTGTTAGATGTTGTTCGGTCCAGGCTGCGAATATCCTTCTGGAGGCATCCCACTCTGTCCAGAGTGCCTCTTCCAACCACAGTTCCTTCAGACGTTTTACGTCAGGAATTTTTTCACGGAGATGGACAATCTCCTGGCAAAGGGGGCGATCGAGGTCGTCAAGAATATTCAGTCAGTGGGTTTTTATTCCCGTCTGTTCTTGGTGCCGAAGAAGGACGGCTGCCTCCGACCGGTTATCGATCTGAGTATCCTGAACCCATCCATCATTGCTCCCAAGTTCAGCATGGAGACTTTCAGGTCGGTCCACCGTTCCATTCACCAGGGAGATTTCGCTTCCAGCATCGACCTGCGAGACGCTTACTTTCACGTTCCGATTCATCGGGTGTCGCAGAAGTATCTCAGGTTCGCTTTTTTGGGGTGAGTTTACCAGTTCAAGGCCATGCCTTTAGGGCCTCAACCGGGCTCCTTGGGCCTTCACCTGACTGATGTCGCATGTCATAGCCTTCCATCGCACACAGTCCAGGGTGACTACTTTGGCTTATCTAGACGATATCCTCCAGAGGCATTCCAATGCTGCCTTACTGGGTTGGATGTCGACACTGTGTTGAGCTTGCTCACATCCCTAGGATTCAGAGTCAACGAGCAGAAGTCGGATCTGGTCCCTTCTCAGTCGTTTTGTCATCTGGGAATGGCCTTCCACACTTAGTTCAATACGGTGGCGGTTCCCCATGTCAGGGCTGTGATTCTCTCAGCTTTTGCTCTGACTCAGTCCCAGTCCACATTTGCAACAGCTGCTCGGTCTCTGCGGTTTGGTGACGGATGTCATTCCTCTAGGTCGGCTGCATGTCAGACCTCTCCAACACTTTCTGCTCAGTCGTTGGAGGCCGAATGTCGATTCTCTGGATCTGGTGCTTCAGTTACCAGAATCTCTTCTTCCTCACCTTCTCCACTGGATGGATGTTCAGTGGATTACACAGGGTGTCCTGTTGGACTTACCCATGTCCGATCGCATTCTGAGGCAGATGCCAGCGATCTCGGATGGGGTGCGACGTTGGATCCTCTAGGTCTTTCCCTTCACGGGATGTGGGACCAGGATCAGGCAGCTCTACACATCAACCAGAAGGAGCTTCTTGCTCTTCTTCTGAGTTTCAGGCAGTGGATCCCTCACCTGTCGAATCGCCAGGTCCTTCTGTTGTCCGACAATTTGACAGTGGTTGCTTACATTTGGAACCAGGGTGGCACGCACTCGGTTCCAATGTACGAATTAGCTCAGGATCTTCTACTGCTCGCTCAGGATGTCAACGCCAGGGTGGTTGTTTGTCACATTCCTGGTCGTCTCAACGTCCTAGCCGACTCCCTGTCCCGACGGGTAGGTTCCTTTCCACCGCGTGGATGCTCCACATGGTGGTGTTCCAGTCTCTTTGCGATCTCTGGGGTCGTCCCCACATTGATCTCTTCACGACTCGTTGGAACCATCAGGTGGACACTTTCGTGTCCCCGTGTCCAGGTGCTCTGGCTTTCGCCGTGGATGCTCTGGCCCTCCTTTGGGACGGCTTTGTTGGCTACGCCTTCCTGCCAGTTCCGATTCTGCCTCAGGTTCTAGCCCAGATATGAACCTGCAGTCGTCGAATCCTTTCGATCACACCCCTGTCTCCTCGGTGGGTGTGGATCAATCTGTTCCGCTCTCTGTTAGCAGCGGTTCCGGCATGTCTCCCTCCACGTTGCGACTTTCTTTGCCAAATTCACCCTTGGAGGTTTCAAGTTGACCCGACTTCATTGTGCCTTTGCGCATGTCTTTTATCGGGTCCTGTCTCCTCCATAGTGGTTTTTAGAGACGAGCAGTGGAGTTGCCTTTCTTCTTCAAGGAGGCACTCACTCCGCTGGTTTAGCCTCTGTGGCTCAGTTGAAGGTTCTTCTGTCGATGGTGTGCGATCACTCTGTTGCTTCTGTCACTCCTTCGATCACACCGATTGCGGAGTTTCTGGTATGTTTGTTTCTGGGGGTCTCCAGCAATGGGTACACATCCATGCTTCGGAGACCTTTTTCATATGTGGTACCACATTGTTTCGGCACTCATCCTTGCCTCTCCAAGCTTGTTTAGCTCTTTTCCTTGAAAAGGCCTAGAACTTCTCAGTTTACTCCAAGATGGACACTTTCTTGGGCGCTGCTCTGCTTGGGGGGGGGTGGGGGGGAGGCGTTCGCGCCTTTATCCCGGATGGATATGCTTTTTCTCACATGCCAGATTTCTCCTGCATCCATTTCTTGATGGATTTGTCTTGCTATTCGTGCAGCTTCCACTCGTCTAGCTACTGGCGATTGTATTACCTATCGTTTTTTTTCTGCCACGAAGTGTGTGCATTGTCTTCCTCTCGGGGCTTTTACTAACTCCGTCATGTTGACGGATGTTATACTGGCAGTCTACTGGAGAAATGCTACCTTCTCCATTTATCTGCGACAGTTGCAGGAGCCGACAGAGGACCTTTGTCCTACGGGCCCTCTTTCTTCGGCTCAGGCTGTTGTCTATCCCAGCCATTCAGCTTCTTACAGGGTCAGTTCCAGTTGCGTGCTGTTACTGCCCTTTCTGTCTGTGTGTCGCACATCACCATACGCCTCATCTTTCATTGTCTTTTACTAATGTTAGTTATGCTATGGTTTGATAGGCCTAGGGATCTCTTCCTCTGTCCACGGTTCCAGTGCAATTGAGTTATGTGTGGGTCGATTCCCTCCATCCTATTGTCTATTCAGCCTGTAGTAAACAGTTGTAAGGTAGGTTGATAAGAAATATAAATTTTATAGTAAATTTCCTTTCTTATTATACCTACCGCAATTGTTTACATGGAGGCCCTCCCGTCTTCTTATTCAGATAAGAATCCTTCCTCCCCGCTGATCACATACCTCCTATGTTGGCGGACTCAAAAGAATGGTTTGATGACTGCTTGCGCACTGGTTAACGGAAGTCGTCGAATTGTACTAAGAGAAGAGCATCCCTTACTGGGTGTGCGCCGATGGCGCTCGACACAGTTTTGGCTTAATTTTTCGTGGTGTTTTTACACAGCTTTTCTTTCCCAGATCTCTTGGGAAAGATTAAAATAGAGAGTACTTTATCCGAGTT
The DNA here is from genome assembly GCA_031216915.1 of Pictodentalium vernedei. Classification (NCBI taxonomy): domain Eukaryota; kingdom Metazoa; phylum Mollusca; class Scaphopoda; order Dentaliida; family Dentaliidae; genus Pictodentalium; species Pictodentalium vernedei. The sequence continues at coordinate 585,219,640 of CM062296.1, forward strand.
AGGGTCTTCCACTGTAGTGCAAACCTATAGTAAACAATTGCGGTAGGTATAATAAGAAAGGAAATTTACTATAAAATTTATATTTACGTTATACAATTGGCGCATGGAATTAGAACAGTGTGGTCCTTAAAAGATACTGCAATGTGGAGATAGAACAAAATAATTCTGGCTTTTAAATGGACGAACACTGCGTTAGAGCTTTGTTTTTAGCTCAACTTTGGCAAAGCTAAATTTGAGGTATTGTCATGGCCCTTTGTCCATCTGTCTGTCTGTCTGTCCGTCCATCATGCCAAACACACGGCTCAGGCTAGAGGCCATATTTATTTATGAACCTATCTTTACGAAGCTTCTTGGGTACCTTTGTTATCACTGTGAGACAAGAACAAGTGTTTTGGGGTCCGGTCCGAAATTCAAGACGGCCGCCGGCAGCCATTTTGTACAAAATTAGGTGCAATCAGATTTTTGCGCAGAACTTCCATATGAAAGCTCTTATTTGAATAATTTTTATCGTATGAATGTTTACTACCATGGGATAATCACATATAATACAGGTTTTTTTCTCGTGCATAAATTATGCAAATTAGACTAACTTTGATTTATTTAGTGTTTCTTTCAGCACTGTAAGTGCAAATGCCAATACGGCTCGGGCTAGAGGCAGTATTTATGAACCGATCTTTACGAAACTTCTTGGGTACCTTTTTTATCACCGTGGGACGAGAACGAGTGTTTTGGAGTCCAGTCTGAAATTCAAGATGGCCGCTGGCAGCCATTTTGTACAAAATTAGGTGCAATCAGATTTTTGCACAGAACTTCCATATGAAAGTGCTGATTTGAATAATTTTTTGTGTGAATGTTTAGTACCATGGCATACATCACATATAATACAGGTTTTTTTCTCTTGCATAAATTATGCCAATTAGACTAACTTTTATCTATTTAATGTTACTTTCAGCACTGTAACTGCAAATGCCAGTATGGCTCGGGCTTGAGGCCATATTTATGAACCGATCTTTACGAAAATTCTTGGGTACCTTTGTTATCACCTTGGGACGAGAACGAGTTTTTCTGGGTGCAGTCCAAAATTCGAGATAGCTGCCAGTTGTCATTTTGTACCGAAATTAGGTCCAATCAGTTTTTTGTACACAACTTCTATATGGCTCCGGCTAGAGACTGTAGTTATGAACCGATCTTTAGAAAACTTCTTGGGTACCTTTGTTATCACCATGGGATGAGAACAAGTGTTTTTGGGTGCAGTCCAAAATTCACGATGGCTGCCAGCAGCCATTTTGTACCAAAATTAGTGCAGTCAGTTTTTTGTACAGAACTTCTGTATGAAAGCTCTGATTTGAATAAATTTTTGTATGAATGTTTAGTAACATGGGATCCATCACATATAATACGTTTTCTTTTCTTGTGCAGAAATTATGCAAATTAGAAGAACTTTGATTATTCAGTGCTACTTATACACTGTAAGTGCATGTGTCAATACGGCTTGGGCTAGAGTCTGTATTTATGAACTGATCTTCACAAAACTTCTTGGGTACCTTTGTTATCACCTTGGGATGAGAACGAGTGTTTCTGGGTGTGGTCCAAAATTCAAGATAGCTGCCAATGGCCATTTTGTACCGAAATTAGGTCCAATCAGTTTTTTGTACACAACTTCTATACGGCTCAGGCTAGAGGCTGTATTTATGAACTGATCTTTACAAAACTTCTTGGGTACCTATGTTATCACCGTGGGGCGAGAACGAGTGTTTATAGGTGCGGTCAAAAATTGAAGAAGGCCACCAGCAGCCTTTTTGTACCAAAATTAGTGCAATCAGGTTTTTGTACAGAACTTCTGTATGAAAGTTCTGATTTGAATAAATTTTTGTAGGAATGTTTAGTAACATGGAATACATCGCATATAATACAGGTTTTTTTCTTGTGCAGAAATTATGCAAATTAGATGAACTTTGATTTGTTCAGTACTACTTATACACAGTAAGTGCACATGTCAATACGGCTCAGGCTAGAGTCTGTATTTATGAACTGATCTTCACGAAACTTCTTAGGGTGCCTTTATTATCACCTTGTGACAGGAACGAGTGTTTTTGGGTGCCTTTGTTATCACTGTGCTATGAGAACAAATATTTTTGGGTTTAGTCAGACCCACTCTGGGACTCAAAGATTTCTTTTCCAGTTTAGCATCTAACTGTCACCCCACTTTTACAATACTTTACCTATATGTTTGTTAAGGCTATGGTCAGCATTTATGTACAGACCTTTACAATACTTTACATGTACCTTTGTTATCAGGTCATTACCTTGATGTTTGTCATTGCTGTGTCACTTACTATACATGTACATGTCTTAAACAAGTTGAGCTACAGTGTCATTGACACTTTCATTTTATTTTAAAATGTAGAAAAACATCCAAGGAATACAACAGAACCAAAATCTCAATTTTGACAAAAATGGAGATAGAACATTATGGTTCTCACTTGACGTATTGTCTATAGTACCTCTTCTTGACTGAATTTTGATGTACTTTCTGAGCCCATAGAGTTTTTCAAAGTCTGTAAAGAACTTTGGGGTAGCGCAGTGGCTCAGTGGTTAGGGCATTGAACTTCAAGCCAAAAGGTCCACTGCTTGATCCCTACCAGGGGTAACTGCATTGTGTCCTTGGGCAAGGCACTTCATTCCAATTGCCAACATGGGGAACAGTGATGCTGTGTACTGATGCATACTGCACGTCGATGGTGAACTTGTCGTCACCCAATTCTAATCCTGTTTGCACGAAGTTAGTACATTGGGGAGTCTGACAGTTGCATGCCATTGCTCGGTGGTTTTCTTTGGGTACTCTGGCATCCTCCACCTGTTAAAATGTCCGACACAAGGTGACCCTGGCTATCAAAAGTGTTGTTAATCCTCAATAAATAAATGAGGAACTTTGGGAGTTAACAACTCTCAAGGGATGGTATTAAAGAAAAGCTTGTAACATTCTCATCATAGCAAAATGACTGTTACACAATGAGAGCAGTCAGCCTCCTGCACTTTTCGCCAGGAGGACATTTGTCTAATTACTGTTATTTTTAAACAGTCTGGCTTGATTGTCCTCAATAAATATACCTGCCAATTCATAATCCCCCACAAACTCACTCAATTTTAGCCCCAGCTTTTACTAGAAATTTTGACAGCTTCCCAAAATTTTGATTTCCCAAGGGTTTGAGGAAAAATGCCCCTTTGACTCTATTGTTCACGCACTAGATTCATCAAGTGCTTTTCTGTTTATGGTTCAGCTTTGACTTGTCATATGTGATGTCCTCAGATTTCGATGTAGAAAAATCCTTGACATAATTTTTATTACCCTGAAAAAACTTCAGGGAAGTGTAGCAGTGATGCTGTCTACCCATTTATTCATCCATCTGTCTGCCGTCTGTAGACGGAGTTAGTTTCCACTCTCTAATTGAAGTTCTGCTTGGCCAATTAAAACCAAACTTGACATGTGGGTTTGTTATGATGAGAATGAGAATCCTATTTATTTTGGGGTCATTGTGCCTAATGGGAAGGTCATAGTGACATTGAGCTTGAAAATTTTATTCAATTAGTTTCCATTCTTCAGTGGAAGATTTGCTGGCTGATCAGAACCAAACTTAACATATGGGTTAGGTATGATGAGAGGAAGAAACCTCTTTATATTGGGGTTATTGTGCCAAAGGCCAAAGTCTCTGCCTCCAACATAAAAATTTGTCTGGGTTGCTCTCTAAAGTACCACTGGGAAGAGGTATCCTGCCATTTTTAGCTCACCTGACTGAAGGATGAGCTATAGTGAACACTCACCGTCCGTCGCCCGCTGTCCGGCATCTGTTGTCGGTGAATATGGTGTTTGCACCTGCTCCTCCTAACCACTGAACCAATTTTAGTTAAATTTGAAGTGCTTGTTTGTTCTGACATAGCATTTTGGGTTTTTTTTCAAATCAACTCACACGGTATCAAATTTTTTTTCAAATCTTCTCATGATCCGTGGATACAAGGACTTGATATTTGGTATGTAGATTCCTTTTGAGATGTAGAATCAAGTTGGTTCAAACGAAGTTCGTGGAAGGGGCAAGATTTTTGGGCCCGCCCAAAATTTCTATTTTCTGAACCGATCATTTGAGTTGAACAAATTTGGTATGTGGCATTATTGAGTCATAAGTACTTGTCTCATGCAAAAAAAAAAAATTCCCTGTGTCCTCGTGGAGCTAAAAATAGAAGTATTTTTAAAGCCCATATTTTCCCAACTATTCCTTTTGAGATGTAGAATCAAGTTGGTTCAAACGAAGTTCATGGAAGGGGCAAGATTTTTGGGCCCGCCCAAAATTTCTATATTTTTATACTGTACCAATGACCCAGACTTAGCTGGTGCTAACTCTAACAAAACCAGGGCCAAACACAAATTTTGCCCCCCAATCCCCAAAATTTGCATCCAAAACAAAAAGAAATCATGTCCTAAAGGACCTCCATACTACGCCCCCACTGCGCATGCGCAGTGTCACGGACATCCCGAAATTGGCGCCAATTATCATTCTCTGTTTGGCCCTTCATCAGTCAACATCTCACTGATCTTTGTGCTTGTAAATCTAAGTTTAAAGGATGCCAGACACGTAATTTTTGGAGAAATGGTGATTCTAAGGAGGATAGAAGGAGGAGAGGAAAAAAGAAGTGACAAAAAATAATCAGGGCTGTACTTAAAATTTTTTGATGAAATTATGTTAAGTTGCCTATTTTCGAGGCATGGGCCTCTTGTTGTCATTCTTGCTAAATGTTGCACTGCTTATTCAGTGTTTCCTCTCCCCTAGCCTTCTAAAGTCCCCCCTTGCAATTCTCCCATGCTTTTGGCATATTTTTGAGAAAGTTCATTTCTAAAATTTTCCTGGGAGAGTTGCTTGGATACAGAATGTTTTCTGTTATTTTCCCCATAGTTACGTTTTCACCCATGGGTGTATAAACGTTGTGTTCTGCATCTTCCATCTGATGTTCTGCAGATTCTCCCCTGGGAGTCTCTGTTTTGCATCAGATAGAGTGTAATTTTGATGACTGATTCCGGGCCAGTTTTTTCAGTGCCTGGAGTCATGTTTTCTGGTGTTTTACACTGTTTGTTTACATTGCCAACAGCCTTTTTTGAGGGGGGCTGTTTGCCTTTGGTGTTGTTTATCTCACTATAAGATACATTTATATTATCCGTAAGTGTCTCATTAATTATTTAATATAAATTTAAAATTTTTGACCACACTTTGCCATCGGATCCATCGGGGCTCAACGTTACTTTTCAGCAACTTGGGCTTCGCTGAAAAAATATTTTTTCAAAATTATTTTGATTTGCAATTGTTTTTTTATTTATTAATGGATCATGTTATTATGTATCTTTGTGTCAGGGGTTTGTGCGAGTAACTAGGACTTGTTGTTGACTTTTCACAATGAAAGGATATTGTTCAAATTGTAATGGGAAGAAATCTTCCTCTGACTTTCATGATCATTGTATTAATTGTAGTCAGTGTTCTCGCACTAATCCCTGTCCTATTTGTCAATATTAGGATGATAAACATTGGAAACGTGTGTCACGGTATGTTGTTTCTGGAGAAAGGGCTATGCCGGCTCTTTTTCCGCAAGGTCACTCTACTCTCTCAGTTTCTATTTCAGAGGAACAAGAACAGGGTGATGTTTCCATGTTATCTTCTACAAGTGTGCGTCCGTCGTCACAAATGAATTCAGAGCTAGCGGCAAAAGTGCTCATGGAGATTAGACAAATGTCGTCCGCTAGCTCGCCCGGTGTAGCGTCCATTCACCGAATGGTTCGGCAGCCGGGTTCGTCCGATGCAGTCCAGGAGGAAATTTTGGGTGATGCGAGCACTATAAACATACAAGGTGCACACCCAGTGACGGCGGATAGTAAGCGAGAATGGAGGAAGCCTTTGAGTCCGGTTCCTAGCTCGTCCAGGTCCAGCCGGGCTGCGAGCGAGAGAGGCCCCTCTCTCGTACAACAACATCTGGGACCAGATGTTGTGGTACAAAATGTGTCGCAAGCGGAGCATACGTCCGTCGCTCGGGGCGCTCTGTTGTATAGGCAGTCCGCGGAGACTGCTAAGGCTTCTTCTTCTCGTCAGCGCACACGACCGCACCTTGGCTGCGTGACTGCCGATATATTACCAGCTTCGCCGATCAAGGATTCTTCGGCAACCAGGTCACACCATCCGGCAGCCAGGGATTCGAGACCGATGGACTCCGGACGTTCGCATAGAAAAAGTATGCGGGAGCCATCTGATGCAGAGCTGCCCTCGGCGAAGCAGCGAAAGACTGCGCCTCCGCAGGTCTCGACGCCGGACATTCTTGTGCAGATAGCACAGCTTATCGCAGCATCCCAGCAGCCGACAGAATCGGTGTCGGATCGAGAATTATCCGACGGCGCTGGGTCGGTACGCTCCGCCGAAGCATCGGGGACGGACGACCGGGAACATCATGAGGTCCGACCGGATGGTGAAAGGGATACGGATGACTTGGAGCTATCCCTTTCGGAACAACATAAAGCTGCCGTGGACTTCATCCGGCACTTTCTCCCTCAAGTTGTTCCGTCGGGCCAGACTGCTGCGGTTCCGGACAAGAGGATTATAGCGTCATTGGACTCTGAATTTTTTGAGCGGTTCAGGGACATCGCTCCCGAGTTTCCGTCGCAGTCCAATAATGTTGCAAGAACATTTGAATTATTGAACGACGCTATATTTAAACTTGCTTCCAAGACGGGGAAAGCAGGTTTCTTGTCCGCTAATACTCTCAACCTGCCTTTCATTAATGCAAGGAATAAATTCGATACGGCAGGACAGGGTATACCGAGAGTTCCTCTGCGTATAGACGACGAGGCGGAAGACTTAGAGCTATCATTACCGTCGTCGGCTTCTGTTCCAACCGCGGTGTTGGAAACAGCTATTGCGTCTAACAGAGCCAATTTAGATGCCTTATCTTACGCAGATCACCTTACTAAGGCATTATCACTGCGCCTTCAAGGGAAAGAGTTTCAGGATATACAATCCTCTTTAAGACTTCTTTCAAGGGCAGTAGCTTATTCCACGTGTAACTCCGCCCTTTCAGTGGCAAATCTGGAGTTGGTTAGACGTGACGCAGCCCTAGCTACATCCACACTTGTGGATTCTAAGGTGAAGAACTCTCTTAGAGTCGCTTCGGTCTCCGGAGAACTTCTCTTTGACGGCAAGCTTTCTGCTATTTATGATAAAATTACAAAGAAAGCTTCGGATTCTCTGTTGTTCAAATCTGCTTCTAAGAAGCCGGATACAGCAGACAAGAATAAGACAGGCACTTCTGGGTCTAATGCGCCCAAGAGAGGTTCCTATAGAGGTTCCGGTGCGTCCTCTTGGTCTTATTCGAGAGACCGTCAGGGTAGCGACTCTCGTTCGGGACGACCTTTGGGCCGGGACAATCGGTTGGACGCCCCGAGGTCGACGGGGCGAGGTGCGGGTCGTGGAGGACGTGGTTTCTCCTACCGCAGGCCTCGCAGGTCCAGGAGGTGATGGCTTAAACCTCTATCGTGTACCGGTTGGCGGAAGGTTGTCGAGCTTTTCACAAGAATGGGCGTCGATTACGGACGACCCTTGGGTGAGAGGAGTGACTTCGGAAGGTCTAAAGATATCTTTCAAACGAAAGCCTCCATTAACTCGAAGTCCAAAGTGGACCCAACTTCCGTCAAATCCACAGAAAAGAGACGCTCTGTTATCAGAGGTGCAGTCTCTTTTAATGAAGAACGCGGTAGAGGTCGTAGAAAACCAGGAAACTCCGGGATTCTACAGCCATCTGTTTCTGGTTCCGAAACCAGACGGCTCGTTCCATCCAGTCATAGATTTGAGCTGGATAAACAAGCTGATCGTCGCTCCGAAATTTTATATGGAGACGATTCGGTCGGTCAGAGCAAGTATTCGGGTGAACGATTATGCAACAAGCATAGATCTCAAAGATGCGTACTTTCACGTCATGGTACATCCGACATTCCGAAAGTATCTACGCTTCGCAGTCCTAGGAGTGGTGTATCAATTCCGGGCGATGTGCTTCGGATTGAATCTAGCACCCTGGGCTTTCACTCGGGTAATGAACTCGGTAATGATCTATTTCCGAGCTCATTCGTCTGCGGTAACGTCGGCCTACCTGGACGACATTCTTCAGAGGTACGGCAACGAGTTAACGCTTCAGAACGATGTTCAGAATCTACTTCTATTGCTCCGACGTCTCGGTTTTATAGTAAACGAGGAGAAGTCGGATCTGGTGCCGTCCAAGTCATTCACTCATCTGGGAATGAGCTTCGAGACGCACAACAATCTCGTTCGTCTGCCGTTAACCAGAGCGAAATTAGTCAGTTGTTACGCTCACTATTGTCTGCATGCAGACAAAGTCACAGCGAGAGAATTTATGAGACTGATAGGTCTGTGCGGAGCCGCTGCGGATCTCATTCCGATGGGGCGGTTACGCACACGTCCTCTTCAAATTTTCTTGACTCAGAATTGGAGTGTGAAAATTCATTCGCTCGACGTAGACGTTCTCTTGTCAGATCAAGTGAAACAAGAGATTCAGACTTGGGCAAACATTCAGTGGTTAACTCAGGGAGTTCCGCTGCAGTTGCCGGATCCGAGTTTTACCATTATGACGGATGCCAGTCAAACAGGTTGGGGTGCATCATTAATCCCAACGGATTCGAGATGCCAGGGTCTTTGGGATCCGCAATTCCTGTGCAAGCACATAAACATCAAGGAAATGATGTCAATTTGGCTTGCGTTACGTCACTGGATGGACATTATTCACAATGCTCATGTCCAAATCCTATCCGACAATACGACAGTAGTGGCGTATATACGGAATCAGGGAGGCACTCATTCAGTTCCGTTGTTCAATCTAACGGAAAGAATCCTTCTGTTTGCGCTAGAACATCACGTTCTTCTTTCGGTCCGTCACATACCGGGTCGTCTGAATGTGCTAGCAGACTCCCTTTCACGAAAGGGTCGCTTGTTGCCGTCGGAATGGACTCTCAACAAACAAGTATTCAATCAGATTTGCTACCAATGGGAACGGCCAATGATAGACTTATTTGCGACACATCTCAACAATCAGTTGCAGACGTATGTGTCTCCGTGTCCGGATCCAAGAGCATTTGCAGTAGACGCTCTGTCGATCCCTTGGGACGGAATGATAGGATATGCATATCCTCCAGCGCCGTTAATTCAACAAGTATTGCTAAAGATAAAACAATCTCAATGCAAGATTCTGTTGGTAGCATCTGTGTCGCCACAGAGACCGTGGATAAATCTACTCAGGTGTCTGTTGTGGGACCTACCGCGAAAGCTTCCTCCACGGGAGGATCTTCTTTCGCAGGGGAAATCGCGCCAACTCCATCACAACCCGCAAGGTCTCAACCTTCACGTTTTTCCGTTGTGCGGTCCTTCTAACATGGCAAGCACTTTACAGGACGAGCAGTGGACACGATTTCTAACTGTAGGAGGACCTCCTCTTCGCTAAACTATGCGGCTAAGTGGAAGGTTTTTCGTCGTTGGTGTTGGGATCATTCGGTAGATATATTCGATCCCTCTATACCAGACATTGCAAACTTTCTAGTATACTTGTTTGACGAAATCAAACTGCAGCCTGTTACTATTAAGGGTTATAGGTCTATGTTATCTGATACCTATGCACATCATGATAGTTTACAAATTTGATCTAATGTCTCTTTATCTAAGTTGGTTAGAAACTTCTCGATAAATAGACCCAGAACTCTTAGATTAATTCCTAAATGGAATTTAGCTTGGGTTCTTCTTAAATTGAAGGAAAAGCCATTTGAACCTCTTGGGACAGTAGATTTCAAATTCTTATCTTATAAGACAGCTTTTCTCTTAGCTTTCTCTTCTGCTAGAAGAGTCAGTGAGCTTCATGCACTGTCGGTGGATGATTCTCACTATCATAGTGTCGGGAACACTATCACCTTCACTACTAATGTAGGTTTTTTAGCTAAGAATCAGGCTCCTAATAAATATCCGGAACCTATTGTTATTAAGGCTCTTCCGTCTTCAGATGGGCGTAGGCCTTTACTCTGTCCTGTTAGAGCGTTACGTATCTATAAACAGAGATCTCAGTTTATCAGAAAGGGACGGAAACGTTTCTTTCTGTCTTTGATGCCTAATAGAAAGGACATTTCGGTCCATTCTATTGCTAGATGGATTCAATTAACTATCCGTACTGCTTATGAGAGTTTATCTTCTTCTCAGCAGTCTGTGCTTAAGATTTCCGCTCATGAAGTAAGAGCTCTTGCTACTTCCTGGGCTTATGCTAATAGTGTTGCTATTACAGATTTAATGAAGACTGCTTATTGGTCTCAGCCATCCATATTTACAAATTTTTATCTCAGAAATATTGAGTCCATTTCTGGAGACCTGCATTGTTTAGGTCCGTTATCTGTTGCTCAGAATGTCGTCCACTAAACAGTTGCAACTATAGTTATGCAGGCTTTCTGTTCTGGCAGTGACTCCGTCCGGCTGCCCTCTTCGCTCTGGGCTATTTGACCCAGGGCAAGGGGAAGGGGGGGGTGGGGGGGGGGGGGGTGGGGGGGTGTTCCCTTAGGTCACCTGCTTTATAGTGAAAAGCAAGGGAATGCCTCCTCCAAGTCAGTATTTCTGAGTCGCTTCCGGGATGGTTTTAAAGTGTAATATTAATGTTAAAATTCATTTATGTCTTATTTTTAAAGTGTAGCTCGGTGTGAAGCATTTGTATATGTCAAGAGTCAAACGGGCTTTAATATACAATACTCGGACACTTTTAATTGACTATAAAAAGTCTCAATTCTCTGGACTACTTTATTTATTGACTTACTTTAAAAATAATTAGTATAAGGGATATACTGGATGTTAATAGAGAACATGAATGTTATTGTGCTCAATTATTAAGGGTAGTGTATCTTTCTAATTTAATATTAAATAAGAAAGATACATGTAAAGCCTAATACTCCTTTTCTCCTTAAGGGGTTACCTCTTTACTATATAGTTGAGCTTATTGGATTTTCCTCTATGTCCTAGGCCCTCCAGCCTTTTTACTATTCAGCTAAGTCTGGGTCATTGGTACAGTATAAAAATGTTAAAAAATTTATAGTAATTTATATATTTTTTACACTTACCAATGACCCAGACGGGGATGGCCCTCCCTGGAGTTGGGAACTCTTGCCTCCCCGCTGAGTACATAGCGCTGACCAGGCACTGCCAGTAAGAATGATAATTGGCGCCAATTTCGGGACGTCCGTGACACTGCGCATGCACAGTGGGGGCGTAGTATGGAGGTCCTTTAGGACATGATTTCTTTTTGTTTTGGATGCAAATTTTGGGGATTGGGGGGCAAAATTTGTGTTTGGCCCTGGTTTTGTTAGAGTTAGCACCAGCTAAGTCTGGGTCATTGGTAAGTATAAAAAATATATAAATTACTATAAATTTTTTAACTTTCTGAACCGATCGTTTGATTTGAACAAATTTGGTATGTGGCATTATTGAGTCAAAAGTACTTGTCTCATGCAAAAAAAAAACTTCCCTTTGTCCACATGGAGCTAAAAATAGAAGTATTTTTAAAGCCCATATTTCCCCAAACACATGGAACAGAGAACTGTTATATATGGTATGAAGCATCCTTAGGACCAGTAGAACTAAATGGTAAAAAGAATTGCCATAGGTTGAATCAGGGTGTTCTATAGGGGAGGAGGGGGGTGGGGGCATCGAAAAAATAATACTGCTTCAGAACCACTGATTATAATCTTGATATTTGGTATACAGCATCCATGGGAGGGAGGGGGTGGGGGGGGGGGGGGGTAAGATTTTTAACAATTGTCCTTTTTAACTTAGGACAATATGGGGAATAATCTTTAAAAATCTTCTTCTTCAGAACCACCAGCCAGACTCGTTTCATATTTGGTACACAACATCTCTAGGTGGGTCAGATGCAAGATTGTTCAAATCAAATCCATCGGTTAATATATGTGGGCTTCCTATGGCAGTCTGAAATTCAACTTAGTGCAATATGAGGGATAATCTTTAAAAATCTTCTTCAGATCCACAAGTCTGAATGCTGTCATATTTGGTATACAACATATCTGGGAGGGGGGGGGGGGGGGGGTGGTTAAGATTCAAGTTTGTTCAAATCGAGTCCTGAGTTTAATATTTGGGCTCTATTGGAGCCCAAGGTTTAACTTTGTGCAATATGAGGGAATTTCTTTTAAAATGATTTGTGATACAACATCTCTTTGGGAGTCAGATTCAAATTTGTTAAAATTGAGTTCCTGGGTTAATATTTGAGCTCTTATGCGATCCCAGATTTTAACTTAGTGCAATATGAGGGAATTTCTTTAAGAATTCTCTTCTTCAGATTCACCAGTCAGAATCCTATCATATTTGGTATACAATATCTCCAGAGGGTCAGATTCAAGATTGTTCAAATCGGGTCCCTGAGTTAATATTTGGGCTCCATATGGTAGTCCAAACTTTTACTTAGTGCAATATGAGGAAATTTCTTTAAAAATCTTCTTCAGATGCACCAGTCAGAATGCTTTCATGTTTTGTATACAACATCTCTAGGGGGGTCAGATTCAATTTTGTTCAAATCGATTGCCTTGCTTAATATTTGGGCTCCCTATGCAAGCCTGAATTTTTAACTTAGTGCAATATGAGGGAATTTCTTTACAAATCTTCTTCTTCAGGTTCACCAGTCAGAATCCTTTCATATTTGATATACATCATCTCTAGGGGGTCAGATTCAAGATTGTTCAAATCGGGTTCCTGGATTAATATTTGGGCTTCCTATGGTAGTCCACATTTTTACTTAGTGCAGTATGAGGATATTTCTTTAAAAATTAAGCTTCTTCAGATCCTCCAGTCCGAATGCTTTCATGTTTTGTATACAACATCTCTAGGGGAGGTTCAGATTCAGGTTTGTTCAAATCGCATGCCTGGGTTAATATTTGGGCTCCCTATGGTAGTCCAAATTTTAACTTAGTGCAATATGAGGGAATTTCTCTTAAAATCTTCATCTTCAGATTCACCAGTCAGAATCCTTTCATATTTGGTATACAACATCTCTAGGGGGGTCAGAATCAAGTTTGATCATTCTGGACCCTGGGTTAATATTTGGGCTCCCTATGGTAGCTTGAATTTTAACTTAGTGCAATATGAGGAAATTTCTTTAAAAATTTTCTTCTTCAGATCCACCAGTCAGAATCTTTTGATATTTGGTATACAGCATTTTTAGGAAGGTCACATCTAAGTTTGTTCAAATCCAAGTCCCTTTGTTAATATTTGGGCCCCCTATTGGAGCCCAAATTTGAACTTTGTCCAATATAAGGAATAATCTTTAAAAATCTGCTTCTTGCAATACAATCAGAATCTTTCGATATTTGGTATACAGCATCCTTTGAGGGTTCAGATTCAGTTTGTTCAAATAAAGTCTCTTAGTTGATATTTGTGTTCCCTATGGGGGGAGTGTCAAATTTTAACATATTTCAAAATTGGTAATATTCTGAAAAATATTTGAGGACCACCAGTCAGAATCTTTTGTTGGATATTTGGTATACAACACATCCTTCAAGTTTGTTCCAGTCAAGTCCATAGGTTGAAATTTGGACTCCCTAGTTTTCCATTACTGAAAATCTGGGCATTATTTCTATGGTAGTATCCCAATACTAGAAAAAAAATCACCTGGCATGGACAGCAAAGTTATAAATAATTAAATAACTTCATTCCTCTGCTGTGTTAATTAGTCATAGATCATAATTAAATCCTTCTTTAAACAACTTTGGTCAGGTTAGCACCCCATGCCCCATAGGGTCTCTTGTTTGTTTTTGTTTTTTTGTGTGTGGGGAGGGGGGGGGGGGGGCTGATTAGCCATCCCCCGCAACCATATATAAGTTTGTAAACTCTGAATATATTTCCTTTTTCAGGACATACATTCGTGGTCAGAATGTTCAAATTGACCCATCAACACAGAAAGAGTTGGAAGAAAAAAGGAAAAGACATCTTGAACACCAGGTAAATAAATAACATTTTATATAAATTCATTGAGAAGTAATTATTCTTTCAGATATAACTTCACGATTTTATTTTTTGGGGTGAGTGAGTTTTTTCTGAAAAAATTGACACTTCTAAATTCTTGCCTTTTACATCATAGAGTTGAGTGCTTTACAGAGTACATGCCATCCGCCTATCAAGATCTTGAGAAATTTAGTTGGAGAATTTTCAAGTTAGTAGGTATTTAGGCATTGTGGCCTATTCTTTATTGGCATATTGTGGCATTTATAAGAACAAATTTCAGGGTGCCAAATTCGGTTTCATTTCACTTCATGTAGTCAGTTATATTTTTAGAAACTGATGCAATATGACTTGAGTTATTTTGAATTTGGGATTCTTCAGCTATGTCTGACAACGATTTATTTTGTATTAGTATCCAGCACTAGAGGAGGCGAAAATGACATCCAGTATTTTTAGCTCACCTGACTGAAAGTCATTGAGCTATTTTGATAACTTTTTTGCCTGTCGATCGTCGGCTGCCGTCCCTCGTGAATGTGGTGTTTGGGTCATTTTCTCCCAAACCACTGGGCCACATTTTAATGAAATTTTACATGAGTAGTGGTTATATAGGGCTATTTGGGTTTTTCTTCAAATTGGGTTTCTGCACATATTGAGGAGGGGGTGGGTCCAAAATGCCTCAACTTTTTTTAAAAATCTTCTCATGAGCCCGCTGTAGCAGAGTCTTGATATTTTGTATGCAGATTCCTTTTTAGGTGTAAACTCAAGTTTGTTCAAGAAAAGTTCGAGGAGCAATATCTGTCGTCATTACGGGAGGTTCAAGAATTTTTGCTCCACCTAAAATTTCTATATTTTTATACTGTACCAATGACCCAGACTTAGCTGGTGCTAACTCTAAAATATTTAGGGCCAAACGCAAATTTTACCCCCCAAACCCCAAAATTTGCATCTAAAACCGAAAATTACATGTCCTATGTGGTCCTCCATACTTTTACTCCACTGCGCATGCGCAGTGTCAAGGAGGTCTCGAAATTGGTGCCAAATGTCATTCTTTGTTTGACCCTCAATTCAGTTACATCTGACTGATATTTGTGCTTGTAAATCTCAGTTTAAATGATGCCAGACGCATAATTTTGAGAGAAATGGTGGATATAAGGAGGAAATAGAAGGAGGAGAGGAAGAAACAGTGGAAGGAAATGTTCAGGGCTGTAACTTACAATTTTTTTACGAAATTATTTCATGTTACCTATTTTCGAGGCATGACCCTGTTGTGGTCATTCTTGCAATGAATGTTCCATTGTTTAATCAGTGTTTCCTCTCTCCCTTTCCTTTATTCCCCCCTAGCTATTCTGCCATGCTTTTGGCTTATTTTTTTGTTATGTTTATTACTAAAATTTCTTGGGAGTTTTGGCTTGGAAACAGAATTATTTTCTGTTTTTCCCCATGTTTACGTCCTCACCCTTGGGTGTTTAGGTGTTTTGGTCTGCATCTACCATCTGATGTTCTGCAGTGTCTTCCCTGGAAGTCTCTGTTTTGCATTAGATAGTGTTTAAATTGGTAACTGATTTCGGGCCATGTTTACCAGTGCCTGGAGTCATGTTTCCGGTTTGTGTACACTTTTTATTTATGTTGACAACGGTTACTTCTTATAGTGATTATTTGTCCTCTGCTTAGTTCAGTTCATAGCAAGATATATTAATATTGTCCGTAAGTGTTACATTAATTTTTTGAAATAGTTTTAAAATTTGTGTCTACACTTAGGCTTTTTTGGGATCCATTTGGGCTCATTGTTCCCATTTGGAACTTGGGCTCTTCTGAAAATTTTTTCAAAAAATTTTTTTTTGAAATTATTTTCTTTTGAATGTTATAATGGATTATATTATATTATGTATATTTGTTTCAAGGGTTAGTGTGAGTAATATGACTGTGTATATTTTTTCTTGATGAAAAAATATTGTTCAATCGTAATGCGAGGATATCTTCTCTAATTCTCAGGTTCATTGTGTTTCTTATAGTCAATGTATTTGCACTAATTCTTGCTATGTGTGTGTTGATTGGAATGACAACATTGGAGACGTGTGTCACGGTATTTGGTTAACGGTGAGGGGTCCATTATGGTCTTCTCTCCGCAGGGTCACTCTATTTTATCAGTTTCTTTTTCAGAATTCAGAGTGATGTTTCCGTGATGTCTTCAACAAGTGTGTCTCCGTCACTGCAATATTAGGGCTAGCGGGAAGTGCTCAGGGTATTACAACAATTGCCGGGAGTTCCCTAGTTGGATCGAAGGCATTGATCGCCTGCTAGTCTGCTCGGTGTCGCGACCATTCACCGAATGGCTCAGCACCCGGGTTCATCCGTTGCGGTCCAGGGAAGCAGATTGGGTGATGCAAGCACTATAAAACATCGAATGTGCACACCCAGCAACGACGGATCCGAGGATAGTACGGAGGAAGCTTGTCAGTCTGGTAGTTAGCTTGTCCAGGTCCACCCAGACCGCGAGCGAGAGAGGCCCCCTCTCTCTTGCATCAACATCTGCGCCGCGTTGTTGTATGTTTGTTCGTTAATCGGAGCTTACGTCCACTCCTCCTGCTCAGGACGTTCCGTAGCATGACAGTCCGACGTGGCTGTTATATTGGCTTCCTCATCCTCGTCAACACACACTACCACACCTTGGCTTTGTGAACACAGATTTCCAGGGGACGTTCGCATATTATATAAATGCAGGATTGAACGTCCCTGGTGCTCCTATTTCGCCGACCAAGGAATACACGTCGACCAGGTCACTCCATCTGCTAGCCAAGGACACGAGGCCTTTCCAGTTGGGACGTTCGCATATTATATAAATGCAGGAATGATCGTCCCTGGAGCTTCCAGCGGATAATTACGTTGGACCGTGGCTCCACAGGTCTCATTGGGTAACATGAACAAGGTGTTGTTACCGTGATGTCTTCGTAAGTGTGCTTCCGTTGTCACAGTCAAATGAAGAGTTAGCGGCAAAAGTGCTCATGTAGATACGTCAATTGCCTGGAGTTCCCTAGTAGGATCGATGGCTTTGGCATCCGCTAGCTCGCCCGGTGTCATGACCATTCACCGAATGGCTCAGCACCCAGGTTTGTCCGTTGCGGTCCAGGAAGGAGATTTGGGTGATGCAAGCACTATAAATACAATGTGCACACCCAGTGACGACGGATACGAGGATGGTACGGAGCAAGCCTATTAGTCCGGTTCCTAGCTCGTCCAGGTCCATCCAGGCTGCGAGCGAGAGAGGTCCCTCTCTCATACTACAACATCTGGGCCCAGATGTTGTACAAAACGTTCCTCAGTCGGAGCATACGTCCACCGCTCGGGACGCACCGTTATATAGACAGTCCGGAGAGACTGCTCTTTTGGCTTCCTCATCGTCACGGCAGCACACACGACCGAATCTTGGCTATGTGACCAGTCGTATTCAACCAACTTCGCCGAACAGGGATTCTACGGTGACCAGGTCATGCCATCCGGTAGCCAAGGATACGAGGCCTTCATATTCCAGACATTCACATATAAGAAATATGCAGGAGTCAACGTCTAAGGAGCTTCCAGCGGCTAAATCCTGTAAGACCGCAGCTCCTCAGGCCTCCGTTACGGACGTGCTATCGCAGATAGCACAAATTATTGCAGCATCCCAGCAACCGACAGTAACTCTGTCAGATCAAGAATTATCCGAAGAAGCTGGGTTGGTACGTTCCATTGCAGGTTCAGGCATGGACGACCAAGAATTACAAGTGGTCCGACAGGATGGCAAAAAGGATACAGAGGAGTTGTATTTTTCCCATTCGGAACAACATAATTGCCGTAGAGTGCATCCAGCATTATCTTCTGACGTTGTTCCTCCGGACCAAAAATGCTGCGTTGCTGGATAAGAGACTGATAGCGCCACTGGACTCAGAATCTTATCGGTTTAGGGACATTGTCCCTCAGTTTCCGACATAGTCCAAAATGTCTCATGGACATTTGAACTATTGAATGATGCTATATATATAACTTGCTACCTAAACAGGCAGGTCAGGTTCCTTATCGGCAAAAGCTCTACATCTGCCTTTCATCAATTCAAGGATTTTCGAAACGGCAGGACAGAGCATTCCACGAGTTTCTCTACGTCTAGACGACCAGGCCGAAGACCTAGTATTGTCTATACCGTTGTCTATGTCAATTCCAACCACGATGTTGGAAAAGACAATATCGTCTAGCAAGGTTAGCTTAGATGCATTATCGTACGCAGATCACCTTACCAGAGCGTTATCATTTTATGTCTCAAAGGAAAAGAATTCTAGGAGGTACAACCTCCTTAAGAGTTCTTTCAAGGGCCTTAGCATTCTCCATGTTTAACTCCGCCCTTTTAGTGGCGATATGGAGTTGGTCAGACGTGACGCGGCCCTGGCTACATCCACGTGTGTGGATAGTAAGGTGAAAAACTCTCTCAGAGTCGCTCCGGTCTCTGGAGAGTTTCACTTCGACAGCAAGCTTTCTGCATTCTATGATCAGATAACTAAGAAAGCTTCAGACTCTCTGCTATTTAAATCCACTTCCATACAGTCGGATTCAGCGAAGAAAAGTAGGACAGGCATTTCTGGGACGAATACGTCCAAGAGAAGTTCCTATAGAGGTTCCTATGTGTCCTGTACGTCTTACTCTAGAGACCGTCAGGGTAGTGACTCAGGTAGGGACCGTAATACTGGCCGTGACATCCGGTCAGACGCCCCTAGGTCGACGGGGCGAGGTGCGGGCCGTGGAGGACATGGTTTCTCCTTCCGAAAGCCTCACATGACCAGGAGGTAATGGTATTATCCTCTATCATGTTCCAGTGAGCGGAAGACGGTCGAGTTTATCAATCAATTGGGAGCAGATTACGGATGTCCTTTGGATTCAAGGGGTGATTTCGGAAGGACTAAATTGTCCTTCAAACGAAAACCTCCGTTAACTCGAAGTCTAAGATCGACTCAACATCCGTCAAGTCTGCAAGAAGAGGCTCGCTTCCATCAAAAGTCCAGTCTCTTCTGGAATGATCGAGATAGAGATCGTAGAAATCCAGGAATTTCCAGGTTTCTACAACCACCCTTTTCTGGTTCCAAAACCAGATGGCTCGTTCCGTCCACTCTAAATCTGAGCTGGATAAACAAGCTGATCGTGGCTCCAAGCTTCTATATGGAGGCCAACCGATTGGTCAGAGCGAGTATTTGGGAGTACGACTATGCTACATGCATAGATCTTTAGATGCATGCTTTCTCGTCATGGTACATTTGGCGTTCAGAAAGTATCTTCGCTTCCTCATCATAGGACTTGTGTATCATCTCCGAGCAGTGTGCTTCAGTCTGAATCTAGCCTCCTGGGCTTTCACTTGAATAATGAACTCGGTAATGACTCGGTTCCGAGCTCAGTCGTCTACGATAACGTCGACCTACCTGGACGACATTGTTCAGAGGTACGGCAATGAGTTAACACTTCAGAACGATGTGCAGAATCTGCTTCTATTCATCCGACGTCGCGGTTTCATAAGTAAACGAGGAGAAGTCGGATCTGGTATCGTCCAAGTCATTCACCCACCGGGGGATGAGCTTCGAGACGCACAGCATTCTCGTTCATCTGCTGTTAACCAGAGTGAAATTAATCAGTTGTTCAGACAAGGTCTCAGCGAGTGATCTCATGAGACGGATATGTTTGTGCGGAGCTGCTGCGATTTTATTCCGATGGGGCGGTTACGCACTTGTCCTCTCCAAATTTCTTCTGATCCAGAATTGGAGGGTGCAGATTCTTTCGCTCGATACGGACATCTTCTTGTCAAATCAAGTGAATAAGAGATTCAGACTTGGGCAGGTTTTCAGTTGTTAACTCAGGGAGTTCCACTGCAATTGCAGGATCCGAGTTTTACAGTTTTGACGGATGCCAATCAAACAGGTTGGGACGTATCATTGATCCCAACGGATTTGGAGTGCCAGGGTTTTTGGGATCCATAGTTCCTAATCAAGCACATAAACATCAAGAATGATGTCATTTTGGCTTGCGCTATGTTATTGGATGAACGTTATTCAGAATGCTCACATGCTAATTCTGTCCGACAATTCGACGGTATTAGCGTATTTTCGGAACTAGGGAGGCACTCATTCCAGTCTGTTATTCATGTTAACGGAATGAATCCTGTTTGTACTAGAACATCAGTTCTCCTATCGGTCCGTCATATTCCGGGTCGTCTGAACATATTAGCGGACACCCTTTCACGGAGGAGCTGCTTGTTGCCATCAGAATGGACTTTCAACAAATGAGTATTCAATCAGATTTGCTGCCAAGGAAAGCGGCCAATGATCAACTTATTTGTGACGCATCTCAACAATCAGTTGCAGACGTATGTGTCACCATGTTCGGATCTTCGAGCGTTTGCAGTAGACGCTCTATCGATCTTGTGAGAAGGAATATTATGATATGCTTATCTTCCAGTGCCATTGATTCAGCAGATAATGCTCAAGTTAATAATCTCAATGCTAAATTCTGTTGGTAGCATCTCTATCTCCACAAAGACTGTGGATTAATCTACTCAGGCGTCTGTTGTGGGACATGCCGTGGAAGTTTCCTCCACATTTCTGTCCATTCTGTGGTCAGATGGATTCAATTAACTATCAGTACTGCTTATGATAATATTTTCAATCAGCAGTCTGTGCTTTAGATTTAAGCTCATGAAGTAAGAGTTCTTTCTACATCATGGGTTTATGCTAATAATGTTGCTATTACAGATCTAATGAGGGCTGCATATTGGTCTTAGCCCTCCACTTTCACGAATTTGTATCTGAGAAATATTGAGTCCATTTCTGCAGATCTGCATTGTTTAGGTCCGTTATCTTTCACTCAGAATGTCGTCCACCAAACAGTTGCAACTATATGTGTGGAGGCTTTTGGTTCTGGCAGTGACTCTGTCCTGCTGCCCTCTTCGCTCTGGGGTATTTGAACCAGGGCAAGGGGAAGGGGGGGGGGGGGGGGGTGTTCCCTTAGGTCACCTGCTTTATAGTGTAAAGCAAGGGAATACCTCCCTTGGAGTCAGTAATTCCGAGTCGGTACCAGGATGGTTTTAAAGTGTAAAGCTAATGTTGACTCATCCATGTGATATTTTTAAAGTGTTGCTCAGTGTGAAGCATTTGTATATGTCACGTGTTTATCGGGTGTTAATACACAATCCTCGGACACTTTTAAATGAGTATACAGAGTCTCATTTCTCTGGACTTCCTTTATTGATTGGCTTTCCTTTAAAAAATATTAGTATAAAGGGTTATACTGGATGTTAATAGAGATCATTGATGTTATTGTGCTCAATTACAGAATGGTGTTGTGTCTTTCTTTTTTGATACAAATAAGAAAGATACATATAAAGCCTATCTCTCCTTTTCTCCTTGAGGGGATAGTTCTGTTATATGTAATTGAGCCTATTGGATTTTCCTTTATGTCCTAGGCCCTCCAACCTTTTTACTATTCAGCTAAGTCTGGGTCATTGGAACAGTATAAAAATGTTAAAAAATTTATGGTAATTTATATATTTTTTATACTTACCAATGACCCAGACGGGGATAGCCCTCCCATGAGTTGGGAACTCATACCTCCCCGCTGAGTACATAATGCTTACCAGGCACTGGTTGCAAGAATGACATTTGGCACCAGTTTCGAGACCTCCTTGACACTGCGCATACACAGTGGAGTAAAAGTATGGAGGACCATATAGGACATGTAATTTTCGGTTTTAGATGCAAATTTTGGGGTTAGGGGGGTAAAATTTGCGTTTGGCCCTAAATATTTTAGAGTTAGCACCAGCTAAGTCTGGGTCATTGGTAAGTATAAAAAATATATAAATTACTATAAATTTTTTAACTTTCCAAACTGAGAGTCCGATTTGAACCAAATGTGATATGAAGTATTAATGGGTCACAAGGACCTGATTTATGCCAAAAACCTTTTTCAAAATGCCCGTGGAAACCCCAAGAGTTAAAAATAGAAAAAATTTTAAGCGTCCACATCTCCAAAACTGTATGACACTCAGAATTCTTATTTGGTGTGAAGCTTACTTAGGACCAACAGAATGGAATGGTCCAAAAAAAATTGCTATTGGTTTTATGATAGGGTACTTTTTCGGGACTTTGAAAAAATGCTGAGTCAGCATTTTTTATCACTTTGGGTAATGGGGAAAACATTTAAGGCTCTTCTTCTCCCAAACCACTGCTCCAAAAGCTTTCAGATTTCACATATAACATGTTTGGAAGATTGTTTCACATGTTTGTTGAAATCAAATCCCTGGGTCCATATTTGGGCTCTCTATGGGAGCCCAAATGTTTCAATTAGTGCAGTATGAGGAATGTTCTTTAAAAATCTTCTTCTTCAGATCCACCAAACAGAATCTTTTGATATTTGGTATGCAGCATCCTCAAGGGGTGAGCTTCAAGTTTGTTTAAGCCAAGTCTCTGGGTTCATATTTGTGCTTCCTGTCTGAGCCTGAATTCAGGGTTTCCGCTAGGGAAAAATTTGTGGGTCCGGTAGTGTAAAGAAAGTGAAACTCACACGCCGAAGGCATGTGCTGCACATGCCGAAGGCCCGTGCGTATAAAATTTTGATTTTTAGGTGCTCTCTGGTGGCCTCTGGGGACATTCTGGTTGCTAAAATGCTGAATAATTGATGTGGAAAATATGTATTTTTTCCTCCTACAATTCTCTAAATTCCCACGGGACTCACAATACTACATCTGGTCGGAGGTTTCATAAAAATACAAACCCAAAACAACACAAAATCCACGAATCCTAACAGTGACTGAGCTTTGTTTACAACCGCTCGTGGTAATATTCGAAAAGAACCATGATGCTGACGTGTGACATGCACGTGCAATTACCGTACTGACTCGTGTAGAAGCCCAGGGGGTGCTTGTAGTGGATAAATTGCAAAGTGTGTGTGTGGGGGGGGGGGGGGGGGGGGGGGGGGGGGGGGGGGCTTCGAGACGCGTAATAGTGCTTGAAAGATGAGTTGGGATGCGTCTGAAATTGGCGATATAAGGCAAGTAAATATCCACTGGGTATGTTACGTTTCTTTGGAAACCGCCTACCAATTTTATAGAATTTGCTTTAAAAATTCTCATAATTATCTTGTACATACGTTTCATTTTCAGATTTTGGGTTTTAATCCTCAATTTAATGAATAAAACAAACAGAAAACCATGTCGTTTTCATTTTTTTTTTGTACAGGCTACTCTCGAAAGTCGAAGCCAGAAATGGATGTTAAGTATGTCAATCATCACTGCAAACCACCCCCTTGAAAACAGACCAACATTGTCTGTTTAAAAATAGAGGTCTTTTTTAAATATGTACATTTTTAAAAAAATTTACGAATAAAACAAAATATAGCTTCACACAAACTCAATAAAAGAATCATAATATGAAGACCAGATAAAATTTACACAGCGAAATATGAATAACAAAACAGTTGCCTCCCTTGGCACCATTCGAAAAATTGATTTTACCCTGAAAGTCATAACTTAACATGTTGCAGGGCATGATGAAATGATAAATGAGCATGTTTTATTGAACCAATAAGTCATAAATCATATCCCTGGTTATATTGTTATATAATTCTCAAATACCAGAGTTGTAATTATTTTTTATTTTCAATTACCACTTTCTCATTAATTTCTGAACACCCGTTTTTCACACTGAGTTGTGCACGCTCGAAAGTGGCAGTGTTCTTTCACAATGAGTTGTGCACCGCTCGAAAGTGGCAGTGTTCAATCAGTATCTTTCTGATGATATTCAACTACTGTGAAAACTATATGTTGTGGGAGTGTTGCAGACAACTACTGACAGCAGCCTGCACACTCATTTGAAACAAGTGACAGCTTCCAAAACGAGTACATCATTTGTCGCTCAAAATAAAAGCCAGTGATTTCAGACCAAACACGACAATTTGAGTCCGAAATTTTATAGGTGACGTTTAGGATTTGAACTTTGTTTCCCCTCTCGTCTGGGGGTTATAAGGTATCAGGTTGTCGCCAGTAATAGTAGGCATAGTATACAACATAATTGTGCCTATATAACGTGGAAACAAAGGATCCCGAGTGTCGTTACGATACAGCATTGTACTCGACATTTTAACCACCAGCTTTTCTGACTGATCATAGTATGATTGGCGGGGGGAATGTGTCCGGTCGACGGACCCGCTGCCGGTATAGCGGAAACCCTGCTGAATTATAACTCAGTTCAATATGAGGAATTTTCTTTTAAAATCTTCTTGTTCAGATCCAGCAGTCGGAATGTTTTGATATTTAGTATACAACATCTTTAGGGAGGTGTGATTCAAATTTGTTCAAGCCAAGTCTCTGATTCCATATTTGGGCTTCCTGTGGGAGACCAAATTGTAACTTAGTTTAATATTAGGAACATTCTTTAAAAATCTTCTTCACATCCACCAGTAAGAATCTTTTGATATTTGGTATACTGTATCATTAGGGAGGTGAGATTCAATTTGTTAAAGCCAAGTCCCTGGTTTCATATTTGTGCTCCCTGTGGGAGCCCAAATTATAACCTAGTTCAACATGAGGAATATTTTTTTAAATATTTTTCTTCAGATCCACAAGTCAGAATCTTTTGATATTTGGAATACACCATCCTTAGGGAGGTTAGATTCAAGTTTGTTCAAGCCAAGTCCCTGGGGTCATATTTGGGCTCCCTATGGGAGCCCGAATTATATAACTTACTTCAGTATGAGGAATATTTTTTTCAAAAAAATGTTCCAGTTCTACCGGTCAGAATGTTTTGATATTTGGTATATGGTTTTCTTAATGGGGCAGATGCTAGTTTGTTCAAATTGGGACCCTTCGGTTGATAGTTGTCAATGTCAGGTGAGCGCTCTCAGGCCTGTTTAGTTTTACCGAAATGTGTACAATTTCTGAAGTATTGAGGTTAGGTTGCCTTCCCACCATTCAGTAAAAACTGCTTGTGATGTAAGATTGTCCATTTGAGAACAGATGTTGCTTGAGTAAACGTCGCCCCATGGAAACCCATAAAGTACAGCAGTGCTTGCAGTTTGAGGTAAAAAAATTTGTTTTACAGGTATGATAGGATGTAGTAATCGCATGACATTATACTTGTGATGCAGTCATGATGTAGTCATTGGTGCTGAAAGTGTCTTCAGACAATTACACGTAATTATATAAAATGTGTCAAAGCTATACCCTTTCATGTATTTCATATCAGTTGTTGACATTGAATACACAATTTCTCTATAATAATATTACCTTTAATTGACTTTATAACAAAACATCACCTCACAAAGGTTGCTTTTTCCTGTAGTCATGCTCTTGTTCTAGTGAAGTTGACCCCTCTCCCATGGAAACCTGAGAACTGAACTTGTTTACTGTGGAAAAAAGCACTACTTTACTGGTAAAATAGGACCCAGTCACAAATGCATGCTTTGGAAGTTCTCCAAAATGGGCAACATGAGTGTAAACAATTGACTTGACTTGATTGCCATGTTGCGGAATGATGATGAGAATAATTTGATTCTAAAGTATTGGTTGTATAAGCATATTAAATACTGAAAGGGAGCGATAGACTATGTATTTCAGAAACTTGTTTAGTTGATTGATCTAATAACTTCTAGGTGGAGAAATTGCCCAATGTTTCAAATATTATCTCGATGAAATTACGTTCTGATATCCAAATTGTTTACCTTACATGAATAGCAGACAACATTTACAAAAGAATTTTCAGGCATAACTAAAAATATCTTGTTTTTGCCCAAAATATAGCTTATGACCCTTTATTGCAACAAGTGGCAGATGGCACTTACATCCGCCCCTCCCAAAAAACCCAACCTACCAAAATCTTCTCACAGGTTAGTATCTTATACTGTTATTTTATTAAGTATTATTTCAAAATTTTACAACTTGATCACTTAGTGTCACATTATCCATCCATCCAGCCATCCATCCATCCACAAAAACTCACTTTTACTCAATTAATTGAAGGCCAAGTATTAGATAGATATTTTATTCAGCAGAATGTCAGTTTCGGTATGACAAAACAAAAGTCCACTGACATAAATTACATATAAACAGAAACATATCACACATACTGCTGGGAGATAGCATAGCCAGATTGGCTGTCCACCTGCTATCTCCCTGGGATTGGGAAACCTGATACAGCAGCGCATATTGACAAGACAAAGAGGAGGTCATATTTTGGGTTTTGACAATAAATAAAAGTGGTCGCAGCTGACCGTTTTGTTCAATTTTGTACTTGTGTTTTTGGCCAAATAAACAAACCACAAAACCTCAGTTGAAATCACAAAAAAACTCACTTAATTTAAGAGCAATTGCTAGGAAACTTTATTGAGCACTCTTTATTGACAAGAGGAGGAGTATATTATGCTCTGGAGTTTGACATGTATAGCCATAAAAAATGCCCAGTGTCGGCCATTTTGCTCCAAAAATAGCAATTACACTTTTCAAGTATGTACTTCTAAATGGTGATTTGGATTAATTTTGGTATGGAAATCAACTATAATAATGTAAACCTACTATACAAGCTGTTGGCTCACCTAACTGAAAGTCAGTGTGAGCTGTTGCCATCTCTTGGGGGCGTCGTCCATCAACTTGTACCCATTAACTTTACATATCAAACTACTCCTCCTGAACCACCAGACCAAACCCAACCAAAAATTGCAGAAATTATCTTTGGGGGATAACCTTCCAAGTTTGTTCAATGGAAGTAGCTAAGTTCAGTGGGCTGGGGGCAGTGTTCCACAACCCTGAAATTCTTGAAAAATCTTCTCACAAACCACCAGTCACTGTGCTTTGAAATTTGGTGTGAAACTTCCTTTTATGCTCAAGATTCAAGTTTGTTCAAAGAAACTTTGTCAGGTAATATTTTGGCATGTGCTGGAAGGCACAGTATTTTTAGCCCTGCCCAAAACTTTTTATTTCCCAAATGGGTGGGCCATTTTGGACCAAATTTGATATGCAGTAGTATTGGGGGACATGCGTTTTATTTATGCCCGGAAAAAATGTTCTGTTTCCTCCCTCTCCTCAGGAACCCCAGGAATAAATTGTTATTTGGTATTCAGCATCGCAAGTACAAGTAGAATTGATTGGGCCACCAAAATCTCAAAAATCTGGGAACCCAAATTTTAACTTTTACAATATGAGAAAAATTCTTTAAA
This sequence comes from Pictodentalium vernedei, assembly GCA_031216915.1. Classification (NCBI taxonomy): domain Eukaryota; kingdom Metazoa; phylum Mollusca; class Scaphopoda; order Dentaliida; family Dentaliidae; genus Pictodentalium; species Pictodentalium vernedei. The sequence goes on from CM062296.1 coordinate 585,246,918, forward strand.
AATATTGTTCAGATCCACTAGTCCGCATCATTGATATACAACATTCTCATGGGGAGAGGGGAGGATTGTGGGGGAAATTCAAGTTTGTTCAAATTAATTCCCTGAGTTCACATTTAGGCTCTTTTTGTTGACCCAAATTTTAACCCAGTGCTCCATGTGGGAACCCCATTTAGTGAAGCAGTAACAAGCTCTGTTTTACTGGTACAATAGGATCTGGTAGCCAGTGCTTGGGGTGGAAGTCCTCTGAAATGGGCAACATGTGTGATTGGCTGGACTTGACTTTATGTTCATGTTGTTGTCATAATTAGCCATTGTTCAGAAATATGTGAGCTTGAATTTCAAGTCCTCTGAAATGGGCAACATGTGTGATTGGCTGGACTTGACTTTATGTTCATGTTGTTGTCATAATTAGCCATTGTTCAGAAATATGTGAGCTTGAATTTCAAGTGCAATTTTGAGGAATATTTATTTAGTGTTTCAGTATTTAGAAAATGGAAAAATTAGCCGAAATTGAAAGTGTTTCATTTCTTGAAAAATCAAAAATCTTCATACCACGGCACACACTGGACCACTAATTCCAGGTCCAACTTATTTCAAGGTGAAAAAATCGGATCATAATCACAATCTCGCTATTAATTAGTGAAAAAAATTTATTCTGTGACAGTGTGGAACATGCAACAATAGGCTACATTAATGTAAACATCGTTCAAAATAAGTTATTGTCAACACAAAATTTCAAGCTTTTGTGAATGATCTTGTAAGATACCGAGTAAATCGAGACTGTCCAACACAAGTTTGCTTGACATTAGTTAAAAAAAACACTGGAGAAAAATATGCCACTCAGATGCTTTCGAGGATGAATTCATCATCAATATGGATGAGACTCCTATGTACTTTGATCTGTTACCAAATAAAATGGTCAAATTCTGTGAAAAATCAGTTCGTTTACGAACAACTGGGTCATAGAAATGACATCTCGCACTTGTGTTAGCTGTCAGTAGCAGTGGTGTTGTGTTATCCCCTATGGTAATCTTTAAAGGAAAACGTCAATCAAAATTGGATATTCCAAAAGGCTGTTTAGTGTGCGTGCAACAAAAAGGGTGGCTGGACAAAATATTGATGCAGCTGTGGATACAAAAGGTGCTTGTTAAATACATCAGAAAAGAGAGGAGTCTTCTAGTTATGGACAGTTTTCGCGGTCATTTAACGGATGACGTAAAAAAGGCTCTACATAAAAGCAATGTGTTGCCAGCAATCATTCCAGGGGGTTGCACGTCCAAACTTCAACCCCTGGATGTTAGTATTAATTAACCAGTTATGGGTGATATTAGGACGAAATGGATAGAATTTATGGGAGAACAAACAAGAATAGTGATTGAAAATAAGGAAGAGAAAATTAAACCAGCAACAAAACAAACTGTTGCCAAGTGGATGCACTATACTAATACAATGCTGTATATTGATGAAAGGAAGAGTATATAAGACTTTAGAGTTTGATGATCATCAAAAAACTGTAGACAAGAGACAAAACCTCCCAGATAAACTTCCAAAATTGAACTTTTGTACATTATTCAGGTGGAAGAGGATAATGCCTTTAGTGTTTGCATATAGGAAGATGTATTTGGCAGTACATGCATTTGCATTAACAGATAAGAACTTCAAATCAACAAACTTATAAAATAAAACAGAAGATGACACTTTGTTGAGATATCCAAGTCAAATTCAATTTTTTTATAGCAGCACTCTCTGTCTCGAATTTCTTGAAACTAATTTATTCATTTGACAGAACTATAGTAGCTGGATACTGGCTGATAAATTATAACTATATTGGAGCTGGATACATTTTTCACCAGTGATTATTAAAAATTTCTGGGAACAAAAAAACAAACTGGCATATTGTGGGTCACCAGGTACAATCCAGTGGTCCATGAGTTAAAAAGTCAGCAAGTGCTTCTTGTGCTTTTATGAAAAAGATTAAATATATTTTCTGGTAGAAAATCTTATGAGGTGATAATTTGTGTGCCTGTCAGTGTCAACAGGCACTCCCTTTCCAGAGCAATGCACCTGTGTAAAATACCAGTGTAGCAGGATATCTTCCCCCTGGACATCTCCCCACCCCCCCCCCCCCCCTCCGGATATATGCCCCACACCCAAAATTTTAGCTCATCTGACTGCAAGTCAGTGTGAGCTATTGCCATCACTTGGCATCCGTCGTCCATTAACTTTTGCAAACTTGACTTCTTCTTCACAGCCATTCAGCCAAATTCAAACATATATTGCACAAACCATCCCTGGAGTATACCCTTTCTATTTTGTTCAAATGAAGCGGCTGCCTTCTTCAGGCTCTGATCAATGATGCCAAAGCCTAAAAATCTTCTCATGAACCACCAGAGAGATTGCCATGATATATGGTATGGAACACTCTTTGGTGTTGAAGATTAAAGTTGTTCATGGGAAGTTGGTAGATCAATATTTGGGCTCTCTGTGGGCACACACCCATTTTCTATTTCAAAAACCGATGGGCTGATTTGAACCCAATTTGGCATGTAGTATAAGTGGGTTCAGAGTACTTGAGTGATGCCCAAAAATTTTTTTTCTGAGCCCCGTGGGTACCCCATGGGCTAAAAATAGAAAAAAATTCAAATGCCCATATTTCCCAAACTACACAGAACAGAGAACTGTTATTTGGTATGAAGCATCCTTTTGACCAGTAGAATGGATTAAAAATTTAAAAAATGGCCATTGGTTGTGCCAGGGTGTTCTGTAGGAGCGTTTGAAAAAATGCTGAGTCAGAATATTTGCAAAAATTGAAAAAAAATTTCTTCAGAATTGCTGATCAGAATCTTTTGATTTTCGGTATACACCATCCATAGGATGGCCAAATACAAGTGTGTTCTAATCGATACCCTCGGTTCATATAAAAATCTTCTTCATATCATACAGTCAGATTCTTTGGATACTTGGTATACAACATTTCTAAATCTTCTTCTTCAGATCCACCAGTCAGATTCTCTTGATATTTGGTATGCAGCATCTCATGGGGGAGGGGGGGGTTGATTCAAGTCTGTTCAAATGAGATTACTGCATGAATATTTGGGCTCTTTATTGAAGCCCAAATTTTAACTTCGTGCAATATGAGAAAAATTCTTTAAAAAATCTTCTTTTTCTGACCCACTAGTGAGAATCCTTTAATATTTGGTATGTGACATCTCTAGAGGTGTAAGATTTGAATTTGTTCAAATCAAGTCCCTGGGTTAATATTTGGGCTTCCTATGGGAGCCTGATTATTAACTTGATGCAATATGGGGATATTCTTTAAAAATGTTCTTCTTCAGATCCACCAGTCGGATTCTTTTGATATTTGGTATGCAGCATCTTTAGGGGGCTTAGATTTAAGTTTGTTCAAATGGGATCCATGGATGAATATTTGGGCTCTTTATTGGAGCCCAAATTTTAACTTAGTGCAATATGAGAAAATTTCGTAAAAATCTTTTTTTCAGACCCAGTAGTGAGAATCCTTTCATATTTGGGATGTGACATCTCTAGAGATGTAAGATTTGAATTTGTTTAAATCGAGTCCCTGGGTTAATATTTAGGCTTCCTGTGGGAGCCCGATTATTAACCTGGTGCAATATGAGGGATATTCTTTAAAAATCTTCTTCTTCAGATCCACCAGTTAGATTCTTTTGATATTTGGTATGCAGCATCTCTTGGGGAGTTAGATGCAAGTTTGTTCAAATGGGATCCCTGGATGAATATTTGGGCTCTTTATTGGAGCCCAAATTTTATCTTAGTGCGATATGAGAAAATTTCTTAAAAAAATCTTTTTCAGATCCACCAGTGAGAATCCTTTCATATTTAGTATGTGACATATAGAGGTGTAAAATTTGAATTTGTTCCAAAGTTTAACTTAGTGCAATATGAGAATCCTTTCATATTTGGTATGTAACATCTCTAGGGGTGTTTTGTTTTTTTGGTTTTTTTTTGGGGGGGGGGGGGGGGGGCGGCACAGGAGTGGGGGAGGGGGGGGATTCTGGAGAGAACCACAGTAAGTGAAAACAAAACCAAAATTTTGTTTGGTTATTGTTTTTTAATACTTCACAGAACAGAGCTTGCTAGGAAGCTTTCCTAGGACCAGCAGAAATGAATAGCCAAAAATCAGAGAATTGCTCTTGCTGCTGATCACTTACTCATACACTCATTTCTTTTGACAATTTGAGCCAGGTGAGCGTTTTAGGCTCCCTTGAGCCTCTGGTTAAAAACTCATCTTCTCATGAACCATCTGTAGCAGAGACTTGATATGTGGTATACAGCTTCCGTTTGAGGTGTAGACTCAAATTTGTTCAAGAGTAGTTCGAGGGGGCAATATATTTGTTGTCATCATGGGAGGGGCAACAATTTTTGCCCAGCCCAAAATTTCTATTTTTTCCCAAACTGAGAGGCCTATTTGAACCAATTTTGATTTGAAGTATTATTATTGGGTCATAAGTACTTGATTTATGCTAAAAATGTTTTTCAAAATGCCCTGTGGGAACCAGAGGAGCTAAAAATAGAAAAAATTTAAAACGTCCATATCTCCAAATTCACACAGTACTGAGAATTCTTATTTGATGTGAAGCTTCCTTGGGACCAACAGAATGGAACAAAAATATTGCTATTGGTTTTATCATAGGGTACTTTTTGGGGACTTTGAAAAAATGTTGAGTCAGCATTTTTTAACACTGTGGGTAATGGGGAAAGCATTTAAGACTTTTCTTCTCCCAAACCACTGCTCTAAAAGCTTTCAAATTTCACATATAACATCTTTGGAAGATTGTTTCACATGTGGTTGAAAGCAAATCCCTGGGTCCATATTTGGGCTGTCTATGGGAACCCAAATGTTTAAATTAGTGCAGTATGAGGAATATTCGAATTAAGAATCCTCTTCTTCAGATCCACCAATTAGAATCTTTTGATATTTGGTATGCAGCATCCTTGGGGGGGGGGGGGGGGGGGGGGGGTTGGAGGTGAGATTTGGGTTTGTTCGAGCCAACTTAGTTCAATATGAGGAACATTCTTTAAAAATCTTCTTCTTCACATCCACCAATAAGAATCTTTTGATATTTAATATACTGTATCGTTAGGGAGGAGATATTCAAATTTGTTAAAGCCAAGTCCCTGGGTTTATATTTCCGCTCCCTGTCATGAGGAATATTTTTTAAAAATATTTTTCTTCAGATCCAGTAGTCAGAATCTTTTGATATTTGGAAGACAGCATCCTTAGGGAGGTGAGATTCAAGTTTGTTCAAGCTAAGTCCCTGGGTTCATAGTTGGGCTCCCTATGGGAGCCCAAATTATAACTTAGTTCAATATGAGGAGTATTTTTAAAAAAATAAAAAATTTCAGATCCACCAGTAAGAATGTTTTGATATTTGGTATATCGTTTTCTTAATGGAGCAGATGCAAGTTTGTTCAAATCAAGACACTTGGTTGATAGTTGTCAGTGTCAGGTGAACGCTCTCAGGCCCCTTGGGGGCCTCTTGTTAAATATATTCATCTAATTTTGTTTCTTCTACTATTACTTCACAATATTTTATTACTTTTGATATTAAACAGCTAACTCCTTCAATAAAATTACTCAGTAGTACACAACAAAATGTGGAATAAGTTAGGGAGTGAAATATTTTTAAGGAATTTTAGAAGCAGTTCATATTACTCCTCACCCTGACAAATTCTTGAAATTTTTTGTACAAAGGTTCTAGGTTTGGCTGTCTAATTCATTAGTGTGCAGATATTAGTACAGCATTCCAAAATTTGTTTTCATGATTGATAAATATTTTTACAAGACGAAGGGGAACATTTGTTATCACCTTGGGATGGGAACAAGTGTTTTTGGGTACGGTCGAAAATTCATGATGGCTGCTAGCGGCCATTTTCTACTGAAATTAGGTACAATCAGTTTTTTTGTACAGAACTTCTATATGAAGGTTTTGATTTGAATAAATTTTTGAACGAATGTTTAGTAACATGGAATACATCGCATATAATACAGGTTTTTATCTTGTGCAGAAATTATGCAAATTAGATGAACTTTGATTTATTCATTGCTACTTATACACAGTAAGTGCACATGTCAATACGGCTCGGGTTAGAGGCTGTATTTATGAACCGATCTTCACAAAACTCCTTGGGTGCCTTTGTTATCACCTTGGGAGAACAAGTGTTTTCGGATATGGTCCAAAATTCAAGATGGCTGCCAGCAGCCATTTTCGACCAAAATTAGGTGCAATCAGTTTTTTGTACAGAACTTCTATATGAAGGTTCTGATTTGAATAAATGTTTGTATGAATGTTTAGAAATAACATGGAATACATCACATATAATACAGGTTTTTCTCTCGTCCAGAAAGTATGCAAATTCGATGAACATTGATTTATTCAGTGCTACTTATACGTAGTTAGTACACATGTCAATACGACTCGGGCTAGAGGAATTTAGGAACCAATCTTCACAAAACTTCATGGGTACCTTTGTTATCACCTTGGGACGAGAATGAGTGTTTTTGGGTGCTGTCCAAAATTTCAAGATGGCCACCGGTGGCCAATTAGACAAACTTTGATTTATTCAGTACAACTTATACACAGTAAGTGCACATTTCAGTATGGCTCTAGCTAGAGGCATCGAACTGTCACCCACTTTACCTGTACATTTGTTACAGGCTTTGGTCAGTATTTATGTACAGACCTTTACAATACTTTACATATACCTTTGTTATCAGGTCATTAGATGTGTCTCATTGCTGTATCACATACTATACATGTACATGTCTTACACAAGTTGAGCTACAGTGTCATTGGCACTTCCATTTAAATTTACAAGTAATAAAATGGCTCTGTTTTTTGCTTCTTTTATCTTTATGGGTAACACAATGCAGTGATGATTTTTACTTCATACCGATTCTCTGCTTAATTAGAGAGTAAGTGGTAATTTTAATAAAGTAGGCATCATGATGAAGGTCTTCACATTAATTGGGGATTAACACCCCCAGTAATCATGAAAATCACAGCTTAGAACAAACAATTGAGGGTGGGGGGGGGGGGGGAGATAATCAGGCCTGGACATCTTACCCTCCATCTGCATCTTCCATTTTTGTTAAAAAAAATTGCTGCAAAGTTTCTAAGGTTGTCTTTTTCTAATTTATGCTCTATTTATTTAACAATATAGGATAAGGAGAATTTTTATTCTGACAAGTTTTCTATATTATATTTTGACTGTTTGGCTGTGTGTGTGTGTGTTTAAGATTAAAAATTCACACTGGCACAGATATTTCCCACTGAAGCATTTTTTTCATGTAATATGCTGCCTAAATATTGTTTTCATGAAAATATACATTTTCTTATCCTTGATGGGTTTCAAACATGATAAAAAATACACCAAATTGATTTAAACAAATTGATGAGCTTAGGAACTGGTTAAACTGACTGGCAATAATTGATGTTATTCATTGATGGGCGCTAATTTTGCCCTTACAAGGATGTTACACAAGCTTTTGTTTTTCTTATAGGCGATGACAGGTTGAAGATTCAATGGTTCATTTAATTTAGAGTTGGTTAAATTGAATTCATGTTTTAATATTTTTGCTATTTCGATATTCATTCTGTTGTGTGTTAAAGTGAAAGGAATGATGGACCTCCTTTTGCATTCTCCCTCTGATATGTTCATACCAAATGGCCAGGGGGTTTGAAGCGTATTGAACCAAAAAGCTTCACATTTTTTTCCAAATTCATCCATTTCTTCTAATGTGTCTAATTGGCTGTTGTTCAATAGGATGGATTTCAAAATCTTCCAAAGAATGGCCTGGAAGGTTAAAATGTTGTGCTATTGGGGCATCAGCATTGTGTTTTATATCCTCTTTGTGTCTAGTAGCAAGTTCTCGAATGGATTTTGACTTTGACCAGCGTACTGCCTCCGACAGCATTTACAAGTGACAAAGAAAATAATATTTGGTGAATCACAAATTCACAATGGAGGGAGTTACGGACCTGATAATGATTTTTCACATTCTCCACGGTATACATCTACTCATTTATCAAATCTTGTAACATTATTTTTCTCTTAAAACGTACTGTATTTGTATTCTGTGAAATAAAGTGAATCGAATTGAATTGAATTTATTCGGAGGAAAATTCCTCTTTCTGATCAGGCATAAAAGTATGCAATCTACAATGAGGCTTTCTGCAATTCAATACTGCGTCACTACAATTCTGCAAAGGTCAGTGATTTGAAATCAGTAAATTCTGCTGAACTTTCGAGCTTTTTCAGTGTTTGAGATTTCAGACTTAGCAAAAAGTGCAGTGAGTAGCCCCTCGATCTGAGGGCACCAAATAGAGTAGAAAAAGCCTCGTTGAATTTTACCTTCTCATTGGAATTGTGATAGCCAGTTTTGGAGTTCAAGCTTTCAAAATTACGTGTAGAAATAAATATATTTGACATTTTAATTGTGGAGCAAGTGACAATGACCAAGTTCTGCACAGGAAACCACATTTGATAAATAGATGATTATTGGAAACATGATGTGTAAGAAGTAATTTTATCACCTATTTTGACAGTAAATGCCATGCTCGAATGCAATACCAATTAGTGCAAAACGTAAACCGAACCAAATTTTCTGTTAACCTCACATCTCTAAATCAAATCTCAGGATATTCCACTGTACCAAACAAGCTGCAAGCAGTCTTTGACAAAATTAGGCTAATCATTTTGACCCTCCTTCCCCACACCCCAAAAACAATGCAAAAAGAACAAAAACTAAGAACAACCCACAAATGATGCCGGATATGTGCTGAACAGTAGGAAGTGTCACTCATTCTCACCAAAATCCATTCTTTTGTTTGGCATCTTAGGGATCAAAGATGATCTGTGGGAGGAATTCAAATGGCAGAAATGGCAGAAAAGAAACTATACAGATCAGGGCACTGCTTCCTTTTTTTGGGGTGGGGGCTAGATTCTAGTGTGTTCAAATCATGTCCCTCAGTTGATATTTGGACTCCCTATGGGGGCATTAATTTTAACTTACTGCAACATAAGGTGTAATCTTTAAAAATCTTTTTCAATTCCACCAGTCAGAATCTTTTGTTATTTGGTATTCAACATTGTTACAGAGGGGCAGATTCCAGTTTCTTCAAATCAAGTCCCTCAGTTAATATTTGGGCTCCCTTTGGGGGCTTGAATTTTAACTCAGTACAATATAACAAAAAATCTACTTCTTCAGATCCACCAGTTAGAATCTTTTGATATATAGTATACAGCATCCTCAATGAGGCCAGAACTAGGTTTGTTCAAACCAAGTCCCTGTATCAATATTTAGGCTCCCTATTGGTATGGGGGATAGAACCACTAGTCAGAATCTTTTGATATATGGTATACAGAATTAATTTTTTACTGGGGTCCGATTCAAATAAATTTGTCCATCTGTTAATAATTGGGCTCTTTATGGGAGCCTGGATTTTTAACATATATGCAATATGGGGAATAATCTTTTAAAAGTTTTCTTCGGATCCACTCATCAAAATCTTTTGCTATTTAACATACAGTATCCTTAAGGGATTCAGATTCATGTTTGTGCAAATCAAGTCCCTCAGGTAATATTTGGGCTCCTTACTTTTGTGCAATATGAGGAACAGTCTTTAAAAATCTTCTTTTGATGAACCCTCAATCAGAATCTTTTGGCATATGTTTTACACCATCCTTGGTGGAATCAGATTCAAGTTTTTGAAACTTAAGTCCCTGGGTTAATCTGTTGAAGCCAAATTTCAGCTTAGTCCAGTTTGAGGAATAATCTTAAAAAATCTGCTTCTTGAGATACACTCTGAATCTTTTCATATTTGCTATGCAGCATCTGTAAAGGGGTTAGATTCATTTTATATTCAAATAAAGTCCCTAGGTTGATATTTATGTTCCCTATGAAACCCAGATTTCAACTTGGAGATATATTGGGAATATTCTCAGTCTTCTTTTCCTCCAGAACCACCTGTCAGAATCTTTTAATATTTGGTATATTTGTCCAAGTTAAGTCCAAATCTTGATATTTGGGCTCCCTATGTTTGCATTACTGGAAATCTGGACATTATTTCTGTGGTAGCAACCCAATACTAGAAAATTCATCTGAAATGGAGAGCAGAGAGAGAAGCACTTTTGTCATTTTTCAGCATAATTTTAAGCCTAACATGTGATGTGTGCTAGAAGGGGGAATGAGGGGTGGAAAACAGATAATGTTTTTCAGAGCAGTTTGGTGATGCTCATTGCAGTATGCACACATGGACCAGCTGTCACGTTTCACTCCATTTTTAGCTTAACTTGACAAAGTCAAGATAAGCTATTGCCATCACTCGTGCGGAAGTCTGTGAATCTTTGCGTCTGTTCACATTTTCCTTTAGCACAGGCTACACCCAGTAGTTCTTGTCTGATCATCACGAAATTTCATATGCAGGTTTGGGGTCATGTCTAGATGAGAACGTCCCCTTTTGGGGGTGATCGGTCAACCAGTATGGCTGCCCAAGTCCAAAACCCGAAAATCATTAGCACAGTCTACAGGTTGTGATTATGAAGGGATTTCATTGTAACTTGGTAGGATGCCTCTGTATAATGCCTAGATGAGAACGACCCTTTTGGTCATGATCTGTCAACTGTGATGGCTGCCCAAGCCCAAAACCCAAAAACTTTTAGCACAGTCTGCAGGTCATATTTAATATGGAAGGATTTTATTGTAACTTGGTAGGATGACTACGGATGATGTCTAGATGAGAACTTCCCCATTTGGTCGCAATCTGTCAACTGTGACGACTGCCCAAGCCCAAATCTCAAAAACATTTAGCACAGTCTACAGGTCATATTTATGGAGGGATTTCATTGTAACTTGGTAGGTTGACTTCATATAATGTCTAGATGAGAACGTCCCCTTTTGGGCATGATTGGGCAACTGTGACGGATACAGGTGCCTGAAGCCTGAAAACCTTTAGCACAGTCTACAGGTCATATTTATTAAGGCATTTCATTGTAACTTCGTAGGATCACTCCAGATGATGCCCAGATGAGAATCCCCTTTTGGTTACGATCATTCAACTGTGATGGCTGCCCGAGTCTGAAGCCCGAAAAGCTTTAGCACAGTCTACAGGTCATATTTATGAAGGGATTTCATTGTAACTTGGTAGGTTGACTTCATATAATGTCTAGATGAGAACGTCCCCTTTTAGACGTGATTGGGCAACTGTTATGGCTATAGGGACCCGAAGCCCGAAAATCTTTAGCACAGTCTACAGGTCATATTTATGAAGGGATTTCATTGTAACATGGTAGGTTGACTTCATATAATGTCTAGATGAGAACGTTACCTTTTGGACGTGATTGGGCAACTGTGATGGCTACAGGTGCCTGAAACTCGAAAACCTTTAGCACAGTCTGCAGGTCATATTTATGAAGGGATTTCATTGTAACTTGGTACGATGACTCCAAATAATGTCTAGATGAGAACGTCCCCTTTTGGTCTCAATCATTCAGCCTTGATGGCTGCCCAAGCCCAAAAACTTTTAGCATAGTCTATAGATCATATTTATGTAAGGATGTCATTGTAACTTGGTAGGTTGACTTCATATAATGTCTAGATGAGAACGTCCCCTTTTGGACATGATTGGGCAACTGTGACGGCTACAGGTGCCCGAAACCCGAAAACCTTTAGCACAGTCTGCAGGTCATGTTTATGAAGGGATTACATTGTAACTTCATAGGATCACTCCAGATGATGCCCAAATGAGAATTCCCCGTTTGGTTGTGATCATTCAACCATGATGGCTGCCAAGCCCGAAAACCTTCAGCACAGTCTACAGGTTATATTTATGAAGGGATTTCATTGTAACTTTGTAGGTTGACTTCATATAATGTCTAGATGAGAATGTCCCCTTTCGAACGTGATTGGGCAACTGTGACGGCTACAGGGGACCGAAGCCCGAAAACCTTTAGCACTGTCTACAGGTCATATTTATGACAGGATTTCATTGTAACTTGGTATGATGACTCCAAATAATGTCTAGATGAGAACGTCCCCTTTTGGTCGCAATCCTTCATCCTTGATGGCTGCCCGAGCCCAAAAACCTTTAGCATAGTCTATAGATCATATTTATGTAAGGATTTCATTATAACTTGGTAGGTTGATTCCATATAATGCCTAGATGATGACATCCCCTTTTGGTCGTGATTTGTCAACTGTGACGGCCACAGGTGCTTGAAGCCCAAAAACCTTGAGCACAGTCTACAGGTCATATTCATGAAGGGATTTCATTTCATTATAACTTCGTAGGATCACTCCAGATGATGCCCAGATGAGAATTCCCCTTTTGGTTGTGATCATTCAACCATGATGGCGAGCCAAGCCCGAAAACCTTCAGCACAGTCTACAGGTCATATTTATGAAGGAATTTCATTGTAACCAGGTAGGTTCACTTCATATAATGTCTAGATGAGAACGTCTCCTTTTGGACTTGATTGGGCAACTGGGACAGCTACAGGAGCTCGAAGCCCAAAAACCTTTAGCACTGTCTACAGGTCATATTTATGACAGGATTTCATTGTAACTTGGTATGATGACTCCAAATAATGTCTAGATGAGAACGTCCCCTTTTGGTCGCAATCCTTCATCCTTGATGGCTGCCCGAGCCAAAAACCTTTAGCATAGTCTATTGATCATATTTATGTAAGGATTTCATTATAACTTGGTAGGTTGATTCCATATAATGCCTAGATGATGACATCCCCTTTTGGTCGTGATTTGTCAACTGTGACGGCCACAGGTGTCTGAAGCCCAAAAACCTTGAGCACAGTCTACAGGTCATATTTATGAAGGGATTTCATTTCATTATAACTTCGTAGGATCACTCCAGATGATGCCCAGCTGAGAATTCCCCTTTTGGTTGCGATCATTCATCCATGATGGCTGCCCAAGCCTGAAGCCCGAAAACCTTTAGCACAGTCTACAGGTCATATTTATGAAGGTATTTCATTGTAACTTGGTAGGTTGACTTCATATAATGTCTAGATGAGAACGTTCCCTTTTGGCCACAATTGGGCAACTGTGATGGCTACAGGGGCCCAAAGGCCGAAAACCTTTAGCACAGTCTACAGGTCATATTTATGAAGGGATATCATTGTACCTTGGTAGGATGACTCCAAATAATATCTAGATGAGGACGTCCTCTTTTGGTCACGATCATTCAGCCTTTATGGCTGCCCGAGCCCAAAAACCTTTAGCATAGTCTACAGGTTGTATTTATGGAAGAATTTCATTGTAATTTGTTAGGTTAACTCCATACAATGCCTAGATGATGACATCCCCTTTTGGTCATGATTGGTCAACTGTGACGGCTACAGGGGCCCGAAGCCCGAAAACCTTGTGCACAGTCTCCAGGTCATATTCATGAAGGGATTTCATTGTAACTTCATAGGATCACTCCAGATGATGCCCAGATGAGAATGTCCTCTTTTGGTTGCGACCATTCAACCATGATGGCTGCCTGAGCCCAAAGCCCGAAAACATTTAGCACAGTCTACAAGTCATATTTATGAAGGGATTTCATTGTAACCAGGTAGGTTCACTTCATATAATGTCTAGATGAGAACGTCTCCTTTTGGACGTGATTGGGCAACTGGGACAGCTACAGGGGCTCGAAGCCCAAAAACCTTTAGCACAGTCTACAGGTCATATTTATGAAGGGATTTCATTATAACGTGGTAGGATGACTCCAAATAATGTCTAGATGAGAACGTCCCCTTTTGGTCGCGGTCATTCAGCCTTGATGGCTGCCCAAGCCCAAAAACCTTTAGCATAGTCTATAGGTCGTACTTATGAAAGGATTTCATTGTAACTTGTTAGGTTGACTCCATATAATGCCTAGATGATGACATCCCCTTTTGGTCATGATTGGTCAACTGTGACGGCTTCAGGGGGCCCAAAACCCTTGAGCACAGTCTGCAGGTCATATTTATGAAGGGATTTCATTTTAACTTCATAGGATCACTCCAGATGATGCCCAATGACAATGTCCCCTTTTGGTCACGATCATTCAACCATGATGGCTTCCTGAACCCAAAACCCGAAAAACTTTAGTACAGAGTGCAGGTCGAATTTGTAAAGGGATTTCATTGTAACTTAGTAGAATGATTCAGTATAATGTCGAGATGAGGATGTCCCGTTTTAGTAGTAATCGGTCAACCGTCATGGCTACACAAGCCTGAAGCTCGAAAACCTTTAGCACAGTCTACAGGCCATATTTTTTAAGGGATTTCAATGTAACTTGATGGATGTCTCGTTTTGGAATAATTTCACTGTAATTTGGTAACTTTCGTTGACATACGTTAACTGTGAGGGCCACATACATTAACAGTGAGGTCATATTAACCCACCCCTCCGCCCTTTAGTACAGTGTACACCTCATATTATTTTTATTAAAAACATAGCATACAGGAAACAGAAATTAACATATTCCCAATTATCACAATTCTTGTCTTATTTCATAATCTTTTCATAAACATTGAACATTATCCTTTTCATCAAACACAACACACAGACAAGTTAAGCTGCAGTGTCATTGACACTTTCATTCTGATCCCTTAACACTAAAACCGTTATTTCTTTCTTGCTTCCTCCCCCTTACCCTCTTTTCTTTCTAGACAATTTGATCCTGGTAAGTGTTTTTGGGCTCAATTGGGCCTCTGGTCTTATTGCCACTAGTGGTACAGAGACGTTTAATATTTGGTACATTGTTGAAACATTAAAAAGATAAAGTTAGGATGTTACATGTCAATTTTGGGGGGACAAAAAATTCAAGATGGGCATATGGTGGCCACTTTTATTGTATTTTGGAGGTACTTTTTCGATCACCTGCCCTTAAGCCATGGTGAACTTTTGCTATCAGTTGCCACATGTCTTATGTTTAATTTTACATTCTAATCTACTACAGAACCTATTGTCGAAATTCAAACAAACTGAAACCACATTATCTATGGGGGATACTTTTTCAAGTTTGTTTTAAAAGGTTACCACGATAGGGGTTTGTGTATATGGTGAAGCCCAAAGTTTTTTAGTGGAAAATCTTTTTAAAAACCACAAGTCACAGTTCCTTGATAATTTGATATGTAACTTTCTCTGAGGTTCAAGATTGCTTGAGAAAAGTATCACTGGCAATATTTCTGCTTGGAAGTCTGAGAGGATCTTTGGCCTAATCCAAAATTTTAATTTTCAAAACTAATATCCCAAATAGAACTAAACTATTTTATATGTGGTATCATTGTTTGACAGGTCCTTGATTAACAAGAATTTTTACCTTTTCCTTATAGGAGACCCAGGCACCAAGATAAAATTTTTAAAAATCAAATACTCATATTTTCTGAAATACACACGTCAGATTTTGTTTTATGGTATAACACTTTCTTTCTAGTTGTTAGATCAAATGGGCTGAAAAAAATGCTCTTGATAAAAACATTACTCGAAGGGCTGACAGGCACCGAAACAGGGATTGGTCTTGTTCTTCTGAAATAGTAGCTGCATCAGATTAACATTGGGTATGCAGCCTCTTTCATGGTGTAGATTCAAGTTTGTTTAAAGAAAGTTTCTGAGAGCAGTATTTATGCAGGTTAACCCTTTACCTAACATGAAAAGCAGACAACACTTGCAAAAAAAATTCTTGAATAACTAATTTTTTTCATTTTTTGTCTCAAAACAGGTTGAGCTCTTTCCAATGATGGGTCATAACCTTTGTTTTTGAGACAAAAGATGAAAAAATAATGAAAATTAATTGGCGAATTTTGAGAATAGCGCTGGTCGGTTTTGGCCGAAACATTGGGTAAAGGGTTAATAATGTTATAATGCAAATGATTTAGCAGTAAAGATGTATGACTTCAATTATTACCTGACCTAGACTCCTATTCTGGTAGAAGTCAAATTCAGCATTGGGGTTATTTCATCAGCTATCCACAGGTATACATTTTAGCACTTAGTACTTTGGGAATTGTAACTAGCTTGTATATATCATTGAGAAATGGGATTTTTTTTCACCTAGTTTTATATCTTACCAGTAGGAGTTAAACTACTTACTTGCCATCTGCTATTTGTCAACGATGTCCATCATGAAGTTTACATTATCGACTTTGCTGCCAAAACTGAAGGACCGATTTGAACCAAATTTCGCCTGCACATTCCCTATATGTCAGTTCAAGTTTGTGTAAATACGACAGCCATGTCCACAGAGACAATTATAAGGGGCATAACTCTTTTAGTACCCACACATTTTTTTTTCTTCAAATTTTAGAAATTTTTTCTCCAGAACTTTCATTAAGAATTTGTTTGTCCTTAGTAGGGTTAGATTGCTCAAATCAAGTCCCTAAGTTCATACTTGGGCTTCCATGGATGCCCAAATTTTAACTTAATACAATATGACAGAAAATCTTTAAAAATCTTCTTGAAATCCACCAATCAGAATGATCTGATATCTTGTATATGGCCAATATCCATATAGGGGTCAGATTCAAGTTTGTTCAAATCAAATCTCTCCTTTTATATTTGGGGTCCTTGTGGCAGCCCGAATTTCAGCTTAGTGCAATGTGGGGACATTCTTTAAAAATCTTCTTCAGATCCACCAGTCAGAATCTTATGATATTTGGTATTTGGCATGCTTAGATGAGTTAGATTCATGTTTGTTCAAATCAAATCTCTATATGTTCTTTTTCTTCAAATCCACCAGTCACAATCATTTGATACATGTTATTTAAAATCCAGTTGAAGATCAGATTCAAGTTTGTTAAAATTAGGTCTCAGGGTTCATATTTTGGAAGTAAATACGAGCAAAATGCTTTAAAAATCTTTGAATTCACCTGTCAGAATCTTTAGATATTTGGTATTCAGCATTCTTAGGAGGATCAGATTCAAGTTTGTTCCAGTTAAGTTCCTGGGTTCCAATTTGGGGTCCCAGTTCTAACCTAAATTTAACTTGGTTCAATTTGGGGAAATTAGTTTAAAATTTTTTTTCTTTAGATCCATCAGTCAGAACTAAGAGGTTCAAATTGAAGTTTGTTCAAATCAAGTCCCTCAATTTATATTTGGGCTTCCTGTGTGGTCCCAAATTTAACTTAGTGCAATGTATGGACCAATCTTTAAAAAATATTTTTCACATCCATGAGTCAGTTTCTTTTGTTAGGTAATATTGTCATCCTAAGTTTTGTGAGATTCTAAGTTGTTCAAATCAAAGCCATGGACGTATATTTTAGATCTACATAGGAGTCCAAGATTTCAATTCTTTTTGGAATGTCAAGTTCGATATCCAATGACAGTTATTGTCCTTTGTTAAACAATATTGTGTAATGCTTGTTTATGGAATTACTTAAACATTAGTAACCAAATTTAAATTTTTTTGGTATATATCTCTTAAGGAACAATGTCCACCTCAAGTTCAATGATCACCATTATCCGATGAAAATTGTCAGAGTTATTGCCCTTTGTTAAAAACATATCGTGTAATGCTTGTTTATCGCATAACTTTAACAATAGTAACTGGATTTCAGTTCTTTTTTGCATATGTCTCTATAGCAACAATGTCTATGTCAAGTTCAGAAACTGCCACTATCTGATGAAAATGATGGGCGTTATTGCCCTTTGTTAAAAAAATATCATGTTAAGCGTGTTTATGGCATAACTTCAAAAATAGTAAGCAGATTTCAGTTCTTTTTAGCATATCTATGTCAAGTTCCGTAACAACTGCTATCTGATGAAAATTATGGGAGTGTCAAATTTTCTGTGATAAAAGATCGTGCTTGTAAATTTTTATGGAGCCTGATTGTGATTGGTTTTGAATATATTTGTTTGCAGGGGAATTGGAATCACTTTGCGATTCTTTTCTTGTTTCTCTTTGCTTCAAAGTGAGCTTTGAAGGGGTTTGAGTGATTTTACGCAAAAAAGGAAGAAAATTCACCAAACAGATCCTTTTCTCCCCACCCCAGCTCCCCTAGCTAAATTACATGTAGATGCTGAATGTGACCTTAAATCCTTCTTTAACTGGTAGAGTGCTGGAAGCCCATATTTGGGCCTTACAGTGAAGTGCGGGGTTCCCAGTTCAAAAGCTTCATATCCACTGGATGTGTATCATATTTTCTTTGAAACTAAATTATATACTCTGTATAGATTTGCCTTGTTACAGTTAGTGGGAGAGTGCCTATATGCACTCTCCCATAAACTGTAAGGAGGCAAGGACATGTGAACAAACTTTTGATAGCCAAAAATACTTTAGCACTCCACCAGTTAAACAATTTTATCAGGTGAATGATTAAGGCCTCTTGGGGACTTCTGTTTAATTTAGAATTTTCATGTGACTCTCCATGCTCTGTTTGGATCACTTTTTCTAAATATTAGTTCTGTATTGTTTTTCTTGCCATAGTTTCTCTCCCAGTATCTTGAAGCTTCTTCACAGTTTCCCTGTACTGCATCAGAGATTATTCAGAATCACTCTTCTGGTTAAAGTTTGTTTGTGGCAGCCTTGCTGATATGTGGTCTTACATTCCTTTTTGAGGTTATAGTATTGAGTGCAAAGATATCGCTTTTGTTTATTCATGAATTATTTAAACATTTTTACTAGCTTGCCATAAAAGCCCAAATTGAGGAAAAAAGGCGTTTGAAGCAATTGGAATTGGACAAAAAGATGATGGAAGACATGGAAGAAGAGAAAAGAATGCAAGAAGAACGTGATCAACTTCAGATTCAGTTTGAACTGGAGCAGGAGAAACAAAAAATGAAAGAGGTAAACTGTTGACATTTATACTTATAATTCATGCGTAGAGTAAAATTTTGATGCTTGACCCTTTACCTAACACAATGTGTAATAATACTTGTATAACCCTTAAAGGCCTGGAGGTTTGTATACATTTTTTAACAGTCTACATCCTGTGTCTTTGGAATGTAACTTTCAAATTTACCCAGAGTGTGCATGTTGGGGCACCTGGTCTGTTGCAGTAAACAGTAATCAAAGTCTGAAATAAGCCTTTAAGGGTTAAAAGCTTCCTGAATAACTACTAAGCATTTTGTATGTTATGGAGGCAGAAGTTAAAAAAAGAACAAAATTTGGAAAGGTGAACAGTTCTGACCAGTTTGAGTGTAAACAGAATTTATCATTTAAGAAATGAAAAGTCATGCAAAATGTACAAAACAAAAAATATGCAGTCAAAAACAAAACTATAAATACAGATTAAGCATTAAGAAAATAACTAGATCACTAAAATTACCAGGATTTGGCATCAAGAATTAACTTAATCTGTCTGGGTATGGTCATTAACTTAAGGTAAATGCATTTTGTTATCATTCAAACATGTTTTAAATATACTCTTTTTGAGTTTTTGTCATTGTAATAATGAACCTTTCAGACA
This sequence comes from Pictodentalium vernedei, assembly GCA_031216915.1. Classification (NCBI taxonomy): domain Eukaryota; kingdom Metazoa; phylum Mollusca; class Scaphopoda; order Dentaliida; family Dentaliidae; genus Pictodentalium; species Pictodentalium vernedei. The sequence goes on from CM062296.1 coordinate 585,266,352, forward strand.
TATGGTTGTGGATAATAAAGGCATTGAGAATACTATTATTATCCTCAAGTGCATGGGGATGAGATGGGGAAGTTTCTCCCAAATGGAAAGATATTTTACCCAGACACAGGCTTCCCAAGTGTCCAACCCAGATATCTTTCTTCAATGTGAGATTTGCCCATCCCTCCCACTCACTACTTGAGAACGCTCTTTCTCCCACCACACCACACCTCACTCCACATGGCATTATTGAAATCAAAATATTACAAGTGCAACAAAAATTGACTGTTGTACTTATTTTTCGCAAAGGAAACAGAATTGTATATTCAGAGAGAGCATTAAAAAATCCTTTATTTTGTTATAGTGGAACCTTTCTAATTAAATAACCATTTTATTTGCGAAATTATTCAGTCAACTGAAAAATACAGTTTAGACATTTTTCTACATGCTGATAAAACGTTCAATATTGTTTCCATAAACAATGGAGCCCTCTTAATTGGATGTCTACTGAATAACCACATTATTTGAATATAAATTCTAAACACAAAGCCAATGACCGCACCTTCCATACATGTATCGAAGGTATGACCTGTTAATTGCATACAGATTATCGAGTAAACTTCTGTTAATTGAATAAAAAATTGTGTAATATGTTGAGAAATTACCCGGACAATCTGTAAATCACCCTTGTTTATTCACAAATTTGGTCTCTCTGCATCCAATACAGGTATTTATATTCTTTTACAGTGTATATCTTGTTTGAGAGAGCTCATGGAGCTCTGTCAAACAAGATATAATAGAATAAATCTTTTTTTTATCTCCAGAATATAGGAAAGTGATGAAATCCTGGTAAATTGAATACTCTTGGTTATTGCATAATTTTTACTAGCAAAGTGGCTAATCAATTAACAGGGTTCCATTTCATCTTGTTCAACAGAAGTTGTGATTATCTGTCAAACTAGATATTATATTTTATGGGGGATAACATTTTTAGGGGATAACTGTTATGTATTTCAACATGTACTGTGAATGTCAATCAATTATTTGGGGACAAGCTTTACCCCAAATCATTGAGATTTTAGCTCACCTGACTGAAAGTCAGGATGAGCTTTATAGATCACTTTTCATTCTGTGTTGTCAAAAATAAAGGTGGTGTTTACGATTTCTCCTCGAAACCTGCTGGACCAACTTTCAGTTAAATTTGAAGTGATTATTTGTTCTGACATTGCATTTTGTTTTTTGTTCAAATCAACTTGCCCAGCCCTATAGGGAGGGGGTGAAGGAAGATGCTCCAATTTTTTTTTAAATCTTATGAACCAGTGGGTACAGTGACTTGATATTTGGTGCTGAGCTTCCTTTTGTTGTGTATATGTAGAATCAGGTTTGTCAAAACGAAGTTCATGGAGCAATATTTGCCTTTGTAATGGGAGGGGCAAGATTTCTATTTTGATTTGAGCAATATTTATTGAAAAATTAAAAAAAGGTTTGTTGTTACATGGAACAAATATAATATAGAAGGTATTGTACTTTTGTATAGTTAACTGTAATAACAGGATTCGGCATCAAGCCTAAGGCTTATGAAAGTCATCTCCTAAAAGTGTAAAGTTACAACAGAATAATTTATGGTTTAGAGTGATACAATAGAGATACACATATTTTCAAACTGGTTAAAGATATGGAGAAAAAAGATTGAGTGTGAAGTGAATGAGGAAAGTGGGGTCAGTTTGTCACTGTCATAATGCCAATGATCTGGCAGGTTGAGACTCGATCAACAGGGCGGTCACTATGAATTCACATCGTGATTAGTTGGGAAGATCAGTCATTGCTTGGCTGTTAATTCCATGAGTAGGTTTCTCTGCTTGTCTACTACATAACATTAGGTTTAGGAGATGAACTCCTGCGTAGCGATGAGGGGGGTAGCAATTGGGGACTTGAAGATCCCAGGGCTATTTTTTTCCAGACGATATGGTGCTAGTGTCAGAAAATGAAGAGGAGCTAGCGAAAATGCAGGGAATTGTTGGTAAATATGGAAACAAATGGAGACTTGAACTAAATGAAAGCAAAAGCAAAGCTATACCCATGGGCCATACAGTGGACCCTACACCTCACCCCAAAGTGGCTTGCCCACAACTTGTCTCAACTAAGAAAGTATTATTAACACAGTTTTTACTATGCACGAGTTCACCTATAACTCCATTTCTATTTTCTGAACCGATGAGCCAATTTGGACTAAATTTGGTTTGGTACTATTGTGTTGTAAGTACATGATTCATACAAAAGAAAAATTTCCTGCATCCCCATGGGAAACCCATGAGCTAAAAATAGAAGTATTTTCAAACGCTCATATTTCCCAAACCCCATGGAACAGAGATCTGTTATTTGGTATGAAGCATCCTTAGGACCAGTAGAATGGAATGGTTAAAAAAAACTTGGGGTCAAATTCCATTGGTTAAACCCAAGTCCTCCGACGTGTGCCAGAAAGGTAACTTAGTGCATCATGAGGAATAATCTTTAGAAATCTTCTTCTTCAGATTTACTAGTCATAATCTTTTGATATTTGGTTTAAGAATCTGAACAGGGGTCCGCTTCAAGTTTCTACATATCAAGCCTATCAGTTATTCATTTTATCAAATCTCAGTTTGTTCACACCAATTCCCTTTGTTCATATCTGGACTTCCCATTGGAGCCTGAATTTTAACTTAGTCCATTATGAGGAATAATCTTTAGAACTCTTTTTCTCTGGAACCACCAAATGAGTTGATATTTGATATTCTGCTGTCTTTTTAGGTCTAAGCTCAAGTTTATTCAAGGGAAGTTTGAGGGGCAATATTTACCCTTGTTCTGGGAGGGACAATTTTTTTTTTTTATCTCATTCTGATTTTCTATTTACAACATCCATTGGCTGATTTGATCCCAATATTTTATGGGGTGCTATTGGGTCATAAGTACTTCGTTCACGCTAAAAAAAATTCTTCCCTCATCATATTGGAAACCCCAGGAGGTTAAAATAGAAAATATTTCAAACACCCAAATTTCTACAAGTGCATGGCACAGAGAATTGTTGAAGACAAATGTGTCAGAGTGAAATAAAATGCTGAGTTATCATTCTTCAAAAAAATAAAATAAAAATTTTCTCCACAACAACTCATCGGAATCTTTTAATATTTGGTATCTAACAACCTTAGGGTTGTCAATGGAAATTTGTTCAAATCAGTTCTTTGGGTTCATATTTGGGCTCCATACATGAGACCCCCATTTTAATAAAAAAAACTGATGTTAATGGGAAACACTGAGTTGGCATGCTTTCAAAATTTAAAAGAAATCTTCTTTTCCAGAATCACTGGTCAGAATCTTTTGATATTAGGTATACAACAGTTGTATCCTTAGGGACATCAGATTCGAGTTTGTTAAAATCAAGTCCCTATTTGGGAGGCATACAGACAAAGCTCATTTTAAAACTGATGGTAATAGGAAAACACTGCCAGTCAGCATGTTTTTAAAAATTAAAAAAAAATTCTTCTCCAGAAACACTGGTGTGAGTATTTTATATTCTCGGTATACAACTGTCAACATTCTAAGGGATATCAGATTCAAGTTTGTTCAAGTCCTCAGACTCATATTTAGACTGCATTATGGAGTCCAAACTTTACAAAATGCTTAAAAATCTTCTATTTGTTGTACATCATCCTAAATGAAGTCAGATACTTAGTTCCCTGGGTTCATATCCAGAACACACAAGTCAGAATCTTTTGATATTTGGTGCAACATCCTTTATGAAGGTGTTGAAACCATGTCCCTGGGTTAATATTTGGGAGCCCAAATTTTAACTTTATCTTGAAAAACCTTCTCTAGAACCACCAGTCAAGATCGTTTGTGATTTGTTATTCAGCCTCTTTAGGGTATCAGATTCAAGTTTATTCAAAACAGGTCCCTGAATTTATATTTGGGCTCCCTATGTAAGCCTGAAGTTTCACTTAGTGCAATATGAGGATTATTCTTTAAAAATTTTCTCTTCCAAGACCATCAGTCAGAATCATTTGATGTTTGTTATACAGCATCCTTGGGAGGGTAGCATATTTAATTTTGTTCAAATCACGTTCCTTGGTTCTTGTTTGGGCTCTCTATGGAAGCCTGAATTTTAACTTAGAGAAATATGAGGAATATTCTTCTTTTAACTGGTCGAGTGCTAGAAGCGACTATCAGTGCTTTAGAAAAAATGAGGGTACATGATCAAAAGCCTACATTTTTCTTGCTCATGTTTCATATTCAGTAAAAAGCAGTTAATGTTTTGTTTATATAAATTTACTTCATTACAAATTATTGGAGAGTGCACACAGGCACTCTCCAATAATTTGTAATAAAATAAATTTTGATGAAGAAATTCAGATAAACAAAAATAAACTAGCTCCCCTCCCTTCCCCCCCCCCCCTCCCCCCTCCCCAACCATTTAATAATTTTCTCCTGGATCATTTGTCAGAGTGTTTTTATATTTAGTACACAACATCCTTGGGGGGGGGGGGGGGGGTGTAAATTAAAGTTTGTTCAGAACATATCCCTAGTTCAATATTGGGACTCCTTATTGGAAGCCTAAATTTTAAAAATACTTTTCAGATCCACCAGTCCGAATCGTTTGATGATGTGTGGTATACAGCATTGTTAGGGGGTCAGCTTCACGTTTGTTCAAATCAATCTCTTGGTTCATATTTGGGCTCCCTCTGGTAGCCCACAACATATTTGTAGAATTTACCTGGCATGCCTCCAATTTTGTATTAGCACCATATAGAAACTCTTCCTTCCATAAATTCTACAAATATGTGGTGGGAGACAGTTCTCAGAATTAATAGCAGGGTATTTGATGACTGGATTCACATCGCAAAATGCAATACAAAAATGTACAAATGCTAACCATTTTTCTTTCATATTGGCTTTATAGTCACTATTTATCATCACTTTTTGAAACCAAGATGGAAACTGCTAATCAAATTTTTAAAAACAAAAAATACCATGAATAGTGACGTTCATCAATGCTATCGCAAATCCTGTCACTTGAAAGTTTAAAATTAATTAACAGCATCATTTTTTTTTCATCAAAAACTGAAACCAAAATAATTTTTGACTTATTCCAAATACCTCTTTCCAACCTTCTTTTCATCAATTGAGAACAAGGAACAACAAGTGAGCATACATGTGCACATGTTTCCTTTACAGTTTCACATTCTTGTTCCTTTGCAATATATGGAACAGAAAACAAACCATTTCGAACGAATTCAAATCTGATTCTTATAATATTCCCATAAAGCAAAGCAGAAATTCCTGTCTTTCAAATTTAAACTGTCCGTAAAGAATTGCTTCTAACTGCATGTGACCAATTTAATACTGAATTATTGATAGAAAAACAGAAGTGCAAATCATAGTTATACTATTCAGATATGTTACAGCGAAAAATAGTAAGTTGGGCCTGTTGAGATAAGCTAAGGAAGTCTCCAAAATTGCTTCAAATTCGGGATTTCACTTGGTTAATATTTCATTGATAGATTACATATATTTTTCCTACTATGGTGTTGCGATTGACTGTAGTATTGAAGTTTGACTAATCAAAGTGTATGGTGTAGTCACATGTCAAACCTGAGCAGTAATTCCCAATGTTGTATTAGGGTTTCTAGATTGGTCACTGGCATTATTTTTTTATCCTGTGGCACCAACACTGAATGTAATTATTTTTAGCTCACCTTGACAAAGTCAAGCTGAGCTAATCTTATCGCTTTCCGTTCGCCGTCCATCGTCCGTTGTCTGTCAAAACTATGTTTTGGTCTTCTCAATTCAAGTGAAAGTTTGTGTGAGTGATGGTCCCAAAGGGGCATTGCAGTTTTGTTCAACTCAGCATGCCCAGCCCCATAGGGAGTTGTGGGGGAAATGCACCAAAATACTTTTTAAGTCTTCTTCTCATGAACCAGTGGGTACAATGACTTGATATTTGTTATGGGGGTTCTATTTGAGGAGTAGAATCAAGTTTGTTCAAATGAAGTTCGTGAAGCAATATTTGGCTTTATAATGGGAGGGGTAAAATTTTTGGCTCCACCCTAAATTTTTATTTTCTGAACTGATGGTCGGATTTGAACCAAATTTAGTATGTGGTATTATTGAGTCATAAGTACTTGACTCGTGCCCCAAAAAATTCCCACATCCCCATGGGAACCCTAGGAGCTTAAAATACAAATATTTTCAAATGCCCATATTTCCCAAATCACACGTAACAGAGAACTGTTATTTGGTATAAAGCATCCTTAGGACTAGTAGAATTGAATGGTAAAAAACAATTGCCATCGGTTATGTTACAGTGTTCTGTAGAGGGCATCGAAAAAATGCTGAAACAGCACATTTGAAAAAATTTTAAAAAATCTTTTCACCAGAACCAATGGTCAGAATCTTTTGATATTTGGTTTACATCATTCATAGGGAGGGGTGTGGGGGGGTCAGATACAAGTTCGTTAAAATGAAGCCCATTCGTTCATATTTGGGTTCAATACAGGAGCCCAAATTTTTAACTTAAGGCAATATGGGGAATATTCTTTCAAAATCTGCTTCAGAACCACCAGTCAGAATCTTTTAATGTTTAGTATACATCATTGTTATGAGAGTCAGATTCAAGATTGTTCAAACAGAGCCCCTAGGTTATTATTTGGGCTTCATTTTCTTAAGATCCACCAGTCAGAATGCTTTCATAGTTGGTATACAACATCTCTGGGGAGGGGTGGGGGGGGGGGGGCAGATTCAAGTTTGTTCAATTTGGCTCCGAAGGTTAATATTTGGGCTTGCTATTGTAGCCCAAATTTTAACTTAGTGCAATATGAGGAAATTTCTTTAAAAATCATCTTCTTCAGATCCAATAGTTGGAATGCTTTCATATTTGGTATACAACATCTCTAGGGGGGTCAGATTCAAGTTTGTTCAAATCATGTTCCTGGGTTAATATTTGGGTTCCCTATGGGAACCCAAATTTTAACTTGATGCAGTATGAGAGAATTTCTTAAAAAATCTTCACCTGTCAGAATCCTTTCATATTTGGTTTACAGCATCTCTAGGGGAGACAGATTTAAGTTTGTTCAAATCGGGTCTGGGTTAATATTTGGGCTCCCTATAGTAGCCCAAATTTTAACTTAGTGCAATGTGAGGGAATTTCTTTAAAAATCTTCTTCAGATCACCAGTCAGAATGCTTTCATATTTGGTATACAACATTGCTAGTGAGTGAGATTCAAGTTTGTTCAAATTGAGTGCTGGGGTTAATATTTGGGCTTCCTATGGGAGCCGGAATTGACGCTGTAGCTGAAGAATTCAAAATGTTTAGCTCTGACTTAAAGTCGGGGTAAGCTATACTGATCACTAATCGTCCGTTGTCTGTAAATATGGTGTTTGCGCCTTCTCCTCCAAAACCGCCTAACCAATTTAAGTGAAATTTGAGATGATTGTTTGTTATGACAACACATTTTGATTTCATTCAAATCAAGTCACCCCGCCCCTCAATAAGGCCACGTCTTATTCCTACCATAACATAAACATCGGCAGGGAATATGGATGTCGTTAGACTTTCTTGTTAAAAATCTTTCTCCAAAACTGCCAGTCAGAATCTTTTCATATTTAAATTGGTATACAACTTTGGGGAGTCACATCAAGTTTATCAAGTCCCTTCATATTCACCAGGCAGAATCTTTTGAAATTTGGTATATAGCATTACTATGACTTATAAACTAAGGTTTGTTTAAGGCGTTAGACTCAGCCGATTGGGGGGAGGGGGGGAGCTCCAGGGGGTGTAAAATTTAACATACAACCTAATGGAGAATTTACTATTTGATTATTAAAATTAATTCTTCTCATGAGTGATGGGGCCCAGTGGGTTGCTTGAGGGTCTTGAGAGTAGTGAGGTGGTATCCATTGGGTGATTTTATTTTTTTTTGGGGGGGGGGGGGGGGGGCAGAATTTGAGAAACAAAGATTGCCCCTCCCCAATGATTTGTGCATAAAGTCATGTGAAACCTTCAAAACTCAATTAAAGCTAAACAAACTCAATAGACCCTGCACCAAGCCCCATACCCACCCCCCCCCCACCCCTGCCCAAATCCCCCACCCCAGTTAAAGAAGATGACATTTTTGTATAACAAGTGAACCTATGCTTATTTTTCAAAACTTCAATCTATGGCGATTTCAACCAGGTAATCTCCCCTTGAAATAAGTTGTGCTTTACTGGTAAAAAAGACCCTGAACCAATACCTGTCTTTGAAGTCCCCAAAAGTAGGCTGCATGGTATAAACAATCGGCTAAATTTGACTTCAAACCTATGTTACGGTCATGATATAGCCAAAGATGCTGAAAGTAACCTCAAAAACCAAGGAATACATCTCCCCTTGAATTAGAATGATTTAATACTAAATTTCCACTGGAAATTCTTGTGTGTGCAACTCCTACTTTGTGAACTGATTTAAAGAAAACATTTCAAACAAAATTACCAACAAGTGAAAAGTGCAAATTCCAGAAGTTTTAATCTGCAATAATTTTAACCATGTTATCTCCTCTTGACCTTACATAATTTTTTTAAAACAAATTTGGCAACATGTTTATCCTGTATGTTTACCTCAGATGACTTGAAATAGTAGAATGCTGCAAGAAATACATTTTATGATTTCAGGAAATGCAGAACAGCCGGGTTGAACAGCTGAAAAGAGCTATGGATGAGGCACAAGAGAGGGCACTCATGGAAAAGCAGATGAAACGTCTTCAACACTTGCAACAAGCAGGACATGATGTCAGTCATCTTAGAGCCAGTTTAGAAGGTTGGATTTAATAATAAGCAATTGCTTTCATGCATTTTGTAGACACAAAAAGTTACTTTAGTGAAAAATAGTAATTTTTTAATATTTTTCTGTATATCAGACCTTTGTGAGAATAATGAAACAGATGCACAAAAAACATGCTTATCATTTTCAATCCAGAGGCATGATTTAATTGATGACCAGTACAAAAAAACTAATTTTCTTGGAGCACATAAAAAAAACAAGCCATTATTTTTTTTTTAATTTGAATAAAATTAAAACATCTGTCTTTTGTTTTTTTCTTGTACATTTTCAAAAATTACCTCGGAAAAAATAAAACTTTATTTCATTTAAGTATTGGTATTAAATAAACTAAAACGAAACCTTCTCTAGGGATGTGGTGGTTAACAGATACTCATAGCCAACCTTACTATTTCTAGGTCAATGTGTTGGACTGTTATTCGTAATCACAGGGTTCATACAGGTCCTGGAAACATGGAAAATTCATGGAAATTAAAACATATTTTTCCAGGCCGGGAAATGGGTGTGCCTAATTTTAAATACCCAGGCAGTTGTGTGTGAAGTTTCATTACTGTATAATTTATATATACAGTGATTATGGAATCACAAGGGTAGCTCTTTAAATAATATATACGCAGATTATGGAATCACAAATGTGGCTCTTTTAATAAAATATGACAAAAATAGCCCAAACTTTGAAGTGATGTCAAAATGGCAATAAAATTGAAAAACCAAACCTAATTTCTTTTTTAGCTCGATAAAATACTAAAAAAAAATCCAACAAATTTTAATTTTTGACCCAATGACGCCTATGACATCACCTCAGAGTTTGGCCATAACGATTGAAAATTTCCTAGGACAGATTTTTAGCTCACCTGACTGAAAGTCAGGGTGAGCTTTTCTTATCACTCTTCGTCCGTTTTCCGTCCGTCGTCCTGCGTGAAGGTGGTGTTTGAGCCTCTTTCTCCTAAACCCCTGGCCACATTTTAATTAAATTTCATGTAAGTAGTGGTTATATAGAGGCATTTTGATTTTATCCAAATTAGGTTTCGGCTCGTATTGAGCAGAGGTGTGGGGAAAAAATGGCCACATTTTTTGAAAATCTTCTTCTAATGAACCACCAGTAGCAGAGACTTGATATGTGGTATACAGAGTCCATTTGAGGTTTAGAATCAAGTTTGTTCAAGAGAAGTTTGTCGGGCATTATTTGCCTTCGTTATGGGAGGGGCAAAAATTTTGGCCACGCCTAAAATTTCTATTTTCTGAACCGTGAGGTCGATTTGAACCAAATTTGATATGAGATGATAGTAGTCGATTGATGCAAAAAAAAATTTTCTCATTGCCCCTTGGGAACCTCGGAAGCTAAAAATAGGAAAAACCTTAAAACTGCCATATCTCCAAAACTACACGGCACAGAGAATTCTTATTTTGTATAAAGCTTACTTTTATCAAGTAGAATAGAATGGTTAAAAAAAATCCCTATCGGTTTGATCACAAGGTACTTTTTTCAGGACTTTGAAAAAGTGCTGAGTCAGCACTTTTTAACACTGTAGGCAATGGGAAAAAGATTAAAAAATCTTCATCTCCAGATCCAGCAGGCAGAATCTTTTCATATTTGGTAAGCAACATTGTGGGGTGGATCTGATTCAAGCTTGTTCAAATCGGCCTCCTTGGGTTTATATTTGGGTTCAGTATAGGAGCCCAAATTTGAACTTAGTGCATTTCAGGCAAATTTCTTAAAAAATCTTCTTCTCCAGATCCAGCAGGCAGAATCTTTTCATATTTGGTATGCAACATTGTGGGGTGGATCTGATTCAAGTTTGTTCAAATCGGCTCCCTAGATTCATATTTGGGCTCACTATAGAAGCTTGAATTCGAACTTAGTGCATTTCAGGCAAATTTCTTAAAAAATCTTCTTCTCCAGATCCAGCAGGCAGAATCTCTTCATATTTGGTAAGCAACATTGTGGGGTGGATCTGATTCAAGTTTGTTCAAATCGCCCCCCCCCCCCCCCCCCCCCCCCCCCTCTGTTTTATATTTGGGCTCAGTATAGGAGCCCAAATTTGAACTGAGTGCATTTCAGGCAAATTTCTTAAATATTCTTTTCCAGATCCAGCAGGCTCTTTTGATATTTGGTATGAAACATTGTGGGGGTGGATCTGATTCAAATTTGTTCAAATTGTCTCCCTAGATTCATATTTGGGTTCACTATAAAAGCTTGAATTTGAACTTAGTGCATTTCAGGCAAATTTCTTAAAAAATCTTCTTCTCCAGATCCAGCAGGCAGAATCTTTTCATATTTGGTTATGCAACATTGTGGGGTGGATGTGATTCAAGTTTGTTCAAATCGGCCCCCTGGATTCATATTTGGGCTCACTATAGAAGCCCGAATTCGAACTTAGTGCATTTCAGGCAAATTTCTTTGAAAATCTTTTGATATTGGGTATGCACCATGCTTAGGGGGGGTGAGATTCAAGTTTGTTCAAGCCAAGTCCCTGGGTTCATATTTGGGCTCACTGTGGTAGCCTGAATTATAACTTAGTTCAAAATGAGGAATTTTCTTTAAAAATCTTCTTCAGATCCATCTGTCGGAATATTTTGATATTTGGTATGCAGCATCCTTAGGGGGTGAGATTCAAGTTTGTTCAAGCCATGTCCCTAGGTCCATATTTGGACTCACTGTGGGAGCTCGAATTGTAACTTAGTTCAAAATGAGGAATTTTCTTTAAAAAATCTTCTTCTTCAGATCCAGCAGTCGGAATGTTTTGATATTTGGTGTGCAGCATCCTTAGGGTGGTTGGGGGTGGGGGGGGAGGGGAGATTCAAGTTTGTTAAAGCCAAGTCCCTGGGTTCATATATGGGCTCCCTGTGGGAGCCCGAATTATAACTTAGTTCAATATGAGGAATATTCTTTAAAAATCTTCTTTTTTTTTTTAGATCCACTGGTCAGAATCTTTGGATATTTGGTATAAGCTTTTCTTAGGAGGAGCAGATGCAACTTGTTGAAATCAGTTCTCTGGGTTGATATTTAGGCTACCATGTCAGGTGAGCACCCTCAGGCCCCTTGGGGCCTCTTGTCTAGTTTACGTCAACAATGTCCGAGTTTCAGAAACTGTGTCTATAATACTAAACACTTGACTGTCTCGCCTATTCGATTAATCAAATAACCGGTGTAAGGTTAGGTGCAATAGTCTACTATTATTTTTCATAGCCGTATACAACATGCCACTGAATGATATTACCCTGCGAGGGACACGTAATGTTTCTTGGTATCTATTATCCTTCGTGTTCATAGTTTATATCACGAAAATAGGCAGTAATTTTTACTTTACCCTCGCATATTATTTCATGAAATGGACGTTGTCATACCTAAACTCCGCTCTGGATCAAGCTATTGTGATCAAATTGTTGATAATCAAGTTAATTTTTGCCATTTTAATTTTTATATACGATAAATTTAATGGCGATGTGTAATTTATTGACACTAAATTTCTGAAAGAATGGACACACTTTGAAGTGTTAGCATCGCGTGACAGTGACTGTCACAAAGTTGATTACGTAAGTGAGAATTCCCGGTAAACCCACATTTTTAGATGACCTGATTGGCTGGAATAAACACTGTGTGCTATATTCCTGGCAATATTCATCAAGCAACAGTTTCTTGATACCCAAAATGACCCAAATGAAAACTTCAGAGTTCAGACGGTGCTTTGATTTTCACTTGTGTTGTCAGGATTTTGAACTGCATTTACATGTACCTCACTAAATATTCCACTGTATATTATGCGCCCATCTCACTGGCTTCAACGGACTGAATAATTCCGTCCCGAGCCCGAACCACTTCGACTGACATGTGCAAGCTGTCTTCCTGTAGTATGGTAGATGGGCGCATTAATTTGCGCTCGGAAAATAAAAATCCCATGATAGCGCCCGCTTCGTGAGAAGGACTGCTCAGTGGGAGCTTTACTGATCACATTCCGTCCGTCGTCGTCCGGCATTAAGTTTACATTATCGACTTCTCCTCCAAAACCACTTGTCCAATTTTATTCAAATGTTGGGTAAATGTTTATTACCTAATGCCAATACAGATTTGTTCAAATGAAGTTGCCCCTCTTCCTGGGTGGTGCCATGCCCCCAAGGGGCACCAGAATCTTTGAAAATCTTCTGCTCATGAACCAGCAGTAGCAGAGACTTGATATATGGTATGCAGCTTCCTTTTAAGGTGTAGACTCAGATTTGTTCAAGAGAAGCTTGATGGGCTATATTTGGCGTCGTTATGGGAGGACCAAACTTTTTGGCCCCGCCCCAAATTTCTATTTTCCAAACCGAGATGCTGATTTGAACCAAATTTTATGTGAGGGCTTATTGGGTCATAAGTACCTAATTTATGCCGATTATTTTTTTCCCATAGCCCCGTGGGAACCGCAGGAGCTAAAAATTAAAAAAAATTAAAACACCCATATCTCCAAAACTGCATGTCACTGAGAATTTTCAGTTGGTGTGAAGCTTCCTTAGGACCAACAGAAAGGATTGGTAAAAAAAAATTGCCATCGGTTTTATCATTGGGTACAGTTTCGGGACCTTGAAAAAGTGCTGAGTCAGCACTTTTTAACACTGTAGGCAATGGGAAAAACATTAAAGAATCTTCATTTTCAGATTCACCAGTCAGAATCCTTTTATATTTGGTATACAAAATCTATAGGGGTGTCAGATTCAAGTTTGTTCAAATTGAGTCCCTGGGTTCATTTTTTGGCTCCCTATGGGAGCCCGAATTTTAACTTAGTGCAATATGAGGACTATTCTTTAAAAATCTTCTTCTTCAGATCTACCAATAAGAATCTTTTGATATTCCGTATGCAGCATCCTTAGGGGGGTGAGATTCAAGTTTGTTCAAGCCAAGTCCCTGGGTTCATATTTGGGCTCACTGTGGGAGCCCGAAGTATAACTTAGTTCAAAATGAGGAATTTTCTTAAAAAATCTTCTTCTTCAGATCCAGCAGTCGGAATGTTTTGATATTTGGTAGCATCCTTAGCAGGGTGAGATTCAAGTTTGTTCAAGCCATGTCCCTATGTCCGTATTTGGGCTCTATGTGGGAGCTCAAATTGTAACTTAGTTCAAAATGAGGAATATTCTTAAAAAATCTTCTTCAGATCCAGCAGTCGGAATGTTTTGATATTTGGTACGTAGCATCCTTAGCAGGGTTGAGATTCAAGTTTGTCCAAGCCATGTCCCTAGGTCCATATTTGGACTCACTGTGGGAGCTCGAATTGTAACTTAGTTCAAAATTAGGAATTTTCTTAAAAAATCTTCTTCTTCAGATCCAGCAGTCGGAATGTTTTGATATTTGGTGTGCAGCATCCTCTGGAGGTGGTGGGGGGGGGGGGGGGGGGGGGGGGGTCAGAGGGGGTGGGATTCAAGTTTGTTCCAGCCAAGGCTCTGGATTGATATTTGGGCTCCCTGTGGGCCCAAATTATAACTTCATTCAATATGAAGAATTTTTCTTTAAAATCTTCTTCTTCAGATTCAGCAGTCGGAATGTTTTGATATTTGGCATGCCACATCCATGGTGGGGTGAGATTCAAGTTTGCTCAAGCCATGTCCCTAGGTTCATATTTGGGCTGTGGCAGCTCGAATTGTAACTTAGTTCAAAATGAGGAATATTCTTTAAAAATCTTCTACTTCAGATCTACCAATAAGAATCTATTGATATTTGGTATGCAGCATCCTTATGGAGGTGAGATTCAAGTTTGTTGAAGCCAAGTCCCTGGGTTCATATTTAGGCTGAAAATTTGGGGTCGTGGACTTAGAAATTTTTTTTTTGTTTTTTTATACGTTTTTTTTTTTACACTGAAAATTTGGGGGCCGGGTGGGACAACCGGAAATTAGTTTTTTGGTTTTTTATGCATTTTGGTCAATTTTAAGAAGAAAAAAACATTTTACGCTGAAAATGTTTTGTTTGGGACTTCGAAAATTTCCGAACAAAAATAAAAAAAAATCTGTTTTTTTATGCGTTTATCTCAAGTTTGGAATGTAAAAGTGCAGGAACTGAAAATAGAAGGAAAATCCTGTATATTGTGTGGGCACAACTGCTTCATCTAGTTGGAATATGCTTTTCTTAGGAGGGGCGTATGCAGCTTATTCAAGTCAAGTCCCTGGTTTGATATTTAGACTACCATGTCAGGTGGGTGCCCTCAGGCCCCCTGGGGCCCCTTGTTTAGATATGGTATTTGATGGAGATGATATCTCCAAAATTTGAAAGAGGAAGGCTTGATAGAGGAGTTGATATTAAAAGATAGAGAAAAAACATTAAAAGCAATGTTGCTTTGGATAAATTTGGAAAATCAGAAAACTAATGCCTAATTATATACCCTGAAGCTATTAACAGATGTACCATATCTGGTCACTGCAGCTGTAAAAATGTGGCTGCAATGTGCTTAACAAAAAGCAAAAAAAAAAACTCACGATAAAGTACCACAAAGTTTATCTTCTGTTTCTTAAGCCATTTTTGTAAACTTGCATGTGTGCGGGCGTTTTTTTTATTTTATTTTTTATTATTGTAATTATTTCTTTACCATCAAAAGTTTATGTTCTTGGTTTGTTTTATGTTTTAAGCCCGATAATCTACAGAATAGCATTGGTGGTGGTGTATTTTGTCCCTTGAGTGCAAAAAGGCTTTGCAATGCTATAGTATCACAAAGTTTTGTTGCACTCAAGGGACAAATTTATCAACTTGGGTAAAATATCAGACATAAACCATATAATCTGTTCCATAAGGTCCAGATAAAGGGACCAAAGTATTAAATGGAGAAATTGCTCTATTAAAAGCTTTTGGCCAAATGCCTTCATCAGTTTTTCTAGCTTCAGAAAATACTACATACTCGGTTGAATGCAAATTTCATAATGAAGGCAGAGAAAGGATGTTAGACGTCAAATCACCCTTTACGTAATTCTAGCGTCCGAGCATGTAATTTTTGTTGTTCCGTGTGTTAAATCCTGGCCCCTTCCACATTTCCAATTTCATACACCAGTAATCTTCATATATGAATCTGAGTTGCTTACCCCCATTTACTTTTTCAAGAATACTGAAGTAAAAATCTTTCAGTGAATGTCCCAGTCTAGAAAAGTGAATGTAACTGGGCATATGGTCATGCAACCTAATATCCCTGATGTGTTCATTTAATCTCTCGTTAGCAGTCCTCTCTGTCTCTTCGACGTATACCACTGCCTGACAAACCTTACACACCAGGCAATAAATTAAATTCTCAATTTTACAGTTCACCTTTTTACTCATGTCAAAGGTGTTGGTATGAGACGTATTACCTACTGAATTGAAAGATAAAACCTTGCAGATGCTACACGAATACCGACATAGTTCATGATAGTTCATGCTATCTCTCCAGTATGATTCGAGGGGCAGCTATTTGAATACTTCCTTCATCCAACTTGATATGTGTAATACATCCAGATATTTGCATGTGATTTCCCCTAGGTTTGGTAAGGAATCATTGAAAGTTGTAACGAGGGGTACTCTTTCACTGTTCTTATTTTTTGTCTTCTGTTGCTGCAGTAGTTCCTCCCTATCAATAGGGTCAACCTTCCGTAACTCCCTCTCATTAAATTTTGAGCTATACCCTCTTCTCCTCAGTTGACGTTTCAAATCATCCCAATTTTTCCAATAGTCTTGATTGCCTTGTGTAGATTCGCCATATATGGATGCCTAAACTGAAGACGACTGACCGTTTTGTATGTGATGGGTGGCTTGATTTCTTATGCAGGAACAACATTTTATCGGAAGGTTTCCTGTATAGGTCTGTATAGTTCATCTCTGGATAATTGAATCATTGTATCCAAAAACTCCAAGGGTTCTGCAGAGTACTTCTGTTCCACTTTTATGTTAGGGTGTATAGCATTAGCATGTTCAGCAAATTTTTTTTAGTTCATCTTCGCCATGCATCTAAACTCCAAAGCTGTCCTCTATGTAGTGCTTGTACATTAGCATTTTTTTGTCAAATCTGAGTAAATCCTCATCCCACTTTCTGAGTTACATACGCATAGTTTTTACCTAATCGTGACCCAATTGCAACACCATCCATTTGAACGTTTACACTGACGAAGGCCTTTGACTGAAAGCTTTTAATTGGGCAATTTCTCCATAAGCCATTTAATTTTTATTTTTTTTTACGTTTGCATTTGTTATAAAAAGAGAGCATGCAGCAACCAAAAGGACCATGTGGGAGGGCCTGAGAAACAGATTTTTAACTTTTTTAGGCCTAATAATAAGTTGTTTTAACTTTGTTGAGTGAGTTAAATATTGAAATCAGTTATGTCAGTTCCTTCAACACCAATAAATAAATTAATAGTTATGTCAGTTCGATTCACATTATATGATACGACTTTTGAACATTTCTGTTGTTCCAAAACATCTTTCAGCTGATTGCCTCTGGCCACCTGCCTGCAGCCTCCTCTGTTTTTTTTATTATTATTTATTATTGTTATTATTTACAATAACATCATTGAATGACTTAACAGAAATACTCTTGGCTTCATTCTGTAATCAATATATGCATGCTTGTAATGTGTTGTCTGGTTGTTAGTTCTCCTTACCACCTTGACTATTTTATCAGCTCTTCACTCTTATGTGTTTTTTTTTATTATTAATTCTTATTTAGAGCAGAATATCCAGACCCTGAACAGTCGTTGTGTTTCTAGACAAGAACATTATTCACCATTTTCCTTCGGTAGTTGTATGAATTCTCATATATATTGTTTGTTCTGTTTGCACTTTTTATGCACTGTTGAATCATTTTTTGAAACACCATTTTTATGCATTTAATTTTTCTAATACAAAATTAGGTAAAACCTATAGCATGTGCTGTTTAGTGTCTGTGTATGTAATAATATTTTTTTTGTTTTTGAAGGAGTTGAAATATTTGTAATTAAAATTTTTGTTTTTGTTGTAATGTGATATATGTACTCATGTAAAATCCTAACAATGATCAAAAGTCGATAGCTTCTGATAAATAGATATTTTTTTTAAGAGTAGGGCTGTCGCGACTTTCAATTTTCACAGTCGGATAAATCACCACCATTAATCGATGGTTAGTCGATTAATAGTCATTTCCCAATTTCCCATAAATTCAATAAGCCAACTCTCATATACTTACAAATTTGAAACTCACAATGAATGAATGTGTCTGTGTAGAGATAAATTGGAAATACCTAAAGATCTACCAATCGAATCTGAAGAATTTAAACTGAAGAACGTTTGTGCAAATGTTTCATTTCTGTAACTAATTTCCAGAAATTTCGAACACGAACTTCCAACCATTCCTACACAAGTTAGTTAAGTCAAAACTCAGTTCGAACGATGACAAGTGAACTGACCGTTGTGTCAACTTTCTGACTTGCAATTCAGGTTTTTCCAATGGGGTTGTTAGCCAGACAGAAACTTTTGATTTGTATTTGGTATTGTTGAATTAATATCTCACACATATTGTGACTTTATAGGCTGAGTTAGTCAGCTAACTCACGACTCATACTTTGTAAGCATAATGAATAGTTGTTAGTCATTGAGTTTATTTCAAGATTAGTGTGTTCACTGCTCAGCATGACCTCATATTTGAGATGATTAATTAATAAATCATTGGTTAAATACTGATTTTTTGAGCATTCTCCATACATGTACATTCCTGTAATTTACACAATGTCTAATGAAGGCAGAAAGGGCCTGCTTACAGACTACAGTATCACAAGAAATTGTCATTTCGTGCTGCCTTAAAACCTCAAAATATGTATATAGATATTTAGCTGCAGCATATATACTGGAATCACCTTGTCTATCCATCCATCCATCCTTTCTTCTGTCCTTTTGCCTAGAGATTTTCTCAGACGTTTATGGACTTTTGTCAACACAATTTGGTTTGAATGTTCACCATGGGAACCTGTGCGCATGCATTTATAGTTCCAGTTGCACTATTTTTGCCAGAGTTATGCCCCTTCTTCACATGTCTTAGAATGCTAGAATTTTGTCCGGAGATTTTCTCAGATGTTTATGGGTCATTTCCGTTGAAACTTGTTATGAATATTCACTACCATGGGAACCTGAGCACCAGCAATTATAGTTTTGATGGGTTTTTTTGCCTGAGTTATCGAGTTATGCCCCTTTTCATCTTAGAATAATTAATTTTGTCCGGAGATTTTCTCAGATGTTTATGGGTCAATTCCTTTGAAACTTGGTATGGATGTTCATTGCCGTGGGAACCTGTGCACCAGCGATTATAGTTTTGATTGGAATTTTTTGCCAGAGTTATGTCCCTTTTCATCTTTGAATTCCTGAATTTTGTCCAGAGATTTTCTCGGATGTTTATTGTTCGATTCTGTTTAAACTTGGTATGGATGTTCACTTCCATGGGAACCTGTGCAGCAGCGATTATAGTTTTGATCCGTCTTTTTTGCCACAGTTATGCCCCTTTTTGTCTTAGAATAATTAATTTTGTCCGGAGATTTTCTTGGTTGCTGATGGGTCAATTCCTTTGAAGCTTGGTATGGATGTTCACTATCATAGGAACCTGTGCACCAGCGATTATAATTTTGATCAGACTTTTTTGTCACAATTATGTCCCTTTTCATCTTTTTTCTCAGATGTTTATGGGCCGATTCCTTTGAAACTCGGTATGGATGTTCACTACCATGGGAACCTTTGCACCTGCAATTATAGTTTTGATCTGACTTTTTTTTTACCAGTGTTGTGCTCCTCTTTGTCTTAGAATTATCATAGCAGTGGGGGCGGCGGGGGTATCAACAGGCCCATCTGGGGCAGTCACACCTCTAGTTTAAACTGCCTGGAAATATTCTCAAAATGCCCTAAAACCTACCTGTACAGTTACTCCGAGTCAACATTTTGATAATTTTCCTCCTCCTGGGGGTGGGAAAAGAAATGGAGGGACATCCCTTTAAGTATCCATCCCTAGTTGGAATTTCTATACATCTACACCCCCAATTCAGAACAAATTTGGTATGCAGTAGTGTTAGGGGACATGATTTATGCCCTAAAAATTATTTTGCAGCCCTGTGTCAAACCCCAGGCATTAAAAGTAGGGTGAAAAAACCAATTGCCCATATTTCCTGAACTGTATGGAACAAACAATTATTTGGTTTTACAGCATCCTAAGGACCAGTAGAATAAATTTGGCCCAAAAAATCTCAATCGGCAATGTCTTATAAGGTGGGGGAGGCAAGGAGTGTTGGGGGTGGGGGTTGTAATGAAAGAATGCAGACTCACTTTTCGAAAAATAAAATAAAGTCTTTTTCCAGAATTGCTAATGAGAATCTTGATATTTGATATAAAACATCCCTAGGGATGTCCCAGTTTTGATGAACTCCTTATGGGATCCCAAATGTTAACTTAGTGCAATATGAGGAAAATGTTTTAAAAATGTTTTTCTTCAGACCTTCCAGTCAGAATATTCACATATTTATATATGTGTTTATAACCTTGCTCTCAAGTAGAATGGGCTGGGGGTATACTGGATTACATGCATCTGTCCATCTGTGTGGCTAGAAATCCACGTAAGGGATTGTGTGTCTTATTTGCTTACGGGGATAGCCACACAAGAAAACATTTCTAAAAAGACTTTCTGTGACTTATTTTGTGCTCTCAGAGTATTTCCAAATATCAAACACACAAGTTATGGAAACTAATCTTTCTAACAAGAGGTACATTGTATGGTTATCCGTTAGCATGAAGGCACATTGTATGACTACGTATGGTAGCCATTCAGTGTTAAGGACTATGTTAGACACACACTGTATCATTTGTTGGTCCATCCATCTGTCTCTCCATCTATCAGTCCATCCATCCATCCATTTCTGGAGCGATATCTTAGCAGTGACTCAAATGATTGCAATGAAATTTGGTATGAGGGATCCTTGTGACCAGCTGCTCCTGCACATGTTATAAAGAAGTTGCCCACATATTTTTCACCAGAGTTACGGTGCTTTCTTTGTCAATTTTTCATTATTTTATTCTGTCCACAGTGATATCTCAGCAGTGAATGGATGGATTTCAATGAAATTTGGTATGATGGATTCTTGTGACCAGCCATTCCTGCACATGTTATAAAAAGATTGCTCGCATTTTTACAGTTACAGTCATTAGCTTGTTTTTAATTCATTTGTTTCATCAGTCCAACACTGCAGTGGGGCTATAAATGGCCTTCAGCAATAGCTCTTGTTGGTATACAACACCCTTATGATGGTCAAGAACAAGTTTGTTCAAATCAGGTGTATGGATTTGTATATGGGTTTGCTAAGGGAGCCTAAATTTTAACTTGGTCAAATAAGAGGAATGTTCTTTAAAATATTCTTCTTCAGATCCATTGGTCAGATTCTTTTCATATAAGATATACAAAATCCTTGGGAGATCAGATCTGAGTTTGTTCAAATGAAATCCGTGGGTCATATTTGGGTTGCCCAATTGAGCCTGAATTTCAACTTTTTGCAGTATCTTCTTTTTCAGATCCACCACTCAGAATCCTTTGATAATTGTTGTATATCATCCTTTTGGGGGCTAATTCAAATTTGCCCAAATCAAATCTATGGGATAATAATTTGGTTCCTTGTGAGAACCCAAATTTTATCTTAGTACAATATAAGAGAAAAATATTTGAAAATAATCTCTGTTGATCCACCTCGCAGAACTTAACATATTTTTAATTCAGCAATCTTAGTTGGGTCAGGTTCAAATTTATTGAAACCCATGTCCCTGAGTTCATGTTTGTTCTCCCTATGGGAGCCCAAATTTGAACTTAGTTCAGTATGAGGAATGTTCTTTGAAAAAATCTTAAGATCTACTATTCATAATCTTTTTATATTTGATGCACACCATCCTTATGGAGCCTAAATTTAAGTATGTTCCAATTAATTCCTCAAGTTTTTATTTGGGATCTTTATAGAAACCTGAATTTTGTAACTTAATGCAATATGAGGAAAATTCTTTAAAGTTCTTCTCCTGATCCACCAGTCAGAATCTTTTTATATTTGGTATACAGCATTCTTACAGTGATTAGATTCAAGTGTATTCAAAGCAAGTCCATGGCTTCCTATTTTGGCTCCTCATGAGAACCCAAATTTCACTCAGTGCAGTATGAAGAAAATGCATTAAAATCTTCTTGAGATCCACTTGGTAAGAACATTTCATGTTTGGTATACACCATACTTTTGAGGACAGATTCAAGTATCTTCAAATGAAGTCCATGGGTTGATATTTTGGCTCTCCGTGGAAACTAAACTTACAGCAATATGAGGAATATTCCTCAAAGATCTTTTTCAGATCCACCAGACAGAATCTTTTGATACTTCATATATAGCAACCTTATTTGAAATCTTTTTCTTTTGAGTCTGCTAGTCAGTAACTTCATATATTTGGTATACAGCACCCTTATGGCAGTTTATTAAAAAAAAAGCAAATTTTATGTCAGTCGAATGTTCTGTTTTCATGAATGATTGTATCTGTTTGTGAATGTTTTTTAGCTCACCTGACTGAAAGTTAGGGTGTCCTATAGTGATCACTCACCATCCGTCTTCCGTTCGTCGTCTGTGAACATGGTGTTTTCATTTTCTCCTCCTAAACCGCTGAACCAAATTAAGTGAAATTTGAGATGATTGTTTGTTATGACATCGCATTTTGATTTTGTTCAAATCAAATTGCCCCACCCTTCGGTAGGGCCACGCCCAGAAAGTGTGCCCAAATCTTGAAAAATCTTCTCATGATCCAGCAGTAGCAGAGACTTGATATTTGGTGTGCAGCTTCCTTTTGAGGTGTAGACTCAGATTTGTTCAAGAGAAGTTTGTGGGGCTATATTTGCCATCGTTATGGGAGGGGCAAGAATTTTTGACAGGCCCAAAATTTCTATTTTCCAATCTGAGAGGCTGACTTGAACCAAATTTGATATGAGGACTTATTGGGTCATAAGTACTTAACTGGTAGAGTGGAGGAAGCCCTATTTTGGGCTTTACTAAAAGTGACAGGCAATAACTGTCTGTAGCTACATTCTGCCCGAGGAAGCCTTTATTGTTCCTGATATGAATCAGATTTTTTATACAATACCTTGCTGTCTGACATTTAATTGGATAGTGCCTATAAGGCACTATCCAATTAAATGTAATAGAGCAGTATATGATGAGCTTTGATTTGTTGTCAGAAAAAACTCAGCACTTTACCAGTTAATTTATGCAAAAAAAATGTTCCCGTCGCCCCATGAGAACCGCAGAAGCTAAAAATAGAAAAACTTTAAAATGCCCATATACTCAAAACTACATGGCACTGAGAATTTTTATTTGGTGTCAAGCTTCCTTAGTGGTCAAAAAAAATTGCTATCGGTTTTATCATAGGATACTTTTTCGGGACTTTGAAAAAATGCTGAGTCAGCATTTTTTAACACTGTGGGTAATGGAGAAAACATTTAAGACTCTTCTCCCAAACCTCTGCTCCAGAAGCTTTCAAATTTCTCATATAATGTCACTGGATGATTGTTTCACCTGTTTATTGAAAGCAAATTCCTGGGTCCATATTTGGGCTCTCTATGGGAGCCCAAATGTTTAAATTAGCGCAGTATGGGGAATATTCTTTAAAAATCTTCTTCTTCAGGTCCACCAATCAGAATCTTTTGATATTTGGTATGCAGCATCCTTAGGGGGGTTAGATTCAAGTTTGTTCAACCCAAGGCCAAGGGCTCATATTTGGGCTCACTGTGGGAGCCCAAATTATAAGTTACCGGTAGTTCAAAATGAGGAATTTTCTTTAAAAATCTTCTTCTTCAGATTCAGCAGTCGGAATGTTTTGATATTTGGTATGCAGCATCCTTCGAGGGTGGCAACAAATCACTTGCCTGAAAACCAGTTAGGTGAACAAATTGCTTGCCTAAAAAGTTTTTTCTGTAAAAACATACTGACCTATTAGAGAATTGCCTTATAATTGCTACCTACATGTGATACTATCTTATAATGCACAAACTGTCAGTCAGGGTTTCCGCTTGGGATAAATTGGCAGGTCCGGTATGAGGGAAAAACTAGACTGTCGGCGCAACCATGGTTCACGTCAGACGGAGAAAATGTTTTCAATTACAACTGCTGGAAGGCCATTTTCTGGCATCTGACACCACCCATGGTGTATTTCATTGGAGAAAAAACTGATCAGGAAATGTCAATGTTTTAAAATTTTAACCTAGTCGATGACAGGCCATCTCAAATACTGTTAGCGAGTGGTACTGGAAACGGTGTTGTGAAATTTATAATCAGGATTATTTAACGCCCCATAAGCCCGGTGTTTCGTGGATATCATTTAAACAAACTTCACGTTTGTTTATGAAAATTATTTTTCACGTACAGAAACAAGTGAAACAAAAATTCAACTGTTAATCGCGTGTGCCAGCTTTTATGACTGAAGCAGTGTATGATCGGCGAGGGGAATGGATCCAGTCGACGGACCCCTAGCCATTCTAGCAGAAACGCTGTGTCAGCTATAATCTGAAATAAAGTGTTGAATCAGTTATTGTGTTTTCATTTGAATTCAAGTTTACCAGAAACAACTGAAACAAATGCATCAGATGTAAGTTTTTTATATTCACAACAAACCAACTTTATAGAATTTCTTATACTGAAAACGAACAATCCAGTTTAATTTTACATTTGTTAAACGATTTCCAATTTTACCGGTCTTTTAATCTTTTTACAACATGTCAGTGATTACTAATTAACTAATCACTGACATCTAGTAAAGAGATTATACTAGACTTAAAACAAAAAGCCTAAAACAAACAATCCAACTGAATTTTAGTAATCACTGACACTTTGTTTATGGGATTATAGACCTCCTGCTCAGCCTCCTTAGACTGAAATGTTCAAAACAAACAATTCAGTTTAGTTTAGTAATCACTGACACTCTCAGTGTCTGAATCGTCATCCTGACTCAGTGTCAACTCATACTTGAATCAGAATGCAATGTTGATGCCTCAGCCTCAGAGTCACAAGTATGAGACCCCATATATTTTCTTTTTCTGGGTAAGTAATGCAATGGATTGATGTTACCAGTTGCCTCAAGCTTGATTTTTCTTCTTGCTGCACCAGAAACATAGACTCTATTATTTCTTTGCATTCCTGTTCAGTCCAAACTGGGTTGTTTCCTTTTATCAGAAGGAGAGCTTCCATTGTTGTATGGTTCATCAGTAATCTTCTATCAGTAAGCATCGCAGTGAGAATAATGAGTCCACGTTCGACCTGGCAGTTTGACACACAAACGCACCGTAGAATTTCATATCAACCTACTTCACAATTGTTTACTACAGGCTTGCACTACAGTGGAAGACCCTAACTCGGATAAAATACTCTCTATTATTATACGCCCGTTTTGAAAAAACGGGTCGTATTATGGTATACCTCTGTCCGCCTGTCCGTCCTGTCATATGTCGTACGATAACTCAAGAATGCTTTGAGAGATTTTCATGATTTTTGGGTAGGTGGTGTAGATCGATGGAGGGAAGCTCCCTTTCGTTTAGTGTCGCCGTTCGATTAGTCAATCCAGAGTTATGGGACTTTATTACTTAGAAAATTGTTGATTTTTTACACATCGTACGATAACTGGAGAATGCTTTGAGAGATTTTCGTGATTTTTGAGTAGGTGGTGTATATCAATAGAGGGAAGCTCCCTTTCGTTTAGTGTTGCCGTTCGATTAGTCATTCCAGAGTTATGGGACTTTATTACTGAGAAAATTGTTGATTTTTTACACGTCGTACGATAACTCGAGGACGCTTTGAGAGATTTTCGTGATTTTTGGGTAGGTGGTGTATATCAATGGAGGGAAGCTCCCTTTTATTTAGTGTCACCGTTCGATTAGTCATTCCAGAGTTATGGGACTTTATTACTTAGAAAATTGTCAATTTTTTACACGTCGTACGATAACTCGAGAACGCTTCGAGAGATTTTCACGATTTTTTGGTAGGTTCTTTATGTTGATGGAAGGAAGCTCCCTTTCGGTTGGTGTCGCCGTTCGATTAGTCATTCCAGAGTTATGGGACTTCATTTTTCACATGTCGAACAATAACTTGAAAATGCTTAGAGTAATTTTCATGATTTTTTGGTTGCAAGTATATGTTGATAGAAGGAATCTCCCTTTCGATTTGTGTCGCTGTCCGATTTGTCATTCCCGAGTTATGGGACTTTATTCATCAAAATATAGGCAATTTTCCACATGTTGGACAATTTTCAGGATTTTTTGGTGGCAAGTATATGTAACCTGACAAGTACACATGTATACTCATATTGTGTGATTCCCTCTTGTAATTAATAACGGGCGTATCATGCGCTCATAGTGCAGCTGTTTATAATCTTTCCCAAGAGATTTGGGAAAGAAAAGTGGTGTAAAAACACCACAAAAAAATAAGCCAAAACTGTGTCGAGCGCCATCGGCGCACACCCAGTAAGGGATGCTCTTCTCTTAGTACAATTCCCCAACTTCCGTTAACCAGTGCACAGACAGTCATCAAACCATTCTTCTTTTGTCCGTGCAACGTGGTTGACTTGTTGCCATCTTTGCATTATGATACAGTGATAATTCAACTCATCGTTAATGGTTTTCCTGTGACTGGATTATGGATCTGAAGATCGT
Organism: Pictodentalium vernedei; assembly: GCA_031216915.1. NCBI lineage: Eukaryota > Metazoa > Mollusca > Scaphopoda > Dentaliida > Dentaliidae > Pictodentalium > Pictodentalium vernedei. Next base: position 585,292,819 of record CM062296.1, read on the forward strand.
ATAATAACAGGACTGTGTTTTATATATATCTCAATATTTTCAACCACATTCTCATTGTATTTTATTTATATATTCCGTTTTCGCGAATGTTTTTTCGACATCGTGTCAACGCGGTTCGGCAATGAAATTTTTCTGTTGATAAAATTTTATTGTTATTGGAGTTAGGTGTCAATGAGGGACTGTCTGGACAGGATTTCTTCACTCTATTGAGGGCTGAATTCCTGTTTTTTCAGTCCCTGTCAGCCGTCTGGGTTCTGTCGTGTACCCACTGTTTTTTTTTCTGCCACCTTCTCTCGTAGTTGAGGGTGTTCTTCTACTTTCTGTATCTGTGGAGTTCACCTTTTTCTTCTACTGCTCTCACCTCTGTTATTTTCAGTTCGGTTCCTTTAGGGCAATTCCTTTTGCCCTCGCCTTTGGTGCATTCTCGTTGCTGTTCCTCCCGCACCCGCGGTGGGTGTGAAACACTGTCGTTTCAGGGCCTCCTGACTCGACCACATCTGGTGTGAGTTATACCCCCTCTGTGGGGGATGTGCAGCTCTTCCCGCACCTGCAGGGGGTGGGGACCACTGTCATTTTGGGGCCTCCTGACTCGACCACATCTGGTGTGAGTTATACCCCGTCCATGGGGGATGTGCAGCTCCTCCCACACCCGCGGGGGATGGGGAATGCTGTCGTTTCAGGGCCTCCCGACTCGACCACGTCTGGTGAGAGCTACTCCCCCTCCATGGGGGATGTGCAGCTCCTCCCACACCCGCGGTGGGTGTGGAACGCTGTCGTTTCGGGGCCTCCCGACTCAACCACGTCTGTTGAGAGTTATTCCCCATCCCTGGGGGATGTGCAGTTTTTTTTTTCCGTGGTGGATACTGCGGGAGCTGTTGGATTTCTGGTGAAGAGATGCCTGGTTCCGGGACTATGCGCCCTCTTCAGTTGACATCTGAGGCTGTCAATAGGGTTGTGACTCCTCCTTTGGAGGCCGAGCTAGGTGGCTCTCTCCCCTTTTCCGCCAGTTTCAACAGCTCCCATCGTATCTGCTGTTTCATCTACAGCGTCATCGGACACCGTTTTTAGCCGGCCTCGGCTTATCCCTGCAAGGATCTGCAGGGATGTCTGTAGTGTGGTTGTGGGGTATCGGCCTCAGCCTTCCCCGACTTCAACTCGGCGAAGTCGGAAGTGGCTGCCCCCCCCCCCCCCCCCCCTCCTATTTGGCAGTTCCGCTACTTTTCCATGGGTTCCGTGTCGACGGTCCGGGATGACTTCCTACGTCATTCCAAAGATCAGCTGCTGCTTCGTCAGCTTGATCTGCCTTCTAGGGAAGGCAGGGACTGTTCAAAGCCTACCAAGTACCCTTCTGCCACCGCTTCTACTTCTTACTCACAGGATAAGGGTAAGCGTGGCAGGCTAGAGGGAAGTCTCAGGATTCTTCATTCAGTAGAGGAGGTGGTTTCTCCTCTTGCGGCCTCGTCGGGGCTCGAACTGAAGGTCCTCACCTCGATTCGTCCCAGGTTGGGGGAAGGATAGCAGAGTTTGCAGACCGTTGGGCCACCATCACATCTGATCCTTGGGTGTTAGATGTTGTTCGGTCTGGGCTGCGAATATCCTTCCGGAGGCACCCCACTCTGTCCAGAGTGCCTCTTCCAACCACAGTTCCTTCAGACGTTTTATGTCGGGAGCTTTTGTCCACGGAGATAGACAATCTCCTGGCCAAGGGGGCGATTGAGGTCGTCAAGAACATTCAGTCAGTGGGGTTTTATTCCCACCTGTTCTTCGTGCCGATGAAGGATGGCCGACTCTGACCGGTTATCGATCTGAGTATCCTGAACCAGTCTATCATTGCTCCCAAGTTCAGCATGGAGACTTTCAGGTCGGTCCGCCGTTCCATTCACCAGGGAGATTTCGCTTCCAGCATCAACTTTCGAGACGCTTACTTTCACATTCTGATTCATCGGGTGTCTCGGAAGTATCTCAGGCCATGCCTTTTGGCCTCAACCTGGCTCCTTGGACCTTCACCCGACTGATGTTGCATGTGATAGCCTTCCATCGCACACAGTCCAGGGTGACCACTTCAGCATATCTAGACGATATCCTCCAGAGGCATTCCAGTGCTGCCTTACTGGAGTTGGATGTCGACACTGTGTTGAGCTTGCTCACATCGCTAGGATTCAGAGTGAATGAGGAGAGGTCAGATCTGGTCCCTTCTCAGTCGTTTTGTCATCTGGGGATGACCTTCCACACTAAGTTCAGTATGGTGGCGGTTCCCCAGGCCAGGGCTGTGATTCTCTCAGCTTTTGCTCTGACTCTGTCACAGTCCACATCCGCAATGGCACAGAGTATTCTCCGGCTGTTCGGTCTCTGCAGTTCGGTGACGGATCTCATTCCTCTAGGTCGGCTGCATGTCAGATCTTTCCAACACTTTCTGCTCAGTCGTTCGAGGCCGAATGTTGATTCTCTGGATCTGGTGCTTCAGTTACCAGAATCTCTTCATCCTCACCTTCTCCACTGGACGGATGTTCAGAGGATCATGCAGGGTGTCCCATTGGACTTACCCATGTCCGATCGCGCTCTGACAGCAGATGCCAGCGATCTCGGATGGGGTGCGACGTTGGATCCTCTAGGTCTTTCCCTTCACGGGATGTGGGACCAGGATCGGGCATCTCTACACATCAACCAGAAGGAGCTTCTTGCTCTTCTTTTGAGTTTCAGGCAGTGGATCCCTCACCTGTCAAATCGCCAGGTCCTTCTGTTGTCCAACAATTCGACAGTGGTTGCTTACATTCGGAACCAGGGCGGCATGCACTCGGTTCCAATGTACGAATTGGCTCGGGATCTTCTACTGCTCGCATTGGATGTCAACGCCGGGGTGGTTGTTCGTCACATTCCCGGATGTCTGAACGTCCTAGCTGACTCCCTGTCCTGACGGGGCAGGTTCTTTTCCACCGAGTGGATGCTCCACATGGCGGTGTTCCATCAGTCTCTTTGCGACTCGTTGGAACCATCAGGTGGACACTTTCGTGTCCCCGTGTCCAGATGCTCTGGCTTTCGGTTGGACGCTCTGGCCCTCCTTTGGTACGGTCTTGTCGGCTGCGCCTTCCTGCCGGTTCCGATTCTGCCTCAGGCTCTAGCCCAGATATGAACTTGCAGTTGTCGAATCCTTTCGATCACACACCTGTCACCTTGGTAGGTGTGGATCAATCTGCTCCACTCTCTGTTAGCAGCGGTTCCGGCATGTCTCCCTCTACGTTGCGACTTTCTTTGCCAAAGTCGCCCGAGGAGGTTTCAAGTTGACCTGACTTCATTGTGCCTTCGCGCATGTCTTTTATCGTGTCCTGTCTCCTCCGTAGTGGTTTTTAGAGACAAGCAGTGGAGTTGCTTTTCTTCTTAAGGAGGCACTCACCCCACTGGTTTATCCTCTGTGGCTCAGTCGAAGGTTCTTCTGTCGATGGTGTGCGATCACTCTGTTGCTTCTGTCACTTCTTCGATTGCACCAATTGCGGAGTTTCTGGTATATGTTTGTTTCTGGGGTCTCGAGCAATGGGTACACATCCATGCTTCGGAGACCTTTTTCATATGTGGCTACCGCATTGTTTTGACACTCATCCTTGCCTCTCCAAGCTTGTTCAGCTCTTTTCCTTGAAAAGGCCTAGGACTTTGCAGTTTACTCCAAGATGGACACTTTCTTGGGCGCTGCTCTGCTTGGGGGGGAGGGGGCGTTCGCACCTTTATCCTGGATGGATATGCTCACATGCCAGATCTCTCCTGCATCCATTTCTCGATGGATTTGTCTTGCTATTTGTGCAGCTTCCGTTCGTCTAGCTACTGGTGCTTGTATTACCAATTGTTTTTTCTGCCACGAGGTGCGTGCATTGTCTTCCTCTTGAGGCTTTTACTAACACTGTCATGTTGTCGGATGTTACACTGACAGCCTACTGGAGAAATGCTACCTTCTCCATTTATCTGCGACGGTTGCGGGAGCCGACAGAGGACCTTTGTCCTACGGGCCCTCTTTCTTCGGCTCAGGCTGTTGTCTATCCCAGCCATTCAGCTTTTTACAGGGTCAGTTCCAGCTCCGTGCTGTTACTGCCCTTTCTGTCTGTGCGTCGCACTTCACCATATGCCTCATCTTTCATTGTCTTTTACTAATGTTTGTGATGCTATGGTTTGATAGGCCTAGGGATCTCTTCCTCTGTCCACGGTTTCAGTGCAATTGAGTTATGTGTGGGTTGGTTATGTGATTCCCTCCATCCTATTGTCTATTCAGCCTGTAGTAAACAGTTGTAAGGTAGGTTGATAAGAAATATAAATTTTATAGTAAGTAAATTTCCTTTCTTATTATACCTACCGCAATTGTTTACATGGAGGCCCTCCCGTCTTCTTAATCGGGTAAGAATCCTTCCTCCCCGCTGATCACATACCTCCTATGTTGACGGACTCGGAAGAATGGTTTGATGACTGCTTGTGCACTGGTTAACGGAAGTCGTGGAATTGTACTAAGAGAAGAGCGTCCTTTACTGAGTGTGCACCGATGGCGCTCGACCCAGTTTTGGCTTATTTTTTCGTGGTGTTTTTACACCACTTTTCTTTCCCAAATCTCTTGGGAAAGATTATAATAGAGAATATTTTATCCGAGTTAGGATCTTCCACTGTAGTGCAAGCCTGTAGTAAACAATTGCGGTAGGTATAATAAGAAAGGAAATTTACTATAAAATTTATATTTCTGTGACTAGGCACACATTAGGCAACTTTGTCCGTTTATATTGAAATATCTTCTCTCACACCTTTAGTGTTTTCACACCCCTATAGTTTCCATTAACGAGTGTCTACAGGTTTTTCCATTCGCGTTCTGTTCGTGAATAATCGAATGGTACAGTGGCTGACGATAATGTTTTTTTTAAACTTGTCACATATCTGTTCCAATTCATATTACTCCCTTTTAGCTGACACCCAGTTTGCAGGGTTGATTAAAAGTCGCATATGTTCATGTATTTCACCTTCTTCTAACTCAGCAGCAAACCGCCTCTTCAGACACAGCTTGATTGCGTTTGTAACTCGATGTTTTAGAACAGTCATGTTACCCTCATTTCCGTTGACATGTTTCAAATTGGTTGCATCATACTCCAAAATCTGGTTCTCTCGGGAATTTTCTTTTCTACTTGTATGCCCCTTTTTGGGGAGGCATGCATTTAACTGTCCTGCCACGCGACATCCTGTGTTTTGAATACCCAGCTCCATATCAGCTTTGCTCAATAGACTAGCTAAGTCAGAAGAAGACTTCTCTACTTCGTCCAAGTCTGCCAGGCAAGTATCTGTCACTGGTTTCACATCACACACAAGTTCAAGTTCTCTCTCAAAATTTTTGGAGAGAACTGCCAGTCACTTTATCACTTCCCGATAAATGATACAAGTTGTCACAAAATTCTTATCGGTAAGTTTGCTTCAGAAACCCTACAGTTTTGCATTGACATTAGAATCTTTTTCACTCGCTATTGAGTGTTCTCAATTGTTTGTAAAAGTGGAATCCACTTTTTTATCAAATGATCAACAGCTTTCATGTGATGTGAAATAAAGCGTGTTCCTGTAACTTTTGGAAAGCTATAGACCTGCACATGAAGTGTAGTGCCTTGAAATGTGATTTAAATTTTCCACTCTGTTTGAAAGACTTATGTAGACCTTGCATCATGTCCCTAATGGAATCAAACGACTTCTCATTGGTAACACTGTCTAGAAAGTTCAGCTCTGTGGGAAACACAATGAATTTTGAGAAGCCATGTTCACAAGTCCTTCACAAGCTGAGTTAATACTCCATTGTATACTCCCATATTAACATTAGCTCCGTCCACAGTAGCTGCGACCATAAGCGAGATGTATTTTTCTTTTGGAAAATCAAGTTTCTTCATGAAGGCATCATCTCATGTGACCTTGATATTATCTGCATTGGCGTTTCCGTAGAAGTCAATGTCTTGCAAAGCGATGATGTAAAATGTAGGAAGCCCATCTTTCAACAAGCACTAGCACTAGTTTTTTTTCACTGCCTGTCTTTCGTTCTTCTGATCTATCGCTGAGAATACTGAAGGCATTTGAGGTCATCATTATCTTTTTTATTTTCTGTCTTATTGCAGCAGCAATAGTGAGGATGAACTCTCGTTTAGACTTGTGGTTTTCAGTACCTTTGATAAGACGAGTTTCTGTCACCTTTTGAGATCTCATGATGGTTCGAAAGAAACTAAGAGGGACTCCATCGACAGCTAGGATTATGCGTCAGTCACTAACTTAGTGTAAGCCTCTTTTGATGATGCGGGCAATGCATTTCTAATATTAATGTACGTTGTCGGAGCTTTCCCTGTACTTGTATTTGGTTTTGTGCTTCCACTGTCGCACAGTTCGTACCTTTCATGTGCTTCAATGATTTTGGGGTCAGTTTCAGGGGGAACAACTCTGTCTCTATCCAAATGTGTTGTGAAGACATGTGTTTTTGAGTTTAGATGCCCATCTACACTGTCCTTTTTTACAAAGTTTGTCCCTCTTGTATAAAAATCAAGGTCTTTAATGGCTTTCCCCTGGAGTCCTGCACGAAGATGGTCTCTGTTTTGAGCAAATTAATCACCATACTTTGGTGACATACTCGCAACCATCAATGAGTTCTATTTCACTTCCAATCTGACCCCTCCCCCTGTGTTCCATTTTCAGAAGGTTGAAGATTTAACTTTATTCCCTTTAGCTGAATCTGCCATGACTGCAGTCAAACACAAACTGTCATTTGAATAACTTTTGAAAGCACAGCGCATGACATGAATCAGCGATTCACACACGCATCTGCCTTCAGCTGTACTCAGACAGCCTGCTGATCAACACTGTCGCATTCCTGATTCATGTCTAAAAGATCAAAGGGGCTGCGCCACTTTGTAGTTCTGTGTCTGGGAGCTAAACTCTACATGTACATGTCCTTGCTTGGCAGTCTCAGAATCTGTTGTCACTTAGATGGGGTGCCTGATGTGCCTGTGCTCCACCTCTAGAATTCCATCAGGCCCTCCCCACTAAGTTACATAAGGCTATAACTACCTCCCCCACCCCTTCCTTACGGGAACCCTGGGAAGTGAAGCAGTGCCTGTTCACTACGGTTAACAGGCTCTGTTTTACTGGTAAAATAGGACCCAGTAACCAATGCTAGGGAGGTGCAAATCCCCTCTAAAATGGGCAACATGGATTAATTTATTAACACTCGCCCCTGGTTTTGTGTTGATATTCATGTTTTGGTCGCGATTAGCCATTGTGCAAAAATATGTGACCTTAACCACCAATAAATATATAAGTTACTGACCCCCCTGCCCCCCCCCCCCCCCCACTCAGCAGGATGGGTGGGGGAGGGAGGCAGTAAGACCTTGTACCATAATAGCCCTACCTGGGCTAGGAGTCCAGGTAGGCCTAAGATGGTAATTAATCTTTGGCTTCATGGCCCTCCCTAAGAAATGTATCAGCAGTAAGAAGTTTCACAAGTGCAATACTCCCTAAGGATGACAAGGGACTTTGGGTACTTTATTGGCTATCACGCTTCTATTTTGTGCTTCCAGTCATATGCTGGATCCCAACACTGCACCTGTGCTCCACTCCTGTGGCTGCCCCAAACTTCCTGGTCCAGACTTTATCACCAGATGACAGGTAGAAAAATGGGTAACCAATTTTTGTTTCAGTCAGTACATCAATTCACATGACATTACACTCATACTTTCTTCCAAAATTACTGGGACCTACATTGCATTCAAATACTTATTGGGATTGGCACTTGGATTAATTCACTTCTCAAAATGAAATGAAACAGACAATTGACCTACATCAGACATTGTCAATTTCAAGTCACATGGCTGCCGACAAAGTGAAGTCAGACATTAGAATCAGACAGTGTTGCGAGCGCAGAATACATGTCAATGTATTGTCAAGGAAGTGCTTTTTATGAATTCTTTGAAGTTGCATGCATTTGTCATCCGTAGTGCACTCGTTGATTTCAAAACATACATATATTATAATATAATGTCTGGATGGTATGTTGGATGATTTAACCACTTGAGGGCTGTTCAAAATATTTCCGTCTTTGGTAAGATTGAAGCGTCTGTACTGTATAGCCCAAGTGAAAGATAGGCATGCAGAAAACCACAGGCGTGGAATAAGATTTATGCAAGCAGTTTGCACGCGATAAAATCACGCGCATAATGTTTCCAAGACTGACCATGCTAATCTCAAACATGAGTTTGGGGGGATTGGTCCAGCTACCAGGGGATCTTTTGTACTATATGCGAGGGATCTCTGTCTAGTGGATCTTTCATCCAGGGGATCATTTGCCCTACACCCTAGAACCTGATAGATACTGGGAATTTCCCTAATTATGTTAAAATGATATTTTGAAAACACCTCAAACCACCTTGTGGATGCTGGATACATATAAATAAATGTTGGTGTTTCATGTGAAGTGATTCCCCAAATAAGTTAGTTGCCATCCACTTGTGTTCCAAATCTGCCCAGATTTATCCAAACTTACTTTAAAAAATTAAAAAATATTTTTTGCAGTTATATTACTGATTTAACTAGCATTATTTTCATAATGGTGGTCCAATAACTGAAACTCTGTGTTCCTGCAACCTTCTTATATTTTAATATTTTTTTTCATTCTTTTTTCTCTTTTTTATCTGAAATTTGATTATGTGGAAGTTGATCTCCCTGCAGGAAGGAATAAAGTGAAGAGATGTGTTCATCCATCTGTGCATCTTTCAATCCATGTAAAAGTTTGTTCTGGCAATAACTTGAAAATAGTTATCAGATTAATGATTAATTTTGGTGTGTTGCTTTATTTTAATAATGTCTTGGACTAGTTCAGTAACCACCATTATTGAAAAAAATTAACACTTAAGGGCCTGGAGATTTTTTACACGGTCCTTCTACATTTTGACCGTCAACATCCGGTGGCTTTGCAGTTGTTTTTAGGCAAGTTTGGCTGCCTACATAGGCAGCCAAACTTGCCTAAAAACAACTGCCAAGATACTTAAAAAATAACTTAGGAGTTAACCCAGATACTACATGTTCGGGCACCTGTTCTGTTTAGTAAAAAGTGATCAAAGTTGAAATTAGGCCCGTCAGGGTTAATGGCATTGTTGCCCTTTGTTGAATTTTGCCTGATAAAATGCAATAATTTGAACTGTAGACCTCGGATTCTAATCAAATTTGATAGACTACTTTGTATTAATATCGTCTTGGATGCGTTCGAAAACCTCGAAGGTTTCTTAAAAAATGAGAGTTATTACCCTGTGTTGAATTTGGATTGAAATTTTGTTGTTTTTGCAATAACTTGAACACTATAAATTCAATCTCAATAAATTTTGATATCATGCTTTTTATTAATAATGTCTTGCACAAGCTGAGAAAATTACAAATTGACCGAGTTGTTTGTTAATTCCATTTTACATGAATATGTAAGGTGTATGAGATTACTTGAAAACAAAACATCAGATTCCACTGAACATTTATATGCTGCTCTATATTAACATTGTCGTGGATGAGATAGAAAATTGCAATGATTTGCTGAAAATTGTGAGATTTATTGCCCTTTATGCATTCCATTTAACTTTTACTTCAACTTTTTAGCTCGCCTCACTTTCAGTCAGGGGAGCTATAGTGATCACTCACCGTCCCTCGTCCGCGAACATGGTGTTTGCATCTTCTCCTCCAAAACCGCTGAACCGATGGTTTAACCCTTTTCCCAACGCAGACGATATCAAAATTTATTATTTTAAATATCATTTTTTGAAATTTTTCAAAAAATTTCAACAAAACCATATCATGTGACCCCTCGTTGGGACGAGCTCGTTCTAACGAGGGGCCACATGATATGATTTTGTTGATATTTTTTGAAAAATAATATTTTTTCAACTGCTGAATTTGCATAGTACACGGACGGACGGATGCGGCCGATTCGTTGGGTAAAGGGTTAAGTGAAATTTGAGATAATAGTTTGTTATGACATCGCATTTTGATTTTGTTAAAATCAAGTTGCCTCGGTAGGGCCAAGCCCAAAAAGTGTGCTTAAATCATAAAAAAAACTTATTTTAATGAACCAGCAGTAGCAGAGACATGATATTTTGTGTGCAGCTCCTTTTGAGGTGTAGACTCAGATTTGTTCAAGAGAAGTTCGAGGAGCTATATTTGCTGTCGTTATCCGAGGGGCAAGAATTTTCACCTTGCCCAAAATTTCTGTTTTCCAAACCGAGAAGCTGATTTGAACCAAATTTGATATGAGGGCTTATTGGGTCATAAGTACTTAATTTATGCCAAAAATAAATTTTCCCGTTGCCCCATGGGAACCACAGGAGCTAAAAATAGAAAAATTTTAAAACACCCATATCTCCAAAACTAGATGGCACTGAGCATTCTTATTTGGTGTGCAGCTTCCTTAGGACCAACAGAATGGAATGGTCCAAAAAATTGCTATTGGTTTTACCATAGGATACTTTTTGGGGACTTCGAAAAAGTGCTGAGTCAGCATTTTTTAGCAGTGTGGGGAATGGGAAAACATTTAAGACTACTTTTCTCCCAAACCACTGCTCCAAAGGCTTTCAAATTTCACATATAACATCTTTGGAAGATTGTTTCACACGTTTATTGAAATCAAATCCCTGGGTCCATATTTGGGCTCGCAATGGGAGCCCAAATGTTTAAATTAGTGCAGTATGAGGAGTATTCTTTAAAATTCTTTTTCCAATCCACCAATCAGAAATCATTTGATATTTGGTATGCAGCATCCTTAGGGTGGTGAGATTCAAGTTTCTTCAAGCCAAATTCCCTGGGTTCATATTTGGGCTCCTTCTGGGAGCCTGAATTATAACTTAGTTCAATATGAGGAATATTCTTTAAAAATATTTTTTTTCAGATCCAGTTGTCAGAATCTTTTGATATTTGGTATACAGCATCCTTACAGAGGTGAGATTCAAGTTTTGTTAAAGCCAAGTGCCTGGGTTCATATTTGGGCTCCATGTGGGAGCCCAAATTATTACTTAGTTCAATATGAAGAATTTTTTTTTTTAATTTTCTTTATTTTTAGATCCACTTTTCAGAATCCTTGGATATTGGGTATAAGATTTTCTTAGGAGGGGCAGATGCAGCTTGTTCAAATCAATTCCCTGGGTTGATATTTAGGCTACCATGTCAGGTGAGTAGTGTTGATACAACTAATCGACGCCAACACAATTTTTGTTAAAAGTCGATGATAAAATCTGTAGTCGACTAATCGGTACGTTTTGTAGGCAGGGGGTGTGTTAAGACAGATAACCTAAAATATTGAAACAATTTAACAACACTGCATTGGTTTTACGTTTGTCTTCAAAACAAGAGTGTCAACTATTCTACGAGACAATTCCGCATGCACAGTTCACTGTAGGCCTCGGGCAGCACTCATGATCAATGTGTCAGGGATGTCTTTGATCTGTCAACACCGGCTACCAAGATTTCAGTTTTTCGGTCTTCTTACCTACGCCTTAAGTTGTTTGCAGGCGGCGATCTCGGCAACTGCTCGGAATACTGTGCCTACCTACCCAGATATACTACCATAGTTTCTCCCTCCAGATGGGGCCTCTTGTTATGTTTATGTGAAAACCTGAAACCTGATTTAAATAACATTTGGCATGCTGCTTTATATTGATATTAGTGATTTGTTGGAAATAAGTAGCATTATTGCTCTCTTTTTCATTTTATTGGGAATTTTGTTTTTGTGATAATTTGAACAGTAATTACAGATTTCAGTAATGTTCAGTTCATTACACTTTTGTTTATGTCATACCTCAGTGGAGATGGAGGATTTGCTTTGCTGTCCGATGTTATTTTCTTGTTTTAGTTTAGGCCTAAAAAAATAAATATCTGTTTCTCAGGCCCTCCCACATGGTCCTTTTGACTGCCACATGCTTTCCTTTTATAACCAATGCAAACTTAAAATAAAAATTAAATGGTTTATGTCTGATATTTTAGCCAAGTTAATAAAATTGATAAATTTGTCCCTTGAGTGCACAAGGCTTTGCAATGCTTTAGCATTGCAAAGCCTTCTTGCACTCCAAGGGCCAAATGCACCACCCATTACGTGTGCACTGCATTAAAAAACTGTGTTCAGTTTTCCAACCTGATTAACACCTATTTCATCTTGAAATAGATTTTAAGCCTCATTGATTCCACTGGAACCACTTCAGTGGTAAAAAACAATCTAGCTATGTTTGTTATTGTTGAGAAGGGCCAATTCAAGTGAAAGTTTGTGTGAGTGATGGTTCTTAAGGGGTATTGCATTTTTGTTCAACTCAACTTCCCCAAACCCATAGGGATGGGGTAGGGGAAAATGCTCCAAAAATAAAAAAAAAAAAATTCTTATGAACTAGCAGGTACAATGACTTGATATTTGGTACGGAGTTTCATTTTGAGGTGTAGATTAAAGTTTTTTCAAACGAAGTTCGTGAAGCAATATTTACCTTTGTAATGGGAGGGGAAAGATTTTTGTCCCCACCCAAAATTTCTGTTTTCTGAACCGATCATCTGAATTGAACCAAATTTGTTCTCTGATATTATTGGGTCATAAGTACTTGATTCATGAAAAAAAAAATTTCTGTGTCCCTGTGGGAACCCCAGGACCTAAAAATAGAAATATTTTCAACCTCCCATATTTCCCAAACCACACAGAACAGAGAACTGTTATTTGGTGTAAAGCATCTTTAGGACTATAGAACTGAATGGTAAAAAAATTGCCATCGGTTGTTGCAGGGTATTCTGTAGAGGGTGTCGAAAAAGTGCTGAGTCTGCATACATGTATTTACAAAACTTTTAAAAATTTTCTCCAGAACCAGTGATCGGAATCTTTTTATATTTGGTATACAACATCTATAGGGGGTGGGGGGGGATATAAGTTTGTTAAATTGAAGCCCTTTGGTTCATATTTGGGCTCAATACAGGAGCCCGAATTTTTAACTTAGGGAAATATGTTGAGGCGTTCTCGGTATCTTTTTCTGTTAACGTTGTAGATGAATTGATTATACTAGTGTTAGAGAAACAAATGACTTTCATTTGCAACTTCAGTCCTTTGAAAAGTCCTTAAGAAAACATTTCATAGCTCACAGTTTGTGTTTCATTCTAAATCTGGCATATTTAAATTTCAGCAAAGTTAAGTCCAAGATTATTACAGAATGCTCAGAGTGACCCATCATCAGGTGTACCAGGATTGAATTCAGTTTCCAAACTGCCAATTTCACAGTCTGTAGTACAAACACAGTTGCAAGCTGTTCCATCCAACCAACCAATTATTCACGAAGCTTATACAGAAAATAGAACACTTACACCAAGTCAGTACAGGCATCCCAGCAAGCCCTTCTCTGATCCATCATTGCCTCAGAGGGAATTTGGAACTCAAACAGGTAACATTTCCTTTCAATTATTTTTAAGTTCATATAACTGAAATTAGAATGAGCTCTTGTTACCATTCTTATGTTAAAACGCTCTGCAGTGAAAATGGTGTTTCATTTTCCTCAAAAACAGTTGGAAACATTCTCTTGAAATTTAGGCAGCATTTTTGTTTGGACATCACATTTTCATTTCATTTGGAGAAGTTTTTCATTTTGTATGTAATAATTGTGTTCATTTTTGGTTGAATAAAAGATAAATTAGACTATTTAAAAAAATCTTGTTTCTCATGCACCTCCCACTTTATTGAAAATCTGCCTCCACACTCATCTGGATGTACCTTCATTGATAGTATTTTGTACTTGTATGTCTAAAAATTTAACCGAAGAATTCTTGTTCAAGATATCGGTTCAAACAAGATATAGTTGATCAACCCTTTACCTAACGTAACGGCCAAAACCGGCCAGTGCTATTCTCAAAAATCGCCAATTAATTTTCATTATTTTTTGTCTCAAAAACATAGGTTATGACCCCTCATTGGGACGAGCTCGTCGAGCTCGTTCCAACGAGGGGTCATAACCTATGTTTTTGAGACAAAAAATGAAAAAAATTAGTTATTCAAGAATTATTTTTGCAAGTGTCGTCTGCTTTTCAGGTTAGGTAAAGGGTTAAATAGGTAACTGCTGTATGGGAAATTTTCATTGATGAAAACATTTTATCCCCCTGAATAATGTAAATAATCAAGAAATTAAATTAATAATTCTAACTCTTTTCAGGGACTGTTTCATGAAAAAAAAGAATACCAATAAAAAAACATCTTTCCCTGAGTTCAATTGTCAGTTTTTCCCTATTAAAAAAAATAAAAACCCAATAAAAATTAAGAGTACCATCCATTAATGAAACTTTAAACCCTTTCAATTTCCATTTAAAATTATAAAATGTAAGTTTAATGGGTGTCCAGATTCTTTTTAATGGCTATTAAAATTGCCTGTTCCACTCAGTGGTCCTTAAACAGATGCTAGTTAAAGGTCCATTAAAATTATATACTCTCCCAAAAAAGAAAGTGTGCATGCTAAAAAATAACACTAAAAAAAGATATATATCATTTTTATTCATGGAAATTTTATTCAATCACAGATGAATCAATTTGTTATCAACACGAGAAATTTCATTACGCTACGATGAATACTCTTGGTGCCATGGAGAGTCAAAGACACTAAGGGTCCAACACAAAAGTCACACACTCAATATCTGGTATGACCTCCATCTGCATCGACTACTGCTGTGCATCTACGCCTCATGGAAGCGAACAAGTTAGCATGGAAGTGTTGTGGGATGTTGTTCCATATTCTGATAAGCTGTCTTTGGAGTTCCACAAGCGTTGACGGTGCATGGGGAATTCGGCGTAGCTGACGTTTCATTTCGTCCCATACATGCTCAATGGGTGAGATATCGGGCGAATTTGCGGGCCAGGGAAGAACATCCACTTGTTGTTGCTGCAATGACGCCGGGGCCGTGACGTTGCAGAAATGGGACAACAACAGGTGTAAGAACTTCATCACGATATCTGGCTGCATTGAGATTGCCATCAATGATGACCAGCTCAGTTCTGTTACGAGCAGTGATGCCACCCACACCATGAGAGACCCTCCCCCATAACGGTTTTGCTCCACGACACATGGATCTGCGTAGTGTTCGTTTCAACGTCTGTACACTCTTTGGTGGCCATCTGAGGATGAAAGATGGAAACGACATTCATCTGTGAAGAAAACACGTTGCCACCAGTGTAAGGGATGCCTGAGATGTTGTCTACACCACTGCAGTCGAGCACGACGATGACGTAACGTCAAAATCAGATGAATTGCAGGTCTTCGAGGACGTAACCCATATTCTCTCAGCCGGTTGATTACTGTTTGAGGATGTTTCTGTCTCAGGTTAGGGATTTTCCTGGCTGTCGTCGTTGCCGTTTATTGCCGGTTCCGGAGATGAACGACACGGATATACCGATCTTGTGCAGGGGTGGTAACTCGGGGTCTCCCGGAGCAGGGTCGGTCTCGAACGTCATCATGTTGTGCATGTCGATGGACTAGTCTGTCTACAGTGTTACGGTGGCAGTTTAAATGCTGGGCAACCTCTCTGTGTGTTCTGCCAGCTCTAATCATACCCAGGGCAAGGAGACATTGATTCATTGTCAATCTTGGCATGCTAATGTGGAGTCGTTTTAACAGCAGCGCAAGTTTGAATGTGAACGATAGGAAGGCCTTAGTTTAGTGTTTAAATACCCAAGGATTCACACTGCTGCATGAATTTTCAGACTCTCCACATGCAAAACATGCCTTTTCACAAATGTGCAGCATGTCATTTAACGTTAATGCAATTTTAACGGGGAAAGCTGTTTTTGTGTTCAATATAACTTATTCATGAACAGGTTAACACTCTTTACACCTAGGAAATTATTTTTTTGGAGTTTGATCAATTTCTGCAATGCACACTTTCTTTTTTGGGCGAGTATATATTGAGTCAGACCATAAAAATTGTTCACACACAATATTAATAACCACGTATGGAGGCCCATAAAATATATTGTATCCTTTTTAATGACTGAAACTAAAATCACATCCTCACCATTAAAATAGATTAATGGGATTTGTCATTAAGTGTGTGTTTGGGGGGTCGGGAGCTATAAGTAAGTAAGTATATCTTTATTTTTATGACATGTGCCATCATATATTTTTATACTGTAACCCAATGTCCCAGACTTAGCTGGTGCAAACTCAAAGTTATCAAGGGCCAAACACAAATTTTGCACCCCCCCAATCCCCAAAATTTGCTTGCAAAACCGAAAATTAAAGTCCTATCTGGTCCTCCATACTTTTATTCTCTGTGCATGTGCAGCCGTCAGGAAGTGACCGGAATTGGCGCCAACGTTATTCTTTGTTTGGCACTAAAGTCAGCAACAATGAACTGACATCTCGGCTTTAAAATCTCCTTTTTGAGGATGCCAGACACAAATCAATGCAAGAATTGGTGGATCCAACACTGTTATTGGATGATGGAAGTGTTCAACGGTGGCTTTAGACGTTCAGGGCTGTAACTTTATAATAATTAGAAAATTATTTTATGTTTCCCATTTTCGGGACATACGCCTGACGTCATCATTTTTGTTGATGATTATTCCATTGTTTGTTATGTATTCCTTCCCTATCCTTCCATGAACATTTCCAGTTAAACTCTTAAGCTTTTTGGCTATTTTTTATTGAATTTTTTTGTTAAATTTCTTGGGAGTTTAACATGTATTACAGAATATTATTCTGTTTTTCCCCATGGTTACGTCCTCACCCTAGGGGTCATTTAGTCTTGCATCTTCTATCCGATGTATTGTTTCTTCTTCGTATGAAGATCTAGCTTTGCATCTGGTAGCATTTAAATTGGTTTCATACTTTGGGCCTTTTTGTGTGCCTGATGTCTTGTTTACATTGACGATGTTTACATTGACAATGTCCTTGTGTATAGGTAGTTTTTAGGTCAACTTTGGCGAAGCCAAATTTGAGCTTTTGTCATGGCCCGTCATCCGTCTGTCCGTACGTCAATAATAGGATACGGCTCGGGCTAGAGGCCGTATTTATGAACCGATCTTTACGAAACTTCTTGGGTACTTTTGTTATGACTGTGGGACGAGAACGAGTGTTTTTGGGTGCGGTCCGAAATTCAAGATGGCTGCCAGCCACCATTTTGTACCGACGATGCAGAAATCTGTTTTTTGTACAGAACTTCCATATGAAAGCTTTGATTTGAATAATTTTTTGTATGAATGTTTAGTACCATGAGATACATCACATATCGTACTGGTTTTTTTCTCGTGCTTAAATTATGCAACTTAGACTAACTTTGATTTATTTTGTGTTACTTTCAGCACTGTCAGTGCAAATGCCAATACGGCTCGGGCTAGAGGCCACATTTATAAACCGATCTTTACGAAACTTCTTGGGTACCTTTGTTATCACTGTTGGACGAGAACGAGAGTTTTCGGGTCCGGTCCAAAATTCAAGATGGCCGCTGGCAGCCATTTTGTTCAAAATTAGGGGCAATCAGATTTTTGCACAGAACTTCCACATGAAAGCTCTGATTTGAATAATATTATGGATGGATGTTTAGTACCATGGGATACATCACATAAAATACGTTTTTTTTTCTCGTGCAGAAATTATGCAAATTAGATGAACTTGGATTTTTTCAGTGCTACTTACACACAGTAAGTACACATGTCAATACGGCTCAGGCTAGAGGCTGTATTTATCAACCGATCTTCACGAAACTTCTTGGGTACCTCTGTTATCACCTTGGGGTGAGAACGAGTCTTTCTGAGTGCGGTCCGAAATTCGAGATGGCTGCCAGTGGCCATTTTGTTCCGAAATTAGGTCTAATCAGTTTTTTGTACGCAACTTCTATACGGCTCAGGCTAGAGGCCATTTTTATGAACCGATCTTTACGAAACTTCTTGGGTACCTTTGTTATCACCATGGGATGGGAACGAGTGTTTTGGGGTGTGGTCCGAAATTCAAGATGGCCACCAGCAGCCAGTTTGTACCAAAATTAGTGCAATTAGTCTTTTGTACAGAACTTCTGTATGAAAGTTCTGATTTGAATAAATTTTTATATGAATGTTTAGTAAAATGGAATACATCACATATAGTACAGGTTTTTTTCTCGTGCAGAAATTATGCAAATTAGATGAATTTTGATTTATTTAGTGCTACTTATACACTGTAAGTGCTGCACATGTCAATACGGCTCGGGCTAGAGGCTGTATTTATCAACCAATCTTCACGAAACTTCTTGGGTACCTTTGTTATCACCTTGGGACGAGAACGAGTGTTTCTGAGTGCAGTCCAAAATTCAAGATGGCTGCCAGTGTCCATTTTGTACCGAAATTAGGTCCAATCAGTTGTTTGTCACAACTTCTATACAGCTCGTATTTATGAACTGATCTTCACGAAACTTCTTGGGTACCTTTGTTTTCACCTTGGGACAGGAATGAGTGTGTTTTGGGGTGCCTTTGTTATCACTGTGCTATGAGAACAAATATTTTGGGGTTCAGTCAGACTCACTCTGTATACTGTAGGATACATGGATTATTATTTCAGTAGTGTAGTTCAAACAATTTGGATTTTGTCCACACTTTGGCTCTATCGGTATGCCCTTAAATGAGCAGCCCAGGAATCTAGATGTATCCTTGCCTGCATCATTCACTATTCACTTAGACACAATTACAACGGCAATTTCATCAGGTAGAGCGAATTTGGAAGCAATGTCTTACGCAGATCACCTTACCAGAGCTATGACGCAACGTCTCAACTGGAAGGAATTTGAGGACATTTGTACCCCTCTTAGAGTTCTTTACAGGGCAATTTGTATACCACGTATAACTCTGCCCTTACAGTGGCTAATCTGGAGTTAATCAGACGTGATGCTGCCCTTGAGTCATCATCACTTATAGTTGACAGGGTGAAAAACTCTCCGGGCTGCTCCGGTCCTTGGACATACTATTTTGGACGACAAGCTTTCGTTAGTGTATGATCAGGCTACTAAGAAAGCGTCAAGTAATCTGCTATTGAAGTCGGCGTCTCATCAACCCTCTTCAGCAGACAAGAGTAAAGGAGGACGTTCCAGATCTAAACATCTAATGGGAACTCCTCACGAGGGTACAAGAAACCCTCTTACAATTACTCTGGAGGTCGTCAATATAGCGACTCTGGAAAGGGGCGTAGGTCTGATAGGGTGCATCGGTCAGATGCCCCTAGGCTGACGGGACGAGTTTCTTCGCGAGGAGGATGTAGTTTTCCTCCTGTAAGCCTTGCAAGTCATACAGGTGATGTTCAAGACCTCTATGAAAAGGGTATCATCTTTGTGAAAAATTGGACAGCAATCATGGAAGATAAGTGGGTGAGAAGTGTAGTCTTGGACGGCCTATGGCTATCATTCCGAGCGGCACCCCCACTAACAAGATGTCTGCGTTGGACAGATCTTCCATTGGATCCTTTCAAAAGAGAATCTCTCCTAGCGGAGGTACAGGCTCTATTATTAATGGAAGCAATAAAGGTTGTCAAGAATCAGGATTCTCAGGGTTTTTACAGTCACCTGTTCCTTGTACCGAAGCCAGATGGCTCGTTCCGACCAATAGTAGACTTGAGCTGGAAAAACAAGCTTATCGTGGCTTCAAAATTCTATATGGAGCCGATTCGGAGTGACCGAGCATTCGACTGAATGACTATGCGGCAAGCATAGATCTAAAGGATGCATACTTTCATGTCCTGGTACATCCGGCATTCAGAAAGTACCTGCGGTTTGCCATACAAGGGAAGGTGTGTCAGTTCAGAGCAACGTGCTTTGGTCTGAACCTGGCTCCCTAGGCATTCACTCAAATAATGAACTCGGTAATGTCATACTTCCGAGCTACTTCGTCTGCGGTAATGTCGGCTTACTTGGACGATATTCTACAGAGATATGGCAACAGAATTATTCTTAAGAACGATTTTCAGAGTCTGCTTCTTTTGCTCCGATGTCTCGGTTTCATCATAAACGAAAAAAAGTCGGATCTAGCTCCGTCCAAGTCGTTCACCCACTTGGGAATGAGTTTCGAGACTCACAACAATCTGGTTCGTCCGTCGTTACCCAGAGCGAAATTAGTCAGTTGTTCTGTCTACACTCAGACGCATTAACAGCGAGGGAATTCATGCAACTGATGGGGCTGCGGATCTTATTCCGATGAGCTGTCTGTGCACGCATCCCCTCCAGATATTCTTTACTCAGAACTGGAGTGTGAAGACGCATTCGCTCGAAACCAGTTTTAACAGACCTAGTAAAACAAGGGTTCAGATTTTGGCAGATATTCAGTGGTTAATTCAGGGAGTTCCACTGCAACTGCCGCATCTGGCTTTCACGATTATGACGGATGTGAGTCAGACGGGTTGGGGCGTGGCCCTAAGTCCCGCAGACTTGAGGTGTCAGGGTCTTTGGGACCCTCGGTTCCCAGAGAAGCGCATAAACATCAAAGAGATGATGTCAGAATGGCTAGCGCTACAACATTGGATTCAAATAATAGCGGACGTCCATGTTCAAATTTTGTCGGTCAATTTGACAGTAGTAGCTAACATCAGGAACCAAGGCAACACTCATTCAATGCCATAATGCAAATTAATGGAGAAGATTCTCCAATATGTCATGAATCATCATGTTCATTTTTCTGTCCATCATATACTGAGTCGTTTGAATGTACTAGCAGACTCACTCTCTCGGCCTGTTGCCATCGGACCAGACTCTAAACAAGCGAATATTCAAGCAGATTTACTACCAGTGGGATCGTCCCATGATACATGATAGATCTGTTTGCGACACACCGGAACAATCAGTTAACGATGTTCATGTCGCCATGCTCAGATCATCGAGCGTACGCAGTAGACACTCTGTTGATCTCATGGGACGGAATGATAGGATAGGCGTATCCTCCAACTCCGTTGATTCAGCAGATTCTCTTAAGATCAAACAGTCTCCTTGTGAAATCCTGATAGTAGCACCTCTGTCGTCACAGAAACCTTGGATCAATCTTCTCAGGTGTCTGTTATGGGACGTTCCCCAGAAGCTTCCTCCACGAGAGGACCTTCTTTATCAGTTCTAGTATTTGTTCTTCACGTCCTTCTCCGCGCTTAGTGGCATTATGGAGTCGGTCAAACGTGAGGGAGCCTTGCGGTTCCTATACTATTTGATGACCAACACGGGAACAAGTAATGTGGGTGAGGGGGCTTCGTTATGTTTCAAATCCCCCCCCCCCCTCCCCCTCCACAGTTGGTTGGTTTCTTGTGGTTCGTCTATATGTCATATACGAGCATATGATTCATCATCAATAAATTGCTAGCCTTTGGGTACCTGGGAGGCTGTCTAGTCAGTTAACTGGTATTCATTACATGTGGGATTTCAATGCTCACATGCATAATACTTGCATTATTAGGCAGATGCATTATTGTATGTTAAGAACCTTAGAAACAATGAATTATTTCGGGAGCGGTCCGTGACGAGTCTGTGAGTCTGTTAATCATAGCTTGATCCATTTCTAGATCGAGGTTTCTATTAATTGCGGTACCCAATCGAATACATCTTGTCTTACACTCTCGTATATTCGCATGTTTCTAGGAACATAGATATCGGATAGAACATGTCTGGGAGTGTTATTTTCTGGAATTTATTGTACACCTCGCCTGTGGGTTACCTTGGAAGTGTGTTTACTCTCCAGAGATCATCCATTGTGATTCTATTGGACATGTGTATGTTATATATTATATCACCGGTTTTCGACCTATCTGCATATGCCGACTCCGGTATACGTTACAAGCGGGCGATATTAATTACCGTGATTTCCACTATAGCCTTAGCTTCTGAAGTGGCGTTAAGCACCAATTTATTATTAATAATTAATACCTGGGTGCCTATTTGACGAATATTTATATTGTTATTTGGTACTGCTTTTACTGATTCCAGAGCGCTCCCCTCTTCTTTTTGAAGAAGATTCCTTCAAAAAGGGAGAGGGGGATTTTTCCTCTCCTCCGGCTTGATAAGTGTGTAAATATGAGTGAAGCTGTTTTGTCTGCAGATTATTTCTTGCATACAGCTTGTGTTTTATTGTATATGGCATATGTTTGTGGGGGAGATCCTCTCATTTTCAAATACGCCATCCTAATTTCTGGGACTTAGTCCGGACTAGCCTTAAAAATTGGGAACTTGTTACATCCAATTAGCATAGTCTTCATGCTAAGAATATGGAATTACTTGAATTTGGCTCATTATTTATGATATGTCTTCTCTATTACTGTATAGAGAGACATACATGTAATTCCTTTTAAATTTAATTTCCTTTCACCTTCGATTACAGGCTTGGAACTATGTTGGTCTACTAATTCTGAAGTCCTAGGCCCTCCGCGTTTTTACGATTCAGCTAAGTCTGGACCATTGGGTTATACTATAAAAATATGATAAATTTAATGTAATTTGTATATTTTTTATACTAACCAATTAGGGCTGCAACGGTTCACCGTGGTCTCAGTGCACCACGGTATTTTTCCACTGTACAATACTCGGTTCATTCAGCCTAATTTTCGGTACGCTCACGGCACAGCGGTCACAGCAGGAGAATTCCAGCACCCCCAAAAGAGGGCCCATGAAGTCGGATGTGAATTTCAAGGCAACTCTCCACAGGATCAAACTGTTCTCCCTTTCCCTCTCTCTGAAAAATAGAAGGGGCTTGCCCCTATCCCCCCCCCCCCCCCCCCCCCCCCCCCCCCCCCCCCCACACACACACACACACACCCAGTAACTCACCTGATTGTACGGACCTGGAATCATCAAAATTTATTGGGAAATCTTAGTGGACAATATTTGTAATAGTTGGTGAGGTCAGTATTTAAATAGAAAAAAACTTTATACAGATGATTTCAAACATTCATTTTAAAAATTTATCTTATTCAAATCACTTGACAATAAAAGTAAGTGTGGAATTTCAAGTCCATAAAACAATCGGATGTGGTGGGGTCTTCAACGAAGTTGGTGCAGTTCAGACAAGCGATAAATATATTCAATATTCATGACCATGTTGATCATGTGATTTGGGGATACGTTTCTATTGGTTCGTGACAAACTACACTCATTTTCATATTGACGTCAGACATTTAGCACGTGGTCAACCATGTGTTTTTTCTGTCCTGTTTTGCCAAGTCAAGAGTGCATATTTCTACATCAGCTTAACGGGCTGCCCGGCTGCAACATTTCAGCTTTAATCTACCAAATATGCGGTGCATAGAAGCATGCTGTTAGTTTTAATGGACGGCTGTTGGGAATTGGGTCTGTATGAAAATTTGTAAGAGTCGACACAAGCAAACAGTTTGCAAACATAAACAGAACAGCATGCTGCATGTCGTGCATCTATAAATAACTGACTTGACGTCACTTGAGCTTTGGGTAATTCCGAATGTGTGTCAGGAGAAGTAAGACAATTATTTATTGGCTGATTATTCAACAATTCGCCAGTCAAGTTTTGCGTTGTTTATTTGCGTATTTCTGTTTCCGCACAGCCACGGGGGAAGGGGGGTATAAATTATTCTGTTTTTTTGTTGCAGCGCATTTTTGCACAACACAGCTGCCACAGCAGTCCAGCAGCATGCTAGGCTTCTAGCGTATTGCAAACATGATTCACCATCAGTTTTTGTGCGAATAATGTTAGAAAAAATGTACTGCAATACGTATTGTACCGCCACCGAAAAACCACAATACGTACCGAACCGTGAGGTAAGTGTACCATTGCAGCCCTATTACCAATGGCCCAGACAGGTATGTCCCTCCCATGAGTGGGCTCTCATACCTCCCCGCTAAGTTATTATGTAGTACTCTTTTCTACAAAGAATGATGTTGGTGCCAATTCCGGTCACTTCCTGACGTCTGCGCATGCACGGAGAGTAAAAGTATGGAGGACCAGATAGGACTTTTAATTTTCGGTTTTGCAAGCAAATTTGGGGGATTGGGGGGGGGGGGGGGGGGTTCAACATTTGTGTTTGGCCCTTGATAACTTTGAGTTTGCACCAGCTAATTCTGAGCCATTGGTTAGTATAAAAAATATACAAATTACTTTAAATTCATAATTTTTAATAAAAAAGCCATCAAAATAGAGCAATGTGAAACATTGCATATGCCCCCCTCCTTCAATACCAATAGCATATGCTCCTCACTGAAGTGTTGGAATTACGATGGCATAATTGTTGACCATTTGGAACAAACAAACAAACATACATGCAATCTAACTCGGTTAAATTCCTCTGCATCCCATTGCACATGGACAGGATAAAAATATTAAATTTGCTGCTGCCATTCAGCAAAGATTTTTCCCATGGACAAAAAACAATGATGCAAGAAGTTCATAGGGAAAGTCCTTCAAGTGTAACAAGGGACATAACTCTGCTATGTATGCATGGATGAAAGCTGCAATAAGTGGATGTCTTTTCTCCATGCTGGTCCCTCACCATTCCAAAGGACGGCAAAATCCAGCACCAATCATGGAGTTATAATGCAAAACATTTGTATGGAAAGTTTTCAAGTGTAACAAGGGACATAACAGACATGTAAGTATGGACAAAACCTGCACTATGCTGGTCTCTCACCATACCAAAGAACATTAAAATCTGACAACCGATGCTTGAGTTTTTATGCAAAAGATTTTTTGGGAAACTTTTGTAAGTGTAACAAGTCCCATATAACTATATGTATGTGTGAACAAAACCTGCAACATGTGGGTATCCCTTCCATCTTGCTGGTCTATCACCATACCAAAGGAGATCAAAATCCGTCGCCCGATGCTTGAGTTGTAATACGAAATGGTTGTACACACTTATGGACAGACAGGGCCTGGTGCGCATAAAAAAAATTTTGTTTGATGGAGGTCAAGGTCACTGATCAAGGTCAACTGTCTGTCAGGAAGATTTTTATGTCTGCTCCATAACTCGGGATGTTTTGTTGGATTTTGTTGAAACTTGGCACGCATGTTGCTTATGGGGAAACGATGTGTCACGCATAAAAATTTTTTGTTCCATGGAGGTCACAGATCAAGGTCAACTGTCTGTCAGGGAGATTTTCATGTCCGCATCATAATTCTGAGATGCTCTGTTGGATTTTGTTGAAATTTGGCATACATATTGTTTATGGGGAGACAATGTGTCGCACACAAAAGTTTTTTTTTGTTTGATGGCGGTCAAGGTCATCACCATGTCTGGGGCATAGTCACTTCTGAGTTATGGCCCTTTTTTCCATTTTTCGACTTCGAAAATTTATTGTCGTGATTAAAATAGGGGAGGGCAGACACCAGAGTAGCCATGGAAGCTTGATCAAAGAGCACATTTAAATTGATTGAAGTCTCCCTGTACTTGACCTTTGCAATTGAACATTATAGTGAGTGTGCTCAGTACAAGATTAGTTCAGTATTATCTGACTTCAGTCCGACCAAGTTTGGTTGAGTTATGGCACTTTTTCCATTTATTTGACTTTATTGTCTGAAAATATGTCCAAAGAACTGGTTTTCAGGGACATAGCCCAGGCCTGGTGGTGGCGTTGTTTCTCATAATGTTGCATGAAGTTTTTAATGCCCCTGATAGGGAGGCATCTTAAATCTGAACTGTCTGTCCATCTCTCCATCCATCTGTCCATCCATATGTCCAACTTTATTCATCCATCAAGAGCCATAACTCTATAATGCTTTGGTGGATTCCAGTAAAACGTTTCACAAGGGTAAAGACCAATGGAAGGTTTGTTGCACAGCAACACCATGCTCGAGTGACAAAGGTCAAGGTCGCAGGAATTGGAAAATCTAATTCTCTCACAGAATCAGGTTTTCATCCTGGACAAATTCAAAACAAAACTTTTCATTCCAGTATTATAGGCCATTTGGCCATAGTTTGGCGGCATCTGTGACTGGGCAGCCCCCATTAGTCCTGTTCTGGAGTTGTCACTGCTTGCCTTTCCAAAATATATTCATGATAAGGGAGGGTTCAAGTATTTTAACTATAAAATCAGTTTTTATGGGGTATTTTAATGACCAAAGTTCCAGCCACCTGTAGTTCAGTTACATTCAGTAAAGTGGCCTGCTTGAATTCGAAACCAGGCCCACATTTTATTGTGCATGAGATGTGAATGATCAATGGAGGTATTCTCTACTCATTCTCAATATATATCCATGAGATGTGAATGATCAATGGAGGTATTCTTTAGCTAACTTATGTAAAATAAAGCTGGCTGACATGGCCAAATCAACATGGCTGTCATGACAGCCAAATAAGATTTCAAATGTTGACAATTATCAAAGTACCTTCCACTCCCCTCCCTCAAAACAATATCAGAAGATAAAAACAATTAGTGAAAGGCATTTTCTAAAATTTTTGATGGAAATCAAATTTATTTAATGGATGTCAGTAGATGGACCGATGGACATGGTGTCCACAGAGTACCCCTTTCATCGAAGACTGGGCGCATAAAATGTTACAGGTGGAGGGAGAATATAAGGGTTGGAGGATAGTAAAAGAAGGTTCTTCAAGAGGATACAAGGAGGCACAGAATGTGGAACACCAAGTTGATTCTGGAGGTTCATTAGCTGAAAATTTGCTTGCACTCCTAAAATTTTCTAACAGGAAATGAGTTGCCTGATGGAAAATGTGTTATGCATGTGTTTAATTGTGATCAGTAAACTCTCCACACAAGGGAAGAACCCGGTATCAGTCAGGTACATATAAATGAATTCAGATTATTTTTTATTTATTTATTGCCCAATCACAAAGATGTATCAAAATCCCAGACAGTATCACAGATAACTTTTGTGTTGGTGGGGTAAATTCACAAATTTTTCGACAATAAATAGTAATGCAAATCAGAAGAAGGTATAATAAGACGAGGAAAAAAACATTCAAAATGGGGTGTTTTTTTTTAGTAATTTTTTCTATCTCCCAGTAATGGGAACAGACCTATGATTTAAACTCTTTGCATGCTGCTGGCAGATATTCCTGCCCAGCACAGGATTTCTCTGGTCATTGAAATAAGTATGATTTGGGGCACATTTAATCATATTTTCTGCCTGTAAACTGTATGGATTTTTTCACCAAACAATTTCTTGCATTATATTTGAATTACTTTTTTATCATATCTAGTCATGGCTGCTTCATTGCAGCCATAACTAGATTTGATGAAAAAATATCTTGAAAATAGTCAGCAGGTTTCAAGAAAACAAAATCTGAGCCATGTATCAATATCTCTGTATCAATATCTCTGCTCCCCACATTCATTCAAAATTAGCATCCGCAGGTGACCGGTCCTTTTTGATCGCTGCCCCCTAACCTCTGGAACCTTTTACCGAGTCACCTGAGACTACCACAGGGAAACTGAGTCTATTCAAAGCTGGTTTGAAAAGGGCATCTCTACAAACAAGCTTTCAGCACCAATATGTAGATAAGAAATCATTTCCCTTTTTTGTGTGTAAAACCAAAGAGCACATTTTTGTGGATTTTAGGCTGAAAATTATTATTATTATTATTTATTATCACCATTTTAAACAACTTGAAAAAAGTGGTATATTTTCAAAAGGTTTGGATGTACATCAAGATTAGCATACAGAATTTAATTTCACACTAAGTTTACACCCAGATGTGCATAATGCAGTGCAAGACAAATTACCTTGCACAAATCGCTGTTGCATAAAATAGCCGATGAATGACTGATGACAAACTAATGAATAAAAATGTAGAAATATCCATATCAACCTATTTTCAATCATCAGTCTGTGTTTTGTACGACGTGAATCTGATTCGAAGTTAAGCTGTGCATGGCAAAAATGCACTGCCTGATGTTATTTTTGTTCAAAAATAGTAAGAGTTGCTAAGTTTATAACAGTTTAAAAAGTGTCTGAATAGCAAAACCTGGATGCATATCTTTACAGTCAGCAAATTCTGTGCAAATATATATTTGAATTTTGTCATGCAATAGCAGTATGTTTACAAACAATTATTTGCATACCCATGATTGGTTGAGGGAACATTCATTAAGATAATATGCAGATGGAATATTTCTAAAATATATTCAAATGCATGTTTTCAGTGTTGTTATTATAATATAGATTTATGAAATCGGCTTATTTTAAGTTTGTGTTAAAATGTGGTTTGTTTGTGAGTTACCTTATTACATCTAGGCCTGAACTTGACAAGCTGTTATAGCTTGTGTCGTTGGAAAAGATGTGCGAGGTAGTTGAAACGTGTAGCAGTGGTAGCAACAGAAATGATGTGTATGGGAGGGGGAGGCAGTGGTGTGGCAACAGGAGGTGATAGCAGGTGGCATGCCCGCATACAACTTCTGCAGATAATATATCCCTCCACTTTTGATAAATAAAAGATTTACCCATGGTGGAATTTTAATTGACTGTCAATTATTATTATTACTACTATTATTTAACCCTCTGCCCAACACAAAATGAGTTCTACACTTTCCGCAAAAGTCTGGTGTTCCTAAAAAACTCTTAATATTTTTTGCCTGTGAGAGTCATAGGCTATGTTTTTAGGTAATAACTGAAAAAAAATAGTTTACTATATTATGCCCCTATCCCTCCCCCCCCCCCCCCCCAACACATACATTCACTTTTGATAAGAAAGAAATTATTTATGGACATTTTAAATCAACAGTTCATTCTGCTTAGCACAAATAGCAGGCACAGCACTTTAACCCAAATTCCTAGAATAACTTTTGTTACCCTCGCCTTATGAAAAGCTCATTCAAATGAGGTATCGAAAACTATGGAAAAAAAATTAGTGCTGTTCTATGCACATATTCATTTTAGTTCTGCTGTCACGAGTTATAGGTTTCAACCAGAGGTAACCCTGGCTGTTGAAAGTGTCATTAAATCCCAATAATAAATAAATAAATAAATAATTATAGGTATCTATATTTGTATTTTGCTGAATTACAGCAAACCTGTCAGAAAGGGACGCTTGTGTGATGACAAAAACTTTCAGGAGTAATCATCCTAAGGTCCTGAGTGTGCTATGAGACTCAGATCTGTGTTTCCTTCATTTTATTATCCTTAAAAAACCAATGCATTTAACTAGTTGGGTGCTAGAATCCACCATCAAGACTCTGCTGAAAAGTACTGAAAGCCACTTTAGTGGTTTTACAATGTATGCATTAGCTTGTTGTGTTCTGGGCAAAGCAAAAAAAGCTGTTCCTAAAAATGTTTTGCTACAATTTATCGGAGAGTGCCAACAGGCACTTTCCAGTAAATTAGAACAAACAATTGTTTTTTGAACAAGATGATGCTGTACTAATAATACTGGTATTTTTTAGCTCACCAAAGGGAGCTTAACTTATCACTTGCCGTCCCGTCGGCCGTCGTGAACTTTACATTAACGACCACTCCTCACAAAACTACTGGATCAAATTGAACCAAATTTGGTGTGCATGTTTCCCGTCATATGTCATTTCAAACTTGTACAAATAAACTTGCCGCACCAACAGGGGGCACCACAAGGGGCATAAATCTGATAGCACCCATGAATTTCTATCCAAAATTTCAAAAAAATCTTCTTCAGATCCACCAGGCAGAATTCTTTCCTATTTGGTATACATCATCTCTAGGGGGGTCAGATTCAAGTTTGTTCGAATCGGCCCCCTGGATTCATATTTGGGCTCACTATAGAAGCCTGAATTTGAACTTGGTGTATTTCAGGCAAATTTCTTAAAAAATCTGCTTCTCCAGATCCAGCAGGCAGAATCCTTTGATATTTGGTATGCAACATTGTGGGGGTGGATCTGATTCAAGTTTGTACAAATCGGCCCCCCCTGGGTTCATATTTGGGGCTCAGTATAGGGGGCCCGAATTTGAACTTAGTGCATTACAGGCAAATTTCTTTCAAAATCTTCTTCTCAAGATCCAGCAGGCAAAATCTTTTGATATTGGGGTATGCAGCATGCTTAGGGGCGTGAGATTTAAGTTTGTTCAAGACAAGTCCCCTGGGTTCATATTTGGGCTCACTGTGGGAGCCCGAATTATAACTTAGTTCAAAACTGAGGAATTTTCTTTAAAAATCTTCTTCAGATCCAGCAGTCGGAATGTTTTGATATTTGGTGTGCAGCATCCTTAGGGTGGTTGGGGGTGGGGGGGGGAGG
The DNA here is from genome assembly GCA_031216915.1 of Pictodentalium vernedei. NCBI lineage: Eukaryota > Metazoa > Mollusca > Scaphopoda > Dentaliida > Dentaliidae > Pictodentalium > Pictodentalium vernedei. The sequence goes on from CM062296.1 coordinate 585,322,954, forward strand.
GGAGATTCAAGTTTGTTAAAGCCAAGTCCCTGGGTTTATATTTGATTTGAGCAAATTATAACTTAATTCAATATGAGGAATATTCTTTAAAAATCTTTTTTTTTTAGATCCACCAGGTGGGGGAGGTGGGGGGGGGGGGGGGGGGGAGGGGGGAGATTCAGGTTTGTTAAAGCCAAGTCCCTGGGTTCATATTTGATTTGGGCAAATTATAACTTAGTTCAGTATGAGGAATATTCTTTAAAAATCTTTTTTTTTAGATCCACCAGTCAGAATCTTGGGATATTTGGTGTAAGCTTTTCTTAGAAGGGGCAGATGCAACTTGTTGTAATCAATTCCCTGGGTTGATATTTATTAAAGCCAAGTCCCTGGGTTCATATTTGATTTGGGCAAATTATAACTTAGTTCAATATGAGGAATATTCTTTAAAAATCTTTTTTTTTAGATCCACCAGGTGGGGGGGGGGGGGGGGGGGGGGGGAGGGGGATTCAAGTTTGTTAAAGCCAAGTCCCTGGGTTCATATTTGATTTGGGCAAATTATAACTTAGTTTAATATGAGGAATATTCTTTAAAAATCTTTTTTTTTAGATCCACCAGTCAGAATCTTGGAACATTTGGTGTAAGCTTTTCTTAGAAGGGGCAGATGCAACTTGTTGAAATCAATTCCCTGGGTTGATATTTAATCTACCTGGTCAGGTGAGCGCCCTCAGGCCCCCTGAGGCCTCTTGTATTTAATGTAGACTTGGTGGTAGTGCAATCGACCTATTTAAGCTTTTATATAACAATATTTCTCAAATAGCAGGGCAAAAAGAGGAAGCCTTTCCTCTGTTTACATGGTCATTGTCTTGCCTGTAGTCGATGTACTCCCTCTAATTCTTGCACAACATGTGTCAGATTTAGACAACGTTGGAGACGGGTGTCATGGTTCGTTGTTTGAGGCACTACCGGTCCTCTTGCGGCGAGGGAACACTGCTGGTCCTCTCGCCAAATTCAAGTTTGTTCAAGCCATGTCCCTAGGTCCATATTTGGGCTCACTGTGGGAGCCTGAATGACAACTTCGTTCAAAATGAGGAATTTTCTTTAAAAATCGAGGGAACACTGCTGGTCCTCTCGCCAAATTCAAGTTTGTTCAAGCCATGTCCCTAGGTCCATATCTGGGCTCACTGTGGGAGCCTGAATGATAACTTCGTTCAAAATGAGGAATTTTCTTTAAAAATCTTCTTCAGATCCAGCAGTAGGAATGTTTTGATATTTGGTATACAGTATCCTTAGGGGGGGGGGGGGGGGATTCAAGTTTGTTCAAGCCAAGTCCCTGGATTGATATTTGGGCTCCCTGTGGGCCCAAATTATAACTTCATTCAATATGAAGAATTTTTCTTTAAAAATCTTCTTCAGATTCAGCAATCGGAATGTTTTGATATTTGGTATGCCGCATCCATGGTGGGGTGAGATTCAAGATTGTTCAAGCCATGTCCCTAGGTTCATATTTGGGCTTTCTGTGGGAGCTCGAATTGTAACTTAGTTCAAAATGAGGAATATTCTTTAAAATTCTTCTTCTTCAGATCTACCAATAAGAATCTTTTGATATTTGGTATGCAGCATCCTTAGGGGGGTGAGATTCAAGTTTGTTCAAGCCAAGTCCCTTGGTTCATATTTGGGCTCCCTGTGGGAGCCCGAATGATAACTTAGTTCAAAATGAAGAATTTTCTTTAAAAATCTTCTCTTTCAGATCCAGCAGATGAATGCTCTTGATATTTTTTATGCAGCATCCTTAGGTGGTAAGATTCAAGTTTGTTCAAGCCAGGTCCATATTTGGGCTCACTGTGGGAGCTCGAATTGTAACTTAGTCAATATGAGGAATTTTCTTTAAAAATCTTTTTCAGATCCAGCAGTCGGAATGTTTTGATATTTGGTGTGCAGCATCCTTAGGGGGGTGAGATTCAGGTTTGTTAAAGACAAGTCCCTGGGTTCATATATGTGCTCCCTGTGGGATCCCGAGTTATAACTAAGTTCAATATGAGGAATATTCTTTAAAAATATTTTTTTTTTAGATCCACTGGTCAGAATCTTTGGATATTTGGTATAAGCTTTTCTTAGGTGGAGCATATGCAATTTGTTGAAATTAATTCTCTGGGTTGATATTTAGGCTACCATGTCAGGTGAGTGCCCTCAGGCCCCCTGGGGCCTCTTGTTTTAAAAAAGAGTCATGTTGCAAATCATTTTTGAAAAATATGTTAGCACTCTACCAGTTAAATAGAACCTTGCAATAGTATTAAATAATCAACATTTGTTCTGGTTTTAGAAGCTGCCTTAAATCAAATTTTACAGTCTGTGAAACAAAAGGAATATAGTGATGTAGACATAATGTATAACAAGACAGGGAAACAAGTAGAAAAGAAAGTTCGTGTCAAAAGTGCTCCGAGACAAGAAAAAATGTCCAAGACAGCTAAAAAGAAAGAAAGTGTGGCTTTAAATAAACGGCCAAGGTGGAACAATAAGGCACCCGAAAAGAAGAAACCACTGTTACAGTCTCAGAAAGATCTTAATTATGAGGCAAAGAAAAGACGGAGTGAGCTAAATCGCTCTAAGCGGGAACAGGAATTGAGAGCAGAAATTGAAAAGAATAAAAATATTATTCCTACTGAGAGACAAGCTTACTCACGTCTTTCTGATCATGCACATTGCATAGAGGAGTACATACAGCAGATTTCACCTCGTTTTGAAACAAAAGCACAAAGACGGGCTAAATCTCAATCACCAAAAAGGGAACATGAACATTTTAATCATAGAGATAAATCAAAATCACCTTCTGATAAATCCAGAGATCACCAACAAGGTCATTCATCAAAAACTGAAGAATCCTCTTCTCCTCTATCAACATACAGGACAGATCAGTTAAGAAGCAAGTCACCAATAATTCCTGCTATTAAACATCAGGTAAACTTGAAAATAAATGATACAGATAATAATTACAGTGAGAAATATAATGAAAGTGTGTTTCCTGGTACAAATCGATCTGTTATATCAAAGTATGGTGATTCAAATCCAGTCACTGGTGATGACTGGAAGTCTGACTTCTACCCTTTTACTCGAACTGCAGAAATATTAGACCCTGCAAATGCTGAAAAACCATTACCTGAGTCTCGTGAAGCTTCAGCTGTCAGCAGAGCTAGAAAAGCCTACAGAGAAAATCAGCAGCCTGCTAACTATGGAAACAGAATAAATGTGTTCCAGGATAAAGAGAGATTTAATCGTGGTGACAAAAACTCTAAGGTTTGTAATATATTTTCAGACTTGGTTCCCAAAACCATAACCTTTACCCATCGTAATGTCCATAGACATTCAATAAAATTAACTTTCAGATTTTTCTATTTTTCATTTTTTGGCTCCAAAACAAATCCTATGGTTGCTCATTGGATCATAAGATATGTTTGAGGGCAAAAATGGAAATGTTTAGCTTTTCAAAAAATTTGTTTGTATGATCATGTCATCTTATAGCCACGTTAGGTGAAGGGTTTGTATAGATTTTGAGTGTGATGGCTTAACTGTTTAGACCAGATATACACAGGATGACACACGCGTGTGAATGGGTTAATTGATATGGCACAAGTGCCAGCACAAAAGGATAAAACGAGGGGCTGCAGGCCACCAGTTTTATCCTACAATGGCACAATTGTCATTCTGTGTTTATTACATGCCTTCACATCTATAAAAACAATTATTAAGACACACAGCAATTCATTTGACAACTATCAACAAAAAGAACACATTTTATCATCAATCAAATTTGCGAGCGGAACCTGTGTTACTATTTCATCCCCCAAGTTCCAATGTGTTGTATGCGCCTACTGGCACATAGAACACATTGGAACTCGCGGGATGATTTTTAGCTAGCGATTCAAATTGTAATTGCTGCACACGATTTGTAGAAAATTCCTGTGAAATTTCACTTCTGTTTAAAAATAGTCTGTCAACGATTACCGTTTTGCACTCCTGCATGGTCCTTTTGGCTGCCGCATGCCCCCTTTTTATAACCAGTGCAAACTTAAAAAAAAAAAAAATTAAATGGTTTATGTCTTAATAAAATTGATAAATTTGGCCCTTGAGGGCACCAAGGCTTTGCAATGCTTTTACACCACACCCATGCTATTCTGTAGATTATGAGGCCTAAAACATAAAACAAACCAAGAACATGAACTTTTGATGGCAAAGAAATAATTACAAAAATAAAATAAAAAAACCATCCATCCTCATGCAACTTTACAAAAAATAGCCTGAGAAACAGAAGATCTACTTTGTTGGGCCTAAATATATTTATACATATTTATTTTACCTATTTATTTTAGTCTTAAGACTTAGTACTTATGGAACAGCTGCAACACACTTAATACAAAGGGTTATTTGGGGTGGACATAAGGACAACAAGGCTAATCAAAATGCTTCAAGTATAGGAATTTTGTTGGAAACAGGTCATATTGATTGCCTGGTGATAGTATGGCTTTTTAGCTCACCGAAGGGAGCTCAACTTATCACTTTCCGTCAGTCGTCCGTCGTCGTGAACATTTTTCAAACGACTTCTTCTCTGAAACCACTTCATGTGGATGTTCACTACTATATGGCAATTCAGGATTGTTCAAATGAAATGGCCACGTCCTTTGGGGGCTCTGTATGGGGCATAACTCTGATAGCACCGTATGAATTATAGAAAAATTATTAAAAAATCTTCTTCTCCAGAACCAGTGAGCAGAATCTTTTGATATTTGGTATGCAACATTGTGGGGTGGATCTGATTCAAGTTTGTTCAAATCGGCCCCCTGGATTCATATTTGGGCTCACTATAAAAGCTCGAATTCGAACTTAGTGCATTTCAGGCAAATTTCTTAAAAAATCTTCTTCTCCAGATCCAGCAGGCAGAATCTTTTGATATTTGGCATGCAACATTGCGGGGTGGATCTAATTCAAGTTTCTTCAAATCAGCCTCCTGGGTTCATATTTGGGCTCAGTATAGGAGCCCAATTTGAACTTAGTGCATTTCAGGCAAATTTCTTTAAAAATCTTCTTCTCAATATCCAGCAGGCAGAATCTTTTGATATTGGGTATGCAGCATGCTTAGGGAAGTGAAATTCAAGTTTGTTCAAGCCAAGTCCCTGGGTTCATATTTGGGCTCACTGTGGTAGCCCGAATTATAACTTAGATCAAAATGAGGAATTTTCTTTAAAAATGTTCTTCTTCAGATCCAGCAGTCAGAATGTTTTGATATTTTGTATGCAGCATCCTTAGGGGGGTGAGATTTAAGTTTGTTCAAGCCATGTCCATAGGTCCATATTTGGACTCACTGTGGGAGCCTGAATGATAACTTAGTTCAAAATGATGAAGTTTCTTTAAAAATCTTCTTCAAATCCAGCAGTCGGAATGTTTTGATATTTGGTATGCAACATTCTTAGGGGGGTGTGATTCAAGTTTGTTCAAGCCATGTCCCTAGGTCCATATTTGGGCTCACTGTGGGAGCTTGAATTGTAACTTAGTTTGAAATGAGGAATTTTCTTAAAAAATCTTCTTCTTCAGATCCAGCAGTCGGAATGTTTTGATATGTGGTGTGTAGCATCCTTAGGGGGGTGAGATTCAAGTTTGTTAAAGCCAAGTCCCTGGGTCCAAATTTGGGTTCCCTGTGGGAGCCCGAATTATAACTTAGTCAATATGAGGAATTTTTCTTTAAAAATCTTCTTCTGCAGATTCAGCAGTCGGAATGTTTTGATATTTGGCATGCAGCATCCTTAGGGGGTGAGATTCAAGTTTGTTCAAGCTAAGTCCCTGGGTTCATATTTGGGCTCACTGTGGGAGCCCGAATGATAACTTAGTTCAAAATGAAGAATTTTCTTTAAAAATCTTCTTCTTCAGATCAGCAGATGAATGCTTTTGATATTTGGTATGCAGCATCCTTAGGGGGAGAAGATTCAAGTTTGTTCAAGTCATGTCCCTAGTTCTATAAAATTTGTCTCTCATGACTTCATTCCTTTGTAGTGTTGATGAACCATGTCTAACTGAATGTGACCCCAAATACTTCTTTGAACCACTAGGGCCGGTGAGCGATTAAGGCTCCTTGGGGCCTCTTGTAATAATAGCGTTTGTATTAATATAATACTCAGTAATATCAGGCAGCCTGTGGTGCAGTGATAAACTAACTGACAGTTGACATAGGTGTGTTTGGTTTTGTAATGAAATATGGATTGCCCACCATCAGGAAGAGGTGCTATCACAATGACAATCCAGCTACAAGTTAGATGGTTAAAGGACAGGGTGCTGTCATAGTGACACTCTTGCTAGAAGTGAGATGTGATGGTTTATGGACTGAATCATGGTTATAGGGACAGTGGCTCTACTTTGAGGGTAGGCTCTGTACAGGAGTCTTGTGTGCTCTTGGTTAGTCAAAATTTAATCCATTTGTTTGGAATCGCAAAGTAGGGGTCAGGAGCCAAAAAGTCAATTGTGGTAAAAATTAGTAAGCAACTGCGTTAGTAAATGACTGGCCCAGGAACCCAAAAGACTATTGAGGTAAAGATTGTAAGCAACTAGGTTCGTCATCATTGGAATGCAAGCCATCACTGATTGATGCTTGTGCTTTCCAAACATTAGTAGAATTTGATTGTTTTGAACTGTTGCTGTACAATCTAAGACCTGGTGGTTCATGTTTTAAAGGTTGTGCTGCTTTTTGTGCAAAACGATGTGTTTTATGTCTTTGTGTTTACCAATCACTGGCAGAAGCTTATGGGAGGGGGGGGGGGGGAAGGGGGTTGTAGTCCAATGCTTGCAGCTAATTACTTTTAATATTAAAAATTGGCCTAGCAGAAAATTGATTCAATCAAATAAATCCTTATATTTTATTGATATACTGTGTGACCATGTGCATGTTCACATGCTAGTAGGCATATATGGTTGTGTGCAGTACGTGGATAGTGTATTGTCACTGAGTTACCTGCGTGACACAAATATTGGAAATTGTCCATGAATTCAATATTCTGTGTTCAAAGAACATCTCCAGTCCTGTTTTTTCTGCCCCCATAAGGAATGACAGAGATCACAATGGTGGAGGTATTGCTGTATTCTTTGATCAAAGTCTGCTATACCACCATTTTCTCGAATTCGAATTTGATGACTCTATAATGTGTTTTAAATTTCATTCTAGATTGAGAAAGGCTATTGTAGCAGTCTCCTGTAGATCTGAGCAGTTTGGATCTTCTCGATTGCTTTATCATAAAAGTACTAGATTAAAATACGCTCCTAATCTCAGTGAGTGACTTCAGCCCCGACTTAACACAGTCAACCGGAAAACTAGATGACATTATATCTAATATTGGAGTAAGAAACTTAGTTTGCAAACATATTCGCATCACACAGAGTAACGAGACACTACTTGACCCTATTATAGTGAGCGAAAGTATCAAAACAACATAATGTGACACTTTAGATCTTGGAGTCAGGCCTGTCATTATTATTACTTCAATAGCCTGATTCTGATGATTTTGGTATGTACCAGCCCACCTGGGTGGGCTTGTTCCAATCTGAATATAGATCAAGGAGAGCCAGCAACTGCCCTCCTGTGATTTTCAAAAGGACAGGCCTGCGGAGTGTCTGATCATTTTGCGGTGTACTGTTCGACTACTCACTTAATAAATCCTACTGCAGAACAGTTCGAAACTACAAGAAAGCCAACTTTGACCCAGCCAACAATTTGATATTTGAAGTTGATTGGGTAGATTTAATTGAAAATACTAGGGATATAAACATCGCCACCAAGAATTTTACTCTCACATTTCTGAGTATTATTAGCTTACCTGACTGAAAGTCAGGGTGAGCTGTTGTGATCACTCACCATCTGTCATCCATCGTCTGGCATCTATAAACATGGTGTTTGCGTCTTCTCCTCCAAAACCACTGAACCAATTTAAGTGAAATTTGAGATGTTTGTTTGTTATGACATCGCATTTTGATTTTGTTCAAATCAAATTGCTCCGCCCCTTGGGAGGGACATGCCCCAAAAGTGTGCTTAACTCTTAAAAAATCTTCTTCTCATGAACCAGCAGTAGGAGAGACTTGATATTTCCTGTGGAGCTTCCTTTTGAGGTGTAGACTCAGATTTGTTCAAGAGAAGTTTGTGTGGCTATATTTGCCGTCATTATGGGAGGGGCAAGAAATTTCACCCTGCCCAAAATATCTATATTTTTATACTGCACCAATGACCCAGACTTAGCTGGTGCTAACTCTTAAAAATTCAGGGCCAAACACAAACCCCCGAATCCCCAAAATTTGCATCAAAATCCAAAAAATCAATGTCCTATATGGTCCTCCATACTTTTGTCCATTGCACATGCACAGTGTCAAGGAAGTACCGAAATTGGCGCAAAATCTTCATTCTTTGCTTGGCCCTTCAATCAGTAACATCTCACTGATATCGGTGCTTATAATATCAGTTAAAATGATGCCAGACACAAAATCATGAAGGAAATGGTGGATCCAAGGATGAAATAAGAGGATGAGAGGAAGAAACAGTGGAAGGATGTGTTCAGGGCTATAACTTATAATTTTTATGTAAAATTATTTCATGTTCCCTTATTTCGGAGCATGGGCCTGATGTTTTCATTCTTGCTATGAAATCTCCACTGTTTGTTCAGCGTTTCCTCTCTCCCTTTCCTTGTCACCCCCTTGCTAATCTCCCATACTTTTGGTATAATTTTTTAATTTTTTTTATTGAAATTTCTTGGGAGTTTTAGCATAGTTACAGAATGTTTATTTTGTTATCCCCATGGTTATGTCCTCACCCTAGGGGTGTTTACGTGTTTTGGTCATGCATCTACCATCTGATGTACTGCAGCTTCTTCTGTGGAAGATTCTGTTTTACATCGGATAGTGTTTTAAAACTGGTTACTGATTTCGGGCCATATTTTCAGTGCCTGGAGTCTTGTTTCCGGTTTTTATTGACTTTTGTTTATGTTGGCAACGGTTCTGACAGAGATTCCTTGTCTTCTGTAGGGTCCAGCTTATTGCCAGATACATTAATATTGTTCGTAAGTGTAACATTAATTTTTCGATATGTTTTAAAATTTTTGTCCACACTTAAGACTTTTTTGGGATCCAGTTGGGCTCATTTTCTTTTTGAATTATTTTTCGAAATTTTTGTAATGGATTATATTATTATTATGTATCTTTGTATTTTCAAGGGTTAGTGCAAGTACTACGACTGTTTAATATTTTCTAAATATGAAAAAATATTGTTCGAATTGTAAATCAAGGAAGTCTTCCTCTGATTCTCATGCTCATTGTATTTGCTGTAGTCAATGCACTCGCACTAATTCTTGCTCAGTGTGTGCCAATTGGGATGACAAACGTTGAACGGTATATTGTTAGTGGTGAGAGGTCCATGCCCGTCCTCTCGCCACAGGGTCACTCTAGTTTTTCAGTCTCTTTTTCAGAGAAACAAGAACAGGGTGATGTCTTCAGGAAGTATGTTGCAATCAAATGTAGAGCTAGCGGCAAAAGTGCTCAAAGAAATTCGACAAGTGCCTAGATCCTTAGTAGGATTGACGACCTTGTCGCCAGCTAGCTCGCCCGGAGAAGCTATCACTCGTAGATCAGGTGATGTGACATCGGATTCGTCCGTTGCAGTCCAGGAGAAGAGAAGGGGTGTTGCGAGCACTATAATCTCGGATCACGCACTCCCGGCAACTTTGGATAGGAGGATGGAACGGAGGAAGCCAGTCAGTCCAGTTCAGGTCTACCCGGACCGCGAGTGAGAGACACCCCTCTCTCTTACAACAACATCTGGGGCCAGCTGTTGTCGTACATAACATTCGTCAGTCGGAGCATACAGCCACTCCTCCTGCTCGGGAAGCTCCGTCGCATAGACAGCTGGGTGCGGTTAGTCTATTGGCTTCCTCTTCCACACACCAGCACAAACGACCGCACCTTGGCTACATGACTTCGGATATCCAGCCTGCTTCGCCGACCAAGGATTCCTCGTCGACCAGGTCACTCCTTTCCGGTGGCCAAGGACACAAGGCCTTACCAGTCGGGACATTTGCATAAAATAATTATGCAAGAGGCACCATCCCAGGAGGTCCAGCGGCTAAACAACGTAAGACCGCAGCTCCACAGGCCTCTGTGATGGCCTTACTATCGCAGATAGCATAACTCATCGCAGCATCCCATCAACCTTCGGAAACGCTTTCAGATCAGGAACTGTCTGAGGAAGCTGGGTCGGTACGCTCCCCTGCAGTGTCAGATAGGGACGACCGAGATTCACATTTGTTCCTATGGCTTTAGACGACCAGGCAGAAGATTTGGAGTTGTCATTGCCGGTGTCTATGTAGATTCTCTCCAGTACATTGGAGACGACAATCTCGTCTAACAGAGCCAGTTTAGACACCTTTCGCAGATCACCTTACCAGAGCATTATCACAACGTCTCGATGGTAAAGAATTCCAGGATGTTCAAACTTCCTTGAGAGTTCTTTCGAGGGCGATGGCATATTCCACGTATAACTCCACCCTTTCAGTGGCAAATTTGGAGTTAGTCAGACGTGATGTTGCCCTGGCTTCATCCACGAGGGTGGATTCTAAGGTGAAAAACTCTCTTCGAGTCGCTCCGGTTTCAGGAAAGCTTCTCTTCGATGGTAAGCTTTCACTAATCTACGATCAGATTACCAAGAAAGCTTCGGACTCTCTGCTCTTTAAGTCCATTTCGAAAAAAACAGACTCAGCAGAGAGGAGTAAGTCAGGGACTTCTGGGGCGAGTACATCCAAGGGAAGTTCCTAAGGAGGATCTAAGAAAGCCTCTATGTCTTACTCCAGAGACCGTCAGAGTAGCAACTCAGGCAGGGGACGTAATGCTGGCCGAGACAACCGGTTGACTGGTCGGAGAGCACGTAGTTTCTCCTCCTGCAAGCCTCGCAAGTCCAGGAGGTGAAGGTCAGAGCCTCTACTGCGCTCCACTGGGCAGAAGGCTGTCAAGATTCTTAACCAATTGGTTGTCAATTACGGATGACCGATGGGTTCAGGAGGTTATTTCGGAAGGTCTGAAACTGTCCTTCAGAGAAAAACCTCCGTTAACACGAAGTCCACGATGGACTCAGCTTCCGTCAAACCTTCAGAAGAGAGATTCGCTTCTATCAGAGGTGCAATCTCTTCTGGAGAAGAACGCAATAGAGGTCGTAGAAAACCAGGAATCTCCCGGTTTTTGCAGTCACCTGTTCCTGGTACCAAAACCAGATGGTTCGTTCCGTCCAGTTATAGATCTATGCTGGATAAACAAGCTGATCGTGGCTCCGATATTTTATATGGAGACCATTCGATCGGTGAGAGCGAGCATTCGAGTGAACGATTATGCTGCGGTCATAGACCTCAAGGATGCGTACTTTCACATCATGGTACATCCGGCGTTCAGAAAGTACCTTTGCTTCGCTGTCCTAGGAGTCATTTATCAGTTCCGATCAATGTGCTTCAGACTGAATCTAGCGCCCTAGGCCTTCACTCGAATAATGAACTCGGTAATGACTCATTTCCTAGCTCATTTGTCTGTGGTAATGTCGGCCTACTTGGACGACATTCTTCAGAGGTACGGCGACAGATTAATGCTTCAGAACAATATTCAGAGTCTGCTTCAACAGCTCCGACGTCTCGGTTTCATAGTAAATGAAAAGTCGGATCTAGTTCCATCCAAATCGTTCATTCACTTGGGAATGAGCTTCGAGACGCACAACAATCTGGTTCGTCTGCCGTTACCCAGAGCGAAATTAGTCAGGTTGTTACGCGCGCTTTTGTCTATATTCCGATGTAGTAACAGCGAGAGAATTCATGTGTCTGATAGGTTTGTGCGGAGCTGCCACGGACCTTATTCCGATGGGGCGCCTACAAACTCGTCCACTCCAGATATTTTTTACTCAGAATTGGAGTGTGAAGATTCATTCACTCGAAACGAACATCGTCTTGTCGAACCAAGTAAAACAAGAGATTCAGACTTGGGCAGATATTCAGTGGTTAACTCCGGGAGTTCCACTGCAACTGCCGGATCCGATTTTTACGATTATGACGGATGCGAGTCAAACAGGTTGGGGCTCGACTTTCAGCCCAACAGATTCAAGGTGCCAGGGTCTTTGGTATCTGCAATTCCTGAACAAGCACATAAACAACAAAGAGATGATGTCAATTTGGCTTGCGCTACGGCATTGGATGAACATTATTCAGAATTCACATGTTCAAATTCTGTCCGACAATTCGACAGTAGTGGCGTATATTCAGAACCAGGGAGGCACTCATTCCATTCCATTGTTCAACTTAATGGAAAGAATCCTTCTGTTTGTTCTAGAGCATCAGGTTTTTCTGTCGGTCTGTCATATTCCGGGTCATCTGAACGTTCTAGTGGACTCCCTTTCTCGGAAAGGTTGTATGTTGCCGTCAGAATGGACTCTCAGCAAACGAGTATTCAATCAGATCTGCTACCAATGGGATCGTCCGATGATAGACTTGTTTGCAACGCATCTCAACAATCAGTTGCAGATGTTTGTGTCGCCATGCCCAGATCCTTGAGCTTTCGCAGTAGATGCTCTCTCGATCTCTTGGGACGGAATGATAGGATACGCGTATTCTCCAGCTCCGTTGATTCAACAGATATTGCTAAAAATCAAGCAATCTCACTGTAAGATTCTGTTGGTAGCATCTCTGTCACCCCAGAGACCATGGATAAATCTACTCAGGTGTCTGTTATGGAACATTCCTCGGAAGCTTCCTCCATGGGAGGACTTTCTTTCGCAGTGGAAATCGCGCACACTGCATCACCACCCACAAGGTTTCAACCTTCACGTATTTCCGTTGTGCGGTCATTCTTGCACAGCAAGCAATTTACAGGACAAGCAGTGGATGCAATTTCAAACTGTAGGAGGACCTCCTCTTCGCTAAATTACGTGGCTAAGTGGAAGGTTTTCTCTTGTTGGTGTAGGGATCATTCTATTGATATCTATGATCCCTCCATCCCAGACATTGCTAATTTTTTGGTCTACTTGTTTGACGAGATCAAACTGCATCCAGTAACTATTAAGGGTTATAGGTCTATGCTATCGGATACTTATGCTCATCATGATAGCTTACAAATTGGACCTAATGTCTCTTAATCTAAGTTAGTTAAAAACTTTTCGATAAATAGACCTAGAACCCGTAGGTTAATTCCTAAGTGGAATTTAGCGTGGGTTCTTCTGAAGCTAAAAGAAGCGCCATTTGAACCCCTGGATACTGTAGACTACAAATACTTATCTTATAAGACAGCTTTTCTCTTAGCCTTCTCTTCTGCTAGAAGAGTTAGTGAGCTTCATGCTCTATCTGTTGATGATTCTCACTATCGTAGTGTTGGTAATACTATTACTTTGACTACTAATGTTGGATTTTTGGCTAAGAATCAGGCTCCTAATAAGTACCCTGAGCCTATTGTTATTAAGGCTCTTCCGTCCTCAGACGGCCATAGGCCTTTGCTATGTCCAGTTAGAGCTATGCGTATGTACAAACGTAGATCTGAGTTTATCAGAAAGGGACGAAAACGTTTCTTTCTGTCTCTGCTGCCTAATAGAAGGGACATCTCGGTCCATTCTATTTCCAGGTGGATTCAGTTGACCATTCGTTCTGCTTATGAAAAGTTATCTTCTCAGCAGTCTGTGCTTAAGATTTCAGTGCATGAAGTTAGAGCGCTGTCTACATCTTGGGCTTATGCTAATAGTATTGCTATTACCGATTTGATGAAGGCTGCATACTGGCCTCAGCCTTCTACGTTCACGAATTTTTACCTTAGAAATATTGAGTCTATTTCTGGCGACCTTTGTTGTTTAGGTCCGTTATCTCTTGCTCAGAATGTCATCCACTAAACAGTTGCAACTATAGTTATGCAGGCTTTCTGTTCCAGCAGTGACCCTGTCCTGCTGCCCTCTTCATTCTGGGGTGATTGCCCCAGAGCAAGGGGAGGGGTTCCCTTATATCACCTGCTTTATAGTGAAAAGCAAGGGAATACCTCCTCTGGAGTCAGTATTTCCGAGTCGGTGCTGGGATGGTTTTTAAGTATAAAGCTAATGTTTATCTCATTTATGTAATATTTTTAAAGTGTAGCTCGGTGTGAAGCATTTGTATATGTCACGTGTCATATGAGCATTAATATACAATCCTCGAACACTTTCAAATGAGTATAAAGAGTGTCATTCTCTGGACTATCTTTATGTATTGGCTTTGCTTTAAAAGAATTAGTATAATGGGTTATACTGGATGTTAATAGAGATCATTGATGTTATTGTGCTCAATTACGGATTGGTAATATGTCTTTCTTTTTTTGTATAAACAAGAAAGATATATGTAAATCCTGTTTCTCCTTGAGGGGATACTTCTGTTTATCTGTAATTGAGCCTATTGGATTTTCCTTTATGTCCTAGGCCCTCCAGCCTTTTTTCTATTCAGCTAAGTCTGGGTCATTGGTACAGTATAAAAATATGAAAAATTTTATAGTAATTATTATTTTTTATACTTACCAATGACCCAGATGGGGATGGCCCTCCCATGAGTTAGGACCTCTTAACTCCCCGCTGATTATATAACATTTTCCAGGCAGTGGTTGTAGGAATGAAGATTTGGCGCCAATTTCGGTACTTCCTTGACACTGCGAATGCGCAGTGGACAAAAGAATGGAGGACCATATAGGACATTGATTTTTTGGATTTTGATGCAAATTTTGGGGATTGGGGGGCAAAATTTGTGTTTGGCCCTAAATTTTTTAAAGTTAGCACCAGCTAAGTCTGGGTCATTGGTAAGTATAAAAAATATACAAATTACTATAAATTCTTTCATTTTCCAAACCGAGAGGCTGATTTGAACCAATTTTGATATGAGGGCTTATTGGGTCATAAGTACTTCATTTATGCCCCAAATGAAAGTGTCAGTGACACTGCAGCTCAACTTGTGTAAGACATGTACATGTATAGTATGTGACACAGCAATGGCACACATCTAGGTAATGACCTGATAACAAAGATACATGTAAAGTATTGTAACGGTCTGTACTTAAATACTGACCGTAGCCTGCAACAAATGTATAGGTAAAGTATTGTAAAGGTGAGTGACAGTTAGATGCTAAACTAGAAAAGAAATCTTCAGGGGGTTAATGTAACAATGGGGATCCTTGTATGACACACCATAAGCCAAATGTTAGCAACTGTTTTGGCCCCCTTGATTCAAACCCTTCTAAGGTTGATTCATACTAATTAATAAATATTTGTTCAGTCCTTCTTAAAATATATGTTTTTGAATTTTTTATCTTTAGCTCATAGGGTTCCCATGGGTGAGGAGGTTTTATTTTTCTCATTGTAAATAGAAAATCGGGCTGTGCTAATAATGTTTACCCTCCCCAAACAATACCAAATATTAACACAGGAACTTGGCTTCAACACATTTGAATATACACATCCTAGGGGTGCTGAATTCAAGAAACAGTATTTTGTCTGGTGTTTTTGGAAAAGATTTTAATTATCTCCCTTTTTGAGTCCCCGAGTGGGTCTGACTGAACCCAAAAATATTTGTAATAATAGCACAGTGATAACAAAGGCACACAATAAATGAGTACCTAATTTATGCCAAAATAATTTTTCCTGTCGCCCCTTGGGAAGCACAGGAGCTAAAAATAGAAAAAATTTAAAACGCCCATATATCCAAAACTACGTGGCACTGAGAATTTTTATTTTGTGTGAAGCTTCCTTAGAAACTGCAGAAAGGAATGGTCCAAAAACGTTTTTTTTGCCTTCTGTTTTATCACAGGGTACTTTTTCAGGACTTTGAAAAAATGCTGAGTCATCATTTTTTAACACTTTGTGAGTAATGGGAAAAACATTAGAGAATCTTCTTCTCCCATGCCACTGCACCAAAGGCTTTCATGTTTCACATATAACATCTTTGGAAGATTCATTCACATGTTTGTTGAAGTCAAATCCCTGGATCCATATTTGGCCTTTCTATGTTCAGATTAGTGCAATATGAGGAAAATTCTTTAAAAATCTTCTCCCGATCCACCAATCAGAATCTTTTGATATTTGGTATGCTGTATCCTTAGGGGGTGAGATTCAAGTTTGTTCAAGCCAAGTCCCTGGGTTCATATTTGGGCTCCCTGTGGGATTCTGAATTATAACTTAGTTCAATATAAGGAATATTCTTTAAAAGTATTTTTCTTCAGATCCAGTAGTCAGAATTTTCTGATATTTGGTATAAGCTTTTCTTAGGAGGGGCAGATGTAACTTGTTCAGATCAATTCCTTGGGTTGATATTTAGTCTACCATGTCAGGTGAGCTCCCTCGGGGCCTCTGGGTCCTCTGGTGCATAAATGTATTCCAAAGTCTACTGTCCTAATTCACCCCAGAGATAAGTATTGGTTTAACTCAGATCTCAGACTAAAAAAAACCTACAGCCTTCCATTTTTATGGGTGCAATAGGGCCTTAGAGGTGACACTACATAGGCCTAGATACTATAGGCCTTGGCTACTATGATCATTTAATAAAGTGGGAAGGGGTGGAAGACCAGGAACAATTGACCAAAGATCCTGAATAATTTCTCCGATCCAAACACAAATGGTAGGCTATAGGCTACAATCTCTCCATTGAATCAATAAGGTGTGGGGGGCAACCTATTTAGTTCTTTCATGTCAGTCTCAGTATAAAGATCTATAATGTTGACATTGTCTGCACTAGGTTTATATGGAATCATTAAGGTGGGGTAACTTATGACACTTGTTTGAAACAATGTCTATTTTAAATAGCCTATTCAATAGTTGGCTAGCCTGGGATGGAATTTTCATTTGGCCAATGTTCAGGCATAAAGATTCTTGTGGAGAATGACATGGTCAGTTTCCAGAGTAAAATCACATTTCAAAATGTGCATTTGCTATTACAGAATTTAACATCGAAAGAAGCTACTTGCATGTGAGTATGAATATGTGTGTGTAGGTCCTTGAGTTTGGAGGTGGGGAAATCTAGGCAAAATGCTTTTGCAGCCAAGTTTAACAACTCAGTATTACTACCAAACAGGCTGGCAAGCCACTGCTTTGCTAGAAACATAACCATAGGAAAAGGCATATATGATTTCTGAACGCAAGAATTGTAAAAACGCCGAGAGTACGGGCTATCATTTCTTCGGTTAGGGGAGTGGGGCTGGAGAGAGGTATATTCTTCGAAGTCAGAGTCAAGAAAATTTATCCCTGTCTTTCTGTAAATACCCCCCAAAAGAAACTTGGTCTATACCCCAGGACTTTTAGGGCACAGGCTTGTAGACATATATAGGCTATCTCTGCCATATTTCGAACTAAACTAGGCATATGTTCAAGCTTTGTGGTCTTGTCTTCTTTAATGCTCAACTGTAGGCCCATAAAGAAAAGCTGTCTTTGACACTGAACGCAGACCTTTGCTCTTACACATCAGTGTTCCCATTATTTGTCCCTCTCTCTCCTCAATTTTCAAGGCAGCCATACCCTGCCCCTCCCCCCCCCCCCCCACATATGCTCCCCCCCCCCCCCCCATAATGACGAAATTCAGATTGGACAATTAACTTTATGGCATCAGAACACATTTTGGCTTCAAGAGGGCCTGTATTTTGTAGGCTATTTGCATTTTCTATTGGGGGAAGGGTGGGGGATAATTATATGATGGGTAAGTACACACTCTGTCTATAGCCTAGCATTCAGATGAACTAGGTAGTGGTTTTCTTTTGAGTTGAGCATCCACTGAGTGCCATGTTCTCGTCAGATCACCAAAGTTAAGCAACGTCAAGCCTGGATAGTCCTCGGATGGGTAACCGTCTGAGCGATCGATTTGGACTCCCGCATTGTGTCCTTGGGCAAGGAACTTAACCCTAATTGTCCACATGGGGGCACGATGACGCCGTGTACTAAGGCATACTGCACTTCGATGGTGCGCATGTCTTCAACCAATCTAACCCTGCGTGTGCTGCAGTGCAGAGTTACGATGTTGGGGAGCTGGCAGCTGCTCGTCGTTGCTCAGTGGTTCTCTCTGGTGCTCCGACTTCCTGCACCCGTAAAACTGTCACGATCATGATTAGCCATTGTGCATAAGTATGTGACCTTAAACACCAATAAATAAATAAATAAATAATACTGAGTGTCATGCAGGAGTGAAAGGATTTTATTTGACATGTGGTACATGGTTGGAAAAGTGGCATGAATTTGAAGGGTCATTGGCCATGTCTACCCCCCTCCCTGTCAAAAAAAATGTCCAAGTATTTTTGTCTCATCGGGACAAATTGTGAGGTTTTTTGTTTGTAAAACTTTTTCTAAATAGGTGGAAAATTATTGATAGTTTGAGTAATATGTGGCCCATAGACTATTTCTAGGCTGAATTTTAAATAATTAACACATTTTGGATGCCAAAATCGTAGAAATATGATTGCTGATTTGGAAATCTGCAGAAAGTATTTTTTTTGGTTTGTCGACAAATGTTGGGCATCTCCCACCTAAACCCAGCCTATCTATCTTCACCACTGGTGGGAGAGAGATAACAAGTAGGCCTACATTTATCACAATACCTATAGATCAGTATTGGCCTATCACAAAACTACTTTTCACATAAATAGAATATTACACAGACAAAACTGGTAAGGGGGAGGGGGTTATCACCTGACCATGGTTAACCCTTTGTGACTACAGTACATAATATTACATACGAAAATTCCTGTGCATTGCGACAATGGTAAGTAATATTACATACTCCGGCTTTTAACAACTGGGTTTGATGTCACAAAAGCCTGACTCCACATGACGTTAACACGTCACGATAACCATCGGTGGAAAGGGTTGAACCACAACTAATCAGCTGGGATCCAGGCATATGGGTTTGAGGAGGAGCCTCATTTCAGTCATGGACCATGATGTCAAGCATCACCTGATGCACTTACAAGAAGGGGTATGCCACTCTTGGCTGTATGAGTCTGATGTCTTTCGGGAATTTTTTTTTGAAAATGGAGGGTCAGTGTTAGGCTCTGGTGACTTGTTTTCATGACCTATATTTTCCAGCCAAAATATTTTAATAATTTTATGTAGACTCATTCAAATTTTGAAAAAAGGAAGCCAGTTTTGGCTCTAACAGTTCAGGGGAGACCTGCGATGTTCTAAGCTATAGTCTAGCTGTAGGCCCATGCATAGGGTAGCCTATGGTAGGCTATAGCCTAGCTAGGTCCTGTTATCTGCAATAGGCATTACATGTACAGACACCCACTACCACCCAAAGTGAATGTCCATTTGTTATCGCAGGTCATCCATCCTGTGTCTTCAGCATTGGTAGTTGTGAAAAAAAAAATTGAGTTGTAAAAATAGGAAATGTCACATGACTGGTGCACTCTCTTTGTGCTGGATCCGATTATGTCCATGTGATTAGTCATGTAGCCTATATTATTAGCTGCACACTGCACAGGCCTACAGTATACTTATTTGGAGGGGGCATGGAA
Source organism: Pictodentalium vernedei (assembly GCA_031216915.1). Lineage (NCBI taxonomy): Eukaryota > Metazoa > Mollusca > Scaphopoda > Dentaliida > Dentaliidae > Pictodentalium > Pictodentalium vernedei. Next base: position 585,342,469 of record CM062296.1, read on the forward strand.
ATGAGTGGCCAGCCTATTCTTTCCAGGCTATGTCATTGACCCTTCATAGCCTACTTCTATTGAAATATTTTTTAGCTTCTGTGCTACCTGCCAAATATATTCCCAGGCACCATAGCCTATTTTCAGGCAACTTATTTACGGTTTGAAAGTTCCTGATGTTCATTGTTCCCATTTCCAGTTTAGGATGTCACAACATGATGCAAAAAAAGAAAAAAACATGAGGAGCATTAGTCAACTGTAGGCTATATTTTTGAAACATTTCATTGAAGATTCAGCGATAAACATGTTTTGATAAACATAAGAAATATATTTCAGTTGGAGGTCCAATCATTTCCAGATGGTATTTTTTCCATTCTTCCAGGCAAATTTCCAGTCTAAAAATAAACCATATGTAAAAATAAAAAGTATTTCAACTGACAAATTTTTCAGTTTTCTATGCCTTTTGATAGATCCAAGGTATGTCCATGGTGAACATCAGCTATCCATGGTAATTTCATTGGAATTTGTTCTGAGGAAGCAAGTAATTTTTCAACTATCACATAAATTTCATGCCTGCTGTTTCTACCTCATGATCATGTGCTCCACTGTTGAAAGGTTTTCAAGTACTCCCTGATCATAGTAGATGTGGCCAGTCACTACAAAGCCGCCAAGACTCTGGCCTCCAAGGATTCAGTTGAAATAGCTAGCACTTTCTCAACGCGCATGCAGCCATCCACCTCTGTGGTGACCCAAACTTCTTTGGGTGGATCCTGGGTGAGAGTTTATGGGTTCTGTGTCCATGCTGCTGACCATGCACTGTGTCTCCGTCCGATGAGGCGAGAGGGAAGCCCACAGAAGGCAAATTATTGTTGAATGGTTTAAACATATTTTCTCACAGAGCGATTGTTTTGACATCATTATGCTCAGGAGATGATGTTGTCTCTTGAGGATCCAAGATTCACTGATTGGGTTGGCCGGCTACTGGCTGTCGTCTCAACTCTGAAGGGATGCCTCTGATTGGTAAAAAAAAACCAAGAATGCCATTAAGGCTAAGATAAAGACACAAGAGCCTTCTGTGGCCATGCTTGTCAGGAGGAGCAAAAGATCCCCTGTGGTGCAGGTGTGTGGTACCTCTACCAGCCAGTTGAGCTGGCGGAAGAGGACGACATGCCACTTATCCTGTGTGGTCTCTCCATTTCTACTAGCTTGGGAGGTCAATTACAAAGCCTCATGAGACTATCCTGTATTATTTGTTCTGAAGACTTGCACGTGTTTGTCTGGGAAGAGCAACTTGTCATTCCAAACTTAGGTTAGAAGAGAGCAGAAAAAAAAATGATTTATTTTAATAAATATCGGTGACTATGGTGAGATTATGTTGGAAAAAATGATAATGTAGTAATGTACAAATTGCTTCCAGAAATTCTTATACAAGGTGAAAAGTACATGGTTTATTTGCTCCTATATGGAGACCAGACCTTTTAACCTCTGAATATAATGGCTATGGTTTTCTTAGGTGATGGGCTGCTTGGGAGATTTCCATGCTTGTCAGGGAAACTTTTGCATGTAGTCAACAATAATTTAATTTTATACATTCCACCCCTAATTATGATGCATTATATTTCATTTTAATTGATAAATATTAATGGCATTTGTCAATAAAAGCATACTAATATTGATTTCACTGGATCTAGCTCCCTGGGCTTGTTTCAATGTCATCCATGTTTGCATGGTTTTAGTGACAGAGTGTTCCCCATGGGAACTCTGGGAAGTGGAGTAATGCTTGTTTATTGTAGTAAACAAGCTCTGTTTTACATAAAATAGTACCCACGTTACCAATGCCTATGGTGGAAGTTCTCTAAAATGGGCAGCGTGGGTATAAACAATTGGCTGGACTTGACTTTATATCCATGTTGTTGTCATGATTAGCCATTGTGCAAGAATATGTGACCTAAAACTCCAATAAATAATATTTTACAATGTTCTCATTTTGCAGGTTTAGTCAGTTTTAGGCCCCTTTTTTAGAAATGGGGTTAAATAATATATTGACATAATGGGATGAAGGATGAATAAAACATGGAAATTATATAACAGTTATACCCTTCTTAGTTTCTGTACTTTATTTGTGTAAATACCAACTTTTAAAGATCTGTAAAATTAAATCATTAATTGGATTTTTATCCCACTTAAATTCCAGATTATCCAAACATATTTGAATCAGTGTTTCATCTGCAAATAATATTTTGGTAAAATTTAAAAAATGGACTGAAATGTTTGTGTTTTTTCTTGAACACATTGACTGCACATAAAAAATAATCTGTGATTTACTATCAGATACTCTTGCAACTTTTATATCAAGTAAAGATGTATCTTTGGTATAATATAGCTCCTAACAACTATCCTGTCACCCAGATTCATATATTCTGATCAGCTTGGAAACTTGTTTCAGTTTAAAAATACAACACAAGAGTGGAATAAAGGAATGCTGAATTTTGTGTAGAAATTTGTAAACACAGAAAAATAAGATGGTTTACTGAATATCTATTATTAAAAATATAAGAGCAGGATAAAATAGAATATTATCATGCAAGTGCCTGGGAGATTGGGCAACAAACACAAGTCTCTCTCTGAAATCGTGAGAGTTAACAGGTCTGATGGGAACACTGTGTTTAGTTTTAAACAGTATTTATTTCAAATATCTGTTTGGGGCAAACATTCAACAAAGCATTGTAGATTCAGCAGTTAGCCGAGGACTTTTATTGTGAAGGGTTGTTACTGAATGACAGTCTATGTATACATGTATACATGAAAGTTGGTCCAGTGGATAGTTGTTTTCCCATAATGCACACCACTACACTACAGACCTTCTGGAAGTGTTGAAGAAAATTTTCTCAGCACTTCACATTCCATCACTTGGACATGGTCATTAACTACAGTGTAACTAACTCAGTGTAAAAGGTTCTCTTACAAGTTGATTCAGATTAAATGTCTCGGGATAATATCATATATAGTTTTCCATATAGTAGTGTCAGTGTTGGGCAGGGACCAGCCTAGGGGGGAATTTTAGGGAGACTTCATGTCTCCCTCCAGAAAAAATAGGGAGACTGCAGAGTCAAGTAGGAAGACTTCATAGGCAAGTGTGGAAAATTAAGAATAGTTATGTACTACCCCCTCATATTTTCAGCTCGTGGTCCTCCATTAACACCCGATTAATCCAAGTCCAGTTGTCTATGATGCATCTATGCCAGGTTAAAAAATCACAAAGTAATTGGTGATTGAAAATCCCCCACTGCTACCCTCTCCTTCATGACCCCACCCCCCTTCTTCTTCGTACCAATCCCCCAGCACCCTCCTGTGGTTGCTTTTCACCAAAGTCTACTAAGCTAATAATTTCCTAAGTCTGAAAGTGTGAACAGGACCAGACGTAAGAAGTTTGCTTGGAAGGTACTTTTTCAAGATCCTTCATATGCATACTTGTGCCCTGTACAAAGCTTTTCTTGTCATCACTAAAGCTTTTTTTTTCACGTGTTTTAATTCCATTCATGTTTTTCTGGGAATAGACGGCCCAACAGTTAACAGTCGTCAGCAAAACGAAATAAAAATACAGTGTTAGAAAATACGCCCATTGTGTTTACATTTTCAGCAGAGAATTTTCGGCATCCTAAGCGACATAACCTACTTTCAAACTCGGTTCTTTTGTTGAGTCGCTTAAGTCACCTATTTTCTTTTCGACACTTGACGCTCCGACTGAAACAGAATAAAATAGAAATAAAAATCTGCAAAAAAGCGACAATTGATTCTCCTGTGATTTCAAATAAATGGTCGCTTATTTGACGAATGACAGTGCCCATTTATCACACTCAAGCACATTCGATTCTTGAAAATAATCGTTTTTACGTAAACCTCGTATCACTCAGTTCAGCCTTTTCTCAATTGGCCAATTTTTAGAGGGCGACTTGTAATCGCCCCGACTTTTTTTGTAGGCAACTTTGGGCTTAGAAAGGCAATATAATTGCCCTAGTCGCCCTCACAGCTGGTCACTGATGTTGGGTAAACGATACAAAATAGCTGTAAGAACAGGACCTCCAAGGGTTACAACTTCCACCCAGAGGCCGTCTAGGGATATATTGTCCAGATCATGGTGGTGTTTAAATGAAATACTGTTTTTTAATGAAAACTTTACCCCTTTGTGTTGCTTGATCTTTTCTTAACAGGGATTGAAATCCATGCAGTTGGACTTCATCATTTGAATCACTGTCAGATAGTCATGTTTCAGTAAATGTGCATGTATCACCTTTATACACTGCACTGCAATATATCTGATTTGGGCTTCAACCTTTGGATATTTGAGTGGCAGATACTAAGATTCTGACTGTCCCTATGTTTAAAATATGTAAGAAATTCAAATGCTTTCATTTTTTGAGTAGAGATTTTATGCATGATCACTAGCAGTAACATGTGCATTAAATACACCTTCCTCCTTAGTCAAGTGAATGTTGTGGGTATTAATCACCTCAATGTGGCAGTGATTGTTTTATTTTGTTTTTATATAACTTTTTTTGTAGCTATTTTATTAGCTTAACTTGATAAAGTCAAGATAAGCTATTGCCATCATGCCTGTGGAAGTCTGTGAGTCTGTTCACATTTTGTTTAGCACAGGCTTCACCCCGTAGTTCTTGTCCAATCATCACTAAATTTCATATGCAGGTTTGAGGTCATGTCTAGATGAGAACGTCCCATTGTGGTCACGATCAGTTGACCATGACTGCTATATGGGCACAACACCAAAAAACTATTAGCACAGTCTTCAAGTTGTATTTATAAAGCAATTTCAGTGTAACTTGGTAGGGTGACTCCATATAATGTCGAGATGAGAATGTATTTTGGTCGGGTTCAGTCAACTAACTGTTGATTCACTTCTGTATGGAGACTACCAACGATCCGATAGTGATAATATTGTCATGTGCACTGCTGTACAAAGGTTTATAAAGAATACCAAGAGGTTCAATGACAGGTAAGTACATTGAAAATAGGCAAATACTTCTTGTACTCATGCATATAAAGAATCCCATGTCTCCGATTTGGAGCCTTCCTGTACGGAGTGCACTCCATAATGGAGTTCACTTGGTACTGGCTGGACGACGGTGTGCTCAGTCCCTGAGTGTCACTCTGTGATTCATCACAAACTTGGCCATGTCCAAATCCTGAACCAGCCGATTTTGAAAGTAGAACATGCGGGCGCTGTTTGTCAATGAAGCGGTTTCATGCGGCGAGGGTAATGCCTCACTGTATAGATGTGTGATGATGTTGAGCAGGAAATCGCCGAGTTCTCCCCCTTTTTTTATCTTTGTTGTTATAAGTTCAACCTCACTAAATCATCTGTTCTTCACTGAAACTCGACAACGCATTTTTTTTTCTCATTTCTATATAATGTGATTGATAGAATAAGTATGTATTTGTTCTTCAAATTTTGTTGCCTTCTTTTGTATCTTTTGTATGTTTGTATGTTTGTATATCTGTTTGAGGAGCGGAGAGTTATGTAAGTGGAAAGCACATGTCAGCCAATCCTCGTTTGCATGTTTAATGGCAAATAAAATATGTTTAAACTAAACTAACTGACAGTTGCAGGGGTAAGTTACCTAGATTCCTTTAGCACAGTCTACAGGTAGTATTTATGAAGGGTTTCATTATAAATTGGTAGGATGACTCGGTATAATGTCTAGATCAGAACGTCCTATTTTGGTCGTGATCAGTCAACAGTTATGGCCGCACAGTCAACAGTCCATATTTATGAAGCGATTTCATTTTATTGGTCATGATCGATTAGCCATTACGGCTGCTTGGGCATGTGACCTAGATTCCTTTGCACTGTCTGCAAGTTGTATTTATAAAGTGATTTCATTGTAACTTGGTAGGATGACTCGGTATGATATGAAGATGAGATGATCGTATTTTGGTCACAATCGCTCAACCGTGACGTAACCTAGATTCCTTTAGCAAAGTCTATGAGTCTCCTGTAACTTGGTAGGATGACTCATTTTAGAATGATTTTACTGTAACTTGGTAACTTTGGTTGACATACGTTAACTGTGAGGGCCACATCAACCCAGGTCTCAATTCTTTAGTACAGTCTACACCTCAAATTATTATTATTATTCCCCCGAAAAAAATTCGGGGGAATCTAGCCGTGACGTCATCCGTCTGTCCGTCTGTCTGTCTGTCCATCTGTCCATCCGGGCGTAGACGGAATTCGTGTCCGCTCCATAACTTCTTACAGCCTTCAAGGATATTAATGATACTTGGTATTATTATTGCCCACAACCAGAGGGTGTGTCGCGAATAAGGTTGGAATGGCTGTCAAGGCTTTTTTCGGGGGAATCAGCCACCCTTTGGTGGCCATCCTCTAGTTCTTGTTGAAAACATAGCGTGTAGGGTGCAGAACTTAACATATTCTCAGTTATCACAATTCTTGTCTTATTATACCCCCCCCCCCCCCCCACAAACAAAGTTTGGGGGGTGGGGGCTATATAGGAATCACCCTGTCCATCAATCCGTCAGTCCATCCATCTGTCTGTCCATCTGTCCGTCTGTCCATCCTTATAAGTGCAACTCCTCCTAAACCGTTTGAAGAATTTTCATGAAACTTTACCAAATGGAAGAACTCCATATGAAGATGTGCATGAAGCAATATAATTTCGTTCTAACATTTCCAAGGGGAGATAATCTAACTTATACATTTGGGGGGTATCACTTTGTGAGCTTGCTCACAGTACCTCTAGTTTCATATTCCTTTCATAAACATTGTCCTTTTCATCAAACACTACACAAAGTCAAGTTAAGCTGCAGTGTCATTGACACTTTCATTTAGTACACAATATCTGATTCACGTTTACTGGGTTTTTTTCAGATTTCACAATGGAAGTAGCCATGTCTCATAAATAAAAATTTAAGGGGGTTGTTGGTGGATAAATTTCCTCAGAATGTTGGGCCTATTGTGGAAGGTGTCATGATGCATGGGTTGAGATCAAAAGGTTGGTGACCACTGGAGGTGGCAACATACCATGCCTATAAATTTTTTATTTTTAACACTGACTTGAATTGTCAACTTCTGCCATACGTTGGGTTAGTGTTGTGCTGTATTGAAATTTCAGCTTCAGTATCAGTATTTTTCAGGTAAATACCTTGGTTTTGGTATGGTATTCGGTATATACACAGAACACTGAAAGTAGTCGCAAACTGACCCAGTTTCCCAACATTCAACCATAAAGTAACTTAACAGGTTCATTGCTGGCAACTCGTGAACTTGATAATTTAATTCATCTGTGATAACTGATTAGTTTAGCTAGTTATTTAATGAATCACTCGATTCTGTGTGAATCATCACACTGAATCGAGTGATTCCTTAAATAACTTTTCAAGCTAATCAGTTGGCCTCGATGTCCTTCGTACCATGCCCCTCCCCAATGAATCAGACAAATGAAACATATATGTTCTTCAGCTTCAAGGCTTTTCAGTAATTTTTGTCTAGTAGTAACACTCTTGGTCAGTCCCTCCCACCCTATCTTTCGAAGTGGCAACAAGATTAATGTCCACTGTCCATTGTCAAATATCCATACAAATATGCAAGTAAATTGAAGTAATGCAACTGTAATTAATCTCTCTGTGATAATCCCAGTTGTGAAAATATTGTGCAATCATTGCCAATCATGCAATGCGTCAGTGACATGGTGTCATCCACCTTTCATTGTTTGGGTTCATCCTTGATAAACATGGAGGGAGCACAGTAGCTCAGTGGTAGACTGTTGGACTTCTATGCTAGGGGTCCCGAGTTTGATCCCTGTCTGGGACGACCTGCATTGTGTCCTTGGGCAAGACACTTTATCCCAGGTGCACATGTCTTCATCTGCTGTAACCCAGCTTGAGCAGAGCTTGAACAGAGTCAGAATGTTGAGGAGCTGACAGTTGCTCCTCGGTGGTTCTCTCCGGGTACTCCGGCTTCCTCCACCTGTAAAACTGCCACGGTCACGATTAGCCATTGTGCATAAGTATATGACCTTAAACACCAATAAATAAATAAATAAATAAATTGATAAACATGGAAAATAACATGTTTTATGACAGTCATCTAATTGCAATTATAGGGTATTTTGAGTGGATTCACTCTATCAGTGTTCACATACTTCACTCTGGTTCCTGGCTTCATACACATTTCTGAAAATTTCAGAGAATCTACGATTTTCCATGATAAATTAGGGTAAATTTTCATTTTCCTTAAGAAAAAGAAATGTACAAATCGATGATTTGCTAATAGCAGAAAATCATTTTAAAAGCATTTGCTGCTCCTTGATTGATCAAAGATCAAATGAACTTTGATAATCCTAAATCGGATGCTGCCTGTTGGCTCCCATACATTGTTTTTTAATGTGTCTTAAAATTAAGTTAATCCAAAAAATGCTGAGGCCGCATATTTGCAAAAAGTGAAAAAAAATTTGTCTTTAGAACCACTGATCAGAATCTTTTGATAATTGGAAAACAGAATCCATAAGGGATTCACGTGCAAATGTGTTCAAATTAATATATATTAATATTTGGGCTCAGCACAGGAGCCTGAATAATTAACTTAGGGCAATATGGGGTTTAAGCTTTAAAAATCCTCTTCTTCAGATATAACAGTCCGATTCTTTTGATATTTGGTATACAACATCTCTAGGTGGGGTCAGATCAAAGTTTGTTCAAATTGAGACCCTCTGTTAATACTTGGTACTTGGGCTCCCTGTGTAACTTAGTGCAATATGGGGAATAATCTTCAAAAATCTTCTTCAGATCCACAAGTCAGATTCTTTTGATATTCTGGTATACAACACCTCTAACTGGAGGGTGTGGGAGGGGGGGGGGGGGCGGGGAGGGTCAGATTCAAATTTGTTCAAATCATGTCCCTGGGTCAATATTGGGGCTCCCCATTATAACTTAGTCCAATATGGGGAATAATCTTTAAAAATCTTCTTCAGATCCACTAGTCAGATTATTTTGATATCTGGTATACAACACCTCTAAGGGGGAGGGGGTCAGATTCGTGTTTGTTCAAATCGTGTCTCTGGGTCAATATTGGGGCTCCCCATTTTAACTAAGTGCAATATGGGGAATAATCTTTAAAAGTCTTCTTCAGATCCACTAGTCAGATTATTTTGATATTTTGATATTTGGTATACAACATCTCTGGGCGGGGGGAGGGGGGGGGGGCAGGCAGGCAGGCAGATTCAAGTTTGTTCAAATCGGATCCCTGGGTTGATATTTGTGCTCTTTATTGGAGCCCAAAGTTGAGCTTAGTGCAGTATGAGAAAATTTCTTTTAAAATCTTGTTCATTAAATCCATCAGTCAGAATCTTTTCATATTTGGTATACAACATCTCTAAGGGGGTCAGATTCAAGTTCGTTCAAATCGAGTCCCTGGGTTAATATTTAGGCTCCCTATGGAAGCCCGAATTGTAACAAAGTACCAAAAGAGGTAATTTCTTTAAAAATCTTCTTTTTCACATTCACCAGTCAGAATATTTTTATATTTGGTATACAGCATCTCTAGAGGTGTCAGATTCAATTTTGTTCAAACTGGGCCCTAGCGTTAATATTTGGGCTCTTTATTGGGGCCCGTAATTTATCTCAGTGCAATGTGAGAAAATTTCTTGAAAAATTTTCTTTGGATCCACCAGTTAGAATCTTTGTTTTATTGGTTTGTGACATCACTATGGGTATCAGATTCAAATTTGTTCAAATCGAATCCCTGCATTAATATTTGAGCTGTGCATGCTGGTCACTTACTGATACACTCATCTCTTTTGACAACTTGAGCCAGGTGAGCATTTTGGGCTCACTTGAGCCTCGGGTTTATTTCTTTTTCCAGCGTATTTGCAGTGTCTGCTGCTACCTGTCACTTACAAAGTTCACATTTGCACATTTTTTTATCAATTTGACCAAAATATGCAGCCCACAGGCTTTTAGATTTCCGATCCATCTTAATGAGTTGACTTTCTGTCAATTTTGCAGAAAATATACATACCGAAATCAGCATTATTAGCTTAACTTGACATAGTCAAGATAAGCTATTGCCATCACGTGTGTGGAAGTCTGTTAGTCTGTGAGTCAGTGAGTCTGTGACATCTGTTCACATTTTCCTTTAGCACGGGCAACACCCCGCAGTTCTTGTCTGATCGTCACGAAATTTCATATGCAGGTTTGGGGTAATGTCTAGATTAGAACGTCCCCTTTTGGTCGCGGTCGGGCAACCGGTATGGCTGCCCGCGCCCAAAAACTGAAAACCATTAGCACAGTCTACAGGTCGTATTTATGAAGGGATTTCATTGTAACTTGGTAGGATGCCTCTGTATAATGCCTAGAAGAGACCATCCCTTTTTGGGTATGATCTATCAGCCGTGATGGCTGCCCAAGCCCGAAACCCAAAAACTTTTAGCACAGTCTGCAGGTCATGTTTAATGTGGAGGGATTTCATTGTAACTTGGTAGGATGACTCCTTATGATGTCTGGATGAGAATTTCCCCATTTGGGCATGATCTGCCAACCGTGACGACTGCCCGAGCCCAAAACCCGAAAACCTTTAGCACAGTATACAGGTCATATTTATTGACGAATTTCATTGTAACTTGGTGAGTTGACTTCATACAATGTCTAGATGAGAAAGTCCCCTTTTGGACGTGATTGGGCAACTGTGATGGCTACAGGGGCCCGAAGCCCGAAAACCTTTAGCACAGTCTAGAGGTCATATTTATGAAGGGATTTCATTGTAACTTGGTAGAATGACTCCAAATAATGTCTAGATGAGAACGTCCCATTTTGATCGTGATCATGCAGCCTTGATGGGTGCCCGAGCCCAAAAACCTTTAGCATAGGCAAAAGGTCATATTTATGGAAGGATTTCATTGTAACCTGTTAGGTTGACTCCATATAATGCCTAGATGATGACATCCCCTTTTGGTTGTGATTGGTCAGTGGTGATGGCTACAAGTGCCCGAAGCCTGAAAACCTTGAGCACAGTCTACAGGTCATATTTATGAAGGGATTTCATTGTAACTTCATAGGATCACTCCAGATGATGCCCAGATGAGATTGTCCCCTTTGGTTGCGATCATTCAACCATGATGGCTGCCCAAGCCCGAAGCCCGAAAACCTTTAGCACATTCTACAGGTCATATTTATGAAGGGATTTCATTGTAACTTGGTAGAATGACTCCAAATAACGTCTAGATGAGAACGTCCCATTTTGATCGCGATCATTCAGCCTTGATGGGTGCCCAAGCCTAAAAACGTTTAGCATAGGATGATAGGTAAAAGGTCATATTTATTAAAGGATTTCCTTGTAACCTATTAGGTTGACTCCATATAATGCCTAGATGATGACATTCCCTTTTTGTCGTGATTGGTCAGCTGTGATGGCTACAAGTGCCCGAAAACCTTGAGCACGGTCTACAGGTCATATTTATGAAGGGATTTCATTGTAACTTCGTAGGATCACTCCAGATGATGCCCAGATGAGATTGTCCCCTTTGGTTGTGATCATTCATCCATGATGGCTGCCCAAGCCCGAAGCCCGAAAACCTTAAGCACAGTCTACAGGTCATATTTATGAAGGGATTTCATTGTAACTTGGTAGGTTGACTTCATATAATGTCTAGATGAGAACAGCCCCTTTTGGACACCATTAGGCAACTGTGTTGGCTACAGGGGCCCAAAGCCCAAAAATCTTTAGCACAGTCTACAGGTGATATTTATGAAGGGATTTCATTGTACCTTGGTAGGACTTGGTTGCGATTGCGATGAGAATGTCCCCTTTTGGACATGATTGGGCAACTTTGACGGCTAAAGGTGCCCGAAGCCCAAAAACCTTTAGCATAGGCAAAAGGTTATATTTATAGAAGGATTTCATTGTAACCTGTTAGGTTGACTCCATATAATGCCTAGATGATGACATCCCCTTTTGGTTGTGATTGGTCAACTGTGATGGCTACAGGTGCCTGAAGCCCGAAAACCTTGAGCAGAGGGATTTCATTGTAACTTCGCAGGATCAATCCACATGGTGCACAGATGAGTTTGTCCCCTTTGGTTGCGATCATTCAACCATGATGGCTGCCCGAGCCTGGAGCCCGAAAACCTTTAGCACAGTCTACAGGTCATATTTATGAAGGGATTTTTCATTGTAACTTGGTAGGTTGACTTCATATAATGTTAGATGAGAACGTCCCCTTTTGGACACGATTGGGCAACTGTGACGGCTTCAGGGGCCCAAAGCCCGAAAACCTTTAGCACAGTCTACAGGTCATATTTATGAAGGGATTTCATTGTAACTTGGTAGGATGACTCCAAATAATGTCTAGATGAGAACATCCCATTTTTGTCATGATCATTCTGCCTTGATGGGTGCCCGAGCCCAAAAACCTTTAGCATTGTAACTTGTTAGGTTGACTCCATATAATGCCTAGATGATGACATCCCCTTTTGGTTGTGGTTGGTCAACTGTGATGGCTACAGGTGCCTGAAGCCCGAAAATCTTGAGCACAGTCTACAGGTCATATTTATGAAGGGATTTCATTGTAACTTCATAGGATCACTCCAGATGATGTCCAGATGAGAATGTCCCCTTTTGGTTGCGATTATTCAACCATGATGGCTGCCCAAGCCTAAAGCCCGAAAACCTTTAGCACAGTCTTCAGATCATATTTATGAAGAGATTTCATTGTAACTTGGTAGGTTGACTTCATGTAATGTCTAGATGAGAACAGCCCCTTTTGGACACCATTAGGCAACTGTGTTGGCTACAGGGGCCCAAAGCCCAAAAATCTTTAGCACAGTCTACAGGTGATATTTATGAAGGGATTTCATTGTACCTTGGTAGGACTTGGTTGCGATCATTCAACCATGATGGCTGCCCGAGCCTGGAGCCCGAAAACCTTTAGCACAGTCTACAGGTCATATTTATGAAGGGATTTTTCATTGTAACTTGGTAGGTTGACTTCATATAATGTTAGATGAGAACGTCCCCTTTTGGACACGATTGGGCAACTGTGACGGCTTCAGGGGCCCAAAGCCCGAAAACCTTTAGCACAGTCTACAGGTCATATTTATGAAGGGATTTCATTGTAACTTGGTAGGATGACTCCAAATAATGTCTAGATGAGAACGTCCCCATTTGGTCGCGATCATTCAGCCTTGATGGCTGCCCGAACCCCAAACCCCAAAACCTTTATCATAGTCTATTGGTCATATTTATGGAAGGACTTCATTGTAACCCGTAAGTTTGACTCCATATAATGCCTAGATGATGACATCCCCTTTTGGTCGTGATTGGTCAACTGTGACGGCTTCAGGGGCCCGAAGCCCAAAAACCTTGAGCTCAGTCTACAGGTCATATTTATGAAGGGATTTCATTGTAACTTTGTAGGATCACTCCAGATGATGCCCAGATGAGAATGTCCCCTTTTGGTTGTGATCATTCAACCCTGATGGCTGCCAGAGCCCAAAGCCCAGAAACCTTTAGCACAGTCTACAGGTCATATTTATTAAGGGATTTCATTGTAACTTGGTAGGTTGACTTCATATAATGTCTAGATGAGAATGTCCCCTTTGGACGCAATTGGGAAACTGACGGCTACAGGGGCCCGAAGCCCGAAAACCTTTAGCACAGTCTACAGGCCATATTTATGAAGGGATTTTAATGTAACTTGATAGGATGACTCGTTTTGGAATAATTTCACTGTAACTTGGTAACTTTTGTTGATATACGTTAACTGTGAGGGCCACATACATTAACTGTGAGGTCATATTAACCCAACCTTCAGCTCTCTAGTACAGTGTACACCTCATATTATTTTTATCATAAACATAGCATACAGGGAACAGAAATGAACATATTCCCAATTATCACAATTCTTGTCTTATTTCATAATCCTTTCATAAACATTGAACATTGTCCTTTTCATCAAACACAACACACAAGTTAAGCTACAGTGTCATTGACACTTTCATTTTGATTTGGTTTTGGTATGGTTTTCGGTATCCCTGTAATGCCGAAACTATACCAAAAATTTGTTATCCCGTCCAGCACTATGTTGTGTCTGTGACCCAGTAGTTGCACACTATGGCCTGCAAATGTCAGGAAAAGGTGTTGGCCTTATTGATGTTGATGTATCACTAATTGTTTCTGGATATCATCCTTCATGAGAACTGGGTGTAACAAAATTCTCTTCACAGGCATTGCTGATTTATATTCTCCAATTAGACTGATGTCAAGAAGGGGAGGGGTGTTGTTAAAGGGTAAATTTTTTGAGCAGACAGGTCTTTCACTTGAAGTGCCTGTAAATTTTATTGCTACGCAGGATGGCTGTTGAACTTTATTTGTGGGGGAATATAAGTATATCAATACAAATAAAGAAGTAGAGAGGACATGAGAGGGCGATGCTAATACATGCTGACTTAGTTATCCTCTGGTTATAACTGAAATGTGCATGCTGTATGCTAGTGGAGGAAAATATTTATCCTCAAATGTAATCAGCTGTTATGTGACATAGCTGTAACAGGAACAGGCTGATTGTGAACAAGATAATAAGATAGCTAATAAACTGACTAAAAGGTCAAAACTGTTCAAACCATAGGATGGTGTACCAATGGGTAATAAAAATAATATTCTCAGGGGTTATCCTAAATTATTGTGTAACTAGAATGCAGGACTTAACTAGCCAGACTGGTATTGATCTTCTTCCTCTTTCTTCAGTGATATAAGCTTCAAAGTGACCTGGTCCTGGGGTGCCATGATCTGTCACAGGTAGAGGTAAAAAGGTTACTACTTTGATTACTGCATGGGATAACTGTTGAACTTTAATAGATATAATTATACAATCAATCTTAACCCTTTACCCAATGCAAACAAAATCAAAAGTTATGATTTTAAATATTTTTTCAAATTTTTCAAACAATTTCAACAAAATCATATCAGGTGACCCCTCAGTGGAATGAGCTCGTTCCAATGGCTGGTCACATGATATGGTTTTGTTGAAATTTGTTTGAATTTTTTTTTTTAAGCTTAATTTGAAAATTACGTTGGCGGATACAGCCGATTCATTAGGTACAGGGTTAAGGAAGTGAGATGTATACATGCAAGTTGTTTCTGGATGCCGTGGTTATGTTGGATGATAATTGCTTTGAATTTGCTTGTTATTTATAAATCTCATATATTGGTTTCCTGTTCACCTAATTTCATTATTTTATTTTTAGTTTTTCAAAGATTTTGCATTATATAAATTTTTAATGCAACTTTATTTATATCTGTATGGTTTCTCCTTTTCAGAATCCAATTATGAATCCTGAAGTTATAAAAGAGCACCCTACGGCGAGACAGGACCAAATTCTTCAGCAGCTAAATAGCTTGAAACAAAATTTAATGCAGAGACAAAGAGAACTGGAGACATGTATGTCTCCTAGTGACTTTGAATGAACATTTAGCAACAATCATTGAAATATGTTAGCATTTAGTCCTCAAAACAAACATGCAGTTTAATACTTTCCCTACTTTAAACTACTACCCTTTCAATATAATGTATTAAGTGGAACCCTATTAAATAAATAGTCACTTTACCAATGAAAATTATTCAATTAATAGGAGTATTCAATTAACAGGGATTGTGTCACATTCCTGTATTCTAGAGATAAAGTTAGCATTTATTCTATTATATCTTTTTTGACAGAGCTCCATGAGCTCTGGCAAACAAGATATAATAGATTAAATTCATGTATTGGAATGTACCAAGGCAAAATAGGTCTATAAACAAAGAAAATCTGGGGAAAGTCAGGGTAATTTCTCAACAGGTTACAAGATTTTTTCTTCAATTATCAGAAGTTTACTCTATAACCTATATTCAATTAACAGGTCAGATTTGTACTGGAGGTATGGTAAATGGTTTTGTGTTGGGAAATTATATTCAATTAACGGGGTTATCCAGTTAAGAGATAAGCAATTAAATGGGCTCAACTGCATATACCACTTGGATGAATCTTATCAAGTTTGTTGCTGGTTCTCATCAGGAAAGCAATAATAATCAACTTTCATTCTCACAAAATGTTCATTTGATTCTTGGAATAGATGCTGAAAGTGCCATTAAAGGCTTGGGGAATTCTGCTTACTTGTTGATCTGTGATAATAAGGTAACACATTGATTTAGCACTAGTGTCTAGTGATATCGCATCTACCTATACAGGTAGCTAAGACTTTATTAGAGTCCACTGCAAAGGTACTGTACATTTCATCACCAAGACCACCAAAAGCCCATATGTGGAAATTAGAACGAGTCCCTTAAGTTTTAAACTTCAGTTACTTTATACATATAAGGTTTGTCTTTTGCAATGGAATATGTACTGGTTGTACTGACAAGGGTATAACAGTTTTCTCAAAATTTCCGAGGGAGAAGTTTATGAGAATTAAAACTGATTCTTGTAAATCAGGACAAATTTTGATGCCTGCTGGTTGGGGTCATGTTTCATTTTTGGTATGAAATTAGCCTTGTATTATTACAGCCAAACATATATTTTCCATAGGATTGTTTTTTTTTGTTCTAAGAGGTTAACCCTTTACATAACAACAGTTAGCACTGTCATGCATTATTCCAAAAAAATTTTGCTCTCATATTTTAGTATTTTTTTCAATTTTTGCCTCAAAAATATAGTTCATAATCCTACATTAAAAAGAATGGTCTTATGCTATGTTTTCAAGGTACAAAAAGAAACTTTTTACAATGGCACAGCAAGGGACTGAATCCATGCCAAGAGATTATCTTTCATCTCCTACTGCCTAAAGAAACATTACTCACAGTGGTTGAATGGTGTGAATGGTTAAGAATAGTTTTTTCTAGGCAGTTGGTGCATTAGGCAAAGGGGCTAACTCTCACTGAATATGTACAATATACAATGGCATTGGCATAAAACATGTAGAATGATTGTTAGAGAGATGCAAAAATAAAAATAACTAATTCATTTTTTGATTCTTGTGCACTTTTAACATCAAACACATTTTTAGTCAGTACAGTTCATCTATGCCTCTTTAACTCTTAACTGTCAGGTGATCTTTTTATACATTTTTGCCACACTGTGACAGTTACATTTTGTAACTTGGTAGTTGTGCCTAGACAGGCAGCCAAGATGTGGCTAGAAACAGCTGCCAGTGTTATAAGGATGTACTTTGCAAGTTTTCCAAATGACTGCCTGTTGTAGCACTTGTTCCAAGGCAGTAAAAAAGACCAAAAATGGGTATGGGTATGGGTCTTTGTGATTTCCTTGTAAATTTCTGTGCAGTTATTCAATTTCTCCATCTCTAACTCAATAGTTAAGTCTTCTGATCTGCTTTCCAACTTGCAATCAGGCCTGAAAATAAGTAGTCTGACATTTGCAAAATGAGGTCCACAGCAGGTGAATTTGATGATGCTATTCCATACAGTGGGTCAATTTATCCTCTGGGTACTTCTTTCTATTTAGTTTTGAGACCCTGATTCAGATTGAGGTTCACAGATGGTAAATTTAGTGATGCTACCCTGCTCTGCAGGGTAGCATCACTAAATTCACCATCTGGGGACCTCATTTTGCAGATGACAGCCTGCTTATTTTCTGGCTTGCTTGCAATCAGAAGCAAATTGCACAATGGTCTCTCATATTATGAGCTCAATGAGCTCGTTCTAATGAGGGGTCATAAGCTGTGTTTTGGGGATAAAAAACTGAAAAAATAATGAAATTGGATAGTATTTTTTGGAAATAGTGCTGGCCAGTTTTGGTGGTTACATTGGGTAAAGGGTTAATGATAGCCTTGTACATTTCACATTTGGTCCCAAAGTTAAATATGCTGTAATAAGAAGAACTTATTGAACTGATCATTATCTTACTAATGAATACTTCCTTTTGAAACAAATTCTGGTATAACTGCGATGTCCCACTGAAAAAAATCGGATTTGCCCATAAGTTTGTGTTCAAATTTTGGAGAAGAACCACAATCACTTAATATCTGCATAGAATTGTTTTACTAGGTTGATATGAAGAGTTAAAAAATTATATAAATCTTTGTTTTACATTTACAGTATGCATATTCTGCACAAGCAGTACTCTTCAAAATGACATATGCAGATGATAAAAGGATATTAAGCTCCGTCCTTTGTGTTTTTAGCTCACCTGACTTTCAGTCAGGAGAGCTATAGTGATCACTCACCGTCTGTCGTCCGTCGTCCGTGAACATGGTGTTTGCATTTTCTCCTCCCAAACCGCTGAACCAATTTAATTGATATTTGAGATAATAGTTTGTTATGACATCGCAATTTGATTTTGTTTAAATCAAGTTGCCTCGCCCATTGGTTGGGCCACACCCAAAAAGTGTGCTGAAATCTTAAAAAATCTTCTTCTCATGAACCAGCAGTAGCAGAGACTTGATATTTGGTGTGCAGCTTCCTTTTGAGGTGTAGACTCAGATTTGTTCAAGAGAAGTTTGTGGGGCTATATTTGGCGTTGTAATGGGAGGGGGAAGAATATTTGCCCCTCCCAAAATTTCTATTTTCCAAACCGAGAGGCAGATTTGGACCAAATTTGATATGAGGGCTTATTGGGTCATAATTACTTAATTTATGCAAACATTTTTTTTCCCGACGCCCCATGGGAACTGCATGAGCTAAAAATAGAAAAAATTAAAACGCCCATATCGCCAAAACTACACGGCACTGAGAATATTTTTATACTGTACCAATGACCCAGACATAGCTGGTGCTAACTCTAAAAAATCTAGGGCCAAACACAAATTTTGCCCCCCAATCCCCAAAATTTGCATCTAAAACCAAAAGAAATCATGTCCTAAAGGACCTCCATACTTTGCCCTTACTGCGCATGCGCAGTGTCAAGGACGTTCCGAAATTGGCGCCAATTATCATTCTCTGTTTGGCCCTTCATCAGCCAACATCTCACTGATCTTTGTGCTTGTAAATCTCAGTTTAAAGGATGCCAGACACGTAATTATTGGAGAAATGGTGATTCTAAGGAGGATATAGAAGGAGGAGAGGAAAAAGGAGTGACAAAAATAATCAGGGCTGTACTTAAAATTTTTTATGAAATTATGTTAAGTTGCCTATTTTCGAGGCATGGGCCTGTTGTTGTCATTCTTGCTTTAAAGTTGCACTGCTTATTCAGTGTTTCCTCTCCCCTGGTCTTCTAAGTCCCCCCTTGCTATTCTCCCATGCTTTTGGCATATTTTTGAGAAAGATCATTTCTAAATTCTCTTGGGAGAGTTAGCGTGGTTACAGAATGAATTCTGTTATTTTCCCAATAGTTACGTTTTCACCCATGGGTGTATAAACGTTGTGTTCTGCATCTTCCATCTGATGTTCTGCAGATTCTCCCCTGGGAATCTCTGTCTTGCATCAGATAGAGTGTAATTTTGATGACTGATTTCGGGCCAGTATTGTCAGTGCCTGGAGTAATGTTTTCTGGTGTTTTTACACTGTTTGTTTACATTGGCTACAGTCTCTTTTGAGGGGGGCTGTTTGCCTTTGGAGTAGTTTATCTCTCTATAAGATACATTATTATTATCCGTAAGTGTTGCATTAATTATTTAATATAATTTTAAAATTTTTGACCACACCTAGCCTTGGGATCCATTGGGGCTCAACGTTACTTTTCAGAAACTTGGGCTTCGCTGAAAAAATATTTTTCAAAAATTATTTTGATTTTCAATTGTTTTTTCATTATTAATGGATCATGTTATTATGTATCTTTGTGTCTAGGGGTTTGTGCAAGTACTAGGACTTGTTGTTGACTTTTCACAATGAAAGGATATTGTTCAAATTGTAATAGGAAGAAATCTTCCTCTGACTTTCATGATCATTGTATTAATTGTAGTCAGTGTACTTGCACTAATCCCTGTTCTATATGTCAATATTGGGATGACAAAGATTGGAAACGTGTGTCACGATATGTTGTTAGTGGAGAAAGGGCTATGCCGGCTCTTTCTCCGCAGGGTCACTCTACTCTATCAGTTCTATTTCAGAGGAACAAGAACAGGGTGATGTTTCCATGTTATCTTCCGCAAGTGCGTTTCCGTCGTCACAAATGAATACAGAGCTAGCGGCAAAAGTGCTCATGGAGATAAGACAAATGTCGTCCGCTAGCTCGCCCGGTGTAGCGTCCATTCACCGAATGGTTCGGCAGCTGGGTTCGTCCAATGCGGTCCAGGAGGAAATGTTGGGTGATGCGAGCACTATAAACATTCAACGTGCACACCCAGTGACGGCGGATAGTAGGAGAGATCGGAGGAAGCCTTCGAGTCCAGTTCCTAGCTCGACCAGGTCCAGCCGGGCCGCGAGCGAGAGAGGCCCCTCTCTCGTACAACAACATCTGGGACCAGATGTTGTGGTACAAAATGTGTCGCAAGCGGAGCACACGTCCATCGCTCGGGACGCTCCGTTGTATAGGCAGTCCGCGGAGACTGCTCAGGCTTCTTCCTCTCACCAGCGCACACGACCGCACCTTGGCTACGTGACCGCCGATATTTTACCAGCTTCGCCGATCAGGGATTCTTCGGCGACCAGGTCACGCCATCCGGTAGCCAGGGACACGAGGCCGGTGGACTCCGGACGTTCGCATAGGAAGAGTATGCGGGAGTCACCAGATGCGGAGCTGCCCTCGGCGAAGCAGCGAAAGACTGCGCCTCCGCAGGCCTCGATGTCGGACGTGCTTGTTCAAATAGCACAACTTATCGCAGCATCCCAGCAACCGACAGAAACGGTGTCGGATCGGGAATTATCCGACGGCGCTGGGTCGGTACGCTCCGCCAAAGCATCAGGGACGGACGATCAGGAGCATCATGAGGTCCGACCGGATGGTGAAAGGGATACGGATGACTTGGAGCTATCCCTTTCGGAACAACATAAAGCTGCCGTTGACTTCATCCGGCACTTCATTATAGCGTCATTGGACTCTGATTTCTTTGAGCGGTTCAGGGACATCGCTCCCGAGTTTCCGTCTCAGTCCAATAATGTTGCAAGAACATTTGAATTATTGAACGACGCTACATTCAAACTTGCTTCCAAATCAGGAAAAGCAGGTTTCTTGTCCGCCAATACTCTCAACCTGCCTTTCATTAATGCAAGGAATAAATTCGATACGGCAGGACAGGGTATCCCGAGAGTTCCTCTGCGTATGGACGACGAGGTGGAAGACTTAGAATTATCATTACCGTCGTCTGCGTCTATTCCAACCGCAGTGTTGGAGACGACTATTTCGTCTAACAGAGCCAGTTTAGATGCTTTATCTTACGCAGACCACCTTACTAAGGCGTTATCACTGCGTCTTCAAGGGAATGAATTCCAGGATATACAATCCTCTTTAAGACTTCTTTCAAGGGCAGTAGCTTATTCCACATGTAACTCCGCCCTTTCAGTGGCAAACCTGGAGTTGGTTAGACGTGACGTAGCCCTAGCTACATCCACACTCATGGATAGTAAGGTGAAGAACTCTCTCAGAGTCGCTTCGGTCCCCGGAGAACTTCTCTTCGACGGCAAGCTTTCTGCAATTTATGATAAAATTACTAAGAAAGCTTCGGATTCTCTGCTGTTCAAATCTGCTTCTAAGAAGTCGGACACGGCAGATAAGAGTAAGACAGGCACTTCTGGGTCTAATGCGCCCAAGAGAGGTTCCTATAGCGGTTCCGGTGCGTCCTCTTGGTCTTATTCAAGAGACCGTCAAGGCAGCGACTCACGTGCGGGAAGTCCTTCGGGCCGGGACAACCGGTCGGACGCCCCGAGGTCGACGGGATGAGGTGCGGGTCGTGGAGGACGTGGTTTCTCCTACCGCAGGCCTCGCAGGTCCAAGAGGTGATGGCTTCAACCTCTATCGCGTGCCGGTTGGCGGAAGGTTGTCGAGTTTTTCACAAAAGTGGGCGTTGATTACGGACGACCCTTGGGTGAGAGGGGTGATTTCGGAAGGTCTAAAGATATCCTTCAAACGAAAGCCTCCTTTAACTCGAAGTCCAAAATGGACTCAACTTCCGTCAAATCCGCAGAAAAGAGACGCTCTGTTATCAGAGGTGCAGTCTCTTTTAATGAAGAACGCGGTAGAGGTCGTAGAAAACCAGGAGACACCGGGATTCTACAGCCATCTGTTTCTGGTTCCGAAACCAGATGGCTCGTTCCGTCCAGTCATAGATTTGAGCTGGATAAACAAGCTGATCGTCGCTTCGAAGTTTTATATGGAGACGATTCGATCGGTCAGAGCGAGTATTTGGGTGAACGATTATGCAACAAGCATAGATCTCAAAGATGCGTACTTTCACGTCATGGTACATCCGACATTCAGAAAGTATCTACGCTTTGCAGTCCTAGGGGTGGTGTATCAATTCCGGGCGATGTGCTTCGGATTGAATCTAGCACCCTGGGCTTTCACTCGGGTAATGAACTCGGTAATGATGTATTTCCGAGCTCATTCGTCTGCGGTAACGTCGGCCTACCTGGACGACATTCT
Source organism: Pictodentalium vernedei (assembly GCA_031216915.1). NCBI lineage: Eukaryota > Metazoa > Mollusca > Scaphopoda > Dentaliida > Dentaliidae > Pictodentalium > Pictodentalium vernedei. The sequence continues at coordinate 585,364,984 of CM062296.1, forward strand.
TCAGAGGTACGGCAACAAGTTAACGCTTCAGAACGATGTGCAGAATCTGCTTCTATTGCTCCGACGTCTCGGTTTTATAATAAACGAGGAGAAGTCGGATCTGGTGCCGTCCAAGTCATTCACACATCTGGGAATGAGCTTCGAGATGCCCAACAATCTCGTTCGTCTGCCGTTAACCAGAGCGAAATTAGTCAGTTGTTACGCTCGCTATTGTCTGCACGCAGACAAAGTCACAGCGAGGGAGTTCATGAGACTGATAGGTCTGTGCGGAGCCGCTGCGGATCTCATTCCGATGGGGCGGTTACGCACGCGTCCTCTCCAAATTTTCTTGACTCAGAATTGGAGTGTGAAAATTCATTCGCTCGACATAGACGTTCTCTTGTCAGATCAAGTGAAATGAGAGATTCAGACTTGGGCAAACATTCAGTGGTTAACTCAGGGAGTTCCGCTGCAGTTGCCGGATCCGAGTTTTACCATTATGACGGATGCCAGTCAAACAGGTTGGGGTGCATCATTGATCCCAACGGATTCGAGATGCCAGGGTCTTTGGGATCCGCAATTCCTGGGCAAGCACATAAACATCAAGGAAATGATGTCAATTTGGCTTACGTCATTGGATGGACATTATTCACAATGCTCATGTCCAAATCCTATCCGACAATACGACAGTAGTGGCGTATATACGGAATCAGGGAGGCACTCATTCAATTCCGTTGTTCAATCTAACGGAAAGAATCCTTCTGTTTGCTCTAGAACATCAAGTTCTTCTTTCGGTCCGTCATATACGGGGTCGTCTGAACGTACTAGCAGACTCCCTTTCACGAAAGGGTCGCTTGTTGCCGTCGGAATGGACTCTCAACAAACAAGTATTCAATCAGATTTGCTACCAATGGGAACGGCCAATGATGGACTTATTTGCGACACATCTCAACAATCAGTTGCAGACGTATGTGTCTCCGTGCCCAGATCCAAGAGCATTTGCAGTAGACGCTCTGTCGATCCCTTGGGACGGGATGATAGGATATGCATATCCTCCAGCGCCGTTAATTCAGCAAGTATTGCTAAAGATAAAACAATCTCAATGCAAGATTCTGTTGATAGCATCTCTGTCTCCACAGAGACCGTGGATAAATCTACTCAGGTGTCTGTTGTGGGACCTACCGCGAAAGCTTCCTCCACGGGAGGATCTTCTTTCGCAGGGGAAATCGCGTCAACTCCATCACAACCCGCAAGGTCTCAACCTTCACGTTTTTCCGCTGTGCGGTCCTTCTTGCATGGCAAGCACTTTACAGGACGAGCAGTGGGCGCGATTTCTAACTGTAGGAGGACCTCCTCTTCGCTAAACTATGCGGCTAAGTGGAAGGTTTTTCGTCGTTGGTGTAGGGATCATTCTGTTGATATTTTTGATCCCTCCATACCAGACATTGCAAACTTTCTAGTATACTTGTTTGACGAAATCAAACTGCAGCCTGTTACTATTAAGGGTTATAGGTCTATGTTATCTGATACCTATGCACATCATGATAGTTTACAAATTGGATCTAATGTCTCTTTATCTAAGTTAGTTAGAAACTTCTCGATAAATAGACCCAGAACTCTTAGGTTAATTCCTAAGTGGAATTTAGCTTGGGTTCTTCTTAAACTGAAGGAAAAGCCATTTGAACCTCTTGGGACAGTAGATTTCAAATTCTTGTCTTATAAGACAGCTTTTCTCTTAGCTTTCTCTTCTGCTAGAAGAGTCAGTGAGCTTCATGCACTGTCGGTGGATGATTCTCACTATCGTAGTGTCGGGAACACTATCACCTTCACTACTAATGTGGGATTTTTAGCTAAGAATCAGTCTCCTAATAAATATCCGGAACCTATTGTTATTAAGGCTCTTCTGTCTTCAGACGGGCGTAGGCCTTTACTCTGTCCTGTTAGAGCGTTACGTATCTATAAACAGAGATCTCAGTTTATCAGAAAGGGACGAAAACGTTTCTTTCTGTCTCTGATGCCTAATAGAAAGGACATTTCGGTCCATTCTATTGCTAGATGGATTCAATTAACTATCCGTACTGCTTATGAAAATTTATCTTCTTCTCAGCAGTCTGTGCTTAAGATTTCGGCTCATGAAGTAAGAGCTCTTTCTACTTCTTGGGCTTACGCTAATAGTATTGCTATTACAGATTTAATGAAGGCTGCTTATTGGTCTCAGCCATCCACATTCACGAATTTTTATCTCAGAAATATTGAGTCCATTTCTGGAGACCTGCATTGTTTAGGTCCGTTATCTGTTGCTCAGAATGTCGTCCACTAAACAGTTGCAACTATAGTTATGCAGGCTTTCTGTTCCGGAAGTGACTCCGTCCGGCTGCCCTCTTCGCTCTGGGCTATTCGACCCAGGGCAAGGGGAAGGTTGGGGGGAGGGTGTTCCCTTAGGTCACCTGCTTTATAGTGAAAAACAAGGGAATGCCTCCTCCGAAGTCAGTATTTCTGAGTCGTTTCCGGGATGGTTTTAAAGTGTAATATTAATGTTAAAATTCATTCATGTCATATTTTTAAAGTGTAGCTCGGTGTGAAGCATTTGTATATGTCAAGTGTCAAACGGGCGTTAATATACAATCCTCGGACACTTTTAAAGAATATAAAGAGTCTCAATTCTCTGGACTAACTTTATTTATTGGCTTACTTTAAAAATAATTAATATAAAGGGTTATACTGGATGTTAATAGAGAACATGAATGTTATTGTGCTCAATTATGAGGGTGTTGTATCTTTCTAATTTAACATAAAATAAGAAAGATACATGTAAAGCCTAATACTCCTTTTCTCCTTGAGGGGTTGACTCTATATTATATAGTTGAGCTTATTGGATTTTCCTCTATGTCCTAGGCCCTCCAGCCTTTTTACTATTCAGCTATGTCTGGGTCATTGGTACAGTATAAAAATGTTAAAAAATTTATAGTAATTTATATATTTTTTATACTTACCAATGACCCAGACGGGGATGGCCCTCCCATGAGTTGGGAACTCTTACCTCCCCGCTGAGGACATAGCGCTGACCAGGCACTGCTTGTAAGAATGATAATTGGTGCCAATTTCAGAACGTCCTTGACACTGCGCATGCGCAGTAAGGGCAAAGTATGGAGGTCCTTTAGGACATGATTTCTTTTGGTTTTAGATGCAAATTTTGGGGATTGGGGGGCAAAATTTGTGTTTGGCCCTAGATTTTTTAGATTTAGCACCAGCTATGTCTGGGTCATTGGTAAGTATAAAAAATATATAAATTACTATAAATTTTTTAACTTTTATTTGATGTGAAGCTTCCTTAGGACCAACAGAATGGAATGATTAAAAAAATTGTTATTGGTTTTTGTTGAGGTACTTTTCTTGGACTTTGAAAAAGTGCTGAGTCAGCATTTTTCAACACTGTGGGTAATGGGAAAAACATATAAGACTACTTTTCTCCCAAACCACTGCTCCAAAAGCTTTCAAATTTCACATATAATATCTTTGGAAGATTGTTTCACAGGTTTATTGAAAGCAATTCCCTGGGTCCATATTTGGGCTGTCTGTGGGAGCCCAAATGTTTAAATTAATGCAGTATGAGGAATGTTTTTTAAAAATCTTCTTCTTCAGATCTACCAATAAGAATCTTTTGATATTTGATATGCAGCATCCTTAGGGGGGTGAGATTCAAGTTTGTTCAAGCCAGGTCCCTGGGTTCATATTTAGGCTGAAAATTTGGGGTCCAGTTGGGGACTTAGAAATTTTGGACCAAAAAATCTGGAATTTTTTTTTGGTTTTTTTATGCGTTTCGGTCAATTTTAAGACAAAATTTTTTTTTTTTTTTTTTTACACTGAAAATTTGGGGTCCAGGTGGGACTTAGAAAATCCGGAAATTAGTTTTTTTGTTTTTTATGCGTTTCAGTCAATTTTAAGACAAAAATAGTTTTTTTTTTTTACACTGAAAATTTGAGGTCCGGGTGGGACTTAGAAGATTTTGGACCAAAATCCAGAAATTAGTTTTTTTTGTTTTTTATGCGTTTCGGTCAATTTTAAGACAAAATTTTTTTTTTTTTTTACACTCAAAATTTGAGGTCTGGGTGGGACTTAGAAAATTTTGGACCAAAATCTGGAATTCTTTTATTTGTTTTTTATGCGTTTCGGTCAATTTTAAGAAAAAAAAAATTTTTTTTTTACACTGAAAATTTGAGGTCTGGGTGGGGCTTGGAAAATTTTGGACCAAAACCAGAATTTTTTTTTTGTTTTTTTTTATGCGTTTCGGTCAATTTTAAGACAAATTTTTTTTTTTTTTTTTTTTTACACTGAAAATTTGAGGTTCGGGTGGACTTGAAAATGGGGACCAAAATCCAGATTTTTTTATTTTGTTTTTTATGCGTTTCAGTCAATTTTAAAATTTTTTTTTACACTGAAAATTTGGGGGCCTGAGGGACTTGAAAAATTTTGGACCAAAGTCTGGAAATTAGTTTTTTGGTTTTTTATGCATTTCGGTCAATTTTAAGACAACAAAATTTTTTTTTTTACACTGAAAATTTGGGGTCTGGGTGAGACATAGAAAATTTTGGACCAAAATCCAGAATTTTTTTTTTGTTGTTTTTTATGCTTTTCGGTCAATTTTGAGACAACAAATTTTTTTTTTTTTTACACTGAAAATTTGGGGTCTGGGTGGGACTTTTGGACCAAAATCCAGAAATTAGTTTTTTTGGTTTTTTATGCATTTCAGTCAATTTTAAGACAACAAAATTGTTGGTTTTTTTACACTAAAAATTTGGGGTGTGGATGGGACTTAGAAAATTTTGGACCAAAATCCAGAATTTTTTTTTTTTGTTTTTTATGCGTTTCAGTCAATTTTAAGACAAAATTGTTGTTTTTTTTTACACTAAAAATTTGGGGTCCGGGTGGAACTTAGAAAATTTCGGACCAAAATCTGGAAATTATTTTTTTTGTTTTTTATGCGTTTCGGTCAATTTTAAGACAAAAAAAAATTTTATTTTTTTTTTACACTGAAAATTTGAGGTCCGGGTGGGACTTGGAAAATTTTGGACCAAAATCCAGAATTTTTTTGGGTTGTTTTTTATGCATTTCGGTCAATTTTAAGACCCGAAAAATTATTTTTTTACACTGAAAATTTGGGGGCCGGGTGAGACCGGAAATTAGTTTTTTGGTTTTTTATGCATTTTGGTCAATTTTAAGAAGAAAAAAAATTTGGGGCTGAAAATATTTTGTTTGGGATTTCGAAAATTTCCAAACAAAAATTTTAAAAAATCTGTTTTTTATGCGTTTATCTCAATTTTGGGACATAAAAGTGCAGGAACTGAAAAGTGAAGGAAAAATCCTGTGTATTGTGTGGGCACAACTGCTTCATCTAGTTGGTATAAGCTTTTCTTAGGAGGGGCGTATGCAGCTTATTCAAATTAAGTCCCTGGTTTGATATCTAGACTACCATGTCAGGTGAGCGCCCTCAGGCCCCCTGGGGCCTCTTGTTATTACAGTTAATGTTTGTTTTATTGAAAATTTCATTAAAGCAAACTTTTGATGCACTCTATATTTTTTTGTCAACTAAAATTTTGGACAATTCTGATATTGACTCATTTTGGTGTTGGCACAGTATGAGATCATCGTTCAGTGGCTGTTACGGATAGTATTGAGTCTATAAATTACTTACTCATGATGTAAATATATATGGTCATTGATATTCAAATTCAAACCCTTTTATGTGCTACTTTTTTGATTTCATGTTTTGTAATGTTTATTTTCATGCTGCTCATCTGCGTGTATTTTGCAAATAAATTGTCCTATCTTATCTTATCTGTAAGAGCATATCATCAGCCTAATTAAAGGGGCATTATTAGGTTGTGCTCGCTATTCTTGGCTTAACTGATCGGCTGTCATTTTGAAATAGTTTATATAGTTCCCCCAAAAAAACTGCTACGAAATACCTTTAAATTAACTTTTGCTGAAATTTCAGACAATATTTAAATTGAGTTTTAAATTGTTTTTCAAAGCAAAAACAAGTAGATTCTACTTTCCACAACTCAGTATTTGGTTTTCTTTGTTTTCTCAACAGGAAATAACATTTAAGATTTTTATTTGCAAACATTTTTTTGGCTTCTTTGTGTCCAATGTTGGAGTGAAGAAGAGAAAATGTACTCTTTTTTTACATACACTATCGTGCAAAATTATCTCTTTGTTGGTCAATGGGTTATGGAATAACCCTTTAGATGACTGTATATTATTTTAGATGACATATATATTATGTTATTTTATAACTACCAACATGCCAGTTTATTTAATTGTTATCCAGTACAACATTTACTGGTACTCAAGTGATAACACATTTTTATTAAATTTTCATTAATATTTCTTGCCCAAACAAACTAAACAAACAAACTAAAAGTCAGGGTGAGCTTTAGAGATCACTCACTGTCAGTCATATGACATACATCAGTCATCCATGAACATGGTGTTCCAAGATTTCTCCCAAACCTCTGGACTAATTTCAGTTAAATTTTAGTTGATTGTTCATTCCGACATCTATTTTTGATTTTGTCCAAGTTAACTTGCTTTGTACATACCGATGGGGTGAGGGAAAATGCTCACAAATTTTTAAAAAAGCTTCTCATGAAACAATGGGCTCCTTATGGGGGCCCTGAATATTAACTTAGTGCAATATGAGAAATCATCTTTAAAAATCTTCTTCAGATCTATCAGTCACAATCTTTTGATATTTGGTAGACAATATCCTTAGGGTGGTCAGATCTAAGTTTGTTCAAACCAAGTCACTGAGTTAATATTTGCGCTCTCTGTTGGAGCACAAATTTTAACTTAGTCCAGTTCAGTATTAGGAATAACCATCAAAACCCATCTTCTCCAGAACCGCAAGTCAGAATCATTTAATATATGACATACAGCATCTTCACAGTGGTCAGATTCAAGTTTGTTCAAATCAAGTCCCGCTGTTAATATTTGGGCTTTCTATGAGATCCTGATTTTTAGCTTAGTGCAATGTGATGAATATTGTTTTAAAATCTTCACCAGAACCACCAGTCAGAAACTTCTTGCATTTGCTATACAGCATCCTATGAGGAGTTTGATTCAAGTTTGTTCAAACGAAGTCCCTTGGTTAATATTTGGGCCTTGTATGGGAACCAAACTTTTAACTTGGAAATGAGAGATCTTAAAAAAATCTTCTTCTTCAGATCCACCAATCAGAATCTTTTGATATATCGTATACAGCATCCTTAGGGGAGTCAGATTCAAGTTTGTTCAAAGCAAGTCCATTGGTTAATATTTGGGTCACCAACGAGATCCAAAATTTTAACTTAATGCAAAATGAGGAATAATCTTTAAAAATCTTCAAATCTAGCAAGTCAGAATCTTTTGATATATCGTAAAGAGCATCCTCAGGAAGGTCAGATTTTGTTCAAATCAAGTCCCTGGGTTGATATTTGGGTTCCTTATGGGACATGAATTTTAACTTAGTGAATTATGGGGAATATTCTTTAAAAATCTTCTTCAGATCCATCAGTCAGAATCTTTTGATATTACAACATCATTACAGAGGTCAGATTCCAGTTTGTTCAATCAAGTCCTTGGGTTAGTATTTGGGCTCCCTGGGGTAGCCTGAATTCTAACTAAGTGCAATATGAGAAGTATTCTTTAAACATGCTTTTGTTCAGAACCACCAGTCAGAAACTTTTGGCATTTTATACACTGCATCTCTAAGGGAAACCAAATTTCAACCTGGTACAATATGAGGAATATTCTTTAAAAATCTTCTTCTCGAGAACCTCAGCTAGAATATTTTTCATTTATGATACATTCCATCCTAAGAGAAGTCGGATTCAGGTTTGTTAAAATCAAGTTCTTAGGTTAATATCTGTTTATACCATGTTCACATATGTTACTACCTGTGGAAAGCCTATATGTTAAATTTTAGCTTTTAACCCCCACTACCAGTGTACATCTTCTACTGCAAGGAAAACTTTTTCAGTGGAAATTGCATTAAAAACATTTACTCCTACTGTAGGTATTACATTCAACTTGACTTTTGACATGACCCAATTTGCCGACTTAGATACATTCACACTTCATGATATTTCATTCAAACATGATATTTTGCAGCTCTGTCTACTATGTGCAATGACTTATTAAGTTTAAAATACCTACAATTAAATATTTAAAATAAAATTTAAGAATTGTTAATAATAATTTGAGTGAAAAAGCAAGGTAATTTCAATCAACTTTGATGATGTGTCTAGATGTCCATTAAGTATTCACGTGAAGCCAGAACTACTACTGACCACTGGCACAGATGTAAACAAATCAAACCCATGTGTTTGCAATAGAAAGTATCGTTTTTTCTCCATTTTAAGTGACAAAGTTGATTATTTATTAAGAGCATGGTATAAATAAAACAGATTGTTAGATTTAAACCACTCGGAGAATAAGGTTTTAACCATGAGGCTCTGCAAATCGGTACTAGGGCCAGAAATTAGATTTAAACCACTCGGAGAATAAGGGTTTAACCACTCGGCAGAGCCTCATGGTTAAAACCCTTATCCTACTCACGGTTTAAGTCTGATTACCAGCCCTAGTACCTTTTTATGTCTATATATTCCCTATTGGAGCTTGAAATTTAACTTAGTCCAGTGTGAGGAGTAATCTTTAAAAATCTGCTTCTTTAGATCCCATAATCAAAATCTTGATGTGGGTGTATGGGGGGTGGGGTGGGGTGGGGGTAGTTCAAGTTTGTTAATGTTAAGTCCCTATGTTGATATTTGGGCACCCTGGGTTTGCATTACTGGAAATCTGGGCATTACTTGTGCGGTAGCTTCTTAATACCAGAAAAAAATCATCTTACTTGAACAACAGGGTTAGGAATAATCCTGCCTTCATTCCTTTGCAGTGTTAACTAACCATAGATGCTAACTAAATCCTTCTTTAAACAACTTCATCAGGTGAGTGCCTCAGGGTTCATAGGGCCTGGCCTCTTGTTTTTCTTGTAGGAAACTATCAGGTGATTTTGTTTTGCTTGTTTCAATCTATGATGTCGAACTCAGAATAACAATTGTGCTCAAATCAAACCAGCCTTCTATTGATGAGTTAACCCATACCATCTGGTAGTGCCAAAGAATAATTTCTCCAATCACCTGCAATCACTGTTATTCTTTTGTTTAACTGAGAATTTAGCCAATTATATCTTGTTTGACAGGGCTCACTGAGCTCTGTCAAACAAGGTATAGTTGAGTAAATATCATACTGTATTATGGGAAATATTTGCTGCTGAAAACATGACCATTTGGACATCAGAGTGCAGAGGATTAATTGTGGTTTTCCTATATAACATGTGAATATTACGCATGCAATCCCCAAAGAAGCAACCCCATAAAGATGAGGTAGACAAAATTCTTACTGGAATAATAGGGCCCAGTAACCAATATCAGGTGTGAGAGTCCTCTGAAGTGAGTACTGGTAACATAATTATTAACAATTGACTGAACTTCACTTTATTCTGTCATGGTCATGATATAGGCATAGATACTGGAAAGAACCTTAAACATCAGTAAATAATATGATGACATCATGGTTTTTAGCTCAACTTTGACGTAGTCAAATTTGAGCTTATGCCATGGCCCGTCGTCTGTCTGTCTCTGTCAGCAATTCAATATGGCTCAGGCTAGAGGCTGTATTTATGAACCAATCTTTACATAACTTCTTGGGTACCTTTGTTATCACCGTGGGACGAGAACAAGTGTTTTTGGGTGCAGTCCGAAATTCAAGATGGCCACCAGCAGCCATTTTGTACCAAAATTAGTGCAATCAGTTTTTTGTACAGAACTTCTGTATGACAGTTCTGATTTGAATAAATGTTTGTATGAATGTTTAGTAACATGGAATACATCACATATAATGCAGGTTTTTTTCTCGTGCAGAAATTATGCAAATTAGGTGAACTTTGATTAATTCAGTGCTACTTATACACAGTAAGTACACATGTCAATACAGCTCGGGCGAGGAGCCATATTTATGAACCAATCTTCACAAAACTTCTTGGGTACCTGTGTTATCACTTTTGGACGAGAACGAGTGTTTTTGGGTGCGGTTTGAAATTCAAGATGGCTGCCGGCAGCCATTTTGTACCGAAATTAGTGCAATCAGTTTTTTGTACAGAACTTCTAGGACTACGTTTGTTATCATTATGGGATGGTAATGAGTGCTTTTGGGCTTGGATGCGTTAATATTTGGTGTTGTTTGGGGAGGGCTAACATTATTAGCACAACCCAGTTTTCTGTTTCCAATGAGAAAAATAAAACCTCCTCACCCGTGGGAACCCTATGAGCTAAAGATAAAAAATTCAAATACCTATATTTTAAGAAGGACTGGACAAATATTTATTAATTAGTAGGAATCAACCGTAAAAGGTTTGAATCAAACAGGCCAAAACAATTGCTAACATTTGGCTTATGATGCACCATACAAGGATCCCCATTGTTGCACCATACAAGGATCCCCATTGTAACATTAACCCCATGGAGATTTCTTTTCTAGTTTAGCATCTAACTGTCACCCACCTTTACGATACTTTACCTATTCATTTGTTACAGGCTATGGTCAGTATTTATGTACAGACCTTTACAATACTTTACATGTACCTTTGTTATCAGGTCATTACCTAGATGTGTGTCATTGCTGTGTCACATGCTATACATGTACATGTCTTACACAAGTTGAGCTACAGTGTCATTGACACTTTCATTTATTTTGCAATTTATGGGGTTTTTTGTCAAAAGATTATGTTTTGAATTTGTTATTGTTATTCCAAATTTTTTATATTTTGTAAACATTACTTTCTGTAAGTATGCATTTTGATGTAAAAATAATTATTCAAGCCTGTTCTATATTGAAACATTATTTATTAAAAGGCATACAGAAGATTTTATGTTTTTAGAAAGAAGGCAGATCTTGAGTTTCGAAATGGGTTCTGAATCAAAAACTAAACATTTTTACTCTGGTTTCCCATTTTGTTGTCTCGACAGAAATAAAAAAAAACAAGAAGTCATAACTGCTCTTCACATGAACACATTTCATATATATATATATAATACATATAACTACCCACACCCCTGCAGGGAAGAGATATGGTCAAGAGTTTGTACAGCCACCTGGGGAGCATGAGGCTGAGTAGGTAGAGGTGCAGGCTGCAAGCCGAAAGGTCCTCCATTCGAATTCCACCTGCGGCACCACATTGTGTCCTTGGGCAAGACACTTCACTCCCATTGCCCACATGGGGACATTGTGGTGTACTAAGGCGTACTGCATGTCGACGGTACACTTGTCTTCAGCCAGTGCTAACCCTTCTTGTGTAGAGTTAGTATGTTGGGGAGCTGACTGTTGCCCGCCGTTACTCGGTGGTTCTCTCTTCCTCCACCCATAAAACTGTCGTGGTTATGATTAGCCATTGTGCAAAAATATGTGACTTTAAATACAAATAAATAAATAATACAGCCATCTGCCTGCCCATCCATCTGTGTCCATCTTCCTTTCCACTACTCTTTCCATTAATCTTAACATTTTGTATATGGTATCTTGAACAATAGGTATCAGATTTCAATTTATTTTGGTGTGTTCTTTTATAAACTCTTCAAAAAAGAACTGCAACTCACGTAGAGTCATGATAACATGGCAAATTTTGGACAATGGGGCATGATTTTGGCCACCGTGACACCCAAAATATTGGAAATTAACAAAACAAAGTTTCCACTGAGTGAAAACCTGATCATGAAGTTGCACGCTCCGAGCATGCGAGCTGAGCGTGTTGGGGTTTAAATAGACATGGAAATCGGTCAGAATTCGCACAGCATTAAAGGGATCTTGCTCGTGCAAAATGCTGCCTTTGACCGAAGCTCAGAGAAATAATGTCTTTGGCTGCTTGGAAACAAGCGAATCGGCTTCGAATGTTGCAAGTGTTCAATATCTCACCGAGCACCATCACACGTCTGTGGAACCGCTACCAAATCCAGGGGACCATGCAGGACTTTCCAAGATCTGGGAGACCCTGTGTGACCACCCCAGCTCATGATCAATACATCCGGTTACGTCATTTGCGGGAGAGAACAACCACAGCGACCTCTACAGCGTCAAAGCTACCAGGTGGGCAGAGGATTTCAGATCAGACTGTTCACAACCGTCTATGTGAGGCAGGTCTGCATGCTAGATGGCCAGTTTGTGGTGTCATTTTGATGGCGTAGCATCATCGACAGCGACTTCAATGGTGCCAGATGCACAGGGCATGGACTCATCAGAGATGGAGAATGGTATGGTTCAGTGGTGAGTCATGTTTCCTTCTTCTCTGAGTTGATGGACGATGCCGTGTGAACAGATGTAGTGGAGAATGTTTTGCACGTAGCTGTATTCAGAAGGTAGGCAGATTTGGTTGTGGGAGCATTATGATATGGGCAGCCATCTCACACACTGGTAGAATGTACCTCGTCCTTGTTGAGGGTAACTTGACAGCGCAGATCAACAGAGGTGAAATTTTGCAGTCACACATGCTCCCCAGTATGCAGAATGCCAACGCTAGTTTCCAGCATGACAATGCCCAACCGCTCACAGCAAGGCTCACAACAGCTTATTTACAGGATAACATCAAAGTCCTGCCTTGCCCCCCCCTCACCCTCCCCCCCCCCCCCCCCAAATCGCCAGATTTGAACCCGATCAAACATCTATGGGGTCAACTGGATCGATGTGTGTGACAACGTCAACCACAATCTCAGACGTTACCTCAGTTGGTGCAAGCGTTGCAGGAAGAGTGGGCCACCGTACCTCAAGCTTCCACCCGGAATCTGATTGCTTCAATGAACAGAAGGTGCCAAGCAGTTTTGGACTCCGATTGCAGTCACACTAGATATTGAGTTTGGATGACGTTAACGTCTGAAACGTATCCATTTGCGCTTTATTCATTCATTAAAACTTTGGTTTTGAATTGATTGCATTCTCTATCTCATTAGCCCATAATGCGGGAACATCCCTTATCACAGAAAACCCTTTTTACGTTTCTTGTTTTGAACAGTATATTAACAATGCCCTGGATAAGTTCCACAAACACCATTATTCTATGAAAATTAGAGGAATTATTTCCATTCGTTGAATTTGATCAAAATTTCCTTGTAGATGACTTGGAACAATTTACCTCAGATTTCAATAAATACTGCTTTATTAGCTCACCTGACAGCAAGTCAGTGGGATCTATTGCCATCATTTGGCATCCATCATCTATCGTCCGGTGTCCGTCATCCGTTGTCCGTTAACTTTTGCAAACTTGACTTCTTCTTCACAACCACTAGGCCAAATTCAAACATATATTGCACAGACCATCTAGGGAGTATACCCTTTCTATTTTGTTCAAATGATGCAGCTGCCATATTTGGGCTCTGGTTAATGCCCCAAAAGTTTAAAAACCTTTTAAAATCTTCTTCTCTCGAACCACCAGAGGGAATGCCTTGATATTTGGTATGGAACATCCTTTGGTGTTGAAGATTAAAGTTTGTTCAAGGGAAGTTGGTAGGTCAATATTTGGGCTCTTTGTGGGCCGCATATCCATTTCTGGCTTTGCCCAGAATTTCTATTTCAAGAACCAGTGGGCCAATTTCAACCAAATTTGGCATGTAGTATAAGTGGGTCCTAAGTAATTGATTGATGCTTGAAAAAAAAAATTGTTAGTCTGTCCGTCAACAATTCAATACGGCTCGGCCTAGAGGCCGTATTTATGAACCGATCTTTACGAAACTTCTTGGGTACCTTTGTTATGACTGTGGGACGAGAACGAGTGTTTTGGGGTCCAATCCGAAATTCAAGTTGGCCACCAGCCGCCATTTTGTACCGACCGATGCAGAAATCTGTTTTTTGTACAGAACTTCCATATGAAAGCGCTGATTTGAATAATTTTTTGTATGAATGTTTAGTACCATGGGATACATCACATATAATACGGGTTTTTTTCTCGTACGTAAATTATGCAAATTAGACTAACTTTGATGTATTTAGTGTTACTTTCAGCACTGTAAGTGCAAATGCCAATACGGCTCGGGCTAGAGGCCGTATTTATAAACCGATCTTTACGAAACTTCTTGGGTACCTTTGGTATCACCGTGGGACGAGAACGAGTGTTTTTGGGTGTGGTCAGAAATTCAAGATGGCCGATGGCAGCCATTTTGTACAAAATTAGGTGCAATCAGATTTTTGCACAGAACTTCCATATGAAAGTGCTGACTTGAATAATTTTTTGTGTGAATGTTTAGTACCATGGGATACATCACATATAATACAGGTTTTTTTCTCGTGCAGAAATTATGCAAATTAGATGAACTTTGATTTTTTCAGTGCTACTTACACACAGTAAGTGCACATGTCAATACGGCTCGGGCTAGAGGCTGTATTTATCAACCGATCTTCACTAACTTCTTGGGTACCTCTGTTATCGCCTTGGGATGAGAACGGGTGTTTCTGAGTGCGGTCCAAAATTCAAGATGGCTGCCATTGGCCATTTCGTACCAAAATTAGGTCTGATCAGTTTTTTGTACACAACTTCTATACGGCTCAGGCTAGAGGCCGTATTTATGAACCGATCTTTACGAAACTTCTTGGGGACCTTTGTTATCACCGTGGGATGAGAACGAGTATTTTTGGGTGTGTTCCGAAATTCAAGATGGCCACCAGCAGCCATTTTGTACCAAAATTAGTGCAATCAGTCTTTTGTACAGAACTTCTGTATGAAAGTTCTGATTTGAATAAATTTTTGTATGAATGTTTAGTAACATGGAATACATCACATATAGTACAGGTTTTTTTCTCATGCAGGAATTATGCAAATTAGATGAATTTTGATTTATTTAGTGCTACTAATACACTGTAAGTGCACATGTCAATGCGGCTCGGGCTAGAGGCTGTATTTATCAACCGATCTTCACGAAACTTATTGGGTACCTTTGTTATCACCTTGGGACGAGAACGAGTGTTTCTGAGTACGGTCCAAAATTCAAGATGGCTGCCAGTGGCCATTTTGTACCGAAATTAGGTCCAATCAGTTTTTTGTCACAACTTCTATACAGCTCGTATTTATGAACTGATCTTCACGAAAAATCTTCTTGGGTACCTTTGTTTTCACCTTGGGACAGGAATGAGTGTGTTTTGGGGTGCCTTTGTTATCACTGTGCTATGAGAACAAATATTTTGGGGTTCAGTCAGACCCACTCTGGGACTCAAAGATTTCTTTTCTAGTTTAGCATCTGACTGTCACCCACCTTTACAATACTTTACCTATACAATTGTTACAGGCTACGGCCAGTATTTATGTACAGACCGTTACAATACTTTATATGTACCTTTGTTATCGGGTCATTACCTAGACGTTTGTCATTGCTGTGTCACATACTATATATGTACATGTCTTGACAAGTTGAGCTACAGTGTCATTGACACTTTCATTAATACTTCAGAGAACAGAGCTTGCTAGGAAGCTTTCCTAGGACCAACAGAAATGAATGGCCAAAAAAGTTAACTTTGGTTGTGTCATAGCAAATCAAAAAATTGATCTTGCTGCTGTTCACTTACTGATACACTCATCTCTTTTGACAGCTTGGGCTAGGTGAGCATTTTAGGCTCACTTTATCCTCTGGTATTAAGGTCATGTTACAGTTTTTCAACTGAATATGTCAGGGTTTTTTATAGAAATGAACAACTTATCATTAACATGGCTGATAATATATTTTGCATTTAAATTACCTCCCCTATTCACAGTCCTCACAAAGTAGGCATTTTTCTGGAAGCTCTCAGTGTGGACTTTTCTGGATATAACAACACACAATCAAAATATTATATCATTCAAAGGTATGCAACTAAATGACACAGTTGATTGTGCAAAAATGGGTCAAAATGGTGAAACTTTTCTCATTTGGGAATGCATTTCCAATTTTCATTCATCAGAAGTACTGAAGCTATGTCTTTAGAATTCTTTGTTACCCCATTGGGGACTTTACAACAGGATGAAAATTCTGATAAAAAAAAAACATATGGGTTTCTTATTCATTTTTATGGCCCCGCGACAAATAGTGTACATTGTGTGTCTGGATAACTCCTCTCTCAGTTTTCAAGCTAAAACTTTTTTTTATTTCACGGGATGTTTGTATACATACCAGAAGTGTGCATATTTTCAGAATTTTGATATGCTTGAATATTTCACAAAATTTCAGGTTGTTGAACTTAGTCAATTATCTGTAGAATTTCACCTTATGGAACATGGTTTGCGTATGGTAGACTTTGCAGGGGCATCATATGTGTTTTACAGACACAGCTCATGTACGAGTAACAAATCACAGTTTGCTCTTCAACCTCCTGTGTCCATGTGCTGTGCCGGCAAAATGTCTGCTGCCATGGAGGTCTGGGTTTGTCATTAAACACCGCTGTGTGACCTTGGCCTCCAACTGAACTTGAATACACCTAACTGTACACAGCTTGAATCAAGACCATAGCAGATTATTATGGCCATATCGCCATTAATGGGCATTATTCACGAAATCAACACTATCTCAAAATGAAATTTTGGTCCAAATAGCCACTTGGCTGAAGATATGCAATAATCCCAAACTTTACATTTTAATACGGAATGGGACCAAAAACTGTCTTGAACAAATTCGAAATCCATGTGGATTTTTCAAAACATGATGTCAAACTCAGAATAATAATCGTGCCCAAACCTTTTAAAAAAAATTGTTTTTGCAGTAACTTGAATGGTAAAAATCAGATTTCAATAAATTTTTATACCCTGTTTTGTATCAATAATATCTGACAAATACAGAAATTACGATGATGTCTGATAATTGATGGAGTTGCAGCCCTTCGATGCTTCTGTTTTGCTGAGATTTTTTACCAAGTGCTTAAAAACTGTACATCAGATATCCATCAATGTTTATGTGTTTAAAATATTAACATTGCCTTGGCAAGATGATCAATAAACTCCAGTGGTTTGCCAAACATTGAGAGAATTATTGCCCTTTGTGTTTTCCATTTTACTAACATATTTTTTAGCTCACCTGACTGAAAGTCAGGGTGAGCTTTTCTTATCACTCTTCGTCCGTCGTCCGTCCGTCGTCCTGCGTGAAGGTGGTGTTTGAGCCTCTTTCTCCTAAACCACTGGCCACATTTTAATTAAATTTCATGTAAGTGGTGGTTATATAGGGGCATTTTGATTTTTATCCAAATTAGGTTTTGGCTCGTATTGAGCAGAGGTGTGGGGAAAAAATGGCCAAATTTTTTGAAAATCTTCTTCTAATGAACCACCAGTAGCAGAGACTTGATATGTGGTATACAGAGTCCTTTTGGGGTTTAAAATCAAGTTTGTTCAAGAGAAGTTTATCAGGCATTATTTGCCTTCGTTATGGGAGGGGCAAAAATTTTGGCCACACCTAAAATTTCTATTTTCTGAACCGTGAGGTCAATTTGAACCAAATTTGATATGAGATGATAATGGGTCATAAGTAGTTGATTGATGCAAAAAAAAATTTTCTCATTGCCCCGTGGGAACCTCGGGAGCTAAAAATAGGAAAAACCTTAAAACTGCCATATCTCCAAAACTACACGGCACAGAGAATTCTTATTTTGTATAAAGCTTACTTTTATCCAGTAGAATAGAATGGTTAAAAAAAAATCCCTATCGGTTTGATCACAAGGTACTTTTTTCAGGACTTTGAAAAAGTGCTGAGTCAGCACTTTTTAACACTGTAGGCAATGGGAAAAAGATTAAAAAATCTTCTTCTCCAGATCCAGCAGGCAGAATCTTTTCATATTTGGTATGCAACATTGTAGGGTGGATCTGATTCATGTTTGTTCAAATCGGCCCCCTGGGTTCATATTTGGGCTCAGTATAGGAGCCCAATTTCGAACTTAGTGCATTTCAGGCAAATTTCTTAAAAAATCTTCTTCTCCAGATCCAGCAGGCAGAATCTTTTGATATTTGGTATGCAACATTGTGGGGTGGATCTGATTCAAGTTTGTTCAAATCGGCTCCCTACATTCATATTTGGGCTCACTATAGGAGCTCGAATTCGAACTTAGTGCATTTCAGGCAAATTTCTTCAAAAATCTTCTCCAGATCCAGCAGGCAGAATCTTTTCATATCTGGTATGCAACATTGTGGGGTGGATCTGATTCAAGTTTGTTCAAATTGGCCCCCTGGATTCATATTTGGGCTTACTATAGAAGCCCGAATTCGAACTTAGTGCATTTCAAGCAAATTTTTAAAAAAATCTTCTTCTCCAGATTCAGCAGGCAGAATCTTTTGATATGTGGTATGCAACATTGTGGGGTGGATCTGATTCAAGTTTGTTCAAATCGGCTCCCTACATTCATATTTGGGCTCACTATAGGAGCTCGAATTCGAACTTAGTGCATTTCAGGCAAATTTCTTGAAAAATCTTCTTCTCCAGATCCAGCAGTCAGAATCTTTTCATATTTGGTAAGCAACATTGTGGGGTGGATGTGATTCAAGTTTGTTCAAATCGGCCCCCTGGGTTTATATTTGGGCTCAGTATAGGAGCCCAAATTTGAACTTAGTGCATTTCAGGCAAATTTTTTAAAAAATCTTCTTCTCCAGATCCAGCAGGCAGAATCTTTTCATATTTGGTATGCAACATTGTGGGGTGGATCTGATTCAAGTTTGTTCAAATCGGCTTCCTAGATTCATTTTTGGCCTCACTATAGAAGCTTGAATTCGAACTTAGTGCATTTCGGGCAAATTTCTTCAAAAATCTTCTTCTCCAGATCTAGCAGGCAGAATCTTTTCATATTTGGTATGCAACATTGTGGGGTGGATCTGATTCAAGTTTGTTCAAATCGGCTTCCTAGATTCATATTTGGGCTCACTATAGAAGCTTGAATTCGAACTTAGTGCATTTCAGTCAAATTTCTTAAAAAATCTTCTCCAGATCCAGCAGGCAGAATCTTTTCATATTTGGTAAGCAACATTGTGGGGTGGATCTGATTCAAGTTTGTTCAAATCGGCCCCCTGGGTTTATATTTGGGCTCAGTATAGGGGCCCAAATTTGAACTTAGTGCATTTCAGGCAAATTTCTTTGAAAATCTTCTTCTCAAGATCCAGCAGACAGAATCTTCTGATATAGGGTATGCACCATGCTTAGGGGGGTGAGATTCAAGTTTGTTCAAGCCAAGTCCCTGGGTTCATATTTGGGCTCACTGTGGTAGCCCGAATTATAACTTGGTTCAAAATGAGGAATTTTCTTTAAAAATGTTCTTCAGATCCAGCTGTCAGAATGTTTTGATATTTGGTATGCAGCATCCTTAGGGGGTGAGATTCAAGTTTGTTCAAGCCATGTCCCTAGGTCCACATTTGGACTCACTGTGGGAGCTCGAATTGTAACTTAGTTCAAAATGAGGAATTTTCTTTAAAAATCTTCTTCAGATCCAGCAGTCGGAATGTTTTGATATTTGGTGTGCAGCATCCTTAGGGGGTGAGATTCAAGTTTGTTAAAGCCAAGTCCCTGGGTTCATATATGGGCTCCCTGTGGGAGCCTGAATTATAACTTAGTTCAGTATGAGGAATATTCTTTAAACATCTTCTTTTTTTTTAGATCCACTGGTCAGAATCTTTGGATATTTGGTATAAGCTTTTCTTAGGAGGAGCAGATGCAACTTGTTGAAATCAATTCTCTGGGTTGATATAAATTTAGGCTACCATGTCAGGTGAGCGCCCTCCCTTGGGGCCTCTTCTTTATTTTTGTTCTATCTTTAAAAGGAAATATCATATTTCAAAAACTTTGGGTTTGCAGCTTTATTTTAACATTGTCTTGGGAAGGCATAAGACCATGATGATTTCTTGAAAAGTGAGAGTGGTAACTTATTTCCTTTTTAGCTCAACTTGACAGTGTCAAGTATAAGCTCTTGGGACGGGTTGTGATCTGACATCCGTCCGTCTGTCTATCCTTGTTTATATTTGACTACTTATGTGGCTAGGACTTGTCATAAATGGTCATTTATGTGGCTAATTTCTGTTATGTGGCTAGCCACATAACAGAAATTTTCTAGGTATCTGAAAATCATCCCACATAACAGAAATTTTCTAGGCATCTGAAAATCATCTATGTGACTAAATGAGACAGTTTACGTCATAGTCACATTAACAGATGGAACAGGGATGACCAGATTTTTGGACATCCATCCATTGGCAACCACATAATTGATAGCCTCATAAAAGTTGAGAAGCAACTTAAAAATATCAGACTCATAAAATTATATATGGACAGCCACATAAAAGTTGGGAAGCTACTTAAAAATATATGGACAGCCACATAAAAGTTTGGAAGTCACTTAAAAATATAAGCCACATAAAATAGATATGGACATGGGCACATAAATAGCCATTTCTTAGTAGAAAAGCCACATAATTGGCATCCTCATAATTGATAGCCACATCAAATTTTAGAAGCCACTTAAAAATATAAGCCACATAAAATATGAATGGACATTGGACACAAATAGAGAAAGAGGCCACATAATTTTGAGAAGCCACTTAAAAATATAAGTCACATAACTACCTACAGTCACATTACTGATAGCCACAAATCCAGTTAGATGTGAGTACATCCGTTTGTGTGTATGTATGTATGTATGTATGTATGTATGTATGTATGTATGTATGTATGTATGCATGTCTGTCTGTCCATCCGTCCAAAATTCCTTCAGCACACCATTCAGGTCGCAGATCTCATCCGGTAGTTCCAAATTTTATATTTGGCTTTGGGACAATGTCCAGATGGGAGCTATCGAATTGTTCGAAAATTCGTTGAAAAACATGGCTGCCAGCAACCATCTTGAATTTGGCACATAAATTGTCAACACATTCATTGGTAAAACCTTCAGGCGGCATCTCACCCGATCAGTTCTGAATTTCATATGTTACTTTGGGATAATGTCTAGATGGGAGCCATGGAATTTTTCCGAATTTTGTTTAAAATCTTGGCCGCCAACGGCCATCTTAGTTTTGGCATATAAATTGTAAATTCCACTAGCACACCCAACAGGCCACATCTCTCACCCGATCACTTTCAAATCTCATATGTAGCTTTGGTGTGATGTCTAGATGGGAACTATCAAATTTTTCGGAATTCCGAAAAACATGGCCGCCAGTAGCCATCTTGGATTTGGCACATATATTGTCAACAATTCATAAGCATGTAGTACAGGCCACATTTCTCACCCAATCTTTTTCGGATTAAATATGTAGCTTTGGTATCATAATTATCTAGATGGGAGCTATTGAATTTTTCTGAATTTCATTGGAAAACATGGCCGCCTGCAGCCATCCTGGTTTTTGGCATATAAATTGTCAACAATACAATGAGAACACCCCACAGGCTACATGACTCGCCCGATTTGTTCAAATTTCATATGTAGCTTTGGTGTGATGTCTACATTGGAGATATCAAATTTTTCTGAATTTTGTTCAAAAACATGGCCGGTATCGGCCATCTTGGATTTAGTATAGAAATTGTCAGCAATTCCACTGTTACACCCTACAGGTCGCATGCCTCGCCCGATCTTTTTCAGATTCCATATGTAGCTTTGGTGTTATGTCTTTTCTGTAGAAACTTGATGAAATGACTTGACATTACTATTTAGTTCAGTCCCTTCAAGGACAAGTTGGTCTGCAGTGTCATTGACACTTTCATTTATGTTCTAATGGAAAATTTAATAATTGTGTGATAACTTGAACAGTAATTATCAGTTTTCAATAATGTTCAGTTCGTTACTATTTTCGTTATGCCATAGTGCATCAGGGATGCAAAGGGATTTGCTTCACATTTCCATGCTTTTTTTCTTGTTTTGTCGGTGTATTTTGGAAAGATTATAGCGGGCAGGGAATCATGAATAGTTTTTGTTTTCCCCTGGGAAGTAGAGCAGAGCTTCTGTTTCAATTTCAGTTTCTACAATCAGTGACTCTACAATTCAGATGAAACACACATACGAAGAATTAGAAGTGAGTTTATTTGTGAAAAACTAGTGGGCCGACCCAACTCAGGACAGAGTAGCCCCTCCCGTGTGTCTGAAAAGTTCTAGTTGTGTTGCATATCGAGGGAGATAATCAAGGCATCAATTTCTAACTGGACTGAACGGACACACAGTCCCCATTCATATAATGGATGATGCGCTTCACACAAGTTTAGTAAAATATAAAAACAAAGTGAGTGGGGGCTCACTAGAAATCCCCCCCCCCCCCCCCCTTTCCCGTTCAGCCATCTGAAGGCGATTCAATTAACAATAACCTTGACCTCTAACCTCTTGTCGACCATGATATTAGTATAGTGATGTAAGTAGTTTGGTAGTTTGGGGGCTATGGCTGTCACCAGTTGGAAGGAGGTAACACCTGCCTGTATTGACGTCATATCTAGAAGCTGAAGTGGGGTTTTAGCAAATTTTCAACTTGTTAATCAGGTCCCCATGTAGTAAAAGTTTCCTTAATTTTAACTTGATGCAGTGAAATTTAATTTTGACGTTTTCCAACTTTGATCGTCGACGACATACCGTTAACAATTTTCCAACAATTTCTATGAAACTGCACAGAACACGACTTCAGCTATTCCTCTGCCATGTGTAATATTATTATGGTGTTGTGTTTTGTTTTGTGGGGTTTTTGGGTTGTCAGCAAATGGGAGGGGTTGTGAAAAACTTTGAAAATGAAGATAATTTAAAAATTAAAGAACACATAGTTTTCAAGCTCCACAACATATTAAAATTTCTTGAAAATAGGACAAAATTTATTAGCTCAACTTTGGCGAAGCCAAATTTGAGCTTTTGTCATGGTCCGTCGTCTGTCGTCCGTCTGTCCGTACGTCAACAATTGGATACGGCTCCGGCTAGAGGCCGTATTTATGAACCGATCTTTACGAAACTTCTTGGCTACCTTTGTTATGACCGTGGGACGAGGACGAGTGTTTTTGGGTGTGGTCCGAAATTCAAGATGGCTACCAGCCGCCATTTTATACCGACGATGCAGAAATCTGTTTTTTGTACAGAACTTCCATATGAAAGCTCTGATTTGAATAATTTTTGTATGAATGTCTAGTACCATGGGATACATCACATATAATACGGGTTTTTTCTTGCGTAAATTATGCAAATTAGACTAACTTTGATGTTTTTTGGTGTTATTTTCAGCACTATAAGTGCAAATGCCAATACGGCTCGGGCTAGAGGCCGTATTTATGAACCGATCTTTATGAAACTTCTTGGGTACCTTTGTTATCACCGTGGGATGAGAACGAATGTTTTTGGGTGTGGTCCAAAATTCAAGATGGCCACCAGCAGCCATTTTGTACCAAAATTAGTGCAATCAGTCTTTTGTACAGAACTTCTGTATGAAAGTTCTGATTTGAATAAATTTTTGTATGAATATTTAGAAACATGGAATACATCACATACAGTACAGGTTTTTTTCTCGTGCAGAAATTATGCAAATTAGATGAACTTTGATTTATTCAGTGCTACTTATACTCTGTAAGCGCACATGTCAATACGGCTTGAGCTAGAGGCTGTATTTATGATGCGATCTTCAGAAAACTTTTTGGGTACCTTTGTTATCACCTTGGGACAAGAACGAGTGTTTCTGGGTGCGGTCCAAAATTCAAGATGGCTGCCAGTGGCCATTTTGTACCGAAATTAGGTCCAGTCAGTTTTTGTCACAACTTCTATTTAAAGCTCGTATTTATGAACTGATCTTCACGAAACTTCTTGGGTCCCTTTGTGTTAACCTTGGGACAGGAACAAGTGTGTTTTGGGGTGCCTTTGTTATCACTGTGCTATGAGAACAAATATTTTGGGGTTCAGTCAGACCCACTCTGGGACTCAAAGATTTCTTTCTAGTTTAGCATCTGACTGTCACCCACCTTTACAATACTTTACCTATTCATTTGTTACAGGCTACAGTCAGTATTTATGTATAGACCGTTACAATACTTTATATGTACCTTTGTTATCAGGTCATTACCTAGATGTTTGTCATTGCAGTGTCACATACTATACATGTACATGTCTTGACAAGTTGAGCTACAGTGTCATTGACACTTTCATTTTTTGGTTACATTGGTATGAAAAGGGTCACCCAAAATATCGGCCATAACCGTTGAGAATTTCCCAAGTTGGTACCACAATTTTAAAAACTTTTTTTTGCCAGAGAAGAGATTGGCAAAAGTTGAAATAGGAAGGCCTGATACAGGCGTCGATATTAAATGATGAAAAATGCGTTAATTGGGTTTTGTTTTGGACAAAGGTCGAAATTCGAAAAAGTAAGATTGAATAATATAAGGAACGATATTCATCAATGAATGTGCCAAATTGAATAAGTGTGTTAAAGGGAGGTACCCCCAAAATACCATGGACTAAGACAAAAAAAAAAAACCCAAAAAGGATGATGATCGCTGTTAGACACCCAATTCATTGGATAACTTAATTGTACAGGTCGATGCTGAGAGAAAGATGCCATAAGCAAAATGAAACTATACCATAACTTGGAGAAATTGTATGCTGTTTAACACATGTATCATACCCCACGGAACCTAGGAATGTCATAGAGACAATTGCCAAAGATCAGTTTGTTGGTGCACTTATGACTTTGCCATGAGATTACGTATTCAACAATCAAGACCCAAAGCACTAAATGAAGCAGTTCACCTGGTGGTCAAGATTGATGTATTCACATGCACTGAAAAAATCGACATTATGATAGCTGGCAGTTGGGGGCTATTATTTCATTACATGTCACGGTGCTATGGCGTCTGGAATGACCACACAGGCAGAAATTCTTAAATCAAAGGAAGAGATTTTTAAACAGCTATTCATAGACTTTAGTTAAATACAAAAGGGTCATATGATAAAAAGGCAGCTTCGTAAAGAAAGGAGACCTTGAGAAACAAAAGGATCCAGGACACTAAATTTAAAGAAACTGAGTTTAAACTTGGACCAGTGATGCAAGCAAGAACAGACATTGAGTCTGGATTATTTCTTGACACAGGTGTGAATGATACTCAGTGTGGTCATTTGGTAGACTTTGGGTGCACTGTGACTCTTAAGTTATGTTTGAAACAGTATTAGCAGAAACTGAAATATGTCTATCAGACGATGGAAGCCCAATTCACGTACAAGGAAAATGTACATTAAGAAATATTCAAGGTCAATAGACATGGAAACCCATTTGAATGAAAAGCTGTGGGAGCCAATATTGATGTGGCTGTAATACTCGAATTAGAATTTCTGAAGTCCAATAACAACTTAGTTGACCTTTACCAAAGCGAAGTTATTTTTAAATGGTAAGTTATGATCTATGCATTAAAGGCAAAATTGGTTGGTGCAGAGTTAGTACTGGTTAGACGTTAAATATTCCACCCAGGTCTAAATTGTTGGAGAGTGACAAATAAACCATAAACATGGGACTTCCCGCATAACCATTTATTGTGGAAGGGTATGATGGATTTTCAGGCAGTGTGAAGGTCATGGCGGCTTAAACATTTATAACTCCAAAAGAATTTTTCTATTTTGAGTGATGAATATTTTATCAACTAAATTATGGATTACAAAGGTAGTTAACAATTCCTGGTCATTCAAAAGTAGCATCAATGAAACATATGAATAAAGTTGGGGCAAAGCAAGTATAAAGTATTCTGATAAAGTATGCAGATCTATTCTCCAGGGGGCAACATGACATTGGGTGGATGGGTTTGGTTAAGCACAATATAGAAATAGGGGACGCCAGACTACCCAAGCAACCACCCCCTCCGTTAGTACACCATATGACAGACTAAGGTGAAGAAGAAATTAACAGAATGAATTACTCTGGGATATTTGAACCGTCCTTCAGTTCCTGGGCAGGTGGCGTCGTTGATAGAGAAGGATGGTAGCAAACGTTCTTGCACCGATCATTGCCACCTTAATAGCAGAACAATGAGGGATGCATATTCTCTACCAAGAATATGCATTCCTCGTTTTGCTAGCACAACATGCTTTTCAACCATAGATCCCTTTCATGATGCCGGCAAGTACATGTAAGTATACATGGCAGATGGCAATAAGCACAAGACAGCATTTGCTACAGGGAATGGGCTATTTCACTTCAATGTGTTGCCACGCAGACTTTGTAATAGTGCTGCCATATTCGAAAGACTAATGGAAACAATACAGTCTCGACTAAGATTCGACATGTGTTTGGCCTAGATTAGCTGTGTATTAATTTTTGAAAGAGCATTTGATGAAGCTCTGCAAAACTTGGATTCTGTGATTGAGAGATTAGAAGAAGTAAGCTGCAAATGAAGGCAAAGAAATGTTAACTCTTTCAAAGAGCACTACTGCTCCTACATTTTCTTGTAACCAGTGATTAGTTCTCCCTGATATAGCAAAGTAGAAGTTGTAGAGAATCCGCCTATACCGATTAATGCATTGGAAGTAAGATCATTCATAGGGCTGTGATGCTACTATAGAAGATTTGTTCGAGATTTTTCAGTAAAGCCTTTGTTACAACTGACAGAAAAGGGTAGAGATTTTGTTTGAACAGAAGAGTGCCAAAGTGCATTTACGACTTTGAAAATTGTCCCTGTTTTAGCCGGACTTTACATAAGTCATTTATTATAGACTCAAATGCAAGCCAATATGGAACAGGTGCAGTTTAATCAAAAATCTATAGAACTGAAAGGGTAATAGCCCACTCAAGTAGAGCAATCTCGAAGACTGAGAGAAAATATTGCATTACAAGAAAGGACTTCTGGTCGAAGGTTATGCAGGTAAGCAGTTCAGACATTATTTACATGCACACAAATGTATTATCATGACAGATTACAGGAGGATCAGTGTCCTAAAATTGTTAATACAGCTCAAGGATACACGACAAGATGGATTAAAAGTTTTGAGTAGTTACGATTTTGAAAACAAAAAACTGTATAAGACGGGAGTCAATCATGAGAATGCTGATAGGCTCAGTAGGAGACCATGCAAACAATGTGAGTGGATGAGTAAGCAAACGGCCAAGGATTCAGAAATAGATTCTGTACAAGGACAGGCAACTGAGACTTTACAAAACACCTTTGCATCACAACCATTGATGAAAAAAAAACAAACTCCAGGACGTTGACAAAGATCTGATTACTGTGAAAGCATGGGTTTATGCACAATGGCACCTTAGTTACTCAACATTTACTGGTTCAAGTTCAGTAATAAAATCATTCTAGTCACAGTGGAATTGGCGATCAAAGATGAAATATTGTACAGGATATGGAAAGAGACCAAGAAGGGAAAATAACATGTTTTTGCCCCACTATTTGCGCGAAAGGGTATCTTTCAGCAGTATAACGTTAACTGATCTGCTTGGCATCTTGGTGTCTTTAAGATCCTGGCAAGAATAATGGAACTTTTTTATTGGAGAAGGTTACAGAGTGATTTTCGACCCGACGTATTTATTGAGGGCATTGTATGTGTAGTAAAAACGGCTCCCAGAGGAAATCTACAACGCAAATTGCTTTCACGCAGTGACGAATGGAAAAGATCGTGTCAGATATAATGGAACTCTTGCCCGAAAGTGACTTTGGCAATAAATATGTCCTAGTTTGGTCTGATTACAGAGTGGATAGACACACATGTGGGGCGTAGGTGTGGCAACAGTAGCTAAAGTAATTGTGGAAGCCTTCATTGTGAGCTAAGGAGTTACAGAATTAATACACACCCATCAAGGAGAGCAGTATGAATGCAAGTTGTTTGAAGGTGTATGTGACCTATTAGACATCAGAAAAACCAGTACAACAGCTTTTGATTCCATGTTCGATGGATGGTAGGGCGCTTAAACAAAACCCTCTCTACCATGCAAAGTGCTTATGAGCATCCAGACAATTGGGATATGTGATAATTGCCCTATGTGATTATAGCATACCGATCAATTTTACATGAAAGCACACGGTTCAACCCTAAAACGTTGATGTTAGGAAGAGAAGCCACGATACCAGTAGATTCTTTGTATGACCTTTCCCAAGAGGCAAAAACAAGGGAAACGTCAGACTATGTACAAAAGCTTGGAGAAAACAACTGAAACTGCTCATAGTCTCACCTGGGATGTCAACTTTATAAAATGTCAATTGTTTTCAACTTTATCGAGTGAAAATTAATTTGGACCCATTTCGGTGTTTCCGCTCTTCTTATGGCCGCAGCTTTGGGAGGACCCTGTGTACCTTCTCACACTCTCTGTTATCGTTGGGTCTATATGTAAAGTTTGGTACCTCTATATTTCATAGTTATGGGCTGTAGGCTGGCGAAAAACTTGAACTTGTCAAAAAACTGAAAGTGGCATAAAAAAAGTCGAAACTTTCGGTATATCAAAAAACGAAAAGAAGTATGGCCTCACAAAGTAGATCTTCTGTTTTTCAGGCCATTTTTGAAAAATTGCATGTGTGCGGGCGGGACAAATTTATCAATTTTATTTACATAGGTAAAATATCGGACCCAAACCATTTATTTTTACGTTTGCATTGTTTATAAAAAGGGAGCATGCGGCACCCAAACGGACAGATTTTGTATTCTTTCCGAAGCTTATCCGCCAGTTTTTGAAACTCTAGAACATACTAAAATTTCCTAAAAATGTGATAAACTTTAATTTTGCGGACATTGCCCCCCCCCCCCCCCCCCCCCCCCCCCCCCCCGTCCCCATCACTTCACTTGCTAGTTCGGCCATAACCGTTGGGAATTTCCCCAGACAGCAATACCGTTTTGGGGGATGTTTTTTCTTCAGGTTCTGTTTTCCAAATATTTCAAAATAATAGTTTTTAAGAATTATCAGATATTTAAAAATGTAGAAAAAAAGTAATTTTGAAGTTGTTTTGGATAAAGGTTAAACACCGAAAATCCGAAGATGGTGTTTCTACGCAAGTACACATTAATGTGTGTACGGAATGTCATCGATATATGTAAATGGAAAGTGCCCCAAACTGGAGGCTAAAGGAAAAGAAAAGATAAAAAAAACTATTTTTACCTTTTTTAGAGAGGCATTCATTAACTGCAGAGTGCTAAATTATTTTTGGTTCTTAAAATTTCTTTGTGCATCTTTGCCTTGTTACGGAAGTCACTCTCCCAAAAATTACAACAAGGCAAATCCTAACAGATAAAATAATATCATTTAAGGTTATATGAAGTACATCCACAGAATATGAAGCCTTTAAATTGTGACACCGGCACTTCAGAATGAAGCCCAAATATGGGCTTCCAGCACTCTATCAGTTAAAGAGTGCTTGAATCCAGCACTTTATCAGTTAAAGAGTGTTAACAAGCGCGTGATTACAGGCGTTTCTAACAAACGCCTGTAATCAGGTGTTTGTAAAAAGAATATTTTACTAAGGCATGTGATGACACTGAAAAGACAGTCATTTTAAAATCAAGTCCGTTAGGTGATGACCCGGGAGATTTAAATTTAGACGCACCTGATACAGAGGAAGGACGAACATACAGAGAGAGAACTGTACCAATGCCTGGTATAACCACTCAAACAGCAAAAGTATTTTTTTTTCTGTGTGAGAGTAACAGAATGTACGTGATGAAGAACATCCGATACAACCCTTTGACGAAACTTACAAAAAAAAAACAATTTCGAATGTGAATGCTGGCAAAGCAGAGGTGTCGAAATGAAGAAAATTGCCGTTATCAAAGAAAGGAAGGGACATCAGAAAATCATTAGAAAGATTAATAAATTTCAGGAAGCTGCCGAAAGTGTAGAAACTGTAAAAGAAGAAATTTGGGCAGACTGACTTTGAGTCTGACTTTACATATTGTTTCAGAAAAGTATTCTGGATATAAACATTCCACTTGAAACAAGTCCTACCTTGGTTTTAGGAAAGACTGTTCTACTTTACACCCAATTTTTCCTCTGATCCATACAATGGCTGCTACTAATGGCCATCACCAAACATCAAAAGAATGCTCCTCGTTAATGTTCATAGATTCTTTCTAAGGCGTTCGAGACTATTGAACATGCCACATTAATAAAAATAATTGACGCATACGGAGTTATAGGGGTAGAAACTCTTTGGTCAAAGAAGATTATTCAAATAACAGGAAACAATATGTATGCACAATAATCGCCATGTCAAACTTTGAGTATATCGACACTGGTGTACCATAGGGCTCCATACCCGATACAGCATCATATTTCTGTTATATATCAACGACAAAAGTGAATCCAACCTATTTTATATTCAGTCATTTGCAGACGACACTTCGGCCTATACATCTAATAATAGTCTTGACATCCTTGCCGTAATCGCTAATGGGAAACTGATAAAATACACCATTGTTGTCCTGCAAATAACAAGGCACTCAATGCCAATAAAACAAGTTTATTCGAATTGAAACGAATGTTTATTCTTTTCCACACGAAAAGCGACAACTATTCAGAAATCAGTCTATTAAATTAAATAATACCTCAATCAGCAAACTCAGAAACTATGAAGTTGAAAAGGCTATACAATTTCGGGGTTTCTAAATGGATGAAATCCCCGTTGGAACCTCGGGAAGTGAAGCAGTGCTTGCTTACTGTGGTAAACAAGCTCTGTTTTATTGATAAAATAGGACCCAATCACCAATACTTGGGGTGGACGTCCTCTAAAATGGGCAACATGGGTGTAAACAATTGACTTAACTCGGCTTTATCTCCATGATGTGGTCATGATTAGCCAGTGTGCAGAAACGCTAGAGAATAGTGAATAAAATGGATAAAAACCCATCTTTATATCACGTACACGTTGTTTGCTCAAAAATGCCCAGAGCAATGTTTGTCATCAAGCGATAAAAAGACTCTGCCAAAAAGCGCCTTAAAGGTTCTATACTGCTCTCGTGTGCACAGATTCTGTTTATATGGCATCCACCTATTGGGTCACCCCCGGGAAGTAAAGCAGTGCTTGTTTACTGTGATAAACAAGCTCTGTTTCACTGGTAAAATAGGACCCAGTCACTAATGCTTGGGCTCCGAGTCATCTAAAATAGGCAACATGGGGTATAAACGATTGACTGACCTTGACTTTATCACCATGTTGTGGTCATGATTAGCCATTGTGCATATGTATGTGACCTAAAACACCAATAAATACCTATTGGGTCATGGACGGTCGGTGAGGATGTTATTCAACTAGAATTTGCAGAAAATCATTCGAATTATCACGCAAAAGAAATATAACACACAGAATCCCTAATTAGAGAACTCCGAATTCTCAGATTTGAATGGTCTCTATAAAATGCAAGTTCTATTGTTGATGCATGACTGGTCCTACAATATGTTCCAAGCAAGCTTTGACAAGAGTTTTAAAGTTTATTCTAATCAGTTGGGCAGTGAGAGCAGGCAATGCAGAAATCTCTTAGTCTTAGTATCTACACCTAGAACCCAATTCTCGGCTGAGCTCCCCTTCCACTCGTTTCATTATTATTTATTTATTGGTGCCCCCTCGTTTCACAGGGCCAGAATGAAATCGAACCCGATACACAATCACTTCTAAGATGAAAATTTAAGAAACCCTTGACATGTAGATCTTTAAGCCAATATGCCAGAGGCCGACTGGCCGTATGATCCACCAGGAAAATTCCCGGTGGCCCCCTATTGGGTGGCCCTTGGGATCCCAAAAATTGATGCAGCCCAACAGCAGTTTGTACCTGAAATTTTGTAAAAACGCCCAACAGGCAAAATGGATCTGGTTGCATAGAATGCCGGTATACTGAAATGTTCTCTAGTTGAACTGTCAATGGCAGTCCACACAGAGAACATTTCGATACACCAGCACTCTAGTCTGTCACTGATCGTTCAGATGCAAGGAAGCAACGTTCTTTTAATATGAAAAATTAAAATTTCTCCGATTGGGCCGAACTATGGTCTTCCCGATGGGACCTCTCACCTCGGTAGAACCATTGTTGTCGAATGAGCGATACAGATGATACAAA
The DNA here is from genome assembly GCA_031216915.1 of Pictodentalium vernedei. Taxonomy (NCBI): domain Eukaryota; kingdom Metazoa; phylum Mollusca; class Scaphopoda; order Dentaliida; family Dentaliidae; genus Pictodentalium; species Pictodentalium vernedei. The sequence continues at coordinate 585,397,006 of CM062296.1, forward strand.
AACTGCCATCGAAATGTCCCCTGTGTGAACAGACATTGACTACTCAGATGCAAGAAAGCAGCGTTCGTTAAGTTCGAAAAATCAAAACTTTATTCGGGTCCGGGGCCCGCCTTGGTTCATTTCTTGGCCCAGTGAGATGTGACAACCCGCTGTGCTTAGATTGTGCACTTTTTTGTGTAATACACATCCCAACGCAGGAACTAACAAGCGTGAGAGTTATGAGATGGACCCAAAAGTATTGAGGGTACTCCGAGTACCGTAGTAAGTAATGAGTGCCCTATTTACAGTAAGGTTTCACGGGAAAGGGGAGCTTTATGTTTCCATAGTGGCAAAACATTTCGTACTGTCAGTAAAACATGACCAGATAAATAATGCCTTGGATGTAGGTTCTCTAAGGTAGCATTATACATGTAAGCGACTGGCCAGACTTGACATTCCAACCATGGTGCAGTCATGAAGTAACCATGGAAGCTGCAAAAGACTTTGAAAAAGGTTGGATAATTTTTTTAAAAAAATAACCAAATAAATAATTAGACATTTAACAACCAGATACTTCAAACTATAGTAAACTCATTTCCTGTATAAATATACTGGGTCAAAAAAGAAAGTATACTAAACATTGAGGTGCAATATTTTTCGTATTATCGACTTTAATCCCAAACAAATTATTGTAAATTCATATTTCGAATCTAGCTGTATGAATTTGCATAATGTCATGTTCTTACTGTTGCCAGCGTCACGTCAGGACGCCGCAATTCAGGCATGGGGTGAAACGAAAACTTCACACATGCAGTCAATAGCGTGTATGTCCACCGTTTGCCTCTTGGTTGGCAAGACATCGATGGCGCATGGACCTGATAAGTCTCTGGATGTCACCCTCTGGTACTGCGTTCCAATCCTGCCTTAGAACATTACGTAAATCGCCTAACGTTTGAAGATCATGAAGTCGTACCCGACGGTCCAATTGATCCCAAAGATGATCGATTGGAGACAAATCTGGCGAACGTGGGGGTCAGGGAAGAAGTTCGGGGCTCTTCTCCTCAAGAAAGTCACGACAGAAACGCGCCACGTGACATCGGGCATTGTCTTGCTGGAATAACTGCAATCCGACCTTAGCGTTGAACAACGGGACAACAACAGTGTTAAGAATTTCGTCCATATATCGCTGTCCATTCAGATTACCATCGACGAAGATCAACTGCGTTCGATGGTGCAAGGAAATTCCACAACATAACACAAAGAAAATTTAACATCCTTGGGTAGCACGTGCTGTTTTGAAATCCATAGCAAAATTGTATACGGTTGGGTCGACGACAACAACATGTCATTAAACTGTTTGCCCGACTTCTTGTCCACAAACATGTAACATAAATTAACCTTCCTATTCTGGCAGCAGTTTGTTCACATGGGGAGGGGTAAAGCTAGAACGCGAAAGCGCAATTATTTGTCTAAACCAACACGTGCAATATTCCACTTTTGCTTAACCCTTTGAACCCTAGCGGCCGCTTTTCCGGTCAGGAACATGATACGTCATAACGAAATTATATAGGATGGCTGTTCAGTAAATGTGTGGGGTAGACCAATCAATATTTTCAACGTGCAGTCCAGAGGCTCCACGTTGAAAATATTGATAGGCCTACTCCAAATAATGAATATGAGCTCTTCCAAGTTCGTCCACTGAACTGGCATGGAAGATACCACTAGAGTTCAAAGGGTTAATTTCCTCTCATCGTGCTTATTCTTTACCTTTTTTACATGGAAAGTTGACTGCTAATCACCTTGAAAATCTATAAGCAAAATATTGTTTTGCTAATGCAACAGATTGTCTGTACATGAAAGATTAAATGGATTTATTAGATTTTCTATAAAGGCCTGCTGGCGATTTCCATCGATTAGTCTCGTTTGACATATTTACCCTTCAAGTATCAGAAATATTTTAAATTTCACACTCTGACCACCGTTCCAACTTTCTGAGAGCGCTGTTACGTGTGTTCCTTGATGACGCTTGAGAGTAAGAGAAAGTGTAATTTGGCAGATCACTTATTCTAGCAATGTACACGATTAGGTTATAAGCCAATACCATAAAACGTTTACAATTATATTTTCCAGAACTGTATTTTCTATATAGGGAAATAAGTACTGAAATTCACCATTAGCATTTCGAAAAGTGTGGCGATGTACCTAACGGTCACATTTTTAAATGATAATGATTCCTTTCAGTGATTTACATTCACGGGTAGTGGTAACAATTCTGGAAAATACAATTGTATAAGTTTTAAAGAACCCATCAACATACCTGCACATTAATAATTTTCCATCTTCGAGATAAAATGCAGTTTTCTTTATCATTATCAGTCGATATCTTAGAAATGTACTCAATATTCCACACAGAAACATTAACCTAGAGCCGACGCTATAAAACTTTCAGAACTGTATTTTCTAGAATTGTATTTTCTACCTACTAATATAACTGAGCGAAATGAATCATTAGCACTTTAAAAGATTTGGCAACTGGTAAATTGCCACATCTTTGAAAATGCTAATGCTTCATTTCAACCCATTAAAATCATCACTAGAAAATACAATTCAAGAAAATACAATTGTAAAAGTTTTATAGTATTGGTCCATGCTTTGATAATCCATAACCAATGTTATACACGGATTTGGACAGGTCTTTACTCAACATTGAGCAATTTGCCGTCACTACTTTAAAGATCAGTCAGAGTCGCCCCGATGTGGACATGGCCGCACTGGATACCTCAAGAATCCACAAAGAAATATTAACCTGCTTAGATAAGTCATGGCCTCTGCTATACTCGTATTTTGACAGGCCTTCGTCCAGTCTCCAACAGTGAGCACTTTGCCGCCACCACTGTATTGTATCAACTTTTAGCAGGCAAAACGAGTGTGTGTGTGTTGGGGGGGGGGGGGGGGTAGTCCAGGAGGGCGGTTCGCTCCCACATAACCTGTTGGAATGTGAATATTTCCCTGAAGACCACTATTTTTTTTAAAAATGGCTAATATCTGTCGGTATTTAAATTACGTACTACATGTCAGATACATATGCTTTTGAAACAGTGGTTTACTAAGACTTTCTAATGTTTTCTCCGTTCCCCCGGTGTTTTAATTTCGGCCCGATAGCACCATAACAATTTCCCCAGAGGCTTGGTTCGGACAAATTTATAACTCGCCTTTCAAGGATTTCATAAATATGGAAACTTTTAAAGCAGTATGTCAGAAAAAGAAGATTTTTTAATGGTTCTCGTAATGGCCATGATACTAAAACCCGAGGTCAGGTCTCACAAAATCCCAAAATATGCCACGGGTTTGGTTTGAACAAACTTTGAAATCATCCCTATAATGATGCCATTCATCAAAAATGAAGAAATTTGTAGCAGTCGTTTGGTAGAAAATTTATGAAGCTTTTTTTCTTTACACACAGTGTTAAAATCTGAGGGTCCAAAACGCTCCTAAATATGTTTGAACAAACTTAAAGAACATACTTACAATAATATCATATATCAAATATGGTGGCAGTTGGGGAAGTGGCCTGCGAAACGATTTTTGAAATGTATTCTCCAATAACGCCAGCTTAAAATTTTGGGGAGGTGAGGCATAAAACCACAGAATATAACCTCGGGCATGATTTGAACAAACTGTGAATCATCTTTCCAAAGATGATAACTGTCAAATATAAGCATCAGGAGCAGTGGTTTGGAACTTTTACATATTTTTCAAATTACCCACAGTGTTAAAATGGGAACCTTCGAATGTGAAAAATCGAATTGTACTTGTATATTTATTGGGGTTTTAACGACAGTTTCGACAGCCAGGGTCACCATGTGTCGGACAGTTTTTCCGGTGGAGGAAACCGGAGTACCCAGAGAGAACCAACGAGCAATGGCGAGCAACTACCAAACTCCCCAATATACTAACTCCACACAAGCAGGGTTAGCATTGGTTGAAGACAAGTGCACCATCGACGTGCAGTACGCCTTAGTACATAACGCCACCGTGCCCCCATATGGGCAACTGGGATAAAGTGTCTTGCCTAAGGACACAACGCGGTTGCCACAGGTCGGATTCGAACCGAGGACCTCTCGGCTTGCAGCTCTACCGGCTGAGCCAACCCGCTTATTTTACTCCTCCTAAGGATGTAGCATCATGATCCATGCCAAATATCAGTTATTTGTGCTGTGCAGTTTTTCGGAAAAACCTGTTTTTAATTTTTATTCTATTTTTAGCCTGTGAAGGTTTCCACGTGAAATATTTGCGATAGTCCTGTCCTTATTCTGCACTTTAATCTTTAAAGCCTATCTTTGGTAAACCTTTCACGGTCACAGAAATCATCTGCTTTTTCAAACATTGTTCAGACCAAAACGGGTGGGCATGCCCCCGCTGGGAATGGCGTTCCACTGTCACCTCGGTCTAGGATTGTTAATGAACCATATTTTCTTTAACAATGCAAGAAAGATTTATATAATATCCGACAATACAACATTCAACGGGTCTAACAATACGTTCTTTTGACGGGAAGCTATCATATCTATTAATTCAATACTGCCCTGCCTCGGGTAAAACACGCGACAAATTTGTTCTGCGTGACTTGATGGATTCTTACAATCAATAAAGAATTTGATCAATAACGGATTAGGTATCCATTCACCTTTCCCTGTGCATTAGGTTTAATCTGTTTCAGTTTCCACTGGAAAGCGGAATCTCCTCCTTCAAAAGTGTTGATGCAATCGTCGTTAGTCTCGCGTAGGAGTATTCGGATATAATAACCCAATTGTCTACGACATATGCTCGGCTCACAATACAGGACGAGAGCCCATCGTATGAATAACAACGGCACACATTTTCAGTGGCTGAACTTGAATCGATTTTCGGATTATGTGCTATTAGAATCTAAACAAGAGCTAACATAAAGTCGGGAATACAATAAAGTTACTTACTGCCGCGGAAACCTTTTATGTCGAAAACGAAACAATAAATAATTTACTCACCGGGAAAGAATAGATTAGAACAGATTGCAGCAGAACATGTTTGTCTTGTGACGCCTTTAAGGACGGAAATTTCACATAATATTAGCAACTACGTGGAAAATACTTTCGCAAGGATGGAAGTCGCTGTACTCGCTGTTTGTTTTTTGGTACTCGTCCAATTATCTGAAGGTAAGATATTATTTGTTAACCCATCACGAACAAACGCTTGTTGTCAAATTGTGAAATATAAGTGTTGAACTGGATTGCAGAAATCATTCCAATCTTACTCTAAGTTATATCTTATTCACAAAGTGAGAATAAATTCAAACATCTCTTCGTATTTGAAACCCGGGTTTTAAATTTCTGGTGTGACACCACTAAAATGTTTCTCGAAAATTTTACAAGTCTCACAAAAAGAAAAGGAAAAATATTTAAAAAAAATACAAAACGAAAAACATACTTAACGTTAATACCCCCAATTTCCACATGTAAAGGAGAAGCCAATTTTGAGGGCATTGAAACATAAATGTCTGCCTGGAAACCTACGATAAAGATTTTATGAGAGGATGAAATGTCCTATAATTTTCAGAGATCTCTAGGACAAACTTGCACATAATAACCCCCTCCCCCCGATCACTGGTGACTTACAAAAAACCTACAAACTACCCGTTTTCTTGCGGTCTTTAAGTTTACGACGGTAAATAATTTTGGCATGGGAAGAACGTGCTTTAACATCACAACACATATATTAAGAGCGTCTTCCGACAGTGTGTTACCAAAACACCTCATTACCTTACCCTAAATACTACGTTTTATGTAACGGACAATACACGAGACCCAGGGTATTCAGTAACATAATGGTTGAGTCGAGGGTGGAGCCTGAGACCATTATCTGTTCGAAAACCCAGGACCAAGTGTAGTACTCGACTTTAAACCTGCTTTGCATGAAATAACATATTTTAATGGGGAAAACAAACATGAAAAAATTAAATAATTTGAAAACGTTAGGGGTGAACTGAAATTCAAACAGTCTGATCGGTCAGTGATTGTTTTGGACTAACACGCCGAGGAAAACAGCACAATCGGATGTATGAGAAGAAAGACAATGTGAACGCGCGGCCAGTCCTGGTCAGTCGATTATATTTTTTCTAACAACTGGGTTTTATTGGAACTATAACAGTGCATTATTTAACCCCTTGAACTCGGGCGGCCGTTTTGCCGGCCTGGAACATTACTTGATACGCCATAACGTCATTAAATAGGATGGATGTTCAGTAAATGTGCGGGGTAGACCAATCAATATTTTCAACGCGCAGCCCCGAGGCTGCACATTGAAAATATTGAGAGGTTTACCCCATAAATGAATATGGACTCTTCCAGTTGCTGCCATTGAACTGGCATGGAAGATACCACCAGAGTTTAAAGGGTTAAGATACGCTATTGCTCTAATAATGCCCATTTGTTCTTTAAATAATGCACATGCACACTTATTGTTCGCGACGGCCATTTTTCCGATAATGGCGAAGGTAAAACAAAGTGAGTAATCAACGGGAGCAGCTCTGATATACCAAGGCGGAGGGAATGACGAGAGTTCTTTTGCCTTCAACCGATGCTAAAACCGGGTTAGAAAATTTCTCACTGTCGCTATGTGGTTCGACCTGGAACACCGTCGTTCCCCACCCGTAAAACTGGCCGACACGATATGAACTTGGCTGTTGAAAATGTTGTTAATGTCAAATAAACAAACTATTATTTTTAACATGGTTATAAATGCAGGCCACGGGTTTGATAAAGTTAACATGAACACCAAGGACAATTCGAAAAAAGTGTTCCTTATTTGTAAGAGATAGGTAGTGTAGGCGAACGAATACTCGCCGCCCTGTTTCTTCTGAAGGGAACGATAGGCGAACGGAACAATCGTTCTCCCAATTTGAACACGTCCGCATAACCCAGATTGTCGCATATTTATCTGCGCATGAATATCAGTCTTTTATGATGAATGTCAATTGTAATTTAGGACAGAATTGCATCAGGAAACGTCGACTTGTTTTGCATGACGGACTTGTGATCTTGAAGACCGAGAGTTGTAATCCAGCCTGAGATATTTGCGTCGTTGCCCTGAGCAGAACGATTTATTCTTGTAGTTCGGGATAAAATGGGCATAGTCCTAACAACTCTACGCACGCCCTCGGGGTGCAAAAGTGAAATTACTCACAAAGCCCTCGTAGTGGCCCCCTTCCCCCATATATCTCAAATTTTGTCAACACGGCGGTCCATTGGCCAAAAGGTTTTTTGCCTTTTTCACAGACATCAATTAATTTTTTAGGAATTTAAAGTTCAATTCGCTAATCTTTTATAAGCAAATCACCCAATTTGTACCATTGACCCTTCATCCAACACGTCCAAAGTATGACACTAGCCAAAAGATTTTATAAATAAATAAAAGCTTACAAATATTGAAAACTAAATAAAATTTCAGTGGGCATTTTATGAATACACTCTAAAATCATTAGGTTTACAAATCAACCGAAATCAAGCGATTTGAGTGAATATGAAGCCAATAGGGTTCATATTCACTCAACCCACTTGATTTGGGTTTTGTTTTAACCCACCAGATCCCCTGCGGGAACCCCGGAAAGTGAGGTAGTGCTTGTTTACTGTGGTAAACAAGCACCGTTTTACTGGCAAAATAGGACCCAGTCTTGGGGTGCAAGTCCTCGAAAATAGGTAACATGGGGCATAAACGATTTACTGACCTCGACTTTAGCTCTCTGCTGTGGTCACGATTAGCCATTGTGCAGAAGTATGTGACCTCGAACACCAAATAAATAACCCAACAGATTTTAGATGTAGGGCTGGCCGCACAGGGCGGTTACGTTAGATAGGGATAATGAGCTGTTCTGAGACATAATAACATGGGAAAATAAAAATATAAAACAAACAAAATGTTTGTAGCTATTGAATCATTCATTCATTCAAATATGCTAAGAAGACATAAGAAAATAATGTAATCAAACATGTGTGGCTACATGAATAAAGTCTGACTGAACATCTCACATTGATTTGCCTTTTTTCTGGTGAGAAATCTGCACAGGCGCACATCCTCCAGAAACACGGTGTTGAATGTGTTAAGAAAGGTTCTGTTTTAGCATTCAGTCACGATGGCTTATTTTGACAATACCCCAGGTTTCAAGCCGACGTTTGCTTTATCTATATTCATAGGTCACTATACAATTACAATATATTACACTATATTACTTGTTTTATGCAGAAACATTCCGTGCGATTACTGAACAATAAAAGACGCTACGCTCAATCAGATCCCCATTCCCACCACGACAGCATACTAACTTGACTGATCTATTCAAACTAAATGTCTCATTATTTACCTTTGATTGGCATAAAAAGCATTTGCTAAAGTCGTTTGACAACTTTTTTAGAAGTTATATCTGTAACACATGCAGTGTGATTACAAGGCAATCAGGCCCTCTTACCAATAACAAAATCACGAGCCAAGCTTTAGGTACCTGTCCTCCGTATTCTTTCCCCCAAATCTGGAATGAATTGGATTAGAATACTCGAAACATATGACATAGGACAAGAAGAATCTGACACGAAATTTAATTTAGTAAGTTCATATTTGACTAAAGTTAATGATGAATGCTATAATCCATGCTTTCCCGACCACGATAAACTCTTTTGTTTTACTCTTGCGTTTGAACGTCACTAAAGTAATAGACAGCATTTTCAATTCTAAAGCATACGAGGGATACAGTGGTCCACTTTGTTGTGACTGGTTTTCTCATCTACAGTACGTGGAGAGTGGATTGTAACTAAATCACCCGCGGAGTGGAGTTATCACCCGAACTATAACTTTCAAATTTTGTACATATCGACAAAAACATAAGCAATGTTTCAGCCAATGGACCTCCGGGTTTAACCCGGAGGTCCATTGGCTGAAACTTTACTTGTGCTGGTTATGCTTTGCAACAAATTTGCAATGATTGCTTGGGTGGAATCTCCACTTTGCGGGTGATTTAGTGACAATACACTCTACACGTACTGTATTCAAGAATAGCGCACTCTGCCCTCGGCGCCAGATTGTGTCGAGCGTCGATGGAATGGATAAGTTATTCCTTGAAAAAAGCGCGTAGCTGCACCGAAGAGGTTATTTGATTATTTAACAATTTACTAGCAAACTAATCTATTATAACATTATTCCGCCGACACACCGTAACATAAACCGATACAATCATCAATTAAAACAACCGTCATGGTATGTTCAAATTTTGCCCCAGATAAAGGGGCCACAGACTTCCAGAGCATCCTTTCTGAACAGAACATCAGTACGCCCTATGAGTACTACCCAGATGAGTTGAAGAACAACTCTAGCAATTGCCACGAAAAGCAAAGAGTCCCATAGGTCTTGTAGCTAGTAAGCTCATGTGACATCATGGACTACCAGTAAGGCACGTCTATATTTTATGATCTTCCGATTTTTGAGATGAGTCGAAAAGGCATTTAGCCTAGGAGCAAATGTTCTTATTGCTCTTGAGCTCATTTGATAAAATCGTCATCTGCGTTTCTAGGCACTCTGCATGTAGCATCCTTACTCATCGTGTGGACGTCGGCACCCTTTTTTGCCTCCGACATAGGCAAGATGGTATCTAGAGAATGAAGTGTACCTATGTGTCTATGTAAGGTTGGGAAATGTGCATGTGTGTGTGTCCATCCGTCCGTCCGTCCGTTTGTCCATGCCGCCATCCGTGCGTCCTCCCATGTGCCCGTCCCGCCGTCCATCCGAGCAAATAACTTAGGAAACTGTTGGGGCTATAGTGAAAAAACTTGCCATAATTATAATGGACGGTAGGAGGATGTGTCACACATCATAGTCGGGTCCATAAATTCAATGTCAAGGTCACGTTTCAAGCTCATGCTTAAAATCGGTCGATATTCGTGCCACAGTCACAACCCAGAAGCGATCAAACTATAATTATTAAGCTTCATACAAATATTAAAAGCAGTGAGAAGGTGTGTCGAGTATAATAGTTGCTCCCGAATGTTCAAGGTCAACGTCATACTTGACCTTTTTTGTTCAAGGTAACAAATCGAGCCTTGATAATAACGCTGAAGCCTGTGGGGGCCACAACCATCAATCTTCACATTATTATAAAGGACAGTTGAGGGATGTACAACGCACTATAGCTGGATCTGTAACTTCAAGGTGAAGGAAACATTTCAAGGTCATTCTTAAAACCGATCAACATTTATGTCATTATTCAGACACAAATCAAACTATAATTGTCAAACTTGATACAAATATAAAAAAACAATCAGAAGAAATTATCGTATAATAGTTGCTCCAGCATCTTTAAGGTGAAGGTCATACTTGACCTTCACACATTCAAGGTCATAAATCGTGTCTCGGAGATAACTCGGAAACTCTTGGAGGCTACGACCAACAAACTTCACAAATTATATAAGATGATAGGAGGATATGTCTCAGACCATAGCTGTGTCTAACTTTAATGTTAGTTTCACACTTCAACGTCACACTTAAAATCGGTCGATGTTCGTTTATCAACTACAACTCAGAAACAAATCAAATTATAAATATCAAACTTTTTCAAATACAAAGGGTAGTCAAAAGGTTTGTCATGCTTAATGTTGCTTGTTGTTCAAGGTCATGGTCATTTTGGATTTTGTTGGTGTCCAGGGTCACAAATCGTGTCTCAGGAATAACTCTACCTATGGAAGCTATAATCTTCAAACTTCAAATAATTATAAAGGACAGTGAGAGGATGAGTCACACACTACAGCTGGATCCACAATTTACAAGTTCAAAGTCATACTTCAAGGTGACACTACATCATGTGCCATCATTTGGGGCAGTTCCATTAAGTTTTTACTTGAGTAACATTTCTTGTTTCAAGATGAGTCGAAGAGTTTCAAGAGCATTTACCTCCATGCTCTTGGTGGTTTCGGTGTGTGACGAAAGCATCATCCACAATTTAGGCACCCCGTTTCAGCACCGCTATGTCACAACTAATTGGAATGTCAGCGTGTCTTTCTGATCATTTATGCAGAGAGTCGTCAGAACAAGCAGTCTGTATTCGACTCGTAGTGGCGGAAGTCAAGTGATATGAACCAGGACCCGTAGCGGTAGTAGTGCCTCGATAAGTACTTGGAGCCAATCGCGGAATTGATAGTAGCAGAAAACTAGACGTCGAAGCTATTGGCTATGTAGGCGCTAAAGAACAGTACTTCTAAAATCCCTTTCGCAGAATACATTTCTGCATCTGACTGGATAACTTTATTCTGAAATGACTCATAGAGTCGTAAGAGCATTTACTCATAGGAGCAGCCGGTCTCGTTGGTCTTCAGCTCAAATCACTAAAGGAAGAAAACGCGCGCATACCAAAAGGTGAAAACTGTATAAAAACTAAGAGTGAACGTCATTTAAGTAAATAGAGAAATCTTATTGGGTCTACTAAGACTTAGTCCAGGGCATGGGTCGGAACAGGGAAAACAAACATGGCGCAACGAGTAACACGTATTTTTTGGGTGTTTTTCCCGACGAATGGAAAAAGGAAAATGTAATTTCCCTCTTTCAAACAAAAAGACCCACCCAACTGCTAAATATACAGGCCAATATTTCTTCTTATGTCATTAGGTACAGTCCCCAAGAAAGCTATTCTGAGATATATTTCCAATCACGTCATTAATAATAATCTCATCTATAAACATCAGTCGGGATAGAACAATACGACATCTTCTTGAATTATACCGCTGTCTCTACGAATCTCCCGATAGTCACCCCGTGCTTTTACAACATATCTGTAGCTTTCGAATGATTATATCACAAGGGTCTCATCTACAAATTTGACGTTCGTGTTAACTTATTAGGATGATTTGAAAATTATCTAATGGAAAAAACAAAGAGTCTTTGATACATGAAACATTTTCTCTATATTTGACAATAATTATCGGTGTTCCTCAAGGTTAGGTATTTGATTCCTTTCTATTCCTGGTATATACATCAACGACATTGTGGGTAGTGTAGACTCTCCCTCCCAGGCGCGTAACCAGGATTCGATAACTGGGGTGGCCTAGCCAGGTTGTTTTATGGGGGAGGGGAGGCAAACATATTTGGAAGGCCGCTGTAGTGGGGTGGGTGGGGTGTCAGGGCCCTCCCTCTGCTCCTCCACACACTTCCCTTCAAATTTCAGGGGTGATGGCCCACTAGCCCATCCTCCTCTTGGATACGCCACTGCTGTCTCCATACTATTTGCCGACGACACGTGTTTAACTTATGGTGCAGCCACTCATTTGGATACAACTTCTGCTTTCTCCAAATACAATGAAGTTATCCACTCCTGGCCCCAACAGTGGCTCGTAACATTTAACCTTAAAAAACGGAGGCTGTATTTTTCATATACAATCGTTCAGCAACCCCAAGCCCGCCAATGATTTTTAATAATGCTCGTGTAACATTTTTAAATCGTCATGAACATCTTGGACTTTACTTCCAATCAAACTTATATTGGGACGGTCAATGAGATCACCGCGAGATACAAAAACATAAATGCGCGACTCTCAACACAGAAAATGGAAAAATATGCTTTCGCGGAACACATTAGAGCAAATATTAACCCATTAAACCCTATAGGCCGTTTTTTTCGGCCAGCAACATGATACGTCATAACGCCATTAAATAGGATGGCTGTTCAGTAAATGTGGGATAGTCCAATCAATATTTGCAACGTGCAGCCCCGAGGCTGCACGTTGAAAATATTGATTCGTCTACCCCAAATAATGAATATGGACTCTACTAATTGCTGCCATTGAACTGGCATGGAAGATACCACAAGACTTCAAAGGGTCAATCTTCGCTCTGCCTTTGATAGATTAGGGAGACACTATATAAGATAGGACTTCAGTTTATCTACTCAAGACAACAAACAACAGCATGGCACTGCCAGAATCGTAACCGGGTTAACCCGTTTCACCCCTTCCTTCTATTAGAACTTTCTTGGCCAAGTCCCGGAGACTGCAAAAAGTTTCATAAACTTTGCACTCTTCATAAGGTAAACAAAGAATTCCCCGAGCTCCTATTTGAAATTCTTCCCCGCACTGGTGATCCTACTGCATATAATTTCAGAAAACCCTCTAATATTAAATCATTCTTTTTTCGAACTAAACGCTTCAAACGTACATTCTTTCAGGTGTTCTATGGATCCTGGAGTAACTTTGCTTGTTCTGCCCAAGAAGCGGCCACACTTTGTGAATTCAAACATCATGTCTCACGTGACAACAATCCAATCGTAATGCCCCGGAAATACGAAAAGCGATGATTCATTCTGCACTGCAGGCTACGAAATGCTACCGTAATTATATCATGACAAATTTCACAACTTTTTTTCTCCTACACCCAACAGCCCAGTGCAGCTGTTGCTATCCTATTGAAGATTCAAGGCATTTCTTCTTCGATTGCCCAATTTATCAAACTCAACCAACTGAAATGTTGGCTGAGATAAACGTTCGTATTATAAAGTCTTTTGATGACCTGATTTTGGTGCCACTTTTTTGTATTCAAAACGAAATATTTTACTCTTCGGAAAAGTACATTCCTTTATTATTTCAAGTAAATGTTTCAGATGACCCGAGAATTAATCTACTAATCAATCAGACATTCCCACCCGAATGCTGCATACTGTAAATACAAAAACCGAATAGTTTTCATTTTTTCTTGGAGCCGGATCAACACCCCCAAGGCTTTCCCTTTTCCCTTTCCCTTTCTCTTTTCTCTTCTGCTATGACTTTTTCATTTACAGCTTTATCAAGTTTATTTTTACTTCAGTATTTTATTATCGCAACTTTCTGAATAGTTGTATTTGTATATGAAAGGGGTTCTATATAAGTTGTATAGCTTGTATAACTTGCATACATTTTACTTCCATCCTTTTGCATTTTAAGGCAAATAAAAGTATACTAAACAAGGTAAAAAATAGCAAGACAGCGAGGAGAGGTTAAGAATAAAAAGAATATGGTTTGAAATATGCCGGGGTAGGTGGAATCGGAGATTCCTAAAGAATTCGAGCAACCGAATATACTGTCATATAACTGATCACAACTTTGGGAGGTCATATATGAATGCTATTTTTCGGAACAATACCAGGTCCGTTTCGATAATTTTTGGTGGTAGTTGTTGTGGCCTTTTTCGTACTTTTTGTAGTTATCGAGTTGTTTCCGGTAGTTAAACAATATTTCCGGTATTTAAACAATTTCTGATACATAAAGAATTAATTTTAGCACACTCTTCGAGCACATCCCGACTATATTAGATGCCTCCCAGGCTCCCAGCAACCACGTGCAATAGAAGCCAAGATGGCAAACGAAATAGATGACAGAAGCAATGCCACCCTACTCAAACGCGCCGCGAATGCGCACTAACACCACGTATCACCATGGTGAAGTCGTTACAACATGCCACCTACCCGCACCTCTTTGACAACTCGTATCACCATGGTGAGGTCGTTACAACATGGCCGCTCACGCGCGCCTCCAAAACAACCCATATTACAACTACAATGCACCGCGGTATGAGGTCGAAGTCCCTCACTGATGCAAATCAGGCCAGGTTGGGTTGTTCACATACTACTCACACAACAGTACTTCACATTGTGCAGTCTGCATGCCTTCCGTTTTTGATTTTCGTCTGTTGCGAGTGTTGGTGCGCCAGGATTTAAGATGAAAAAAACGTGTATGGGTGGGACTTGCATTATTTCAAGGGCAGTGGTAGTTTCTTCTATTTTGGTCAGTGCATTTGGTAAAATGTGTACCTCTTTGGATGAGGTTAACCTCATACTAATTTTGCGAGGCAACTATTTTGTGAGAGGTCGGAATGGGGGTGGGGTGGCGTTCCAGATGGAACGTTACTCCTTGGATAAAACAAGTGATATATCATTTGAATCTGCCTTTCGCTTTATAGAGTATATTTGCACCATGGTAAGAAGTCCAAGAACGTACGGGTATCTTCGGTGCGCCTTGCGAATTAGAAAAGCACAGTTTGGATTTCATTGCAATGTGAGTTAATATTCACTGTCAATACCGGACTTGGCTAGGTACTTTTCTTATGTTTTAGGAAGTTTATTAAATGTAATTATGTGAAGGTCCAACCGTAAATTCACTTGAATAAAAACCACTAGTCGGAATGTCTCGTTTATAATTAGGAGTTGGAATAGAGCTACAGATTCCTTGACCACCGGGAATCTTGGGAAGACGTCGCTGTAGACGCTGGGAAGACAGTGTAATAAGGTCTTATTTATTATTAGGTACCTGGATGATGTGCTGATTGGTAAAATTTAACACGTAAATAAATGAAGTCCTATGTACACGCCTGGAAAGCAATATTTAGCTTGGAGGGTGACATATACTTCGTTTGAGTAGACGTATCAAATGAACGAGAAATAAGAGGACACCCGTTCGGCGTGGGCTAATGGTTGGTCTGAAGGCAGAAGGTCTGAAATTCCTGGAGGTGGATTGTTTGTGTGTTGTAGATATGGTGGTTAATGTGTTAATCCAAGATTTTAACATATAGCAGTGTTTTGCACTTTGGGTGGACCATTAGGTGTAAACATCACTGGTTAAGGTTCGGGTGCGCCAAAAGTAACTTGATGTTTAACATACCCATAAGGGTTAAGATCTGCGCGTCTTTCAACCGACATGTATAGGGTGTTCGGATCTTTTCAGCATTTAGTTTTACGAACCAGTAAATAATATAGTCTTGAGAAGTATGCAGTAATTGGAGGTTATAACAATTACGATATGTTAGTTTTGACTGGTATCTTTGTTATTTAGCTTTTCCTGAAAGAAAAAAGACATTTATTATTCTTCGGATTATTTGGCTTTTCCTGGAAGGAGAAGGCAATCCTTATTCTACTGACTGTTTTATTTTGTCTTTTCTTGAAAGGAAAATACATTTGTTAATCTTCGGTTTATTTGGCCTTCCTAGAAGGAAAAGATAATTGTTACTGTACGGATTATTATTTGGCTTTCCCTGAAAGGAAAAGGCATTCTGTTATTCTTCGGATTATTATTTGGCAGTTCCTGAAAGGAAAAGTCATTGGTTATTCTTCGGATTATTTCGATTTTCGTGAAAGGAAAAGTCATTTGTTATTCTGTGGTTTATTTGGTGTTTCCTAAACGGAAAAATACATTTGTTATTCTAGAGATTATGAAGTCACTCAACGAAGTTCGAATGACTTATTGGGATCGTTAGCTTTTTTTCTCTAATTTACTGAATCATGGTCACAGTTTTCAACGTATTCTCATGTTATTTGGGAAAATATTTACGGTTATCCGGAATTGAGAGAAATGGAGTCCGATTTTTTATTTTCCACCTTTATCCAAAACAATTCCCAATTTACGCGTTTTTGCTGATGATTTAATATCAACTGTTGTATCAATCATCTCTCTTTAAAATGCTGGAAATATCATCTCCAACAAAATCCCCTATCTAAATAAGTGGTACCCACCTGGGAAATTCTGGAGGCATTTGGCCGCTTTTTAGGTGACGTTATTGTCGTCGACGTCACAAAAAATTAAACGTCGGGCGATTTCCATAAAATTTTAATACGTTGTAAAGCACAGAAAAGTGGGACATACTTTTAAAAAAAATTATCGTCTTTTTAACGCTATTACAATTAAAGCTGAGGTTTTATTTTGCACACTTCACGGTGAAACGCTGATTTTCAACAACACACAGCTCCGTATAAATACTACATACATCTATTAAATTTCACACACGTTTACCTTCATGATGACTCCATTAACCCTTTACCCAACGCAGACGATATCAAAATTTATTATTTTAAATATCATTTTTTCAAATTTTTCAAAAAATTTCAACAAAACCATAACATGTGACCCCTCGTTGGAACGAGCTCGTTCCAACAAGGGATCACCACATGATATGGTTTTGTTGAAATTTTTTTTAAAATAATATATTTTCAACTGCTGAATTTGCATATTACGCGGGCAGATGCGGCGGATTCGTTGGGTAAAGGGTTAAATGCGTTTGTTAAAATTTTCAAGTTAACTCTTTATCCAAAATAACGTGAATTTGACGGGTTTTTTTTTAACGTTTAATATCTATCCGCTTCTTCAACGTTCATACTCAACGTTTTTGAAATATATTCTACAACAAAATTCGTATCTAATAGTGCAGTCGGAATTCAGCCAACGACGACTTCGTCTGGTCTTCCGTTTCGGTGGCGTTAGGACGTCAGTTTCGTAAAACTTCAAGTTTGTCCGATTTACGCGAATTTTAATATACTGTAGAGCTCGTAAAATAAAAATATAGCTGTGTTGGATTTTTTATTTAACGTCATTTTGGACGTTTTGACGTCAGTTTATGTTTCTTACCACCCCCCCACCCCCTTCAATTTTGGGATAAGCCTAAATTAGAAGGCATACCCCAACACAAATGTAAAATACAGCCCACGGGGTCGCTGGAAAGATGTTATGGTACGTTTGTATGGTCATTGACGCAGTAATCCGAACGCAAAAACGTCAGATCTGACGAAGGTGCAAAAACCGTAAAAATTAAATTCATCTTTCGAATTCCTTCCACATTGCCCGATAATTAATGTTGACGCTACGACGTAAATGCCTCGCGGGAGAGGAAAACGTTAAAATTAAATATCACTCCACCAGTGCGAAATCTTATGACACTCTGGTAGTCGTGGTCCCCAATACAAAGTTGAAAACATTTTGAAAATCAGGCGTCAGGTACGGGATATATAATGTAAACTACGTCGGGATACTACTCTTAAAGTTTTGTGTTTATATTCTCTTGTAAACCTCCTTTTCAGCATTTGCCTTTCGAATCTTTAAAAATAAAATCAAAACAGACACCCCACTTGGCCGCAAAAACGGCGTTTGCCTCCAAAACAGCGTTCAGGAACGTATTTAATTTTCTGATAGATTTCTTATGAAGACCCTTATGCATGGTCTCTTATGGTTTGAAAATGGTTCCCCGTTTGGCGTTTTTTCTGCCACAAACCGCCCCAAAACGCACAGATCTTCATAGACCAACATGACCTGTACGAAAACCTCCATTGACTTGACTTTTCATTAGACTTGTCAAACATAGAATTCTACATAAAAAATTGTTTCAGATTTTTTTCCCTTTTTTGTGTTCTGTCAAAATGATTAAAAGATTTAAAAATGAGCTGCCAAATCGGCCATTTTAGTCTGAAATCTCAGGATTATAAATGGATAGAACAAAACTAACAATCTAAATAGTAAGAAAGCAATATCACACTTCCATAAATGCAAAAAATCAACTTTATCCATAATGAGTCCAAAATGGAAGCCATAAGTGATAAAAAATGATCATTTTCAAAATCTTAATTCCCATAACTGACGAATGATAGGTTAACATATTTTTCACGACAGTTGGAAGTGATTTTGCAGACAAAAATATCACCATATGACCTTTATGACTCACTGACCCCGGAATGTATTTATTTCCAAAGAATAATGTGCTGATTAAAGGATATACAAAAAACACCCAACTTTAAGGAAATGGATTCAGCATCAAGTTAAAAGAGTTTATTCGGCTGTCTACCTTATTAGGATGTGGGCCTATTTTTGAGATGTTTTTCTGTTTTAAAATGAGCTTTGAAGGATTTCGATTGATTATTATGCAAAAAGAGAAGAATTTTTCCAATATGATCCCTTTACACACGGACGGACCAATCTGACGTAATCAATGCTTCAAAAACCGACCAATGTTCTGAACATTTACGAAAAGGTTAACCCTTTACCCAACGTAACAGCCAAAACCGGCCAGCGTTATTCTCAAAAATCGCCAATTAATTTTCATTATTTTTTCATTTTTTGTCTCAAAAACATAGGTTATGACCCCTCGTTGGAACGAGCTCGTATAAAAGTGTATTTAATTTCATTTTTTGTGACAAAACTTTTCCAAAAATCAAAAAGGCTTCAAATCGGCCATTTTGACGTGTACTCTCGATAGTGTGAGTTGATAGAAATTCAGTAAAGGTTCAAGTAGTAAGAAAGCAATGTCTGATTACCACACAGGCCGAAAACAATTTGGTACAAAATAGCCGCCCGAAGTGTAATTTTTATATAGATTAGATTTTTACGATTTTATGTAAGAACTCTTCTGCGATTTAAACAGTTTACAAGGAAATAGTGGGCCATGGGTGATACCGTGATAGGTCTGTTCAACGTTTCTTCTGCAAAGAAACCGGACAAACCGCCAACTTTCTATTGATCCATATCTCCGTCTCAAATTCACAGATTACTTGAAATGTTCTTAGATCTGTCAAAAAGACAAGTCCTCGTCACTAACCAATGGAAAGTTCGTCAAATTGAGTTTTTTCTGATAAAAGTTTCAAAATATGGAAAATAGGCTTCAAAATTTTCCATTTTGGTAAACAATCTGATGGTTATGAATTGACAGAACACGAACAATGTCCACGTAGTAAGAAGGTAATATCTCAGTGGCATAAATTCCAAAACAATTAAAAAAAATTCTTTTTTTATTAAACAAATAAACTTTCAAATACAAAATAAAAAAAATAGACGAAAAAAACCCCAAAACTTTTTCACAAAGTTTAACCCTTTACCCAACGTAACGGCCAAAACCGGCCAGCGCTATTCTCAAAAATCGCCAATTAATTTTCAAAATATTTTCATTTTTTGTCTCAAAAACATAGGTTATGACCCCTCGTTGGAACGAGCTCGTCGAGCTCGTTCCAACGAGGGGTCATAACCTATGTTTTTGAGACAAAAAATGAAAAAAATTAGTTATTCAAGAATTATTTTTGCAAGTGTCGTCGGCTTTTCATGTTAGGTAAAGGGTTAATGGAAACAACGATCTGATCTGCAACACATTGTCAAAACAGCATGCGTGTAATGTTCAGCCACCTCTTCCTTGTCATGGATGCCTTGCAGTTTGAATACATGTTTGTTGAGTATAAAAAAAATGTTAGACACCGAAAACTTCTCCCACTGGAAAATACTTTCTCTTGATGACTTAGAACAATATTGCTTTAATAACATTTTGTATCCCCCAAGCATGGGCGCAGATCTCTTCCAAAAAGTGGGGGGGGGGGGGGGGTGGCGGGCAGATGCCGAAGGCATCTGCAGCGAGTGCCGCAGGCACGAGCCGGCAGAGGGGGGTTTGGGGGGGGTTCTCCCCCCCCAAGAAAATTTTTAAATTGCGCTTTCAAATGGTGCATTCTGGTGGCCTCTGGGGTATAATTTCTCTTAATTATTTAGTATAAAAAAATATGTTTTTCAACAGCCTGTTGTAATTTTGTCAAAATGCTTAACCATAATTGTTCCCGCTTTACCGAGCGTTCCCTATTAGATTAACACAATTCAACTGTGCGGTGGATTAGCATAAGGGCCCAACAGATGGAGCGACGAAGTATGTGTCGGGCCCGTTAATGAATTAACAGATCCAATAACAGCCCGACACATACGTCATCAACAAGTCGCGTGAATTGAATGAATTCGATCGATAAATTTCGTTTTCAAAATGTAAACAAAGCAGACGATACTGTCTTGCACATTTTCACGAGCTCAGTACCGGCCTATTACTCTCTCTGCATCAGAATTCTGTCTGCAACATTGATATTCCGATATCAAATAGTTATGCTACTTATGCATTCGTGCAACCCACAGCTGTGTCTGGCTGAGTAACAACTTATTTGAAGGCGCAGTGTTGAACAACTGTTCGTTGAACGTTACGTCAGTCCAAACATGGACCCACAGACATAGTCCGTAATATAATTTTTGTGGTTGATACGGCTACAGTACAGGCCGTACCAACCCCAAAATTATATTACGAACTGTGGGTCCAAGTTTGGACTAGTTGAACGTGTATCAGAAGTGAATCTCGCATTAAAATTGATGAGAGGGTGCAGCAGTGGGGGAGCATAGTGGGGGACATGTCATACCATGTCCCCCCAGTGGTGGGGGGGGGGACATGGCATACCATGTCCCCCCCTTGATGAGATCTGGGGGGGACACGTCCCCCCCCCCGTCCCCCCATGATCTGCGCCCATGCCCCCAAGGTGATTCTGGAAAAAATCTCAGTACCCATGAACCCCTTTTGGAAAAATGTCGTCAATTCGTGGACCCAACCCGACTTAGAACTGACTGCATCAAATATATATTTCTCAGACCCTTTTTCACAATGAAAATATTAAAATAAATAACACCTCAGTTTTCTGTAAACGTGGTTTAAAAAACGGCATATCGTTTATAAATGACATAGTTGATATTAATTGAAATTTGCACTCTCTTGAGAATTTTGGGCGAAAACATGACGCCAGTGTCCCATTTGTAACCTATTATCAATAATACGCGCAATCCCATTCTCATGAAAAAGGTGTATTACTAATACAAGAAAGGTAGAGAATATTATTGATCCCACAGTGGCCCAGTTAATAGCCTCACGAAATCTTAACAGAACATTCTATAATTTACTACTGGAAGAAAATGATCAAACGCCCACAAATTCTGAAATGAAATGGTGTATTTACCTTGAACAAAATTTGGACAGGGAAGAGTGGCGACGTATTTGCAGCAATACATTCGATGCTATTGGGTATACCTTTCTCCAATCTTTACAGTACAAAATGTTACATCGTGTACTTTTCTGTAGATCAAAATTAGTTAAATATGGCCTTAGCGAGATAGAGGTTTGATCCTTTTGTGGAAATATGAGAGAAACCATGACCCACCTTTTCTTCGATTGCCCTTTCTCAAAAAATATTTTTGTTGTCACTTATTGAAAATTTTAATACAAAATTGAATTTATCCTTGACTGTAAACAGAAAAGATATTTTTTTGGAGTAGACATTAATTCTGAGTATTCGGAAGCTTTAAATGCCTGTCTTATTAATTTCAAAAAATATATTTATTCATGCAGTAAGATGCAGTGTGCTAAAAGTCTTAGGTACCAAAAACATATTGAGTTAATTCCAAAACAATTTTGGTTTTATCCATACTGAGTGCAAAATGACCACCCTAAGTGGACTCTTTTGTAGAATGAGTTCGTAAAAAATCATGCAAGACGTCTTTTGTGTTTGAAAAACTTACCAAAGCACTAGATGGATAGGAGTAGAAGGCCTTTGAAGGTTTTCCTTTACACGGCGCTAACTCTTTTCTCTACAAAATAAATGCCCGAACCATCTAAAGTTTTATTGAACAATATTTTCTTATCAATATGCGCAAACAATTGAAGTGTTTGAAGATTCGTCAAAACGAAAAACTTTTCCATCAATAACCATTGGAAAATTTTCACTGAATGACTTTTTTTTTACAAAAGCTTTAAAAATGTCAAAAATAGGCCTCAGCAAGTGGACTTAGAATTGACAGTACACCGGTAATGACCCGATAGTAAGAAAGTAATGTCTAATATATCGTGCATGGAAAAAAGAAGGTTTTCATCGTAATGAGACCAAAAATGGCCGTTTAGTTCGACATTGTGTACTATTCTCGTTTTGTGCCATGGTGGAAGATACTTGATAAAACACTGAGAGAGTTAATTGGGTGTTCCATCTGGACCGGACATTTTTTACTTCGGTGTGACTCTGACAGACTAAACATAAACATATGGGCACATACTGCATTCCCGATGAATCTTCTGACGGGTTACCCTCGGTCTGTCGGATCGCAGGCCCAAACAGTTTGAACAGCGAGGGAAAGGAGGTAGCTCTCCAATTGAACGTTATTTGCTAATGACAAATTTCAGAAGGACGAACTTTACTCACAACACATATGATCAACTAACGGAGGGAGACACTGGTCACAGCCAGGAAAATCCCGTGACTCTTCAGAATCAATCATCCTGTGTTTTTTTATTCTTCTCTTTTTTCCCAACACTCTCGGGGGTCAAATTTCTCGAAACCTCTCTTGTAGATTTCTTTAAAACTTCGCATACTAATAAGCCCTTATAAATTGTATATTACGATTTAAAAATGATTTCCAACCGACAACGATTTTTTTTCTGCCAAACTTGGCCCTCGGCCAGACAGACCAACATCTCGTGAACGAAAACGGTAATTGACTTGGATTGTTTACACATTTGCTAAAAATACACTTTTCAACAAAATATCATTATAAATTTTTTTTTTGTAATTTACATTTTTTGCCAACTTTTTCTCGAATTCAATTATGTGCTTGAAACTCGACCATTTTAAAATGTCCCATAATCTCAGAACCCTAATAATGGTCTAAACAGTAGATAGGTAGCATCCGTTTACCACAACTGCAAAATATCTCGGTTTTTATTTAAAATGAGCCCAAAGTTTCTGGCCTGAAGTGTACTTTAGATGCCGAAAGTGTGTACTGATTCACGCAAGACGTATTTGACGCTTTTTAAACTTTGCAAGGTTCCAGAGAACTATGAGCAGTAGTAGGTCTGTTTGAACGCTCAAAACAGCCTCAAGACTCCAAAATTTCTATTGGCCAATATGTCCCGATCAAAGCGAGTAAATGACCTGAATTTCCTTCTCCATCAGTGACCAGTAATAAAGCTTATTGATTTTACTTTTGTTCTGCCAAAACGTTCCCCAAAATCATAAATAAGCTTCAAAACCAGCCATTTGACTTACAATTTCGAGACTATGAGTTGCCAGAAAACCAGTAATGATCCAAGTGTTAAAAACGTAAGTATGTCTCCATACAATAAATGCAAAAACTATTTCGGTTTTTTCCACAATGAGTTCAAAATGGCCACCCACAAACGTGTAATTTGTATGGAGAATGAGTTTGTACAAATTCATGCGAAGCGTCTTTTTGCGTCTTCGGCAGTTTACAATGTACTACTGGCCAGCGAAGGGTGGGTCTGATAAGCTTACTGCAGAGGTTATCTTCTTCCCAAAACTGCTCAAATTTCTATTGACCAATATCTAGCGGTCAATACGCGCGAATGACTTGAATTTGTCATGGATTTGTTAAACAATTCACTTTTTCATCAACAACCATAAACAAGTTTCAACAAATTTATTTTTTCTGCTCAAATTTTCAAACATTAAAAATAGACTTTAATAGCAGCCTCTTGGCTTACAATATCAGGATCATCAAAAGAGAGAACAACAGTAATGGACCAAGTAGTAAAGAAATGTCCCATTAACACAAATTCCAAAAATATCGGGTTTTTTTAACTTCGCATACTTATAACCCTTTGTGAGTTGTATCTTATGATTTGAAAATGATTCATGACCATGCGTTTTTTTCTGCTAAAAGCCGCTCCAAATATACTAAATACTGACTATTAATATCCCGTGAACGAAAACCACGACTGACATAATTCTTTACAGATTTGTCTCCACCCGTTCCACAAAAGAAACAATTCTAAATAAAAAATCATTTGAGCAATTTCTTCACAACTGTTAGTTGTCTGTCAAAATATCTAAACATTTCAAAAATGGGCTTCAAAATCGCCCTTTTTGGACAAAATCTCAGGATTATCAATAGATATCTCGCCAGTAATGATCTAAATACTATGAAAGAAATGTCCCATTTCCTTAAGTGCAAAGAAAACATTCTACTTTCTTCATAATGAGTTCAAAATGACCTCCAAGAATGATGAGAATTGATCATATTCAAAATCCTATTTCACGTAACTGACGATCGATTGGTGAATATATTTTGGACCACTGCAGCTCAGTGATCATACCGGAATAACAAATTAAACAAATGGCATTTGCAACCCTGCCTCTCAAAACTCATATGGCCCATGACCCCAGGAAAAGAGAGGCTCTCTATTTGTGTGAGGCTTTTGTCATTTAAAGTGAGTTTTGAAGGATTTCGAGTGATTTTATAAAAATGGAGAAAACCATCCGTTTGACCCTTATAGTCCCTTGAGCACAGGTTATGGCGAGATCTATTTGTGTGAGGTTTTCTTGCTTTGAAATGAGTTTTGAAGGATTTTGTGTCATCATCTGTATGACCCCCTTGACCCCGGGTTATGACGAAGGTGCAATGGATTGAGTTATCAATACTTTAAAAAGAGTTTTGAAGGTTTTGAGTGATTTGATTTACCCACAGGACAGGGCCAGGGTATGGGCGGGGGCCTATGGGTGACATTTTTACTGCCTATCCATGCGAAAAAAAGGAGAAATACCCAACAAGACCCCTATAACCCTTGTGCTCGAGTTAGGGCAGTGGTCTTTTTGAATGTTTTAAATCAGTTTTGAAGGATTTCAAGTCATTTTATGCCCCCCCCCCCAAAAAAAAAAGAAACAGATGCGAACCTCCCATATGATCCCCCGGCCCCAGGTTAGGGCGATGGTTTAATGGGTAATTTGTTCTGCTTCAAAATGGATTATGAAGGATTTCAAGTGATCTGTGCCTCCCCCTGCCCCTCCCCCACAAAAATAATAATAATAATACCCACATGACCCAAGGGAAGGGCTCTGTTTGGGTGATGCTTTTCTGCAACAAAATGGTACTGAAGAATTGCGAGTGATTTTATGTCATGAAAAATACTCACGTGGCCCATTTTACCCTTTACCGTTGATCAAGGGTCTATTTGGACGATGTTTTTCTTCTTTAAAATGAATTTTGAAGGATTTCGAGTGGTTTTATGCAGGAATATAGAAATACACCCGTATGACCCATATTTTCCCTAATTCTGTGTTAGGGTGAGAGTCTATTTGTGTGATGTGTTGCTGAATTTCAAGGCCACCTCAACCAAATAAAAACATTCAAAAAGAAAACTCTCAAAACGTCTTGATGTTTGCTCACGTGTTCCAACTAGTATCGTAGCTCCATTGATTTGGTTACGTATTATTTATATTATTCAAATATTTTATTCAAAAGCCAAAGGCTGCCCCGAGCTATTATAGGTGTTGTTCAGTACGTATACGCTTGAAAAAAACGCATTGTGTTTTAAGATTTTTGAAAGTCTCTGAACAGCCCTGAAACCAGGCGAATGTAGAATAAAATGCTTTATGTATAATTATCCCATAAATGTCTGTTTATTCGAACAATAAAAACCTTGGATAAATATTTGCTTTATTCACCAAGTAGGGTGATAAAGTTTCCCAATAGGTTTAACATTGAAAGAATTTATTCCTTCAGTAGAGACGGGCTTGTTGACCTCTGACCTCTACCGCATTCGTGCAGTATAATTAACAGTTCAATTGTTGTTTTCTTTAAACCTGTTAGAAAGTATTACACAATGCCAGTAGAAAACACTATATAGTGTTCATTTAATAAAGGATTTTTGCAAGTTTAGTTCAGGTTTGTAGGGGAATTATTTTTAGACGGAAATGTATCACTGCGCCTTTTTATTTTAGGCAGTTTTGCTTGTCTTCGAATTGGACCAATGTGCTCCTCACTTCTCGCTGTGTTTGTGTGACAGTGCGTATGGCGGGTGCCATAATACTGCCATTCAACGGACTAACGCCGTTTTTTGATGCCTTTCAAGCACGTTCGATGTGATTTAGTTTTCACGGAATTTCTTTAGGCAGAGTTTATATGTTGATCTTCACCCAAAAACATGATGCAGACGAAATAACTGAGAGTGTGCCTTTGTATCTTCCAAACCTTAACTTGTGACTCAGCATTAGAACAAATCCAACGAGTGCTTCCTGTGACTGACCATAAACAATCGTCTTAAAAACAAATACGAAATACGAAAAAGATAATCAAAGTCGAATGAAAACCGTTGTTAGCAGCGTCAGATTTAACAACACTTAGATGCCATTCAGAAGGTACTCGAGGTGACCCTAGCTGTGGAAAGTGTCGTTAAGCCCATAAATAAATAAATAAATAAATAAATAAATAAATAAATAAATAAATAAATAAATAAATAAATAAATAAATAAATAAATAATGCAGAAACGAGCCAATGATGCCTGACTGATGTCCTGTGAAATACTAAAATACTTTGACGGCAATGTAACCTTAACCACCTATGTTCGAAAAATGCGGCGGCACTAGGGACACAGGGACACGTGCCAAAGACACATTTTTTTCACACAAATACAACAGTACGTCCATTACAACCATCTGTTAAGCCTTTGAACCCTGGTGGTATATTCCGTGTCTGTACAATGGAAGCAATTTGAATACTCCATATTTATTATTTGGGGGTAGATTAATTAATATTTTGAACGTGTAGCCTTGGGGTTTTACGTTGAAAATATTAATTGGTCTGCCCCACACTTTAACTTACCTGCCATTATCCTTAATGAAAGTATGACGTATCATGTTCCTGGACCGGAAAAGTGCCCTTTCAAGTTCAAAGGGTTAACCCAAATTGCTAATCTTGTGATTGAAACATCTCCTTTGGTTGCATCACAAACACTTGATCCCGATCATTTGATGAAATGAAAATGCTGACAAAAATATCTCTAAATACAAACAAGATATAACACTCGTGAATCCGGTAAACCCTCGCCTCAACCTGGTAGATTATAATCTATTATAATTCCACTTCTGACTCGTCGTGATATGTCTATCTGTCTATTTCCCAAGCTTTAATTTCGTGTATTAAGTCTAAAGATGGGCAAGATACCGAAAAACCGAACCGATACCGATATCATGGGCATACTGAAAAAACCTAACCGAACCAGTCATTTAATACCGAAACTGTCTGAATTTCCACATTTTCCTTCATTCACTATTTATAAGGTCCTGTTGAGACTTGATAGAAATTGAAGGGTTCAATTTCATGAAAACAGTGGCTGATTTTCTTTCCTTGTCAACCCCCAGGGGCCTGGTAATTGTTCCGAATTCTCACTGGACTACAACCCGTACTTGTCAAACTGCTTAGCAGTGATTTCTGGCCAAGTCTAGACAGCCAAGACATGTCTAGAAATCGCAGTCCAGGTTCTTTGTCTATTGTCAGCAGGACCTCTTGAAGATGGTATGGCCAGGGCACGTGCTCGGAGTTTGCATGCTCCTGAAATAGGGCTTTAAAGGTTAGGGTGTGTTAGAACAAGTCACAAAAACATTGTAAGTAGTAGCAGAGCGACGGGTCGTCCCAGGTTGGGTCATATAGCAACCACGTGCTACTATAGAAACCAAGATGGCGGCCTCCAGTATACAAAATGGCCGACGGAAATATGTATCAACCTAACAACACGTGCTACGCATGCGCACTAGGACCACGTATCACTATCGGATGACGTCACAAGATAGCAGGCGGGCTACCATGACCACCAAACGTGACGTCATTAGGTCACGTGACATGACGTCACATCCTAGGTCCCCCACTTGGTGTCCCAACTGGGGACGAGCCGTCGCTTTCCCACTACTACTGTTGATATGATTTGTTTTCGTAAAAGAATGCCACTGTTGAGCTCAATGGCAGTGGTATTTGTCGCGCTGTGGTAGAATGATAGAAGCACAACTTATTCTGTATTTTCCTGATGAGAATTCCCCTTTGGCCCTGTCAACAAATCACAGCCTATTCAGATACCGAATACCGAATGATAACGACACATACAGCTTTAAAATACCGAAACCGATATCGAACTTAAAATTCCAATCCCGCCCATCTCCAATTAAGTCATAGATTAGTTACAACATTTTTTTAAAAAGGCTGACCAACTTCGGAGTGTTTACTTCCGGAAGTAGTCTGATACCTTCAGACAACTGAAGTGTCGCAATCGATGTGGGTGCAATAAAATAAATAAATAAATACTTTTCGTCCAGCATCTTTCAACTTGTTTGGAGGCACTGATTTTTTAAAAATAAACTCTTACAGCATACTCCCACCCCGCTTGACCTACAACAACTACTTTATGCCCTGAACTCATAACGTTATATGCTTCAACTAGCTCTGTTGTTAAAACCATTTTTTCCATGTACTTTGCGTCACATAAATATAGAAAATCAACTGTATTTCTACGTTGGGTCGACATGAAACTCTGACGACAGTTCTCACAACGCGATGCATCTACCCTTAAGTGAGAAAGGGTGAAAAATCTGAAAGCCAGGTCAGGTGAGTGTACAGTCCAAGACTTCAAGTCACACATCAAATGTACGGAAATATTTTCAACTAAATAATTTTAATAATAATTTTAAAGCCCAGAATCCACACACGGTGCTCAATGGCTGTACAATAATTGCATACATACATATACACACATACACGTACATTCTCTCACGGATACATTGGTATATGGATCACTATTATCATTTATTGGTGCCCAACGCCACATCAGTAACCATGGCTATATCGTGGCGATAAGCGACAGAACCTAAAAGAAAAAGAGTATGGAATTAAAACAAAATAAAAACAAACTACAACATTACCAAAACAAGTATGTGAGTGTGACTTGACGAGTAACGAGGCAATCCTCTGACTCAGTCACACTCGCGCACCTGATAACGTCAGTTTATGACCAAAATTATCGATTGGAAGAGAGTTCCAAAGCCTTGGGCCAGCAACCGCAGAGGCCCTATCACCAGCGCTAGTAAATTTAGATACGGGCTGAACCAGATTGAGTTGACCTGATGACCTGAGACCTCGGTGGTTTGTGGTTGATAAGCAGATCGGACAGGTAGGATGGTGCAGACCCCGAGATACACTTGAACACCAAAAGGACAATTTTAAATTGAATTCTTTGCTTAACGGATAGCCAGTGTAACTCAGGGAGTACTGATGTTATATGGCAGTACTTTTGAGTTCTGGTTATGACCCGTGAAGCACAATTTTGGATGTGTTGTAGCTTCTCAAGAATAGATGTTTTAGAGCCAATCAGAAAAGAGTTGCAGTAGTCGAGGCGACTGGTAACAAAGGCGTGGGCAAGCTGTTGTGTCATCGGCGAATCAATTAAGGGTCGAATTTTGATAATATTTCTAAGATGAAAAATTGCACTGCGAGAGACATGTTTGATATGTTCATCAGCGGCCAAATTTTCATCCACGAAATAACTTAAGTTTCGAACACAGCAACTGGGTTTTATCGCAGAACCCCCACTACTGAGGGACAGTTTAGATATATTTGAAAGTTGATGAGGTAGACCTATATATATTACTTCTGTCTTGTCATCGTTCAATTTAAGAAAGTTTTTAGTCATCCATGCCTTGATGTCTGAAATACAAAGTTCAATCTTACTGCATGCTTCAGGCTCAAAGGCGTGAGTAAAACTAATATACAGCTGCGTGTCATCTGCGTAAAAATGAAAGTCAAGGCCATGGCTTCGTATAATGCCACCGAGAGGTAAGACATAGACAGTGTACAGTAGGGGACCCAACACCGATCCAAACTAAATAGCGCTTTGGCGCCTGTGAGGTAAAAATTCCAGCACTGTTTCCTTTAATTTGTTCAGCAATCTATTTTGAGATCAAACCAGTGCATTCTTATGACAAATAAGCTGGTGGCGGCTGGCTTCCTTTTGGATCAGATCTGAACGAAGGCTGTATCAGACGACAACTTCAGGAACTGAGCTCGTTGAATGGTACTCGTCTGTTAAGACTCATAATGTAATAAATGCCCATAATGTAATACCTACTCATAATGTAATACAAAAAATGCCCGTAATGTAATACGTACCCATAATGTAATAAAAAACTACCCATAATGTAATAAATGTAATAACGTGTAATAAATGTTAGGCGCCCATAATGTAATAAAATTAAAAGAAAATTAGATACAAATTACACCCATCCAGGCCCATAATGTAATAAAATTCTAAGCTTGATTTTTGTTTTTTCTCTTTACTCCAGCAGTGCGTTCGGATACTTATGACACATCCCACGCCTCCGTCAATGCTGCCAATGGCCCCTATGCCGTACATAGCCAACATGTATGGGTGTGTTGGGATTAAGATGGAGAGTATTCCGGGACCTGGGACGGGTATACTCTGCCCTGAGTGACAGGCATTATCCCTCTTCGATTTGTACCACCCACGCAAACGACTTCCCCGATAGCCTCTACTGCCCTGCCACAACCATATAAGTCTACCTTACCAGACATTCAATAATTTCGATTCCTGGATGGTCATTTATAACTGCAATCATCATATTCGACCGGCTGTTTACTTGCACAAAAGCAATGTTGGTAGCAGGTTTCTGCTGTTAATAAATGCAAGTAACTCTGACCAAAGTTGCTGGGGCAGAGAGTGGAGTGGGGTCCGGTGGGGTTTGGGTACACAATGACCGGATAGTGGGGTGGGGGGAGTGGGGTAGTGTGGGATACAAGGAAAAGATAGAACATTAAGCGTACGATCTATCCTCTTTTTCTCCAATTTTCACTACCTGAACAAATTAGTCATTTCCCTGTACTGTACTACTATAAGTTCATGTCGCACCCACCGCACCTGGAAACCAATGAGTCCGATCCCAGGATGGCACTTAACAAGGAGCACACCATAAAAGATGCTACAAGTATCCTGGTATAAGTAACATGGTACTGGTATCATGGTAGTGCCATGGTACAGGTACCATGGTAGTAACATGGTCCATGTACCGTGATAAATGGTGAGGGGTACCATGATACAAGTACCATGGTATAAGTAACATGGTACTGGTATTATGGTAGTACCATGGTACGTGTACCATGGTAAACGATGGGGGGTACCATGGTACAAGTATCGTGGTATAAGTACCGTGGTACTGGTATCATGGTAGTACCATGGCACATATGTATGGCACCACGGTTTGTACCATGGTACTCTGTGCCAGGTAACACCATGGTACAAGTATGGTAAAAAGTACCACGTTATTTCGGTCCTGGTACTACCTTGGTATTACCATAGTAATACCATGGTACAGGTAACATGGTTGTACCAGAGGCCAAAATACAGTGGTGCATTATACCATGGTAAAACCATGGTACATTTTTATAAGGGGTGTACCACGGGGGGCCGATCATCTAAGTGATTTGAGCGTCGTTTCCGAGATGCTATAGTCCCGACATCAATTCCCGGTCAAATCACCTGGGTTGTGTCCTGAACAAGGCTTTTCATTGCCATTGCTCGCCTGGAGGCATGGTGGCGCCGTGTGCTAATACGTGCGAAAGGCTGAAGGTACACATGATTTCAACCAGTTCTAACCATGCTTCTGTGGGATTGTCACAATGGACATTTGAAAGTGACTGATGATACTAATACCGCGGTACTTATACCAGGGCAGGGTACATATACCAGGGCACCTGTACTCCCATCTTTTACCATGGTACCTGTACCATGGTACTACCATGATACCAATACCACGGTACTTATAATACCAGGGTACTTTTACCATGGTACCCTGCATCGTTTACCATTGTACATGTACCATGTTACTACCATGGATCGCACCCTGATATGTGAACATTGTGTGGTTGTACATCCATTTTGTACCATGGTAGTACCATGGTACACATGAATTGTACCATGGTAGTACCAGGCTGTACCATGTTACTACCAGGCTGTACCATGGCATTACCATGGTAGTTCCATGGTATACCATGGTAGTACCATGGTACTTTTTTATAAGGGTCATTGGGTAGTTTAGTGAAGAATCGCGTGTGATCACCCCACCCCAAGCATACCCCACCGCACCCCACCCAGGAAACATCACCCCATTAGTGTACCCGTTTCACTCGGTAGTTTAGTAAAGAACCGTTCACTCAGTAGTTTAGTGAAGTGTGTCTGGTCGCTTACTACTACTACATCGTTACACCGAGCAACATGAAACTTTGTATGAACAATCACCTATCCTCGGGGAGTGTTCTAAGGGGATTCATGTCCCCAGGGGTCGCCTTCTATGGGGTGTGGGTGGGGTGATGCCCCCCGGTTGTTCTCTAACTACTCTTACAACGTTACACCCAGCAGCACCAAATTCATCATTGTATGAACAATCCCCAACCCCAAAGGAGTGACCTAAGGGGGTTGATATCCCCGGGGTGGGGTACAACGTGGCGCGGTGGGGTGGTGAGTGATATTCCGGGGTACCTTGAGACCCACGACCATTAAACCTGGTGTGACCAATCCCCTACCCCAACCAGTCTCCTAATTGGGGTGATGTCCCCGGGTGAGCGGTGGGTGTGGTGGAGGTTATTATCACACATGGTTCTTCACTAAACTACCCAGTGAAACGGGTACATTAATGGGGTGATGCCCCGTGGTGGGGTGGGGTGGGGTGGGTGGAAGTTGGGTTTGGGGTGGGGGTGGTCACACACGGTTCTTCACTAAACTAACCAGTGAAACGGGTACACCCAGCTAGACTATATATATATATATATATATTGAGCGCCCCGAACTACTCCCACATACCAAGTTTCACGAAAATCGGCCCAGCATGAGCCGAGATACAGGTTCAAGGTCAATGGTGTGAATATCAAGGTCACACATGACGGGCATCGGGTGAGGCGAAATTGTTGGGTGCCCGAATCACACCCCAAGTTTCATGAAAATCGGCCCAGCAGGAGCCGATATACAGGTTCAAGGTCACCGGGTTGATGGTCGAGGTCACACCACACGGTCAAACGGATAGGCCCATGTTACTCCTCGTGTCTAGCTACGTATGTTGTTTGAGTGTAGCTTAGGAGAAGATGACACAATAGCGGAGATGAACACGCGAATAGTCGATGTGATAGAGTAGGCGGTTGGCAGAAAGTTCCTTCCAACCGCCAGGAACTGTCAGGAACTGTAGGTGGTTTAAGTGGTAGTCCGTGTGGTGGACTGATAATATTACTTGACACATGTGATCACAGGATCGGGAATATGACGTGGTCGTTATTAAGTGTCATCCTGGGATCGGGCTCATTGGTTTCCAGGTGCGGTGGGTGCGACATGAACTTATAGTAGTAAAGTACAGGGAAATGACTAATTTGTTCAGGTAGTGAAAATTGGAGAGACAGAGGATAGATCGTACGCTTAATTTGGAGCAAAGTAGCCTAATCCAAATCCCATCGAGCTATAGGATATCCCCTATCCCAATACCAGTACACTCACCACATCGCCTCCCGATATTCCTCTGCGCCGCTTGACTCAACGTCTTGCTTCTTTTCTATCTCTTTTCCTTGTATCCCACACTACCCCCCCACCCCCGCCCCATTATCCGGTCATTGTGCACCCACACCCCACCGCATCCCACTCCACCCTCTGGCCCAGCAACTTTGGTCAGAGTTACTTGCATTTATTAACATTGCTTCCCACATTGCTTTTGTGAACAGCCGGTCGAATATGATGATTGCAGTTACCATCCTGGAATCGAAATTATTGAATGTCTGGTAAGGTAGACCTATATGGTTGTGGCAGGGCAGTAGAGGCTATCGAGGATGTCGTTTGCGTGGGGGGTACAAATAGAAGAGGGATAATGCTTGTCACACAAAGCAGAGTATTCCCGCCCCCAGAACCCGGAATACACTCCATCGTAATCCCAACACAACCATACATGTTGGCTGTGTACGGCATAGGGGCCATTGGCAGCATTAACGGAGGCGTAGGATGTGTCATAAGTATCCGAACGCACTGCTGGAGTAAAGAGAAAAAACAAAAACCAAGCTTAGAATTTTATTACATTACGGGCCTGGATGAGTGTAATTTGTATCTAATTTTTTTTTAATTTTATTACATTATGGGCGCCTAACATTTATTACACGTTATTACATTTATTACATTATGGGTCGTTCTTTATTACATTATGGGTACGTATTACATTACGGGCATTTTTGTATTACATTATGGGTAGGTATTACCTTATGGGTATTTATTATATTATGGGTCGTAACACTCGTCCCCCCAAAATTATGCTAGTCTTCTAACCATTTACCCTACGTATCGGCCCAAACCAGCCAGCACTATTCACAAAAATCACCATTCAATTTTCATTATTTCTTTTCCTTTTTCTTTTTTTTTTGTCTCAAAGACATAGCTAATGACAACTCATCAGAACGAGCTCGTTCCAATCAGGGGATCCTAAGCTATATTTTTAGATATGGACCCGCCTGATGGATGGATGTAAAGACCAATAGTGGTATTTATCACTATTGTAGTTATCCGTGCCAGCGACGCCTTTCAGGGTGATAGCCCGTTTGAGGATCTTTCTGAGTCCAGCTATGTCCTCAACTGTGGCACCAGTTCTGTGAACCATCTCTCCCCACTCCTGCATTTTCTGGCGCCTGGTCGGGGTTAGACACTTTGCCTTGAGACTGTTCTAAGATTGTTTAACCACTTTCGGGGCGACACAGCTGAGGTCAACATCTCTCAGTGGGGGGGGGGGGGGGGGGGGGGGGTGGTTACCAGGGTCTTACTCACTCCGATGATAGAGCCCATAGACATTTTTGTAGAAAGTCAGAGCGCCCAGATTGGAGTCTTGTGTACTTTCGTCACCACCCTGTCCTATACGACTGGGTCAAAATTGTCCCATCTACCCAGTCTCCTTCGCTCTGCTCTCGTAAGAACTTGGCCTTCATGATATACTCACCCTCTGGTAGTTGTGCTACTCTCCTATCTGTCACTGAGCATCTAGGGATATACAGCCTGCCATTGCTCAACTCCTTCGGCAATCTGGATGCCGCCAATGTCGAACGGATCCTCTTTCTCAACCCTCAACGTGGAGAAGAACGCCGTGGCAGCATCATCTTCAAACTCGTTTTTTTTGACGTCATTCGTCATGTCAACCCACTGTTCGTTGGCAGGAAGTCGCACGAAGGAGGGGTCTAGGTTCTCAAGTCGACGAATTACTGCGCTTGGGCATGGTTAGGCAGTTCTGAAAGTATCTAGATGATAAGGTCAGCCAACGTTTGTGCCTTCCCGTATACTCCATATCTGTTTACAATGTATTCCAGTATTACCAGAGAACACATTTAACCATATTAACCATATTATATGTTTTGGGTACATATTGCCAGTATACATAGTTAACAACAACCCTACACGCCATTTAGATATTTTATATTTCTTGCTTAGAGCATAGGTGTATCGATGGTTTATGAAAAACATATTTCCGATAAACAAACAGGCAGAGCTGGAAGCGTATCGAGCAAATGGTGGGCAGAGCTGAAAGTGGAACGAGCTAAGGAATGTACAGAACGGGTAAACAGACTGGATACAGGAACGCACAGCGCTTGGGGCGGAACCGGTAAAGCTGAGAGCGCAATTTGAAGTGCTGATGGACCATGAAAGAAAATCGAAAGCGCAATTAAAAGTGCTGGGGTGGATCATGGGAGGTTGGGGGGGGGGGGGGGGGTGGGGCGACGGGAAGAGCTGAGTGTCAAATATGAAAAGTTGGAAACACAGCGGAATGAGCTGGAAGAGGAACATGAAAGGTTTGATGCACAATGTAAGAGAAATAAGCCTTTGCTGATCCTGACTATTCCAGTGTCCGATGTTCTCGTTCCCGGTGGACGGCTGTTGGTGAATTTGTAGGATGCAAGTGCGGTCATACCCATAATGACAGAGGTAAATACACGGTTCTTCTTGACAAAAAAAGGTCGAAAATCACTCCGCAATGCAAGACCATCGGCTTATATGTTTAGTTCTAAGCTCGGCAGCTCGCTTTCACATACTTTGGTGTTTGACATGCTGGTTCACTGTAGAAAGTACTGGCCGACACACTCTATAGTGGTATCCTCTTATTCGAAGCAATGTATCAAGCACAGCTGCTTTTCGGATTTTCACTCTCCTAGTCGGGAGCCGACGTGAGCTGAAGGGTTAACTTACGCCAGTGCAAGCGTATTCAGTAACTGGTCCAATAGAGAATCAATCTGCCCCAGACTAGTAACACAGAGATCACCACTCATACGATTTTTAAATATTAATGTTTACTGGTAGTTACGCAACAGAACGCTACGTTCCCCCTGTCGGACGGTGTGTACGCAGATTTAGAGGACACCAACCCCCACATTTGAAAATACGGCCGTCGTGGCGTAAGCAAGAAAATAAAGTCAATAATACTCTTCCAATCATAGGAAAATTAACAGATCTGGCTTCGATATATTTTATTACGCTGACCCGAAAGACATGGAAAACTTTTTTTTCTAGAATAGGACTTTATTATAAGCATAAATCGGTAAATTGATTCACTCGATTCATTTTGATCCATATTTTTTTGCCCTCACGCAACCGATAGCGTAAGCTGTTTTGATCAAACAGTTTGTTATGGTATCGAACCGAGATCAAACCACGGTGTGTACCATATCTCGCTTTAAATTTTAATCTCTATCCCAGTTATGGATGTTAATAACTCAGGGGCGGCGGAACCGGGAGGGGGGGGGTGCTTCAGCCCCTCCACTTTTTGCCGGGCCATATTGTTTTGTGTGCATATATTTTAACACAACCAATGACAGGTGAAACAAGGGGTTTCTCCCCCATATTTTCGCCAGCTATGTTTCTCTCGTACTGGTTCAGTTTCGATGGATTTCGGATCATTTTTTTGCAGTAAGTGGCAGCAAACGCTAAAATATTTCCAGTCTGTTAATACATCGGTTAACTGAAGTAGATAGTAATCTTACAGACATACAAGTACCAAATCCACCCCAACAAAGACAATCTACAGACAGTATAATTGCTGTTAACGTCTTGTAAGCATATAGGTAAGGTATATTTATCAGCTTTGGTCGATACGACCAAAGCTGATAAATAGATCTCACCTGTATGCTTTACCGACGTTTTTTAACGGCTCTTAAAGTGTGAAATCTTTCAGATACATCTTCTGAAAATCCCAAATTATCCACTCAGATGCATTGAAATGGGGGTATTGGGACCCTGGAATTTAAAATTATCATGCCGACGACCATCCATCGCCCGATCCCCCCCCCCCCCCCCCCACTTTGAAAATCGTTCCACCACCCCTGTAACTGGTGCATTCGCTGCAAATTGCAAACTATTACATCAATATAAATATATCCATATCAATCGTTATTCGACATTGCTCCTGGGTTTAAACAACATGGTACACAAAGAACAATTTTAACATGTGGTACATCGTTGGGAGGCAACATTGCCAGTTTGGCCGTCTTCCTGATGCCCCACTTTCAGAAGTTGTTATTATTGGAACGGAACAGTGCGACTATACTTTACTAGTTCTTTTAGCGAGAAGTGAAGAGTTCTTAAGGTGGGTTTGGGAAGCACGTTTATGTCTTGTTAATTGCATAAATGGCTTTAGCATTTTTTCTAACTGATCATTGTGATGTATTGTTTGGCATTTAAATTTTCTTCTATTTGAATTCCGTGTAATTTGGCAGCGGGCTCAGTATGGTTGTTGCCAACTTGGTTTAATTCATTGTCCATGACTGAGATTGTTTTAGCATTAGAGATGCATCTGCTATTTGTTGCTTTGGTGATTATGTATTTAGATTTATTGGTAGGAAGAACATACACTTAAATTGGAAAGTTCTGTGTTAATATCATCGAAAGGGTT
The DNA here is from genome assembly GCA_031216915.1 of Pictodentalium vernedei. Lineage (NCBI taxonomy): Eukaryota > Metazoa > Mollusca > Scaphopoda > Dentaliida > Dentaliidae > Pictodentalium > Pictodentalium vernedei. The sequence continues at coordinate 585,435,351 of CM062296.1, forward strand.
ATCAAGGTTATGATGTGAATTATAAACTGCTGTATCATCTGTGATATATTTATCGATTCAAAATTGTCGAGTAGAAAATGTCGTTGTTATACATGAGGAAAAGAACTGTATCAGGCACCTTCACCCACGGGGATGGGTGACATGGGTTGTTTAGCCTTGCCATTAAAGATATTGGGGGATGAGCCAACAAGGAGGGTTGGAATCTGGGCACAGGCCAACTCGGCACGAAGAGCAGAGTTGGGACCGCGCAATGATTTTCTTCCCTGCCGAGTGAACTCGAAATATAGGTTCGTTCTTCGTTAGGTGTGATTCCTAATCACTTCAGGTTTCGGAAAGGAAACAATGATTAAAGTAACAACGATTCTTTTATTTACATTTAAAATAACAATTTGATCAACATGGTAGAAGATTTATCACAGGGGTTAATAGTTTTTTCATCAGTTTCAATTTATCTATAGCCCTGTACTGGCGCTACAGTACACTTTCAAAATGTTACTGTCGCGGGCTCGCAACAGGAGCTTAAAACATCGAGTGTTAATCTTTTGCGTCTGTGCGCGTCTGCAGCTCTGACTGCCGGGGGATTCCGAATATCAATGTTAATTACGTTGTGGCAACTTAGTTCTGATTTGATTTCAGTTTATCCACTCTGTCAGCTAGTTTAGCAAGTCTACGTCACATACCTTATACATGTGTCCTTTGATAGCACTCTCCTTGAATGTTCCTGTCATTTTGAAATTCACACAGTTCATGGCAGAACTCACAACTTGAAAATGGGCTTTCGAGCTTGCGCCAATTGTCACTTGTCGACTTTGAGTCGATATTCACAACACTCTGATACTAAACCAGGCTACTACGCGACCAACCTCTGCGTTCCCCGAGGTTTAATACCACAATACAATAGCCAACACTTTGAGACAGGTGCGAGTCGATCCTCGCTAACGACATCTAAACTCAGCCTTTACTTGGGTTCGTAATCTATTCTCTAAATTTGGGCTTGCAGCTACCCCACGTCCACCTAATCTGACAATAGCGGTATAAAACGGAGCTTCGTGGATTGCTCAGCAATTCCACTCGCTAGAGACCCTATATGGCGTCTACTATTCGGCCGAAACCCATGTCTCACTCCTAAATGGTTGGAACCCAAGTCTCCCCTGAACTAGCTAGTTCTCCACACTTTATATCTGGTCTTGGAATAGTCAGATAACAATATTTCAAGATACCTGGACATGGCAAGCGACATTTCTGAAGATAAAATCACCGCGCGCTAATGCATATGCTATCAAGCGTATCCCAAGAAATAATAAACTTGATAGCCAAGTCAACCTATAAGTGCTAGTCATCGCGAGAATTAATTAACTAACGATAGCATGGGGACATTTTATTCTGATTAGTAATACGTCAGAGAAGTATCTCACTGTGAATCGCCTAAGGCTAATTATCTAATTAAAACATGTGTGCTTACTACTTAGAGAGAAGAAATATATACATATATATGAACTTGAAAGTAGGTGGATGGGTCCTCCTCCCTTTTAGACTCGCTTTGCCCTGACTAACTGGTCATAGTATGGGGCCCTGTGGTACACCACAACATATAGTCTTCATGTCAGATTTAGATAACTTCTTCACCGGCTGTTATTAATTTCACTGATGCCATATGAATCAGATTTAATAAGTAATATATTATGATTCATTGTGTCGATAACCTTTGGAAATTTAAAAATGCGGCCAATGTGCAATCTTTAGTTGATTTGTCATTGTTGTCGGCCACATTATGTGGATGTCGAACTGGATTTGTGGTCCGATTGGATGAGGTTGATAGGGGAGTCAGGTACAGATTGAGCGACATCCATCTCCTCTGCCTCCACTTCCTGCTTCTCTTCTCCCTCTGACCCTTTTGGTGTAGAGGTACGGTTTGAGATTGGTGATTAAGAGCTTGGAGGTGAGTTGACAGTTCTCACCTTTTCCATCTCCTCTTTCCCGATCTCAGTCCTTTTCCTTTCAAGCTACGCCTCCATTTGCCTGGCGTCCCGGCATTTAGTGGGCGGAGATTTCTTCTTTCTCTATTTCTTTGTATCTGCTCCGCTGGCTTTTGTTGTTTCAGGGGTGTTTGGTGTACCCTTTCCCTTTCCCTTCCTCTGGTGTGGACCAGTGCGAGCGAGCCCGCGAAAGGTGCTACCACTGCCAGAGGTGGATTTCATCTTATACTTAATGGTGAGCTGAATGCAATCGCTCTCAACATGGACATCCCAGTTGAAAAGTGAACTTGCACCATCAAAGTGGCCTTAATTTTATTCGGCAGGTAGTTCATGGCTAATTAGGTGTGCACGCTCTGAAGTCAGAAGTGTGAATGTGAAGTCAGAAGTGTGAATGTCCATCTTTTGCGGGCGGCATTGAGCCCAAACCTCTCATTATATACTGCTTTACAAGTTTTTAGCCAATTATAAAATTACAGTAGATTTACTGCCTTGTTTGCATCATCCTTTATGTTTTCTATTTTAAATGTTCGAAAACAATAAAATAAACAATTACTAGACACTGGTGTCTATAGTGCATGACTTAACTGCATAGTACAGTTATTCACACCTAGAAAGATTAATAAGAATGTACTCTTATTTGCACACTAAATTGTGCTATTGAAGTATGCAGTTTTAATTTTCATTGATGTTCTATTAAAACACAGGTTAATTAATTTGAATGTGTATTATAATTTTCACACCTAGCCTGGACTGACGTTCAACTCTAATATAAACCCTCAATCTATACATCCTCAAGGTCTCAAGGTAATATATGTGACTCGCCCAGATAGCCTCTTGTGACCCCCTCCCAGGGAGAGTCCTCAAGGCACCTTCCTTGGGAGGGGCCCAAGGGCACAGTGTTGTGACAGACACTTCGTTACAGTTTAACTGCAAAACAGCACAACTTGATCTTTAAGTATAGTGCCCCGTGCAGACCACTAGCTTTCACTAAAAGCTCCACCATAAGCCGCGGCCATTTTAAAATGATCGCGTCCAATGATGAATAACTCGCGAAAGAACCGGTTAGTGCTATATTCATTCTTACTATGAGTCTGAAACTGCTCAAATTGTGCTGATTTTATATTAGTCATGTTCTTAAGAACATGCGCAGTCGAATTAATCACAAAAGAACCCGTGTAAAATAAAATTCAAGGTGATTCAGGGTGATTGATGAGCTTTACATGGTCTAAAGGCATGTGTTGCACACGACAAAGATCGTGTTTGCCATTAATGTCTATTTCTGGGTGTGCCCGAACTTTCTGAAGCTGTTTGTAATAATATATTGTCAACTCTGCTTAATTTGACACCGATTACAACACCACGACATTATGATATCAAAAGTTATGCCAGATTTTAGTATGTTAGATATCCGCTCCCTGTTTTTCTTATCCACCAAGGAGAGTTACACAAGACATAATTCTACATAGTCCGGTTGTGGAAACTGAAATGTATGTCTTCCCTGGTTTTTTTTTAACATTCAAATTATGGGATCATTCGATGTGAAAGAACCCCACGATCTACGTTACCGAAATCCACTAAAAGCGGCCCTCGAAAAATTGTTTTGCAGCTTCAGCCAATTCTTGGGATCTCAAGGGGGACTTCATTTGACCCTCTGTCGCGGCATATTGTGGATATCACGTGTTATCGTAGTAAACCGCATACGCGGCCATGCCGTGGCGTTATTACTATGGTGGTACGTGGTGTCGGTCGCAGGCGCCGCGCGTGTTTGGGTAACACGTGTTTCAACCGCTCATTTTGTGTGGTAGAGACCACCATCTTGTTTGTATGGTGGCATGTGGCTGGTATGACCATGGAAGGGCTAGCGTAAAGTGGGATGTATTCGGAGGTTATGTTCAATTTAATGCGAGAATATCTAATTAAGACATTTTGGGTAGCACTACATGACAATTAACCAAGTTGGATCTATTCAAGAGTCCGTTCGATTGATGCAAAGTGCACTCGAAGTGCAAAAAGAGACAAAGAGCCCGAACCCGTTTTTTTCACTATTTCTATATTTTCTGTCCTCTTGTGGATACCCTTGGTCCTACCACTTGGTCTGTTCCAAGCTATCTCTGGTTTCCCTTCCCTCGACTGATCTGCAGTAGATTCGGTAATGTCACTCCATTCCCCTTCGCCCGTATCTGCCTATGGGCTCCTATGACCAATCTGATACGAACGTGAACTTTGCCTATATATTAACTATCTATTCAGTACAACACAAAACATCAACAAAACATCGATCTCTTCCAATTATGGGACTTTTCTTCCCTGCCGAAGTACACACTGGACCAATCGATCGGATCCTTGAAATACCCTTCTTGGACAAAAGATCTATAGCACTTCAAGCTACTGAAGACGAGAGTTTGAAAAGGTCCATTTTGAGTAATTCATAGTAGATATACTCGTATTTTTTCCAACATGCACTCCGAATACACCCCCAACTTCACCCTAGCCATTCCAGTGTCGTACTAACCACATACCACCATAGAAATCAACATGGCGGAGCCTATCATACAAAATGGTCAACAGAAACCCCACCAACATGTGCCGAGTATATGCGCACTACACCACATATTACTGTGATAATGATATTACAACATGGGCACCCAGGTTAACCACCCTCACAACACACGCACACGTAACACCCACCATAAACCGTTAAATGGCTTCAGATCAGGACCTCCAGAATGGGGCTAATGTGTGGTTGGTATACTATTACTTACTTCACATAATCTCGGAAGTCAAAGCGCTTTAAAAGACGTTTCTCCAAAGAAGATTTTAGCAGATTTTGGATGTTGCTCTTTGGCTTTTCCTGCATTCAAAAACAGCAAAATTAGCTTGTCAAATGTTTTTCTGTGTTCAAGCCTTCGACAATCAAATATTCACTGATAAAAAAGCGGGATCTGAAGAACATATCTTAAACACAGTCGGGAGTTTAACGCGCGTGTTTATTATTATGGCGATGGTAGTGTTTTTGCTTCCCTGTCTGTTTAGCCTCAACCCCCTCACACCAATGAAATTTCCATCCGGACCTTAATTGTCTGTACCTCACTGATTGATCATGTGATGTACCTGACCCCAGGAGTCCAGAGTCAGATATTTATCGCCTAATTCTAGTTAAAACATTATAATCATTTCACTACTTTTCTATATTGTGGAACTCCATTCCATTTTGCTCTACCAACACATATTTTAAACCGTCACTATTTAATTGTTAATAGGGACCTCTAATTGTTCTCACAAAGCAATCCCAGAAGTTTGTCACCATTGATTCCAAAGTGATCACAGACACATGTGTTCTGACTTCCCTCGCACTATACCCATCCTACCCATGTACATAACACAAATAACAGACAACGCTTGCAAACAAATTTCTCGCATAACAGATTTTTTGTTTTGCCTCAAAGACATGAATTCTGACCCATCATTAGAAGGCGCTCGTACCAGTCAGGGGTCAGAAGCTATGCGATTTGAAGCGAAGACTGAGAAAGATATAAAATTCGAATGACGATTTTGGGAGAGGTGATGGCTGGTTTTCACGTTATGTCTGGAAAGGATTAACTAATCCTAGATGATATATAAATTTGTAGGTATCCTAAACAGAGTTAGATGCTACAAAACTAGTGTCAAGTAGTTTGCTATCACAGGTTCAAAGGTTTTGATTATTTTCAGTGTTTTCGGAAAACCCTCCCTACATAGCGGCTCCCCAAAAGATGTTCCCCAGGAGATGACTTATCGATATCTCGAAGTCGACCAATCGCTCTACTTGATCTTTTAATCCTTTCTCCAGCTTAACTGCCAAAATCGGACAGCGCTATCCACAAAAATTACCATTCATTTTTTATCTCAAAAACATAGCGCATGATCCCTCATTAGAACGAGCTCGATGAGGTCGTTCCAATGAGGGGTCATAAGGAATGTTTTTGACGCAAAAAATGAAAAAAAAAATAGTTATTCAAGAATTTTATTTGCAAGTGTCGTCTGCCTTTCGTGCTAGGCAAAGTGTTAACACTAATTTGAAAGGTAACAGCAGTATTTTAAACGTTATTGTCTTTTTACAGTTTCAGATGAATTTTCACCCTGAAAGTGACTTTATACTTAACTGCCACGCGTGTTTTCTATGCACAACAGAATAACCACAAAACTCCTTCTCTTGAGGCCAACCAGTAGGTACTATTAAAAACAGAAACTTATCATATTCTTTTGCTGGAAACGATTCTGACATTTCACTCATACTTTCACTTCTGGCAATGGCCAAAGGACAAGTACATCTCTTGGCCGAGAATTATAAACAATTTTATGTCCTTGTGGAAACATTGCTGGGAAAAGCCTAAGCGAGAAGGGATCAAAACTAGGAAACATGACCACAGACACTTGAAACAAACGCAACAAGCTTCAGACAATGGTGATAGGGGATTTATTATTGCTCCTGCTTTATAAATATTGACTGTGGAATAAGTGCTGGGGCAACTCGTCTTGTAGAGGTCCTAAACTGGGATGGATATTTGACACGAAAATTTGGTAAAAACTTTCGAAGTTGCTCGGCAAAGTGTGCAATTTCGGATACATGCTTTACTACTTATCTCGCGAGACCCTTATTTTATTATGAATTTTTGTACACAATAATAAAAAATAATAATTTACTAAATTTTATCGGTAAAAAATCATACATTTGACCTAAAGCCCATGAGAATGGTCCAACGATACCTCAAGGATCAAACTTGTATATGTTTTCTCATAACCCTTTAACCAATGCAAGCAGAAGACGACTCTTACAAAATGATGTCTTACATATTTAAAAAAAAAAGTCTTATTAGCATAGGTTATCACCAACAGAAATTATGAAGATCTCTCAGAATCCCTGTTGAATGAACATGTGTCCGACCGACACCACTTGATACATCTATATGCAGTTTAGCATGAGGTAAATCAGATTATCCGAAACACTTTCCCGTGGGAACCCAAGTAAATGAGGCAGTGTTTGTTTGCTGTGGTAGGCAAGCCCTGTTTTACTGGTGAAATAGGACCCGGTCACCCAAGCCTGGGGTGGAAGTCCACTAAAATGGGCAACATGGGTATGAATGATTGGCTAGACATAACGTTATATCCATGTTGTGGTCACAATTAGCCATTGTGCAGAAATATGTGACCTTAAACACCAATAAATGAATAAGCAAATAATAAATTTGAGACAATCAAATTTAAGTTAAGAGAGCACATATTAGAAAGAAGCAATTGTAAAAATGTGCGTGAAAATAAAAGATGTTTCCATTGAGCGCGTACTTGCAGACGGCTAGCTGCCCTCAAAATGTCTTCGGTTTGGAATGGAAACGATTAAAACATTTTTACAAGTTCGGGACTTCCACCCTGTTCCCTTCTACTCCTGAAAGTATTTTTGTAAAAAACTGTTTTGGCATAGCGTGGGTTAATCAAGTGATCTTGCAGCGATGATGACCAGAATAAATGACTCATAGCACGAGAATGAGCGGTTTTATCGGTGCGTGCTTGGAAAATTCTTGTTGTAAGTGGAGCCGTGTGTTCTGGGCAAAACGCATTAGGTATGCAAAGTAAGGAAACATTATTGTGATGTAACTATTCACAAAAATATCATTATTTTGAAAAAAGAGTAAAATCAATATAAACGATGTGGTACATATAATTAATTGTAAATTTTCTCTGCATGCCTTGATCCCAGTATCTTTTCACAATTTATTGGAATGCTCTCATTTCATGTATCGACCTAATCAACATGTCATTGTCCATTTGTGTATACACAATCATTTCGATTGAAAGACAGCGGGTTTTATCGTTTGAAGCCAAATTTAACCACCGGATTCTATCACTGCATTTTCTATTCTTCAGTAGCATAGTCCATGCGTCTTGGTACGGTCTTACATGAAGGCCTTCCCCAAAGAGTTGACGGGAAGAGGAGATAATTTGCTTTGAATAATTATCGCGACTCATAACACTTGAACCATCTCTAATCGAAATCTTTGCCCGGGGTCAATACTACAAGAAATTTACAATTGTATTTTCCAGAATTGTATTTCCATTTATGGAAATAACTGACTGAAATGAATCATTAGCGTTTCAAAAGAAGTGGCAATTTACCGGCAGGTAAATTGTCACGTCTTTTGAAACGCTAATGATTTATTTCAGTGATTTATATTGATAGGTAGAAAATACTAGTTTTGGAAAAATACAATTGTAAAAGTTTCAGAGTATTGGTCCCTGAATTTTGATTTTGTGATACTAATGGACGCTATTGTGATGATAATAGCCACCTACAGTTAACCGTTTCTGCGAGAATTGTTGACAATAACTGATAAATTGATGACTGTCTTTCCAGATCCCCGTACGTCGAATGGCAATCTTGGGAACTGGTCATATTAATAATCTCCTTGGACAAAATTCCCATTTGGCGACATACACTAATTCGGGTTTCATGACTGAGCACAATTACCTCCGTCTGTTCAAGATTATCTCATCATTATTGTCATTAACCCATGTTCTGCCATGCCCACAGTTACCATATGTAAAGGACCTGAATCCTCTGGTCATGGCTTTGTATTGCACCCCAAATTAGCCTCGAATTCAATAGCCTATGACTCTGTAACATTTCCTGCTCACCAAATCAGCATGCACAACCTTTTCGTTTTCTCATCACAATTTTGCCTCAAGGGGAAGTCGAAAGACAGCCAGTTTGGCTATGACTTCTCCTAGCAGAATGCAGACAGCCCATTTAAATGTTTCGTATATGTCATGTATTTTTCTATTCGTATGTTTATATTTATTGTCTTTTTTCTTCAATTATTGTAATGTATACTGCTGAATAAAGTCATCATCATCATCATCATCATCATCATCATCATCATCATCATCATCATCAAGGACCAGTATATATGCTTATAAGTGTGTGTGTGTGGGGGGGGGGGGGGGAGTTCTAACAACATTTATAACACAGTTATAACTTTACAATCTGATCAGTGGGCGCGGTGGGTTAGTGGTTATGACATTGGATTTCAAACCGAAACGTCCACGGTTCGGTCCATACCAGGGGTTACTGCGTTGTATCCCTGGGAAAGGCACTTAATCCTGATTGTCCAAGCGGAGCCATAGTGGCGCGGCGTACTAAGGCGTACACCGTACAGCACGCGTAAAGCACGTCATCGGCACTTGCCTGCAACCAATACTAATCCTGCTTGTGCGGAGTTTGTACGTTGGGAGAATCAGATAAATGTTCACCGCTGATTGGTGGTTCTCTCCGGATATTCCGGCCTCCTCCACTCGTAAAACTGCCCGATACAATTACAAGGTGACCTTAACTGTCGAAAGTGTCTTTAAATCTCAATAACAAATCATCTAATCAGTTGTTCAGAAAAACTCTCTGAGGGCTGTGTAAATTTGGTACTTAAATGTTATGTACGTTTTAACAAATGCAGACACAGACGATCTTTTACAATATCAAAGTGAAAAAAAGCTAATCGATTTTGGACACGAAGAGAGATTCAGTCTTCAACAATATATAATTGGGTAAATTCATAGTTAAACAAGAGAAAATGAGTGCTTAGAGAAATTTCTGTTGCACTATCTTGCTGTCTTATGAACCGACGCAATTTTTTTTTTGCTCTAACAAATTAGTCATACGGGTATTTGGCAGGTTACACAGCACTGTATACCCTGTCAGAATTTCATATACCCTCAGCCATTGGCGAAGGACACATACATTTCTGACAGGAAACATAGGGCTGTGTATCTGGCAAAGATCTGTATGGTGAATTTGTCATTCTGGAAAGGTATCGTAACATATTTCGGATGCAATGATTTTCTTTTAAGCTTATTTGTTTTACAGGGATTGACGAGAAAGTTATGCAACTTCTATTTACGCCTCTCCGTGGCTCAATTGCGCAGATGTGACCTTCGTATCCTTGCCCTTCTCAAATACGACGAAGGGATCTTTTGCCTGCACGGAGGGTGTGTCTCTCAGCACAGACAATAGTCATTTTACGTCGCCACCCGATAAGACGGTACGCTGTGAAAGCATCAAAACCACAATTGATGCTGGGAGAGATTTTTCAGACACTCCAGGAACTTTCCTCCACCAAGGACTGACCCTGGAACCTCCAGCATAAACAAGCAACACACTTATCCAGTAACGTCCTTCCGAGTATAGAAGCAAGATGTAAATCAAAGGCGTATTCATTCTGCCGAATAACGTTCAAAGACGGTGTCTGCATGGCTGGGAGGAGTTAAAATTTTCTTTAACACGTTAGCGTGTTAAATAATTCTTCGTTAACATGTTAAATGACGTTAAATGTTAAAATGAACAAAATTGTAGTATAACAGACCAACTCCGGCCATTTTTATTGATTTGAACTTGAATATGATTGAACTTACGTACAGAGTTAATATAGTTCTCTCAGGTTATCGTATAGTGTAACATTCAGCGATGTATTCATGTAAGAATATAATCACTGTGGCCTATCCTCAGAAAGAGACATCCGCAGTTGCTCGAATACCAGTCCACCAAATCAACAGGTCGCCTATAACTGACGGACATCTAAATTTTTTGTATTCTTCAATTTTGTTAAATGGCGATAAATTTGACGTCATCAGCACTCGCGATCCAGCTTGGATAAATACAAGATAACGACGCAATGCTACATATAGATGTTTACTGGCGTTGATAGTTTCTCCGTCGCTCATGTCGTATTGCTCAGGTAATTGATATTGGGTGCGGCAATGTTGACTGTTGATGCTATCATATATGAAGTTACAGACGACATGCCTATGAAAGGGTCGACAATGCGACACAGTTTCAGTTAATAGATGACCTAAACATATACTTTAGATGAGTCAAGATGAGTACAAAATCATTCCTGATGCACCCTATGAAACCTCAAAGTTAAACGTTAATAACTTAATTTTTTTTTAACTTTGTTAAAATAATTTAACACGTTAACGTTTGAAATGTTAACTGCTCCCAGCCCTGGGTGTATGTTGTTTTTCACGGGTATAACTGAGTTATAATTATTCTTTGTTGTAACTAGGTCTAATTTCAGGCTATGTGGTTCGTAAATCTTTTCATGTTAACTTTATATGTATTACGGACATTTCAAAGTTCATGTCACACAAAACGTTATTTTCTCTATGTAATCATCTTCTCGGTTCAGTTTTCAAGTGGGATATACTTCCCTTGGCTACGTAGAACCCGCGCGATTTCATGCACCCCAGAAAAAAGCCAAACACAGCTTTTTGTACTGCGGCAATTTTGCCATTCAAAGCTGAACAACAATTTTCTGTGAAGTATGGCAATTTTTTATAACTTATTAAAACAGTTAAAAGGGTAGAAAATACATTTAGATACAAATCAGGGCAGAAGAAATAATTGGAAAATTTGTAACATTGTGATCCAGAAAAGAGTTGTGTTACACCATATTATTTATGCGAAATGTACGAGTCTATACTCATACCTTTGAAGGGTCAATGGCAAGGAGGTATATTAATTGATTCACGTGATTTATTGCATGGAAGTAAAATAGATTACCAAGTCTGATGTAGGTATCTTATGTTCGAAGTCCCACCCGGGAGTGAGAGCTCTCCCCCAATGCTATAACCAAAAAGTGCCGAATTTTGGCTGGTGGCTGACATGAGTAAAAGTGCCATAATGTGTAATCGGAGATCAAAAGCGTCCCCCTTTCCCTCGAGAACCACGAGAAGTGACAACAGGGTAGCAACCGCGTGCCCTACATTTGCAAAATGAAGGGGGGCGCAATTCAAGCTGCTCTCCTCTCGATGCTTAGTATCTTGAATTGATGCTTTCTTTCTGAAGGTTTCTCATGTCTACTCCCGCCACTGTAAAACTCTTATTTCCTTCTCGGGAGTGGGCCAACAAAAATAGTTGCTTCCATTATATACTCGCCCAAAAAAGAAAGTGTGCATTGCAGAAATTGATCAAACTCCAAAAAAATAATTTCGTAGGTGTAAAGAGTGTTAACCTGTTCATGAATAAGTTATATTGAACACAAAAACAGCTTTCCCCGTTAAAATTGCATTAACGTTAAATGACGTGCTGCACGTTTGTGAAAAGGCATGTTTTGCATGTGGAGAGTCTGAAAATTCACGCACCAGTGTGAATCCTTGGGTATTTAAACACTAAAGTAAGGCCTTCCTATCGTTCACATTCAAACTTGCGCTGCTGTTAAAACGACTCCACATTAGCATGCCAAGATTGACAATGATTCAACGTCTCCTTGCCCTGGGTATGATTAGATCTGACAGAACACACAGAGAGGTTGCCCAGCATTTGAACTGCCACCGTAACACTGTAGACAGGCTAGTCCATCGACATGCACAACATGATGACGTTCGAGACCGACCCCGCTCCGGGAGACCCCGAGTTACCACCCTTGCACAAGATCGGTATATCCGTGTCGCCCATCTCCGGAACCGGCAACAAACGGCAACGACGACAGCCAGGAACATCCCTAACCTGAGACGGATACATCCTCAAACAGTAATCAACCGGCTGAGAGAATACGGCTTACGTCCTCGAAGACCTGCAATTCGTCCGATTTTGACGTTACGTCATCGCCGTGCTCGACTGCAGTGGTGTAGACAACATCTCAGGCATCCCTTACACTGGTGGCGACGTGTTTTATTCACAGATGAATGTCGTTTCCATCTTTCATCATCAGATGGCCGCCAGAGAGTGTACAGACGTCGAAACGAACGCTAAGCAGATCCATGTGTCGTGGAGCGAAACCGTTATGGAGGAGGGTCTCTCATGATGTGGGGTGGCATCACTACCCGTAACAGAACTGAACTGGTCATTATTGATGGCAATCTCAATGCAGCCAGATATCGTGATGAAGTGCTTACACCTGTTGTTGTCCCATTTCTGCAACGTCACGGCCCCGGCGTCATTCTACAGCAGGACAAGCCCGACCCCACGCAGCTCGTGTTGTTCAACAGTATCTGCAGCAACAACAAGTGGATGTTCTTCCCTGGCCCGCAAATTCGCCCGATATCTCACCCATTGAGCACGTATGGGACGAAATGAAACGTCAGCTACGCCGGCTTCCCCATGCACCGTCAACGCTTGTGGAACTCCAAAGACAGCTTATCAGAATATGGAACAACATCCCACAACACTTCCATGCTAACTTGTTCGCTTCCACGAGGCGTAGATGCACAGCAGTAGTCGATGCAGACGGAGGTCATACCAGATACTGAGTGTGTGACTTTTGTGTTTGACCCTTAGTTTCTTTGACATGGTACCAACCAAGAGTATTCGTCGTAGCGTAATGAAATTTCTCGTGTTGATGACGAATTGATTCATCTGTAATTAAATAAAATTTCTATGAATGAAAATGATATATATATTTTTTAGTGTTATTTTTTAGCATGCACACTTTCTTTTTTGGGAGAGTATATATATATATATATATATAATATTGAGTTAATGGCAATCCTCCTTATAGATTCGTTCTTCCCTGTTTCGTCTACTAACTGTCACTAAACCATGTTTCTTCTCCAAATAATTAATTGCCATCCGAAGAACCAAGGAGCCGTCTTTTTTAAACCTCTCCCAAATAGCTGCGTTATACAGGGTAACCCTTTCAACACGTTATGCATAAATTTATTCGTAAGAAAATAAGAGCGCTCGATGACAAGATGACACAACACAAATCGGCTAGTAGGAGAAAAATAATTAAAGAATCACCAATAATTTTATCACACATCCCTATAGGGCTGTGTGATTAAATTATTCATGAATCTTTCTACGAATAGAAAATGGAATCACCAGCTTCTAAGTTTCTGTTAATAATATTCCTTAGATGATACCATTCACGAATTCGGTGTTGAAAGGGTTAAGATTTCTATTTTTTTCCTTATTCAAAGTAATGATCATATAAATGTGTGTTAGTATAATGAATGGATGACACGAAAATTACTCCATGAGACTGACAAGGCAAATATCGTAAAATTCAATCGGTAAACGGGAATTGAACAATTGAATTATGCACCCAGTGGCTTGAAAATTATACGTTTGATTCTGCCAGATTATATACCGATGTTCTGAATAATTTATAACTTGTTCAGCGATAAATTCAAACGTCAAATGTAAACGGATTACTTTGAATACTTCTGATGGAAGTCTCGTTTTATGTTCTTTGTTACACCTGTTGATATAATAAATAGCTTATTAGCAGATACTGATATGGACTGAATTTGGTTTAAATTTCGACATTCATGTACGTTGATTTGGACTGAATAAATCGACAACACCGATTGCACCCATAAGCCGATGACGTCTGCAAAATGCGAGCCAAATGTGTCCACAGATCAACCGGTTGTGTCCGCAGGCAAATCTGAGGCCAATTGCGTTTCCAAAGCCAAGACGATTGTGTCCGCAAGCCGATTGCGTCTGCAAAACGCGAGAGAGTGTGTTCGCCTAAGGCGGCGGTCACACCATCGCATGCGATTTTCTAGTTCGTCTATCGTACACGTATTTCTCTTCGATTCGCATCGTTGCATGGTCACACTATATGTACGTTTCATGGCGTCAAAACACCCCGTAAGGAGCACGTATAAATTGAAATATCATGAAAATGGAGTCAAGTCATGGTTCAACCCCTGTATTGAGTATGCCGTTTGACCCATTTACACATACCAAACTCGACAGTTTACGAGCACAAGCCGCGGATGCTGCTGGGAATTTTCTGGTTGGGGCGGCAGTGACGCAGACGTTAAACCACATGAAAATTAATCATCCACATAATATTCATAAGTTCACTACCGTACTGGGGAAATACAAGACACGAGCAAATAAGATGCACACTTACCTTCTACATAGCACTTTCAAGAATCAGAAAAATGATGTTGTACATGCATAATTATGAGGTTCGTGATACTGTGATTGAAAAGAATGGTATACGGTTCGTCAAAAAATGGAGCATGTTCCATTTTATTCGGACGAACAGGAGCGACTTATACGAAACGTTTATCGTACACGCAGGTGTGACCACCCCAACGGAAACCTACATTTTTCATTTCAATCCGATGACGTATACGACTGTCGTATCAAAAATCGGATGCTTGACATACGATGGTGTGACCGCGGCCTAATATATTTAAAGTACGTTTTCTCGCGCGTTGCCGTTCGTATATGGCCTTTACAAAAGTGGGTGGGTATTTTGCACAGTTTTTCAGCAATCGTTAACACTTTACTCAAGGAATCGGCCGCATCTGCCCGTGTAATATACAGATTAAGCAACTGAAAAAAAACGTTTTTTTAGAAAATGTCAACAAAACCATATCATATGCACCCGTCTTTGGAACGAGCTCTAAGAGCTCGTTCCAATGAGGGGGTCATATGATATGGTTTTGATGAAAAAACCCCCTGAAAAATAACTTTTAAAATAATACATTTTAACCCTTTACCCAACGTAACGGCCAAAACCGGCCAGCGCTGTTCTCAAAAATCGCCAATTAATTTTCAAAATATTTTCATTTTTTGTCTCAAAAACATAGGTTATGACCCCTCGTTGGAACGAGCTCGTCGAGCTCGTTCCAACGAGGGGTCATAACCTATGTTTTTGAGACAAAAAATGAAAAAAATTAGTTATTCAAGAATTTTTTTTGCAAGTGTCGTCTGCTTTTCATGTTAGGTAAAGGGTTAATAAAGTGTGCGTAGGGTAAAAAGTTAAAGCGATTTAAGCTTTATTTTGTTCACAGGTTACCTTATACAAGTCTCAACAAGTGTCTATCCACAGGTCAACAATTTAAAGGTCAAAGACACACAGCGAACACGATTTTCTGTAACTGTTTGCAAAAACGCACTTTCAATATTAGACACCTTTCGCATAATGAACAACGACTGATAAAAAATACGAATGGTTAATAATAGTCGTAAATTCGTCTGGCGGTCGAAAAACCTTTCTGCCGAATTGACGACTACGAGTCTGTTTGTGTTTCGCAATTTTCTCGTATTGCACGGCGACGAATGATTTGATTGCCAGTAAGAGATGGAATTTTTGGCCACATGGTGACTTCAGTTTAAGGCCATAATCTCCACATTATGTGGTAGAGAAATGCTCTCAAATTTTTACAGTATGATATATCAGCGCGTTTTAATGAGTAATCGTAATCGTAACTACGGATAAGGGAAAACGACAGTTCATAGGAAGACCATCGATGCGACATCGTACAATTCAAGTGACGGTGTTCATTCTTGGTAGACGAGTTGAATATGTAGTACCCCGAGTAACTATGTATTCTTTAGTTATCGCCCCAAAGGTCACGGTCAGAGCATCCATAAGTTTAAGTTCAACATTTATCCATTCACCACTGTGTTCACAAGAAAAACGTTTAATATTTCAGGTGGAGACTAGTGCCCTATCAAATATTCCAAGCTAATGTGAATTGGATACAAATTGAAATCGTTGTTGTCCGTCTATCTGTTTCTGTGCCCAAACAATATCTCAGCAGCTTTCGCAATGTCAGTGGGAATACTTCACACACAAGCACGCCATAGTGGTTTTCTGACCAAATGTACATTTACAAGTATTGGATCAAAGACCAAGCTCACAAGACTCATACATTCAGTTTCGAAATTATTGCCATTAACAGCAGTGTTCTGAAAAGTACACCTTAAATATTTTATGTGGAAGCTAAATTCACATCTTATGACCCCAACCAATTTGAGTCGCGTTACAGAATAACGATCGATCTGATCTGCCTGTTTGATTGTATGTTCACTGTACTTTTTTCCGGCGTGAGGTTTGTACTACAATGAGTGTGTCTATTTGGTCTCTTTGTTAGTGTGTCCTCGTGTGATCTTGCAGACCCTTAAAGACACAGTTCTAAATTTTAGCACACCTGTTCCTCATAGAATCTAGTCATTTGTTCCTTACTTACAAGTTCATAGGTCAAAGCTCAAGTTCGTTGTCCCTATTCACATCGTTTTCCCGACTGTGTTTATGTGTGTCCACACAAGTTCTTGCCACCCTTTGAAGCGACAGTTGCACACAAACTGACCCAGGTGCTTTCTGATAACATTTGCATTTACACTTCAATAAATCAAACGTCCATGTTTCGGGCCAGTAAGATTAATATTTACATTTTAAAGAATGTTCTCTACAACACACATCAATGTGTTCAATGGAGACACAATCCCCACCAAATAATCAATACCAATGTCTGTTGAGTTGCAGCAAAGCAATCGTGTCTGTCTTTCTGTGTGTATGTTTGTTACGACCACAGGGCATCTCAACATTCGGTAAAGCGACAGAGATTAGTCTTGCGTCATAAGATGGTCCTTAGGTGTTCTGATTAATTTTGCATTTGGAATTCAAAAGATCAAAGACTGTGATCACAAGGCCAATAATTCATTTATAGCCGTCTTCTTAACAAAAGCCTTTCAGTATTGTAAATGGAGACCAAGATCCCACCAAATAATCCATACCCATGTCAAATGGGTGACGGAACAGCGATCGCAGTTTGTCTGTACGTATGCTTGTTATACTAGTTTTAACCCTTTGCCCAACGCATACGATATCAAAATTTATTATTTTAAATATCATTTTTTAATTTTTTTCAAAACATTTCAACAAAACCATATAACGTGACCACTCTTTGGAACGAGCTCGACGACGGTCACATGATATGGTTTTGTTGAAATTTTTCAAAAAATAATATTTTTTCAGCTGCTGAATTTGCATATTACGCGGGCGGATGTGGCCGATTCGTTGGGTAAAGGGTTAATGGAAACTCTTGCATGCCAACTTCGATAAGTTATATTCGTTTTTTTCTGTATGTACGAACGTCCGCACAATATCTCAATAGTCCTTAAAGTGGATTTCTCAGCAGCCTTTAAAGTCGCAGTTATCATATTTAGCACACAGGCTGGGCCTAATGTCCAGTTATCATTCTCAATATAACTTCATAGAAAATGAAGGTCATTGTACCCCTTTCATTTCGTTTTCCCAACATAATTATATAAGCATGTTCGCACAATTTGTCAGAACCTTTTGAAATGTCGGGTGTCATCCATGGCATACCAATTGGCCGTTAGGCGTTCTGATCAAATTTTATTTACCACTCAACAGATCTTAGGTGAAGGTCATAGGGTCAGTATGATCAATTTTGATGTTTATTACAAACAGCGTTTCTCAACAGTGCAGCTTCGCTATTTGAAATGGAGGTCAACCCTTTAACAACGTTACGTCTCAAACCGGCAAACGCTATTCACAAAATCACCATTCAATTTGCATTATTTTATTTCATGTTTTGTCTCAAAACATAGCTTATGACCCCCTCATTCGAACGAGCTAGTTGAGCTGGTTTACCATAGTGTTAATAAGCTATGGTTTGGAGAAAAGAAGGAAATGATTTCATACCCTCCCGGATTACAGTGTGCATCGGTATCCAGGGACAATACTATAGACCTTTTACAATTGTATTTTCTAGAATTGTATTTTCTAGTTATGACATTAAATGAGTTAAAATGAACCATTAGCATTTTCAAAGTTGGCAGATTGCCATATCTTTTAAAATGGTAATGATTCATTTTAGTAAGTTATATTAATAGGTCGAAAATACAATTCTAGAAAATACAATTGTAAAAGTGTTATAGTATTGGCTCCTGATAACGATAATTTAGCTCGTTCCAATGAGGGGTCATAAGCTATATTTTTGAGGCAGAATATGAAAAAATAGTTATTCAATAATCTTATTTGCAAATATCGTGTGCCTTTCTTATTTGATAGGGTTAAAGCACTGCCAAATAATACATTGCGATGTCAACAGTGTTCACGCCGCTGAGTGCCAATTTGGACAATTGTACTAAAATTTTGATTTGCCACTAAAACATCCCTGTGTGACTAAAAAGATTTGCTCGTATACAGTGAAAAAGTCATCACGATAGTGATGAAAACTGATCACAAAAGAAACAAAAAATAATTATAACTTCCCATGAAATGAAATCATCAGCTGGGAATTACGAGACTGAGGCGGAGACAATCAAAGATTTTCAAAACCCTGTAAATGTGTCAAAAGTGTAAGGCTTGTTGGTCTACATGATTGAATGATAGAGGCTGATTGAGTGATAGAAACTGTGGTGACAAATCAATATTTAGGCAAGCACTTCAAAAGTCACGCCAGTTATCATTGATTGGTAGCAAGCTTTTTGATAGAATATTATAAGTGAGCCCTACGATTTACAAAAAGGCACCATTCAATTGGATAAATACATCAAAACATCGACCCACTAAGTATAGTATATGGACTGTAATTAAATGATTAATTTATGTTCATTCAACATGTGTACTCGAATGTTAGAGTCTCTTTTCCCTAGTAACTTTATGACATTAAGTGAGTCAATGATATAGATTGTAATCAGACGAATGCCGACTACCCTGCCCCCAGCACACACACAGACCGTGGATTTTTTAGGGATAAAAGGTTTTCTTGAATGATAGTCCGCTCAAGCCTAAAATAATGAATCAAATGAAATTTCGCTTTTTGACACCCATTTCTCAAACAAAACCGCGCGGAGAGACGCCGCCGCTTAAAATCGGTTTTGGACATGGAATACGGAGATGTAAACTACTCCCACTTGCCAGGAATGTTAAGAAACTACACATTACTGAAATAAGTTGTTGATACTCACTTTCGAACCGAAAAATAGTGATTGTTTTGGGGATTTCTTTTTGACACAGTTGTTTTTCTTTTGTCCTTCTCATGTCCTAAAATCGGGAAAGTACAAACCCTCATGGAGATCATCATGTCCCCATGGATCTAAACGTCATTATTCTAGAGAAACACAGTGCGTTTTTCAGTGATGCGATCTGTACTCAAACCCCGATTGCGCCCTACATGTAAGTTAAACTTCTGGCAGTTGATTATCATTGCTCGGTGATTTATTTGGACACACCGGCTTTTTACACACTCAGTTTTCACCGACCTCTAGTCCGTAAAACCCAGCAAGTAGTGTCGAAATGAATTGCAAATGCACGTTCGTCCGTAAAACCCAGCAAGTAGTGTCGAAATGAATTGTAAATGCACGTTCGATTCGGGAAAGTTGTGCGGTAGGGTGCGTGGGTGGATTGGTGGGTGGAGGTATGGGGGCTTAAAACTAAGATAATTATTCTCTTTCTTCGACACAGTCCGTAGAAGCACTTATCTGCCCCCTCATAATTTGGCACGAAACAGTTTGTTTTAAACAAAATAATCTGGTTGGCTAACAATTGGTACCAGGCAGTTTGTGGCCAGCGGGAACACAGCATGTCAATTAAGTATGGAATAGCGATCACTGTCGCCTGTCTGTCAGTTTGTTACACTTTCTATATGTGTATATGTCCCGATATTTCAGGGAACCTGAAACTACAGTATCTTTTCTAGAATCACAAGTTACTTCTTCAATTTCCTGTTTTCAGATACAAAGATAGAAGGCCATGCCCAAAGTCCAATAAATTAAATTGTGACAAATAAGACATTTAAATAAATGTTCTCAAGACTGCACTTTTAATGTTTTTTATGGATGGCGGAACCACATCAAATAATCCGCTCCAATGTCAATAGGGTGACAGAATAGCGGACGGCCTTGTCTGTATGTCAGTTCGTATGTTTGTTGCAATTTGCTCATACATGTGTCCGTACGCACGATATTTCAGCAGCTGTCAATCCTACAGTGGCCTGTACAGATTATTGGAACAGTCAGTTGGTCTGGGTCGTCGGACTTCGCCGAGGTGACGAAAACAAATCCGGTAGATCAATTATGACGCTTGTCATATTTCATTGTGTCTCGTCAACGAATATGATAACCCAGATTAACCCTTTGGACCCTGGTTTTCTGGAATGACATCGCCTTTGTGTACACTTACATGGAAATGGGTCAGTCCAGTATCAATATACAGGGACGATAAAATAATAACTGCAGTCTGCAACCGCCTATAGACTACTGTTATTATTTTAACAACAATGCTCCGTGTAGAGGCCTCTTATATTAAGACACAAATGGGACTAAATTATGCCTTGGACCGAAAAATCGGTCTTGTGAATTCGAAGGGTTAACATAACTGACTGTTGTAATAATTTGTTTATTATAAAACAGTGGATTTTTAAAAACATTAAATACGACCTCAACTGTAAGCCAGAATGAACGTATGGATGCTTGTCAAAAGTGTTCAGCGCAAAGGCACACGAGTTTTTATTTCGATTTTGTAAAATTGTTGTTTTGAAAATTTCCGAACTTCAGAGACGCCACTTGAGACTCATTTGAGACAGCTACGATACGGATTTGAAAAACTTCAATACAATAGAAGCTTGTACATCCCACTTGACTCTCTTTTCTGGCGAGATGTTCAGACTTCGTTTGTATTGAAGGGATATTAATGGTAGCCTTACAATAAAGCATGGCACTCATCTGGGTTCCCGATCGAGAATGCATTTTCAGGTCAATAGATCATGATCAAGGTCATCGAATGATGAACATTTATATCTGTTACAGTAGTGTTCTGGGGGCGCGGTGGCTCAGTGGTAGACTGTTGGACTTCTATACTAGAGGTCCCGAGTTCGATCCCCATCCGGGACGACCCGCGTTGTGTCCTTGAGCAAGGCACTTTATCCCGGTTGCCTACATGGGGGCACGATGACGCCGTGTACTAAGGCGTGCAAATGTCTTCAACCGCTGTAACCCTGCTTGAGCGGAGCTTGAACAGAGTTAGAATGTTGAGGAGCTGACAGTTGCTCATCGATGCTCGGTGGTTCGCTCCGGGTACTCCGGCTTCCTCCACCCCTAAAACTGTCACGGTCACGATTAGCCCTTGTGCATAAGTATATGACCCTAAACCCCTATAAATAAATAAATAAATAATGACAGCGGTGTTCTCAAAACACACCTGCAGAATTTTACTGCGAGGTTAAAACATCATCCCCTGTACCCAAAATGAATTGGAACTGGATGGTAATATTGTCTCTACAACGGATGCTCAATGAACGAAATGATCTCTATTGAAGACCCCCAATTCATCTTTTTTCTGCTTCTCATAAATATCCGGTAGTGTCTTTTTGGCCACTACCGTAGCTGGTAGAAGTAGATTTCTTTGTCACGTGAACTTGATCTACAAATGGAAATTGATCAGAAAACATTATCTTTTGATCTAGAAAGCCATCAGTAGAACTCAGGGACTCTCTGGTCTATTGTGTGGTTTGGTAAAAAAGGCAAGCGTCAATAATTTCTACAGAAGAGTACGGGATATGTACATTTCCTTCAATTAGCCGATTAACCTTGCGACCACAACTTTTTATCCACCTCTTTGAACAAACAAAGTCAAGTGACAAATTCATTTGCGAGAGATGATTAAGAAAAGGTTTTAAGAAAGCGTTTTAAAGGGTTCTCATTTGCTAGCATTATAATGGTTATAATGATGAATATCAAAATTAAGTTTCCGTAACAAGGTTTAAAATTTATGCAAAAACGTAAAGTAGCTCTTGAACAAATTGCTAATACAAAAGTTATCCATTGTAAGAAAGATAAAACATCAACTTGAAGTATGGCTATGCTGCGCATAGCATATATTCAAATTATGCAATCGTGCCAAGTAAATCTCTTTATCACAAACCGCGAACAAAAAAGAATAGGTATTAAAATCCTTTTCGAGAAACTTATCCATAAGTGGACAGGAATAAGTTCATTGTTTCAAAATAACGTTAGATGGAGGATAAATTCTAGAGTTAAAAAAAAACTGTTTGCTTTCTGAATTTCTTGGGTAGTTGAGAATCTGGTGCGGAAAGTCTAAATGATATTAATCAATCTTTTTGCGTGTTGCATATAAATAGACAAAACTACATGTATGTTTCAATGAGTCGTTTTGTATTCAATGAGTCAGATGTGCGTAGGAAGAAAACGTCGAGACCGAAGGTCGAGACGTTTTCTTTCTACGCACATCTGACGAATTGAATACAAAACTTGAAACATACATGTGGTTTTGTATTTATTACATGACCCAAGCACCTACTGACCTAATTTTCTTTTCTATCAACGGTGGTAAACACCATGCACTTTATGCAGTCGCATTGCATAAAAAAGTCCCGGTTGGAACAGGTTGGTGTGCAATACGGAATTCCGTATTGCACAGCCGTATTGCACGCCATATTGCATAAGAGAGACTGCATGGGCATGTAATAAAATGTAGGACCGATCCCGCATAGATAAGGACGCAGACAGCGGTCAAAAAGGAATCAACATGAATATTCACTGTTTCGTGTCCACTTCAGAACTTTTCAGTGGAATGAGATGTGAAGCAAACATTCATATTACATCTGCCCGCCACCAGACGATCTGTCAAGTATAAAGTTCGAGACTAAGCACCCAACGTTAAGGTGAAAGATAGTGGTGAAATGAAGAAATTGGTTTGTTTAATAACTTTTTCGTGACCAGTCTGTTATTTTGAGTGCAAAAGATATATCAACATGAAATCGATATTATATGCGTAATATCAGAAACTGACAGTGCGTCGCTTATAAAATCCAAGACCAAGTTGTAAGTCAAGTTCACAACCAGAGGTCTAAAGGAATCTGCATGCGCAGAATACTTTTCGTTTCCATTTTATAATATAAATGTTCCAATAAGAGTAAAATCCCCGCTCTCTGATTGGATGAGAGCTGGCGTAGTTTCTTTTATGTTTACGGCTTCAGTAGCAAATGTTACTGTCTGACGTCACAACGCGAAATATTTGAAGTGACGTCGGCCGATTCGTAATTGCTTCATCAGCAGAGTGACAAGCAAGACTCTTCATTTTTCTGGATTTTTCATACGTGCAGCAGACGGTGTTCCGGGTGATGTGTTGCTTAAATTACAAACCGATTTACGATTTTACTGAGATGAAATGAGTTTATCTGGTTTATTGAGTGTTGATCCAGTGGTGGAGTACACGAGAGGTTTATTTACTAAACCTGTGGTCGTTAAAAGTTGCCTTGAACAAGGCAACTTTTAACGATCACAAGTTTAGTAAATAAGCCTCTCGTGTTTCACGACGTAGATCTTGGACTATGGGTAGTATCTTATTGGAACATATACGTTATTGTGATGAATTGACGGTAACATGGTCTGAGGTTTGCGGCTCGGAGCGTATGTTCAAACTCGACGCTTCGCGTCTCGGAAGAACATAAGCTCCGAGCCGAAAACCTCAGACCATGTTACCGTCGATCCATCACAATAACTTATACTGTTTTGGAGGGAAAAATCAACAGGATACTTATATTAAGTACATACCTCCATCATGCCACGGGGAGAGAGTGAACGTTCGAGATTTGTTTTCGAATCTTGTCAATGATTCGATTCGATTCAAAACCATCTCAATTATCTGAAAAAGACGAATCCTGGAAAGACTTTGATTTCATACAATTCTTTATTGTCAACATTCTGAAGATAACAGCTCGCCCTGTAGTTTTCTGATGAATAAGATTGAACTATCCAGTTTAACAAGATAGCACAAATTCATTCGGGAAATTCATAACAATGACATTTGAAGCGCTAGTGTAGATTGCGTGTCGGCTCGTTTGCACAATATATCGTCCGTTAAGTGCACCAAGGCGCCATCTGCAATGCTTTGGCATTGCAGGTGGCGCTCTGTTGCACTCAAAGGACGATAAATGGCTTTTCGTCGACCACCTTTGCGATACCTGTCCATTTTCTAATAGTCTAGTATGCCTACTGATATTGAGTTCACGACAGAGATGGACAGATCCAGTTGGCTGTAGTATCGTAGCAATTGAAAGGTGGATGCAGTTCGAGATTTGATTCGGTCTAGAACCTTTTGCTTGATTAGATTCTAGAATCGATTCGAGAGAAACATCGCGATGCGCCGGGCCCTACACAGGGAATATAAATAATCATGGTATATGTATCTATTATACTAAAAGAATAGACATTTTTTTGTGGGCCACTTCTCGCTTTTCTGACAGCATATCGTCGACTGAGTGCTAGAATGTTTATGTCCTATAGGAGACACAGAACATTCTAGCGCTCAGGCGACGATATACGCCAGAAATATGCTTCACCAAACCTTAATATTCGTTTTCAAGCAACGTTATCGACAAGTTTCGGGTTCATAGATTTCAATTTTTCGAGCAATTAGCGAAAAAACATGGGAATTCCTGCATAAAGTATTTTTTGATAAGTAGTGACGTCATATAGACATCCCCTGCCAGGCGTTTCGTCAACCAACTGAGAATCCAGACAATGTTTGCTCCAAGCATGCATTCAACATTCAGATATCCCGTATCGACCGAGAAAGTCAATCAAATGGAAAAGAGAAAATTCCACACTTTTCGCGTAAATTATTATAAATTTTCACTCCATTCTGACCACTTCTCAGAAACAGATTCAAAGCTGCGTTGTAGTTACCAGTTCGCATTTCAAAACTGAAATGGTATTCTACACTCTGCACAAAACACATTTAGGTGACTGGTAGCTGGAGTTCACTACAACTGTAGACAGACCAAACACGATGACTACTCGGGGTAATTCAAATCGCAGTTAGTCCACAATACTGTCTAAAATAACGAAAATACAAAGCGACCTTTTGTTTTATTCACGTTCATTATCCGGCAGTCTTAATTTGAGTGAGGACGATAGTTAACACAACTTTTTTCAAATCGCAGTTAGTCCACAACCTTGTAAATCGATGCTAGAACCACGCGTTATGTGTCGGGTCGACCTAAACATAGAAGTCCCGCTTAATATTTATTTATTTATTGGGTTTTAACGACACTTTCGACAGCCAGAGTCACCCGTGTCGGACAGTTTTACAGGTGGAGGAAGCCGGAGTATCCGATAGCACCCCCGAGCAACGGCAAGCAACTGTCCGACTCCCCAATGTATTACTAACTCCGCGCAAGCAGCTTTAGCATTGGTTGAAGACAGGTGCACCATCGACATGCAGTACACTAGTTCAGCCCCCACCTTAATAGACTGACCCCCCTCCCCCATGTAAATTCCAAGATCTCAATGAATTTCATTTAAATGGTTTAGGGTCGTTTCAGCACACGGTCGTTTCTGTCCACGTCGGGATGAAAATAAAGCAAGAAAAAAAAAAAGACTCTACTTCAATGAACACTGAAGTTTGTGGAAAATGTCCGGGCACCCTCCTTGAAAATATATAAAAGAATCTTAGTCGATTTTGTGCTACTGCCTAATTTGTGACAAAACTGCTGGAAGGGGTGAACCCCTCTTTTTCTGTATCTATGCGGCTGGATAAATAAATTACACATTACGAAATTGTGCGTAAAACTTTTGGCTGGAAATGTGTTTATCCTTCTGAATCGACACCACTGAATTAATACATTGTGCATTACATGTGCTTTGACAATGGAGTTTTTTTCTGAGTTTTTATTTTCAATAAAAATATCGGAATATTTCTCCATAAATGTTTTGTCTTATTCCCGCAGAAGCGCGGGGTTTTTTTTCTAGCAATCTCTAAATGCAATTGAGGGAATATATAAAGTCCATAAACAAAATCAGGGAAAATGTATAATCACTAAAATAGTAAATGATTTTGTGCATTTCCTACAAATATTTTTGGAATTGCACACAATCCCTAAAATGTTACTCTCATTGATAGCCGTATTCCCTGATTTTTGGAATAAATAAGGAATTATCGTTTGTTTCTGTGTATTTCTTGAGTTATGGATCCCCAAAAAACAAAGGCCAAACTGTGTTAATGGGCATAGCCCATTTACACGATGTTTGGTCTTTGCTTTTGGGGGTTCATAACTCATGAAATAGACAGAAACAAACGATCATGCCTTATAATTAAACTTGAGGGGCAATAAATTTATACATTCTCTACTTTGCGGAGTTAAAATAAAACAAAACAGGTCGCATCATGCTTCCTAGTGATAACCAAATAAAAAGGCATAGTTTTAAATAATACATTGCACCGAAACATGTTCTTATGTCATTAAAAATTTTATTGACCAATGAATTGCGTAAGTTAAAAGGAGCGTCATAGGCCACACCCACACAAAACTTCAATCTCCTTTTTCACTTGACGGGAGGGTGCTGTCATTCAATTTCAAAGCAACGCTGAGTTAAATTTAATTCTGATTTTGACCATTTCCTGAGATATTGAAAACACAGTTTATAAATGTGGAGTTCGATATAAACCCAGATGACAAGAAGTTGGTTGAACTTTGTCTCAGGCTATTTGGAAATTGGAAAGTTTTTCTCGCGAGTTTTGCTTGTGGATTATTATGACCGGTCATTGTTTTCGTTTGGCTTGGATAAAACGAAGAACACAGACGATCACCTATTGCGTACAAACAAACTGAACGCGGAATAAAAAGCATGATAACGATTTCAGTGTTTATTAAATTTTATGTTGAAAGTCTTTTTGATATGATGAGATAAATATTAATTACTTTTCGCGTTGAAACAATATGAGCGTGCAGGGGTTGTTTTCCATTCACACTGTGCAACATAATTTTCAAGACAAATATTGGGGGCGTGGTTTAGGGCGGGCCTAAATGCGTTTTTTTTCGGTTATGAAAGGAAATACTTTAGCCAATCATTTTGCCTGAAAATGCATGAACAGAAAAAAAGATTTAAGTAGTTTCTTTTATGTTTCACAAATTAAATCGACTGGGGGAAGCTTGACAGAGATGTAAGATGTATTTAGACAAATTATCATACAGATTAACAATTGAATATTGATACCAAATGCATCCTTACGTCCCACTATCCACAACTGCACTAATACAAATAACAGGAAAAAAATATCCAGCTAGGACAACACCCGAAGTGCCAAATGGGTTTTACCTGATTCACTTAAAACAATCAGAAACCAGAGATTTAGCATATACATTTTGAACATAATTCTCAACTGAAAGTCAATCGCTATATATTATTTTACGTCACATGTAGTGGATTTAACTGCCACCATGTCAATTCTATCGTGTAATGCTCTGAATAAGAGATGGCATACACCTACCGGCAATGCAATGAAGCAGAAAACGGATAGGGTACCCAAATACCATAGCTAAGAAGAGTATAGTCGGGCGCATTGTGCAACTGGTAGCGTCTTGGAGAAATATGAGAAAGTAAACAGCAAGACACTGAACGTCTTGCCTGGGCAATGGGGAAAAGACTCCATAACATTAGATGATTTTGAAATCGCAAAGCGAATTTCCAGAAGTCATTCAACGAAGCATTATCAACGCCGAGAGGGCATCCAACACTCTTTTGTCTGCAAAGGTCGCTCTGTTGATTATATACTGAGTCAAAAAAGAAAGTATAATAAACTTTGAGGAGCAATTCTTTTAGTATTATCGTCTTTAATCCCAAACAAATTGTTGTAAATTCATATTTCGAGTCTAGCTGTATGAATTTGCATAATTTCATGTTCTTACTGTTGCCAGCTTCACGTCAAGACGTCGCAATTCAGACATGGGGTGAAATGAAAAGCTCACACATGCAGTCAATAGCGTGTATATCCATTGTTTGCCTCTTGGATGGTAAGACATCGACTGCTCATGGACTTGATAAGTCTCTGGATGTCACCCTGTGGTATTGCTTTCCACTCCTGCCTTAGAACATTACGTAAATCGCCTAACGTCTGAAGATCATGAAGTCGTACCCGACGGTTCAATTGATCCCAAAGATGCTCATTTGGCAACAAATCTGGCGAAAGTGGGGATCAGGGAAGAAGTTTGATGCTCTGCTCCTCAAGAAAGTCACGACAGATACGCGCCACGTTACACCAGGCATTGTCTTGCTCGAATAACTGCAATCCGACGTTAGCGTTGAACAACGGGACAACAACAATGTTAAGAATTTCGTCTCTATATCGCTGTCCATTCAGATTACTGTCGATGAAGATCAACTGCGTTCGATGGTGCAAGGAAATTCCTGCCCAAACCATTACACTACCCCCGCCTAAACGGTCACATTCTCACACGCAAGCATCAGAAAATCCGTTCTCCTCGTCGGCGATATACTCTTGCTCTACCATCATCGCGCCGTAGACAAAATCGTGATTCATTACTAAAAAGAACTGTGCTGAAACGCTGCTGAGTCCAGCGAACACTCTGGCGTACCCATTCCATGCTGACGGTACGATGACGTTGAGTAAGGATTGTTCCGTGGTATGAAAGCAATCCCGCAAGTGAGACGTCCTGATGTGTCGGTCTTGTGTGGGGATCGTAACTCTCGGTCGACCTGCACGCGGTCGGTCGGCAGTAGATCCAATGATTCTGTACCTTCCAATGAGACGGTAAATAGTGGCCACAATGACTCCGAACTCAGCAGCGAGTTCATCTGGAGGTATTTCAACCTCATGCACACCAATGGCACGCAACCTCTGATTTTCGGTTAACCTTGGCATTTTTGAAAATGTCGGAAGACAAAACCTAGCGTGTTTTCTCAATAACCCAGGCTCTCTAGCACTACATAACATAAAGAAAATCGTCGGTCACCCATTCAATTTGACATTCTCGGGCAGCACGTGCTATTTTGAGATCCGTAGCAAAATTGTATACGGTTGGGTGGACAACAACAACATGTCATTAAACTCTTTGCACGACTTCTTGTCCACAAACATGCAACATTAGAACTATTATATTTTGTCCTTTATGCTATTTTTTCACATTTGTTTTTTTTGTATTTTCTTTTTTGACTCCGTATATTTTAAAAATGCGAAAGATAAACGCATAAAAACAGGTTGAAAAGAGAATGTATACACAAAACGTAAGATTGGTACCCCCGGCGTTGCTTATGTCCCATTTCCTGATATGTAACGTGTGATTTTCAAAATTGTTTGTGTTGTGTATTTGGAACCACAAGTACTAAAATATCCTACGATTTCTACTGTAGTGAAATTTAATTTTAATGTGTTTCGCCCTCAATAGGCATTTTCGTCATGGCGTCAACAATGTTCGGGCAGTGTTAATAAAAAATGGCCATGTACTCCAAACATTATCCCGTTTGCCGCCTGTGGGGTGTAGGGGTTTCAATAGTGATACCCCGACGTGGTTAACGTCATATCCCCGATATCTCCGGTATCTGACTTCTGATTTTAAAACTTTTTCACGTTTGTGTTTGAGACAACGAGTACAGACATGTCCTACGAGCTGAACTCCGTGGATTGAAATTTAATGTAGTTTGAAAAATATTTATTTCCAATAGCAAGCGAAAACAAATCACATTGATATTTTATACATAGGTAACTTATTTATTTATTTATTTATTTATTAAGGTTTAAGACACATTAACAACCAGGGTCATATCATGTCGGTGACAGTTTTACGGCTGGAGCGAGCCGGAGTATCCGGAGAGAACCACCAAGCAACGACGAGCAGCTCTCAGCTCTCCAACATCGTAACTATGAACTCTGCACCCCGGCACAGTCAGGGTTAGATTGGTTGAAGACACGCACACCATCGACGTCCAGTACGCCCAAGGACACAATGCGGGGACACGAATCAGTCGCTGAAATGGTCACCCATCCAACTACTAACCGCGCTCGACATTGCTTAACTTCGATGATCTGACGAGAACCGGCTACCGCGACGCCACCGCGCTCACATACATAGGTAATAAGAAAATGGATTCAGCAGGAAGCGAGAAGCTTATACAAGGCTGTCTCCATGGAGTAATGATATTGCATTTGGTAATGTCAGCAGTACAAGGAGTTTGGTATTTTGCCATTGGCTGGTAAATATATTTTGTCATCTGAATTTATTTATTTATTGGTGTTTTAAGGTCACATACGCCATCTGAATTAAGAGTAGTAAAGTTTTTAGAAATTAAATTTTGCCGTTTTTCGCCCCGATGTATATTAACGCCATAGCGTGAAAACAAAAAACATCTGATGCACTCCGAAAATTATTCCTTTTACCCCAAAAAATCAAATGACGTAGAACGTCGAAAATGACATTAAATGTAAAATTCCAAGAACACGTAGAGTTTTATTTTCTGACTAAAACATACTAAAATTTCAGGAAATTTGTGCGTTTTTAAAATTGAATTATTTGTGTCTTTGGTGTGAAAAGGCTAGATAAAAAATATCGGCCCTACCAATTCCGAATTTCCCAGGTCGGTACAAGAATATTCTTTTTGTTGGAGAATACGTTTCCAAAATTTCGAAAACGAAATTAGTTACGTGGCAATTAAGAGTAAAAAGGCGCCTAAAATGGGAGTTGTTTTGAATAAAGGCTCGATATCAGCCTTAGCGGAGAACTAGACATAAAGGAGTATAACTGTGCGAAATTTCATGAACACTGCCTCTCCGGCAACTCTTCACGATAAGTACTCTAAACTGTGGCAGACTAAAAAAGGCTAACGATGTCAATTTGTCATTCAGACTTCGTTGAATGACTTAAATGTCATTCAGATTTCGTTGAATTACTTAATTAGAAACATGCTAAAAGTCAAGTCATCAGGTCTGGCTGACACTCAAGTTAAATATTCATAACTATAATACCACTTGGGTACACACTAAAGATGATCCAGACGAGCGCAAATTATTAGTTAATGTGCTATAGGTTACATGTAAGTTCACATAATCAGCTCCAAAGTTAGGTTCACATTGTCTATAGACTCACACACCAGTTAATAAGATGCGACGGAATGATTCTGGCACTCGCCACTGGCGGTGTAGGCTGTTGGAGTACATTGATATGCAAATGTGCTAACAAGCCAAGCGATTCACCAAATGCTGTGAAGTTAAGGTCGCTAAGTTTATAGTCTCAAAGTAAATGTGGTACTTTCAACGATACACCGTGACACATCTTGCAGGCAGAGTTGCCCGAGAGTCAGTGTTATTGAGAAAGGGTTCTCTATTATCGAGTTAATTTCACACCAGCCTAAAGCCATACAATGTCCTTGGGGAAAATGCTTCACGGATGTAAATCTGGCACACACCAGTGGTGGTGTAGCCAGACGCAGCATATACTACTATGTTAGAACACCGAATCTATTCCAAGTCAAGTTCTCGGAGACTAGAGACTCCATCTAAGTAGCTGATGGTAAGGGAAGCCAATCAATGTACACCTTACGCGAAAGATGAAACTGGAGACAGTGACGTTTTAAGCAATGTCCCATAATACGAATTTGTGAAGCGGATAATCGTCTAATTGCAGCTAGAGTTGTTGCCGCTATCTGTAAAGTATATACCTCACCATCCAGGCGACAGAATGCCAATGTTTTCTGAAGATTACCGAAGAACAAACGTCGTGGAATAGGTTTTTGATTGCTCTCTACAAATAGCGGACCGGGGATATAACCACGTATAGAGATATAAGAGTCGAGAAGCATTGAGTTGCAGAACTTAGGCTGACTCGAATGACTGAAGATAATCCAGGTGAACTGTATATGAAATTACAGAATGGGATGAGCATTTCGGATGAAAACAGTCAGGCATCGGATAAAGGAATGGCCTGAAAATAATTAGTTCCACAATGTTCGCCGAATCTAGAAAATGTGCGGATGGCTATAGACAACATTGCCTTAAACAAGGCTATCTTATACCGTTTGCTCGCTCAATGTGTCAATGCCAACATCAACCCATGTAGTAAGGCTTCTGTAATAGGCATGTACATATCCATTGATGATTGCAGAGTTTGATATCATGGCCCATGAGGAATTTCGTTATGTGAAGACAGTTGCTGCGGACCAGCAAATTCGAACTTTTATGGAAATAGCCTAAACCAGACGGACGCAGGAGATCTTGTATAAACAGGATTTACCCATTGTGCTGCGTGCTGGAATTCGTCCACCTGTAAGCGAGAATGATCATCAGCTGCTAAAATATTGTAATGATGGGCTTCAATGATGATATTGAATTGAAGATTCGTCAGAACAACCCGTCCCAAAAGAGCCAATAAACAAACGTCATCGGAGGTCTGGTTGTTGATGACGTGGACCACGGCTTCACTGTCAGAGAAAAGGACAATTTTCTGTTACACATCCTGTGTCCCCAGATTGATAAAACGACAACAACGGAATACAGTTCATAGGCAGCAATATTAAACTTTCCTACATGAGTTGGCCATTTTGCAGCAACTAATATTTTCCCAAAACTACAGAGAAACCAAGGGTGGAGGGGGTATCCGTGTACAACTGCAACTTTCAATTTGAAATCCAACATTGAACAAGAAACGAAATTTTTCCATTATGCGTATCAGGAATCTGCAGCCATAATCCAAATCCTCCTTAGGCGACATCACCGCTTTAGTAACCCTTACATGATGGTGGTACGGGTTAAACCAATAGTCAAGTTGATCAATCGGCGTAAAAACACTCACCCGCGCACAGCCTCAGAGCATACGGAATTAAGCGTGCCTTCAATGAATTGGCATTTCTAAGCTATGGCCCGTCTACATTTTTGTAGTTTATCTAAAGGTAGATGCTCCTCCATCTTAACTGTATCCTACGCCATGCTCCCAAACTCCATAACCGTCTATGGGCCAACGGTTTTTTCGTGAGCGATTGGGACCCTGACCGTGCCACAGATTGGAAGAAACAGTCATAGGGCCAACGCACATTCTCGGTTCTGGTGGGTGTGCGAGAATCACAAAATCGCCCAAGACATTAATCATGTTTGAAATTTCAAACTTATTGCGTGCAATCGATTATAATCTGAGCTAAATTTAAAAAAAATCAATGATATCGGGCAAACCACTGGCAAGCATTTATCAAAATACAAATCATCATTCCACTAGAATTTTGATCCTGTAGATGCACTGGTATAAGCCAAAACACTGACTGAATGTCAGTTTTTGCCAATGAATAATCTGAACGTAGATTTTGAATGATGTTGATCGCATCCTGAATGGTGGTTGACTGTAACATCGCTATATTTTCTTACAGAATGTCATCATCGATAGATGAACCGTGTGGGTGTGGCGAGGGATGAATGGCACGCAATTTACCAGAAACGTTCTTTCTGGGGCGACCCCTCTTGACGAACCATGAAAGTTAAACAAGTGTGTGAGGGTGGGGGGGGGGGGGGGCGCTATGTGAATGGCCCAGTTCTGTGAAAGTTCCTTTTGAAGATCCACATGCTACAACGCCTTTTTCTCATGTTCAGAGATCTTCAAGAATGATATTTCTAAACGGGAGTCAGTAATAAAGCAACAAAACAAAGTCTTATATTTGCCGATGAGAGTTTTATTGCAAAATGGACAAAGCTGTATATGCGTTAAACTACCTTAGAATCAAATATCCCCTTCATCGAAATGATGGCGGTTCACGAAAAACCAGGGATAAATAAGTAGGGTAATATGGGGGATCCTGGACCACCTCCATCATGTGGTCCAGAAATTTTTGTGGTCCAGAAAAATTTAGTTATTTTTGGAAAAACCCAAATTTTTTTGGTAAAAAAATTTATTTTCTTGGAAAATGTTGGGTTTTTCCCGAAAATAATTAAATTTTTCCCCGAAAACCCTGGGATTTCCCCGGAAAATGTTTAAATTCGAACATTTCTGGACCACTTTCCACGGAATTTGTCGAAAATGTCTAAAAAACTGCCGTTTTTAGAAATTCACTTTTTTGATAAATTTAACACTGATTTTCCCATTGGGTGAATTTTTTTCAAATTTTCTTATGAATAGAGTTGCAGGATTGTGACTGGCGACAGATTAACCATTGGGAAAAATTCCGTAAAAACAGTGTTTTTTTAAAATTTCGAGCTGGAAAAATACGCGATCGAACGTCGATTCTCACAGTAAAAAAAAGCAGTTCAATCGAGGTGAATGCGAAAATTGGGCCAGTAAAAATACGCGATCTAACGTCGATTCCCACCGTAAAAAGGCGAGAGTTCGATCGAGGTGAATTCGTAGATCGAGTCGGTAAACTTGAGACCATTCGAGATGGAGCACGCGCGAGTCCGATTGAAAACAAAAGCAACGACAAATGAACGAACAAAAAAAAATATGTTATTAAAAAAAAAACCCAAAAATGTATACTGAACACGAACTGAAAATAAAAATTGTAGGCGCGACCATTACATGCTTGTTCTTTTTTTGTCATTAAGGAAAAAAAAGTTGTTATTTTATTACTTTTTTCATATATATATAAGAAAAAACAAAAAAAAAAAAATAAAAAAAATAATTTTACAATTAATAATAATTATCATTTAAAAAAAACATAAAATGTAATATTTTTTATAAAAAAAAAAATTTCAAACAAAACTACGACATAAAACAATTTATCAGTCATGAACTCATCCACACCTAAAAATTCCGCATTAAAATTGAAAATTGAAAAAAGTCGAACGCTATTCCAAGTTTGGCACTAAAATTTACAGGTTAGAATCTCACGACCCAATTGAATTAACAGACGTGGAAAGTAGTGGGTTAACACAGGATTATGAAAAAGGTCTTTTACCATTAAAACTAAGCAAAACGTCTCTGGATCTAATCTACAGATATCACGACGATTTGTCGATGATTTTAGCGGATAAGATTGAAAGGTTTAGCCCCGAGAATTTATCTTGATAGATGGGCGTAATATTTATCCAAATGTATCGAACGAACTAATCCAGAAATACAGTTTAAATCCTTCAGAATCACATACTTTTTCAAAGGTAAATCTGAGTTTTCAATTCATTATCCAAAGCAAAAATTGGTGTTTTGTACTAAAATATATATATATATATATATATATATATATATATATATATATATATATATATATATATATATATATATTAAAATAAGAAGTTTAAAAAATTCACAAAACAATTTTGTTTTTACAAAACAAAAAAATTCTAAATAATATATATTAAAATAAGAAGTTTTAACATAAAAAATGCCAAAAACAAAAACGTCTAACGTGGAAAAGTTATATTTCTCTACCCTATTCCAGTTGAACCAGTGCTGTAGAAATCTAGGAATTAAAAATCATAGCCATTATAGGACCAAAGGAGAATTGATTACCCTTGTGCGTGCTGAGACTTATGCCCAAACACTTGTTAATTTACAAGCCAAAGTACGTCAGTTATCGAATTCGAAAGGTTTTAAACACATGAAAAAAGAAGAATGCATCGATCATTTACTCTATGGGAAGGGGGTGGACGAAAGGTCTACGACGGAGGCAAAAACTCGAAACGTGGCAAGAAATGAGAAGACAAAACAACCTCAACAAACGACTGTGAACAAGAAGAAGACTGTTAAACGAACAGTAATCCAACAGGTTTCGAAAGAGAATGAAAAAGAAATTGAAAAGGAACGCAGTTCGAGATGACGATTCATAACAAAAAAAAGGTGGATGAAGTCTTGAGAGTGCTGAAAGAAAACAAGGGACTCGATGCGATAGAGGGAATCTTAATCAAAGCATTAGAGAAATCGTGGATTCCTATAGAATGAGACGTCGCCATTAAAGGATATTTTAAAACTTTCGAGGTGATTCCTCGTCTCGCAAATCTCGTTCCCGAATCGTTCATGGAAAGGGCGAAGGGTGGAATGTTGGATGTATTTCGAGAACATCTAGATAAGGGTTTAAAAATAAAAATGATCTTGCATTGTCTGATGAAAAAGACCAACGCGAAAACGGGTGAGAGCGTGGTGCAAGATGCCTGTTTTCAATCTAAAATGGAGACTGTATTCGGAGATGACGAATTATCCGATGTTTACGAAGCGATGAAAGACAAGATGTTGGAATCTAGGGCTATTTATCATAAGACGGGAAGTGGTTGGCAGTTCGAGAACATATTGAATCTCGAGATTCACGTGGACAGACATGATCCTTTGAGAATGTCTTCCTATATAGAATTGCCTCATTTCCTATGTAATAAAAAAGCTGTGCTTAATGTGAAAAATAAAGATGATAGCGAGTGTTTCAAATGGGCGATCACATCAGCCGTATATCCCATAGAAAAGCATGGCGATAAAGTTTCCAAGTACGTGGAGACTTGTAAAAATCTCGATTGGACGGGAGTGCCTTTCCCAACGCGATTGGAAGACATCAAGAGTTTCGAAAAGCTAAATCTCGCCGTGGCCATGAACGTCTTGGGATACGAGGGAGACGATAAAAAAGGAACAGGCTATCCTCTCAGACTGACTTCGCACAAAGAGAGAGAAAAGATTGTTAATTTGTTATTAATTTCCGAGGGTGACAATCAACATTATTGCTGGATTAAAAAAATGAGTAAATTGTTGTGGAAGCAGGCTTCTAAACATAAGTGCGAGAGATTTTTCTGTCTCAACTGTATGAATTCGTTCCGTCGTCAAGAATCGTTGACGCGTCATCAGGAATACTGCAACGAAAAGTCAAGCATTGCTATCAAAATGCCTAAACCTAACACTTACATGAACTTTTACAACTACAAAAACAGATTGGAGCTGCCATTCGTCGTCTACGCCGATTTCGAATGTTTCACCACGATAATAAATTCTTGCCAGTCTGACGAGTTGAAATCTCAAGTTGACGAATTGTATGTGAACAAAAAATCCGGAGGAACCGTGGAGGCTGGCATCGACATGGCTGATCACAATCTATCGGTCTCGACGACGAACCGGGATTCGCTTTCAGCGCAGTCAGCAGACAGTACTTGGACCAAAATACGGTCTGGAGAAAGGGTGATATCATGGAAGGCAAAGTGGACAAGGGAGGACACGCAGTCACGTATCTACCGGATCCCAAGCACATTTAGGATACCTGCACTCTGATCTCCGTCGTGGAAAAGATAAAATACGCCAGACAATTGATCACCGTTTGGGCCGAAGAGAGTGGTGCGTTACACGTGGAAAAAGCCGAATGGTCCTTTGGAAACGGAGGTAACGGACTGCTGCACGGTCTGATAGGATATCCCGTGCCAGTGGGAGGTGAGATCATTCGAATGAGTCTGACTTCTATGGACTTGAGCAATAGAGCAGTTGCCAGTCTCGCGGTGAACGGTGTGGAAACCGATAAGAGATACAGCATTGAAAAGATGAAGGATCAACACTCGAACACTAACGTCTTCAGTACACTTCTCAAGGTGCAGATGGGGACAGGATCAATTTCAAGACGAAAACCAATAACCCCGAAGCAGCCACTTCAGTGGTCTCTCTGTTGCTCGAACTCGATTCTCTGAACAAACAGTGAAAACAAAAGAAAATTGAAATAATCACTTTTTTGTGATGTAGGGGAAACAACTCCAAAAAAAAAATATAATTGGATTTTAAGAGACTGAATATTCAATTTCTCAAAATCCAATTATATATATTTTTTTTCAGTATTTTTATTTTTTACTTTTTTTGGGGGGGTATTTTAATTTTTTTTTAATTATTATTATTTCTTCGAACGATGGACATTTTTTTCCATCCAATTCAAATTCTAACTCTCTATCCGACAGGACTAGGGCAAAAGCCTCGGTTTTCTTCAGAACGTTCCTGTTGAATTGCATCTTGATCTGAATGTCTAAGATGCTACTCTTGAGTCGCTCACTCTGTTTACTGACGTCGAATACGAACGGGGGATACATCAATTTGTATTCAGTGGAAATAATGTTAGGATTACACATCAATTCGTGTAGTTGATGATATTTACATCTGAAATCTGTGGCATTGCTGTATAGTCTGCAGAAATCATTCTTATCGAAAGAAGCGTTGTAATCGATGGCCAGATATCTCGTGGCATTTAGAAATACCTGCATGTTTCTCACGTGTCAGTGATCGAACAGGGAAGGATTTTTTTCTTGAGACCCATCGCTATCAGTTTGAAATGCCACTACGATGAATCGCGGTCTTTCCAAAGCAGACTTCACGGTCAATCTCCAATCGAAATGATTGCTGGATGGTGGAATACTAACTGTGTCACACTGTCTCATTCTAAATTCCACTGGTAATTTATGCCTCGATTCTATGATCTTGTGGAGATCTGTTTTCTCCGTGATTGAAGGCAGAACGTGCAGAACGAACCAAGACATCTTGTTCAGATGTATCTTACCCGCATCGGTCGCAGTGGCTCGCATGATGGCTTCATCGTTTCCTTTTCGAATCACGTCAGATTGTGTTTGAATCCATAGAGAATCTTATTGTAATCTTCCGTGAATCCGAATATGTGTTTCAGAGGTATCCTGAACAAAAACGTTCCTTTCGGTCTCGACGTCTTGACAACGTAGTTGAATCTCAGGGTGGCACCGGTATTAGCTACACTCATGTCGGCGATGGGGTCTTTCACCCACAATTGATTGAGTTCTTTAGATTTCGAAAAATCGTCTGGATACATCAAGAGTTCGTACATCGTGGTGGCTTGTCCAGATGAAACACGGATTCTATCTCTTGTCTCGAGAGCATGTATTTTATATTACTGAACAGATGCATCATGCCATTATTGGCTAGGATGACTAAGTCGTCGTCGGCGTAATCGCTTCTGTCTTCCTTGGTGAGATGTCCCTGTATCACTATGTAACTTTCGCTGGGATGAACGAGCAAATCTTGAGTCTCGACGTTGATTCTTATTTCACCGGCATTGCTCAGACTGGTTCAACTCATTGGTTTGTACTCGTGAACTTCGTATTCCTGAATGCTTTCATCTCTTAGTATACCTTCGGTTATATTTGATATATTCGTCTTGTTTTTAGTTTTTTGTGTTAATTCGGTGCTTTTTTTATTATAAATTGCTGTTTTAATTATTATTTTATTTTATTTTATTTTTTTTCCTTACTATGTATGTGTAAAAAAAAAAAAAGTGAAGGGTTGGTGATTTCTCTGCTGTCATCTTCGTCATCCTCTAACGCTTCTATTTTGTAAGTCAATGGATCCGTGTAAAATATTCTAATGATCTTAAAGATTTCGTCGGTCCATCGAGGAGTGTAACCTTTCACTTGATCGCCAACTGCAAATTTCAGTGGTTTGGACTCATTGTTGGTCTTGGTCCTTTCAAGACAGAGATTCATGAAGACGCGTTTTTTCATTTCGAGGATTGCTAGCATCCACGAGCATCATCTTGATCGATCTGTGTCGCGTGTTGTTGTATTGTTCGACCAGTTCGTCTAGGACGTCGGTATATTTCTTAGTCTTATTGGCCATGAAATACTTGTACATGTTTTCCTTCATGGTTCTATTCCAATGTTCGATCACGTTAGCTTTCCCTTCGATTTCAACGGAATAGAGGTCAACCAACGGACGAACGTGGCTGTTGTAAAATTCCTTCCCCTTGTCCACCCACAGTTTATCTGGTTTTCGAGAAGACGATGTGAATATGCTCTTCAGAGCCTCGGCCATGCAAGCTCCCAATTTATTCTTCAAAGGTCTCATCCATCCGTATTTCAAAAACACGTTGATGACTGTCAGTATGTATTTAGTGCCCTTATTCTATTTCGAATGTGATTTCATGTCAAACAGATCGGCCGACCAGATCTGATCCATGATATGTTCTGGATATTTTTTTATGACCCCATCCGAATCGACGTTTGGTACCAATCACTTTACCAACCAACGAACGTTCGAGTCTCTCTCTCCTAGTGGGATTCGGTATATTTTTCAACATCATCAACATGTTTTTATTGCAGATTCGATTACGAGTCTCGACATCGGAATGTTTAGCATAGCACAGATCATGAGCATAAGTGGACAAATCCATCCTATTGATGAGTTTGCTCAAGATTTCGGTGTCAGATCTTGATTCAATCTCGTATTTACTTTCGTGCTGGGTCCCGTGAATTGATGTCCTGGCAGATGCATTTCGACGGGTAGATTATTAATCAATTTATTCATTAGACTTGCATTTGATGAATTGCGTCTTGGTTGAACCGCATACTTTACACTTTCCATGAAGCATGGGACTTTTATTTTTTGTCAGCACTTTTTTAACATTAACTGTATCGGTAACTCTCTTGTATTTGATGCAATACATTTGTTTTTTGTTTTTTTTCGTATATATTTAATTATTTATTTTTTTCGTATTTTTTAAAAAATTTATATATATGCTTTTTTTCTTTTATATATATATATTTTTTTTCAATCGATTGCTTCTGGAATCTTTTTGGGATCCAACAATTTATGAAACGATTGTCTCGGTTCTTTCCTAGCTTTTTCCATGAGAGAATCCTTCAATTGTTCCTTGATGATCTGTCGACTCTTGACTCTTATCTTCGCTTTCATGACTTCATATTTTTGTTTTTCATTCAATATGTCAACATTTTCACTGTCCAAAATCCTACCATCTTTCAACGCTAGAGAGGTCTTATCTGACACAGTGTCGATCTTTGCATTGGCCAAAACGCTGATGTTTTCATACTTCTTGGCCACCACAGAAAATTTCTTAGTGATTAAATTTCAGACCGTACTGATGATCCGACAGTCAAAGCCAATTCTTCTATGGCCAACACAACTGGAAGAGCAACGACGGCGGCCGACAATAGAGCGATTCCGGCAACATTCAAACCTACAGATGTTGCGATGAGTGTCAAATCCACACCGATCACAAATTTCTCTAACCTCGAATATTTCTTATTGAGCGAATGAGGAGAATCTCTCTCTTGCATCAGATATGATTGAATTCTATTGATTTGTTCGATTCGATACCTCTGCTCCACGTCGTCACTACTTTCTGGTGGTAGAAAAGGTGCCGAGGGCTCGACTTCCCTAACGATGGATAGATGTTTTTACTTCGAGTTTCCATTTTTGTTTTATTTTTTATTTATTTATATCTATTATTTTTTTGAATTTTTTTTTATTTTCATCCCCTTATTATTTAACAAAAACTTTTTTTTTAGTGGTTTCTTCCCTTCAACAAGGAATTAAAAAAACGTGACTCCCATCTGAAATTTTCTTTAGCAGTGGTGGTCTCCACTTTTCCAACAAATATTCCAAAACACATCCTCTGTCTTCAGTGGTGAGACATCGTTGCACTAATTCAACACTACCAATTTAGTGGGCTTGGGTTCTCCGATGCAAGACACGAATTGATTCCAACATTCAATTACGTCGTTGCATCAGATGTATTCCAATGCATGCATGAAATACATAGTGACGATGTCTTTCCATTCCATCGTAAGACATGAATGATTATTGTGGTTAAATTCTCTCTCCTGACAACTGAGACATCTTTCATGCAAGACATGAGGAAATTGTTCAATCACGCAGATCACGTAAGCTCTACACAGTGCTCTTCAAAGAAACCAAGCTCTCAATTCAATGGAATCATTCGTTTTACTCATAAATATAATGATATATACAAAAAAAAAAAAAAATTTCTATTCTTATTATTTTTCTTTTCTATTATTTGTTTTTGTATTATTTTTTTCTTTTTATATATTAAGTTTTTTTTTCAATAACAACATACTTATTCTTCTCATCATGAACCGAATGAACGAATACTTGTTGTACATTATGATAGGAAAGAGATGACATTTTTTTCGAAAGAAGGATTTTATGCTTTTCGTATTTTGATAAAACCATTTTTTCATCGTCGTTAGAATGATATGGGAAATAATTGATAATGATTTTTAACCTTTCAGCAAATTCGATCCACGATCTATTTGATGCGAACGAGTGTAATCTGTGAATAAATTTGACACACTCGCGAACGGATTTTTCAAGTTTTACATTGCCACAAAGATCAAATGCGTTAACGACGTTTTTCACGCAAAAAGCATGTAATGATATTTCCTGTAATTGTAATGTTCTACAAATGTCACATCGTATTTTAAACGATCTAGAACATCTATAATCGTGTCATAATCTTGGTAAGGCACATTTTTTTTTCACACTTCATCGCTTCGATATTTTTGAAATAGCTTCGATTTAGGGATATGAATAACAATATTAACTAAAACAACGTTCCATACACGTTTAAACACGTGTCTTGTATGATTTGTTCTGATTGAATTGTTTCTAATATATACTCGTGTAAATATTGTGAAAAATCTAAAAGCTTTTCATAATACGAACGTCTTGTTAACACATCTGTTGGAAGTCGTTTTCTCTCCTTTTGTTTCATTTTTTATTGTTATTTTTTTTTTTAATTGTTATTTTTTTTTATTTTATAATAACATATTCTTAAACGGCGAATTCTGACCGACCAAGAAATCTTCACCGATCGGTTCCACATTCACTCTGGTCTTCAGATAGAGACCATCTCCGTGAAAAGCATCACTGCCACTGCCTTTTCGTGTGGATCCTAGATACAATCCTTTACCTTCGACATCTATGTGACACATGGCTCCTCCCTTCTTCAAAAACAGTCTGTTTCCCCTCTACTTCAAAAACAATCCTCTATCCATTAATTTGTCAACTCCTGAACTAGCGAGTCCCAAGAGAGCTCCCACGCCTAGAGCTGGTAACACCATCTTTGTGAAAATGGGTAATGCTTTGGCGGCGAGTCCCGCCAATAGCGGTAACAAACTGCCTTTCATTCTCAGATTGTATCTCAGTTGAGTGGGACTCAGTCTCACTGTCATTCCCATTCGATTACGAATCACTTTCTCCATCCTTTTGATTTGAGTTTTAGTCCAGGGGGTCCTATCGCTACCACCACTCACCAGATCTTCGTAACTGAATTTAAATCTAATGGCTTCACCTCGATGACTCAATGCTCTGCAAAGTTTAGTTTTCTGTCCTTCGGATAGGTTAACGTTTTTAATGATGTATCGACTAGTACTCATATTTGTTATTTTTTTTTCACTAGATTATATATATATTTTTTTAATTATAAATATTATAAGTTTTGTTTTTATTATTATGAATAATAAGTTGTTTTTTTTATTTTTATTTCTTATATAAATATATAAAAAAAAAAATTAAAAAA
Organism: Pictodentalium vernedei; assembly: GCA_031216915.1. NCBI lineage: Eukaryota > Metazoa > Mollusca > Scaphopoda > Dentaliida > Dentaliidae > Pictodentalium > Pictodentalium vernedei. Next base: position 585,479,106 of record CM062296.1, read on the forward strand.
AACAAAAAATTTTTTTTTATTTTTATTTTTTTTCAAATTATATTTATTATTATTTCATATCTCTCTGATCTGAAATCTTATAGTCACTCTCTCTCCACGAAGATCTAACAGATCGCCGCCCTGATCCGTCAACACGGTTTTGATGCCATACAATGTGTCCAGAATCACGTGTAGATAGACGAGATTTCGAGGTCACTCCACGATCTTATAACCCGGCAAAACGTCCAGAAAGAACGAGTAGATCGTAGGCTGAGCGCTACCATCTATGTAACTTTCCGTGATCACATTGACATTCACTAAAATGCCATTGACCGTGAGAATGTCGACCATATTCTTGGATGCGGCATGACCTCGATACATCTTTTGCTCGAATCCCAACATCTTGCCGATCGAATCTTCTGCACTAAAATCTACTCGAAAATTATCTCCCAAGTCTAATATCGTCTGTAGAGTACTCGTATTGGGAGCGAGTCTTATCATCTTGCTTCCGTGACTGTCTGTCTTCAGTCTCGTCTGGATGTGATGGTTCAGATCGTCTATGTCATAACTCCCTTTAGGAATTCGAATCTCGAACCAATCCACTCCATTGGAATACTTGAATGCGTTATTCCTTTTGGTGACGTTGGGAAACAAATAGTAAGCCTCGAGATTAATCAACGCCATCTCGTATCTTATTTCCTTCTTCAATTTGTTGGAAGGTTCGAATTTCGTCGTGAATCGAGTCATGTCGTGACTCACAACGATTTGAAAGGACTGTTGCGCAGCTATGGCATTTTTTTTTATTATTATTTATTAATTATATATTTTTTATATTTTATCGATATTTTTAAAAAAAAAATTTTTTTTCATTTTCTTTTCTATTATTATCGGAAATATAAAGAAAATCGTCGAATCCGCTTCGATATTTTCTGTTGTTAAATTCACTAGTCAAATCGATCACCACGAACTTGTGACGTCCTTTGTCCCACACCTTCTTACAGAATCTCCTGAATTCATCCCTGCTCATGTCGTTGGCCGCGTTATCTCTATAGATGTGATTGAGATTCTTGAGATCCTGATGAAAGAGACACAGAAAAATTGGCATTCTCCCTTATCATCTGTCTGGGCAGTCGAAAATAATTCTGAGACAGATAGAAACAATCCACGTTGCAGTGACGTCCTCGAGCGTAATACAATTCACATCGATTCTGTCTCTCCAACAGCAGATCGTCGAAGATCATAGATTCTTATTCTCCGACTTCAACTGTCTGGGGTCGGGAACGTCATCAGACTTCTCGTAAAACAGACATTCGAACGCTCGACGTTTCTCTTAGTCAGTTCTCTCACAGCTCCTTCCAATATATTTGAAGTCTCGTGTCCTTCGAATTTGTCTCGATTGTCAAAGATTCTCAACATGACGTCCTTGGGTAATTTACGTATCATGCACTCTCGAAGCAATCTGTATTCCGGTTGAAATAGACTCTTGCCGAAAATGAATAACAACCAGCCGGGTCACAACAATAGATATATCAAGAGATTGGTCTTTCCACAATTCGATTTTCCCACTATCAGACCTCTTATGCTCTTGGGAAATAACTCGTTGTTCGACCTCTTGGTCATCACGTCATTCCATGACATGTCTTTGATATCCATTTTTTTATTTACTATGTTTTGATTTATTTTTTTTTCTATTTTTATTTTTTATTTTTAATTTCTATTTTTTATATATATATGAAAAAATTTTTTTTTCATTTTTAAATCAATTTCAATCCCGATCCTTTCGTCATTTTAGCTAAGTCTTGTATCAGTACGACATCATCATAGAAGTCCCTCCAACTTTTCGTTTCGATTCTCGATCGTTTGGCAGGTTGTGGTGTTATCAATTTATTAATCAATGCGTCGGCACCTCTCTTGTCAGCTTCCGAAGCTATTCTACCGCTCGGTTTGGTCGCAGCTTTCTTATCTGCATCGATCACCGTCTTCTTTCTGATTTTGAGAGTGCTCAATGCAATCTGTTTCGCGGTGTCGCCAGTGCATTTACGAGTTAAAAATCGCATCATCAAATCCATGATGCCCGATCCACCATAGACGTAAGATCTAGTGTATCCCCTGTTATTTATCACTAACATCTTTTTTTTTTAAGAATTCGGTTTTTTTAATGGGCAGATGTCAGACCACATCTTAATTTACTGATACACATAACCTATGGTGATTTCCTTTTTTTCAAATGTCAGACCTGAGACCACATTAATAGTATAGGCGTATGTAAAATACCAACTGTTACATTTTGAGTATATATATTTTTTAATTTACTTAATATTTTTTTTTCTTTCCACTTACTATTTTATTATTTCAAACGATTCATCAACTTTTGATAATCCTTCTTAGTCAATACCTTCTGCCTCAACAATTCGTCGCATATGCTCACTATCTCATTATCCACTCCAGTGTTACCAGCCTCTCTGCTGGCCATCAACAATCTCAATCTCTCCGACAAGGCATGGTGATCGCGTGGAAGAAATATCATGTCGGTCATTCCCTTTCCAGTCGTTGATATCATGAAATACTTGTTTGCCTTCCATATGGGTTCCACCACGTGCCTCCACTTGTAACCTCTCCTATCCTTCGGTCTCGTCGCTTTGGGATCGTTGTTCTTCTTCATTGCTTGGGTCTGAACCAGAATGTCTCCGTAATTGTGGTAATCATGTTTGGTGTAATCGTCAGGTCTCTAGTGAGAGAGCAGAGTATACAATCCGCCGGTCAATTCGTGCCTGTTTGAACCGACGATCAAATAGCGACCTTCAAGCGATACTTCCATGTCACCTACGAAAGTTTTATCATCATCGTCACGACATCCATACATCGAATCTTTCACGTTTTCACTACTATCGTCAGATCTGATGCTAATAATGCTCGAAGCGTCGTTATCGACGCTACTTGCATTGGTCTCGATTCTCTCCGGAGTGTATTGGGACTCAGTTCTCCCCGTAAAACTACCAACGCTACTCGGATCTGTCTCGATTCTCACCGGAGTGTAACCGGACGAAGTTCTCGACGCAAAACAACCGGGGTGCGAACCCATCCTCAGAGAACCTTCGTTTATGAGTCTCATATTCCTCGACGATCTCTTTCCTGGCTCGTTCCTGAACCTCGGTGACGGGTCTGAACAACTTGGTCGCCTCTCGTCTCAATCCCATCTCGCCCAATCGCCAGGCCCTATCCTGCACCTGAATATTCTCCTTACTCCGTAGTAATTCGCGAACCTGCTCGTCCCTTCGCTTCGAATCTCCGATGTGTAGAAACATTGTTTTATTTATTTATTATTATTATTTTTTCTTTCTTTAATGAAAAAAAACAGTTATTTTTTTTGTATTCTTTTTTTTTGGGGGGGGGGGGGAATGTTGTTTTATATATATATATTTTTTTGTTTTTTAAACGGTCAATTTTCTTCTTTTTTTCATCACTCGTCTCGCAACTCGTAATAATAATAACATATTACATACATTTTTTTTGTTCGTTCGTTTGTTTGTCGATGCTTTTGTTTTCAATTGGACTCGTGCGCGCTCCATCTCGAACGGTCTCGAGTGTACCGGCTCGATCTACGAATTCACCTCGGTCGAACCCTCGTCTTTTTACTGTGGGAATCGACGTTAGACCACGTATTTTTATTGGCCCAATTTTCGCATTCATCTCGATCGAACTGCTATCTTTTACTGTGAGAATCGACGTTCGATCGCGTATTTTTTCAGCTCGAAATTTAAAAAAAAACACTGTTTCTTCAGAATTTTTCCCAATGAACATCACATCTGTCGCCGGTCACCATCCTGCAACTCTGTTCATAAGAAAATTTGAAAAAAAATCACCCAATGGGAAAATCAGTGTTAAATTTATCAAAAAAGTGAATTTCTAAAACCGGGAATTTTTTTAGACATCTTCGACAAATTCCGTCGAAAGTGGTCCAGAAATGTTCGAATTTAAACATTTTTCCGGAAAAACCCAGGGTTTTCGGGGAAAAATTGAATTATTTTGGGGAAAAACCCAACATTTTCCAAGAAAATCAATTTTTTTACCAAAACAATTTGGGTTTTTACAAAAATAACTCAATTTTTGTGGACCTCAAAAATTTCTGGACCACATGATGGAGGTGGTTTAGGTTCCCCCATATTACCCTACTTAAATAACCCTGGAAACGTGCGCTGAAAGACATGCAATCACCATTTCTATGGGCAGATGTCAGACCACATCTGAATTTACTGATACACATAACCTATGGTAATTTCCTTTTTTTCAAATGTCAGACCTGAGACCACATTAATAGTATAGGCGTATGTAAAATACCAACTGTTACATTCAACATATCGTGGTAATTACCATGGAGAACTAAACAGCACATCGCGTGACTGAACGACTTGTTAACTTTTTAACTGGCCATTACCTTTCAATCGTTAAGACAACAGTTTCTTGCAATTCTGCGAAACGCAAGAAACTATAAGATTCAGCAGCTGCAAGCAACCATTGTGAACTTGTCTAAACGGAAGTCAAAGTTTTATATCTGCCGATGCGAGTTTTATTGCAAGAATTACAAATCAAGCAAGTCGGAAAAAGAGACAATGGTGGTGATATGATGTTGTTTAAGACAATCACTAGTCGAAACTGTAATAACACAGATAAAATTATAAATTTAGACATTTGAGTTACTTTAAGCCTTTCTGCAAAAGAATCGTGAACGTAAACGTCCGTACTGGAACCTGCCATGCTGTTTGAGGCAGCGGTCAACTATACCAGCATTGACCGCAGCAGTTACTCCACAGGAGCGTAAGGAATGCACACCTAAGTCCAAATCAGGCGCTACAATTTTCAATTTGCTAACTATTACTTCTCGAGTTCGAGTGTAACTAATTTTCCGGAATTTGTCGACAAACTTACAAGTGTTGCGAGATCTAACCGCTGGTCTAAAAAGATATTTTTTAATAAAGCACCTATTGTCATATAAGATTGCAACATGCGATACGGGCATGCGATAGAAGAACATTTGGAATTTAAAACCTCATTACCACATCTATAAAGATCAGTTTTGCTTTTACGTATCTTAATGGTCATAAATTCATCTTCAAAATTAATATCATCACATTTCGGCTCGCTATTTTCAGCGAAACGCAAAAAACCGGAAAACCGACCAAAACCATCGATAAATCTCGCAACACTAACAATTCCTCATTGTGTTTAAACTCATCACACAAATCTACTAATATCTCGGAATTGATTACATCTTTTTGTTTACAGTTTTTGATCGCAAAAGCATAGCTGCCTCAAATAAAGCTGCAACAAAACCATTGTCAGTTGGGTTACAAAAAGAATTCATGTTGTGAGCCCACTTTATGGCGTATACCACATAGGAAATAACGTTATATGACACATATTCATCTAAAAGCTTTGTGATATATAAAACGGCATGAATTGGGTCCACAGGTATTGATGAATATTCAGAAAGTTCGCAAAAACATTTCCACTTTTGAAATGAAGACGAATACTTTCTCACCGAACTGTAACTTTTTGAATGTAGCATATATGCAACAATATTGTCCGCTGTTAAGCCAACGTGTTCATGATCCTCTCCTGCATTAAACAACGCATCAAAAATGGAACACTTTAGACCAATACCTGGAAAAAATAGATTTATATTGTTTGACGCTATTTACCACTTATAATATATTTGGCCTAAATGATGTTAACACTGATAAACAGTGGCTATAATGCGACCCACATAAAACAATAAAACTCAAATTAACGATTGTGTATGTCTAATGCATATTACTCGAATGTGTCGTGAACTCCCGGAGTCAAATTTGATGCCTAACGTGACTGATCTCTAGTATGGAATAAACACTGAAATTCGTACCGTGCTGTTAGGATTATCTGCACAAATTAAAATATTATCTTTAAAACAATCATATGAAAAATGGTAAAGGATTGATTTTTCTGAAATACTCCGTTGTCCCTCCAACCAACTTCAATAACGTTTAGCTTTGGCAATCTTTCAAACTTGACCACAAATATGTTGAACAAACCATGTTCATTAACAAGCATTGGCCATAAAGGAGAAGCTTTCCATTCCGGCAGAACCAAAATTCCTCTCGCTTCATTGGTCATTTTTTGTATGACTAGAGGAACCAGACGCGATGGAGCCAACGAATTTGGACTTTCTCCCCAATTTTGATCAAAAGCATTAACTCCATCCGTACCATGTAACCACCGTCTGGAGTTAAAGCGTTATCATTTTGTCTTGATATTAGAAGCAAACCGGTCAATGTCACATAGGACCCAAGCCTTGTTTAGAAAAGAAACTGCCCATTGACTAATACCCCAATCATCACAATCAGCACATCTACTCAAAGAATCTGCATCAATATTTTGTGATCGCGGAATCCATTCCAGGATGAGATTGGTGGACATTTTATCACAAAAATTGTTAACTTGCAAAGCTATTTGTTGTAAATCAGACAATTTACTACCTTTCTTTAGCACAGCTATTACGTTTTTATTGTCATAAACAAGCTTCAACTTCATACAGCTAATAAACTGAATGTTAATTTCAAGCGCCCTTTTTGCAGCTTCCGCCTTCCGCCACGTGGAGCTTTTACGCCTCTCGGCTTCAGTCCAACTTCCTACAACTTCCCTTCTGCGTAACAATTTATACTCACCCGCCCCTTTACATGATAATTGAATATCACCAGTCACCACTGGTTCCTGAAACTCTGCTACCGTATTCGTACCAGAACTGATAATACAATAATATTTCCCGAGAACAACTTGTAGCCAAAATGTGATTCACATATCCAAGAACAAAGCTAGGGCATCAAAATCCTTCAAAACACAACGACAGAGCTGCATGTGGGTAAATTCCAAAATTGACAGTTTTGTTTACATATAGTCTTACTTTCGATTTCCAGTCAACGTCATCGGACAGAAAAAGTATCGAAAAACAACACCGTCTAAAATCAAATAATGAGAAAAATCGCCTTAATACAACATGCTATTATTATATAGAGACTGCACAGTTGCAGGGTCATGACACCTGGTGAAATGTCCCGTTTTGTTTAGAGTACCCGACAAATTTGAGTGTCCAATAGTTTACTGCCTTGTTCTGTGTGGCTCTCTTCTGTTAGATACTTTCTTTTCCTTCTCTTTCTATTCTTTCTCTCTGCCCTTGCTTCTGCTTTATAAATCTTTTTCTCATCCTCTGAATCGCTAACTAGCGGATTAACTTCATACTCCTGCACGCTCTTCCAGCCCAATTCCGAGGTGTTTAATCATTTTCTGCCTGTAATTAATTAACTCCTTACCCTTTCTGACTTTGGTTCTGGCTTTCGGGCATTTTCGTCTGTGGCTGAAATCAAACTCGTTTCAATGTCATTAAATTTTTCGTTGACACATGAATTAAACGTAAACTGTTCTTCGCAGTTTTTCTTTTTGAAAACATGGCCGCCGTATAACTAACTGAGGTTCCGTCACTTTCATCTCAAAGCATTCAAACTTTGAGGAAATAACTCTGTCCAATCCTGTTAAGATGCTATATAAGTAATGGCATTTTGTTTATTTTGAAATTCCGACCTCTGATATTCCTTAAATTCAATTTAAATATACACAAATTATACATCAAAATGAAGGTTGGGAGGTACAGAACACGAAAAATATCTGACAATAACTCATAGAGTTTACAGCAGGCACCACTGGTTCCTGAATGTCTGCTACCGTATTAGTACCAGAACTGATAATACAATAATATTTCTCGAGAACAGCATGTGGCCAAATGTTCTTAACATATCCAAGAACAAAGGTAGGCATTCACAACACCTGAGGGTGCACCGATAGGACTGTATTTGGGAAAAAGACAACACTGTCTACAGTTTTTTTATTGAAGGTGGTGGCCATGTTCGACGGTCATGCGCAAATCACTCGAAACCACGAATTTCCACCAAAAAACAAAATCGTAATTCTAAGAAATTTCACCAGGTGTCATGATACCCTGCATAGACTGTCAGCTGTGCAGTCTCTATATAATAATAGTATGCTGTATTAAGGCGATCTTTCTCATTATTTGATTTTAGACGGCGTTGTTTTTCGACGTTTTTCCCGTCCGATGACGTTGACCGGAAATCAAAAGTAAGAATATATGTAAACAAAGCCGTCAATTTTGGCATTTGCCCCATGCAACCCTGTCATTGTGTTTTGAAGGATTTTGATGCTCTAGCTTTGTTCTTAGAAATGTGAAGCACTTTTGGCCACAAATTGTTTCAGGAAATATAATTTCATTATCAGTTCTGGTACGAATACGGTAGCAGACTTCCAGGAGCTAGTGGTACCTGCTGTCAACTCTATGAGATGATTTCATAGATGTTTCGTATTCTCTACCTTCCAACCTTCATTTTGATGTATAATTTGTATATATTTAATTTGAATTGAAGGAATATCAGAGGTGGGAATTTCAAAATAAACAAAATTCCATTACTTAAATAGCACTTTAAAATTTCATTTTGCTTTTCAGCCACTTTAGCATTGACGCACCGTGTAACGCATTGTTAAACCTCAGCTCTGTCTATCTTGAACGAGAGAAAGTTGATTGTCTCTCGGCGCTGACTAGCGAGAACTGATTTTCTAAACAACCCCTGACCGTGACAGGAACTAAACAGCACATCGCGTGACTGAATGACTTGTTAACTCTTTGACGGGCCATTACCTTTAAACCGATAAGACAACAGTTTCTATCTTTCTATGAAACGCAAGAAGCTATAAGGTTCAGCAGCTGCAAGCAACCATCGTAAACGTTTCATGTCAACGTCGGAAAAATCAATGTGTGTCGGATTTGGATGAGATTTTAGTATGTTGTAGAAGACAGAAAATAAACATGTCCATATGTTTTTTATTCAATGTTATTTTGACGTTTCTCACGTGAATTCCGTTTTTCGAACATGTTCGTGTTGGTTGTAAGTCTGAGGTAAGAACACATAAGCACCAAAATTCGCGTATAGATGTATCGATGACCTTAGGTATGCATTGCGGTGGTTTGATCTTGCTACTCTGGCAACAAAACGATAAGTTGGATAAAAAATAAGTTTCACAAAAAAATGATATTTTTAGTTCATTTTAATTGACATAACCTTTTAGTACGTAGCAACCCAAATACAAAGATGAAAACATTTTCAAATCCGACTTCAGATACCGACGATTTGACATGAATTCAGGCGAGCGTATTTTGCGGCAATTTTGGACAGTTTTCTGAACAGGGTCTAATTTAATTACAGCCTTACCTTCCTAGTTATCTGTGACAAAGCTTTGAAACATCATAAACCGCCTTGTGGTCACTTGAAATTATCAACAATGTCTCTACTTATTTCTGTTTGGTGCCGGGATGCGGGCAATGCGGATATTAGGTTTTTTAATTAATCCTTCATTTTTTGATCCATTTTGATGTTCGTCTACTTGAAATTTTAAGAATGTGATCTTGAATAAAAATCCTATCTAAATCTGTGTTGCTGTGCCGGATACTTCTCAAACATTGACCCCAAACTGATACATGACGTCATAAGAGGTCAGTGCCTCAAAAAGTAAAATGTCTCCGACTTTCACGAAATTTTAATATGGTGTAGAGCTAAACAGTTTATCAGATAGGTGTTTTATTTTTTCTATTTATGGCCATTTTTAACGATTTTACGTCAATTTTGATTTTTTTGACAGGTACGATATATGACACGCCTGCAGCCATAACTGTAGAACATAGAGACACCGGACGTCGAATACAGACACAACGCTTACAGAAAGTGATTTTATAAGGCTATTCCCCGAAAGCTGCAAAGTTACACAGACCTGAAAACCGTTACTTATTCCCAGCTCCTTATTCGACATTCGTTATCAACCGCTACAATCGGTTGATAACGAATGTCGAGTAAAGAACTGGAAATAAGTAACGGTTGCCATGTCCCCCGAAGTTACATTAAAACATCAAAATCTTCGAATATTAGCTCAAAATTGAATTTCGCAGAATAAAGTTGAAATCATGTGACATTTTAGTTCAAGTGACATTTCAGAATGTGTTACTTCAAATGCAAGGCTGAAAATGTTTTTGGAAATCTGACCTCAAATACAGAATATATGAAGTAAATACCGTCGGCCGAATTACTTCATTACGAAAATACAGTGCTCGTTAGTACCATAGATTTCGGCTATGGTACTAACGAACACCGTTTTTTCGTAATGTAACTGTATTTCCGGCCCCTCCATTCTAGACCTACCAGAGTTTAAATTGTATTACTTCATGTTTTTTGGTCATGTGAAATTTTTAAGTTAAGCATCTTAACTTTTTTCTATTTCGAGATCCACGATGTGAGCAATGCGATTCACGTTTTTTTTTTATTATTAATCAGCGTTCCCAATTAGGAGTGTCCGCATGATACGTACTAATTAAATAAGAAGCCGAGTCGCGACTGTTACATGTATATTTTATTTATAAAATAAATTTGGGCGAGAACTTCAAAAGATGCACGGAGAAAGAGATCATTCAATTATCAAAGCCGTACTGCAGAGCAGAACAAACGAAGACACAAAGGCGAGACAAAGAAGAAGAAAACCCAACAAACAAACAACCAAATACCCCAAAACAAAAAAGACAAAAAACACAAAAGACAAAAACTGCCTCCCCACCCCCCCCCCCCCCCCCCCCAAAGAAAAACCCTAACAGAAAACCACAAAAACAAAAACGATCTGATGCAGAACATGCCATAGCAGAAGACAGGGCAACAGTACTGGAGCGCCGCTAAGGTGGATTCATGATGTGTGTGGTACACCCCCATTAACTTTTTCAGTTGATACATTTTCATGTGGACTGAAGTCTTAAATACGGATGCACTATTGCAATGAATCATGTAGAGTCGTTCATACAAATGGAGGAGTATAGTACCTAAATAGGATTCTTGGGGACCCAGCGTACAAGATGTGGAATGTTGGTACGTAACGTGTTCATTAAATAAGATGCAGCGTCGAGACTATTAAATATATACATTTTATTTATTCATTATTAAATCTTGGTTACCATGCATGACCAGTTCAGAGTGTTAATTAAATAAGAAGCTGTGTTGCCAATATTATACGCATAGTTTCTTTATATATACTACTCAAAGTTTGCTAAGCACCAAGTGTATCCAACTACCTGTTTTACGTTTTATTTGAAATATTGTTATGAAATGTGTATATATTTTTTATTTAATTATATCTTTAATGATTTAAGTACAAAAATTAAAATTTTGTTTGTGTTTGACATTATTTTTTAGCTTTTGAATACGATAACCATGGAAAATGGATATTATTGTTAAAAGAGGAAATTTTTCAAATTTGCCAAAACTTGACGGAGCAAACTGGTATGTATCGAGTATGAGACCCATTACTGTTAATTACAGCTTGACAACGCCTTCTCATGTTCCCAATCAGGTTCCCAATGGTCCTTTGTGGGATGGTGTTCCATTCTTGGACCATCATGGCACCAAGCTCCTGGACACGTCTTGGCTTGACTGGACGGGCTGAAATTGCATGCTGCAACTCATTCCAGACGTGTTCGATTGGATTGAGGTCAGGGGATCTAGCTGGCCAGTCCATACGCTCAATCCCCTCCCCCCGGTCGGTTCTCTCGGACAGCATGGGCAACATGAGGACGGGCATTATCATCCATCAGAATGAATCTATCACCCACTGCACCTTCATACAATCTGACGTGGACTTCCAGGATCTTATCAACATACCGCTGTGCAGTCAATGTACCACGTTCAAGGACACAGAGCTCCATACCCTAGACCGCCTATCTGTGTGGTCTGGGCAGTACCTTGACTCATCAGTAAAATCGACAGTTCTCCAATCTTCTCTGGTCCATCCAACGTGGTCCATGACCGATTCATATCGTGCCTGGCGGTGGTTCTGGGACAGAGGAATGTGAATACATGGTCTTCTCGATCGGAGACCACCTTCGTGCAACCTTGCCCGGATAGTCTGCGTCGAAACATTTACCCCGGATGCATTCTGAAGGTCACTACGAAGCTGGGTTGCTGAGGCAAAGCGGCTCCCACGGGCCTGAATGATCAAAAATCGGTCTTCAGCCGCAGATGTTGCCCTGTCTCTGCCACCACCATGCCGTCTTACTGGCGTGCCATACTGCTGCAATCTTGTGCAGGCTCTGGTGGTCACCGTATGGTACACACCGAGGGCTTCACCAACCTGACGATGGGTAGCCCCTTGCTCCACCATCCCTACAGCCTGCCACATTTCTGCTTCACACAAATGTCTTCTTACATTTGCATTTGCCATATTCAATCATTAAATCACAAGAGTTTGTGTTGAAATGAAGCCTGAATACCCTACACATGTCATGTACATGTAGTCAGTACACGAAAACATCATGGAAATCAAGGGGTACATGCTTCCCATGACTGTCACGAAAAGTCTGCCTATCAAGAGAGCTAATGTAAACACTGAGGACAATCTCAATACATTCCTCACTCATATCCACCAAAAATATCGCAAATATGTCACAAGCAAATTTCACAATGATGTGTCAAATATTTGGTGCTTAGCAAACTTTGAGTAGTATATAAATAAATTTCGAAGAAATTTTGGATTTTTTACCTTTAATAAAATTCCAAGTGCATTATATATAAATTAAGGCATACCTTCATGCTGCAAAATGAAAAAAGTCGCCGTTTATATTGAAAATGTAGGCCTGCCTATGAAGTAATGTCGGGAATCAACCAACCCCCTCTCGAAACAGATACATTCAGCATAAACTGCCTAGCATAATTACGCTGAAGATTTTCAATTTGCAAACAACGGTTCGAAAGTCACACTACGGACAAAAAAAAAAAAAAAAAACGCCACGAGAGGCAGGAAGAATGTGAGCAATTAAATCTTTAGCTTAACTTGACAAAGTCAAGATAAGCTACTTCCACCACACGTGCGGAAGTCTGTTAGTCTGTAAGTTTGTGAGTCTGTTCACCTTTTCCTTAAGCACAGGCTACACCCCACAGTTCTTGTCTAATCATCACGAAATTTCCTATGCAGGTTGTAGGTCATGTCTTGATGAGAACGTCCCCATTTGGTCGCGCTCGGTCAAACGAGATAGCTGCCCGAGCCCAAAACCCGAAAACATTTAGCACAGTGAACAGGTCGTATTTATGAAGGGAGTTCATTGTAGCTTGGTAGGATGACTCTGTATAATGTCTAGATGAGAACGCCCCTTTTTCCCTTTTGGTCATGATCTGTAAACCGTGACGGCTGCCCAAGTCCGAAACCCCAAAACCTTTAGTACAGTCTACAGGTCGTATCTATGAAGCGATATCACTGTAACTTTGTAGGATGGCTCAGTATAATGTCGGGATGAGGACGTCCCCCTTTAATTACGATGGGTCAACCGTGATGGCTACACAGGCCCGAAGCCTAAAAACCCTTAGCACAGTCCACAGGCCGTATTTATGAAGGGATTTCATTGTACTTGATAGGATGACTCGTTTTGAAATAATATCACTGTAAGTTGGTAACTTTGGTTGACATACATTAACTGTGAGGGCCACATTAACCCACCCCTCAAATCTTTAATACTGTCTACACCTCAAATTATTTTTATTGAAAACATAGCATACAGGGAACAGAAATTATCATATTCTCAATTATCAAAATTCTTGTCGTATTTCATAATCCTTCCATAAACATTGAACATTATCCCTTTCATCAAACACAACACACAGTCAAGTTAAGCTACACTTCCATTGACACTTTCATTCAGGGTTCCCTCTCGAATGAAAAGTACTTGAATTTCAGTCCCTTCCTTGAGAAGTGCTTGAATGTCTTTCCATCCTTGACAAATATCTGATTTGCCACCACCTTCCCCGAAAAGTACTTGAATTCAGTTTACCTATAACCTCTGAGACAAGAAGTTTCATGATAACCCACCTCAGTCTGGTGTGTAGATTCAAGACCATTGCAGTTTATTTCCTGCGTTTCTGTCAGTAATCCTTCCCAATAGCGTGCTACACCACACCATTTCATCAAGTCATCATAACAGTAAATTTATCATCATTACAATTCAGATGACGGTACTGGGACAATTAACAAATGAATAAAATGGCAATTCGAAGCAAGACATTTTTCGAAGATCGAGTAATGTGGATGAACGTAAAAAATGTTCACCTAATTTTTAGGCTCACACCAGGTAAATGAAATGATCGTTTGCCCATTATATACCGTGCTAATAGTCCTTGAAAATCCTCGTTAACTTCCTTGAAAAGTGCTTAAATATTGCTTGAAAAAAGTAGTAATAATAATAATAATAATAATAATAATAAAAAAAAAAAAAAAATAAAAATAATAATAATAATAATAATAATAATAATAATAATAATAATAACAAACGGAATAATAAAATCTTTTGTGTTTATGCCTTTTGTTGTTTTTTGTTTGCCAAATTCGATGGCATAAACACTTGCATGCACATTCTCTTGCCAGGATAATTGTGTTTTTAACAAAATATATATTTACATTAATTACTTCAGTTGTTATATTTACGTTTTCTTTTATTTAGTCCCCAAACCCCATATTTTTGTCCAGAAAAACAAAACAAATAATGATAAAAATATTTATGAAACATTGTTTCCACGATATTTTTTCTAGAAAGAAGCGTTTTTTTAGTTATTATTCCAATAAAAAATATTAAGTGCACTACTGGATTGAACGATTGTAGCAGACGTGTTTAAATGAAATGTCCGTTTGTTTGCAAAGGAGATACGGGATTTAAAAAAAAAATGTCGGATATTCCAATAAGACTAAAATCTTCGTCCTCTGATTGTATGAGAGCTCCCTTAATTTGTTCAATGTTTACAGCTCCGGTGACATTTGTTACCGTCTGACGTCAACACGCGAAATATTGAAATGACATTGCCCATGTCGCAATTATTCCACCAACGCAGTGATTTGCATATTTCACACGTGCAGCAGACGACGTACCGAATGAAGTATTGTTTAAATTACAAATCAGTTTACAATTTGACCTTTTTGTGATTTATCGATTATTTGTCCAGATAAGACGTGGGGTACAAAAGAGGTTTATTTATTAAATTTGTTATCGTTAAAACTTGCCTTGTTCATTTCACGATGTGCATTATGGGCTTTGGGTGCGTCTGGGTTGAACATTAGCTCCGAGCCTCAAACATCAGGCCATGTTACCGTCATTTCATCACAATAACTTATAATATTGATATTACTTAAATTAATTCAAATATTGTATATATCATGTCCAGTTTACTGATAACAGTGTTACTTTTAGATAGTGCATAAACCCGAAAGAAGTTTGTATCCAGTGGCGGACAAGCATAATTTACCACCCGGGGCCAACCTTATAGGTAGCACCCTACCCCCATGCATAGGGAGTATGTTTTTGGAGGGGAGGGGGCTTGGCTACATATAAATACTTCCGCCTGCAAGACATGCCCTTTGGCGCCACTTGTGTCGCTGCCTCGACACATACAATTCTAAATTCATTAACAGCCATTTTCCTGAAAACCACTTTGCTTGTATTAAATCCATTATTAGATGAAGTGTTTCATATTTTCTACTGGGGGATAGCAGAATTGTCGCTTCACTTCCACATCATCCCGTGTATAAACAGACATCCTATCACGTTCCATTAACGTCTGGCCAGTTCACAATAAAATGAATTATCTTCTGGCATAACGACAAACTGTTCATTAGCTAATTGTTTAAGACACGAGAGGACATGTCTGTTTGTGGGAGTCTATCCCTTTAGTACAGCAACAACTTGAGAATCGGACAGCCGATTTTCGGTGAACTTTTAATGTGGATCGAGTTTCTAACGTTAGGTGTATTTTTAAAATTTTCGTTTGAGCAGCCAAGTTACCTTTGAATAAAAAGTCTTTTGTTGCCAAACTGGGTTTTTATCGTTTTTATTGCTACTGGTTCATTTCCATTTCAACAAAGGTACACAGAGACTCACTACATAAATAAATTTAGGCCTAAAAGACAAATTAAAATTGTTCCCAGTCAGATGACGAAGCAAAATGTATATCATGGCTGTTGCAAGTCTTTTGATATTGATAATTCGCGCGCTATAGACACAAGAGCGACCTTGGGCCACAAACCCGCGGCCGTCAGTTATTTTTTCAGAAACAATGATTATTTTTCTTAACCCTTTACTTAACCTTACGGACATGAAAGGTCAGCACTATTAAAAATGCCTTTCAAATGTCATTTCTTCCAATGTTTACCTCAAAAACATAGCTTATGTCCCTTCATTCGAACGAGCTAGTTGAGTTGTTTACCATAGTGGTAATATGCTTATGTTTTGGAGAAAAAAAGAAAATGATGCAATACGCTCCAGTATAACCGTGATAATCGGTATTCAGGGGTGAAAACCCTAGAACGTTTACAATTGTATTTTTTAAAATTGTATTTTCTATTTACGACATTAAATGAGTTAAAATGAACCATTAACATTTGGTTGGCAAATTGACATATCTTTCAAAATGCTAATGGTTCATTTTAGTCAATAATATTAATAGGTCTAAAATACAATTCTAGAAAATACAATTGTAGAAGTTTTATAGTGTTGCCTCCTGATGAAGATAATTTATAGTTATTTCAAATTGCAAACCTAGAATTACGTTGGATACATTTCTAGAAATTATTTAGGTACCCACCGCGTTGGACGGGGTTGTTCACAGCACAAATTTAAGAAAGATTGCATAGCCTGTAATTACTAATTACAACAAAATTAGTTGTTTTTCGAATATATAAGGGCTTTTAATAATGATTGATTTTTATACACAGTTTGGGAATGCAGTTCTCAGAATTTGTATATTGAGTATGCATTACGGTACAGTCTCCGCGGAGTGGCCGTAATCCACGCGTGGGCAGTGATGTACACGCATACGTTTACTAGGTAATAAAAATAATTATCAGCAAAAGTATAATTAATGAAGCACTGGGTTGTACCCGGAGCTTCATTAATTAATTTTTTATGATTATTCCTATAATTGGTGTTTGAAATCTTATCATAGATTCAGATTCAGATTGATTTTATTCAGTAGTGCAACATGTATACAATCAAAACCAAAATATACATACAGGTAACATTATTTACAACTACATGATTGCACCACAGGGAGATGGCGTAGCCACTAGTGGCTGTCTTCCCGTCATTCCCGTTTAAAAAAAAATGAACTAGAAAAAAGAGAGAAGAAAAAACAGAGAAAAGAAAAGAAGAAAATGAAAGAAGAGAAATAAAAGCGAGAAGCAGATATGAGAATCAAGTTAATTCTGACAAGAGCGTGTTCTCCAATGGGGGGAGGAGGGGGGGGGGGGCATTTTATAGCCCTCCTACAAATGACATGTTAGGCTGGTTCTTTCCGTCATATGAGAACTATATTCTACGTTTTCTTACATGTGATGAAGATTGAGTTCAAAAGAGAGGTAGCGATGAGATAAACAGAGCTATGACCTACAGTCGGGACATACTGGATTGTTACAGTCATATTGCGTCTGTGGAAATATTGCCCACCCATGGAAAGAGAAGAGACCAGTCCACGGCGGCCGTACTGTATATGTGATATGAAAAGTTGGAAACTCACGCCGATCACTTTTGTTAAATTAGACCCAATTTTCCTCACATTGACCTTTCAGTTAAAAAATCTATATGGTGCCCTATCTTGAACTTCCCAAAGTTAAAGATATTATATTTATGCAAAAGGTGCATCACGTGCAACAAATGAGAACAGTTCTTTATTGTTTCTACATGATGTTCGTCGACGTCGCAAATAACAAAGCCACTAATCGTATTTTTAATGAGACACTGGTTGCGTCACTTGGTCTTATGACCAAATATGGAATGCATATAGATCGGGCCATTGGAACATTCTAAGGGTAGACTGCAATTTATTTAAATAGCTCGTTCTTTACTCTTTTCGTCTGCCGGTAAAGTTTAAAGCTGTTCGGCGTTATGTCAGTTGGTTATCCTAGTTATATCATTTCAGACAACATTCATTCGCTGAAAACTTAACGGTTTGCTGTAGATTCCATCGCAAAATTCCAGCAGAGTTTCTCTACAGCGTTCAACTTTTACAATTAAAAGTTTTTATTCCTTCCCATCCAAACCTATTTTGTAATTCACTAAAAACATGTCCTGTTTTTCACACTCTTTTTAATTTAATTTAACTTTTTACTATTATGACAGTATGTATTAGTTTATTGTTGTTTGAAACAACGCCTGGTCAGGACACTGACAGAAATAGTCCTACCACTCTGCATTACAAAACAGTTTGCAGTAATCCCCAACACCCGAACGCAGCGACATTGGTCAATTAACATCAGATGTTACGTTCCGAAAAAATATAAAAGCTTATGTCGCAGTTATTTTAGCCTCCTGGTTTTGAATCAACCAACGCTTCGTCGATGAACAAAGAAAATCATAGAAGAAAGAAAAGCATAAAGCATAAAGCAAATAAAAACAAATAAAACACTCAATAAGGTGAGACTCAATGACCACTACAGTGTGTTAGAATGGCCTTATTTCTATTCAATATCCCAGAATGACTTTGGGAAAAGATGACACTTTAGATGGACCAGGACTCAATTAATCAACTGAAGAAATCCTTAACCACAATTAACCTTCAGTTCTGAAATATGCTATACCTGGCAAGCAATTTATTTTAGATATAATGCATCTGACAGAACATTCGGGGGAGGTTTCTGTCTCAAGAGCAGGGTGCCAAGAAATATGTAGTGGCTTATATGAGTATATTGTCACGAACAGTCGTATCGTTTCACAAGGAAAGAACTATTAGCATTTGTCACAGCACAGAAAAAAATATATCTTTATGGACAAGAAGTCCTTTCTGCACAGACAACGCTGTAGTCTGCTGGATGAAGAGCCTAAAAATATCCACAA
The DNA here is from genome assembly GCA_031216915.1 of Pictodentalium vernedei. Taxonomy (NCBI): domain Eukaryota; kingdom Metazoa; phylum Mollusca; class Scaphopoda; order Dentaliida; family Dentaliidae; genus Pictodentalium; species Pictodentalium vernedei. The sequence goes on from CM062296.1 coordinate 585,498,076, forward strand.
GAGAAATGGCCGGGCTGGTTGCCACCTATTAGCTTCAGATAAACATGGAGCAGGTCTGAAGCAGAGTAATGCAGATGCGTTGTCAGGGCGTCTCTGTAAGAGCTGCCTGAAGCAACAAGAGGGGAATGGTGATACGGATTTGGAGGAGACAGGTGTGATGAGCCATAAACTTGAATCGCCAGCAAAATTTGCTGATACCACTGATGAAGTTCTTTGGAGAAGTCATGCTCATCAATGCAAGATATAAGAGCAATAACTTATAGCGAGAGTGACCGATGTGGTTATAAAAATCATTTCTGGCATGAAGGTTTGGGACCATAGGAAATGGGACAATAACTTCTAGATCCTGACATATCCGAAATACTTGTTGTACTTGAACAGAAAAATATTGGCCCAAAATTGTCAGAAGTATTCCACAGATCATCGGCAACTAAAGCATTGTGGTCTCAGTGGGGAAAAGGGTTGAAGAGATAAATGGTTGGCTAGGCAGGAGTACTACATCGAGAAAGAGGGTTCCAAGATATTTTCATAATATCCTCATCAGTGCCCACTTGGAATAGTTAAAACACTAGGAAAACTGAAACAACACTTTTATTGGCCGGGAATGGAAAGTGATATAAAGAAATATTGTCATTCAGGTGATAAATGTGCTCCTAATAAATCAATCAGGGCACAAATGATTCCTCTTGGAAACTACCAGGTAGGTGAACCAATGGGAAGGGTAGTAAACGACATATTAGGCACTTTACCTGTAACCAGAAAGGCGGAACTGCTAACTATTAGTGATATGTGATAAATTCTGAAATTGGATGGTGGCAATAGCAATACCCAACCAGAAGGCAGAAACATTTAGCAGAGTGCTCGATGGAGAATTTGTGTGCAGATTTGGGCCATACTTTCAAATACATTTGGATCAGAGGAATAATTTTCAATCAGGTATATTCAAAAGCAGGTGTGAACTTCTCCGCATTGATAAAACTTTAAAAAAAACACTACCCCCCTCACCCCCCCCCCCCCCCAGTCGAAAGGTATGGTTGAAAGAATGAATTAAACCCTGGGTCATATGCTCACTATGGACTGTAGAAATAAGCAAAATACATGCGATGAATACCTACCCTAAGTACAGGACATTATCAGTTATCCATGTATATTCCAGGGTGTATGGAAATTTACACTACTTTGAAAACTGATACACCCGGAGGCGCAGCAGAAGGGTGTGTTAGTTTTTAAACCAGTGTAAATATCCTTACATCCTGGAATATACAGGGATAACGAATTTATTCTTTCCATTAAGTTCCTTCACATTGAAGAAAAATTTCATTTCTGCAGAATACGAAAATAACCTATCATATTTTGTTTAACAGAGCTCTTACGAGTTCTGCCAAACAAGATATGATGGTTTATATCTATAGTTATTTTCATGATGAGATGTATCAAAGATAAATGAATCAGTTAATAATATGCTCTTTGGAATAATCAGCGAGTACCTTGCCATCTGAAAGGTATAAATAGATGCTCAGACCTTCTACAATGTAACAAAACAAAAGAAAGCCAACAAATACTATACAAATGGCATTTTGAAAGAGAAAAAAAAAAAATTGATTACTCCACAGTAAAATATAGTTGCATCACTGACCTAATTTTTCTCTTGAATAACACAAAATTAAATGTATTATTTTGATTATTTTTTCAATGAAAAGCACTGTTAATTTTAATACATATGCCATTATCATAAACTATTTTTAGGAACTTTGAAAAAAAAATCACATCGCCTGCATATTCATGTTTTTATACATGGGCTAAACCAATGTGTAAATATTTCAAGTGGATGAGGGTATTATTTACATCGTACCTGTCAGCCAATGAAATCGCTAGATTACATCCTCTCAGGAAATAAGATGGCTTATCATTCATATGAACAGTCAAGAACTGGTCAAGAAATGTTGGTCAGGGTAGTTAAATTACCCATGAATGTTGAGATAGGAACCCTTAATATATCTGATGAATCAAGTAGCGATTGCGAATATCACAGCAATTTGCAGACATATCTAAAAACTACAAACGAACTAGCTCTAAAGTACTTGAGTCAAGCTAGTCAATACCAAAAAAGAAAGTATCATTGCCCATAAAGTGGAAATTCGGCCACTTGTGATGTAGGAAACGGAGAAGAAAATAGGCGTTTGCTGCAAACTGACATGCAACTGGAAGGGGCTTTTCCTAGTTGTGAAAAGCATTGACGAGATGACATGTTTTATTAAAAAGTCTCTCCAAACACTCATCCAAGACTGTTTGATTGAATGCAGGGTACAATTTAACAAATTTGATGATTGTCATGACGAAAAAGGCACAAAATCAGCCAGCAATTCCGAAGCATGCAAAATCCCAAAACAATGTTTTGAAGTCTGGATGGTAACGCAATTTTATCATGAGACGTATATATGTTTTTTTTTTAATGTTTGCTGATACTAGCTGATGTGAGTGGCATACACTACAGAAGTATTATGATTAATAATAATACTTTGACGGGCGGCGGATTTGTAGCGGTTCTCAGGTGAGAGGACCTTGATTACTCTTGTGCTCAAAACTGCCTCAATATCCCTACGCCTCTTCTCCCCCGGCACTCGGAGACGTACCGCTTGATCAAAGCCCGTGCCCCATTCTTCCAATCTCCCCGATAAGCATACCAACCTTCTCATTTGTGTTTCCCACAAATGACACGTCCTTCATTCTCCCATCCAACTTCCCCCATTATACTTCCAGTGAATCGTATTCTGTTAGATTGACATTTTGGACATTCTTTGTGTCCCAGGGTCTCCACCACGCCCAAGTTACACATTTGGTCTCCTTTTCACTGTCTTTCCAATTTTCCCCATGAGCTCCAGTGACGGCGACCTCACCTTGAACAGCAGTGAGCCCACAAAGGTGCCATTAAGGTACTCTTAAAAACTGGATTCCCTTTATCACGCAGGCCACCCCAAGACCTATTTGTTTTAACCCCTGGTCGCCAATTAAGGTTACAATCTTCCATGATTCTTTGTCTGACGATTTTTGGTACTCTGGAGTGTCCCTGCTTCGAAGTCCGAAATCACCATTCAGTAGTTCTCTATTAACTCATTCGCCGGGTCTATCACCCTATCTCTGCGTTTGAATGCCAAATATTCTGGAACACTTGTTAAGATAAGAGAGTTTCATTAGGTCTATCATGTCCTTGATCTCCACCCAGGCAAGCTCGTCCCGATTGCTCCTAGTGCTGCTGCATTTCCTGATCCTGTTATCCATCGGAGTGCACCGTTCTGCAGGGTTTTCAAGCTCTTTAAAACCGCCTGGGTTAGATGCATCACTTCCACAATATATGTTATAATTGGTATTCCGACCATTTTCCAAACAGTTTTCCCCACGAAGACTTTTTGAAGCTATTTAACTCAATAAGCGTCAATTGATTAAGGGTTCGCTTCCACTTCACAGTTAGTTTATTCGTGTGGCTTCGGTAGATGTCTCTTCCCGTAATGTTTGTATTTACACCAAAATATTCATGGTCATCTGTCTCTCCAACACTAAGAGGTTTACTGCTACCTTCCGGGACAAGAACTCCCCCATTCTCCACCTTCGACTTTGTTCCACTTTACGACCCACGGTATAACTTTGCTTTTGCTTTCATTTAGTTCGAATCTCTATTTATTCCCATATCTCCCAACAGTTACCAGCATTTTCTCTAATCCCCTTGTAACGAAAGTCAGCCTACAACGTGTTAAGGGGTTCATAAGCGCCATAGTAAAATATAATAAGGTTATAGGAAATACAAATGGAAATACAGGGGGTATATAGCTAGACGGCAAATGAGTTTTATCAAGTACTATTGTACTGAATCGTTCCATGTACCACATGCGAAATATTTCAGTGTTTAATGAAACATACTGCAGTAGGGAATATACAACATCTGCAAATGCTAATAACAAAAGTCACAGTATAACGTTTTGGAATGTTAAATTGTTAAAAAATAAAGAGTTATTAGTAAACTAGTGTATTGTTTTCGCAGATATTTGCAGACATTTGACGTGAACAGAATCTAACCCAGATTTTTATCGAAACTTTGATTAAATTAACATCCCTCAGTCCGACATTCATTCAGTGACCGGAGACACTACGGAGAAGCATTGGAGGTTGGGTGCTGGAAGTACTCTTCTAGTTATTTTGGATAAGGGTGTTTCAGAAGATTTGCATGTCGTGAATAGATCACCTGATGGGCCGATGATTGTTTAGTCACGTATCACCCACTATAAAAGAGCCAAGTCACGTAGCGCACCCTATAAAAGAACCAGCTCGTGCCCAGATCGGAGCAATGCACCTTTCTAATGATCTCTTGTTGGCAATCACATTTTGGCTGGGCAGATCATGTCTGCCCTTAGAAAACTACCGTCATTCCAGTTAATATAACTTGGAGTTCGTTCTACAGTGTTGTTGTTATTAGTGTTAGTGGGTAGTTGATTTAGATTGAATGACTTGTAACTGGTATAGCTCTGACAGCTTGAATAAATATGCAGATAATTGTATGATGAGTTGGTGTTGATGGATGGTACCTCGAAGAAGTGGTAACCGAGCGGATCACAAGCCCCGTCAAACGAAATCTGGCGAACCTGTCCGCGTAGGAGACCAAAGACAATTATAACCACTCGAGGTAGGAGTCCTAACACACCTAGATCATTACGTTACAACCCTTCACTTTCTGACACTACCACAATGCGTCGTCTGCGAAAAAAGCAATAGGATCTTCAGGTCCCCAACTGTACTTTAAGAGACAGGACAATAAGAGATTGTGTTGACCTAAGAGGGCATAAGAGAGAAATACAGTAGTGAGTTGGTAATAAAACTGAGAGCGAGTAATATATATATAAAAATGCCAACAGCTGACATCCTGTGCTTATTGTTAAGTTGCTAGATGCTAGAGTGAAGAGAAAAGGACATTGTGATGTGCCAAGATAGATTGTGGAACCGACGAGCAGTATGAAAAATAGATTGCAGTATATGTAAATTTTGTAATGGCCAAGTGGTGCAAGAGATCATAAGCCGAAGGTGTTGGAAAATTCTACACAAAAAGAAAGTCGAGGTGGAGGTGCCAAAATTTTGCAAACTAAGTTGTTATTAGTGGGCGTGATTGCGGCTTAATACATAGTAACTTTAGATAATGAGTATTCTTCGAACTTATGCCCAGTTCCTTTATCTTTTGCAGTAAGATTAATTTCCGTGAAGAAATTGGATTGGTTTGTTGTCGACTGTGTGATGAGTCGTTTGATAGTCAAAGATCACTCAGGAAGTATCACGAAAGCATACATGCTACGATCGTCATCGACATTGACACACATTCATGATTGGCAGAACTCCACAAGAGTCTACAATACAACCAAAATCCGATATCATGTGTGGAGCTGATTAAACAGGTCAGATGGGCCAGCAAAATCTAGGAAGAGAGGGTTCGAGATTGGTCTCAACCGAAGCAGAAATCAGTGGTAACAGCTGCCCCCACACAACCAAGGAAAGTTCAGCGTAGTGTGACGGTTTTGACAATTGAAATATACACTTGTATCAGTGTCACCGATATCAAGTCGCAGTTCCACTCCGACTACATCATCGAAGACGAACCTTGATAGGATGGAGCCTATTCCCCTACCAGGCCGGCCAGAGATGGCGATGGACGTGTAACCAAGTACACTCAGTAGAGATGAATTTGGGCGATAGTCAGGCTAAGGTGCATAGTAAATAGGGAGGACTGACAGCCTGGTACCAGGTCAAGATTAAAGATACAATTGTCAACTTCAGTCAATGATGAGAAGAATGACAACATCAGCAACGGAAAATCATCCACTTAGTTCACCAAGAGGAGGTCAAAAGAAGATCTTTGGTGAAGGACAGTAACAACAGATATCAGATCTATTTGGGATCACGCCTACGATGATAAAAACAGTGACTCGACTGATTAGTCGTATGCCCATGCAAGACCCGTACAGACTGATGCCTCCATATATGAATGGAAGTGATGATAAAACGGCAGACGATATTCCAACAGAGACTTCAGTACTGCCCGAGAAAGCATCATCCGAAGAGTGTTCTTTAGCTGAATTGCTGACATTTCGGACTGCCGAGACACCTATCGCAACTCCATGGTACGGATTCCTCGACCTCGCCAAACCAGGGGAGAGCAAAGAATCTACTTTGAGTCGGTTGCATGTTATTAGTCCCACCATCACGCAGGAAATTTGGGGAGAAATCTATCCAATTTACCGTATTTGGAACCACCATCACATGACCGCCCAGTTGATGAAGGGACCTGACCTCTGACCAGACATTATTACAGTGGGTATTTACCACAATAAGTTTAGAATTCACTAGGGAATGAAGGCAATAGTAGGGATGAAACTCTTGCACAGTGTAACATGTTAGCATTGCCTGATACCCCAACATCACCACAAAGCCAAGAAAACTTACCCACGCAAGTACGTAATTATAACTATGGAATGCTTGCCACAGAGAACCACTCTGATGGCAGTGATGCCGACGGACTACTGGCCATTCCGGAAGCCGCAATTGCGAAGAGAAATTCCACCGTCCATTCCATATGCCAGGACATGGAGAATACCAGAGTTCTACTCAGATTGACCATGTAAATGTACATTATAAAACCACCACCATTTTACTCTTACCACCATTACTTGAAGTCGATGAGTACCTTCATCAAGTAGATGATCAGTGATGACGCTGGTGTCAGATGGGCATACAGAAATTAATGCCAAAGATGAAGTTTCGAAATTTTGATGTCATTCTTGCAAAAAATAATTTTTGTAAAAGTATCACCGTCAGTCAGTCATGCAAATCGGGATGTAAATACAGAACTAATCAGTAGCAGGGGTGAGGAGGATGTTATACCCTCTGGGATTACAGTGATGATGGGTACCCTGTTCAAGATAACTTGGCAGTTACTTCATTTCAGTAAATACTTCAAAGCGATACATCCATCGATTTCATTTATAGGTATTATTTAAATGCACCTGCCGTTACACTGGGTTGTTTACAATACTACTTCAGGAAGGATTGCATAACTTATCAATATTAATTACGACGGAATAGGCTGATTTGTAGTAACATATGGGGGCTGTATATAATGAGAGATCTTTATGAAGATTTGGAATGCAGTCCCCGGATAAAATCGGAATTTAGTATGCACTCTGTGTAATCGAAAAACTTGAGAACTAATGCCAATCACTTTCGTTATTTTCTGTAAAAATGAGACCCAATTTTCAGCCCATTTACCTTCCAGTTGAAAAATCTTTAAAGTTTCATGTCTTGTACTTTCCCGTATTAAATATTATTTATGTTTGCAAAACGTGCGATGCAGGAACAGTTCTTTATTGTGTTACATGGTGTTCGTCGACTTTGCAAATAACAAACCCATTAATAGTGTTTTTAGGAGACGATGGTTGCGTCAGTGGTCTTGTGGCCAAGTATGCGATTCATATAGATCGGTCCAATATTCTAGGGGTGTATTGCAATTCATCTAAACATTTGAATAGCCTTTGGTTAACTCATTTCTGTCGTCTGTTGGTAAAGTTGAAAGCTGTTTAACTTGCTTCAGTTGTTAGCCTGATCATGTCATTTTAGGTAGGGTTCATTCGGGTGTATACTTAACCTTTTGCTGCCGATTTCTACGTAAAATATCAACAGTTTGATGTGGAGCTTTCAACTCTTATAATTAAAACTTTGTACCCCTTTTCATCCAAACCTATTTTGTAATTCAACAAAACATTGCCGTGTGCACACCCTTTTTAATCATGATTACCTTTTTACTATTATGAAAGTATTTATTTGGCTTTTCCTGAAAGGAAAAGACATTTGTTATTGCATGAAAATTTTTTTTCTTTTTCTTTCTTTCTTTCTTTCTTTCTTTCTTTCTTTCTTTCTTTCTTTCTTTCTTTCTTTCTTTCTTTCTTTCTTTCATTTCAAGAGCGTATTTCGCTGGAGCACTCTTGTAGATTTCGTTAAAACTTCGTAGGAACATAGATGGCTATACCTTATACTGACAATAAGCTTTTCACTTCTGGTGTTAACTTTCTTCTGCCAGACCCCCCGCACACAACACCCAATTTTTTATTGGCAAATATCTTCTGGTCCAAATATGCGCATGACCTGAAATGTTCACAGATTTGTCACAAATACACTTTTCAATAACCATCTGTAAACAAAAGTTTAGCCAAATTATTTTTCTATCAAAATTGTCCAAAAGATCAAAAATGGGACTGAAAATCATTTTGGCCTATAATCTCAGGACTATGAATCAGCAGAACATCAGTAATGGACTGAATAGTAAGAATGCAACGTATCATTATCATAATTGCAACAACAAAAATCTATTTTGTCCACAGTGAGTCCAAAATGGCCGCCAAGCGTGATCATTTTTAAAATCCTAGATATCATAACACCCAAATGATGGGTTAACGTATGTTACATCACTGTACTCCGTGATCATAGTGGAATGGCATATATATAAAGAGGCTGGGCTAACCCCTTTAGGATACGTTTAAGGGGCATAGGCATGAGTTGGAGACAGCCAGAAACAAGAAGTATTTTCAAATTCTGAAAATTGTTTTTTTGTAAATAGAGAAATATGTTTGCTATCCCATGATTAATAATATATGTCAAATCAAAGGCTATTGCACGCTGTGTGCGAAGCAAGCATTGCCGAGAAGTGGTATTTGCAAACCGCCCCCCCCCCCCAATCCCATATGACCCCTTCATACTGATTAGGGCGAGGGTGCATTTTTGTGATGTTTTTCTTCTATAAATGACGTTTTGAAGGTTTTTGAATGATTTTGTGCAAAAAAGAAATCTCCTTATGAGTGTTATGACCCCATCACCCGGTATGGGTGGGTGGGCTTATTGGAGTGCTGATTCTCTGCTTTAAAATGAGTTTTGAAGGATTTGAGTGATTTTATACCAAAAAAGGAAAAAAATCACGATATGACCCCTCGACCCCGAATTAGGGGAAAGGTCCATTTGGTGATATTTTTTCTATTTTAAAATGACTATTGAAGGAGTGTGTGTGATTCTGTTGCCAAAAAAGAATATCACGACATGATCTTTATGACCCATTGTCCCCCAGGGTGAGGAATGGTCAATTTGAATGATGATTTCTGCTATAAAATGAGTTTTGAAGGATTTTGGGTGATTCTTTGCAATAAAAGAAGAGAATCACAATATGACCGTATGACTACTTGACCCTAGGTTGGGGGTGGGGGGGGGGGGTGGTGGTGGATGATGTTTTCCTGTTTTAAAATGAGTTTTGACATTTTTCAAGTGATTTTCTGCCAAAAAAGGAAAGAAATTCACCATGACCGTTATGAACCCTTGACACCAGTTAGGGTGAGGGTCAATTTGGGTGACGTTTTTCTGCTTTAAAATGAGTTGATGGACTTTGAGTGATTTTTTTTACCACAAAAGAAGAAATCGCCATATGACCTTATGACCCCTTGGCAGTGGGTTGTTAGGGAGAGGATCAATTTGGGTGGTGTTTTTTCTGCTATAAAATGTGTTTTGAAGAATTTCGAGTGATTTTATGAAACAAGATAAAATCACAGTCTGACTCTTATGATCCCTTAAACCCAGGTTAGGGCGAGTGTCTATATGGGTATTGTTTGTTTCTGTATTAAAATGAGTTTTGAAGGATTTCAAGTGATTTTATGCAAAAAAGAGAATTGACATATTACATTAGGATCTCTTTACCCCAATTGGGGGGTGTAGTATATGTCATTGATGCGTTTCCCAGGTTGGTCAGAAATAAACTTAACAATGACAAAGTGTTAGCGAAAGTTTAAAAAAAAATCTGCCAAAGGAGGCCTCAAAATGTACTATTTATTTTCACAAACATTGAGTTTAAATTGTCATTTAGGGGTAATGTTTTATCAGAAATGACATATGGTGAGTTTTCTATGTGACGTATCAATAACCCTAAACCATGAAATATATATTCATGCAAAGCAATGAAGTGTTGCATACATGCAGATATCAAGATATTATGCTGAAATTTGAGCGCGAGGTTCATTTTTTTATCTGCAGTTACATGGGTTGGATGGATTTTTTATTTAACGTTCTGTTAACACTTCAGCCAGAACAATACCTGTATGCACACCAACATGTTCAGAAATATGGGGCTGAAATTTTATACACAAGGGGTATTTTTTTTATTAGAACTAACATGAGAGGAGAGTATTAGGTACAAAGTTGTTTTAACCCTTCATTCATCAACCCTTCATACAACACCGCCCTGCACTCATACGTTACATATATCGAGCTGAAATGTGTCATCTGAGGTAATTTTCCCCAAAAAGGGATATGGGATAAGTCCCGAATTGCGAATGATGTTGCCACACGGGTAAAACCTCAACCACAGAAACTTCTGGGAGCCTGGAGAGCTGGCGGAATAATCATGCATAGCACGATGACATCTTCCGTTTGTGAATAAGTGTGAGTTTATCACAATTTTGTTGATATTTAAATACAGTATGTTTGGTGTTGGTTGCATTCTATGGGGACATGAGTACACCAATTTCTCTAGAAAAAATAATTTCATTTGAATGCAGCCGTAATTTGATTATAGACAATTAATATACAATCTGCATATTGTATGTTTGTTTTCTTTACCCTGTGATGTTATATGGGTATTGTCAAGGAGTTTGGTATCATTTTCAGTGGCATAGCCTGTGCTCCCAGGCTTGGGGATAAGGTTATGAAACAACATGAATTTCTGAGTTCAGAAAAATTGGTTTGTACTCAATCACCCGAAATAGGGCTTGCTTTATACTGTTTTGTTTTTGCTGGTAACCATGGCAGCTTGAAAACGCCTAGTACATTTTAGTTAACAGAGTGACAAATTTTTCTACCCAGTTATTAATAATGCCTGTCAAATCAAAGGCTATCTCAATTTGAGCTTTATGACCCCAGTTAGGGTGAAAGTCTATTTGAGTGACGTTTTTCTGTCTAAAAATGAGTTTTGAAGGGTTTCGAGTGAATTACATTCAACGTTGTGTTAACACCTGAACCAAAACAACACCTGCATACACACCTATATGTTCAAAGATATGGAGTTTAAATTTGGTAACTAGGGGGTATTCTTTCTTAGGACTAACATGGCAGGGGAATTTTAGGTAAATAGTTGAGCCCGAAGAGCTAGTGGAATAATAGTGAACAGCATGGGGACCTCGGGTAGTTGTAAATAAGTGTGAGTTTATCATAAGTTTTGTTCGCATTGTTTGGGGACCTACAAACCAATTTCTCTAGAAAATCGACTTTAGTTTGAATATAGCTGTAATTGGATTATAGCCAGCCGATAGACACCTTCAAATTGTGAGTTTGTTTTGTTATCCTATCCCGAATGATTAATTTTCTATTTCCATTCTTTATTCCAAGATGTAAGGTAGAATTGCTGGAGAGCCATGATTTTCAGTACATGAGACTTCAGCACGGTGTTGGCTAGCGAATTCTCAACTTTTTATCCATCAGCCCGCACCCGCCAGTGGGTCTCTCGTAGGAATACTGGGATGTGGAGTAACGCCTGTGCATTGTAGAAGACAACTCCTCTTCTTTTAGTAGAGTAAGTAGCGGTAATCAACTCCTGGAGTAGTAACTACTCATATACGCGTCTGACATACCTAGTTAATGTACTACCTCTGGGTTGGATGGTGGATTTTACGTCTTCCCGTACCTTGGTTAAGTATCGTATGTTTCTCGTGAGGAAGATCTGCCCCGCCGTGATTCGGGGGTGTTACGTCCTGCACGTACTATGTACACGTACTGCATACAACCTTATAGCAGTGAATTAATTGTATCCCCGACAAAATCCCACCGTTCCCTCTTGGAAATCCGAAATGCAAATAAGAATGAAACTTTTATATATGTTCTTGTTATTATTTGTGTTTGTTTTCAGTACAATGTGAACATACAGTCTTCAACACTGCACACAGCTGCCTCCCAAAAGGTAGCTAGTTGGAGTAAAGGTTCCAAAATCAAAGAGGTTATAAACACGAACACATCCAAACGTAATGGGAATTTTCAGTCTGAAAGCGAAATACTTCTGTTACACATCCCTGTATGAATTGTCGTTAGGACTTTACGACAAAAATGGCGGGTAATGTAGGATTAGGTGAGGTGCAGACGAATTCAGAATTTGATCTTATAAAAGTCTGTAACGACAGAAGGGGCGAAATGACCACTGAAGAAGATTCTCTATTTAGTGACTTTAGCAGTGACTGTAAATATTACTCCCCCAATGAAGTTAAATTTTCAAACACCAAACGAACCGAGCAATTTTCAATGTTTCATCGAGACTAAACTGCCAAAGTCTAAGTGCCCATTGGGACTCCCTAAATGAACTTCTGGCCAATCTACAGGACTCCGAAAATGTTTTTCACATTATAGGACTAACCGAATTTTTTTGAATTCTGTCGAATATGTCATATTATTTAGAAGTCTATCATCCAGTCATCAATAAGACCCGACCGGAGAGAGATGATGGGCGAGGTGACATCGGTATCTATGTGAAGGAGGGTCTTGCGTCTACAATATGAAATGACCTGTCTGTCTTCACTGCCCATATAATCGAGTCCCTATTTATCGAAATTAATGTAAATAATACTAAAAAATTATTTGGGGTCATATATAGACCTAATACTGAACCCAAAGCAGATATAGATCTTTTCCTTGCAAAACTAAACGAAATACCAGATGAAATTAATCATGAAAATAATAATAAGCATATATTATGAGCGACATTAACATTGACTTTTTAAAAAAAAATTCTCTTTCCAAAACCCAAAATTATCTTGATTTTTTGGTGAGTCAGGGATTCATACCTCGTACCACCAGGCCAACTCGAATAACCAGTCAAACAGCAACTTTAATAGATCATAATATTTCCTCTAACTGCTTATCAGGAATAATTATCACAGATGTCTCTGGTCATTTTGGTACATTCCATGTAGAAAATAATGTCCCCCTAAAGCATAGACCAAAAATGACCTTCAAACGCATGTTCAGTGCTGCGAACTTGGCATCCTTTAGATTACTTCTGTCGCAAAGCGATTTGTTTCGTGTATCCTTGAAACAAGCTGCCCAAATGTAGCATATGTGAGTTTAATGAATATATATTCTACTGCTTTTGAAAAGGCATTTCCTTTGGTTAATATCCAATTGCAGAAAAAATATTAAACAACAGTCGTGGATATCCAAGGGCCTTATGAAATCATCAACCACCCAGACAAAACTCTACAATAAAAAAATTAAATTCCCAACGAAACAAAATATAAGAAACTATAAAAACTGTTGTAAAAGTTTTAATAGAAGTAAAAAGCAAAGTAAAACAATGTACTTTAATAAAATATTAAAAAGAAAATAAAAGTAACTTGAGAGGAACCCGGAAGATATTAAATGAAACATAAATAAAGCAAAACGTACTGCTAGTATACCTTCTACTGTTGTCAAAGATTATAACCTTGTAATAAAAGTTCCGCGCGAAACAGCATACGATTTTAATAATCTCTTCACAAGCATATGAAGAAGCAACAGTGATGAAATAACACCAACGGATAAATCCTTTAGAAACTTCATGAATTCTCCTTACCCAAATATTTTTTCATAACACCTGTTATCCCTGATGAAGTAATAAATATTGTTAAACGTATGAAGGCAAAATACTCTAAAGATGATATTACGACATATCTCTTGAAAAATAGTATGGATATATTAGCCCAAACAATTGCTCATATTGCTAATCAATCTTTTACCAGCGATGTTGTGCCAAACGGAATGAAAATCGCCAAAGTTATTCCAGTTTTCGAAACCGGGGACGAAAATAAATTTAATAAATACAGACCGATAAGTATTTCACCAGCCTTCTCTAAAATTTTAGAGAATATAATGGCAAATAGAATGGTTAACTATCTGAACACATTTAATATTTTCTTCCGACATCAATATGGCTTCAGAAAAAAAAATCCACAGTACCATACATCCCGTTATGCAATTTCTCAGACATATCAGCATAGAAAATAGCAAACCAACTAAAGACGTAACATTAGCTGTTTTCATAGATTTTTCAAAACCTTTGATACGATAAATCACAGTATACTGTTAAGTAAATTGGAAGGATATGGATTCAGGGGTATTAGCAATGACTGGTTCAAAAGTTACCTATCCGACAGAAACCAGTACACAAAATACGGTGAATATAAATCTGAAATGACTGAATAACATGTGGAGATCCATAGGGTTTTGTACTCGGCCCCATTTTATTTCCATTGTACATAAACGATATTTGTCGTTCAACATTATTAAACCTGCTTTCTTTGGCAGATGACACAACAGTTTACACATCTTGTCCTAATGCAAGTAATTTAGCTATATTCGTAAATGAGGAACTAAAGAAACTAAGCGACTGCTGCTTAGCTAACCAGCTTGTTTTGAATGCAAATAAAACTAAGTATGTCCTTATAAACCCAACTCGTAACTCGAGAGGCATAGAAAACCTAAACATACAAGTACAAGGCAAAACGATAAATGGAGTAGGACATAATGATATAGAAAAATCACTGAAATTCCTTGACATTAACATTGACTATAACCTTTCGTACAGTGCTCATATCCCACAAGTGTGCTCGAAACTAGGACAAAAAATTACGCTCTCTAAATAAGGTGAAAATGTTTTGTTAAGGCTATGAGAACGCTATATTTTACCCCTATCCACAGTCATCTTTTATATGGAATCCATATATGGGGTAACGCACGAGCAATTAGAAAAATTCTTATCGTGCTGAAACGCTCATTTCGTATTATTAATAATTTTAGATATAATTCTCATACTGATCCCCTGTTTGCCAAAGATAAAATACTCAAAATTAACGATCTGTTCACTCTCCAAGCCTGCCTCTTCATATTCGATTGGGAAAGGGGAACTCCCTTCGACATTCCATTCCTTCTTTACACAACCAAAACACATCGCACAAAGAACCAAGAGACAATCAGAACTGTTACACATTAGTAGAACCCGTACTAGAACACTAGAAAGGCTTCCAATCAATGCAGAAATAAGAACTATTACAAACAGAAAAGTATTCAAAAGATTGCTAACACAAAAATTGCTTTCCCATCATAATAAAAACGTAGAATATGACAATCCTTATTGTGAAGATTGTAGGTTTAATAATACCAGATGATACTATATTTTCTTATTACTTTCCAAAGTGTGATTTACTGGGATGTCCGGGTTTGATTATAAACGATAACTTCATAAGAGAATTATGCAATCAACAATTGTGTCATGTATCCGTGCACGTAAACAAAGACGCTTTGCCGTGGGTGTAATGGGGACTTCATTGTTTTGTTTTTTTTAACCCTTTACCTAACATGAAAAGCCAACGACACTTGCAAAAAAATTCTTGAATAGCTATTTTTTTTCATTTTTTGTCTCACAAACATAGGTTATGACCCCTTATTGGAACGATGGTTTGGCCGTTATGTTAGGTAAAGGGTTAAATAATATAATTATCGTTAAAAATGAAAAGTAATAATCAGAGTAATCGCTTGATTAAACTGGTTACGTGAAATAATTCATTCGAGGCGAGGGACTATATTGTAAAACAATCGTGCGCATTCGCGCACTCGTGTTTGTACAACGTCCCTCACCTCTCATGAATTATTTCACGTAACCAGTCCAGTCAAGCGATTACTCTCTATATCCTTATTTTCAAGATTGTAGGTTTAATAATACCAGATGATACGATTTTTTCATAATTGTTTAAAAAATATGTAACAATCAAGATTCTACGTAGTCGCTAAACCAAAACTACACTATCGCAAGGCTATCTTCCTTTATTTCAAATTCCATACATGAAACAACAGCAAAGCTAAATCATCTGTCTGCTATCTCCTCTTAATAAAACAAACCCTGTCTGACCCGCTGTAAAAGGAATGGAAGTCCGTAGGAACGTTAGTCCCTCTGGACTATTATTCCGCGGAATTATAGTCCTAGGTCTAACATTTCTAGGAATAGTAGTCCGCCGGACTACTATTCCTAGAAATGTTAGACCTAGGACTATAATTCCGCGGAATAATAGTCCAGAGGGACTAATTTTCCTACGGACTTCCATTCCTGTTACACCGCCAAGTCCAGCACCCCTGATGTCAAAATAAAAAAAACGTTAAACCCTACAGGTGTAATAATTCAGTTTTACAAATAACTATTCGTTTACGGCTCGTGTGCCGTGCTGACAACTTGGCGAACTTGTAGGAGATGACAGGTAGACAGGCAATCTGGCTATGTCATCTCCCTACGGTATAGATAGTGGTGCTGTTCTGTTCTATAAATGTATCGCTATTGCAGGTTATAATAATGTATCTCAATGGACCACGATTATTTTATATCACATTCTATCTATATCGTTAAAAAATAAAATAATCAAATCTAATCTAATCCCTTTGTTGATGTGTGGCTATTGCCAACGAGACCCCCATCAGAGGTACAAGAGAGCATGCACCAGCTTGCAGTGTTCCTCCATTCAAACATTCTCCTGCCGCTGTGCCCATGGCAGTTTCTAACAGTTGGAGCGCAGATACGCGAGTACAGTCCATTACTGACGAATTTTCCTGACTAACAAAGTTACTCTGAGTATTGTCACAAACACAAACACATCTCTGAAAGTATCAGGGAGAAATGAAAAAGCAACCTATCACCAGCCTGCTATATACAAACAAGACAAATTTCACGATGGAGAGTTTCAAAGCGGTAGGGAATTGACAGAAATATTTCTATCAACATAAGGCCCCACAAAGTAGATCTTCTGTTTCTTGGGCCATTTTTTGGAAAATTGCATGTGGACGGCCGTTTTTTTATTTTATTTTTTATTTTTGTAATTATTTCTTTGCCGTCAAAAGTTCGTGTTCTTGGTTTGTTTTATGTTTTAGGGTCCAAAATCTGCAGAATAGCATGGCGGTGGTGTATTTCCACCTTTGAGTGCAAGAAAGCTTTGCTGTTGCAAAGTCTTGTTGCACTCAAGGGACAAATTTATCAATTTTATTGCCTTGGGTAAGAATATCAGACATAAACCATTTAATTTCTATTTTTTAAAGTTCGCATTGGTTATAAAAAGAGAGCATGTAGCCGCCAAAATGCCCACAGGAGGGCCTGAGAAACAAATTTTAAACTTTTTTTAGGTCTAACTGAACAGTTTCAGGAATCCTGAACATCCGAACCCAGCGTCATTGGTCAGTTAACGTCATGTGTTACGTCCCGAAAAGGTATAAAGGCTTGCGTCGCAAATGTTTTGGCCTTCTGGTCTTGAATCAGCCAACTCTACGTCGATGAACAAAGAAAACCATAAAACACAGGAAAGCATAAAGCAAATAAAACACCCATAAAGGTGAGGCCCAATGGCCACTACAATGTGTTAGAATGGCCCCATTTCCATCCAGTAGCTCCAGAGGGCTCATAATTGGAATGGTGTCAGCTGTAGTAACCTAAGTAACCCAGGTAAGGTCAAGAGGGGAAACACATTATAGTTGACTTTTTCAAGTCATTTGGAGGGCCCTCGTGGCGAAGTTTAATTCTGAATTAAATAGAAGTTAACGCTTTGTATATAATTTATATTAGGATATAAGTCTTTACCTAACATGAAATGCAGAGACCACTTGCAAATTCTTGAATAACTATTTGTTTCATGTTTGCGCCAAAAACAGCTTATGACCCCTCATCGGAACGAGCTCGTTCCAGTTAGGGGCCATGAGCTATGTTTTTGAGACAGAAAATGAAAAGATAATGAAAATTTAATGGTGATTTTTGTGAGTAACTCTGGCCGTTTTTTCCATCTCGTCGAGTAAGGGGTTAAACACGTATTATGATTAAATCCTGTTATGGTTAACAAGTACTGGGTCATGTAGCCTACATTTATAGCACAGCATCCATACCAGTCCACCCTTTACCCATTCAAGAGACCACTCTTGGGTTACCAGAAGATTCCAGAAAGGGAAATCTAATCTCTCCTAGAACCTCAGACGAACAAGATGTAGAAGTACAGCGGGACTGATGTACCACCAATTAATAACGGGATCTGGGAATCAGCAGGCCTGATTCTTATGAAAGACACAATGGATTAAAACAGAAATTATACTTGTGCCCTTTTCCGCTTTGAGCGCGCTTGTGTCAGAAACCTGAAGTTTAATTTCCCCATGTACAATACCCGCCTCTTCCAGGTGGCATGTTCCAATATTTAGTTATTCAGACTGTTGTCCTGCAAGTATAGTCTTCTTTTCTTGGTAGGCTACAAAAATGTCATTGGTGCTGCAATTGTCATTTTTACTGACATCGTTTTTTTCTTTTCCGACTGCCCAGTAATTACTTTGGTTCAGGAAGACAACTCGCCCAATCGTCAATGACAAGTGAAAATCGAATTCAAAGAGTTGTATCTCACCAACCTGCCATCCGCAAGACAAGTTAATTTCATGAACAGTTAAAGTCATATTGTTTTCTGACTTTTACACTCAGAACTGCTATCTAATTTGTTTTGGTATCCGCGTCAATTAAACGGCCCGATTCGGTTGTAATCCAGACTTGAATAGTAAGGATGTAAGTTAATGTTTTGTGTGGTATGTTCTTAAGGAGGCTCCTCACTAAACAATAACTAGCGCCGTTACCGCCTTGGCTTACAATTTGTCGCCTTTTTAATTTACTTACGGCAGAGAACTCTATAGTGCTTCTGTATTTTATTTGTTAATTTATTTATTTATTTATTGATGTTTAAGGTCACATATTTATGCACAATGGCTAATCATGACCGTGACAGTTTTACGGGTGGAGGAAGCCGGAGTACCCGGAGAGAACCACCGAGCAACGACGAGCAGCTGCCAGCTCCCCAACATCGTAACTCGCGTTAGATTGGTTGGAGACATGCGCACCATCGACGTGCAGTACGCCTTAGTACACGGCGTCATCGTGCCCCCACGTGGGCAATGGAGATGAAGTGTCTTGCCCAAGGACACAACGCGGTTGCCGCAGGTGGGATTCGAACCGAGGACCTCTCGGTTTGCAGCCTGCACCTCTACCTACTGAGCCACCGCGCTCCCTATTTTATTTGTTAAACTAATATTAAGGTTACAACTCACTGTTTTTTTATTTGCACAAGAGTTTTTTTTTATTCCAATGACTATTGTTTATAAAGCTCTTGAGTGCTTGACGTGAGGTCTGACAAGTGTTCCCTGGGTAATGGCCTGGTGACTGTTTCAGTATCTAAAATCTACGTTGCAGTCGGATGATCTTGGAACAAATCGAAACCGTTACATTGTTTTCATTATTCAAGTACGGAAATAATATTTTGTAACCCATTTATCTCACTGCTCCAGTGCTGGAATTTACCACCATGGCCCTGCTGAACGCTAATGGCACTAGAATTTTAGGTGTTTCTTTACTTCAGCTAGAAGTTAATTATCTGTGGATTGGTCCTATTACAGTGTACTGAAAAATTCTATCGCCACTCACTAGTAAACTAGGGTGAAGACGAACGCATTCTAACCACTAAAAGTTCTGCAGCACTCCACAAGTTAAACGCCCGAACGGAACATAATGCTGATGTTCATTTAATAAAGCGTGGTATCGATTTTATATAATTTCTCCTCGCTGTCAACGGTTTGGAAAGAGATTATTTTAATCCCCGACTCAAGCACAACCTTTAAAGCTTCAAGAAAAATAGATTTTCCACGTTTCCTGATCGGACTGAGAGAGATAATAATGCTGACAAATTTATCTTCATCTCAAAAACCTGCGATCTGAAACCCATTTTTAGGGGTAATCGAGACATGAAATTCTGACGTTATTGACAGAGATTAATCTTTTTTTGCTAACGAAATTTGGCAAGAATACCGAATCATTATTGGATAAATATAAGTTACAAGTCGAATACAAAACAAAAGCCCAAAGATGTGAGGGATATTAACGCCTTGCATGCTGCTGGCAGATATTCTTGCCCAGGACAGGTAATCACTTGCCATTAAAATAAATAAAACTTGAAAATATTTAACAAAATTTTCCCTTGTAATATATAGAGACTTTTAACCAATAATTTCTTGTGTCGAATTTTTATAAATGTTTCATCAAATTTTGTCATGGCTAGATTTGATGAAGAAATCCTGAAAATTAATCAGCGAGTTAAGAGTTAAATTCCGAAATAGCTTTTGAATGGTTACCTTCCTGAAGGCGTAGCATCACATTTATTTGTCAGTGACACAATTGCTCTCAGTTTTGTAAAAATAAATAACATCACAAGCAATTTCTTGATTAAATAATATAATCCAAGAATAAACTTGATTATTACGGACTGAAACATAGACGTAGAGGCGCGAAACATTTTTGGGGTTTAAGAGCTGAACTATGCTAAAACCTTGTGATGTGCAGAACCTAAACCAGAACTTGGACGATAATGCTGTCAGGTAGGTTTTAGATGGGTCTATCCTCTTGGACGCACCACACAAAACATTAATTCCATGTCTTACCACCCGACACTGTGAGTGCCAAAGGTTTAAAACCACGCGACCGGCATTCCTCTACCTGAAAAATTGAATTATGATATAACCAAGTGCAATATCTTGATACCCTAGGAAGGATTCTTTGCAAACGTGTCTTCAGTAAAAATGTTCATATCCATAACTGCACGAAAACCTTTGTGTTCTTCCTAATCATGGCTTCTCGTTCTGCCTGAAATTTAGATACACTTTCACCCTCGTTTATCCAGACGTTTATTGAGTGTGTGTGTGTGGGGGGGGGGGGGGGGGGGGGTTGAAGCGACATGACTCACTGACTTCTAATCCAATGGTTTGGGGACACTAGTTCATCCACACCACAACTTAACGCAAGTTCTATAATCAATAACGCTGAAATGGAACATGAAAAACCAAGGGTTTCGATTCCTATTGAAACATTAGCGACCATTGCCTGTTGAAACCTTAGAGCTGTTACCGTACCGACCTACACACGGCAAGTTTACTCCCACGAATTTCAGATTTTAGGTATTCTCTGCAGTCCTCGGGCATATTGCCTTCATATTGAAGAGATTCCTTAGTCTGTCCACGTAGCTTCCTAACCTGTAGATTAGAAATTTAAGTGACGTTTTTTGCAGCTGCAAAGATAGTTTTGTCTTGGGGTGGAATACAGGAGACACAAAATGCTGACAAATTTGGAATTTCCAAATATTCACCTACTCTCACCCCCATTCAACATTTTCAGGCCACGCAAATGGCGCTAACAAGTAAACCACTGGATTGGCCCATGTTAAATTATCTCCTTTGTTAACCAGGGCGGCTAAATCTAGTAGAGGCGACAAACGGTCTGGCTGAGAAATTAAAACTTTGAACAAACCAAATACCAATATAACTACATATAACTTCTCCGCGACACCGGAATCTCTTTTGGAATCTCCTCAATCAGGGCTATTTCGAGTCCAAAATTCCACAATCAAGGAAATCTAACGCTTCCACCAACAACTGATCTCAAAAATTCAACAAAAGAAATCCAAGCTGTGAAAGCGTGTACATTTTCCCACCATGTGACTGTTATGCATTAGCTTCATATAGTAAGTACCCTTCCCCACCCCTCTTCCCTCACACAACCGACTGATGCATAGAGGCTTTTTTCTGAAGAAACTTTCACAAAATGTAAGAATTTAATTGTTTACACCTATGACACCCTAGATGTTTGGCCATAACGGTTGGGAATGTCCTAGGACTTGAACACATTTTTAGATATTGTTTTTATTGGAGATAATATTTCCGAAATTTCCGAAAGATGGGCTTAAGCATGAGCAGGTTATTAAAATCTTTCAAAAAATCCTTAACATCCGGTTCCTTCCAAGCGAAGAACTAAAATTCAAAAATTAAAAACGGATGGGACAACTAAAAACTATTAACCCTTTACCCAACGTAACGGAAAAAACCGGCCAGCGCTATTCACAAAAATCGCAAATTAATTTTTATTATTTTTTCATTTTTTGTCTGAAAAACGTAGGTTATGATCTTTCTTTGGAACGAGCTCGCCGAGCTTGTTCCAATGAGGGGTCATAACCTATGTTTTTGAGGCAAAAATGAGAAAAATGAGTTATTCAAGAATTTTGTTTGCAAGTGTCGTCTGCTTTTCATGTTAGGTAAAGAATTAACGGATGGAACAACTAACAAACTATGGATCGGCGCGTGTAATATAATAATAACACTTTGGCCAGCCGCTGATTTGTCGCGGTTCTCGGACGAGAAGGCCATGGTTACCCCTGTTCTCCCAACTGCCTCCCTATTCCCACGCTTCTCCTCTCCTCCCAACACTCGGAGACGAACTGCTTGATGATATCCCTTGTCCCATTCTTCCCAATCTATCCGATTAGATTATTAACCCTCTCCTTTGAGTCTCCCCCTAACCACATGTCCTTCATTCTCCCATCCCACTTCCCCATTATACTCCCAGTGAATCTCATTCTTTTAGGCTGATACTTTGGGCATTCTAGAAGAAAGTGTTCCAGGGTCTCCACCATGTCCAAGTTACACATCTGGCACTCCCTTTCACCGTCTTTCCCAACTTTCCCCCTCAGCTCCAGGGATCGCGACCTCAGCTTGAACAACAGTGACCCCCCAAAGGTGCCATCAAGGTACTCTTCAAAACCTGGCTTCTCTTTATCACGCAGGCCACCCAAAGACCTCTTTGATTTGACCCCCTCTCGCCAATTACGGTTACAATCCTCCATGACCCTTTCTCTGACGGTGTTTTTACCCTGGTTTGCCCCAACGGCCAGGTCCGAGATCTCCAATGAGTAGTTCTCTACTAGCTCCCTCACTTGGACCATCCACTCCGTTTTGATATTTGAGTTGAAAATTCTCAGGAACATTACTTTACACCATCAGCTGTCGGGGAGATTTACCAAATAATTAAGATAACTGAGCTTCAACAGGTCTATCCTGTCCTTGATCCTCATCCACCCAAGCTCACCCCTGATTGCTTCTAGCGCTCACCCCTGATTGCATCTAGCGCTGCGGCATTACTCGACCATGCAAGATTGTTTTGAAATCGCAAATCAACTCCTCAGAAGTCATTCAACGAAACACGGCCAATGCCGAATCGCCCAACAATGTACTAAGCCGATTGATAACGCGTCCCACGTCGCCCCCAGTCACTTGAATGCAGAGCGTATCTCACACCGGAATAACGGTACAATCCGTTGACAGTAAATTGTGGCCAAACTTCAGTGTTATTTATAAGTGGTACAACAAACACGGTCATGCCATCTCGATCTCCTGAAAACGTAACAATTTCAGATAACCGGAAGTCGATGTACGAAGTTTTAAAAAGGGAACTTGAAATCTCTAAAAACTAGCTTAAAATCCGGCTCCTTCCAATCACGGGTCTAAATGACAGAAAGTGAAAACGGGTTGTTCAACTTCAGATAACTGGAAATCGATGAGTAAAGTTTCAAAAAATGTATTTTTCATGTCACAAAATCAGCATTTTAAAAGAGAAAATGCTGGAATTTGAAGCGAAGTAAACACACAAATAACAGTGGTATCTCGAGTAATGAAAAACAGCTCTCTCCTATTTTTTTGTACTCTACAACATACTAACATTTTAAGAAAGTCAGAGGAAAAAGAAGTTTTTCGACTCATGACCCTATGACGTCACTTGAGGGGGTTTGAATTTCCATGACGGCAATACATTTTACGTATGTTTTTTTAACTCTACAACATACTAAAATTAAAAAAAAAATCCGACTCATTTTAATTTTTGACCCCATGACCCCGTAGACCTCATCGCAGAGTTCGACCATAATGGTTGGAGATTTCCTAAGACGTTACCAAATGTTTGGACATGTTTTTGTGGAGATTATTATTTTCCCAAAATTTCAGAAGTATAAACTAAAAAATGAGCTCGTTACTAACAATTTTAGAAAAAGAGATTAAAATAGTGCTCTTTCCAATCGAGGGTAAAAATTGTAAGGAGTTATTACGGATTGCACCAGTCTAGATAGCCATATGTTTATATGCGAAGTTCCAAAGCCGTATCTTCCATACATATGGAGTTCTATTGGTGACAAAATTGGCATTTTTGATGTAAAAATGTCAGAAATCGCTTTTAGTTTGAAGTGACGTAAACATAATAATGACGTAAAATAGAAAAACAGAATACATCTGTCTCTTAATTCCAAGGAAGTGAACACATTTGTAGATATGGTTTTTATTGTATATTATATTTCATAAAATTTATAATGTTACACCAAAAAATGAGCTCAACATGCTTAGTAAAAAAAATTCAGCTTCGACTGGCTCCTGCCAATAAAAGGTTGAAATTCAGAAAAGTAAAAATAAAGCTCTCGAGATATGGGCGTGATGAACAAGTATGCCAAATTTTGTGACTGAATGTTGATCCATTTTGCCATTATTCGGTAAGTTAGAAGAAGGGCTAACGATTCCAATAAGTCATTCAAACTTCACTGAATGACTTAACCCTTTACCCAACGAATCGGCCGCATCCGCCCGCGTAATATGCAAATTCAGCAGTTGAAAAAATATTATTTTTCAAAAAAAGTCAACAAAACCATATCATGTGACCCCTCGTTGGAACGAGCTCGTCGAGCTCGTTCCAACGAGGGGTCACATGATATGGTTTTGTTGAAATTTTTTGAAAAATTTGAAAAAATGGTACTTAAAATAATAAATTTTGATATCGTCTGCGTTGGGTAAAGGGTTAAAAGATTTTGAACACACAAAAACGGTTAGGAAGTCTTCTAATGTGAAACCACAGGAGATTACCTCGAACTACATCTTAAAACAGATATTTTATTTTTTTCATTCTTTTTTTTTCTTGGACAAGTTTGAAATACGCATAGTAACTGACAAAGATATATATGTAATAACAACGTTTATCAACGAAACAAAAACGTGACTGAAAATATATTGTACTGTTGTAAAGTAAACTAAGGTAAATTGCCAAAAATCACACATTTCATGTAGATACGTTATCAGTGAGTTCTGCTTTCCACGTTTCTCCATTTTGCTTTATTTTTTTTAATAAGATATTCAGTAAGTTATGAAATAATTAATTAAAAACTAGAGAATCTTTTCAAAACCTTAGTGTAGAGATTTCCAGTCTGAAAGTTGCATAACTGTAATGTAAGACTCGAAACATTTATCATGGAGGGTGAGAAAGGATGTCTCATTCCCAACAGAGGTTAAAAAAATTTATGGGCAATTTGAGACTCCCTTTGTAAAAAAGTGGCATTTTAGATTCCAAATTTGTAGAATTTGCGCTTTCGCTTATTCGACTATACTTCAGTATAGTTTTAAAGCGCTCAGGCAGAAAGTGTGGAGATTTCCGGATAGGTTTAGAGATTTTCAGACAGAAAACTAGAAGGTTTACCGACTTTTAAGGGTTTGCTCTCCGAACTTCGAGCTCTCAAGAGAATCGGTATTAGAGAGCTAGCTTGGATGTGATGGTGGTGGGAGAAGTGAAGATAGATTAGATACAATTTGAGGGTATAAGTCCACCAGTATGGCAATTTCCAGTTGAGGGAGGGAAACCATCGTAATCCCCCAAAACCCACAATCGACGTCCTTTGCTTCTTAAACAACGATTCATTGTGTGAGATCAGCCGAGTGATATCACACAAACTGTGAACCGATTCGTGATTTTTAAATGTAAAGAGATTAGTTGGGTACAGAATTAAATGATAAACTAAATGGCTTGCATTTCCATTTTTAACATTTATATAGTTGACAATGTGAAGATGTTCGCAGGAGTTCTCTCCTACTAGATTTTGGAGCCTAAACATTAAAAGGATACATATAACATGAAATAAGTTGTTTACGAATCCACGTAACTGGTAGAGTGCTGAATTATTTTTGGTCTTCAAAATTTGTTCACATATCTTTGCCTTGTTACAATTTATGGGAGAGTGCCAATAGGCACTCTCCCATAAATTGTAACAAGGCAAATCCTAACAGACTAAACAATTAAACTTCAAAGGTGATATGTAGAACATCCACTAAATGTGAAGCCTTCAAGTTGCGGTACCGACACTTCAGAATAAAGCCCAAATATGGGCTTCCAGCACTCTACCAGTTAATGAGCATATTTGAGAAATGTCCTTTTAATACTCATTTTTTTGGTTTGTAAAATTAAGTGGACATCTATGTCTAAAATGTCCACTTAATGCCATATATATAAATAGATATATAAATTATGAATAAAATAATAACTCTTGCCCCCCCCCCCCCCCCACCCCTGCATTAGCCCGTGTGCCTACACGATTTTGCCAAGTAGTCATACACGTAAAAGCGAAAGTGTTGTTTGTGTAGGGATCGAATCCGAGTCCCAAAGACTGAGAGTTTCGTGCTCCACAGATAGATTTTTTAAAAATCTAATAATTTGTGGAAACAACTAACGTGGGGCCAAAATAGGAATTTCGTTGCATTAACAGCCTTATTTTTGACAATGTGTAGACTTTATTGCTGATTGTGAGAAAAACTATAAATTTTGAAAACAATACTACGATATTGTCTCATGTGTACTCCCCCAAAGAAATTAAAATGTGAAAATATTTCGAATATGATAGATAAATCAGACTTGAATGGCACATATCTGTATTTCCTATCGGTACAACAGTACAAAATATTTCCCTATAATGTTTGTGTGGAAATATATAATCCCATCATTTTAATTTGGGCATTCATTTGTTAAGTATGGCCTTTCAGACAACTTTTTTGTTCCAAAACTAGGAATCATGCAACAAATAAGAGAGAGAAAAAAACAACAAAAGTAATGAAAGATTTTTGACGTGTAGATTTTTTCGGGGAATTATGTACAAAAACACACCAATAGTCAACTGTATTTGTAAAGTCAGTATACCATTCTCTCTTTTTCTAAAATATTCAGCGAACAACGCCAAAAATGTAAGATGCTAGTAGAATATTTGTAATGTTTTTCAATGCATTTTTTTCGAGGCTGTTTAGTGTCTGAGATTGCATCGTTTTTTCCAATTTGTGAGGCGGGTAAACCCCATCCGATTATTTGGTACCGTTGTACCATCTGACTTAAATGGAAGCATACAATAGGAACTTTTACCGTTATTAATGATTTTTATCTGCAAATTTTTATTTTTACACAGAATATATAGAATTTCCATAAATATATAGACAAAACTACATGTATGTTTCAATGAGTCGTTTTGTATTCAATGAGTCAGATGTGCGTAGGAAGAAAACGCCGAGACCGAAGGTCGAGACGTTTTCTTTCTACGCACATCTGACGAAATTTATCAAAATTAATGATTTAGTTAAATAAAAGTCAGTACACAGTGAAAATGTTGGTATTTTATTAAACTAGATGACTAATTGAATGACCTTCAAATGCCCCCCCCCCCCCAACCTGACAGGCTTACTGGGGGCTCCCGGTTGGCAAGAACGAACCATCCGACCATCCGGCTACGTCCGAAGTTAGGAACAAAGCAGTGTATTGGGCAGGTATTTCCAAAATGGAGATTACCCTAACCGGGACACTTTTTGCCCTCAACTTCAAAGATTCCTTCCCCTTCGGAATGCACCTCACGGGAGAACAAGGTGGCTGGATAAAACAGGTTCGTTCCGGAGCTGCGTATTCTGATATTACGCAGAAAATCTTCCTAATTGAACAAGCATTCCTCTATCCGCCATCTGAGGACACGCGCAGTAGGGCACGGTCAAAGGAGATCCTAAGAATCCCCTAACCACACAGGTGCTATGTATCAAATATCAAAAGATTCTGATTGGTGGATCTGGAGAAGTTGATTTTTAGAGATTTTTTCCCCTGTTGCGATAAATTAAACTTCGGGCTTCCTTATGGAGCCCAACTAAGAACAGAAAGACTTGATTTTCACAAACTTTAATCGGATCCCACAACGATGTTGCATTCTAAATAGCGGAAGGCTCTGATTGATAGTTTTTGAGAAATTAAAAAAAAAAAATTTAGTAGTGTTCAAACTGAATTTTTTCCATTCCCCCATATGGTACCCCATGTCACAAATGATTGAGATATTTTAGGCTCATTTGATGGTACCAAGGACGATGTACCAAATAACAATTTTCTGTTTCTTGCAGTTTGGGAAATATGGGTATTTGAATTGTTTTCTATTTTACCTCAATTTTTCGGACAAAATTACATGCCTCCTACTACACTGTATACCGAATTTGGGCCAAATAAGCCCACTGTTTCGAAACTTGTACCCAAATATTGACCGAGCAACTTTCGGTGAACAAATTTGAATTTCGGACACTGTCCCAAGTCCACTGAGCTGGGTTACTTCTATTGAACAAACTTTGAATGGTATCCCCAAATATAATTTATACCACGCTTGGTTCCAAAGAGGACTGACGACGGACACCAAGTGATGGCCATCGCTCATCATCACTTTTAGTCAGGTGAGCTAAAAGTGAAAAACCACATACTGTATTGTTTATTGTAACACTTTCAGTGGAACCTTTTGGCACTATTTGAATTTCGTCTTTCCAAACTTGATGGCGTGTCGTTTTGGCGACGGACAGGGATCACACAAAAATATGTGCGTACCGGTTTGAAAGAGTTCAAAGTACAATTTGAGTTTTGACAAACTGTATCCCTCAAAAATGGCACGGTGCGCATTCACAGGGAAATGTAGATAAAGGTCGGATTACTGCAGTTATGGTCTCCAAAAATACGTTCACGTATTGTTCACGACATTTTAAAAAACAAAACTAACACAAGCCTTATATGGTAAATGGGTAGTGAAAACTGTGTACATCTTAACAGGGGTGTTATCAAGTGATTCTGAGGTCCATGCTTTCTACCGAATAAAGTGTGGACATAGAGATAGGGTTTTTCTCTTCGTATGGTGTTATGTGTTAAGGTTTATTCGTGTTCTACAACTCCAGACAGAAACCAGTACACAGAGGATATCTATCGACAGTTGTTGTCTGGATAACAAAATTATTTGAATGTACATAAACAATAATACAGCTTGCTTTACGAGTGGAATGATTTTGGAACCCACTCAAAAATGTGGGTCTTTTTTATTATATATGCTTGACATTTCTTTTTTTCTAGAGTATTTTGGAGAAAAGTTAAGCGGATTGTGAAATGGTCTTTCTAATTTAAAATTTAATTTATTCAGAAAATCAAGCTTTTGAACCCGTATTGTAACGAACTCAACCTAATAATAATAACACTTCGGCCGCCGCTGATTTGTCGCGGTTCTCGTATGAGAAGGCCTTGGTTACTCATGTTCTACCAACTGCCTCCCTATTCCCGCGCTTCTTCTCTCCTCCCAACACTCGGAGACGAACTGCTTGATAGGATCCCTTGCCCCATTCTTCCCAATTTCTCCGATTAGTATATTAACCCTCTCCTTTGAGTCGCCCCCTAACCACATGTCCTTCATTCTCCCATCCCACTTCTCCATTATACTCCCCGTGAATCTTGTTCTTTTAGACTGGTATTTTGGGCATTCTATAAGAAAGTGTTCCAGGGTCTCCACCACGCCCACGTTACACATCTGGCACTCCTTTTCACTACTCGTTCCATTGAGGAGCCATAAGCTATGTGTTAGAGACAAAAACTCAAAAAACTAAAATTTGGATAGCAATACTTGTGAATAGTGCTGTATGTATATGTCTTCTACGTTTGGTAATACGTATCGAGTATTGCACATTGTTCCGTTACGATATGACCCTGACTCTTGAACGCGTCGTTAAATCCTATTCAACAAATATAAACTGTTCATTGCGCGCACTTTGGTTTTGAGTACACTCATGCTACATGTGTCATTGACTTTATGAGTAGTATGATCCTCCAATTAATCAAATAAATTTGCAGTTATCATATCATTTTCCAATTCAAACAGGCCATGTTACATAATTTGGTCTATTTTCATTTTCAACTCCAATTAATAATAAAGTACACAGTTAACTACGCCATATGTCAAAAAACAAATGATGCGTTCATCTCCAGCTGAGATGAATCTTTATATTTTTACTGGTGTTGGTACGATTTTTAAATCACTGACATTTCGATGTCCTGTGGCACAAATTTCATAAAGCCGCATATCTTCCTTCTTTGCAAGTTTGACAGAAAATAAATAGTCTAGCTGCTCTTCCACATCACCAGAATAAGGTCACATGCCACAAATCACATTCTTTAAGAGTACCTTTTCGTGGAGTTTGTGCACATTCTACCTTTTAATTTAATGTTAGATCCTTTGCTCACAAAGATACGCAGAAATCCTTTCTGATCCTTTTTACAGATATTCCAATCAATAAGTATTTAATTCGCTTTGAATATATAAAGATATAAACACAATTGTGTGACTACGCACATTATTTTATGAACAAACATGTCTAATAGCATTGATGAAGATTCGGTCAAACCAAGTGCAAATTGAGAAACATTTTCTTAAGCCCATTCAAAGAAAATTAATGTTTATGGAATTGTTTTGCTTCAATCGTCTGGAATATTTCATTTGGTCTGAAAGGCTAACCACAATCAATAAAGTTTAAGTCTAAACACAGTCGATGAACAATTTAATTACTAGACTGTTCCAGGCCATAACGACGTCAAATTACTTACATAATTTGACTGTTGGCTTGAGAGCTTGTATAAGATTCTACCAGAACAACTGATGTTCGATTTTCTTTTTACAGCTTTAATAATCAGAAATCATCTTTCAAAATAAGAATAATCTACAAAGGAATAATGATTATCAAAACGTGACGCTCACTTAAGATGATGATGTAGAGAGACGTCCTTATTGTGTTTAAAAATCATTATTTTATTGCTGACTATTGAACATTTTGGCCACTGATTGTGTCTTTTGATCAAATAAACCAGGCCAGGGAGAAAGGATAGTGGCAAAATATTTTTTCGTGAGTCAATATTTTCCTTATTTTTCTGAAGTAGCGAATTCAGTATATTAGAAGCAAGCAAGGCAAACAGTGAAAGGAAAGGCCTGCATTTTTACTGGCATCTTACAGTCTGTAATAGGTAGTAAGCAATGGAAATGTAGACTTGTCGCGGATGCAGGATTCTAAAACAGGGCGGGGCGAAACATGTTTCCATATGTATGTTTTCAGAAATGATGAAGCCACTGATGAAATTTGCCCGTAAGTGACATACAGTGATAGTAACCATGACTGCATGTGGGTTCGTTTTTAATATAATATTTATCATTTTACACGACCGCTCTCAAAATACTGGCCAAATTATTGCGTGACTATGTCCATCGGATCGCTAGGCCGTTAGACTTTCTGTAGCAATGAGTAAACAGTTATGTGGGTTGTCAAACGTGCCACCAAAGAAGGTAATGCCTAATACGTAGGCAAAGAAAGCCTTTGTTTCAGGCCATACCTTTTATGTCTTAAAGTAAAGAATAGCAGCTCGTCTCTCCATGTACCCGACCAATCATTAATTCTTGTAGCTAACAAGAAAACTACAGGATTAGTACGTCTATATCTTTCTTAATTCAATTACTTTTTATAACGTGCTCAATCAAATACACCGAGGGTTATACAACACAAACCGCAATTCAAAATCAGTTATTTCTCTTCGTTTTTCTTTTTTCTCATTTGCAGCGTTCGACCAGTCTTGGGAACGCATCGATCGAGTGCCTTTTTAATGATGATTTATAAAATGTGTTTGGAAAAAATAATGGTACATTTGTCTGGAAAATGAATATATAAATCGTTGTTTTCAACTCCGTTCAGCCATGGGGTTAAAGGGTCTTCATGGTCCATATATTGGGCGCAAATCCTGATTTTCATGTTCTATGTAACAAAGTTCATCACGATAGACCGTAGACATTTCCGTTGCTAAGAGATGGCTGATGGAAATTGTAAAGTATACCAAAATGATCTTAATGACTGGGCATCGTGATGTGAAACTATTTGAACACTTGGATGAATAAACCAATCTATTTGCTTGTGAGAAAGGTATTAGAGAATCAAATAATAGAAGTAAAGTACTGGTTTGCCGTCTCAAGACGATGAATGCTTGTATGCTTTATCGGAGAACTATCCATCATGTGATTACTTTTAGAGTTCGGATCAACAAGTTTTACCTAAAGGCCAGTATTCAAATAACGATATGCAGAATACACAATTAAATGGCAGACGGACGTTTTTTTTCATTTCTGATTTAAAAATGCATTGCACTTTTGTGTCGTTGAAAACGAGAAAAGCATTTGGGAGGTCAAATATCCATTTTTGTTTCTCTGATAAATTTATCAACCTAATATTTCACAGTGCTACAAATAGCAAATTACACGATTTGAAACAAAACCAGGCATTGGTGATGCATAGAAAACAGGAGTTGCATGCATTTTTTTCACTTTGGAGCGCGGTTGTCTACCTGAGCGAGATTTTAAAGATCATCACGAGACAAAGCAGTATTCAATCACGTAGTTTTGTTATGATTTCAATGCAAAATATAGAAAACAAACGTGGATCCGTTTATTGCTGTTTGAATTGAAAAGTGGTACAATCAGTTCTTCACAACTCCAAATACGTTGAGGTAGAGACTGCAGTAACATTGTTTACAGTGAATTATTCTGCTAATGGATTGGAAATTAATTAGAAGTAACATGTAAAGTTTAAACATGTTTGTCCGGTATTTTTCTGTCATATGTCAGAATCTCCCTGGCATTAATTGTTGTTAAATAGAATGCATTGTGCTTTGCTGATTTCAAGTTCACATAATATTATTCTCTGTGTCGCCGGTGCGTCGTTATATTGTAAAATGTTGCATAATGTTCGATGTTATGCAAAGTTCAGCCTCAACGATCACGTGTTTTGTCCTATTTCCATTCACTAAATGCTTGCATTTTTGCTGTAGACTAAGTCCATTCCTCACCTTTAAAAACACGTGGTAAGAACAGAATTGAGGTATCAATAATCTCGTTCTTCAAATTGTTGTTGCTGATGATGTCACAAGTATCTATGTTTTTTTTTGCTTTGTTTGGAAACCGTTTCAACGCGGTTCTTATATTTCAATGTATGATGCCATACCACAAAGAACGTTCACTCTTTACAACACATTCGAGTGCAAGCAACTCCGACTATCAAAATTTAATGTTGCAAGGGGTGGGAGGCACCGAAACGAGCAACTGAACTTAAATAAAAATATTTGCTCATTTCAGACATATACTCACTAACATACCAATGGAATGTGCTCTTTAAATCATATTCTACCATAGAATCGCTTTAAAGTCTGAGACGAAGACATCCGGCTGCTAAATTTATAACCAACCACAATCATAACAAAATATGTCGACCCCTAATTCCTGTTGTGACTACTTCGCATGTTTTCCGCGAACATAGGAAGCAACCAGTAATACACATTCCAGTCCATTCCACACATACCAATTGTAGTATATCTTATATTTGCACTGAGGGGCCTAATACTGGGTAACTATACCTGCTTAGAATCTCCCCTCCTCCCCCGCCATGTAATACCATTAATGCCGGAGGACCCTCAGTGGTGGGACCAGCACCTGTAACTATAGCAATACACATTCCTGTCCACCCCACACATCAATTGCTGTACACGTTGTATTTGCACTGAGGGGGTCTAATGTTGGGTAACTACACCTGTTTAGCTTTCTCAGACTGTTATATATATTTTTTTCTAGTGCAAACCAACAGCTGTAACCTAACAGTTGCAGGGCTAATACCACAACCCCATCTCCCATCTCGTCACCCAATAGCACAAGCCTTCAGGTAAGATTGAATGCTGCTATGGCTTCACCTGCTGATGGGCTCTCCACCAACACATGTAGCTATAGCAATAAACATTCTCATCCAATCCAAACATATCAATTACAGTATATCTTATGTTTGCCTTGGGGAGCCCAATATGTGGTAACTGTACCAGACTTGAGTACTGAAACTTTTTTTTTTTTTTTTTTTTTGTGCAAACCAACCCGTTGACCAACGCTCGGGGTCAAGGTCCTCTAAAGTGGGCACCTTACGTATAAAACGACGAGTGAAGTTTACTTTACACCTATGTTGCGATCATGATATAGTCCTAGATGCTGACAATTATTTTTAATTCAATTCTACTTTGACGACAACTACTGATATGCTATCAATGAGGGATGAGCGTTTGTGGGAAAATATTAAGATACTCACGCGCATTCTACCACATAGCTTTAGTGACTGTAAATATTATGGCGAGTAATCAACTACGGAGAATTTTATGTATTTATCCATTTCATAAAAAAAAATCGTCTATAATAATAATAATATACACATTTATATAACGCCAAAATCATAGTTCAGAATATTATAGAACCATATTCTAAGGCGCTGTACATGTTACTGAGCTCGTGCAAATATACAAACGGAATTTTTACAGTATCTTACAGGCCAGAACATCACTTATAGGCTTTTTGAAACAGGTATGTTTTGGAATCTTTCTTGAAAAGGTTGACATTTGACAGTCTTTTTAGGTGTTCTGGTAAATTATTCCACAAGTGTGGGTCAGCAAATGAGAATGACCTGTCTCCAAATGTCTTACACCCATGTTTTGGAACATGTAGCAGCATTTTACGATCGGACCTCAGGTTGTATTGACACACATTCTTGGTATTAACAGGTCTTCTGAGTAGGCTGGTGTCATGTTGTTTTGTGTCTTAAAAAATAATAATAAAGTTTTGAAAATTATTCTGTACTTGACTGGCAGCCAGTGCATATCCTTCAGAACAGGAGTGATGTGTTGCGATCGTGATAATAATAATAATAATAATAATAATAATAATAATTTTCAGCCTAAAATCCACAAAATGTGCTCTTTGGTTTTACATACAAAAAAAGGGAAATGATTTCTTATCGTTTTCTTACCCTACATACCACTCGGGCTGATGCATTCAGTACCATCTGCAGGCGAGAGTACTGATATTGTGGAAGGTTGAACAGTAAAGCATTACAATAATCCAAATGTGAAGTTACAAAGGCATGAACTAGGGTTTTTGTTGAGTCTTTGGTGAGGAGCTGTCTTATCTGTTTAACTGTGTATAGACCTCTGAAAGCCTTATTGCACATATTTGTGACATGTCTGTTCAAAGACATGGTAGAGTCGAAGAAGGCCCCAAGATTACGTACACTGTTAATTGCTCTGATGGCGGAATCTCCGACCTTCACTGAATTGATATCAACTTTAGTGAGTTGTTGTCGTGAACCAATTATTAAGAATTCAGTCTTATCATCATTTATCATTAATTTGTTTGTTTATCACCTAGTTCAAATACACAAAGTAAAATACTTGTCCACATGAGAATGTTTCACCTGTGTTATTCTCACCACTCTATATAAACTCAAATGTCCCAACAAACGGTAATATCCCACATATTTTGGACTTGATTAGTGAGTTCAACAAACATCCAACGTACAGGATAGAACCGTCACAGCTATAGGAAATGGTGTTCTTGCAGAGCGTGTTCTTTCCTTCCTTCAATGATTATTTGACACAAACAATCAGTCATTCTATCTCGGACTTGATTACTCTATTTAGCAAAAATCCAATGTGCAGGATAGAACCGTTACACCGACACGAAATGGTGTTTATGCTAATCCTGCCCTCTCCTTCTATGGTTATTTGGCACAAACAATAGGTCATTCTTCGAAGTTACTACGCACAATCCATCTGTATTGATGACAGAAATTCATTAACCCAATACAAAAAAAACGTCTTCTGAGTTTCAATGTGCTCCATGTGCCAACAGGCACATGGAACATGTTGTAACATAGGGGACGATATACTGGCTAGAAACACAATGCCCGGGTAAATCTAACTAGCTAATTTCTTGATTCAATTGCTCGTGTCAATTTTACCCTCCTATTAGTGCTTATCTGCGGCCAAAATCTGTATAGAAGAATAGACACAGGGATTGCTTCCTCAACATACATTAAAATGCAGTGTAAATATATACCACTCTTTCCTTTGTTGTATATATATATTATATCTCTTCTTGACATCAAAGTTACTACTTTCTCCTCCTTTCCTCGCCCTCTTGTAATTCAAAATCAACGCACAAGTACTGAAACCAATTGCAGTGATTACAGTTTGTCCGGACCACCAGTTTTTATCCCTACCACTTCATGCAAATATGCTAACACAATATCACTTGATGAGATCCAAACCAATAATGCTTTTGACTTCGTGGCAAAATTCAATAATGTTATTTCCACTGACGAAGAAGATCCGGCCCTCCCGTTTAGTATTTATGAGTCTGGCTGCAAGTATTTTACCCCTGAGCAATTTAAAGATCAAATCTCAAGCAAAAACAAGGTCCTCTCCCTACTCAACTTAGATTACCGCAGTTTGAACGCAAACAGTGAAAATATTTACAATTTACTGGTTGACCTACAAACAAACTCCAACTTTCTAGACGTGATAGGCATGACGGAAATTTTTAATATTAAACCTGGTGTAGAGTATGAACTTAGAGGGTACCACCCTCTGATTTCCCGTACATGCTCAGAAGACGACGATAGTAGGAGTGGTATTGGAATGTTAATAAATGACGATATACCCTTCAAAATACGAAATGACATATCTGTGTTTATACCAACTGTGTTCGAATCTTTATTTGTTGAATTAGCTCTCAAGAAAAAATGTAATGTGGGAATTATGTATAGACCGAGCGCAGCGCCAAAAGCAGATCTTGATATGTTTCTTTCAAAGTTGACAGTTTTATTAGACACTATAAACAAGGAAAATAAAAAAGTTTACGGCGATCTTAACATAGATTTGCTCAGCTTAAACACACCGAAAAACTAACACTTTTATAGATTTACTATACAGTGAGGGATTCCTACCCGCTATAACAAAGCCCACGAGAGTTACAGAATTCTCTGCTACCTTAGTTAACCACATTTTTAGCAATACTATCAATACTTTTACTTCAGGAATTATAATTATTGATGTCAGTGACCATTTTGCTACGTTCTACATAGATGAATAAGACAAACGATCAAATGTTCCAACCCATAATTTTAGACGGTCAGTCAGTATTGCCCGCTTTAAAAGAATCTTATCAGCATGTGACTTTTCAGAGGTTACAAACGATATCTGTCCAAACTCAGCATACAATAAATTCCTCGACATATTCTACAAAACCTTCGAAGAAGAATTTCCCCTGAAAGCATGCCCTCTAAAAAAAATATATATAAACGCAAGCCATGGATGACGCTTGGCCTATTGCAACCCTCACAGACAAAAAGTAAACTGTATGTTAAAAAACTAAAATCCCAACTACTCAAAACATACCAGAATACAAATAATTTTGCCACGAATTTAAGCGCTTGAAACGGATCTGTAAAGCAGATTATTATGATAAGATACAACTAGAAAATAAATATAATATTAAAAAAATACGGGAAATCCTACGCAAGGCCATATGAAAGTCAAATAACAACCGACAACTTTCCCCAACTTTCGTAGATGGAAATACGGAAATAACGGACTCAAAAAGAATCGCTGACGGATTTAAACACTTATTTGCTGACATCGGTAAGACCACAAGTTATCAAGTACCCCTACCCAACGTCATTTTTCGGATTATGTAAGCAATAACAACAATAGGGACTCATTTTTATAAGCCCTACCACAATGAACAAGAAGTAATTTCTTGCATTCACAAATTGGGGGGGGGGGGGGGGGGCAAATCGGGTAGAGACAGCAACGATATGTCCACCATATTATTAAAGGGGATAATATTTGATGTAGGAGGTTCATTAAGGTAGAGTGCCTGACAAAATGAAAGTGGCCTAAATTACACCCATATTTAAATCGGGAGACCCACAGCTATTTACTAATTACTGCTCTATTAGTATTCTTCCAACATTCTCCAAAATACTAGAAAAAATAATGTACACACGATTAAATACTTTCCCAGGTGAACAAAACATCATATATAAGCATCAGTTCGAATTCAGAAAGGGGCACTCCACTGCTCACCCTATCCTTCATCTCATAAATAATGTCGTAGAAGCTAATGATAAATTTACAAAGGATTGCTAGCTCTCGGTGTTTCTTGACTTTTCAAAAGCCTTTGATACCACGAATCTCTCAATTCTTCTTAAAAAAACTTGATAGCTATGATATAGGAAGGTTGACAAAATTCCTGGTTCAAAGATTATCTAACAGGCAGATGCCAATTTGTTTCTTTTATGAAAACAACACATCGGACACGTTGCAGGTCACAACTGGTGTTCCTCAAGGTTCAGTTTTAGGCCCTATCCTCTTATTATTATACATCGACGACACCAGCCACCCAACTCTGCTAAATGTCTTGTCTTTTGCAGACGACACTGTGGGTTTTGCATCTGGTAACAATCTAGACAACCTAACAGAAGAGACCAACTCTGAACTTGATAAGATTAGTGAATGGTGTTCTGCAACTGGACTATGTCTGAATGCTAATAAAACAAAATCCATGTCAATGCATCTACAAAATTATCCCTATAACGCCGTTAGTAGAAAATTACTCTAAATAGTACAGACATTCCATTAATTAGTAACCAACAAGAAGAAACATCAGTTAAATTTCTTGGAGTCCACATGGACGAAAATCTAAAATTTAAACAACATACTTCTGTAGTTTGTTCAAAATGGCTAGGGCAATTTACGCCCTAAATAGGGCGCAACAATGACTTCCATTTAAGGCCTTAAAGACATTATATTACTCACTTATACATAGCCATTTGCTGTATGGTATACTAGTTTGGGGCCATGTGCCGCCAACAAGTAGAATTATAACCCTGCAAAAAAGGCTATTCGCGTTATAACGAGCAGAAAATATACCTCACACACGAACCATTATTCAAAAATTGTGGCATACTGAAATTCGATGACCTATATAAGTTGCATGTTCTTTTGTTTATGTATGACTGGTATCATAATAAACTGCCTGTGTCTTTCGGAAGTACTTTTGAAATCTATACAAATCCCTCTGGAATGGAAACCAGACAATCAGGGAATGATTTAAACCCAGAATTATAACAATATAGTAGGCCCTTGTTTAAAAAAGTCAATAATCGATACAACTCTAAATTCGCATTCCTCTATCATTTCCCGTGCTAACCCGTCCTGTCCTGATTGTTTTGTTTAAAATAAATGGATCTCATCTTTCAAACCCATTATTTCTTCTTTCAAACTGTTAATCTGTTAAATTGGCGTGTCTTTAGCAAGAAATGTCACAGATCTGTGCATGGTGATGGTTTTTTATTTTATTTTATTTAGACAGTAACCCCCGAGGAGATGATAAAAGAAAAGGCCTTGATGTCAAGAAATCTGGTGTGTGGGAGTGACAGGAAGACAGCCTCCCCGGCCATTCCATTTCCAAGCAGTGTACACTTATTGTTATTTGTTACTTGTAAAGTGTTATTGTACTTGTGTATGCTGCGTGTAAATTGTTATTGTACTTGTGTATGTTGCAAAATAATGTTTCATTCATTCACCACCGCCCGGTTATTAACTGCAGAATTGAAAATATCGAAAGTAGAAAATTAGATCTCGCACCATCAAACGAAAGTTGCACAACACATTATGTTCGGAGTCTGATACAAATAGGATACTTCTTCTCTGTGGAATAGTTAAATAACTCTTGCATAAAGCAAAATACATTGCCACTGCATCCGATGAAATATACTATAAACTTTTGAAATATCTGCCTCAAACTTCACTGGAGCTTATATTGTTCATCTTCAATGACATATGGGTAACTGGCCAGTTTTCACCTTTTTGGGGTAAAGCAACAATAATTCCTATTCCAAAGCCTGATAAAGATCACTGCAATCTAAGTAATTACAGATCCATTACAAGTTGTCTGTGCGAAACTGTGGAAGGGATGATCAATGGTCGACTTGTCGGATTTCTGGAACCCAGGAATCTACTTGCGAATGTTCAATGTGGTTTCAGAAGCCAGAGAAGTACTCTGGATCATTTGGTTAGACTTGAAACGTTCAACAGAAATACCTTTGCGAGAAAAGAACATGTGGTCGCCATCTTATTGGATCTGGAGAAGGTATATGATTCAATGTGGAAGTATGGGAAGTTAAAATATTTTTTTAACATGGGGAAGAGGGGTGCATGCCTCTTTTTAAGTTTCTATAGACGAGTTTTTAAAGGATCGTCAATTTCAAGCTCGTGTTGTGTCTACATTATCTGATCCTCAAAAGCAACAATTCAGTGTTCATCGGGGTAGTATGCTATCTGTTACCCTGTTTCCTGTTAATATCAGTTGCATAACTGACGCAATTAAGAATATGGTTGATTCTCCATTGTATTTCGATGGCTTTTGAATTTGTTATAGCAGTAAAAAACTGAAATCTCCGTGCTTCAACAGAATTTAGAAATGGGCTACATTTTGTAGCCCATTTCTAAATTCTGTTGAAGCACGGAGATTTCAGTTGTGCTGTAACAGAATTTAGAAATGGGCTACAGAAAACGGTTTAAGGAAGACCAAAACTAATTGCATTCATTTCTGCAAACTCCGGAAGCACCATATCTTGATCCGGAATTAACAGTCACATTAAGGTTGTTAAGGAAGGGACATTCTTTATTTTTTTGTTTGACAATAAACTGAATTTCACTTCTTATATCAAACAACTAAGAGTGAAATGTAAAAAAGGCTAATAACCTCCTGCAGGTA
Organism: Pictodentalium vernedei; assembly: GCA_031216915.1. NCBI lineage: Eukaryota > Metazoa > Mollusca > Scaphopoda > Dentaliida > Dentaliidae > Pictodentalium > Pictodentalium vernedei. The sequence continues at coordinate 585,538,836 of CM062296.1, forward strand.
GTTGGTAGCACTGATTGTGGTGCTGAGCAAAAAACACTCCTCCTCTGTATTGATCACTTGTTAGATCAAAATTAGATTAAGGTTGTGTGGTTTACGGGTCCGCAACAGACAGAAAAAAACACTCCTCCTCTGTATTGATCACTTGTTAGATCAAAATTAGATTAAGGTTTTGTGGTTTACGGGTCCGCAACAGACACCACAAACATATTCCCCATTTGGATTTAACCCCCATACTGAGTCCGCCAAACTTGAATCTGATTCAATAAAAGAGAACCGTGAACCACGTATTCTACTTTGGCAACTGAGGAAACATTCTGTCATTATGGATCTTGCTTGCTCTAAATTTCCGAGACAAACTCTCTGCAGTTCAAGCAAAAATATGCAGAAACAAATTGTAAGTATAGTGTATATTTATTTATTGGGGTTTAATGACACTTTCGACAGCCAGAGTCACCTCGTGTCGGTGGAGAAAGCCGGAGTACCCGGAGAGAACCACCGAGAAACAGCGAGCAACAAGTATAGTGCATATAAACAAATCTATACAGATGGATCTAAAGATGGTGGCAAAATATCATCTTAATACCAAATAAAAGTGTTGTTTTCACGACTGAGGTCAAAGCTTTACACCTAGCGCTTGTACACATCGCGAATGTACGGGAAAGGAAGCAATTTATTTCATGTCACGATCAAGTACATTTTGCATGTGTTTTTCATATTTTACCTAAAGAAAGGATTGTTTTGTACTACATCAATTTTTATCGCCACCATATAGCCTTTGTTGCTGATGTGGCGTTAAGCACCAATAATTAAATAAAAAAATACAAATAGGAGAGCAAATTTTTAGACATTTCTCAAATGGGGGAACAACGGCTTTCCGATTTCGTTCACCGCACGTATTTAAACAGCGTTATAGGACACAAAGTGGCCATTGGCACCCAGGTCCCATGAGAGGGGAGTGCAGGGGGGTACATAGTACCGGGCCCGGGGGTCCAAAGGTGGCCCGAGAGCCAAAGTGGGCCGGATATTTCTTAGGATCTCAGATCTCTCGTGGTAACTGGTGTGCATCCAGCCAAAACTGTTTATTCTATTTCGGTAAGTCTTTTTTGTTCTACCCAGTTCATGTGTGCATTTAACAAACTAAGTTTGTTATTATTTAGATAATATGGTGACCATAGTGTGAGCAGCCTTTCCTATTTACAAGCACTCTGTAGCCTGCTGGCTAAGTGGTGCTTACTGGTCTTTTTATTGGAAATCCTATTGCTAATATGTCAACTGTGCAAAGATTATTTTTAAAACATTAGTACTACTACTACTGCTACTACTACTACTACTACTACTACTACTACTACCACTCCTTCCACCACTACTACTACTACTACTACTACTAAATTATTAGTTTATACTATTATATCTTCTGATCTGCATTGAAATATAAAAGGATGTGACAATGTGAATTCTTTCTCCTTATCTGTAGCATAAACAAAGATGTTCAAATGTGCTTTCTTTTCTCTGATCCTTTTTTATTTTATTTATATTTATTTGTATTTATCATGGAGGGAGTATAGAATCATAACGCCTCAAATGCAGAAAATCAACAGAGCGCTCCATGCCACCCCCTCTCTCATCTTCCATACCTTTTTGACCTTACAGCTCATGGCATAAACCGTGGATAAAAACAAGATGACTAATGGAGAAGGGAAACTTTGTACTCCCTGATGAAATTCCTCTCAGAGGCCATGTTGGTACAGTTAGTATCTACATAATCACCCTCCGTCTATTCTCTTTTTCTCGCGGCCCACCTGCTCACATCAGCTTAGGAACTGAATATACAGCCTTTTTCTTTTGAAGATTACATTCATTGGATGGTTAATATGAAATGTTCGTAAATCACCCTCCGGCCAATCTCTTTTCCTCGCGACCCACCTGCTCACATCAGTTTTGAAACTGATAATGCAGACTTCTTCTTTTAAAAGTTATGTTCATTGAATGGTTAATACGAAATGTTCTTAAACAGCCGTCACTTATCAAATCTTTCTTTCATATGTGTTTTATGAATTAGGTTTAATCAGTTTTCGTTTTATTTATCAAACTACGTGTATTTTTCTGCCAGCACATTTTGAATGGTAAAAATAGATTACTTTTCATTCAACGGGTGGCGGTGCCAGCTTTTGCTCTACTTTTCTTCAACCCGCGATCACTGTCCCAGGAAGAAACCACTTAGTACTCTTTGTGCTTTTCTTGTGTATCCACATTTCATTTTGTAAATAACCTGTCACCTGTGTTTGCTATATTCGGGGATAAACCTCCCAAATACGTAAAACATGAGCCATTCGCATATTCCCGGCAAATCAATGTTGGTCGATTTACTCATACGAAGAAGTCCTTTGGCATCGTGTGCATCACACTGAAGACAGCAATCAATAATTGAGTAATGTTGTATAGGATTTAGGCTATGACTCATCATAGATTGTTTGGATAATATCCATGTTATCGCGTGCAAAGACATACGCAATATCCATCATGTAATTGGTACAATAGACAAAATCGATACATACTGCCCGGAAATGTGTTATCGGCTTTCTGAAGGAAAACGCTAGTTAGGTTTTTAATGGAAAAAATGAAAAAACTGGATATCGCAATAATCCGCCATTGCCAAACTGTAGATTTTCTCCACATTGTTGCATTCATTACCACACTACAGAATGTGCACATGAATCCAACAGTTGAGACCAACAGCAAAATATTTTAATAATATATCAACAAATGGGATGAATTGGTCTTTCGCGGACCGTGTCATAGAAAACCGGCATGGACAGAGTTCCAAGATCACATGGAAAGTCAGGTTTACCAACGGCCTCATTCTATATCCCTAATTCTGCATTGAACACTAGGTGGTCAATTTTTATAATCATCAGAATTACGGGTGAATGTTCTGGCCAACGTTTTGAAAATTCTGTATATTTCCTGGATAATATATTTTGAATAACATCTGCCCAAACCATCATCCAAATGCTCTGTCATAAATCACTGCGCATTCTAATGGCCGACACTTTACACCCCCCCCCCCCTGCCCATCCCCCTCGAAAAAAAAACAAAAAAAAAATTTAAAAAAAAACCCAGAAATATTAGGGATATAAAAAATGAATATTGGGGAAAAAACTGAAAAGCGAGTCACGCAATCTGTTGCCACAACTCGAATTTTTAACGACATCTACTGACATTTTGATCAAAGAGGGGCGCACTTTATATCGAAAGTATTATTATTAGAACGAATATATTGCCAGAAGATTATCATAACTAATTTTCCCCTGAAGTAATATTTGTGAAATACTCCGTCAATACGAAAATGAGGCATTAAATCGACGTTCAATTTGGATCCATTATTTTTCAGTCGTAGGAAACCGACTATGGAAGAAGGTTACATTTATGATGATTATTATCACATTTCGCACGACAAAATAGAAGGGTCAACTGTGGGAATTTAACACTGTTACTCGGGTAAAAGTATCCGAATAAATAACGAAAACTCTACGCTCGCCTTCTGCCATTTGTACGCAAGCTAAAACAGAACCGGAAATGAATATTTTCGTTCATACTTGGTGTGATTTTTTTCTCTTTTGTTTTTATTCTACAGCAGGTTGCAAATATAAATATCACACTTCGGTCAAATTGTCAGCTGAGAAGAAAATAATTAGGAACAGTGCTATTCACAAAAATCGTCATTCAGTTATTAATGTTTCATTTTGTGTCTCAAAGACAAAGCTTATGACTCCCTCATTGACACGAGCTCCGGGAGGGGTCATAAGCTATGTGTTTGATGCAAAAATGAAAAAAAAACAATATAGTTATTCAAGGATTTTGCTGGCATGTGTCGTCTTCCTTTCGTGTTAGGTGAAGGCCTAAGTTTAGTAATCCTGCAAATGACGCCTCTGATTGGGGTCTTCTCGCTCAGTCGGGTGCTATTGTTCAAGGAATAAGTGGGATAACCCCTAACATCAAACATTTACCAATTAACGTCTGTTTCCGATTGCTGAGAGGTTTCGCAGTTTACTGATCTGTCGGATAGATAAGAAATTAACTCTGTTCAAGTGATTACTTTTAATTAATCTCTCTCTGTGTGTGTATGTGTAAGAAATATGTTACATAAAATTAAATTCCTGTTACAGAGCCCAAGTACTACCTGTTACATTCAAATGTATTAAAATTATGTTGAATGTGACACAAAGTCCAAATAGTCTAACAGTCCTATATTACCTTCCCTGAATAGTCTTTTAAAATGTTCAATGAAATTGTCTATTTTTCTGTATTTTTTTTCTCCCGGGGAAACTCTTCCTCCTCCACTGATCTGCAGTTTAGTTGCTTCATGAAAAGACTGTTCAGATTTAATAAAGTCGATCATTTTAAATATATTTGGATGAGAACCTGCAAAGAACAAACTTTAACTTGAGGTGCCATTCTTCAATATGGTATGTTATCCGCGGCCCTACGGTTTTATGATGGTTCCGTGTATGTAAACCGCAGTTTCCATCGAACCAATTCTCGGTTACATAGTCATTAAACTTCTTAATTTCTGGACTCATTGGTGCTTCTTCTAATATGTGTCACCAAGCATCACTCACCATTGATACATGCTCAAGCGGAAGAGCTATGACTCTCCTGATCAATAAAGTTACATCCTCATTGACCTTGTATTGCACTTGCAAACGCACAGCATTCTATGCAGCAGTCTCAAAGTATGTGAATACAGTCGCGGGGCCCAAACGAATATTCAGTCCACTGCATTTATCCGACACTAAATGAAAAAAAAACGTTCGTAAGTTGTCTGTTTCTGATCATGGAGAAATCCATAAACAAGGGGACACATTTTGCCTGCCACAAAAGCATGAATAGTATAAAGCTGATGAAACGGTGTGGGTCATTTGTGAACATCCCATTACAGAACAGAGAATCCGCTTCAGAGAATGTTACCGTTTGATGTCTTAGTGGAACTATTGGTAAGTCAATTTCAGAGCACTGGCGTGGCAAACATGGTCTGGGTTTTGTTTTCGAACGGTAACGTGCCGCCTTAGCGATGCAAAAGGTTGATATTTTTTTCGATACATTCGGGTGTGTTTCATCTCTACGCTGACCTGAAAAAATATAAATGACAATAATTAATAATAATAATAATAATAATAATAATACATCTATAATACACCCCCACTCCACCAGCCCCCTCATATTCATCATCAGACCTCACATACAAAGAACGTTTAGCCTCCCTACCTTCATCCCCACTCGTATTTCTCTGTCCTGTTGAGCAGCCTCTCATCCTTGTGTCAGTTAATACCACGATAACCGTCCGACTCGGTATGACCCTAGCTGTGGAAAGTGTCGTTAAACAAACAACATTTATAATATCATTTCTTGATGTAAGTTTTTGAATCTTTATCCTCTAATAGAGTACTTACTTGATATTTCTTCTAGATAAATCGAAGTTATAGACCTAGAATCATGTTGGAACTTTTTCTTCAATTCTTCCAAAACACAGATCGATTGGGTCTTTATTAATCTGATCAATGATATGTTTATGTTACAGAATGGAAATCAGAGTTTAAAGTTGAGCCGTTGGTGTAGTGAACGTCAACACTAAAATAACATTTGCCAGCAACGCCAGTGACGGGTGAGATGGGATTGTTAATTAGTCTGAACAGACTACAGTCATTTGTCGCACATTAATACTCTACTCCTTGTCAGATGAGAATACCCCCTCTGATTGTAGTCCTTTACGTGGAACCCATGATGTCCTTTAAATGTGACCGATTAAAATATTTTAAAACACCTTTTCTAACATTATAACATAAAGCTGCATTTGTGTGATCAACGTCGGTGTAAATTCTATTTAGTCCCATTCATTCATTACCGAGGCGAAATATTATATCTCGTGCCACAGAAATGAGACTATCACCCAGGATGTGGCAGTAATAAATAATTACCTTTGTTTTTTAGATTAGACATTGTTTATTAGAACATCAAAGAGTCTTCTTACAGTACCATATGAAGAATATTTTAATACGCCACCAAACCATCTGCAGTCGCGACAAACTTTGTTGGGGTTGATTTGCTGACGAAACAACGTATCCCTACAATTTAATTATTAGGGTGGAACCACACGAATTATGACATTCGACAGTCTGTGTGTTTATGTCTCTGTACTGTTGCCGGAAGGACGTCACTGTTAAATGGTTACATGTATATATTTTGCGAGTAAATGTTTCGTACATTCAAACACGAAGATATATCCAAATATATGTAGAATATTTTAATATGGACAAATAATGATACAGCTGAAGCGGGAGATCAGCCTGCTTCTGTAGCTCGACGTCCCTAATGTTTCAAGATCAGCGCTTATCACTTTCTCTCCACAATCCAGACAGCAAATGCAATTGCCTCATAGAACACAGTCAAGTGGAAGCCACCACGAACTCAGCGCAAAATATATAGACTGTTTAATCTTCATCCTGCTGAGCCTTTATATAATAGACGCCCTTATCGCACCAAGTCTTATAGAAAATGGATGTGTTACAGATTATATATTTTTATTATACAAAATCGGTTCTAAAAATAGGTTTACGGAGGGGGTATCATGACTCCTTCCAGTAATGACCAGGCTTTCAACACGCTTGCCCAGAACTGATTGGTGTGTTTTGAAATTTCTAACAATTCTTCGCGATGCAAGCACCACATCTTGCAACTGTCAAATTTTTCATGGGGCAAAAAATCATTACATCTGCTAGTTGGTTTTATCCACGTTAGTTTTATTGCATTACTTAGTGTTCTGATGTGGGAAAATTTTAGCCCTCCCCTTTCTTTGAAATTCATAGTCGTAGTACATTTGATTTGATTTTATCAATTGTTGTGGATCATAGAAAGTTAAATATTATATTTTGGAGCTTATCGGGGTCGGGTAATGCAATCAAGCAGTGTATTAATATTGGAACTGCTAGGCTTTTGACAGCTACAGTCTTCCCCATCAAGGTCAGATTTCGGAAAGACCAATCTTTTAATAATTTACTAATGGTATCTATTTTGTTTTCGAAATTTTGGAGCACACAATCTCGAGCGGAGAGGTTAAATTTAATACCAAGGATTATGAAGCTACTGCCATGGTTGCAAAGGACGAGCTGGGTTGTCTGACATTCTTCGTTGCACCCTTTCTTTGAGCCAATCCAGATAACCTGTGTTTTCTCAAAGTTTGCACGGAGACCTGATAATTGCGAAAATGCCTGAACAGCATCTAGACCAGAATTTAGCGAATGACCGTCGTCACTTAGAAAGAGAGTTGAGTCATCGGCGTATTAACTAATTGGATATTCGGAGTCATTTATTCTGATTCCGTTGTTGGTTGGGTTGTTTTTCAATTTTGCACTCAGAATTTCTGCCCAAAGAATGAAGAGGTAGGACGATAAAGAATGCCCTGTCTCACTCCACGTTGCACAAAAAGGTTCAGTGAAGTGGACATTATTAAGGACGCAGCTGTGAATGCTTTTGTAAAATGTATCAAACCAATTTATTACAGATGGACCAAATTTGAAAATTCGAAGAGTTTTTTAAATAAAAGACCACTCAAGGGAATCTAATGCTTTTTCAAAATTAAGCAGAGTTAATATTCCTGAGATTTCTAGCTTTTCGCATTTTTCAATCAAGTCTAAGGTCAATCAAGTCTAAGGTCAGTCGAGTAGCTCCTCCGATATATCCCCCTTTCATGAATCCTAACTGCGTTTCTGGTATAAGTTTTGGGAGAACTGTTTTTATTCTATTTGCTATGATCGAGGATCCTATTTTGACATCAACATTTATTAGGCACATCGGCAGACAATTTTGTACGAAGATTTTTTTTTTCTGTTTCGGAATACATGTAATAATACTTTGTCTTTGGGTGACAGACAATTCTTGGATTCGTATCCATTGTTCGATGATCTGACTAAGTACTGCCCGAAGTCTTTCCAAACGGAATTATCAAATTCAACCGTGAAGCCGTCAGAAGCAGGACTTTTGCTATTTTTCATTGTTTTCAGTGCGTGAAGACATTCATGACATGTTAATGATTCCTCAGGTGATTGTTTTTCATCGTCTTTTAAACAATTGAAAAATGGATTATGTCATCAAAAAAGGTATCCTCTTTGTCGTCATTGGGGTCAACAACGGATAACTTTGAAGCATACATATTTCGTTAAAAAGTTTTTGTAGATCGATTATCTCTTTTAGGTCTGTTGTTTCAGTCCCATCGTCCTTGACAATTTTTGACATGAGTCTTTCAGTATAGTATCTCTTTTGTAAGTTGCAACGATATTCAGTGGTCTTTTTTCATCTTCCGCTTTCCACTTGGCTTTTGTTCTTAAAATGATTCCCTTTATTTTTCGGTCTTTAATTGCTTTCAGTTCTGTGTTCAGGGACTCTATTTTACCTTTAAGTGATAAATCCCCCGGTCAAGTTTGGAGTTTAGAAAATTAATTTTTTTCTCAATTTCGGATTCATTTATAGCCCAAGAACATTAGGTTTCACTAGGGAAAAAAATCGGAGAAAGCTGATTTTTTCAGGGAATGTCGAGTACATGTCACTGAGCGATTAGACAAAAGTCCCCTAAAATCCCAGTTGAGCTTTTTTTTCTACAGCCTTTTTTCGAAAACGCGTTTGAAAAAAATCAAAAAAAATCGCACGAACTTTGTAACCTCGAATTGATCCAACTGTATTTTTTGTTTACGCGTATTTCGAGCTACATAATGTCTAATATACATTTACCTAGAGGAAAATGTGCATTCTGTGACAATTTCTGCGAAAAATTATTGAAAATTCACAAAAAAGTATCGGATTTACGCAAAAAATGACGATTTTCCTAACGGATTTGCCCAAAGGGTCGTAGTACAGAACGGGATGTTAGTTGGACAGACGATAAAAAATCCACCACCATTTGAAGACTTTTATCATTGCTTACAAAATAGACATTATGGAAGACCCCCCTCTGTTTCTGGCCGAGTTCCCCTTTTGGCATAAAATTCGTCAGCATGAGAACTCAACTATTTTCGGGCTTGGGACCGAACAGACACGTCTGTTTCTGGCAGCATTAGATCAATAAATAATATTTACAGAATGTACAAAAATCAATAAATAATATTTACAGAATGTACAAATCAATCAACATGGATTAAGTTACATTGACTATTATCAACGCTATATACAGAAATGACATGACCTATATACATATTATTCATCGAACTCAGAAATTTCCGACAGGACAGTGTTTCTGTGGTTGTTACAAGAATCCGAACTGCAATTACACAAACCTGAGCAAGAGAGTCCTGCCTTCTTACACCCACACCTTTTTGTACAAGCACTCTTGCAACCACAACTGATCAGATTCAGTAGGTTATCGGGGGCACATGGCTTTGTGGCTGCAGTCGGTACAAGAAGTCCATTGTCTAGCGACCACCCCCAATCCGTCGGAGGAAGCGAAGTGCCCAGCCATTGTTGGACCTGGAGATAACATCTGTAGACATGTTGTTGTGCAGCATCGCTGCTTGGTGGGAGTGAGGCTAGGTCAATGGGTTTATTCAGTTTAGATTTTGCTACATAACGCTTGTAAGTGACATATCTATATTGGTCGAGAGAGGAAACAGTTTTACTCCCGTATAAGATCAGGAGAAGTTGTTCCCCGGCAGCGGCTACTGCACTTGGTGTACTGTCATCCGCCAAAATTGTGTTGACATACTGTTGTGAGTCGCTAGTAACATCGGAGACAATTGTACTGAATACTTTCTTCTTACCAACTCGAAAGAGTGCAGAAGTAGTGTCGCAACCACTTATAGAATGTGCTACAAGGAGGTTGCTTCTATGGTCACCCATTTTGGTTGCTATTTCACTAACTGAAACTAGTAAGTTTGGGGTAATGGAATACATCATGTGAATATTACATCCCGGTTGAACTCGAGAGGTAAGAATGACTAACAAGTCTGTGTCTGTTCCCACAACGACAACATTGTTGTCATCTTGAGCGATGTCAAGTGCAGTTTCGGCTATCAGTACATCAGCATCAGCCTCGGCCTGCTTGGACTGAATATTGATAGCAGAAAGCTCCTGCATTAGAAGATCGATCAGTTGGGTTTTGTTCTTGGCATTTGCAAGGAAATCGGATTGGGGTGTGGTGGCTGGTAACTCGGGTGAGATATTGATATCAATGGAATACCTGTCTTTAGATCTACGGGCTTGTTCCATGCCCTTTGTCGACATTGTACAAGCATACCCATCAAAAACAACCACGACGTTCGCCCCAAAATGTCTCACTAGATAATTGGAATATGATGTACATATGTCCTTATATGACGACTGTTTAGGCCATACAACTGCCCTCAATAAAAATCCACCATCTACAACAAACAGAGAATGTTCTGGGATTTTAGTTTGCTCGGAACCGTATGTTTTGAGGATCTTACCGAGCGTGCTTTTCTGTGTCTTCCTCATTCCAGCAGAAGCAAACAATGCTGGTGGTTTCGGGGCGGGTTCATATTTGAGATACTCTTCCATCTCTGCTTGTGACTGAATAACACATGTGATGCGGTTGAACAGAATTGTGGAGTCAATCACTACCTTACTTCCACGGACTTTGATGCTATTTGCCATCGATGCGAAAGACGTCACAGTGTCAACACGTCGTAGTTTGATGCTGTTGAACGTTTTGCTTACAACATTTGATACGCAACATTCACCAATTTTGCGAACTTGGTCACAGTTCACAGTTTCGTCGGCCACAAGCCCTGTCGCTATAGAGACTAATTGTAGTGGATCTCTATTCTGAAAGGGGGAATGCACTCTGAGCCAGTTCAATAATTTGGTGATATCATTGGCATCAGTCAATTGTGAACTTTGACGGAGATCCCGATGTTGTTCGCCATGACCAGTGTGAACATGAACAAAATTTTCGAGAGCATTACATATCGGAAGGCAAAGAGGTAGTCCATGTACCCATTTCGCAACAGTGCTATCGGTTATTCCCCTGCCATGTGTGAGACCACCAGGGAGCTTGAACATTCTCATTAAACACTGCTCTATGGTCTGATCAGAATATATCCCGTCCCAGAATTTATCTGAGCGCCTTATGGTAAAGTAACCTTTCTCAGTGAACAACTTCAAATCATCCTGTTGCATTATTTCTGTTAGCTCATTCATCTGCTGCAAATAGAGATGAGAACTTTTTGCGTATGCAAAATGACCACCTGCGTGAAATACTGGAATCATATTGCGAACACAATATGTGTGGAGTTCCCAGTCGCCTGTGCGCTCTGCTCTCAAGAACAACTGGAGAAGACCTATTTGCTCGTAGTATTGTACCCAAAGCTTTCCTGCGCGTGCTACGGACGCATTCTGGAGCAGTTCTTGTAATTTTGACAGTAGATGGTTGACACTTTCTTGATTGACACCGTCAGCTGTTGTACAGTCACCTCTGGCAAGTCCACAGAATATTTCATTGACTTCTGTGCAATCTATGTTATCTAGTGTTCGGCTTTCTTCAAACACAAGTTTTGTAATGGCAATTTGTGTTAGCAAATGGGCACGAACTGCTCTTGAATATGCATGACTACTGATCAAATGATGGATTGACCCACCAGCATAAACAGTCCCCCAAAGTTCATCCAAGCCGCTACCAGCCATGATCGAACCAATTGCCCCTAAATATGACATAATCATATGGAAGCCGCCGAGTCTAACGAAAACTTTTGTCAACTTATCTGACGAAGACACAATCTCCACTGCTTTGATATAAAGTGGTTGATCAAACGTCACTGGACAAATGTTCAGTCCCTGTATAATACGGTATTTGAATGAGAAAAGTCGATGCCGTTTGAATTTGAGTTTAGGGGGTATGGTTAATATTTCACACGTTTCACCAGTTCATTATGGAATAAATGACTATTGTTATATATCATTATAAAGCCACTGCTTTTCTGCAATTTTTGATATATAATTTAATAGTCGTAGATTTGATTTAATGGACGTTGTGTACCGTTGTGTGTATGAAAACAATAATTTTTTTTTCGTAATTTTGTACATTTTCGTGAATATTTCACCATTGAGTGTGAGGATTGGTACAAAGTTGGCATTTTCTGTTGGGGATATGTATTCCCAATATAATTCAGCACGATATTTATGATTCTCACCCTACTAAGGCGAATAAGAATGAGAAATATGGAGCTGGGTCGAATTTCTTTAAAAATTTTTTTTTTCATCAAAAAAACGCTATAACTAAAAAAGCTCAACTCGGATTCGCGGGGACTTTTCACACTTTATCCGCAATGTGTGTCCCGGAAACATATAAAAAAATCAGCTTTCTCCGATTTTTTTCCTTACTTTCTCATTTTTATGTCTAATGTGCCTGGACTATTATATCTCTTTGACGTTTCAGATATGAAGAGTAACATATTGTTTTCAGATATGAAGAGTAATCATAAGTTTCAGCTTGACGTTTAGAATACTGATCCACCGTTTCAGATATCGTTGCTGTTATTGCTTTCACAAAGTTCATATCATTCAAAAGACTATTATTAAATTTCCAAACGCCTTGACCCCTCTCTTGTTTTACAAAAGATAAGTGGGATAGCACTGTGATCGGATCTGTAGCTCATATGAATATCCGATTTTTCGAGGAACATTTGGAGGTCTGCGTACTGTAAAAATAATCCAACCTAGCCATTTTATTACCAGCCCCTCTCCATGTGTATTTTTTGTAAGTGGGTTCTCCAATCTACGAACGTCGTGCAGATCGAATGTGTCCAAACAGTATGCAACGATTTCGTTTCATTTTGGACTATTTTTGTGCTTGTAGTTAAAGGTATCCATTTTTATAATTATGTAGTGTCAAGGATTTGTTTCTGTATTTTATAACTTAAAAAATTCTTGAACAAAATAGCAGTGCCTCTACTCGAACTTGAGTACGACCAAAAACTGCATCGAAACCCATTCGTTTCACCAACTTTGTTCAGTAAAAGGAGTGGAGTGTGCATCATAGCTTTCCCTTCATTTTAGGAAACGTTCGACTTTTAACTATGTCTGAGGCTAAGCCTCGACAATGTAACCCTTTACCCAACGAATCGCCCGCATCCGCCCGCGTAATATGCAAATTCAGCATATGAAAAAATATTCTTTTTCAAAAAAATTTAACAAAACCATATCATATGACCCCTCGATGGAACGAGCTCGTTCCAACGAGGGGTCACATGATATGGTTTGAAAATATGATATCTAAAATAATAAATTTTGATACGTCCGAGTTGGGTAAAGGATTAAGCTTCCTATTTTAATGTTACTCGCCATTTTATTTTATAACTTGGCATTCACATGAAGAACAGTGTTGTTGGTTGGAAAAGTGATGATGCACATAGATTCAAAATACGTAGATTACCTGCTGGATTTGTGCTTGTTTGCATGTAATTTTCTTTTCAAATAAGAGATGTAATTTTATATCTGTATTTTGGTCACACGCTCTCATCAACACACTCATTCTCTCAAACACACACTTTCGCTTTTGACATTCATTCATTTTTTTCCCCGTTTCCTATTCCCCGGAAGCATAACAGAGTGCCAGCGAAAACCAATTCATTGTATTACTCAAGTGAATTGAGGGATTTTTGCTGTTTATTGCGCTGCTACAGATCACAGATATAAGAACGCACAACCTTGACAGTTTATATCCGACTCAAAAGTTGTTACGTCCAATCGATCTCCATCTCACCTCCGCCTCATCCCTTATAAAAGGGGGGTGGAGGGGGGGGGGGGGGGGGCGTACAGTAAGGTAACATTAACATAAAAATTGTACATTGCTAGTTACAAAGAACATGGCTGAACTATATCCATTTACCTCCACAGGGTTTATTTTTAAAATTTGGAGTCGTGTTCGGGTTGAGGGGGATGTGTAGCAAATCCCTCGAAAAGACATTCACATGCCATTTCCCAGATCGAAAGCCGAGGGCACCTACAAGTCGCAGCAATCGAGACTCCCACTCCGAGAATATAGTACCAGCTCGCCAGGCGTTCCACAAGCGGAATGCGGTCCACTATTTGAATTGTTTGATTATTTATAGAAACAGAACAGTACCTTGTTCGCGTTATCCCTTCAAAACCGGTTATTACGGACGCCACTAAAGCTGTATATTTCCAGTCTGGTTGATCAAATATCATGATTTATGGTAATGAAGACGTAAGATAAATTTAAGAATGTAGTTGATGTGTTCTTATTTGCCTTCCCTATCCCTATACTTTTAAGACGTTGCATAATCGGGCATATGGTAGAGTGACCCTTTCTGCATCCATATTGATGTTGATCCCAGATATCAACGGTGTTTAAATTTGATGCCACTAGAAGTTCACTCAATAACATACCCAAAATACGTTTTGGAGAACTTTGTTCTTAGAGGTTTGAAATTGGTTGGTATTTCTTTCATATTAGCCAGGTCATTGAAGATTCTGCCCTGGAACAAATTGGTAACAAATTGACTTTGATCTCATCCCAATCGGAAATAATCGTAGGAAAACATATGCAGAACCTACGGAATTCCACTTTGGCGATTGTTTTCAAAATACAAATTGACGTCCGGTATGGCCGAAATTTCAACGACTTTTGCACTAGTCCATTTTGTTGCTCTCGTTTGTCATTGGAACACATGCTTCCTTACGCAGTGATTAAAATTTGTGTTTTTGAGGTTTCAGTAATTCATCTGGTACCAAAGGTTACCACCTAAATCTAGGATGGGTGTTAACCAGTGACTTGAACTAGAATAAATAGGATTTTTTCCTGTCATAAAACATAATGAAAGATGAAATCCCACAAAATGCTGTTATTTCATAGAGTGGTTTCGCGGGAATGTTTGCTGTTTCTTTCCTCGAAACCCACGATTAATTCTCAGGCTTTGAAAATAACCTCCAACGTTAGGTGTATGGGTACGTCGTTACTCCCATCACTTAATCACATGTATGTTGTCACGGGAAGTGTTTTACCCACTCCCTTGCTGTTTCCATAATCTTTAATAGAAGCCACTTGCTCGTAATAGAAAAAATAACACAACTATTTCCATATCTGTCCCTGATGCATGAGGCATATGCACCAGCGACGTCTCAGTGTGTCACTATTTATGTTACGTCAATCTGTGATGGAGAGCTTCTCAATCATGGACATGTTTCTCCTCATTTGGGGCTTAGTTAATTAACAGGCTCTGTAAGAGGATCTAATGCGTCACAAGAAATGTTGAATTACACCAACCCCGTTTCAATAAGATAAAAATAAAAAAAAGATTTAGAAAAAATTATAAAAAACGATTAGTTACTGCTTTGTTTTTCACTGATATTGAAAATGGGGAGTGTGAATCTGGTGTTGCCTACCAGTTGGCAGTCATCATCTGACTGCTTGGTTCTAGGCTTCCTATTCACATTTCTGTAGCCTATGCACATGTTTATGCACACTCCTGTAGTCTTTTTATATCCTAAATACCGATAACCATGTAAGGTAATTTTTATGGTTTTTCACAGAAATTGAAGTGTGAATCTAGTGTTGCCTACCACCCAGCAGTCATCAACTAACTGCTTGGTGCTAGGCTGCCCCATAGTCACACTTCAGTAGCCTGTGTCCTTGTTTATCTACACTCCTGTAGTCTTTTTAAATCTAAATACCGATAACCAGTAACAATAGAAACAACTAACACATGAACTTGAAATAATCCCAAAGTCTATCACCCACATCTATGACTATGTTTCTATACTGAGCCCACAGTAAGCAGTAGTTTTGAAGTAAGCCCCGATCAAGTATCCTAAATAGCCACGCCCTGAGCTATCAGTGTTTGTGGAGAACTGTTAGTTTAATTGTATTATTTGTGTACATGTATAATGAACAGTCAAATTGCATTATCCAGGAATGTGAATCTGTTACTGTCAACCATTACTGACTATCGGTAACAAACAGTGTTATAAACAATCCGCAAACGCTGCAGCAGCCAAGTTGCCAAGTGATGATTCAATGTTTTAATAACAATTATCAATCTCTTCACTGAAATTGAAAATATGGAGTGTGGATCTGGTGCTGCCTACCACCTAGCTGCCATCATCTGAATGCTTGATGCTAGGCTGCCTCATATTCACGCACCAGTGGTTCACGCACATGTTTATGCACACTTCTGTAGTCTCTTTATATTATACATACCGATAATCAGAAACAACTGAAACAAATACCACTTGAACTTGAAATATTCTCGAAGTTTATGAGTCACATCTGTTTCTATACCGAGTCTGCACCGAGTCTAGTCAACAGTATTTTGAAGTGCATGTAAGCCCCTATTAATAAATTTAAATAGCCAGGCCCTGAGCTATCAGGGTATGGGGAGAACTGTTAGTTAAATTGTATTATACTTGTACATGTAGAATAAATAACCCAATCGCATTATGGAGGAATGTGAATCTGTTACTGTCACCTAGTGCTGACTATCAGTAATAAACAGTGCTATAAACAATTTCAAAAAGCTACTAGCTCCAACTTTGTTTCCTCCGAGTCTAGGCTAAAATGTTATGAACTAAGCCGCCTACCTATCCCCCTAGGAATTTTCAAGGTAATGTCTATGGCTTTTGAGTGAAATTGAAAATAGGGAGTGTGAATCTGGTGTGGCTTACCATCCAACAGCCATCATCTGACTGTTTGGTGCTGGGCTGCCCCATATTCACACTTCAGTAGTTTATGTACATGTTAAACGGTTATCACAGCCTAATTAAAAACACAAGGCCCAGTGGAGACGATGGACGCGGTGGTGTTAAAATCTATGTCAAGGAGGATATAGCCTTCAAAATACGTCATGACCTTTCTATTTCATTCCGCACGTCTTTGAATCCATTTTAATTGAAATTCAATTTATTTCATGTATTAAAACAGTGGGGGTAATATATAGGCCCAACACTAAACCGAAAGCAGATATAGATCTCCTCCTGTCCAAATTAATTGAGTTAGTAGCTAAACTAAATAATGAAAATAAAAAAGCTTATATTATGGGTGATTTTAACATTGACTTTTTGAAAGCTGGAACTCACAGTAATACCGCCAGTTATATTGATATGATGGTGAGACATGGCTTTCTTCCTCACATCACAAAACCAACTCGGCTACCTTAAGTGATCACATCTTTTCAAATAACTTATGTACATCCCTATCGGGTATCATTATTACAGATGTATCGGATCACTTTGCCACTTTTTATGCAGAAACTCACCTAAAATCTAAAGATATCCCAACGGAGTGCAAGATAAATAAAGAGAGAGTAGCAGCCTTTAAAACACTCTTATCCCAAACTTACTTTTCACCAGTTTTTGAGGCTAATTGCCCTAATTTAGCGTATGATATATTCTCTAACATATTTTCATCAGCTTTTGAAAAACATTCCCATTGAGACGTACATGTACGCCAATAAGCAAAAGACTTATAAAACAAAATCCGTGGATGTCTAAAGGGCTCCTCACTTCACGTAATAAATCAAAATTTTACAATAAAAAACGAAAGGCGCCAACAAAACAGAATATTAAAAACTACAAAACCTACTGTAGGATATTCAACAAGATTAAAAAAACAAAGAAAAGCAATGTACTACAAAGAAATACTCACGGAAACACAAAAACAGTTTACGAGAAACGTGGCAAATTTTGAATGAAGCCATACGCAGGACCAAACGCGTTTCCTCTTTGCCATCATTCATTATAAAGGAGAAGATAAGGAAATAAATAATCTCAATGAAATTGCCCAGGAATTCAATAATTACTTTTCAAATATAGGAAAAATTACGAGTGAGCAAATAATCAACCCCCCAAAACATTTTCTAGATTACATGGATAATAATTATGCACATAACTTTTTTTATAACCCCAACAACACCGATAGAAGTTAGAAATGTTATAAATTAAATGAAATCAAAACATAGTCAGGATTCTGAAGGTATGGCCACATGCCTTCTTAAACATACATTTGATAAGATCGTGGAACCTCTGACTCACATAATTAACAATTCATTTTCCCATGGGATGGTCCCGAACAAAATGAAGCTAGGTAAAGTAATCCCTATTTTCAATGCAGGCGATGAACATAAATTCAATAATTACAGACCCATTAGCATCTTGCCAGCCTTCTCCAAAGTGTTAGAAAAACTTGTGTCCAATAGAATAACAAAATACTTAGATTCATTCAACATTCTCTACCACCATCAATACGAATTCAGAAAGTTTCACTCAACTATACATCCTGTGATGCAACTTCTTAAGCACATGGGACCGGAAAACAATAAAGATTCTAAAATGATACCTTAGCAGCATTTCTAGATCTCTCTGAGGCTTTTGACACTATAAAGCACAACATTTTGTTGTGTAAAGTGGAAAAATGTGGATTCAGAGGTATAAGTAATAACTGGTTTAGGAGCTACCTATCCAACAGGTACCAATACGTCCAATATGGCGACAAAAATTCTGATTTAGCTGAAATAACGTGTGGTATTCCACAAGGATCAATACTTAGTCCGATACTATTTCTATTGTATATTAATGATATCAGTACCGCAACATCGTTTAATTTTCTTTCATTTGCGGACGATACCTTTGCGTATGAATCGTCATCGAACGTTGAGCTTCTTGCGGCACGAACCAATGATGAACTCAACAAAGTGTCTGAGTGGTGCGCGTCCAACCAGTTAGTACTAAATGCAACTAAAACAAAATATATGTTGATAAACCCAACACCTAATAATAGGAATACCAGTATTCCTGAAATTTCAATAAACAACCAAAAAATTGAAAGAGTAGGTCTCCATGAGGAAGAACAAACCTTGAAAATTCTGGGTATACACCTCGACGAAAATCTATCTTACCAAGCCTACGTATCTAAAGTCAGCTCCAAAATAAGATGGGCACCCTACGCACTAAACAAAGTAAAAAAAGATATTACCACATGAAGCTCTAAAAATTTTATATTACGCTTTAGTCCATTGCCATCTGGTATATGGTATCCATATTTGGGGCACTACAAGAGCAGTAAAGAAACTTTTCAAAATACAGAAACGTCCACTCCGAATTATAAATAATAAAAAATATAATTCGCACACAGACCCTCGTTTCTTAAAAGGCGAGATTTTAAATGTGAACGAAATGTTTGTATACCAGACCTGCCTTTTTATATTTGGCTATGAACAAGACAAACTCCCCCAGTCCCTGAATAATTACTTCAGCATTGTACACAACCTATTATATATGAACACCCGACAAACGGGGCAATTACGGGTACACAAAACACGGACAGGGTCGTTGGATAAGTTACCCATGTTTACGTACTCGAGGTCATGGAATGATCTTGGCGACGAATTTCATAACTTGAGTAACCGCAATGAATTTAAAAGAAAACTAAGACTTAAATTTTTGTCGTCATATGCCGATAATGTCCAATGTAACAATCCATATTGCCCCGACTGTAACGCGTAGTTACTTCCAACACAGACGTCATTATTATCATTCCTAGGGCCATCTAGACTCTCCTCAAAATGTCGCCTCCTTCACCAGGTTAATTATTATCCACATCTTCTTCATAGTTGAAACAATATTTTATCCAAGAAAGAGTAGTATGGTTAATGGACATCTTCCTCTTAGTTTGAAGTACCTCTGAGTATCTCGTCCCATTGTTTTTCATTGTTTTTCATAGTGACAAACCGGGTATGCAGAATACGGACTTAAATTAGTAGGATACTTATCTACAATGGGGGTCAGGGGTCAAAGCATAGTGAAAAGTGTCTAGTCTCGAGTTAATCTGCTGAAGATAACATACTCATCACAAGAGGGTGACAGGCAGACAGCCAATCTGGCTATGTCATCTCCCTAAGGTATGTTCATTTGCACTATGTATTGTAACAACAATTTTGTAATCTACTCTGTTATAGATGCACATTTATACCGCAAAATAAAAGAATCTGAATCTGAATCTGAATCCGAATCTGTTTATGTACAGTCCTGTAGTCTTCTTTTATTCTAAATACCGATAACCAGCAACAACAGAAATAAATAGCACTTGAACTTGAAATAATCTTCAGTCTACACCGAGTCTAGTCAACAGTATTTTGAAGTACATGTAAGCCCCTATTAATAAATTTAAATAGCCACGCCCTGAGCTATCAGGGTTTGAGGAGAACTGTTAGTTAAATTGTATTATACTTGTACATGTAGAATAAATAGCCCAATCGCATTATAGAGGAATGTGAATCTGTTACTGTCAACTAGTGCTGACTATCAGTAATAAACAGTGTTATAAACAATTCCAAAAAGCTACTAGCTCCAACTAGGAAATTTCAAGGTAATTCCTATGGTTTTTCACTGAAATTGAAAATAGGGAGTGTGAATTTGGTGTTGCCTACCACCCAGCAGCCATCATCTGACTGCTGGCTGCTAGGCTGCCTCATATTCACACTTCAGTAGTTTATGTACACCCGGTAGTCTTCTTTATTCTAAATACCGATAGCCAGTAACAACAGAAAAAAATAACACTTAAACTTGAAATAACCTTAAAGCCTATCAGTCACATCTATGTTTCTATAGTGAGTCTACACTGAGTCTGGTCAGCAGTATCTTGAAGTAAGCCCTATTAAGAATCTCAAATAGCCACGCCCTGAGCTATCAGTGGTTCGGGAGAACTGTTAGTTTAATTGTATTGTACATATACATGTAGAATGAATAGCCCAGTTGCATTATACAGGGATGTGAATCTGTTACTGTTAATTATTATTGACAATCGGTAATAAACAGTGTTATAAATAATCCCAAAAGCCACTAGCTCCAACTATGTTTCCCCAGTGGCCGTCCATGCTTAAGTATTATGAATTAAGCCCCCTACCCCGCCCTACATAGGGCTTTTCAGCAGCCACGTCTGAATCTGCCAATGGATAGGTAGAATGGTTGGTTTGGTTGCATTGTGCGGGGGTGTGAGTTTTGTGTGGCTTGTCACCAACTTGTCAAGTGATGGCTGCAGGGTGATAGGTAGTACCGAGTTCACACTCCTTTGTGATGCAATTAAGCTAACCATGTGTTATTGCTACATGTATATTGCATGTACTGATCGTTAACAACAAGTAGAACTTTAATAGATCCTAAACTCATTACTACAGTTATAATTTCGCATTGTGTCTAGTCAGTCGTAGTTTGAATTAAGCCCCAATAGGAACTTTGCAGTCATGCCTGTCGCAGCCAGTAGATAGGTGGAATAGTTGATTTGATTACATTTTGCTAGAGTGTGGGTCTGGTGCATGCGACTGTGGTGTGGCCTATCACCAACTAACCAAATGATGGCTTCGATGTGATAGGTGGCGCTGGACTCGCTCTCCTGTGTGATGCAATCGAACTAGCCACGTGTCATTGCTATATTGTAAGTACCAATCATCAACAACAATCAGAACCTTAATTAATCCTAAACTTATTACTAACAGTTATGCTCCTTCTTTGAATCTAGTCAGAAGTATTATAAATTAAGCCCTTCAGTGGGAATTTTTGCAGCCATGGCTGCAGCAGCCAGTGGATAGGTAGAATAGTTGGTTTGATGGCATTTTACTGGAGTGAGAGTCTGATACTGCCCGTCACCCGCCAGACATTATTTTAGCAGCGTTTAAGCCCCTCCCTCTTCTAGGAAATTTTAGCAGCCATGTCTGAAGCAGCCTGTGGATAGGTTGAACAATTTAACTGCATTACACAGGAGCGTAAATCTTCTGATGCCTGTCACTTGGCAGCCTATAGTTGGCTGATTGCTGCTCGGCTGTCCCTTTGCCTCTTAACGCTTTCGTACATTATATCGTAAATACCGATCATCTTTAACAAACATTACTTTAAATAATCCTAAAATCATTTACCTTATGTCCTTTTTTGTATCTAGTGAGCTGTATCATTTAGTAAGCCCCAGTTTACGAATTACAGAGTCATGCCTGAAACAGCCACTAGATACGTTTATTATTTAGTTTAAATTGCTTCAGAATTTGTTAGCTGCCATTACTGAAGCAGCCAGTGTATAGGTAGAATAGTTAGTAAAATTGCAATATGGCTGTTACTGTCTATCACCCGGCAGCCCAAGGGTTGTACCCGGTTCTTCCTTGATTAAGTTTTTGATGATTATTCTCATAATTATTGTTTGGAGTCCAATAATATTGCGTCCGCAGAAGTGAAAGGTGACCAGTCTGCGGTGGCCGTACTGTAAACGGCAATATACAGGAATGCCCCCTGCCATACGGCAGCCATAATTTGGCTGCTTGGTGGTAAGCCGTCCCAGATTCACACCTTACTTTATACTGTATCCTGATAAGTAGGCTCTTCTCTGAGTCTCGTTTATTTTATATTGTAATTAAAAGATCATTGAACTCACTTTATATTGTATATACATGTATTAAGCACCAGTGACAAACAGCAATTCAAACAATCCTATAATCTATCACTACAGCTATACTCCTCACTGACACTAGTCAGTAGTATTTATTTTGCATCAAGCCCCCTCATTACGATTTTTAGGTAGCCATGTCTGAAGTACATGTCGCCAGTTGATAGGTATAGTAGACATAATTGCATGCACAGGAATGAGGGTCTGGTGCTGTCTACCACTGGATAGTTCTCATTCAACTGCTGGGTGTGAGGCTGTCCCATTTCTGCATAATATTTTATTCTCCAAAAACTGAACACCAGAAAGTAACAAGCAGTACTTTAAATAATCCTATTAGTTATGGATAATATTCTTCTTTGTGTGTAGTCAGCAGTCAGCGGTATTATGAATTAGGACCACTCTAAAGAAATCAGCAGTCTTGTCTGAAGCAGCTAATGGAAAGGTTAAATTGATCGTTTAATTGTATCACACAAGAGTGTTATTGTGGTGCTGCGTAATACCCGGTAGCCATCATTTGGTTGGTTTGTGCTGGGCTGCCGCATATTCATACTTTTGCATGATATATATGACGTACGAACAGGATCATAAATCAGTGAATTAAGCATGATGCTAAAATAAAGAGTATGATACTCA
The DNA here is from genome assembly GCA_031216915.1 of Pictodentalium vernedei. Taxonomy (NCBI): domain Eukaryota; kingdom Metazoa; phylum Mollusca; class Scaphopoda; order Dentaliida; family Dentaliidae; genus Pictodentalium; species Pictodentalium vernedei. The sequence continues at coordinate 585,561,910 of CM062296.1, forward strand.
ATTAATATTGTATGATACCCAAATAATATAGTATTATATTGAATTAATTCAGTATCATACTCAAATAATTGAGTATCATACTTAATTATTTATGCAGCATTTATGAAATCAAACCAAATAATATAGCATCATACCAAATTATTAGAGTATCATACTAAAAAACAATTATGACCCTCCCGTACGTGAACCTGATTTCAGTATCATGCTATTTTATTTATGCTGCATTCATGAAATCGTGCACAATAATATAGTATGATTCTAAATTAATTGAGTATCATACTAAAATAATTAAGTATCATACACAAATAATATAGTATGATTCTAAATTATTTGGGTATCATACTAAAATAATTAAGTATCATACACAAATAATATAGTATGATTCTAAATTAATTGAGTATCATACTAAAATAATTAAGTATTATACACAAATAATATAGTGTGATGCTAAATTAATTGAGTATCATACTGAATTAATTCATAGTAATGAGTGTCAAACACTCGTTTTAATTTTCCTTCTTCCAGTAAAAATTTAGCCTGAAAAAGTTTCCTGAAAATTTCGTGCGGTTTAAATTTTGCAACACTTAGAACACTTGAAATATCAGTCGAAAAATTATATCCCAAAGATTGGGGGTGGGTGCGCTGAACGCAAATTCATCTCCAATCGGTTAGAAATTTTGTCTGGCCCGGGTTGGGAGTGGGGGGGGGGGGGGGGGGGTGTTTAAAAGTTTGAAGATGACAATATTCTTCACGGAGACCCACTAAACACCCTGTAGCCACACCCAGACGAAGATTCAACGATGGTTTATTTATTTATTTATTTATTTATTTATTTATTTATTTATTTATTTATTTATTTATTTATTTATTGGTGTTTAAGGTAAAATATTTCTGCACAATGGCTAATCGTGACCATGACAGTTTTACGGCTGGAAGAGAGTGACCGAGAGAACCACCGATCAACGACAAGTAACTGTCAGCTCTCAAGCAATCAAACTCCACACAAGCAGGATTGGCATTGGTTGAAGACAGATGCACCATCGACGTGCAGTACGCCTTAGTACACACACAACGCCACCGTGCTCCCCTGTGGATAGTGGCGGTGAAATGTTTTGCTCAAGGACACAACGCGGCTGCGGCAGGGCGCAGGTGGGATTCGAATCAAGGATCTCTCGTCTCGCAGACATTCCCCTCTACCTACTGAGCCACCGCGTCCCCTGATACACATGTTAAATTAACAATGCATTTGCTGAAAAACAAAAACCGAGGTGTGCAAACAATTCAACTCAGGAATTCTTTTCGAAATCAAAATTAGTAATTTTGAGTGGATTGGTGGTACTCGTAGAGGTGGAAGCCTGACTCTCGTGCCATCGCAACTACACGCATAACTGCACACACATGCATATACTTCACTATCTTTGACGTACCCATTAACTTACAGATATCTCCTTACACATACATACACATACACCCCCTATCCACACACGCGTTCAACCTCCCCCCCCCCCCCACACACACACATACACACATTCTAACGTAGATTTTCTTAGTTTACAATGCGAAACTGCCTCGAACCGATGTGGTATGGTAATAGTAATTCGGAGGTTACGAAAATTTATTCATTGCAGAGATTGGACTGTTTTATATTTTGTGAGTTGTGTATTAAGTAATAATTGTGTCTTGTGTTCGAAGGGTCGATGAAGCTCTGGTGGTACATTTTCACACAAAACATGTGTGCAATCTTGAAATTTATTTTTTTATTGGGATAACGTCACCTATTGTCGGACAGTTTTACGGGTGTAGGAAGCCGGAGTTCCTGGAGAGAACCACCGAACAACGGCGAGCAACTGTCGAACTCCCGTTGGTGCTAAGTCCGTACAGGCAGGGTTAGCACTGTTTGAAGACAAATGCACCATCGACGTGCAGTGGGCCTTAGCACACAGCGCCGCCGATTCCTCACGGGATTAATTGGCGTGCCCAAGGACACAACGCTGTTACCTCTGGCGGGATCGAATCGTGAACCTGTCGGTTTGAAGTTCATTGCGGTCACCACTGAACCACTGCACTCCCGTCCAAACTTCAATGGAGCTGAAATGTCCACTCCATCCAATGTAATATGAATGTATACAGTAAGATTTCATGATATAGTATAGTGTTATATGATTTTGAACCGAAAATTAGGCTGTACAAAGATGGTAACGGTAATGGTGATAGCTCCCCTTGCGAAACCCGGTAAGCGAAGTAGTGCTTGGTATCTGTGGTTAATCAACAAATGGGGTTTAAGTCGACATAAATAGGTGACGGGAGCAGTATGCAATGTGGTTTGAGGGCCTAGTTGGCAGGACCCCGTTCCAGGACCCCGGAACTGACGTCATGTCACGTGACGTAGTGGCGCCATGTTCTGTTGTCATGGTAACCGCGTGGGCGGCCATGTTGTGACGTCATCCCCATAGTGATACGTGTTGTTAGTGCGCATGCGCAGCGCGTGTTGTTAGTGTGAAACGTGTTTCCGTCGTCCATTTTGTATACTGGAGGCCGCCATCTTGGTTTCTATGGTGGCACGTGGTTGCTATGTTACCCAATTTTTCTGCAATAGGACGGGGTATGTTCGGAGGGTATGTTCGATTAAATCGGAGTATCTTCTGGAACGACTTTCTTGGATAATTACCACAAACAACCCGACAAGTTTTACTATTTCGAATTCTTCCAGAATTCTCTGCTTCTCTCTATATATGCAATAGTTATCGTTTATCTGGCCATGTTCCTTTATTCTAGAGTATACTCCAGTGCCGTAGAAGAGCCTATCTGTTGTAGCAGCTTTGCTTATTGTTACTATATTTAGCTATTTCTGGTCTATTTTTGTTAGATCTGACCCTATTCTAAGTACTCTTGTTGTTTCATTTATCTTGAGCATTTATAACCAATCAGATTGCTTGATTTCCCATAAGCTGAACTTAATCGTATAGAGTTATCACCCCTTATACAACGATGTTGTATCCGATTCTCATCACATCTATATCCAATGGCAATATTCCCGGGCACCCCAAATTTCGGCACCCCTTTTTTGGAAAAACATATGGCACCCCTTTTTGTCATATGTGCTTATGTGAAAAAGCATAATGTGACACAATGTGCCCTAGCACAAAGGCACATGCTTTATGTGCCGATATGTGCTTATGTGAAAAAGCACAATGTTCCCTAGCACAAAGGCACATGCGGGTTTTTGAGGATACCTATGGCCCGGCATTGTATTATTTGAGGATACCCATCGAGGATACCTATCGAGGATACCTTTTATAGGATACTTATCTGAGGATACTATTACCTGTACCACAAGACATACCTATCCCAAATATCCCTTATAAGCCAACGAACAGTTATTGAAAAGTCATTGCTCGAAAGACTCTAATCCCATCGAGCAATGTGGCCCTTGGTACTACTGATCCACCAGGTGCTTCATATTATTGAGCGGTATTCTGGGATGGGGTCAATGCCTGGTAATACAGAACGGCAGCAGAGTATGGTTGGTATATTCCCCTGTAGGTCCCATCCTAACCGTTGATAGTATTAACCTACCAAATGCTTTGTATCATCCTGTTACTGGTAAGGTGGTACGTAATACCAGTAGTTTCTACCCTATTCCGAGTACTTTTGTTGTTTCATTTATCTAGATTACCCAATCACTTCACTTTCTTGACACTAACTAACCAATTAGATTGCTTGATTTCCCATAACCTGTACTTAATCATACAGAGTTATCTCCCTTCTGTAACAAAAACCTATATCAATGGCAATATCCCCTGCACCCCAATTTCGGCACCCCATCTTTTGAAAAACATATGGCCTTCGGCACCCCTTTTTTCTGAAATAAGGATAAGAGTTGTAGTAAATTAGACCTCATTGAGGGATTTTTAATACGACTCTTATCCTCATTTCAGAAAAAGGGGTGCCGAAGGCCATATGTTTTTCAAAAAAGGGGTGCCCAAATTGGGATGCCTTCTAGAGAATCCCTTTTTTGTCAAATGAGGATAAGAGTCGTAGTAAATTAGACTTCATTGGGGATTTTTAATACGACTCTTATCCTGATTTCAGAAAAAAGGGATTCTCCAGAAGGCACCCCAATTTCGGCACCCCTTTTTTGAAAAACATATGGCCTTCGGCACCCCTTTTTCCGAAATGAGGATAAAAGGCTTATAAGGGATATTTGGGATAGGTATGTCTTGTGGTACAGGTAATAGTATCCTCAGATAAGTATCCTATAAACGGTATCCTCGATAGGTATCCTCGATAGGTATCCTCAAATAATGCAATGCCGGGCCATAGGTATCCTCAAATACCCGTGTGCCATTGTGCTAGGACACATTGTGCCTTTTCACATAAGCACATATCGGCACATAAAGCATGTGCCTTTGTGCTAGGGCACATTGTGTCACATTGTGCTTTTTCACATAAGCACATATGACAAAAAAGGGGTGCCGAAGGTCATATGTTTTTCAAAAAAGGGGTGCCGAAATGTGGGGTTCCCGGGGATATTGCCATTGGATATAGATGTGATGAGAATCGGATACAACTTCGTTGTATAAGGGGAGATAACTCTATACGATTAAGTACAGGTTATGGGAAATCAAGCAATCTGATTGGTTATAAATGTTCCAGATAAATGAAACAACAAGAGTACTAAGAATAGGGTCTGAACTAACAAAAATAGACCAGAAATAGCTAAATATAGTAACAATAAGCAAAGCTATGCCAACAGATAGGCTCTTCAACGCTACTGGAGTATACTCTAGAATAAAGGAACATGGCCAGATAAAGGATAACTATTGCATTAGATAGAAGCAGTGAATTCTGGAAGAATTCGAAATAGTAAAACTTGTCGGGTTGTTTGTGGTACTTATCCAGAGAATTCGTTCCAGAAAATACTCCGATTCAATCGAACATACCCTCCGAACATACCCCGTCCTATTGCAGAAAAATTGGGTAACATAGCAACCACGTGCTACCATAGAAACCAAGATGGCGGCCTCCAGTATACAAAATGGACGACGGAAACACGTATCACCCTAACAACACGCGCTGCGCATGCGCACTAACAACACGTATCACTATGGGGATGGCGTCACAACATGGCCGCCCACGCGGGTTACCATGACAACACAACATGGCGCCACTACGTCACGTGACATGACGTCACTTCCGGGGTCCTGCAACGGGTCCTGCCAACTAGGCCCCATAACCACATTACATACTACTCCCGTCACCTATTTATGTCGACTTAAACCCCATTTGTTGATTAACCACAGATACCAAGCACTACTTCGCTTACCGGGTTTCGCAAGGGGAGCTATCACCATTACCGTTACCATCTTTGTACAGCCTAATTTTTCGGTTCAAAATCATATAACACTATACTATATCATGAAATCTTACTGTATACATTCATATTACATTGGATGGAGTGGACATTTCAGCTCCATTGAAGTTTAGACGGGAGCGCAGTGGTTCAGTGGTGACCGCAATGAACTTCAAACCGACAGGTTCACGATTCGATCATGCCAGAGGTAACAGCGTTGTGTCCTTGGGCACGGCAGTTAATCCCGTGAGGAATCGGCGGCGCTGTGTGCTAAGCCCCACTGCACGTCGATGGTGCATTTGTCTTCAACCAGTGCTAACCCTGCCTGTACGGACTTAGAACCAACGGGAGTTCAACAGTTGCTCGCCGTTGTTCGGTGGTTCTCTCCAGGAACTCCGGCTTCCTACACCCGTAAAACTGTCCGACAATAGGTGACGTTATCCCAATAAATAAATAAATTTCAAGTTTGCACACGTTTTGTATAAAAATTTACCACCAGAGCTTCATCGACCCTTCGAACACAAGACACAATTATTACTTAATACACAACTCACAAAATATAAAACAGTCCAATCTCTGCAATGAATAAATTTTCGTCACCAAGCGTCACTCGTAACCTCCGAATTACTATTACCATACCACATCGGTTCGAGGCAGTTTTCGCATTGTAAACTAAGAAAATCTACGTTAGAATGTAAGTGTGCATGTGTGATGGAGGATGGGGTGTGTGTGTGGGGGGGGGGGGGGGGGGAGGTGAACACGTGTGTGGATATGGGGTGTATGTGTATGTATGTGTATGTGTAAGGAGATATCTGTAAGTTAATGGGTACGTCAAAGATAGTGAAGTATTTGCATTTGTGTGCAGTCATGCGTGTAGTTGCGATGGCACGTGAGTCAGGCTTCCACCTCTACGAGTACCACCAATCCACTCAAAATTACTAATTTTGATTTCGAAAAGAATTCCTTAGTTGAATTGTTTGCACACCTCGGTGTTTTGTTTTTCCAGCAAAGGCATTGCTAATTTAACAAGTGTATCAGGGGACGCGGTGGCTCAGTAGGTAGAGGGGGAAGTCTGCGAGACGTGGGATCCTTGATTCGAATCCCACCTGCGCCCCCCTGCCGCAGCCGCAGCCGCAGGCCGCAGCCGCGTTGTGTCCTTGGGCAAAACATTTCAACCCGCCACTATCCACAGGGGAGCACGGTGGCGTTGTGTACTAAGGAGTACTGCACGTCGATGGTGCATCTGTCTTCAACCAATGCCAATCCTGCTTGTGTGGAGTTTGATTGCTTGAGAGCTGACAGTTATTTGTCGTTGATCGATGGTTCTCTCCGTCAATCTCTTCCAGCCGTAAAACTGTCATGGTCACGATTAGCCATTGTGCTGAAATATTTTACCTTAAAACACCATAAATAAATAAATAAATAAATAAATAAATAAATAAATAAATAAATAAACCATCGTTGAATCTTCGTCTGGGTACGGCTACAGGTGTTTAGTGGGTCTTCGGTGAAGAATATTGTCATCTTCAAACTTTTTAAACACCCCCCCCCCCCCCCCCCACTCCCAACCCGGGCCAGACAAAATTTCCAACCGATTGGAGATGAATTTGCGTTAAGCGCACCCCACCCCCAATCTTTGGGATATAATTTTTCGACTGATATTTCAAGTGTTCTAAGTGTTGCAAAATTTAAACCGCACGAAATTTTCAGGAAACTTTTTCAGGCTAAATTTTTACTGGAAGAAGGAAAATTAAAACGAGTGTGTGACACTAATTACTTTGACAGCTACTCACTTTGCAGGGTGAAGTTTCAGCAATTTGGCATGTCCCGCGGGAACTTCTAACCGTTCAAAACCTGTGTCCGGATTTTGTGTGGCGGGGCGTGAGACCCCCCCCCCCCCCCCCCCCCCCCGTCGTAACATCCATGTTCTTGCCCATTGCCTTGTTTCAAACAGTGTACATATTACACCACCACCAACCACCCACTCCCCCACCACCACCCCCCTTCAAGGTGTCGCGTCTTGCCTTATTTTGATCGACGAGATCGTTTCAGTTTTTCAAAACGTGATGTTTTCGAAGATTTATTCTTACCTTTTCATTTCTTCAACAATCTGCACAGCCTGTGTAAATACTGGTAACAGGGCTGAACATTCCGGGAACCTCGCAACCATTCTGTTCACATTTCTTTCTGAAGCTTCCAGTCTCATACTTGCTGTTGAAACAGAGGCTTCGTTGATCGAGTACTGTAAAGTACGGGTTACCGTAGACACGATACCGCGAGCGCCTCCAAGAAGAGAAGAATGAAGAATGAAAGGTTTTAGCGCGCCGAAGGCGCGCTGGGACGATGTGGGATTTACAAATCCTTTGCGACCAACCTTATTTTATTTCACTTGGATCACACAGGCCCAGTTTCCTATTGCCTCAAATGGGGTCTGCGGGGGTATACACGCGGTTAGAATTCCCGGCAGTTTGCGTTGGCGTGATAGATTGTCAATAATCAATCCCTCAACGCCATTAACTGGCAGAGTGCTAAATTATTTTTAGCCATCAAGCCTTATACACATGTCTTTGCCTTGTTACAATTTATGGGAGAGTGCCTATGGGCACTCTCCCATAAAGTGTAACAAGGCAAATCCATATAGACTAAATAATATCACTTCAAAGATAATACAAAGCACGTGCACTGAATATGAGCCTTCAAGTTGTGGTCCCTGCACTTCAGAATAAAGTCCTAAAATGGGCTTCCAGCACTCTACCAGTTAAGACTGTTATAAGACTGTTAGAGAGTGGGCTCTACCGGTTCTAGCTTGCGATGGTAGCGGTTTGGAGTCCCACCATGGTGGCGAGCCAGAATATAATGTTGTTCGATGGCAAATTTAAGGGAAGAAGAGAAAAGAAAACCAAACAGCAACGCCGGTTTGGTAGCGGCCCCTGTATATGACCATAGCGGTTAATAAAAAAAGGAATGGGGAAAGCTCCAACAGTTTAGTTTGAAAAACCGGGAGTCATCCATCAAGCCTTCGCCTTCAAGAAAACCTTCCAGATTCATTTTTATATCGGTCTTCCATTTGATTATCGTGTTATTTAAATGTGGCGCCTGAAAATCTAGCGTGTATGTATCGGCGCCACTGATTGGTTAGAATGTGTTGATTGACAGGTTTTCAGTATGATACTCAATTAATTTAGCATCATACTATATTATTTGTGTATGATACTGAATTAATTCTGTATGATACTCAATTAATTTAGCATCATACTATATTATTTGTGTGTGATACTTAATTATTTTAGTATGATACTCAATTAATTTAGAATCATACTACATTATTTGTGTATCATACTTAATTATTTTAGTATGATACTCAATTAATTTAGAATCATACTATATTATTGTGCACGATTTCATGAATGCAGCAAAAATAAAACAGCATGATACTGAAATCAGGTTCACGTACGGGAGGGTCATAATTGTTTTGTTTAGCATGGTACTCTAATAATTTGGTATGATGCTATATTATTTGGTATGATTTCATAAATGCTGCATAAATAATTAAGTATGATACTCAATTATTTGAGTATGATACTGAATTAATTCAGTATAATACTATATTATTTGGGTATCATACAACTGAGTATCATACTCTTTATTTTAGCATCATGCTTCTTAATTCACTGATTTATGATCCTGTTCGTACGTCATAGATATAATGAAAATATTGATTACCAGTAATTAATAGTACCTAAAATATACTACTCAAGGATTGCTTAGCACCAAGTAAATCCAACTACCTGTTTTACGTTTTAGTTGAAGTATTGTTATGAATAGTGTATATATTTTATATTTAATTATATCTTTAATGATTTAAGCACAGATATTGAGATTTTGTTTGTGTTTGACATTATTTTTTAGCTTTTGAATACGATAACCATGGAAAATGGATATTATTGGTAAAGAAAGAAATTTTTCAAATTTGCCAAAAAGTTGACGGAGAAAACTGATATGGGTTCAGTATCGAGTATGAGACACATTATTGTTAATTACAGCTTGACAACGTCTTCTCATGCTCCCAGAAGGACCATCACGTTCCAGATGGTCCTTCGTGGGATGTTGTTCCATTCTTGGGCCAGGATGGCACCAAGCTCCTGGGCACCTCTTGCTTGGACTGGACGGACTGAAATTGCAAACTGCAACTCATTCCAGACATATTCGATTGGATTGAGGTCAGGGGATCTTGCTGGCCAGTCCATACGCTCAATCCCCTCCCTCTGTCGGTACTCCCGGACAGCATGGGCAACATGAGGACGGGCATTATCGTCCATCAGAATGAATCTATCATCCCCTGCACCTGCATATAATCTGACGTGGGCATCCGGGATCTCATCAATATACCGCTGTGCAGTCAATGTACCGCGGTCAAGGACACAGAGGTCTGTACGTCCATCCCAGCTGATGCCTCCACAGACCATTATTGACCTTCCACCACAGCGGTCATGCACAACAATGTTGGCTGCATGGAATCGCTCTCCTGGTCTTCTCCATACACTAGAACGCCTATCTGTGTTGTCTTGGCAGTACCTTGACTCATTGGTAAAAAGGACAGGTCGGCAATCTTCTCTGGCCCATCCAACGGGATCCATGGCCCATTCATATCGTGCCTGGCGGTGGTTCTGGGACAGCTGAATGCGAATGCATGGTCTTCTCGATCGGAGACCTCCTTCGTGCAACCTTGCCCGGATAGTCTGCGTCGAAACATTTACCCAGGATGCATTCTGAAGGTCAAAGCGGTTCCTACGGGCCTGAATGAACAAAAACCGGTCTTCAGCTGCAGATGTTGCCCTGTCTCTGCCATCACCATGTCGTCTGACTGGTGTGTCATACTGCTGAAATCTTGTCCAGGCTCTGGTGATCACGGTATGGTGCACACCAAGGGCTTCACAAACCTGACGATGGATAGCCCCTTGTTCCACCATCCCTACCACCCACCACATTTTTGTTTAAGACAAATGTCTTCTTAAATTTGCATTCGCCATATTCAATCATTAAATCACAAGGGTTTGTGTTGAAATGATGACTGAATATCCTACACATCTCATGTACATGTAGACAGTACACGAAAACATCATGGAAATCAAGGGGTACATTCTTTCCATGACTGTCACGAAAAGTCTGCCTGTCAAGAGATCTAATGTAAACACTGGGGACCATCTCAATACATTCCTCAATCATAGCCACCAAAAATATCGCAAATGTGTCACAAGAAAATTTCAGAATGATGTGTCAAATATGTGGTGCTTAGCAAACTTTGAGTAGTATATATAATTATAAGATATATGGTGACTGTTATGCTTTTTTATTCAGCTTATTTTGTTTTGTAAGTATTAAATATCACCAACAAGCAGTAGTTTGAATAATTCTAAAATTTATTAGTGACAGCTATGCTTTTTCAATTGAGTCTAGTCACTGGTATTACGAATTAAACGCCTCGTCAGGAAGTTTATACTGCAATATCTAGATCAGATGTAGACAGTTTAATCGTTGTATATAGGAGTGTGGGTCTTGTGCTGTCTTCTATCCGTCAGGAAGTTGACACTGCCATGTCTAGCTCAGATCTAGAATAGGCAGTTTAATCGTAGTATATAGGAGTGTAGGTCATGTGCTGCCTTCTATCCGACAGCCTTCATTTGGCTGCTTGATGTCAGGCTGTCACATATTCATACTTATGTACTTGATATTGAGAATATTAATCATCAGTGACAAACTGTATCTCAAATCTTAAAATACTTGAGTCACAGCTATATTTTTTAATGAGTAGCCCCCCCCCCCCCCCTCCCCATCAGAAACCCAAAGCAGCTATGTCTGAAGCAGACGATGGACTGGTGAAATAGAGAGACAAATTGCACTGGCAGAATAGACAGATTAATTGCATTATACAGGATTGGGAATCTGGTACTGCCTGCCACCGGCAGTTACAAATCGACTGCGTGGTGGTAGGCTGTCCCACATTCACACTTCATGAATTAAGTACCCCATTACGAACTTTGAGCAGCCGTGTCGGACACCGCTAATGGACAGGTAAAACATAAAATTTAATTGCACTGACTATACAAGAGTGTGAATCTGGTATTGCTTACCACACGGCAGCCACCATTTGGCTGCTTGGTTCTGGGCTGTCCCATATTCACTCTCATGTATGCTATATTATACATACTGATTATCAGTAACATACAGTACGTTAGATAATCCTAAAAGCTATTACTTACAACTGCGTACTTCCTTTGAGACTAGTCATCAGTATTAATAATTAAGCTTCCCCTCCCAATCTAGTTGCTACAGCTATGCATTGGGAATACTGAACAGCCATGTCTGAAGCAGCCAATGGATGGGTAGAATAGATAGCTTCATTACAGCATAACGAGGAGGAATAGGTTACTGCAGACATTGTTCCTGACAGTATATTTATAATCTTGTCAGTCATGTAATACAGACTTGTAAAATGTATATAGATATCTGTGGTATTCCTCGTTGGTCATTGAACTCGATATCCCAAAAATAAAACTAAAATACACTGATTAAAAAAAAAAACTTATAAACTTGCTGAATAAAGTGTAATCAATCGAATATGGCGGTTAAACTCTAAACTGTTCTAATCTAACATCTTGCGATGCCTCAAAAGAATTAACACATCTGAGTGATAACATGCCATAGCTATTATTATTTCGCCTCGTATCTTGAAAAACGTGATAATAAATATATGAAAGCCGAGTGAAGTGAGACTGAAAGAGCGAGGCAATAGAAGAGAAAATATATCGTGATATAAATAAATATTTACATATCGGCGGCAGCTGATGACGCCTGGTAGAATCAATGGGTAAGATTAATTAATAGTTAAATTCTCCATCATGCTCGGCAACTTTCACTGAGTCCATGATTATTACACATATAAAGATTTTGACCATACTCGGCAATTAATGGCTGAGTCCATGATTATCAGTCGGAATAATAAAATCCACATATCAATAATCACATTAGATGAAAGATGAAAGGTGAAATGGTGTTCGCCACAGTTTATATAATAAATGGAACAATCAATGGTGTCAATGGTGACAGACATCTGTTGAAATATATTGTAGGAAGTGTTATGAAATATAAACGTCGGAAGACATCTTGACAGTCGGAGTATCTCTGGCCGAATGCGCTGGTCACTTCGCCAAAATCTCGGACGTCTTGACGTGTGCTGCAGTTCACGGGTCATGGGTCAAAATAGTTAACTCATTTATGCTACCCAATTGTAACCAGTCAGTACGTCCTTTGTAATAATGATGAATGGAGTCATCTCTGTAGCATAAGGCGAGTAATCTCCAACTGTATCACAATAATAATTATTGATGAAATATCATGCGTCGCCCCTCTATCCCCTGTATGTGTGGGTCAGTCGGATAAGGTCATAACCTTAGTTTCTCTGCGTGCAGGGAATTGAGTCAATACCTCAATTGAAATTGATTTGCATGCGTTAACTACTTATCAGTATTGAGTGGAATAATGTCGATCATTAAGGGTCACCCCTGTTAACACTATAATCTGTATTCAGGATTACAGACCACTCATTATCTGCCTTGAAACACTTACTCCATTTATTTTTGCTTGCAAGTCTCTTGTTAAGTGAATAATTAAATTAATTAAAATAGACTTTACCCCATTCTGAAAACAATTTACTATATACTGAAATTAGAAAATATTGCCCACTCTCTCAACCATATTACGACGATAATGAATAAGCCTTCGGGAGAGGAAGGACGAGACTTTTGGATGGCGTCGCTATCTCAAAGCTTTGACTGTGCCGGAACCATCCACATCCTCCCTGCTATCTACTACGAATGAAATTGCAAATCTACAAGGGTAAAAGAACAGTAGTTATTTGTCTTTATGAGAGAAATATGACATTTACCTTAATTGGAAGTGGGAAATTATCGATATTGTGATGATCCTAAAGATTATTTTATCGACATTAATCTGCAGAACCAGAGACAACTTTTCTCTACCCGCCAAGGCCGTGTATTGAGAATTATTTTTCGCTTATTTTTTTCTATTTTAAATCACTGTTTTTATTGTGCAACATTGTACTTGAATTCACCAATTACAAATTTATGTGCCACTATACCATTTGCATCTAATTTCTCAACAAAATTCATCAACAATAAGGTAACAATTGATAAACCTACAAGATCGACAGTTGCTGCCGTACGCATATGCATTGCTGCTACTGATGGTCGAACTGTTAGTCATGGCGGGTACATGTAGTAAAAGATTGGACGAGATCCAGACTAATCCTGAATATGAACTTAATCACATGCTAAATGATATAACTGGTACGTTGACTGAAGATAATAACTGTCTACCTGTATACAACGCTATAAATAGTAAGTATTTTATTCATAGTGAGGTGCGTTCAGAGCTTAATGATACAAGTAGATCATTCTCGTGATTTCATATCAACTGCCAAAGCTTACAAGCCCACTGGGACTCCCTAGATCATCTACTTGTTGAAATGCATAGCGCTCAGAATACATTCGACGTTCTCGGCCTAACAGAGGTATTTCAAATCCCTGATAATATATCTAATTGTCTAGAAGGGTATCATCACCAGTTACAAAAAATACAAGACCCAGTGACCACGATGGTCGTGAGAGTGCTGGGCTCTTCATTGAAACTGATGTAACATACAGTATTCTGCATGACCTTTCCATCTTCATACCTCATGTCTTTGAATCATTGTTTGTCGAATTAAAGTATAAGAATTCATCGAGAATAGTTGGTGTAATTTTTGACCCAACACGGCCCTTAAAGCAGACGTGGACTTTCATCATTAATCATGGGCGACTTCAATATTGACCAATCAAAATCAGCTTCTCATCCCAAAACTAGTTTGTTTATAGAGCAGATGTTTCGTGAGGGATTTGTGCCTGTTATTACCAAACCCACCAGAGTAACACCTCATTCTGCTACACTCATAGATCACATTTTCTCCAATAATATTGCAAATCCCTTTACATGGGGAATAATCCTTACGGATGTATCTGACCACTTTGACATTTTTTATATTGAACCAACAAACACCAAACAGGATCGATTAAAACCGACTTTGATCAGGAAAATTGATTCCACCACTATTGAATACTGCAAGCTGCAATTGTCCCAATCTGATTTTTCCCGAGCTATGGAATCAAATTGTCCCTAATGAAAGCTACGAAATCTTCATCAATGCTCACGTGAATGCCTTCGAAACAGCATTCCCCCTTCAAACACACAAGCCAAACAAGAAATGTATTAAGCAAAATCCCTGGGTGACAAAAAGTCTCCTTATCTCTGCAAATAGTAACAAAATTTTTCACAAAAAAATATCTCCCACAGAATTGAATATTGAGAATTATAAAAATTAGTGTAAGCTATTCATTAAAATTAAAAAACAAAGAAATGGTATGTATTATGAAAACACTCTTCTAGAAAATAAGAATGACATGCGGAAAACATGGGAAATCTTAAATTATCCATTAAACATAAACAAAAGGGAACGTCACTTACCATCACTATTCCATCTTGGTGATAAGACAATATATGAACAAGATACGATTTCACACGAGTTTAATACTTTTTTGCTAATTTGGAAAATCACATCTCCAAGCTAATACTCAAACAGCGTAAGTTATTTACCGAGTCCCTGAATGATCCAGACCACGATACCCTATTCATTACACCAACATCTCCTTTTGAAATTACGCGGATTGTAAATGGCATGAGACCTAAGTATAGTCAAGACGGTAAAAATCTCACGTCCACCATCCTTAAACATTCAATAAACTTAGTTGCGGCTCCACTCGCACATATTATGAATGCTTCTTTCAGTCAGGGGAAAGTTCTCGATAGGATGAAAATTGCCAAAGTAATACCTGTCTTTAAATCGGGAGACGAGAAAGAGTTTACAAACTACAGGCCGATCAGTATTTTTCCCGTATTTTCCAAAATTCTTGAAAAACTCATGACCATAAGACTAGTAAAATTCTTAATTCAATTCGATATTCTTTATCAACACCAATACGGGGTCAGAAAGGGCATAGTACTTTACATCCGACCATGCGCCTGCTAAAATGTATGGCTCAAACAAAGACAGTAAAGACAGTAGCTCTATTCCTGGATCTCTCTCCAATGTCTTTGATACTATAAGTCATGAAATATTAATTAAAAAACTAGAGTATTACGGGATAAGAGATAATGCAAACAACTGGTTTAAATGTTATCTCCATAGTATGACTCAATAAGTCTCTCTTGGGGATAGTAAATCCAGTCTAGCTGAACTAACATGTGAAGTTCATCAAGGTTTCATCCTCGGCCCTATCCGCTTCCTCATATATATAAACGATATACAAACGTCAACAGAGCTGAAGCTCCAATCATTTGCAGATGACACCTCGGTATACAAATCTAGTGCGGATATAAACCCTCTAGTCCTGGATTTTAATGAAGAACTCCGAAAAATATTTGATTGGTGTGCTGCCTATCACTTAGTACTAAACGCCCAAAAAAAAAAAAAGAAAACCTTTACATAAGGCACACATATCGCATATTTGCTCGAAAGTTGCGCTTGTCAACTACGCCCTCAACAAAGTAAAGAATGTTCTCCCACACAAAGTCATGAAAACTCAATATTTCTCACTTATATAAAGCCACTTGATTTATGGAATTCCATTATGGGGATGGGAGGGGGGTGGGGGGGGGGGGGGGTGATCTCAAAAGCCTGTAATCGTCTCTGTAAATTACAGAAGCGATCAATGAAAATGATAAACAACCAAAAATATAATGCCCATACTCGCCTTATTTATCAAAGATAATATACTGAAGATTAAAGATTTATATACATTACGTGCTTCCCTGTTCGTGTTTGATTGGCACATTGGGAATCTGCTAGGATCGTTTAATGGCTTTTTTCAATTGTGAACAACGAAACGTTCACGAATACTCGCAGAGCAGGTCACATTTGTAACCACAGAACGAGAACTAAAACGCTCAATACCATCCAAGTCTTTGCATTCCCTAAAGTATGGAATGAATTAGACATTGACCTTCGGAAAGTAACCAAAAGGGCAAAATTCAAAAAGAAGTTAACTGTTAAATTTACTTCCTTTTACGAGAATAACATATCTTGCTCAAATCCTTATTGTCCCGACTGTAGTGGCTATTCCTACTTCCTTTTATAAGTGTAGCCGCGGTGATCCAGTCCAGTGTCTTTTATTCCTTAATGTTCAACAAGGACATAATATACAATGGACGTTTTTGTTA
This sequence comes from Pictodentalium vernedei, assembly GCA_031216915.1. Lineage (NCBI taxonomy): Eukaryota > Metazoa > Mollusca > Scaphopoda > Dentaliida > Dentaliidae > Pictodentalium > Pictodentalium vernedei. Next base: position 585,578,594 of record CM062296.1, read on the forward strand.
AACTGTCCTTTGTGCATTAATGTTCTAGACCTAAATCAGTCTGGAGCTCGTCCAAGGCAGCCTCTTGACTTGGTCCCTGTCAAACATATACACAATTATGTTGATCTGGTGAAAGTAATTTAGTTTTTGATAGGGGCCGTATCAGCTGCGCCTAGTTGCCTTTGAAGTCCGGCCATCATGAACACCACGCACAGAGGTTAGAATGGACGTTAGCACCACGGACACGGTGAACGTTTAATATAAACAGTCCTGGGAATCGGAACTTCGATTACCCTGAAATTGAAAAGGTTGTCAAGAAAGCAAAAAGGGTAAAATCGTTTGGTGTTGATTACATACCATATGAAGTATTAAAATTTAGACCCGTGGTTGAGGTATTGCTCCGACTATTCCAATTTATTTTTGATACTGGTATACAACCCTCCCTTTGGAGAAAGCAATGATATGTCCCCTTTCAAAAGATAAAGCTGCGGACCCACGGTTGCCTTCAAACTATCGAGGGATCTCACTGTTAAGTACTTGTAGTAAAATTTATAATACTGTTTTGAATAACAGATTGTTAGAATTTATAGAAGATAAAAACCTCTTAGTGGATGTGCAGAATGGCTTTCGATCAGGTCGATCATGTTTGGATACTGTGTACATGTTAACAACTATGATAAGGGGCCATGAACAAACCTTTTCCATGTTTATCGATTTTAAAAAAGCTTTTGATTTTGTTGACCGTGACATGCTTTTATATAAGCTACTGAACTGCGGGGTAGACGGTAATTTTAATAACTCAGTACGATCTATGTATAAATCAACCTCGTCGTGTGTGAGATTGGATGCCGAGAATACCATTTATTTCAGGTGTACAAAAGGGGTACGCCAAAGAGACAGTCTCTCACCTACAGTGTTTGCCCTTTTCATAAACGATTTGGCTTTGGAGGTAAAACATACTGGGCTCGGGGGCAAATTTGGGGAAGAAATTATCTCAATCCTGTTATATACAGAAGACATTGTACTCCAATGGAAACAGAGGATGACATGCAAAATTTACTTGAAGTAGTACATAGATGGTGTGAAAAGTGGAACATGGTAGTAAACACAGATAAAAGTAAAATGATTCATTTTCATGATCCCCGAAAAGCAAGATCTTTATTCAGTTTCACTCCGGGAGATGAGCCAATTGATGTTGTCAGTAGTTATAAGTATCTTGGGATAATGTTATGTGAATTTAAGGATTATAATCAAAATGCAGAACTGCTCTCAAAATCAGGGAGAAAGGCTTGGGGTTTGATTGTTTCTAAAGTTCATCCCTATAAAGATACGGGCTTCAAAACTATCGAGAATTTATACTATAAATGCGTTTTGCCTATTCTTTAATACGTGTCTGGACTTTGGGGTGATAAGAATTACACGTGCATTGATAATGTTCAGAATAGGGCTCTTCGGTATTTCTTAGGTGTTCATAGGTTCACACCACTACTAGCCATCTCCGGAGACATGGGTTTCAGAGCACAACGAGTGTGTAGATGGATCAACATGCTCCGATTGTGGAATAAATTAGTAACTACCTCTGAAGAAAGATTGCTATATAGGGTATTTAACTGGGGATATAATTTTGGCGTTAATGGGTGGTGCGCAGAACTAAAAAAATGATTCTCGAAGAAATTGATAAAGGGGAGGATATTTTTGATAACTTTGATACTTGCGATATTTTAGAGGGTAAAAATCTTCTGGATTCAAACTTTGAAACTAAATGGGTTAACAGTTTACAATACTCCCCGAAACTTAGGACATATAGACGTTTTAAAAATGAGTTTAAAGTTGAAAGGTATGTGTTCATGAATATGAACCGTGAACTCAGATCAGTATTAGCGCAGTTTAGGTGCGGGGTGTTCCCGATAAGGATCGAAACGGGGCGATTCAAAGGGGAAAAACCTGAGGAAAGAATCTGTAAGTTCTGTAATGAAAACGTCGTTGAGGACGAATATCACTTCCTTTTGAAATGCCAATTTTACAATAACATCCGGCAAAAATTGCTTAACTCTTTTTCAAAAGATGACTTGGCGAAAGTATTAATGGATAGAAATGCACTTCAGGTTGTGGTTTAAAATTATCCGCGCCAATGTGCTGTTTATTTTTTGACAGCTTATTTGAGAAGACAAAATACACAATTTAATATTTCTTCAGATCGAAGTAGTTATTTGTTGTCAACGTGTGAACGACAGCCTGCACTCCGGACATTGAGAAGGCCCGCTGTGTGGGCTGTTGTTTACACGAGGTTAGCACAGCGAACCTTTATAGAATATGTTATGTGATATGCGTTGGTGCCTCTTGAGGTCAGTTTAAATGCCATAAACGTATATTAAGAGAGGGGGGTGGGGTTAAATCTCCACTGTTCATTAGCAAGGGAAAAGTACAAGTGATTACATAATATCACGAGAAAGGTTTTCGTTTTCACGATGGCGGGAGAGGTTTTCTTGCTTTATTTTTTTCTGTTTGACTCAAAAGTCAAACAGAAAACAATAAAGCACTGTTAAGCTGATTGTGCAGTGTATTGTATTGTAAAAAAATGTCGTTGAAGATGAATATCATTTCTTTTTGAAAATTCCATTTAACTGTGTTTGGAGCTACAATGGACAGTGTGTCAAACATGACTGAGACTGTTGGTGGTAAACGGCTTGTCTAATAATTTTAAGGGCAGGCATGCCATGTTTTGTTTCAAGTAAAGAAGTGGTGACATTTTGACCTATTGGGTCGGGTGCTAATATTAATGGTTATCTTTATAATTATATAATGTAAATGTATAGCACATGTCACGTGAAATGAAGATATTACTACTATCGCGAATGCACAATGTTGTACATGCCTTGATTTACTTTGCTTTTTCAGTCAAATTATTATTAACAATTCATAAATTTTATTTTAAATATTTAATTGTAGTTATTTTAAACTTAATAAGTCATTGGACGTAGTAGATATTACCGCAAAATGTCGTATGTTTGAATGCAACATCGCGAAGCGTGAATGTATCGAAATCGGCAATTCCCACTGAAAACGTTTCAACCGCAGTAGAAGCTTTACATCGATAGTGGGGTTAAAAGCTAAAATTTAACATACGGGTTTTTCACAGGTAGCAACACAAGTGAGCATGGTATAAAATGTCTTTCACTGTACCAACAATACTCTTAATTGTCTTCTATATCAAAACCCGACTGAGAGTATTGATCGGTCGCTCTGGATCTACCGCAAAGATATTGATTATTTGGCCACTGATTATTTATTTTTGTAAGTTCGGTTAAGTTTTCAGTCAAAGTCGCCATCTGAGTAGTAGATAGATGATGACAACAACTGGTGTTTAAAAAGAATTGACGGTGGTTTACAGCGTTCAGTGAGGTTGATTACAAGTCAAACACATCTATCTTACTTTGGCCACATCGACAAAACAAAAGTATTGCTCCGACTAGATCTGATAATGGAATAGAGTGGATTGCGGGAAGAAGAGAAAAGTAATTTTAAAATTTTTCAGTGAATTAGCGAAAATTTCTGTTGAAGATAAAATTTAAAAAATAAAATAAATTGATTTTATATATTAATTAACCAATTAATAATTTATTAATTAATTAATAATTAATAATTATTAATCATAAATAAATATTTTCTAATAAATTTTATAATAAATTATTTATTATCATTATTATTATTATTGATAATAATTAAGTAACAATCAATTAATAATTATAATTTTAATAATTAATTACTAATCAATTACAATAATTAATAATTATTAATTAATTATCAATTATTATAATTATAAATATTATTGATTATAATTATTTTAAATTAATTATTAACTACTACTACTACTACTAACAATAAAAATAATAAATAAGAATAATAACAACTAATTAATTGATTATTAAGAAAATAATAATGAAATAATAATATTAATTAATACTAATTATATTAAATTAATAATAAATTAATTGATATTTAATTAAATTAAGGTTGACATTTAAAATGAACTCTTCAAAGACGAAACAAAGAATCGGGAAATAGAAAATAAAATATTGTGTACATATTGTAATAAATAATGCAACAATTAACTTGGAATGGCCTTTCTTTTCTTGGTCACTTTTCACTGACTCCAGAAGGTAACAATGGTATCATAAGCTCTGTCAATGTGCTTCTTTTGTTATCGTCACCACTACCTTAAGTTAACGGTACGTTCATTTAGACAACGCCAGCGTGCGTCTGTGCAATTTAGACTCGCGTTTGAACAAAGGCCATTTTCGGTTGCTGTGGTCTAAAATTCCCATTTCATACCGTCGTTTGATTTTTATGCTTTGGTTAGCCATTTTATTAGCATATTCATTTCATCATTCCATGACTCCCACCCTTACTCCCAGCCCAACTTCGGGAGTATATGGAAAGCAAACTCGACGAGGGTAACGCATATGCATACCGCTGGCCCATTGACCTGAGGGGTGTGGGTAGTGCCAGGTCTTCCGAAGTTGGTCACCCAAATAGTTGTGTACGATTCAAGTGAAAGTCAAAGTCCCACTCACAGCTAACTCAGACAGTGCAATAAAAAGGAAGATGTTCAGTTATATAAAATTCGTTAGAAGTCAGTATACGATGACAATGACAAATGTGTGGTAAAAGAAATAAATGATTGAATGACCACCCAAGGACCCCCAACGTGACAGCCTTTTTGGGGGCTCCCGACTGGCCAGACCGGATCGATCTAACCATCCATCTGTGTCTGCTGTGTCCGAAGTAAGGTCTAAAACAGCCATCCTGCTACTCTGAATTCAGCAAACCAGCCTAACTGTGCAGGCCGACCACTAGCCACCACCTGCGTATCCGTCTAGTAGGGCATGTCCAAAGTCCTCCTATTAATAAACAGCTAGTTTCATTTCTTCGCGATCCCGGATTTGTTACGAATAGGGTCAAGACGGAGATGACATTTGGACAAATTGGTTCTACCCTCGAAACTCGGTAACAAGTCTATGATCAATTGCCCACTGTTTTTTTTTAAATTCTATTCACCGACGGTTCATTCATCATCTCGAATTATCTTAATTCGTTTGGAATCAATAGTTTAAGAAACCCAGGGGATGTGTTATTTATCTTATACGAACGGTGGCAATTCATTTATGAACAATACAGTTTGTTTCAATCCAGACGGTCTGTTTGCAACCAAAGCCCCCACAATAGTTTGGTTTATTATGTGCTAGGTTCAGTAATCCCTTTAGCGCGTACCCTTTTCGTGTAGATGTCCAGAAGAAATTGTTGGGCTATGATAGTCTGTCTATAAAAGTATCGATTAAATTCAATGATAGTGTATTTGTTGGGAGCGCGGTGGCTCAGTAGGTAGAGGTGCAGGCTGCAAGCCGAGAGGTCCTCGGTTCGAATCCCACCTGCGGCAACCGCGTTGTGTCCTTGGGCAAGACACTTCATCCCCATTGCCCGTGTGGGGGCACGATGGCGCCGTGTACTAAGGCGTACTGCACGTCGATGGTACGCATGTCTTCAACCAATCTAACCCTGCCTGTTCCGCAGTGCGGAGTTACGATGTTGGGGAGCTGGCAGCTGCTCGTCGTTGCTCGGTGGTTCTCTCCGGGTACTCCGGCTTCCTCCACCCGTCAAACTGTCACGGTCATGATTAGCCATTGTGCATAAATATGTGACCTTAAACATCAATAAATAATAATATATAAATAAATAGTGTATTTGTTTGTTTTTGTTTCTGTTGATGGCATTCTTTTTTTCAATCTGCGTTTGTGAAAGATGCGCGTTTTTTTAAAATTAAAAACACGATTTTCCCGAACATTATACAGTATGGTCGCCGTGGACTGGTCACTTTCCACAGTTGGGTACCATTTACACGGACGCAATAATATTAGATTCGAAATACGAATTACAGAAAAAATCATAAAAAAATTAACCAATGAAGCACAAGATACAACACGGCGCTTCATTAATTAAAATTTTGATGATGATTTTTATAACCTGGTAAACGCATGCGAGCACATCACTGCCCGCGCGTGGATTACGACCAGTCCACGGCGGTTGTACTGTAAATATGGAGGTAGTGTGCTCCTTTAGATGTATGTTATTTCCCTTGCACAGCGATGAGATCTGTTGGAAGGAAAAATATAATTGTATTCTACAAGTTAATGAATTTCCTAGCCTTCTTCGATAAATCGACATATAAATTAAAGCACTGTGAGGCCAAAGTAACCTTTCATTCTGTAAATTCGTAATGAGCACAACACATACAAATTTCGAATTTTCATTTTTCAAAATTATGTACATATACTATTTTCGAGCTATAGTTTAGAAGAAAAATTAATTCATGGCACATTTTACCGATCTGAACTTCCTCCCCCCCCCCCCCCCCCCCCCCCCGCTCTGTCAAAAGTGAGCCAAGCGTTGGCTATCATCCAAACATTGGCATATGGGAACCAATGGGGACTCGAACTAAAGGAAAGCAAAAGCAAACATAAACGCATGGGCTGTAAAGTAGAACCAACTCGAAGGTGGAAAGTGGGGCAGTTCTGTATTCCTGAAGGTAGCAGCAAGCTTCGTAGTGCAGGGGAAACAGGTGACATCGAGTGTTTGGGGATAAATATAAACATTACTGGAAGAGGCATCTACCGAAACCACACGAATAAACTGATTGTGAAGGGGAAGCGAAACCTTAAGCAAATGAAACTTATAGGGAGAAACAGTTTCAGTTAGGTTTTCGTTGGGAAATGGTGGGTCTGCCAAGTATAACATATGGTACGGAAGTGGTACCCCTAAACCAAATGGCTTAAAGAGCTTGGAAACCCTGCAGAACGACGCAGGTCGATGGATAACGGGGTCGAGTAATGTTGAAGCACTAAACACAATCAGGGGTGGGGGAAGGAGGGGGGGGGGTGGGAGCTTGGGTGAATTAGGATCAAGTAGAGGATAGACTTATTAAAACTCTGCTATCTTAATTATAGGTAAATCTCCCCGACAGCCGAAGGTGTAAGTAATGTTACAGAGTATTTTCGACTCAAATACCAAGACAGGATGGATGGTCCAAGTGAGGGAGTTAATAGAGAACTACTTATTGGATATCTCGGACCCAGACGTAGGGGCAACCCAGGGTAAAAAATCGCCAGAGAAAGAGTCATGGAGGAACACTTTTTACTACAATGCCTAAAATACTAGTCTAAAAGAATACGATTCACTGGGAATGTAATGGGGAAGTGGGTTGGGAGAATGAAGGACATGTGATTTGTGAGTGGTTCAAATGAGAGGGTTAATATGCTAATCAGAGAGATTGGGAAGAATCGGGCAAGGGATGTTTTCAAGCAGTTCATCGAGGAGTGTGTTGGGAGGAGAGAAGAATCGTGGGAAATCAGCGGCCGGCTAAAGTGTTATTATTATTATTACTACCGTAAGCGGAGTTTGCGTGCGCCGTTAATTTAGGTAAAGTTTTATTTGGTTGACGTCACAAAAGTCATTGTTATAACTTGACATAAAAAAGTTAATTTTTAGTACCGTAGATTGCGAGCAGTTTTAAGTGCGATTTTGATTAAACATCACAACACCTCATCATTTGCATTTTATTACTCTATACAAACTAATCTCAACAAAGGCTCATATTCAACCATAATACTTAACTGTCTGCTCTATTCACTCGGTTTTGGAGTTGTTGCATGTTATAGTTTTCAGCCATTTATCGTCAAGCCAAGACGGCGAAAGCCAGTGAAGTAAATAATGGGATGTGGTGGGAATGTAGCATGCATGACTACTCCATTTTCTAACACCCCATCTACCATTATTTTTCCCAGTCGGGAAGTTTTCGTATGGACTGCAATCTTAGATATCGTTTCGCGCTTACTAGTAAACATTTACCTTCAAGCGAGACAAAGTATTATACTTGGACTAATGTCACAAGCACAGTCTGTGAACTGGCGATCTGTAGTTCCCTATTCGAGCAGTAGGTAACCAATATGGAGTACGGTGCATGTACATGCTAATTATATATTTGGGAGCCCGTGTGTCGCGAAGAGTTCGAGTTATGAACTAATAATAATAATAATAATAAAATTAATCATAATAATAATGATAATAAATTTTCGGCCTTCCGCTGATTTGTTGCGATCCTCTCACGAGCAGTGCCCCACCGGTGTATTCCTCCTCCACTCTCCCTCCTAATCTCCCAGCATTCAGTCAAAACTGTTTTATAATTCCCCCACTGGCGCCTTCTCAGTCTCCACAACTATAAAACTGCCCCCTTTCCTGATGTCATTCCTCATCCATTATCCTTCATGTTTCCATGCCATTTTTCCATTAGTTTCCCAAGAAGTCTTGTTCTACTAGGCAAATATTTTGGGCATTCTGAAATGAAATGTTCCAGGGCCTCAGTATATTTAAGCTACACATTTGGCATTCTCTTTCCTCGGCTTTCGTGATTCTTGCCCTCAACCCCAGTGACTTGGATCTCACTTTGAACAACAATGACCCCCAAACGATCCATCCAAGTACTCCTCGAAAGCTGGCGCATCCTTTTTATATAAACCGTCTAAAGAGCTCTTGGTCATAATTCCAGCTCGCCAGTTTCTATTACAATCCTTAAGCCCCCATTTCCCTTATAAAGCTTCTACCCTGCTGCGTTCCTCCTTCTAAATCTTTAGCCTCTGTAGAGTAGTTCACCATGAGCTCCCTCGCCTGTTTTATCCATCCTGTCTGATTATTATAGTTCCACACATGGTTAAACGTCGTTGTACACAATCTGCTGTTTGGAAGTTTTATCAGATAATTTAGGAAGCACAATTCACCCATATCTTTTCTATCTTTAACCGGCATCCACCCGAGTTCTCCTCTGACTGCTTTCAGTGCGGCTACGTTACTTGGTCCGGTTATCCACCGACCCGCATCTTTTTGTAGAATCTCCAAGTGCCTCACTGCCATTTGGTTTAGATGGATCACATCTGTTTAATATGTTATGCTTGGTAATTCTATATGAACTATAATTCCAAATGGCTAATATTCCAACCATAGTAACCAGGTATACCTCCGAGAAAGGCATGCCTTGATAAGATAATTCAAATATGTTATCAATTTCTTCGGACACTACTGTCCAAGACATGCCCCGCCAGTTATGACTCGATCCTGTGGAAGGATATTTGAGAATCTGATCCAAGGAAATGCCATTTCTTTGATTATCAGCCGTTGAAGGGTGCTAAAGGTATTTGTACGGTAGGAAAACACAGATAAATTTACCGTATCTTACTGCCTTTACAATACCTTAACAACACTTGACGATGTTTTTTCGATTTACGGCATGTATTATAATCGCATGCCAGCAAGTGAACGAATAACCGCCTGCCTCACACACGTATGTTTGTGTGGATGTAAGTTTGTCTGAGTGAGTTTACAATTCTCTCCATCGGGCAAGCAAGCGGTGTATTTAACCAAGGTTAGAAAAACGCTGTACCAGACTCACGGTAAGATAAGAATCTTCACTCGGTTTTCATTAAACCTATAAGAACGACGAAGACAAAGAGATACTTTTACCCGATACTTCATCCGATTCAAAGCGAAGTGAAATAAGTAACCAACAGAAAAAGTGGTGATCTTTCACTGACATCCTTGACCCACTCATTTATCCTGTTGTACATTGTCTGTATTGTGTCAAGATATCATCGTCCGATACCCTTACATCTCTTTGTAAATTAGATTAGTAGATAATAAAACAGTCTTTGGCAGCTCATCAAGGTATAAACTTGGCAGCTTTAACACATTATGTAATGACGGACAGATCTGTGCACGAACACGAATAACTCTCCATTTTTACTTATTGTTTATCCTAGTCAGTGAACACACACTGTTTTGTGTTTAATTTATCTTAAGAGTTTTTGTTGGCAAAAAGAAGATTACTTCTGAGTCACATGGGCACAGGAACTGGGAATGGGTTTAGCAGTCAGCTACAACATCCCGATAACCAGACCCGAATGCCGCGGTTGATCTGACCCATATGGGGCAACCTCGTCAACACATAAAGCATTACCATGTGAGTACAGCAATCTATACTGTGCACTATTTTCATACCCTGCAGCATTTTCCTTTAGGGCGATGTTCAGACTGAATAGCTGAAATTATCTTTTTCTGCAAAAATTTACTTTTGTTTCTAATCAGTAAGACATAGTGCCGTTCCTCGTGGAAATTTTGAGTCAATCATGTTTACTCGTACGAAGAAAATATGCTGGAGAAATATCCAGATATTTTGTTTTGCTGTCGTAGGAGAATATATTGGGGACGTGATAATTGTTACTTAATCCCAGTTCCTTATTCGACATTCGTTATCAACTGATAAAATCGGTTGATAACGAATGTCGAATAAGAAACTGGGAGTAAGCAACGGTTGTCACGTGAGTAATATATTAACTACCAGCATTGGCTAGATAAATCGGTAACTTCCTTAATGTGGTAAGACAGATCACTTAACAGAAGAACACCATGCCATTTTTGGGATCAGAAAGTAGCAGAATGGTCGAAGTGTATCTCTTGAAAGTAGTTGAAGTTGATCTGATTGTTTCTGAGAGAGAGAAATAAGGATATCCGACACAGAATACAAACGTAATATTTCAGTGTTTGTTTACCGTGGCCAGCTACATCAGATATAGTATATATAGCCGTGGACTGCTCACAGGTGAGTAATAATTCCACGAACGCAATAATATTAGATTCCATACACTAATTATAGGAATACTCATCAAACATTAAATTAATGAAGCACCGCGTACAACCTGGTGCTTCATTAATTAAAATTTTGATGATGATGATTTTTATTACCTGATAAACGCATACGTGGAGATCACAGCCCTCGCGTGGATTACGACCAGTCCACGACGGCTGTACTGTACATTATGCATTTCAAGTCATCTGTAGGAACAGAATAGTGTGTTTCAGGTTACATGCAAGACATACTGGGGTAGGTGGTTAATTTGCATTTGTGATGCTTTTCATTAATTCTTGGAGTGAAAAATTACATGGGTATGTACATCACAGAAAACGAAGTAAAAAAGCAAAGAAGATTAATGTTTCAGGCAGATGCAAATAACATGGAGATATTATTATCATGCCCCCTGTTTAATTTGACCAATCAACGTGCTCTAATAGCATTGTTGGACTATGCGATATTAGGTTATTCAATGGGTACCGACTACCAGATTGAGTCCATACACTGCCAGTGACCGTGTATGAGCCCATACACCCCTCCTGCTGGGCGCCATTTTGTTTCCGAATAAATTTTCCCACCTCAAGTGTCCACCTATTTTCGTACAAATAAAAGACAGTTTCCTGATAAATATTCAAAATTAAGCGATTCGGATCTTTTAATTTATTATGTAATTCGTTTGGTGGAATGATAAATACGTTACATGACGTTTACTTGCCAGATATGACATCCTGTGAGGCTCAGCGCATGACGCCATACCTGGAAAATAAACGTCGTGTAACTTACAATACTATCACATTTCCACTCATTGGTTCACATTCTGAAGTTATTCATGTTCAAAACTTGCGAGCACATGTTTACTATATGGGATACCATAGGGAATATGTCAGTATATTCTTCACAGCCTGACACGCATCTTCCTGGGTTTTCTCGAGTGCACCAACCGTCTGAATTGGAAAGGCTGTGAAGCATTCAGCGAGATTTAAGCAGTGAATGGAAAGCAGCTGTGTGCCTGGTGAAATCGGTATGAACGTTAACGAGTCAGATCCCAACTACTTAAATGAAAATTCCAATGATCCGAAAGTTTTAGAGTATATAATTTAAGCTTAACTGTTTTTGATATAAAAATTGCGACTAAAACATTAACAGGGATGGGTGATGTTGCGATAGCGACAAAACAATCCAAGATGAGCCAGTAGCACCATATATGAAATATTTATATCCATTTCCAACACAAATCACAGAAACCGGGTTTTTAAAGCCAAGCGTTGAGAAGAAAAACAGGCATCATTGTTGAAGTTCCTCGATTTTTTTACATGAAGACCTACTGCCAGACAGCTTTATATTAAACCATGCTTGTCTGGTATACAACTATGACGAATTAGGAGCGCCTACTAACTTTGCAGCAAAATCCCAGTTTAAAGATGAATTTTTACTGTGCCAAAAAAGGAATATCGCGTGTTTTGGGTTATCCGATCCAACTAGGTTCCAAGTGCATATTCCAAACTTTTTATTGGCCAAGAATAAAACGGAATCTGAATATAAACAATTGAGAGGAGACACATTGCATTTGAATGATTGGTGGGAAATGCACCAATTTTTCCTGCTTGCAATGCAGTCTCCTGTACTGTTATGTGTAGTATTATTCGGTGCTTCTGTAATCTACGTGCCAGGGCTCCATAAGGGAAAATATATCACCTCATGTCATGTAATCAGCACTTTAAAGAGTACAGCTATCTCCACGTTTCTTAAAAAGGGTAAGAACTCATTAGTTTGAATTTTGCTGTGGTGGGAAATCTTAGTTGAAGATTAATATTAAAGTTCCTTCAATCGAATGAGTTCACCGAGTAGCTTACTGTGTACAAAACTCAATTTCCCAGTTACCAGAAAACTAATCGATGCCGTCCGTTTGAGGAATATAATCTTTCTTGGTGGTTTCATTAATCGCTTGATTAAACTTTATACGTTGTGTATATTTACTCGTCAAAATGGCGTATAAACAAACAATGAGTAATGTTAACCCCTGAACGCTCATGTTAAAATTCCTAAATTTCAAGTAGCAAATTTTTCCCGTTATCCTCCTTAGAATTTACCCAAGTCAGGCAGACGGTCGATTGGTCGGTCCATCGGTCGGTCGCATAAAGAGAATTGTTCTCGGCCTAGAAACTGCCCAACACGCATTACAACAGTAGGCCGTTGTTATTACGTTGACATAAAGCAACATGCTTATCGTATCAACTCCGCTACTCAAATTAACACAGGGGAAAGGCACTAAGCCCTAGCGCCCACGAGTTGCTGTACAGACATGGAGAAGGCATTGGCCGGTTCGTTTTGGGCGCCGACTTCACGTCGATCAACACATTTGTAAAGCTTTCCTAATTGTTCAGCACATGCGTGGTAGATGTGTCTCGTATTTTGGCGGGGATTTTCATCGTGGTGAACTCAACAAGAAGAATGCAAATGTAGTGGACTTCCCTACACCTATTGGGGCACAACACTTCCAAGATAGCTGAACGACTATGAGAAATTATGTTGCATAGTCGAACACAACACATATTTAACGCAGTAGTACATGTCTCCTATAGGTAAGGCGGAGTCTAGAAAAGGGTCACATTCAGATTCTGTTTATAAAGTGAATCCAACCTGCGAATGTAATATTAGTTATCCTCGTGTTTTCCAGAGTGTATGGGAATTTACACCGGTTTGGGAACTCATACACCCTGAGGGATAGCCGAAGGGTGTATTAGTTCCCAAACTGGTGTATATTCCTTAACACCCTGGAAAACACAAGGATAACGGATTTATTTCCAAGAATTATGGTGGTCAAAAACTGAAGAAAATTTGTACTTTGTAAGTTTCTTAATAAATGAAACCAGACAAATATGGATGTCATTGGAACTCAATGAGCCAGTTCCGATGACATCCATATCTGTAATATTTTATTGGACATAAATATTAAACTTCCTGTATTTTTATTTTTGTTCTAACATAACTGAGCAGAAGGTATGCACTAATATTTAATAATTTGTACTTTTTTAGCCATATACACTGCTATTGTATATTCTTGTTTTTACACCGCGGTTAACAATTTACAACGTACCTCTCAGCCAATCAAAACGCAGAATTTTGTTTCGTTTCGAAATAACTAACATTGTACTGGTTATCATTCATTACAGACGACTTCGTTTGTGTGGAGATGGTACTGAAAAGAGGAGAGGGAATCCTTATTTCAAGTCTAGTGTAATGCCATTAAATCATGAGATTGAATGTAGAACGTTAGACACAAAGTGATATCAGGATCACGATGAGTGCTTCGTACAGAGGGGAGTGAGACAGCTTGTTTATTTGGGATACTTAGGTAAAAGAACTAGTTGATTAATGATAGTTAATGTGGCTGGTATGTAGGTTGTGTTTCTTCATCTGACGAGTTGCTGGGCATAACACAGGCTCAAGACTTTGGAGAAGGATAAACCACATAGAATAACATTAAAATGTTGTGTTCCTCATCGACAGTCGATCGGTGTGGTATTTTTCTTCTTAAACATCGTGAAGAGAGTTATGATGTCGTCCAACAAAACTTTGGTAAAATTTCAGGAAATTTACTCCAAAAGCTTAAAAGACCAGAAAGAAATAACACCAATAAATTATATACCAGAATATTGAGAATGAATCATAGAACATGTAGACACTAAAAGGTGCCATGGAACTGCTACGATGTGATAGAATGAACTGCCTGAAAGTCGTCCATGACATGAGTAAGAGACCAAAATTTTACAAATAAAATACCCTAAAATGGCTGAATAGTCCTATTGTGCAACCCTTCTAGTACAGACTCGGAGATGTCATTTTTTTGTTATTCGGGAATGGGTATTAAGAGTGATTCCAATCAATAGTATTTACAGCTCCCAAAAGCTGCCAATTGGACTAGTTTATGTTTTGATGAATGAAGTTCAACAGGCGTTAAATCGACACAGTTCAGGGCAACGGGTAGGGGGCACAAGTGAGTTCTTGAATAAAAAATGAATACTCTGCAATGTAAACACTTTGTTTCTTTTTTGCAGTAATTGTTCCCCACAATTCTGTTGAAGATATCTTGTCAAACGTACAAAACTAATTTCAGTTGATAAACCAACGAAAAAAAGACTACTCTATTTTTTATTTGATACGGTGCATTGTGTGTCATTTCTGGTGTTTAGTATTGACAGCTGCCATTTGAATGCTCAACTATGGCAACAGAGATGGGAAAAACTAACAATCCCGCATGAAGAAAATTTGTATCAATTAGCTGATGTGGTTTAGAGTTTGTGAATTTCCATTCTGTTTTAGTTTGCACCATTTGTTTTGAAGCTATTGTCCTCCTGCAGTAGGTTTCTGGGAAGGGTTGGTTGATACCAAAATCAGCGAGAATAATAGCTATTCTTACAACCCCTTTAGCAGTACAATAGTACTTTCCTCATCCAGCAGCTGCACAGGGGGAGAAGCAAACGAGCCAGAAAAACCACCAGGACCCAGCCAGCCACCCAACCAACGGTTATAGTAGGTGGCCATTCATCTGATCTTCAGGTAAGTGTAGTCTGCCACTTGGTGTAGTTGTGTCCCAGAGCGCGCCGGTTCGGTCGGTCCCTCTGCCACCGAACCACACATCCAGTACACGAGGAGGACATACACGTCAAAGATTAGACGTTCCCTAACCTATTTTGTTGACTGATTCCAATTTGATAGGCAATTCATGAAAGACGTGAACAAAATCACGATTACTTCGATTAGCCAGTTCATCTATCTGTAATTACCGAAGAGTTTGGGTGTCACATCGTTAGTTCAACCCCTTGAGAATTTGTTTATGTCCATACAGATTGGTATGCAATTCCCGGTAATACCAATATCATAATGCATGGGTTTTGACGACAACGGCGATAAAAATTGGTATAGATAAATTTTCACTCCAGATAGATAGATATACTTTATTAGTCAGTATACATAAATACAACACAATTTACATGTAATGCACATATTTACAACATACATATTTACGATATACATGTCAAAAGGCATAACAGTTGTTTCTGTGTCTGTGTAAAGATGTGTGTATACCGACAGGGGAAGGCATAGCCAGACTGGCTGTCTTCCTGCCTTCTCCTAGTAAGAAAGAAGAAAAGAAACAGAGATGCAGATAAAAAAGAAAGAGGAAAGAATGAAGAGAAAAATTACGTTGGAAAGAGTAGAAAAATACTAGTTCAATATCGTGAATTCATTTAATCGTTCTGAAAATAGATCATCTTCTGCTTGAGCGGATGGTGTGTAATGTGGTCGAGGCCTGGTTCAGCTGAACTATCCGGATTCGGATCTCACTGTTGCATTCATTATCTTCAAGTGTCAAAGGGAGAGTGTAACAGAAGATATGCCATGAATATACGGAATGCAAGGGTGAAGGGCGAATCCGGAGGCCAGCATTGACGAGAATACTAGACAAATTGCGGTGAACATGAATAGCCTACATATGGGAAGCTTATCAATACTCCTATTACTGAATCAATCTGTGCACATAAAACAGCCCAAAGCACAGGGAGACACACCTGGGGATGAATAGCATTCTAAATAGCACAATCCGGGGATTTGAGCAGGAAATATTACTAGTGTACGAAGAGAGAAACTTTGCAATTAATTTTATTTTTTCTTGAACTCTTTCCTGTTTCTCTCTGTCCTAATGTCCATTTCCAGTTCATTCCATAGCTTGGGGAATGGGGAATGCAAAGACAGGTAGATTTTCAAATGTTTTTGTTCTAGTTCTACATGATGCAGGAATCCGGCTTGGCCTGTGTTTACATTAGTCTGCTGACAGTAGAGAAAAAAATCGCAAAAGGTGCTGGCAGGTTACTGTTATACCAATCGAACATAAACAAATAAACATGCAGACTATACAAATCTTTTATCTTCAGAATGCTATTTCAGAAGAACAGTGGATCGGTATGGGCATTGCATTTCTTATTGTTAATGTTTCGTATTGACCATTTTTGGAGTTTAAATTGCCGAGAACATGCTTTCGATGCCCCGCATATTGGGATTCCGTAGGTGAAGAGACTCAGTACTAATGTGAAACACAGCGTCTTCGTTGCTTGAACGTTCTTCACCTTGTTGAGGCTGAGATTGGCAAGGGCAACTTTCGAGCAGTGTTTGGATATGTGGGCATTGGAAGATAGATTTTCATCAATATTCATGCCTAGAAATTTTAAAGATTTTTCGTGTTGTCTGTTACCGACATTATCGATAATATTATTATTTTTAAAAATCTTCTCATGGGCGGAATCATTTCCTTTAGTTGGATTGATAAGTATATATTTTGTTTTCCTGGGGTTCAAAATCAAGTGGTTGGCAGCACACCAATCGGATAACTTTTGCACTTCCTCATTAAATTCCGAGACAAGTGGGTTTATCTCCACCCAGACTTATATCCAGTGGTGGCATCTCCAAACGATAGGAGTTATACCTTTGTTGAGTTGTTTATTTCATTTATGTAAAGTGGAAACAATATAGGTCCTAATATCGAACCTTGTGGGACACCATATGTAATTTCTGCAAGGTCAGAAACATACTGGGCCCTGGTCTGAAGATAGCTTTTGAACCAGTTATTGGCGTTACCTCTTATATCATAATATTCCAGTTTTTGGAGTAACATCTCCTGGCTGATGGTATCAAAGGCTTTCGATAGATCTAGGAATAGGGCTAGATTACTGTCTTTACAAGGTTTGTTGTTTTCGGTGACTATGTATTTTAACAACTGCAAGGCTAGATGCATGGTACTGTGATGCTTCCTAAAGCCGTATTGGTGGGGGAAGAGGATATCAAATTTATTTAGAAACTTAAGGAGTCGCACTAGCTTTTCTAGGATTTTAGAGAAAACAGGCAAAATACTGATTGGTCTGCAGTTCGTAAAGTTGTTTTCGTCACCTGATTTAAACATTGGAATTTCTTTGGCAATTTTCATCCTGTTTGGAACTATTCCCCGATTTAATGACTCGTCCATGATATGCGCTAGTGAAGTGGCAATGAAATTTATTGAATGTTTCAGAAGGTCAGTTGAAATATTATCACAGTCTTGACTTAATTTAGATTTCATAGACTTTGCGATATTTATTATCTCAATGGGTGAAGTGGGTGTGATAAATAGGTTTTCAGTAAGACTGGTATTAAGGTACTCAGCAAATGACTTCTGAGTGCCTTAATGAGTTTGGAAGCTTTACTTCCTATGTTTGCAATGAAAGTATTGAACTCCTGTGCGATGTCATTTTCCGCATGATCTTTCTATTGCCAAGATTGAAGAATGAAGGCAAAGCTCCGCTGTTTTTATCCGTATTCAGAGCATTATTGAGAAGTTGCCATGTGTTCCGCATATTATTCTTATTTTCCAGGAGGGCTTTTTTTTATAATACATAGCTTTACTTTGTTTTTTTATTCTATTAAATAGCCTACAGTAATTTTTGTAGTTCCAGGCGTAAACTTCTGTAGAGGATCTTAACTTCTTATTGAAAAGTTTATTCTTTCTGTTTGGTGAGATTAAAAGTCCCTTTGTAATCCATAGCTGTCGTTTTATGAACTTATTTTCCAGTTTGTCCCTTTTCAAAGGGAAAGCTGTGTCGAAGGCGGCCAAGTAAGTATTTAGGAAATTTTCATAGGCTATGTAGAGACTGTTGGATTCCATAACTGTGGAAAGGTCGCTTTGGAACAGAAGCGATTTGAGTTATTCAGCATTTGTTGAGTTTATCTTCCGGGTTAGAAGTGGTTTAGAGCCATCAGATTTCTAATTTGAGAGTTCAATAAAACAAATTCCAAAACGGTCAGATACTTCTGTTAGGATTATTCCGAAATTGAAATTTTGAGGAACATTATCACAGAGGATGTGGTCTACAAGAGTAGCAACTCGATCTTTTACTCTTGTTGGTTTGGTGATGACAGGCACGAAGCCCTCACTGAACATACTGAAAATAATTCCATGCAAAAATGTTAAATTTACGATGTTACAAAATTTCACTGGAAGGGACTTCTTAAAATATTGTTGTTAACCTATTTTGAACTTATTTGGTCGCAGACATAACATGGAAATGGAATCCCGGAACTTCAGTAACAAATATAGTTCGACCTTCAAGCAAATGATATTTTCGTACAAACACAATTATATCGATTCCCCAGGTGGATCACCATGTTTGCTGGCGTGAATATGTTTTTGTTCTCAAACCTAATTATCTAGTTATATATTTTTAGTATCGTGAATAACAGAATTATAATATTACGAAACAGGCGTAGTGATCCATTTCTAAAATGGCATCTTCGTATTAGGAAATTGAAAGTCATCGTGCACTTTAGATTTTTCCTAGCAGAAACACCCTCACCCCCTCCCCGTGAATTTTATTGAGAGTTTTCAATTTCATCGCCTTGTTGAGTTGAGAAAAGTGAGATCGTGTCTAAGGTTCTTAGATCTCTGAATACAATATTTGCATTACATGGTTAAAAAACGTCACGTGACCGGTTGCCTAATCTCATTGCTTTTTCTTGCGCTTCATTCGGGATGTCCTTAACACATCAAACACGATATGGTAAAATATTCTTTCACCGAATCTGGAGTTCGAAATCTTTTATTTGAAACCCGGACATTGGAATTTTCCCTCTATTCGAAGTTATTTCGGTTGGTTATCTATACCGTTGGTAACTACTCTTGTCAACAAATGTATAAATACTATTTTGTCGTGAACAAGTCGATAAATTCAAGTTCTGTATATTCTATTCATTATTTTGATACATAGTATGCCTTTACAAACATAGTATGCCTTTATTCACTTCTTTCATCAATACCAGGAGCACTGATTAATTTGTTTTTAAATGCTGAAAATGTTGTTGAACGACCACTTAAGTCCAGGAGGAGGAGGCGTGTGTTCTTTCTTCTCACTTAACATTTCTGGTATCCAATATTGATTTTCTCCTGAGCTAGTTCTGTTCCAATCAATAGGTTTAGCCCTACCGCTTATGACTACGATTTTTGACAATTAGGTGATATGTTCTGAGAACAGATGAGCAGCGAAGACCGTGAGATAACCGTTCATTTTACTGTAGCACTTGACTACTTCATTTGTGGAGTTTAGCTGATTCATTATTTTCACGATTCACCTGTTCAATTTGAAACGATTTGGTAGGTATTGGTATGAGTTTCTGATGTTCATACTTTCTATTCCTTATCATGTATCTGTGACAAATGTTTTTATGAACGACTAACAAGAGGGCAACCGATATGAGCTTGTTTGCCGGGCAGAAACGACTTAACAAGGATTGAAAAATGAGCTGCTTATGACAGCCAATGTATGGTTATTAATGACAAAGAAGAAAGAATATAGGATACAAAATTAATGAACAGCTATAAGATGTCTGCACCCAGAAAACGACCGTGAGGGCCAAACCGGCCAACATGAACAAGGTCTATGATATGTCTACACCCAGTAAAGGTGAGTGCGAAACCATAAGTCCCTACCATAGAAGGGAGAAAGGACACAAGGAAGGGAGGATGCCGTGGGGGATGGCGTGTACTGAATTCTCTGCACGCAGAATTTAGATTTCTCGTCAAACAGGTACGAGTCGAGATGTATTCCAATGTGAGCTTGACTGGCGTCCACTTCAGGATTCCAAAGACATCGCGGTCATTGATCAGATGCCGCGGCACAGGCATATCAGAGGAACACGAGTACCACACAGATCAGCGATTGGACCAAAG
The DNA here is from genome assembly GCA_031216915.1 of Pictodentalium vernedei. Classification (NCBI taxonomy): domain Eukaryota; kingdom Metazoa; phylum Mollusca; class Scaphopoda; order Dentaliida; family Dentaliidae; genus Pictodentalium; species Pictodentalium vernedei. The sequence goes on from CM062296.1 coordinate 585,599,056, forward strand.
TGCTGGTCTTTCACGCGAACAGTGCATGATATTGCACGTTCCACCAACCTACGTGTACATGTACATGTAAATAACAACTGTCGCGATCGTCTGGAGAAACCTGGCCCGTAACCTGCTGCAGTTCGGTCACAAATATGCTATTCCACAACCTAGATGTATGTTAACTGTTATGTTTTGTTGTAACTGAACGACGTCATTTGTGCTTCTTAATTCTCGCTAGTTACTCGGAGGAACACAGGACTGTAGAATCTGATAATTTGTTGCAAATCTCATCGATAGTCGATTGGTGGGCGGTATTGCTGGCCTTAAGCACTGATGACCGAGTTTAGTCTGGACTAAGGCACGCATTTTTTCTATTGACATGGTGTAAGTGTCCATTATTGGGCTAGATTGACTTTTGTATTTGTGTCAGCGGGTAATTATACAGCACACCGTTGTTGTGGAGAAAGTAGTTGCCCGACAGATCCACTGGTATTTAATGTACCCCCGATGACGTAATTGTGTAACTGTTGGCGTTCTGACAGACAAATCAGAAATAGAAAAGCTCCGAGAGAGGAGCTAATTACACAACTGTCTCCAGTCACAATTAAAAATTCAACCAATCACATACTTCTTAACAGAGCCCTGTCAAGCAAGTCAAGATTGTTAGAATTCTGATTTGTGAATTGGAGTAATTTTGTTTGTAAACATTGAAATGATGACGGGTTAAAACAACCCGAGACAGAACTCTTGGGAGTTTGATCCATGATGTGGAAACAATACTCAATTTTAATGTAAAGAATGTTAATATAACATAACAACTACCTGCTGTCTGGATCGACTACATTTAACTTGAATTTAGCACTTGCCATTTGCCATTCTATTTTATTTATTATTTTGATTGTCTAGGGGATGACAGGAAGACAGTCGCAAGGCTATGTCATTCCCCACAGTATACATTTATACATCATTCAACAATTTTGTAACTTTACTCTCTCTCTCGTTTGTATTTGTATGCTGTATGCTGTGAAATAAAGATTGAATTGAATTGAATTGAATAGTTTATGACCAAAGTGGAGGAGGTGATGACTTTACGTATGCTAAAATGCTGGAACACATAATGTGTTCAAAATATACAGAATTTAACGCTTTCTGTCCATTTGGTTTGGTCTATCATTGTGACATTTTTAAAATTCAAAATGGCTGACATATATATGCTTTATAACTTGAAATTTCGTCTGTGAACATTTAGTATATACATAACGAAATAAGTTTGCAACAGAATCCACAACTTATGGTTTAACTATTCTCGTTAAGTTCGTTATAAGTTCGGAGGACATTTGGAAATTGAAGACCATTTCGGATTCTGAAAAAAATTCCACTCTCTTTTTTTAAACCCTTTCAAACGAAACATGCAAAACCAAGTGAACATTTATCTTTAAGAAAAGTTTACAAAAGTTACATAAGGACTTACATCACACGTGGGCTATTGCCATTTTGAGGGATAGAACAATTACTATTTCAACTTATTGCAGTACTTTCTAAGCAATAATTGCAGTGAAGATCACCTTGTCTGCTGTGATGATTAATCATCTTACAGGGGGAATAAACCGATATACCAATTGTACCTGGCTAATTCATTTTAATATACACCGAAACAGAAAGGCACCAGAGGTCTGTTTGATTCACAGTTTGGTTGGCATCTATCTTGTCATATAAATATTTATATCCCCCAATATGAGGGCACGATCCCCATGTCCTCCATCGACATCCATTCCTAGCATGTGCCTCTATTGCTACCCTGTGAGACGGTACTATAATTTTAGCTAGGGAACCACAGTCTGTTCGCTGTTCGCATTATATGCAGTTGTTTAAAGAGGTGGGTGGGATATGTGTTACCGCACAAAATATCTTTCTATTTTATGAGATGGAGGACGCGTTTTCCGCGGGCGCTATCGATGCTTTTGTTAACACATTCCTGCTCTGAGTGGGGAATATTTTAGCTATATTACACATATGAATTTGATGTGAAAAAGCATACCACAGGGTGTCGAGGCAGAGTATGTGGCAGAAACGGGAGGGTCTTGGATTCGGAGTAAGTTTTGTCGGAATCGTGAGAGCACTGTACAAAGATGTGCAGAGTGTACTCAGCCTGGGAAACATCACAACAAAAAGGGTCCCAACGAAGATAGGCCTTAAGCAGGGGTGCATCTTGTCACGATTCTGTTTACATTCTACATAAACTATTTAGAAGAGAAGTTGATTGCAAGCGCAGAGGGGATCAAAGTTGGAGAGACAAAAATTCCAGGGATATTTTATGCCGATGGCATAGTTTTATTATCCGGGAGTGAAGAGAAACTACAAAAACTGTTAACCATGGAAGGAAAGTACTAGGATAAATGGTGACTTGAACTGAAGGAAATCAAAAGCAAGGTAATACATGTGGACTTACGGTGGATGCGTCGCGAAAGTGGAGGGTGGGTAAATTCTGTATTGATGAAGAGGAGAGCAAGGAGATAACAGTGGGGGAAACGGGAGAAAATGAATACTTGGGAGTGATGTGTTACAGGTAGAGGCATATACAGAAACGACACAAATAAACTTAAGACAAAGGGGAAAAGGATATTCAATCAGTTAAAATTATTTGGAAGAAATAATATTAACAAGTTGTTCGTTGGAAAGATCATTTGGGAGAGGGTGGGATTAACAAGTATAACATATGGAACGATTGTGATCCATCTAAGTAAATGGGAAATGAGAAACTTGGAGATTCTACAAAATGATGCGGGTCGGTGGATAACCGGAACAAATAACGCAGCCGTACTGGAGGTGGTCAGAAAGGAACTCGGGTGGATGCCGGTTAAAGATAGAACAGATATGGGGAAATTATGCTACCTGCATTATCTGGTAAACCTTCTAAACAACAGATGATGTAAGACGACGTTTAACCATGTTTGGAACTCTAACATCCAGACAGGCTGACTAAGGCGAACTACTCTATAGAGACATAAGATCTGGAAGAGGGACTGAAGCAGGGGAGCAGCCTTCTCAGAGGAAGAGTGCTCGAGGATTGTTATGGAAACTGGCGAGCAGGAATTAGGACCAAGAGCTCTTTGTATCGGGTGTACAAAAATATACCCTAGCTTTTGAGGAGTACATAAATGGATCTTATGGGGGTCTTTGTTGTTCAAAGTGAGATAGAAGTCACTGCAGTTGAGGGGATAATCGGGAAAGGAGAGGAAAGAGTGTGTCAAATGTGTAATTTAGGAGTAACGGAGACCCGGGACCTTTTCATTTTGGAATGCCCTAAATATTTGCCTAGTAGAACAAGACACATTAGAAAACTAATGGAAAATGGGACGAAACCATTGATAAGTGGATACGTGGATGGGACATTACATGAGGGAAGGGGGCAGTTTTGTCACTGTAGGAATCCGAAACCGGATATTACTGATCACAATGGCCGCTATTTCACCCCCACCGGGATTATAGCCTAAATATGTTGATATAGCCGTCGATTACGAAAAGAGTACAACAGATATGTATCCACACAATACCCAACTTCAAGATAAAACAGACCCACAGGACGTTAACAGCCGATTATTGAGAAAATAACGAATATAATACCGCTGACCACTTGAGAAATTGTGAAAAGTGAGTTGAAATATGCATTTTACGATGAAATTTCGCATATTGTCGCATTTATCTGTGTGCTAGTGCATGGAATGTAGAAACCTCTGCCCACTGGCATCGAATACCTCACAATATGCACCAAGTATATTTCGTAAGGCCGGCAAATAATCTGAATTTGGTGTACGGCAAATTACTCCGTTTTACGATTTTACTGTCGGGCAAATTACTACTATTTCGATCTCCGTCTCAATTACCATCACACAATGCTAGGTCATACAGAACTAATATATATGACTTTTAGCAAAATTATATTCGCGTAGACCCCTTAGTAGTATGTCTCGCACGTTTGGGGCAACATTTGGGGGACCCCGGTGGGGGATCCCGGAAATGACGTCATGCCATGGGTGATACGTGTTTCCGTCGTCCATTTTGTATACTGGAGGCCGCCATCTTGGTTTCTATAGTAGCACGTGATTGCTATGTTACCTAAACTCTTCTTATAGGACAGGGGTATGTTCGGAGGGTGTGTTCGATTGAATCGGAGTATCACGAATTACCACAAACAACCCGACAATCCCTCCAAATCACCAAAATCCACTTTATTTGATATGGATTCTTCATGAATCCTATTTAGGACCGCGAAACCGTAGATTTTAGTAGTCGCGCGTATTGCTATAGTACCGAGGGGGCCCCTGGGGGTGTGTTCGATTGAATCGGAGTAAATCTAATTACCACAACAACCCTTTTACTATTTCGAATTCTTCCAGAATTCTCTGCATCTATCTATATATATAATTTTCGTCTATCTGACCATGTTCCCTTGTTCTGGAGTATACATCAGTAGCGTAGAGGAGCCTATCAACTGGAACAGTTTTGCTTATTGTTACTATATTTAGCAATTTCTGGTCTATTCTTGTTAGTTCTGACCGTATTCCAAGTACTCTTGTTATTTTATTTATATAGATCATTTATGTAGATTATAACTAACCAATCAGATTGCTTGATTTCCCATAATCTGTATGCAGAGTTATCTCCCCTTATTACAACGGAGTCATATCCGATTCTCATCACCTCTATATCCAATGGCCATATCCCCAGGCATCCCAATTTCGGCACCTCTTTTTGTCGCATGAGGCCATGAGGGCAATGTGAAAGCCATCCATGAGTCCTCATATAGTATGTCTCATAGCCTCATTGAATTTTGAGGTTATGAGGACCATTAAAAATCCCTCAATGAGGTATAATTTACTACGACTCTTAGCCTCATTTCAGTATTTGAGGATACCTATGGCCTGGTGTTGTATTATTCGAGGATACCTTTTGGAGAATCCCTTTTTTGTCGTATGAGGCCATGAGGGCTATGTAAAAACCCTCAATGGGGCCTAATTTACTATCCCTCATTGCCTCATTGAATTTTGAGGTCATGAGGGCCATGAAAAATTTCTCAATGAGGTATAATTTACTACGACTCTTAGCCTCATTTCAGTATTGGAGGATACCTATGGCCTGGTATTGTATTATTCGAGGATACCCATCGAGGATACCTTTTGGAGAATCCCTTTATTGTCGTATGAGGCCATGAGAAATCCCTCAATGAGGTCTTATGTAGTCTTATCAACATTTTCTCCAATGTATAAATTCTATAATAATAAAATAAATTATTCCAAATTAAGCACAGTACTTATCTGCTGACGAAAGGCGAACAGAATAACTTATAATATCTGATTGCAGGGAACGTGAGACCATGTTCCCTTGTTCTGGAGTATACATCAGTAGCGTAGAGGAGCCTATCAACTGGACCATGTTCTCTTCGGGCGCTCAGGTTTCCTCCGCCAGTCATACTGTCCGGCGAGTGGTAACCCTGGCTGCCAAAGGTGTCGTTAATCCCCAAAATAAGAAAAAATAAAATAAATAAATAAATTGGTATGCACCCTGAAGAGAGCATAAGATGTATATATGTAAATATTTGAATGCATATGTAAAAATGATGTCAAAGGTGTCGTTAAAAATAATAAATAAATAAATAAATAAATAAATAAATAAATAAATAAATAAATAAATAAATAAATAAATAAATAGGTATATTTAAATTTCTTCCTCCCCCCTCTTCTCTTCGTTCTACTTGCATATCCTAAATAAATAAATAAATAGGTATATTTAAATTTCTTCCTCCCCCCTCTTCTCTTCGTTCTACTTGCATATCCTAACCCCCATTCTCAATCAGTAAAAAACGAATAACGGAAATTAATAGAAACTCACTATGAACATAGTAGACGCCTTAAATAAAGGTGGCCAATTATACAAACGAAGCGTGAATTTAAAACAGTAACGAAAAGTGGGAGCTTTTTGAAAACATTCTTAGTATGGAATTGGAAATTCAAATATCTCTATTTTTGCCACTTTCCATTTTTTATTATGTTTCCGGAAAGAAAGTTGTTATTGTTTTTGTTAAAAACTTAATTTTTAGACATATCTGTGAACAAAGATTTATTGTTGGTACACCAGGTGTTGCTCAAGCAGATTTTTACTACTTTGAACACTGCAACCATGGCGTCAATCAGAATAGGAAGCATGAACTGCAGCGGTTTCGCGTAGGATGGCAATAAACGCCGAGACATTTTCTCACGTTGCAGAAATAAATTTGATATCACTTTCTGGGTTGATTTGTGACGGGGTTGAAAATACTTGGAGAAATGAGTGGGTGTTTTGAAGCTATTTTTTGTTCTCATTCAAGTTCGAGCCGAGGAACAGGCATCCTATTTAAAAATACATTCAACTACTCTGTACATAAAATTATAAAAGATCCAGGAGGCAATTTCATTGTTCTAGATATAACTATCCAGGATTAAAGGCTAACAATGGCGGTTGTCTACGGTCCAAACGACGACACACCTCAATTTTACACTAATTTATTTCTTAAAATCGAGGAGATCGGTAATACTTCAGTTCTCTTAGGTGGAGACTGGAATGTACCCCAGAGTTACGAAAAAGTCACTGTCAATAAAAGACATAAAAATAACTCAAGATCAAATAAAATAATTTTAGAATTTATGGATGAACTAGACATGTATGATGTTTGGAGAATGGAAAATACTTATTTAAAATGATATACATGGCGGGGACCAGAAAACAAAATAGCAAGATTGGATTATTTTTTAATGTCTTCCAGTCTACAAATATTTTGAAAAAAACCCCAGATATTCTTTTCAGATATAAGTCAGACCACAACTGGTTACTCTTAATTTATCTTTTATCAGTCAACCCCGGGGAAAGGGACTTTGGAAATTTAATAACAGTCTTTTGAGTGAAAAAGAATGTAAATGCCATAAAACAAGTCATCGCAGAGACCATAGAACAATATTCCAAGCACAATAATAATAACAATAATAATAATAATAATAATAATAATAATAATAATAATAATAATAATAATAATAACTTTTTGGGGAAACGCTAAAACTTATACTAAGAAGTAAAACTATTTCCTACTCAGCATTCTTGAAACGAAAGTTGAAAAGAAAGAAACAGGAAATTAAGACAAATTCAAGTGCTCTTGCGCTAGCACTGGACAGTGGTGATGCATCAGTCGTACAAGAAATCGAATTACTAGAAACCAAGCTGAAAACATTTAGGGAGAAAAAATAAGAGGGATAATTTTGAGAACTAAGGCCAAATGGAAAGTTGAGGGGGGTGGGGAGGCAACTAAATACTTTTGTAACCTTGAAAAAACGGCATTACTCTGAAAACGTAATTTCTAAATTGATTAAATCTGATGGAGCCGAAAAAACTGATCTGAAAGAAATACTTTGTGGACAGAAAACATTTTACCAAAATCTTAACACGACAAAAATATCAAGCACTAATTGTGACGAGCAAACTACGAAGACACTCTTTGACGCGATCAATTGGTTTCTAAATTTCCTAGAGGATGAACAAAAAATAAATCTTGAAGGGTTCTTTGATCGATTCCGAATGCTTCTATGCACTTAAAACAATGAAAAACAACAAAACTCTCGGGTCTGGTTTTACAGCAAAAGTCTACAAATTCTTCTGGAAAGATATTGATAATGTCTTGAAAAAACTCTCTGAATTACGGATATAATACAGAAGAACTATCAGTAACTGTCATTACATGTACACCCAAACCAAATAAATCAAAAGTACACATGAAAAATTGGAGACCAATTTCTTTAATAAACATCGATTTTAAAATAGGACCTGCCACCATTGCTAATCGCATTAAAACAGTCTTGCCGAAGCTTATTTCCGAATCTCAATTGGGTTCCATAAAAGGAAGATATATTGGAGAATCAACATGTTTAACATTTGATCTGATCAGAAAATTCGAAGAGCAAAACATTCCTGGATTGCTCGTATTGTTGAATTTTGAAAAGGTATTTGACTCACTAGAATGGACCTTCATCGAAAGAACACAACGTTTTTAAGTATTTTGCCCATCAATAATACAATGCTTTCACACTTTTTATGACAATGCTCAAAAATTGAGGGATCACATATATAACCTAATTGGGTTCACTTAATATAGATGGTAACGACTTGTTTACTTGTACACAGGTCAGTTGATTGTTTTGTTTGGTATTGAGACTTCAGTGGCTCATCGTGACTTTCTACAGCTGTGTTTGGCGACAAATCCCATAAATAGGGTCAATTTTATGCATGGTGACATTTCGTTAATCGTTACTGACATGTACACAATGCAGATTTTGTTTAGAAATATATTTTTCCTATCTATTCTCATTAGATTAGAAGGTGTTCGGCGCCACTTAGAGGTTGCTGATGTTGCGAGAGCTGTGCAAATGCCCGAGATGAACTCTTCACGGCGTTAGGTGGCTGAGGCGTTCGGTGTATCGCAGAACGTAGTGGCACGTCTATGGAGACGGTACCAGAAGACAGGCCAGTACACCAGGCTTCCGGGTCAAGGTCGGGGAAGATGTACAACAGCTGTACAAGATCGCTTTATCCGCGCAACTGCACTGCGAAACCGTCAAAGCACTGCAACACGCCTCCAGACAGAGTTCCAGATCGCTACAGGGCGCCGCATTTTCACACAGACAGTTAGAAACAGGCTTCATGAAGATGGTGTGAATGCAAGACAACCTGCTATCGGCCCAGTTTTGACCCGAAAGCATCGCAGAAACAGACTTGATTTTGCCCAAAACCACCTTGACTGGAGACTGCGTGACTGGAGTTCTGTACTTTTTACTAATGAAAGTAGATTTCATCTTTCGTCTTGTGTCCGCCGTGTGCGTGCATGACGAAGAAGAGGGGAGCGCTATGCAGACTGCAAAATAGTGGAAACCGATCGTTTTGGTGGTGGTTCCATAATGGTACGGAGCGGAATTTGCTTACATGGTCGCAGGGAGTTGTACGTGCTGGATAGAGGTACCCTGAATGCTGTGCGTTATAGGGACGAGATTCTACATCCTATTGTGAGACCTTTTGCCGGTGCAATAGGTGACCAGTTTGTGCTAATACATGATAATGCCCGCCCACACACCGTTAGAGTGACCATGGACTATCTTGCTCGAGAGGGTATTGACGTCATGGACTGGCCGGCAAGGTCTCCCGACTTGAACCCTATAGAACATGTATGGGACTATCTCTACAGGCGGATATCTCAAAGGGAACCACGCCCATTGACCTTACAGAAGCTCACACAAGCGATCATCTTAGAATGGCAAGATCTTCCAGATCAATTCGTCAGGAATTTGATAGCTAGCATGCCTAGGCGACGCCATGAATGTGCAAACAACCGCGGTGGGCATACACATTATTAATGTGAACAGGTATGGTCAGAAGAATAATGTGGTTCAAAATACAGACTTTTAAATTGTTAGGAACAGAAACTTCTTATTTTGACATTTCTTGTTCAAGGTCAATAAATGTTACATTTGGACACCATTTTGGACTTTTGTTCACGTTCGCTTTTGGTTATGAGCGTAAAAACATTATAATAAAAATAAGTCAGTTCTCAGTCTAATACTATCTTTAAAACTGGAAAATGTGTATGATCTCAGGGGTGGGGGGGGGGGGGGGAATTAGCAAAACACTGATGTCGGGGTTGGTGGGTGGTCAAGGAGGACAAAAAAAAAAAAAAAAATCCGATGCTTGCAAATTTTTTCCTCATACACTTTTGGCCAAAATTGCATACCATAATCAGTGAAGTATCATTCAAGAACCAATAAAAAGACACCCAATTTATCAGGGGGTACCTACCATGGGTTATATACGATTATAAAACTGTTATTGTGGCTGAGCTATGATTCGGCTTATAGTGATACCATATGACATATTGAATAATGCAAGTTAAAATGCATCACTAATTGCAATTATCAAACACTGTACTCTAAAGATAAGTTATCTTGAGGGTGTTCCGTTTCATTAAATTTCTAATATGTTCACCCTGGTGAGATCGGCTGGCTTAGATGAGGAGCAAAGACAATTATGTGAAGTCAGGAACAGTTACAGATTTCAGCTGCAGGAACAATTCTGTACAACGATGTATCCAGACCTATTACGAAAACACCAATGACTCTTATTGCCATTGTAGGAAGTATGTAACACAAAAACTACTAAATACTGAACCTGATTGAACTGCTAATTTATTCCAAACACATCTGAGAACACGGGTGTCAACAAAATCATGTACCAGGCCTTCTAGGGCTGGACTTAAAATAAGTAATAAATCCCCCCCCCAACCCAGCCATGCCCCACCCAAACCTTCGTCAAAAAAACAAATAAACAAATACATAAATAACTAAACTCATTGCTTTTTGCATACACGTACCGTGGAACCTCTCTTGAGAGACCAACATTTTTGCCAGACAAAAGGGGTCTTTCAGACAGGTGGTCTGTCAAGACCACCTGTCTTGAAAGCCCACTTTTGTGTGGCCGAAATGGCATGTTGTCCTGTGTAGTCCACATAAAACACGCTCTAGCACAAAAGAGGTGGTTCCTCAAAAAGGTGGTCTCTCAAGAGAAGTTCCACTGTATATATGAATGGAGAACGCAATGGGTTCTGATGGGTTGAGTAATTTATGATATTTAACCCTTTACCTAACATTCTTTTGTAAAATACAAAAAAAATAAAAATTCTCATATAACCATTACTGTTCAATAAGGTTACTTGAAATAAACACTTGTATGGCTGACATTAGAACTGGCTCGAAGAGTCAGTTCTAATGTTATCCATATTTGTGTGGCTTTATTGTGGGATATATTTGGATATATAATCCACTTTGAATGTTGTTGGTTTATTTTGGTTACATTTATTGTAGCCACTATGTTAGGTAAGAGGTTAATGCCTCTACCTGAGTGTTACATGGAATTTACACAGATTGAAATACTTTTAGGAATGACTCAGAATGACCAGGCTGCATAGAGATTTTTTTGCTACATCAACACCCTTCACTTTGATATTGAAGTATACTTTCTCATCCGCAATTATCTCTCTTCATATCAGTCCATGCTGGTTCATGCATGTAGTAAAAAAAATCAACAAATTGTATGATATTTTACAAAGCTCTCTGAACTCTGTCGAATATACCATATATATTGTTGGTTTCTACAACATGTCTGAACACATGGGGAGATAACTATAGGTAAACAGTTAATGATATGACATTCAAGAGTGTTAATGAATTACAATACAACATGCCTTAAGAGACCGATGTCTTTGGAGACCATGTTTTATATGGACATACCTGGACATACCAGCTTTACTCTATATTTGATTTGTTATGGGAGACCATCTACCTTAAGAGACCACTTTGGTCTGATAAAACGGATGTTCTTTCAAGACCTGTCCTACTGTACAAGGTCAATCACTCAATATTGTATGATAAAATTGGTTATGGTGCAGTATGGTGGGAAGGATGATGCAGAAGCATGTATTTAGTGGGGGTGGGTGGTTCAGATAACCCTGGAAAAAATGGTAAAACTGGAAAAAAATTACGTGGGGTGGGTGGGTGGGTCCTCCGACTGGTCAAAAACAAAAAATCGGCATCGGTGTCTGCAAATTTTTTCCTACCCCCCCCCCCCCCCACCCTGATGATCCTTTAATTTTTTGAGCAGTTATGTCTTCAACAACGGTCATTGGACAGAAAGTGGCGATCTACAACGGAGTGTTGGCAGGGAGCTCCTCTATCTCCGTACCTCTTCATCCTCTGTGCAGAGATCATTAATGCAGCTCTAAAAACAACCCAAATGTTGGTGGAATAAAAAAGAAATGATTCAGAATACTTAATAAGTCAATATGCAGATGACTCATCTCTTATTCTAAGTGACGATGGTCATTCCTTAAATGCCGCTCTTGAGACAGTGAAACCATTTTTTATTCTCTCTGGACTAAAGGTAAACTTTGAGAAAACGCAAGTGATTTGGATCGGATCGAAGAGGGGTTGTGGGTAGAAATACAAACTAGTGAACACGTTCATTGGAATCACAGAAATTCTTTAACAATACTGGGAATCGAGTACAATCTGTGCAATGAAAATTATATACTAAACAATTATCTAAAAAACTTGAAAATATTGAAAAGTGACTCAATGATTGGTCCTTCAGAAGTTTAACTCTAATTGGAAAGACTGCTATTCTCAAAATGCTCGTTTTCCCAGTTTTGATACACTGCCTATCGGTTTTACCCGATCCCCTAGAGGATATTTTTTGTAAAATACAAACTAAAGTTTTTAGTTTCCTATGGTCAGGTGAAAATGATAAGATAAAAAGATCTACAATAATTAATACTATAGGAAACGGAGGAATTAAATTTTCCCACCTAAAAGCTTACAGTTACTCACTAAAACTATCTTGGATCAAAAAACTGTTAGACCCAAATATCTTTGCTCCTTGGAAGACTCCTATTTTAAATGATATCGATGATCTCGGAAGCAACAAAGTCTGGCACCTTCATAAAGAAGGACTACACAAAATAGGAGAACCTCTGAACCCATTCTGGAAAAACGTTCTAACTGCCTGGTCACTCCTGGACGAAAGTAACACGTTCACTCCAGAAGAGATATTTTCAGAACCAATTTACTATAATAATGACATAATTATCAATAATAGACATTTTTTTGATAAAAGGCGGATGAAGGCTGATGTATTTTTCTATCAATGATCTCTTAACAGAAGATGGAAAAATCTCACTTTTTACTATTGTGTCCGAAAAATAAAACCTCAAAATTCGCTGTCTACCAGGGAGTCATTCATGCTGTTCCAAAATTGTGGAAGGAAACAATGAGAGAGTACGAAAAATTGACAACATAAAAAACGAAAATATTGAAAAACTTGAACACTCCCATAAGGTTTGTCGGGACTTTTATCCTCTCAGAAAGATAGTTTGATCAATTTATGCCCAAACACTGTAAAACCGTTCGATCAATTTTTACTGGGCCTTGCGGTTCGGTTTTCCGGTTTGCCTCAAACACTGGAACCGAACCGGAAAACCGAAAAACATCCGAGATCTAGACGCAAGCATGTCCCGAATTAAGGAATTGTTTTACATGAAATAAAAAAAAGAAATTCATTTTTTGTTATTTTTCGTTATCTTTTTCAAAACCATCCGTACGAAACGACACTACTGTGCCTGTGTTATTTTCACCAACTGTGCAACAAGACACCAACATCATTCACTTCAATCTGCAGACGTGTGTTACAATCAGATTCTAAGCTGGCTGCGAATATAAGTTAGGAATTGAAAATAAAGAGAAATGAAACCTTTCTTTCACCAAAGAGAAAAGATCTCCACCTACACGAACTTCTGAACGAGTGCAAAATCAACAAAACTAAATATCAAATGGGGAATAAACATTGAAATGTAAATTTATTTCTAACAGTACCTGAGACTTCTAAAAGTACTACCCAACAGTTGTTTGTTCTCTCTTGCAACCCCTCCACCCCTTAAGATTAAAAACAGAACATTAACTGGTCAGTTGCTTATTTTCGGCTCTCATAAATTTTAGATAGTGTCCAACAAGTGAAAGATTTAGAATGGTAATTGTTTCAGTGCTTAACAATATACCCAACGTAACCGTCAAAGCCGGCCAGGCTATTCACGAAAATCACCATTAAATTTTCATTATTTTTTAAATTTTTTGTCTCAAAAATATAGCTTATGGTACCTCATTGGAACGTGTTCGTTCAGCTCGTTCCAATGAGATGTCATAAGCTATGTTTTGGACGTCACAAGTTCATAATTTGAACTGAGATGGAGTAACCTCGACCTCGACCTATTTATAAATGTGTTGCGAGTATACATTTATAGGATGATCACTGGCCTCGAAAAATACGATTTTATAGGCAGTATGTACTTTGAATTTCCTCCTATTGTTATCATTGTTATCATTTTTTCAAATATTTCACATGATGGCGGTAACATACGCCACTGGAGCCGTAAACATATCAATAACTAAACTAGCTCTCGTCTAACCAGAGGGCGAGGATTTTAATCTTATTGGAACATTGTTTATTTTGAGAAGCACTTAGAATATTATTCGGGCTCTATTTAGTGTTTCAAACTGAATTCCCATAGTTTTCCTCTAGAGCTTTATTCATTTTCTTACCTATTTAAAATCTCCAAGTGAAACATTTCTAGTAAATAATTTTAACTTTTTATCCAAAGTTTTTAACATCACTGCCAAATCAGATATAACGAAAATGCACCAGTCTATCCATCCCATCCCATTTGTATTGTATTCAAATTTGACACTTGGTAAAATGAGATTTGATAATTTTATACATGGCATCTCAATATGTGAAGGATGTTCATCAGGGTACTGCCATAAAAGCATGTCGGATTTGGGATATGAGACAAGGTAAATAGTATGTATGTCTGAAAACAGAAATGAGGAGCCAGCAAGGAGCAACATCGGAGATTGTTCTTCATAGCAGAAATGATCTCTCAATAGAATTTTGGGTGTCATTGTGTATGACATTCAAATAGACTGTCACAATCAAGTCAAATTTAGCTTCATATAATTAGCCCCATATTCCATTACAGACTCAAAAAATAATGACTTGAATTTCAGCTGTACAAACTACCAGAAGTCAATATTATAAAACTTTTACAACTGTATTTTTCAGAATTGTATTTTCTTCATGTCAATATAAATCACTGAATGAATCATTAGCGTTTCAAAAGACGTAGCAATTTACCTAAGGTATATTGCTACATCTTTTGAAACGTTTATGATTCATTTCAGTCAGTTATTTCCATAAACAGAAAATACAATTCATGAAAATACAATTGTAAATGTTTTATGGTATTGGCACCAGTGTGCAATGCCAAACTCTTCTTTCATGTCCCAAATTTAAAACCGAGCTGACTCTTCTTAAACATTAATTTAATATTACTGTTCCTTCAGTTTCCATCAGTAAATGTTGTAATACCGGTACCAGGGAAATAACAAATAAATACACAGGCAATTATTGTTCAACGTCACGGAATATAAACATAAATCTATTCTGTGTACTCTAATAAATATGTGAAGTATATCAAGTCAATATTTGGAATGCCACAACACGGTGGGTAAATCTGCATCAACTTCCGATGGATTTTTGTGACAAACTGAAGGACAAACTTTACATCCTTTAATGCTACCCCCACCCATCCTCAGGAGCAGTATTAGTCAGAATTATTTTCTCAACTGGTGAAGTGACAGATTGATATGATTTTCAAATTTTGTTCACCCATGAGTGTTTTTCACTATTTTTGTTTGGGGTATCCATGCGGACCACAAGGTAAATCATTCTTTTCCCTTTCAACTCATACCATTCACATTCTACAGGATTACTTTTCGTTCACTCCTAAATCCTCATTTTTCCACACCAATACAAAATGAATTGCCCTAACGAATGTTTCTTTGTTTACAGAGTTTCTACATTTATCTTACAACAAGAACGTATTTCTCCCAGTAAAAGTGAAAACGTCTGGGCAGAATACAAACCTGTATTGAAGATAGCACCTGCACGTGTGAAATTTCGATTCAGAAAGAGAAATTCCTTTACCTGCACTCTATTGACATCGGGTTATTACACATGTCGAGGCCACCGCTTTTGATAACACCGTGTTTGATAACAGTTATTAAATAATAATAATTCACCATTTATTATTCAACGAAATAAATTACTCAAGATCATTTTTGGCATGATGATATTTTTATATAGGCCTACCATGCGTTACACCTGAAAAATAAAACAAAGAAACACACAGCTGAAACACTACTATAAACTTCAGCGGTAATAGTACAAGCGAAACAATAAATGATTATTAGGTCATGAACAGCTCCAGAAAGTAATCCTATGACGTCATGATATTCAATCATAAAAATTAATTCATCTACGCTGGGTGATTGTCAAAATATATGCGAAGTAGTCAAGAAGGGGAGGAATATTGTAAGATAAATTGGTTATTACCACCAAGTGCGTTTCCGAGTGTCCGAGAGTCTCGACCTCACTCCTGTGTCATATATCGACTCGACCTAACGCACTCATCGATATATGCCCAGAGACGAGGTCTCGATTTCAATACACCATCTCGGAACCCTCATTTTGACAATCATTCAGCGGCTATAAGTTGATTTTTTCTGAATGAAGATCATGATGTTATGGTATTACGTTCTTGTGCATGACGTAATCCTCATTCATTGTTCCACTTGTACTGTTGCCGCCAAAGATTATAGTAGTGTTTCAGCTAAGTGTTTCTTTGTTTTATTTTCCAGGTTTAACACATGGTATGTCTATATAAAAATATCATAATTGCAAAAAAATGGTGTAGTCTAATTTATTTCGCTGAGTTAGTGATTTATTTATAATTCAATTACTTTTATTGAAACAGTGGCATGTTTAATCAGTTTTTGATAAGTGCGGGTAGAAACATTCTCAGGCAGGCAGGCAGGCAGGCAGGCAGGCATACAGATAGATAGATATTTTATTTTTCGACATATCAATAACATTTTAGTTAGCCTTCTATAACAAGAAGCAAAAAAATATTGATACACCGTAAGGAAATAATATAGCCAGATTGGCTGTCCACCTCTCGTCTCCCGTGTAAAGAAAAGAATGCATCGAATGTTGACTGCGAATGAATGTTTACTTTCATTTTTTCTTTTTTTAATATAGACAGATTGGCTGTTCACCTCTCGTCTCCCATGTAAAGAAAAGAAAGCATCGAATGTTGACTGCGAATGAATGTTTACTTTCATTTTCTCTTTTTTAAT
Source organism: Pictodentalium vernedei (assembly GCA_031216915.1). Taxonomy (NCBI): domain Eukaryota; kingdom Metazoa; phylum Mollusca; class Scaphopoda; order Dentaliida; family Dentaliidae; genus Pictodentalium; species Pictodentalium vernedei. The sequence goes on from CM062296.1 coordinate 585,615,906, forward strand.
ATAGCCAGTTTGGCTGTCCACCTCTCGTCTCCCATGTAAAGAAAAGAAAGCATCGAATGTTGACTGCGAATGAATGTTCACTTTCAAATTTCCTTTTTTTCTGGCGATAGAAGGGTCAGGGTAGGGAATTACACGTCTGTTGCATACATGTACATACACATACACGTGCATACATACATATATATGCTTACATATGAAGACACACCTGCCTAATTTTCGCAATGAGGTACAACTACACAGGTAAACCGGCTTCATTTTCGAAAGATACATATATGTACACACATATACATACCTTACTATGTCAAATAATTACGGATAAAACCCGAAGTCCTATCACGAATTGTCCGCAAATAGCACGACACTCTACGCATTAGTGAGGCTATCAAATTCCCTTCATATGTCCTATGCACGAGTAATGTTTGAGCCAACGGACCTCGGATTTAATCCGGAGGTCCATTAGCTGAAACACCACCTATGCGTCCTATCAACCCGCCCCGCCCCTGCTGCCTCCCGACGGGGAAAATTATGTCGAAATAAGCGCATAGATAGTGACAGGACCTCAAGCTTCAGCTATAATTAAAACCGTCAAACAGTCGCCACGCCCGAGAGATCCCCTCTCCAGACGGCCCCTAACACCGGCTATACAATGCTGTTTGAGCCAGTCAGACAATATGTGGAATTTATGGGCATTATATGTTTTTTGCATCACAGAAGGGAGCATCCTTCCCCAATCGTGACTGCAGCTCGACAGAGTTAAATATACATGCGTAGGCCTTCCTACACGTACTTACTTATTTTCATAACTGCAGACTTGGTAGTCTTTTACCGGTCATTTCGGGGCGAGATATCCAGGCCTGATTGTAAGTGGGAGGTTAATAGATAAACATAATCTGGGGAATGTGACGATGGGTAATTTATTGAATGCTTTTGATCATTGTCTGCTGATATGAAATACATCAGACTGTCTCGTGTTTGCCTGTAACACATTTTGCGTTAGGCTAAACAACTTGATAGTTTATTTTTTTCCTATCGAACATAAAGAGACAAGCTTGAATTTTATATAGATCACCTACTTTGAGAATATGTTCTTTTGCAAATAGTAGGTCTGCATGGGAATTATATCTTTTATTGTTAATTATTCGCATTGAACGTTTTTGTGTAATTAATAGTTTACTAATAGCTTTAGAACTTCCCCATATATGGATTCCATATACCAGGTGGCTATGAATAAGTGCGTAGTAGAGAGTTTTCAAAGGTGAATGTGGCAGTATATGCTTTACTTTATTCAGGGCATAATTAGCACGCCCCATTTGTGAGGATATTTGTGATACGTACGCGTGGTAGGATAGATTGTAGTCAATGTTTATTCAGAGGAATTTAAGTGATTTTGTAGTTTGGTTGTGTCCTATTCTAGTTATCTGTTCATTCTTTATGAAGATGTCTAGGGGTGGGTGCGTTTTTTGATGCGAGTCGGGTTAATGAGGATGTATTTAATTCTATTAGCATTCAAGACTAGTCGATTAGCACAACACCAATCCAGGATTTTCTCAAGTTCTTTATTAATATAAACAGCAAGACTAGCAACATCTGCGTCTGAAGCATACCCTGTTGTGTCGTCAGCGAGCAACAGAAGATACAGTTTTGTTGAACATCGGATGTCATTGACATACAATAAGAATAAAATAGACCCAAGTATGGATCCCCGGGGGACGCCGCACGTCGTTATTTCGGTTGGATCAGAGCTGTGTTCACCATATTTGACGTATTGAAAGCTATGAGTCAGATAGCTTTTAAACCAGTTATTCCTGATTCTCCTAAAACCGTATTTTTGAGTTTGGCTTGTAGAATACTGTGTTTTATTGTGTCAAAAGGCTTGGAAAGTCTAGAAAATGGATGAGGTGTTTTTCTTACTTCGTCTGTTATTTTCGAAGCCTATGTCTTTGAAAAGGTTCATTACTGGGTGTATCGTGCAATTTTTTTTTTCCAAAATCCGTATTGATATTGATATAAGATATTAAAGTTGTCTAAAAATTTATCATTCTTTTGGACATTATTTTTTCTAAGACTTTTGAGAAGGCCTGTAGTTTGTGTACATTTGTTCATCGCCTGTTTTATATCCAGGGATGACTTTAGCTATTTTCATCCACTTCTACGATTCTTGCATGTCATATAATAATTTGTTTAGGGAGTCTCCGTTAGCATTTAGGCTTTTGCAATTCAGATGGAAGAGGGAGACCTGACCTGTCGCGTTCACAAACTTAGGTCTGAATTCGTTGGGAAGATAATATCGACAGTTTGTTTCGAATTCTTTAAATATGGAATCTTCGTTGATGGGCGTCTCACATGGTCTTTCGTTAAGAAAGTGTGAGAGATCACACTCAACATTAGCTCGGAGCTCGTTCAATGTTACGCTACCCGTAATTATGCGTAAAAAGAACTCCAAGTCTTACAGTTGTTCAGGTAATTCGGTGAGGCAGAGATATCAGCCACTCTCATAAATTTCATATTTATGAAGTGTTTTGAGTCACGCCCTCCCAAAGTAGTCCCAACAACGCCAGAATTAAATGCGGAAATTTGGAACATAGTACTGGGAAAGAAAATCTCAGTCGAATGTGGTAGTGAAGGTTCTAAAGAATAAACGCTAAATGAGAATGAAAATATAATATTGTACATATATACATATGTCGTTGCTGTTGGTAAATGGGTATTTCACCATGGGTTAGGAGATGAATCGAATCATGTATAGCATACATCGCTCGCAACACCCGCAGGGCGCAGGTTAAATCAGTGCCAAGAACAAACATACTGTAAATATTTAATACGTTAGTTCTACAAGTATTGCATACACGATGCATGCCATCTTTATTGAGAAGTATCAACAAGGTGGAGGGTGTATGTCCTTTTAGACAGTATTGACGACATCTTCACATATTAATCCAACATATATTTATCCCTATGAGATACACACACATCCACACATGAAGCAGCTATTTGAGCTGCTGGTTGGGGGTAGGAGTTAATGGTCACACTTTGTTATTTATTTTTCTAAGTCGCAGACAGCCGTCGCCTGGGGAAACATGTATCTACACACGGAATCCGAGCATAAGCTTGGCTCATGCGTGGAATTTATTCCCAACCACATCCATAAGTCACAAGAAGGCAGTAATATTGTTTGGTTTACACTCATCAACGATATGCTTACCGAAACAGTTATCAATCAACATGTCACAGTAAAACTAGTTATACAACTCGATGTGGTTTGATTATTCTGAGGAAGGTCGACAAAAATTGATTCATATTTGCCGAGGTTTGAGCTTAACTGGGAAATATTTACTCTGGATAGTCTTGTATTGGGGGAGTGGATCTAATTTACACCTTTTGCACCAGGGTTATTATCTCGTCGGCTTTTATAGATGCTCAAAAATTTATCTATAGAAATATGGCAAATTAGCTATTTACCCAACACGAGGCGCAGAAACGATGAGAGTGGTACTGGTATGAACCTTGTTAACCAAATTATCAAATGTAATTTAAATTTATTCGCTCATAATACTTAGTAATTTCTGATAACAGTTCCGGGGATAAAAATAAAAGTATGAATTTAGGGATAAAGACAAAGTTATGAATTGTTTAAACAAATTGCAATGTTTTAGAGCAAACCCAACACCTTATCTTGGAGGGGAGGGTGGGGGGGGGGGGGGGGGGGTGTATTAAAACATATCTTAGGCATGTGAATTACGTTTGTCTAAGAAGGTATATCGCTCATTAGTTCACATGATGTGTTATTTTTCTGTAGTTAAACTACTAAAACTTACAAGGCGGTACCACCACATTATAAAAAAATTACGTCACCCATAACACAGTATGGCAGACCTGCCTTTAAAAAATGAAACTATGGCGGAGGGCGCTGACGTCTGTTTTTAGCCATTATCGCCCTGCGACTTGGTCTCTCTACTGCACGCATATTCAGATTCCCCGACATTCGAGGCACAAACCCATGTCCCCGAATTATAAAAGCAGCATAATTTCGGTCAGAAATCTGATTTGGGCGATTTTTAAAAAAATATTTCTCTTGGATAAAAACAGTCCTCGAAATTTTAACCGAACGAAAGATCCACGTTCATTAAACAGTAAGATGTGAGTGGGTCTTGATGATAATAATAATAACATGACTTTCTCGGGCGTAACGCTCCATTATCGTACCTGCATGTGAAGAACATTAAAAACATAGCGACCTTGATTCTCTGCTTTGAGTCTATTTTAGCCGTCTGTTGTCTGCACTTGGGCGGCTTTCACAACTTTATTTGAGTAGTTGTCATAAGCAAATATTCGAAGGTACATGGAATTGACACGTGACCAACTTGTTTCATCACCTCAGATATCGAACAGTTCAATTCTTTATGCTTTCACTTCACTTGACGACACTTGAAAAAATGATGTTATTTTTTATTCTTACTCGTGACAATATTTTCGGTATTTATTAAAAAATATACATTTTATCTATGTATCACCATTTTCGTGTTCATTGGACTGTAATACATAAGTTCACCTGGCAAAGCAAAGCCGAATAAAATGATGTCTGATGTATAAAGTTTGCTTGCCTACGAGCAGACCACACAATCAACGTCGCTCTCGCCCTATGGGGCTTTGTGATTGATTCTCTTACTGACCCTAATTACAACTTCGAAATGGACTCTCCCATTTACAGTATCGCGTCGTCTGTGTAAAAATACCATTCAGCTACACAATATTAAATGTGTTAACATACAATCCTATTTGTCGTAAACAGAAAAACCTCCACAATATCATTACCGATTTATTGGTTATGTCGTGGTAGGATCAGTTTCTGATTAATCCCATTATGGAAATGTCTACTTCCTCTACAAGTCTAGTTGATGTATTGGCCAGTGCAAATCAAATTTGCAGCAAGAGAAGCTGCGAACAATCGAAAGCTCTTATCCATATTGTAACAATATAAAATCCATTGTAGCTGTGCGTTGTGTCTGCATTTTGTCAATAACAATATGAAGGATTTTCTAAGAAACCACATAAACTGATTCCAAATCTTCTTCGTTTTTTACCATAAAAGGATAATCAGTTACGACATAAGTTCATATAGAAAACAAATACTTTTTATACTCTAAACAAAGTTTTGAGGTGATATACTGTTTCCAGCTTGTTCGTCCAACTTTGACGTCAGTCCAGTAACTTTGAAACGACTACTTGGAATCGATTAATTTTTGGTATGCGTTTATGACAAAACCAAATTTAGATCACAGTTTCTATTGAAGATTATATTCCCCAATTTTCAAAAGATTGATCCTCTAAATGGGGATGAAAATAGAACATTAAGAAAAACTCGCGTCGCTCAAATTGCGGATCGTAATTTACAAAATTAAAGAGACTGTTGACCATTTCGAATGACAGAAAAACGGGGAAAAGTTTATTCATTTAATTAACTCTTTACCTAACACAGTATTTTTAATAAAATGAATTACATTTCACAATTTTTGAAAACAAATTTCGCAATTGTTCAATAAAACCATAAAAATATGGATATCATTAGAACCAGCTCTACGAGCTGGTTCTTATGATATCCATATTTTTATGGTTTTATTCAGAAACATCCGAGATATTTTAGGCTGTGGTAGGCTTATTTTAGTCAATTTTCTCGCCGTTTTGTGGCCGCTATGTTTGGTAAAGGTTTAAAGTGACATTTTAGTACTCTTGATTCCAAATACAAAGCTGAACGAATGTTGAAAATCCTACCTCGGAATCCGGAGATATGAAGTAAATACCGTCGGCTTCTGACTTCATATTTCTAGCTATTTTGAACAGTTTGCAGTAAAAAGCTAGGTTTGTGACACGCCCAGCACCGTAGTTATAAATGAAACTGGTTTGAAACTTCACGTACCGTTTTCTGGTTATTTGAAAATGTTAGTAGCGTCTACACCCTTAAAAATTTCGAGGAACAATATGAGTGATGCGAGTTTTTTTGGGGATTCGTTAAGTTAGACTCTAAATTAACAAACGAGCCCATCCGGCATTTCATTTGAACTGGATTTGATATTGTATAACATTCCAGTGAACTATCTCATTCTATACTACTCAAAGTTTGCCAAGCACCACATATTTGACACATCATTGCGAAATGTTCTTGTAACACATTTGCGATATTTTTGGTGGATATGATTGAGGAATGTATTGAGATGGTCCCCAGTGTTTAAATTAGCTACCTTGACAAGCAGACTGTTCGTGACAGTCATGGAAAGCATGTACCCCTTGATGTTTTCGTGTACTGTCTACATGTACATGAGATGTGCAGGGTATTCAGTCTTCATTTCAACACAAACTCTTGTGATTTAATGATTGAATATGGCGAATGCAAATGTAAGAAGACATATGTCTGAAGCAGAAATGTGGCGTGCTGTAGGGATGGGTAACAATGGGCTAACCATCGCCAGGTTGGTGAAACCCTTGGTGTGCACCATACTGTGATCACCAGAGCCTGGGCAAGATTTCAGCAGTATGGCACACCAGTCAGACGACATGGTGGTGGCAGAGACAGGGCAACATCTGCAACTGAAGACCGGTTTTTGATCATTCAGTCCCGTAGGAACCGCTTTGACATAGCAACCCAGCTTCACAGTGACCTTCAGAATGCATCCGGGGTAAATGTGTTGACGTAGACTGTTGCAAGGTTGCACGAAGGTAGTCTACGACCGAGAAGACCATGTATTCTCATTCCGCTGTCCCAGAACCACCACCAGGCACGATAAGAATGGACCTTTGATCACGTTGGATGGACCAGAGAAAATTGGCGACCTATCCTTTTTACAGATGAGTCAAGGTACTGCCTAGACAACGCAGATAGGCTTTCTAGGGTATGGAGAAGACGAGGAGAGCGATTCCATGCAGCCAACATTGCTGAGCATGACCGCTATGGCGGAGGGTCAATAATGGTCTGGGCGGCATCAGATGGGGTGGACGTACAGAGCTCTGTGTCCTTGACCGTGGTACATTGACTGCACAGCGGTACATTGATGATATCCTGGATGCCCACGTCAGATTGTATGCAGGTGCAGTGGGTGATAGATTCATTCTGATGGACGATAATGCCCATCCTCGTGTTACCCATGCTGTCCGGCAGTACCGACAAAGGGAGGGGATTGAACGTATGGACTGGCCAGCAAGATCCCCTGACCTCAATCCAATCGAACCTGTCTAGAATGAGTTGTAACTTGCAATTTCTGTCCTTCCAGTCCAACCAAGAAGTGTCCAGGAGCTTGGTACCATGCTGGTCCAAGAATGGAACAACATCCCACAAAGGATCACCAGGAACCTGATTGGGAGCATGGGAAGGCGTTGTCAAGCTGTAATTAACAATAATGGGTCTCATACTCGACACTGAACCCATATCAGTTCGCTCCTTCAACTTTTTGGCAAATTTGAAAAATTTCCTCGTTTACCAACAATATCCATTTTCCATGGTTATCGTATTCAAAAGCTAAAAAATTTTAGAGTGCGTACACAAATCAAACATATGAGCTTATTCTTATGGGATTTAACAAAGTACAAAAAAGGCTGGAAATACATACACAAATTGTTTGGATGTGTAGCGAAATTATTTCATGAGTGGAGTGGGGAGGGAAAATAACTGACACTGGTCTTTCTGAGAGCACAAGGGGGAAACAGCTGATTGATCGTGAAGTCAACGCTTCCCTTAACTAGCCAACGCTATCGCAAAACAATGCAATTCAAATTTTACTGTTTTACAACTTATGATACCATTGGAATAAGCTAGTTGATATCGTTCTAATGAGAAGTCATACGTTATGTTTTTAAAGCAACGAAATGAAAAAGTCAGTTATTTTTCGCAAGTCTTCTCTCCAGACGTGTAAGTTAACGGGTTCACAACTCGTCGCGTGAGTGCTTAAAGGTCGTATGTCCATTTTGGCTGGAAAATGAGATATTGGTGTCATTCGATTCGTCTTGTGATTTTCTATGGCATGGTACAAATATATTCCGCGAGACGTATCTTCCACAACTACTGTGCGAGACGTATTTACTATAGAAAACAGCACTCTGGTATTTCCTAAGTCCCGGGGCGTAATTTAATCACTGAGTCTGTTTCCGATGACCACACAGCGTTCGAGGGGTTCCTCCACAACCACTGTTTCAGACAAACTCTCGAAAACAGCTCTTCGGTATCATACAGCTACAACAACCCACAATTGTGGCATGCTGGTGAAACCATACCACGCCAGCGCAACATGTAATGTAGCATAACAACAGAACATAGGAGTCATGACGATAGCTACAGTGTACACAACTCACTGACATTCAACTCGATTAGCAGGAAGCATCACAGGCGGCCTTAAACCAAACAGCAGGCGTCGTCTTTGCCCTTCAGCCAAACATCAAGCTTGCCCAAACAATACACGGTTATACTCTGTAATGTAAAATACTGAATTGAGCTAAATTACGCTCTAGGGGATCAAATATCCTCTGTACTACAAGCCAGACCCAAGTCATAGCTATAGCAAGCTACTTGTCACAATCACAACAAATACCAAACTGAGGGTTCTTGGCTTCGAATAGACAATATCTGATAAGTGCAACCACGCTGTTGTCTCTGCCCACAAAACGACTTCCTGCGGCCATTCAAAATGTACATATCAGAACGGGAAACCTCGAGTTTTTATATATTTGATAAGACCCTAGCGTCGAAAGTGTAGTCATACCAGAGGCTGTGCCAGGAAAAACTGCGATATGTCTTCCTCACAATGGGTTTCTGTATACTAACGCACCGAAACAAATACAGAAGTCCATCTCCCCCATTACTGGAAAAAACTATCTTCCTCCTCGACTCATTCAGTCCCAGCGTTCAAGGAGAGCAAAGTCAAATCCATCCGACTGTCATTGAGAAATGCATCTCCATGCTGTTCCAAGTCACCTTCATTGAACAAACTGAATTAGAAACTCCAAACTAAAGTGGTTGGATAACAAAACACATTGTATACACAAGCCTGTCTTGTCACAAATACATGGCAACGATAAGATAGTTTGACCGGTACACGTCATACTGACACCTACCAAACTCTTTCAAATATGATAGGCGAACTATGAAAACAATGAATAAGACAATCTCTTCTATAAAGTGCCAAATAATAATTATTTTATATCACGAGCTTCCAGCAGCGGAGACATCACTCCATTCTGAACTGCTTCCTATGCTCATTACATCTACAATTCACCAAGATATGGGCCAACTCTTTCTATTAGAAAGCGCAATTACCCATTACAACTATATCAACATTTCTTCGATTCCACAAGCACGTTGTTTGTATGGAGTAAAATGAGTTATGCCCTTTACTGAAAGCAAACAAACTGACTTAACAGTCCAGTGATATATACAGCGTATAGAGCCTTAATGCCAGTGAGGGCGAGGATCACTCCTTCCCAAATACTGCGTGGGACCAACCGACGTCCCCCTTCACAATGGTCAATATGCAACCACAAATCAAAATAAGGAACACTCCAACTCTCTGGTCTAACTGCATATCATAGAATCCCAGAGATGCCCAAAAGCGTGCCGTTGTCTTTGTCTCCCGTTTTCAATCATGCAGGTCATATGACATGTCGTGCTGCCTTGTCTTGGGAGACCAATAACGACCCGACGCGTTACGTGACCAAACAAAGGTCGGAAATATAGTGATGACATGACTCTGTCGGGCGTTGTGATGTATAATTCCCCAGAAAATTATTAACATTCCTTCACCTTATTGACGGATCTCGACTTCGTCTCGGGCCTTTTCTAAGCTATCGGCCTGCCATTCACCTCTGGCAGCCTGTTAACACACCACAATGTCCTCCTAAATCATGCTACAGGTACATTCAGTTATATAATGATGGTTTTAATGTTGAATTCAAGCAAAGGTCAAATTCCACCCCTGGTTGGAACGTTCCGAAAAAAGACGTGTTTTAACATAGTAATGGAAATATTATTTTAGTAGTATCCTTCTGAAAGTCTGGAAATGTGATCCCTATAAAAAACATACACAAAAATGTGTTACCAGCTACCAGACTTATGAACAGTTAAAAATGAAATAGCGTTGACGTCACAGAGGGTCACCAGCCAAAAACTTAATATCCCCTCGATTTTCATGAAATTGTTCTACAAAACAAATGAAATATCTCTTTTTTAATTTTTCGATTTACTGTCATTTTTCACAATTTTACGCAACTTTATATGAAGGTTGAATCTAAAAATGCCAAATGTATGACACGAAGAACTTCTTAATTGAATAAGCTTACTGGATGACAGTTCTAGGATAAAAATTTCGTTGCAGATGACATCAAGATATTGATTATTGAAGTAAACACGTCATTTCCAATCGTTTTCGATTCTTCATGTATAGGAAAGTTCTTTACTTGTAAAATTTTGAAAATATAATTACCCATAAACCATATCCAAAAATGCCAAAAATGTCAGAAAAATGAAAGTTTGTTCGATTTGGACAAAATTTGAGTAGGTTGTAGACCTCAACAAATAAAAGGACCATCTTTCTATTTAACATCATCTTTGACGCTTTTACGTCATTTCACGTTTTGACGTTTTGAAATAGTGCCAATTTTGTTACAAGCAGTGCTCACAAACTGCAATGGATAGCGCTACAATATTTCAAAGACATCATAATCAATACTCGAGTTAGTGCATAAATCAATTTGGGTCTCGATTGACGTAACAGTGTGACGCCATAACGCTAAAAGTGACTGGTGTCGCAAAACAACAAAAATTAAATTTTACTGGATAAACTCGGAACCAAGTAACATTTTACCTCATTTTGGTTCAAATGGCCTTCTAGTACCCATGTTTCCAAACAGACAGGTGAAAATTTAAAAGCGGACTTCAAATGCCGGAGATAAGACGTAAATACCGAAATTTTAGCGACATTCGGGACATTTTTTATAAAAAGAAAGTCATTTTTAAAAATGTACAGTTCCGTGTTGATAAGGCGGGCAGCTATTAAAGTTCACACACTACTTGCTGCCTACCCATTCCAGCAAATTGTTATATTTTCGTTGTCAATGACATCATAATATTGACGCTTTAACGTAAAATACCATTTCGATTTGTTATAGGTATATATAGAAGGTTTTTGCTTCTGGGAGTTTGGAAATATCATCTCCCATAAAACCATATGCAAAAAATGCAGCCAGTATCATCCGACGGGAAAAAGGGTTCCCTGGTGGAGAAATTTTGTAGTTATGGTGTCTATGTAAAAAAAATTAAAGTGTGTTGGATGTGAATTTTTTTTTAGTATTTTGTGGACTTAAAAAATAAAGAATATGATGTGTTTTGGACTTCTCTATTTAATGTCATTTTTTGACTTTTTTTTAGGTCATTTCACGTTTTCTTATGTTACCCTGTATATCCTCCCAAGTAAACACACTCCGATCCCAGAAACCGCAAAAGATTCGACTTTCATATCTTACAAACACTTAAAGGGATACTTAATATTTTTTTTATCTCATTCAGCCAACATGAAATGGTATATTGAAATCGTCAGCCGTTTTTTCTTTTTTCGTCGTTGTCGTTTTTAGGGTACTTCCCTTTGAATTTCGACTCGCTGTTGGAATGAGTCGACCCCCCCCCCACACTTTTGTCTAAGAATTTTAATTTCCAACTGATTTTGAAGCGTATCTGTCTGAAATTCTGGAAATATAATCTCTACAAAAAGCTCTATCTATATCTATGCGGACAACTTTGGAAATGTCACCCTTTAAGGCCGTTCTTGCGGAGACGTCATGGAGGGTCATAAGCTGAACAAGCGAAGTTCATTCGATTTTCATGAAAGTTTAGTAAGCTGTAGTGTCAAAATTAAGCGGAGATCTATTTTTCTTTTTTTCGATTTATCGCCATTGTTAACGTTTTTATATTAATTTAAAATTAAACCCTTTTGAAAGTTTTTGCAAGTCTTTAAGCTATAAACGAGAAATCTCTACAAGAATTAGCAGACAGCTGTTTTTTGATTTTTCGATTTACGGCCATTTTTGACTTGTTTAGGTCATTTTCGGTTTTTTGTTTCACTGTTGAGGGTTAATAACGTTTTGTAGCGAATGAGTATAACACATACAGACACCAAATGTCGCATATGGCTGCAACAGGTGAAGCTGGGCGGAAAGGGCCACGGTGCGAAGAACTAAACAAAAAAGCTGCTGTCAGATTTACGTAAGGTCAAATGGCACACAAAAACGGCCAGGAGGCAGATGATCCAGTTCCATGTTCAATGAGCGTGAAAGAAGCGACGAGCGGTTGCAGAAACCACTAGACGGCTGGATGCCATACACCTTGGCCTGGTGGTTATAGGGGGCATATGGCTTCTGGTCCACCGAACGTCACCCCATGATCAGACACGATATGTAGTAACACCACCAGCAGTGTGCTGTTAAACACAAATATGCTGATGTTAATTTAAATGTTAAGCCTGACCCGTTCATAATGCTCCAATTATTTCTTCTCCAAGCACAGACGGTAAGATGCTAGTGAACATAGGGTACAACTCGGTTATGGAATCTGGCTTGACCATGGGCTATGCGCGCCTAGGAAACATGTCGATGTGAGATACACCTCTAAAACGTGATTTAACTCCTAGAGATATGGGTTTGGTTGTTCTCGACTTTGCATTTGTAATGGTGACAAAACATATGCTGATAAGCAAAGCGTCATATCAGCCGATATATTGAAGTAATTTATTATTATTACAATCTATATTATTACAACAGTAATACTATAAACAATAATTAATGGTCATAGTGTGTAATGGTTTCTGTTGTGTTGTTTCTTGGGTGGGGGGGGGGGGGGGGGTCGAGGTTAGTGAACGCACCTGCCTTCAGCGGATCAAAACTACCTTTTCTCAACATTACGAAGCTCGGGTATCGACTTGGTGGCACCAGTACCTTATCTGCGAACATAATACTTAGATATTGAAGTCTCCAACTTGTACACCCCATCTCTATGAAGGAATTTATATCCTAACTCGTTGATGTACAATGCAACAAGTGTCATTGAGGGGGACACACCCTTGCTTGAGTCCTATATGCATAGACACCCATTTTGTTGTGCGTTACCCAGACTAAGGTCACTTTGTACACCTTGATACGGAGCTTTTAAAATTCCAGCAAGCTCGTCTTCCAAGTCCAACGCCTCAAGCTTTTCCCACATTTCCTCTCTCCATACCCTATCACATTTTAGCATCAACAGACACCATAAAAAATCCTTTTTCTTTGATTTTCGTTGATTCTTTCGGCGTGAAAAAATAATCTGTGACTCTTCTATTCTCTCTGAAACCATTCTGGACCTCCCCGAAATCCCTTCACGTCGATAACACCCATCTAGTCTCCCAAACATAACTTTACAGAAAACGTTTCTAAAATTGCTACTGCTAGATAATAACTAAAATTAACGTAATAATTTGTGCTACTTTTACTACCAAAGATGGAAACAGTTTTTTTGTGCAAATTGGCCTTTTTCAGTTGACTTATATTCCGGCCATACTGCTTGATCTATAGACGACATACCCGGTACAGGGATTTTTATACAGGATGAGCCGGGCGGACCATAACCATAAGTTTTGAAGGAAAGTGTTATGTTCTGTCGGATTTGTTTTCCCAAATGCTTTTCCATTCTAGTATTGGAAGACAGAACAATGATTGCTAAGTGCGAACCCGAAGGGCATTATTCTTTGTTAAGCAGCCATTTTGAATTTCTTCAAACATTAGGGGGCTGAATCATCGTTTAGTGCCTCCCTCTGATTAGTATTGGCAATCTTTGTCAGAAAATGTTTGGTCTTGTTGCACCACCGAGAAAAGTTATCGACTCCACTACTCCGGTAATTTAATCCTTTACCCAACGACCAGCAGGAGATCAAAATTTATTATTTTAATTATTGTTTTCTAAATATTAAAAACAATATTAAACAAAACCATATCATGTGACACCTCATTAGAATGAGCGCGTTCAAATAATGGACCACCTGATATGATTTTGTTTCAACTTTTGAAAAATATATTTTTTTCAACTGCTAAATTTGAAAATTACGCGGGTGAATACAACCCATTCGTTGGGTAACGGATTATGGTTCAGATAGTTTGTATGGCACACTTTTAAAAGCCGTATATACATATATATTTGAAGATGAATCTTGCTATTCGAAGAATTGAAATATAAAAAAAATTGGAACAGGTATGTCTAGTAATGAAAGTATTAATAGTTATGAATTACTGGCTAAAAAGTATCCTTATAGCCTTGTAAACATTTGTATAGCCCTCATGGGATTTAGTGCAATTTCCCCCCAGAAACGACAAAAAAGTCTATCAGAATCTTTGGTATTTACAGATGCGTGTGTAAGGGATGGGTGCCTGAAAACAAACTTTGTCATATGTTCGCCCAGAGATGGAGGTGCGATAGAACGAACACAAATGGTATCGCTGCATTAAATATTTAAATTGGAGTTACCCGCCTTGAAATGTTGCACACGGAAATGATGCAATCTCTAAAAATAAGCAACCTTGGGAAAATATATTATTTCAATAAACATTTGAAACATTCTAATGACATCTTGCATTATTGTTGAATATTCCAGATGAATAAAGAGGGTGATTTGATGACTTTTGGACCTAAAAAATACAACTGATTTTTGGTGTGATTTTGTTGGGAATTCCGTGAAAAATAAATGCACGTGTCCGGTAGATCCCTTCCGGTCAGGTTTTCTATCTTATTTGTTGCATGACCTCCTGTTTTCGTGTCACAAAAAGTTGTCTGAATGGCTATACTTGACAAAGATATTTGAATGTCAAAATTAAAGTGATGCGATCATAATTTATTTCGCTTGAACGTTATAACTGTCGCCTATAGGAAAATATTTACTGCTGTGACACATATAGAAAATATGTTTTTTGCTTTTTTTTAGCTCCCAAACCTGATTTAATCATTATTTTATGACCTTATTTCACATTTAAATGTTCATTGGGGGACTACACACCAAATAACACTGTTCAATTGTTTTGAAAAGTTATATTTTTGACAATGTCAGCAATAAAGGCTGTATGTATATTACCACAATAAGGCTTTTAATACAAACAAATTCACATCTTGAGCGAGTGTAAACTCCTGGAGCACACTATAACCTCTGACACCTGCCAACTATTAGCCTATCTTACCCTATTAACATATTTACTTAAACCATGGTTCCTCCTCATAGTACTAGGGACAGGGGGATTCCAATCTTCCAACCCCTCCGAAATCACCATTCAAACACACAGCTTGAAAACCTAGTCACTGGCATTTAGAAGTTCTTCTCTATGTTATGCTCTTAACTTAAAGATGTTAGAAACAATTCCTTCATTGAAGGAGTATTTTGGAACAGAAATTTGGGATGGGGGGGGGGGGGGGGCTACATTCGAATAAAATAACATTATAAAGTAGTAAATGTGAATGAATGTTATCTGTGCGTAGCTACCAGTATTGTAGTTCAGTACTAGTGCTGTCATAGTTGTTATGGTACAGCACAAAACTACAATGACAGTCGTGAAATATTGCTCGCTGCTTTAACCATGTCCCCGCCTAATCGTACTGAACCTCTCAGCTGATGGGAAACATTTGGAAAGACAGTACAGTATGTTTTGGAGGCTGAATCTAATATCATACATTTTCAGTTTCTTATGATTTGCCTTGGGACTGCAGGACTCATGGTTCACTGAGCTTTTTTCTTCTGACAACCTTGTCTGGCTCTTCTCAATATATTTTTCAGTGTATGTCATTCAGTACTCTTATGTACACTTCTAAAATGTGTGAATGCAAATCTATCTGTCTGTCTGTCTCTCTCAGACCATGTGTTTTTTTTTCGTTTGCCTGGCTCAACATTTTCAATAATTGTCAGTTGACTATCTTTCAGACTCAACCCCCACCCCAACACTCGCACAGGTATATTAAACATCAAAGACCACTCTATTCCAGAAAAAAAAATATCTGATTCATCCTCTTTGGAAACATATTTTCTACAATTTCACTCTTTTTGTCAGAATGGATGTCTGTGGGGCTAAAAGCTAAATTTGTTGAAGTGCACTCACGGGTTCTTGTGCACAAGCATTGCAATAGTTGATGATTTTATGTATTTTAACAGTGTTATGAAATACCACAGTAGCAGTACTGGTCATACCGTTTTAAAAAAATGAATGTGCTTTATGCTTTGTCAGTGCTATACAAATGACTGTAGGTGTCATAACAGATAAAACTGAGGCTTTTTCTTGGAAAAATTGCAAAATATTCATCAAACACAAAGTGAAATGTCTGCAGAAGCCATAATACAATTTATGAATTTTCACAAATGGGAATTTAATATCACAAGAGGTTTGTTTTGTGTCAACATCAATTAATTTAGGAACCTTATCATATTTTTTTTTATGAAAAGGGGCATGTCCGAAGGCCACATTCAAGGCTATATTTTATCACATCAGTAAGAAGAAAATTTGACATCAATTGTGGAAATAAAAAGGCACTGTCCGTTGATACTGGTGAAATCTATAGCTGGAACCCCAATTCGTGAAACAAAAATTGATATTCATGTTGTTTCGTGGGGTGGGAACACTATTCCCTATGCTGTGTGGTTAAATGAAACAGATTTTGTCTTCAAATATGATGTACTGATGCAGATTTTAATTTTATTTGGGGAGCAAGGTAGTTTTCAAAGAAAGCTGTGAATTCTTATCCCTCAAAGCATACTTATTAGGTTCCAGGCTAAAAAAACCTTTTGGGTGCAATGCCAGTTCTTAAGCCCTTTTAACAAAGTTTGGAACATTTCTTTAAACGAGCACATTTCCAATGTTTTTGACTCAACAAAATCCAAACCTCTCTAAAAATAAGCAGCCTTGGGAAAATATATTATTTCAATAAACATTTGAAACATTCCAATGACGCCTTGCATTATTATTGAATATTCCAGATGGATAAAGAGGTTGTTTTGATGACTTTTGGACCTAAAAAATACAATGACTTTTGGTGTGGTTTTGTTGGGAATTCCGTGAAAAATAGGTGAACGTGACCGGTAGTTCCCTTCCGGTCCGGATTTCTCTCTTATTTGTTGCATGACCCCTGTTTTCAGGTCAGAAAAAGTTGTGTGTAGGGCCATACTTGACAGAGATATTTGAATGCCGAAATTAAAGTGATGCGATCATAATTTATTTCTCCTGAACGTTATAATGGTCGCCTATGGGAAACAATTTATTGCTGTGATACGAAATAGTTCATCTGACGGGTTCCGGAAAGCTACTTAAATTTTTCAGACAAAAATAAAGTAAATTATGTCCCTTTCTTTCCGGAAATCTCGTGTTAATTTTCTCCTTCCTGTTCTCTTCTAAATGTGATTTCCATCCATTTCATTTCCCTTAAATGCGCAAATTCCAAATTAGTTGACGAGTTAACCCTTTACCTAACGCAGACGATATCAAAATTTATTATTTTAAATATTATTTTTTCAAATTTTTCAAAAAATTTCAACAAAACCAAATCATGTGACCCCTTGTTGGAACGAGCTCGACTAGCAATGATATGGTTTTGTTGAAATTTTGTGAAAAATAATATTTTTTCAACTACTGAATTTGCATATTACGCTGGCGGATGCGGCCGATTCGTTGGGTAAAGAGTTAAATTGACGTCGCTGCAGATTTACTTGCGTGCGGGTGATATAAAGCACAACCTTTTGTACGACATGGAAATATATCAGACAGAGGCTTCTATCGATTCATTCAAAATGCTCTGGTATCTCATTGCAATATTTGCTCAGATAATTCACGTCAGCAGTTGATAATTCTTTGAAGATATGTATTAGCACACGATGGCTTGCCAGATCAAGCTTTCAGAAAAGACTGTACATGATCATTTGTCAATAATGCCTGAATGAGTAATGATAAACCTATTACAGCTAGAACATCAGTTCCTTGATGTTCGAAATGAATCCAGATTCTAACCTTAACTCTTTACCTAACGAATCGCCCGCATCCGCCCGCGTAATATGAAAATTCAGCAGTTGAAAAAATATTATTTTTCAAAAAATTTCAACAAAACCATATCATGTGAATTGAAAAATTTAAAAAAATGATATTTAAAATAATAAATTTTGATATCGTCTGCGTTGGGTAAAGGGTTAACTCTTACCGTTTCACTCCTACTTTTATCAAATGTGAAGGACCTATATATGTGCTTTTGTGAGGAAGTTCAATAAAATTTATAACACAGTTTTAACTTTATCATATGATTAATTTTGATCAAGAGGCTCCATGGGGCATGGGGAGCTAACCTAAAGCATTTGTTTAAAGAAGGATTTAATTCTGCATCCATGCCTAGTTAACACTCTAGAAAATGGAGTCGTGTAATCATTTAGAACTCTACCGTCCATGCCAGATGATTTTCTGATATTCAGATGCTACTGCAGAAATAACACTCAGATTTCCAGTATTTCCAGAAATGCTTAAAAGGTCGTTTTTCGAGGACCTGGCATTCTAAATCTCTATTCCTCAATTTTCAAGTTTCCAGTATGGGCGGCAAACCACGCTTTCGAATAAAAAACGACCATCTGTAAACATCGTATTTTAACTCAGAAAGGGGGGGGGGGAAGGGAACATGGAGGGTCCATTTTTGAACTGTTCTATTTTTTTTTGCTTTAAATTTTCGACTTTTGAATGATTATCAAAAATCTCCCAAAACGTATTTTAAATCACACATAGAAATGAACTCCAGCCCACAGGGTCGACCAGTGTCTCGTGTCGCCTGATGGCCCGTTCGAACGAAAGTTAATCTTATTCACGCCAAAAAAAGACAGTTGACTAAATTTGATCACACTTAGTTCCGCAACTCGTGGGTAAAATTCATTCAAACAAAACAGAAATATTGGTATTTGATTCTTCATAGAGTATTATGATAATGTTAGTCCTTTCTGGTACCCTCCTGAATCAATCGATGGTAACACTGCCTGGGTGATCTGAAGAACTTTATCTCTGAAGAATATTCCTTTACTTGCACTGAGTTAAAATTTGGGTTCCCATATGAAGCTCAAATTTAAACTGAGAAACTTGATTGAAACAAACTTGAATCTGATTTCCCTAAGATGCTGAATACCAAATATTAATCTCACCGGGGAGCTGAAGAAGAAGAATTTTCCTCACATTGTAATAAGTTAAAGCTGGTTTCCCATGTGGAACCCAAATATGAACCAGGGACTTGATTTGAACAAATGTAAATCTGACAGCCATAAGGATGCTGTATGTCAAATATCAAAAGCTTCTGACTAGTAGATCTGAATAAGGGGATATTTAAAGAATATGCCCCATGCTGCACTAAATTAAAATTCCGGCTACCATTGGGAACCAAAATATTAACTGAGGGACTTTATTGGAACAAAGTTGAATCTGACCCTCTAAGCATATTATATACGAAATATCAAAACTTTCTGACTGATAGTTATGGAGAAGAAGATTTCTAAAAAATATTCTCCATTTTGCACTAAAATTTGGTTTGCCGCAGGGGACCCAAATATCAATCCAGGAACAAATATTAACGCATGAACCTGTTTTGAACACCCTTGAAAGCGAAGCCTTCAAGGGTATTGTATAAAAAAATATCAAAAGATTCTGACTGGTGGTTCTGGAGAATTATTTTTTTAATGAATATTTCCCAATTGCACGAAGTTAAAATTTGGGCTCCATAGAGAACGCAGAAATGAAGCCAGGGACACATTTGATTTTGACCTCCGCTCCTCCTTAAGGGTGGTTTATACTAAATACCAAACTATTCTGACTGGGGGTCTGGCGAAGAAGTTTCCAAAGAATATTCCACATATCGTCCTAAGTTAAGATTCGCGCTCCCAGTGGGTTCCCAATTATAAACCAAATGACTTGCTTTGATCGAACTTGAATCTAACCTTCCTAAAAATTCTGCTTATCGAATCCCGATAGATGTCGACTGGTAGGTCTGAAGAAGATTTTTCCTCATATTGGTGTAAGTTATAATTACCTTAAATTCACTAAACTTCATGAAGGCACAGACGGTGTGGGGTGTGGATTCAAAACCCGTCCCAATACTTCCGAAGAGCAAAATTATCCAGAGTTCCAAAATTGAGTTGCATATCTCGAAACTTTTGCGTAACAGGCAAAAAGAGAGAAAGAGTGAGAGAGGGGAAGGGGAGAAGAGAGAGAGAGAGAGAGAGAGAGAGAGAGAGAGAGAGAGAGTTTTGAGAATGAATGTGTGTGTTTTCGCGCACGTGTGTGAGGGCAAAATTATCCAGAGTCCCAAAATTGAGTTGCATATCTCGAAAAATTTGCATAACGAACAAAAAAAGAGAGAGAGAGAGAGAGAGAGAGAGAGAGAGAGAGAGAGAGAGAGAGAGAGAGAGAGAGAGAGAGAATGAATGAATGAATGAATGGATGTGTGTTTTGAGAATGAATGTTCGGGCGGGTGTGTTTTTACGTGCACGTGTGTAGGTGTGTGTAGGTTGCTGTGTATATGTGTGTGATCTGGAGCTGTGACTGAGTTTTTGGTTTAAAACAATTATCCGTGACATATGGGCCAAAATGACTGGGTTCTTCTGTGCCAAAACATTATGTTATGTATTGAATGAGAATAGCACATGCCACAAATATAAAGAAACTACTACTGCTATTGCTACTACAACTACTACTACATCGAACATAAACGTCCAGAAATTGCAAGAATATAAAAGCCATTGACAACAAGACAGAATGCCAATATTGTAAATGTTTTGAATTAAAAGAATATACGGAGTGAATAACATGCATATTCGACAATACGGATAAGAAGTAAATTCTGTTTATATTAAATTTGTTTACGTTTGGACTGTTCGGCAAAAATTAAGTTTAAAGGTATTGCACTGCTTTTACTACCAATGATAACAACGAAGTATGTTTCAACACGCTGGTATTTTGCTGGCGGCGTTTTTTGTAACGTTTTTGGAGACATTTAGTTTTATTCGCCGTGATGTTACGCCGGATAGAACATTCCACGATCGATTTTAGTAGGCTGTTAATGCTTCTCAGCAAATTTGATCCTCGCTATGATGCTGTCATAAAAAACAGCTGGTGATTTGTCATTGTTATTTCATTTAGCAATGCAACAACACTAATTTATTTATTCCGGTTATATCAGCTATAAAGCAATTTTTCCAACTCGCTTGTGACAATGAATTAAACATCACCAGTTAACTCTTGTCCAAGCAATTGTGATAAACTACAAACTCTGTTCACTAAAAATACCAAACAAGTTTACATAAATTTTTATTTATAAAATGACAATGTACTTTTTCCTGGGAGGCTGATTATTCATACCAAACCGAAATTATTCATATCGAAGTGATAAATTAGTATATCACTTCTAAAAAACTGGTAATTGATGGATATCTTATGATGCCTAGATTGTTTTAAAACTTTTAGCCAAACCCACAATAAAGGAGGTAGTTGCCCCGGCAAGGAGAGGAGGGTTAAACTCACCTATCTGACAGGGGTTTATAGTCCCTTGACCCCCCCCCCCCCCTCGGTGCAACCTCTGAGTTTTCTACGGCCAGTGGGGCCGTACCATTTCCTACAATTAAATAAAGCCTAGCTTAATCACCCAAGTGTAAAGTCGTTATACATTGTTGTAGATATTGCACAATCTTACGCTGTGGAATAAATAGAGGATATGAAATAAGTGTTTTTCTCATATAATATTTATGAAACGAGTCTAAGAATTTTCAGTTTTGGCGAACCTCTGGCGAGCCCAAACGAATAATTCGGACGAGAGAAAACACACTCATTTCATATTCTATTTATCATATTACACACACACGCACAAATTGGCCACTTAGTATGACTTTTTAACCCATCAACTAACTTGAGTTGCAGACGGCTCTTGGAAGAAACATCCTCGTATAACTAAACATTTTCATTTTTTGCTTTCAAAACATAGGTTATGACCCCTCATTGGAACGAACTCGTCGAGCTGACATAACAGCCCTCAGTTCATTGAAATACTGGTAGATTTATCAGAAAAAAGTTGGCCAGCCATAAGTACATCCCGTTGACTGAAGATAGCCCCTCAGCCCAGACACACAGCTTATTACCTCTGCAAATGCCCTCTCTTGGCACTGTACATATATTGTGTACATATACCATTTCTATTGTCTGTCAATTTGATATATATATATATTATTTTGCACATTTGAGTGTTTTTAATGCCCTGAAACTTTCCTGTGAAATAGCGACCCGTGTCTTCCAATCCATCCACTGTTTCTTCCCTAAAGAAAATGACCGATGGCGATCGACATAGAAGCTTACAGAGAGAGGATTGGAAGATTAGGATCGTCTAGTCACAAAGGCTACCTCGACATGAATTGTCTCTACCTTATAGTGCTTACCTGTTCACTCGGAGCCCTCGGATTCCGTATTATGATACTGTACCTAATTATACTTGGAGGTGATATACAAACCAATCCTGGCCCCACGTCCTCGGGTCTATCTCTAGTACACGTCAGTTGCTGGGGATTCCGGGATAAAATCCAAGCCATACACGCGGAATTGGACGATTACGACATAATTTGCATAACAGAAACCTTCTTGAACCCTGATATATCCACTCCTCAGCTACCTGGTCATACCCACGTAAGGAAAGATCGCCCATCCGGAAGAGGTGGCGGTGTAATGATATACATACGAGAATGTGTTTATTTTAAACGAAGGGACGACCTGGAAGTACCCGGGTTAGAGGCCATGTGGGTCCAAACGAATCCCCATAACGAGAACATCATAGTGGGATCCTTCTATAGACCCCCCTCGTCTAACGAGCACTACTGGAACTTAATAGATGAATCAATCTCCCTAGCCCGACAGGATCTGTTGTATAAGTGCATTATTTTAGGAGACTTCAACGCCGATTGTCTCACCAATAATATTCACCCTAAACTTAAATACTTAGAAAATATTCATAACCTAACGCAACTGGTCTCGGAGCCAACGCGAATAACCCAAACATCGAAAACCCTTCTCGACTTGATACTGGTGACGTGTCCAAACTCTATACACAATTGTAGAACGCTACCACCATTTTGCAGTGACCATCATGCCATCGGAATCAATTTCCTAACTACACGGCCAACAAAAAAACATACCGCAAGGATATATGGGATTATGCACAAATGGATAAAAGCGCTATTGTGTCGTTACTTCGACGGGTCGACTGGAATTTTATTTCAGCGTCGAACAGTATTTTTGAAATAGTTGACGACTTTACCAACACTGTTACAGAGGCGGTTAAATATTTTACACCCTGTAAATCAGTTCTGATAAGGAAAAATGACAAACCTTGGTTTACGTCTCATCTTCGGTCGTTGATACGGTGTCGGAATAAAATACACAAAAGAGAAAAAGCGAGTGGAAAATCTGATGACTGGGCTGTGTTTCGGAGAACACGTAACGAGGTGATATCTGAGATACGAAATGCAAAACGAAATTGCGATGACAAACTGGATAATCTCGTGTCAAGTCCAAATTTTGGATGTAAAAACTGGTGGAAGTTAGTAAATTCCTATGTAAAGGAACAGAATCCGACCTCTGAAGTACCGGAAATGCTCCACCAAAATTCTATATTGCACGACCCGTAGGAAATTGCCGAAATCTTTAATGACTACTTTATCGAAAAGTCGACATTAAACGCAGACCATTGCCCCCTACCAGATATCCCATTAAGAGACGTATATATAGAAAATAAAGAAATTAAAACAGACGAAGTAGAAGGAGTCCTAAATGCACTCGATCCAAATAAAGCCTGTGGCCCAGACGGGATCAGTAATAGAATTCTGAAAATATTTGCTAAAGAGCTAGCGTATCCTCTTTCAACAATTTTTAATAAGTCCTTCAGTCCTAGCCTTATGCCTACTGTATGGAAAAGTGCAAACGTTACACCAGTACATAAAACAGGATCGAAGCATATGAAAGAAAATTATAGACCAATCTCTCTAACATGTAATGTTAGTAAAGTCTTTGAAAAATTATCTTTTCTCATATCTTTGATTTTATAAACGAACACGAACTACTAACTAAACTCCAGTCTGGCTTTATACCAGGGGATAGTACAGTGTACAAACTGATAGAAATAACTAACTTCATCTAAAAGGCCCTTGACGAAGGTAAAGAAGTAAGAATGGTATTTTGTGATATAAGTAAAGCTTTTGATCGCGTGTGGCATAAAGGCCTCCTGCACAAAATGCACTCGATGGGAATCAGGGGAGAACTATTATCATGGTTCCACAGCTATCTTATGAATAGAACCCAGAGGGTGTGTATAAATGGCCAAAATTCGAACAGCAAGATTATACAGGCCGGTGTCCCCCAGGAGTCGGTGCTGGGTCCTCTTCTATTTCTCATATACATTAACGATTTAGCAGAACAAGTTGATTCCAATATACGCATATTTGCAGATGATACCTCACTGTACATCATTGTTGAAGATCTTGATAAAATTTTGGAATGGAATAGAATTTGGCATGTAGACTTCAACGCTCAAAAAACGGTTTCCATGAATATGTCACGTAAACTGATACATGGCCCCAAACCTACTCTTTCCTTTAACAAAGAACCCGTACGTGAGGTAGAATCCCACAAACATCTAGGGCTGGTCTTCAGGATCTTGATAAAATTTCGGAATGAAATAGAATTTGGCATGTAGACTTCAACGCTCAAAAAACGGTTTCCATGAATATGTCACGTAAATTGATACATGGCCCCAAACCTACTCTTTCCTTTAACAAAGAACCCGTACGTAAGGTAGAATCCCACAAACATCTAGGGCTGGTCTTCAGGATCTTGATAAAATTTCGGAATGAAATAGAATTTGGCATGTAGACTTCAACGCTCAAAAAACGGTTTCCATGAATATGTCACGTAAATTGATACATGGCCCCAAACCTACTCTTTCCTTTAACAAAGAACCCGTACGTGAGGTAGAATCCCACAAACATCTAGGGCTGGTCTTCAGGAACAATGGCACATGGGACACGCACATAGAAAAACTTGTAGAAAAAATTAGTCCAATGATTAATTGTTTCCTAAGTTTAAAACATCGCTTGTCTCGGAAATCTCTAGAGATAACTTACAAAAGCTACCTACTGCCATTGTTCGATTACGCGGATGTCATATGGGACGCCTGCACTGAAAATAAATCTAGATTGATTGAAACTCTACAAATGGACGCCCTCCGTACAATATGTGGGGCGACTCGTGGTACAAGTCACGCCCTCATATACAACGAAACAAATTTTACACCTCTGCGCGAAAGACGTAAAATACACAAACTCACTATTTTTTACAAAATGGTAAATGGTATTGCACCCAGGTACCTCTCCCTTCTCGTACAGCGACCTCTTTCACAATTTTCTGACTACCCATTAAGAAACTGTGGGAACCTCCGCAGTGTGCACTCTAGAACAGAATCTTATTCGAATAGTTACCTCCCGTCGAGTGTGGAGCTTTGGAACCAACTTGAAAATGGAACACGTGATGCAGACTCCTTGTCCCACTTTAAAAGATTGATAAAGAACTCCTGGGTAAAACCTCCAAAGTATTATTATGCGGGCTCTCGACGGGGCCAAATCCTGCACTGCAGGTTACGTCTTGGGTGCAGTGATTTACAGCTCATCTCTTTAACCGCTTTCTAACAGACGACCCCGCGTGCACGTGTGGCCATAGTTATGAAGACCCCAGCCACTTTTTTATGCAATGCCCACTATACATCCAACAGAGAAGTGACCTATTTAATGACCAACCGAACTCTCGCCACATGTCCTGTGACATCATATTATTTGGAAACACCGAATTTTCCGATCAGGAAAGCACTTCTTTATTTGAAGCGGTCCACAGGTATATACTATCAACCACTCGTTTTAACCAGCATATCTTTATTGGGTAAATAGTATAAAGGAAGCCACTTATAAGATAGGTGTACTGCGCAGAGCCAAACGATCTAATTGTGATACCTCTACAGTGCTTCCGTCTTTTTCGCTAGCCTCTTCTCTTAAACCGTATCTAAAAAGTGCTATAACTGCTATGGTATATTTCGCGTAAGGAAGCACGTGCAAGTAGGGGGTGTTCACATATTTCCTGTTCCGACTACTGTATAAATAATTACAACGTAATCCTGCTGTCCTCGATTGATTTCCTGAAAACTAGAGATGTTTGATAGAGCATCGAACTGGGTGCTCGGGTGATATCGCCCAGACACCAAGAACCAGGGAACATAACCAATTGTTTGACTGTGCGCAGAAACCCACATTAATATGAAGAGGAAACTAGAGTTTAAACCTAATCAAAACCCGCTGTCGACAATTTTGCAGTCTCGTTTCCGCTGCTATCTGTAAGTATAGCAGCCACGTTAGACACACTGTGACTGTCGGCTGCTAGCGCGACGAGCTGGTCACTGCCTGGGAATGCCCATGGGCACTGCTGGAGGCGACTCACGGTGCATCGCACTAAAAATACATAGTTTGGTGTCTGGGAAGGCTAACGCTGGAGGTCATCTGCCACAGACGGTGACCGCCACTCGATACTGAGTATTCGGTCGGACAATGGTCTCGGGGCTCTCCTCAGACCGTTGTTTGGCCAAACATATCGTTTATTGTGTATTATCCTTTACCAAACTGATGTCGGCCCATGAGTACCCGAGGAAGTGTGTTATCCGATGTGTTATCCCAGTAGTAACTACCAAAGTGACCCGCAAGCTCTCTGAACCGTAAACTCCGAGTGGCAAGGGTAGACCTAAGAGAAGACAACAATTCAAATTATCCAAAACAATGCAGAAAACACTCAAATCCATTCATGCACCTGCACTTGCACACGTGTTTACTAAACTTTGTAAGTTGTTTTTGTAAAGGAAAGACGTTAATATAGGCACAAGCCTGTTCGTCAATCCCGATCTACTTTGAAGGAAAATAAAATATGTTTAAATTAGAAGACGAGGTCAAGAAGACAGACTTGGTAAAATTTTGAGAACATCTCTACAGTTACAAACATTCCGAATCAGCCCGTCTCAGAACGAATACAATCGAATCAACCGGACGATGTCAGATCGAATGGAATTTCATTTCAAATCTTCTCACCGCTCTTGGTAAACGTTATGTTAACTATCGTTACAGGAGCAAGGGAACATGGAATTAATTCATGCTATACAACTGCTGTAAAACTGCATTTTTATACTCTTCCATATATTATATTCAAACGCATAACAATTATACTCAAAAATACAAAAGAGTCATTGATATTATTGCCACATAACATTACGTGAAAACACAGTATCCTGTAATGAGTGCATAGTCAGTGTCTGAGTATTTTTATCCAAGTCCATGTTTGTATATCAAATATAGGTACTGTAACAATCTTGGCCTTTCAGTGAACGCTCGAGGGATAAAGTTGAAACAAGTCTTAACGGAGTTCGAATACGCAATAACAAAAAAAAAATAAAAATAAAAAAAAATAAAAAATAGCTTGCGGGCATAATGTCGTCGGAATGTTGAATTTATGAATTAATTAACATCGTTTCAAGTCAATTGTTGTTATGTCACAATGGTTAGTATTGTTTTCTTTGAAATAAGGGTTTGAGGTTTTATTACTATCCACCAGCTTCCACACATTTGTGAAATGAAGTTAAAGTTTGTAGTGTCATTTTATTTTGTTTTTGCAAAAATAAAAAGGGTGCGAATCATGAATATATGCATGTCTGAGTATTATTTATCGTTGTACTTTAAGGATTTCAATTATTCGATTTTCACGAGAGTTGCAAGCCATCTAAAATACAGAGCGTTGCATGGCTTGGGAAGTCATTTCGCCACTCATATCTAAATAAAACAATGATAGATGTTTACATATAAAGGAAATGTAAACTCACCAAAATCACTACACCATTCTGAATGCGGCTCACCGTGCCACCATTAACAATGACTAGATGGCCGGGATAAACTACTTTCTTTGAATGGAAAATTACCTCAATTTCGCAGAGACCAACATTTATTTCATGGACTGTCTGTTCAACGACCGCAAGCTTTCACACATATATCTGCTATAAGTGACACCCAATGCCTGCGGGTATTGAAGAATTATAGGCAAAATAACGGGTATACGTTACACTTTTTCCTTGCCTTAGAAACAACACAGAATGTGCCGGTTTTATGTCAGGCGCGTCCATTGAAAAAGCAAAATCGACATAAAGATAAAGGAGCCTCGTGCAAAAAGGAATTCGGGTGTGTGGTAATGGTTTAGTGAGGAATTCGGAGTGTGTGGTAATGGTTTAGTGAGGAATTCGGAGTGTGTGGTAATGGTTTAGTGAGGAATTCGGGTGTGTGGTAATGGTTTAGTGAGGAATTCGGAGTGTGTGGTAATGGTTTAGTGAGGAATTCGGAGTGTGTGGTAATGGTTTAGTGAGGAATTCGGAGTGTGTGGTAATGGTTTAGTGAG
Organism: Pictodentalium vernedei; assembly: GCA_031216915.1. Lineage (NCBI taxonomy): Eukaryota > Metazoa > Mollusca > Scaphopoda > Dentaliida > Dentaliidae > Pictodentalium > Pictodentalium vernedei. Next base: position 585,644,454 of record CM062296.1, read on the forward strand.
GAATTCGGAGTGTGTGGTAATGGTTTAGTGAGGAATTCGGGTGTGTGGTAATGGTTTAGTGAGGAATTCGGAGTGTGTGGTAATGGTTTAGTGAGGAATTCGGAGTGTGTGGTAATGGTTTCGTGAGGAATTCGGAGTGTGTGGTAATGGTTTAGTGAGGAATTCGGAGTGTGTGGTAATGGTTTAGTGAGGAATTCGGGTGTGTGGTAATGGTTTAGTGAGGAATTCGGAGTGTGTGGTAATGGTTTAGTGAGCATATGTTGAAGACGGCAAAAAGCATGTTTTTATCATTTATGTGTGATAATGGTTGAGAGGCCATAACTTGCAGACAGGAAAAAACCGGCGTTTTCGCCATTTACTTTCATTTCTCGGAGTGACGCTCTTGATGTTAAACGACATTTAACTCCCATTAAAATGAAATCGATCTCATTATCACCGATTGTTTTATTTCAAATGTTAACCAAAATTTTAGTGTCTCAAACACCCCCTACTTATTTCACCTCTCTCTCAAAAAGTGACTTCTGGACCTATATTGCACAATCATTGATTATAAATCAGGAGCTGTATTGTCTTGATACTCTAACATATACTTAGTAGTTTGTCGCCATTTCTTGAAGTGTTATGACCATTTTAGCGTTTTGATCCTTTCCCCGTTTCGACCCTACACAGATTAATTTCAACTATGACTTTCTGTACATCATCTTCATACGGCGAGCTGTGCTTGACGTCTGGAGTCAGTTGAAGAAAGTTTGTGAACATCATATTTAAAGCAATGACAGATTTATCTTTTTTATCTGCCTCCCTGTGTAACTCCTTGCAAAACACATACAGTTTAAATGACCCCAATGACTAGCAAAATCTATACTTTTCACACAACTTTCAGCAACCTATCATCAGTATTTGAATTGTTTATTATTGTTATTGCCATCCGTGTTTGGCCCCTCTCTAAACAATATTTCCACCAGCATATATAGTTTTGTCCACGATCTAATTACTGACTGGGAGCGTTACATTATACCATAACACAACTGCCAGAAGTGTGTTACTATTTCTTGTTAAATAATCACTAATGTATGTTTTCTTACAACATCCCATTACTCTCAGCCCCTGTGCAGTCCATCCAAAATTATCAAGACAGAGTTGTGCCCAGATATCATAACGACTATTCACACTCAAGCAACTAGCTACAGAATAAAATTCTTATAGAAGGCACACCAGAGGATTGCATCACTGAATTGTACATGCTACACTTCAGTGAAAATCTGCGAGAACGAATCTCTCTAAATTTCTCGTGTGCCACGGGACCAAGAAAAGACGCTGGCAATATTGCAAATAGCATAGCCGAGGGGCATCAAAAACAGCTAGCACGATTTTTCTCAAATTTGGCATATCTAGACAGCTATAGGTTATCTTTTTCACTCGGGTCATGACATTTTCGAAGTGTCTGGTTTTCTGCCAAAATCGGATAAAAAATATCACAAACCGGACATTTTGGCACATTTTTCAAAATTTTGTTGCACGATTTGGCTGAAACGTTCAGCATATTTGGAGCATAAAGTGGTGTAGTGCAAATGTTTGAATATATGGTATTATCCCCCTTAACACCAGTTGACGACAAAGTTCCAAACAAAATTCATTTTAATGGTGAATATTTTCTCAAAATACGACTTTGGTCACATGTGACATTCATGGTTGAACAATTTCACGGCTGTACGTTTTGGTCTCCAATTGACCCTCCTTCACGTTTTAGTTGCTTGAATTAGAGTACCGTCTTGTTCTTCACAAAATGCATCCACTTTGCATTCTCCTTCCTGCCAGTTCGAATAGAATAAGAGAAAATATTTTGGATATCTGTTTTTGTTATGAACGGCCGGGCATAAAGTACTTGTTCTGGCTGCATGAAGATTGGTACTGTCAAAAACCTGCTCGTGTTGGGAGAATTTGGTAAGTTTAAGTAACCATTTTCTCTAATGAGAAACTTGATACGTCCAAATGTTGTGCATTGCTTTATGAAATGAATGAAGCAACTTATGTTATTATGAAAATTTTAACCCTCGACCGTATGGTAGTTTGAATAGTATTACTTTCAGAGAATTATCAACGCAAAATGACATATGTTAATAGAGAATCTTAAATGCTTTGCATACAGTGCACCCGCCGTGGACTGGTCGAAATCATCAGCAAAATTTTAATTAATGAAGCACCGGGTTATACCCGGTGCTTCATTAATTAAATATTTGATGATTATTCCTATAATTAGTGTTAGGAATTAGTGTTTGGAATCTAATATTATTGCGTCCGTAGAAATATTGCCTACCCGATAATGTTACAACGCCGCATAATGTTACATAATGTTACAAAAAATGTTGTAAACAACCGATAATGTTATAAACTCCGCATAATGTTATAACTTTTTTATTCCCCCAGCGGGGGTATATAAGAATCGCCCTATCCGTCCGTCCGTCCGTCCGTCCGTCTGTCTGTCCGCGCTATAATACGGGAGTTACGAGGGTTTTTTTTGTCCGGACCTGCAGAATGAGCTTGCCGAAATATTATGAGCTTATTTGATATATTATGAGCTTAATTACTAAGATATGATACTTATGAGGCAAACAGCGATTTGTCGGGGTTTATATTAAGGGTTAGGGTCAGTTCAGGGTTGGGGTTAGCGTTAGTTGCTATCAAGCATTACGTTGGGAGACGTAACCATGTCTATTCCCCCCCCCCCGAGGTTTTAACCGTTGTACGAACGAATTAAAATGATCAATTGTTCCGTAAAAAATTAAGCCCACAACTCCCATTTTTAAGAACGTTCGTCCGTCCGTCCCGAAGTTCAACCATGAATAACTTGTAAAGTACTTGGTTGAGTGACTTGCTATTTGGTATGCAAGCGTATCCTATTGGTGTTTACCCATAGTGAAATGCGGGTGTCGTTCGAGATTTTATTGCCAGAGTTATTTTATGGACTTAGAGTTTGTCCGCCTTGAAATTAATTCATGAATAACTTGCAGAGTACCCAATGGAATGACTTCATATTTGATGTGCAACTCTATCTTATTGATGTCTACCCAGAGGACAACGTCCGTCAGTCCACCTGTTCATCTGTCCGTCCGTCCCGAAATTCAGTCATGAATAACTTGTGAAGTACTTGGTTGAGTGACTTGATATTTGGTATGCAAATGTATCATATTGCTGCATACCTATAGTGAAATGCAGGTGTCGTTCGAGATTTTATTGCCAGAGTCATTGCCCGTCCGTCCGTCCGTCCGTCCGTCCGTCCGTCCGTCCGTCCGTCCGTCCTGAATTTCAATCATGAATAACTTGTAAAGTACTTGGTTGAGTGACTTGATATTTGGTATGCATGTGTATCCTATTGCTGTATACCCATAGCGACATGCAGGTGTCGTTCGAGATTTTATTGCCAGAGTCATTGCATTTATGGACTTAGTAGTTGTATACATCCAAAAACTGTATTACCTATAGTCAATCTTGCATTGCTAAATAAGCTGGCGTATTTTTTGTCATATTTTCCTTTCGTTTTCTGAGTATTTACAATGTGCTAACATATTTTTAAAAATCGTCTTGACAGCAACCTTTATTTTGGGTTGGCCTGCACATTGCGTGGGTATTTCGTTCGCTGTGCTTACGAACAGGTCTAGTTCAACCCATTATGTTATAAAAATCGACGCATAATGTTGCAACTCTTTTCAACGCATACTGTTAAAACAAATTAACCGATAATGTTATAACTTTAGAAAAACTAATATCTTCGGTAATTTATAGTGTCATGGCATCAATTTCGAGGGACTAAGATCCAACAATATGTTGATATACATAGCACATAAGATAATAGTGTACGAAACTTCGTATTGAAGAATGATGGAGTAGTATCAAGAGAGAGAGAGAGAGAGAGAGAGAGAGAGAGAGAGAGAGAGAGAGAGAGAGAGAGAGAGAGAGAGAGAGAGAGAGAGATTCAAACTTTCCTAATTCTGAGTATCACATGGTTGGACTGTTCTTCAAAGCACTGTCTGAAAAAGTAAGACAATGTTAAATAAGTTGGCGAGTTACGAAATACTCGCCGTTGCACTCTTGAGCTCTCCAGGTATTCTTACACCTATTAAAATGTGATTGATACTATATGACCAAAAGCTGTCGAGCGATCATAAAACGCTGACAACTTATGGGAAGCAGGAGTATGGAGGATGAGCAGAAAAAGCAGAAGCTAGGTGCTACCCAAAAGGATTAGATTGCAATCGAATCGTTGCTCTTTGCGTTTGAGGGAACTCTCAGCTCGCTTTTCGTATATAATTTACCAGTACGAGTAGCACGCTATCCTAATGTTTGCTGAATAGTTGGGGTAAATACTATCTTGTGAAGTCATTAGCACAGTGGCACACAGTGTGTTCTCCGCTAGGCCATGCGAGTCCCGTTTTCCGCCTCGAATCGAATCCCGAATAAAATAGCATTGAGAATTCGAATCCTAGTCGAATCCGAATCGAATCCGAATCGAATCCGAATCAAGTCTGAACCGAATCCGAATCGAATCCGAATCGAATCCGAATCGAATCCGAATCGAATCCGAATCGAATCCGAATCGAATCCAGCCTTATGGGTGGCCAATAATGCGGACTTGATCTTTGAGCCGGGACACTGATAACGGCCTTATTTCCATCAATTATCTGATGCACATGGACCTTTCCTGCTTTTGGTGTACCCTCTAATTACGGAAAGGTCCACACCTATGTTTCCGGTAAGCATACTTTCAACCAGTTGACCTCAGAGCCAACTATTATTTACATGCCTGTGGGCTACAGATTCGTGAATATCGAATCCTCGAAATTGGATTCGAATCGAATACCTAGTAGGATTCGAATCTGAATCGAATCGCGATGCTTCGCAGGGCCCTATTCTCCACATTCGCGCACATGAAAATTGGACAAAAGGTTTTGGGTGACAGGCAAGTTTGTTGTATGCTCCAATATGCAGATCTGCGACCACTTGCAGAATGATATCATTTATAACGCCCCTACTGGTATGAAACCTGTATGCACTAATTTGTCTAATAAGCAATAATCTGCATTTTTGCTATTGCACATGGGTTTCAGTCCCTCGAGGGGTACCTGTACGTATCTGTTCAACTTACCAACTCATTCCATTTTGTGAAAATAATATGATCCATCACTATATCTTGTAGCTTTGTTTCATCCTTGTGTCAGTCAACACGTCTCTTAGTCGCATGTAGGTTTCACAGTTTGGTGTCTACATTCTTCTTTATCTGTCTTTGACTCTCTGCATCATCTTCGGTGTTCTATTAATGGTTGGGGACCCTGGACCAACAGATAACTGATCAGTCAAAGTGGCTGGTTTTTCACTAGTTCATTATAACACAAGAATCATCAGGAATAATCGTGGGCACATTGTAGACGACAATGACGACTTTGATGTAACTGGTTTCCCAGAGACGCACCAGGATCCTAGTTTCGGAGTTGATAACGTGTTGATCACCACCAATCAACAGAGACATGAACCTGTACGGTGGTGGAGTTGCGGTTTATTTCTGAAGAAGCAATGTATGTCAAACGCATGGTTGAATTAGAGTCTGATCGGTCTATGCTATGGTTCAAAATCACCCCACAATGCAAGTGCATGATATGTATAACATAACGATCAGTCCAGTTTTCGAACATTGTCTACTGGAAGAAACTCGAAAGTTCTGTTGAAGACTGGTTGGTTTTATCCCGTCCTTAAATCACTGGGGATCTGAGTAGCCATATCCTAGCTCCACACAGTCGCTTTAACATGAGAAGCGCTATTCAGGAACCTACACCGATAACTGCAACTTCGAGCACTGTCCCTGGCCCAGTTATTGTCAGTGATAAGATTGTTGTCCTAAACTCCGAAGTACTTGATCTTGCTGTCTCAGAACATCAAGCAGCATCTGTATTTATACAGACTTCCACCACACAGCGTGAAACCAAAAGTCATTTGATCTTGAACTATAATAAGGTTGATTTCTCCAGAATGAATAATTTGATTTTCCACTATGTATTATTACTTATTGGTGTTTAATGTCACATACTTATGCACAATGGCTCATCATGACCGTGACAGTTCTACGGGTGGAGGAAGCCGGAGTACCCGGAGAGAACCACCGAGCAACGACAAGCAGCTGCCAGCCCCCCAACATCGTAACTCCGTACTGCAGCACAGGCAGGGTTAGACTGGTTGAAGACATGCGCACCATCGACGTGCAGTACTCCTTAGTACACGTCGTCATCGTACCCCCATGTGGACAATCAGGGTTAAGTGCCTTGTCCCAGGACTCAACGCGGGAATCCGAATCGATATCTCAGACGGCAATAATAAGACATGCATGGTACAAAACACATTTGTTTGTTATAATTGTAAATAATTACTTTTGTTTTGGTTTATTTTATTTTTGAAAGGAGCATATTGAGTTGGGAGGATAACTTCATACCGACGATTAACGATTCGGAACGGAAACGCTGTCGAAAAGAAAAAGTTAACTTTAGCTCCACCATGTCAGAAAATTTCGAGGTTAGCATCATGATGCGTGATTAAAATATGGCGCCGCACACCTCAACATCAACGATGAGCGGTGAGCTTTGAATTTGAATGTAATTCCAGACTAGTTGTTTTCTTATGAGACAGAAAAAAACTCAAAATACTGTAATATATGTATGTTACAAATACGAATATTTGGCCATAGAGAGTTAGTCTTATAAGCGTACACTTGGGAGTTTCCACTTGTAGTGCTTGAAGAGATCCCAGAATTTCTCGGTTCTCCATCCATAGTGACTACGATTTGCGTAGTCGGTCAAAATTATTGGATCATGTGACCTGGTCTGGAAAACTTATGTTTTTCCTAAACTCGGTAGCATTCAAACGCACAATATGAAGGAGGAGCAAAGAATCTCTCTTCGAAGGCGTGAATCTATTAGAGAAGTGTCTTTCAAAGGTAGTGGAACCTGGAGTAGAATGAGGTGGGAGCAGATGGTAAATGCCCCACTCATACTGTTTTCAACAACAACGTGTTTCAAGAGGAAGAAATGGACCCAACAATGACCAGACCGTGGTACACATACTAAAAAGAGAGACTACCGCATGCATTTGAAGGCATACGATTAGGATTCACGACGTTACATAGAAGAGAGTTATCAGTTTTCTCGAAGGTACAGTAAATTTTACTCCCCAGCCAGTAGCGTCACATTCTCTACGATATGAAAATCATGAAGTTTGTGAGATGGCAAGAGACTGTGACAGTTGGAAGAACACCATTCTCATTTCGCGGTCCCTAGAAGTGTAATGTACAAGAAATACGTTCAATGACTGGCCCCGTAGCCCACCTTTAGCAGGAGAGCCTAAAGACTCTAATCTTGGTGAAGATCGAAGAAACCAGTTTTAGAACAGGTCTCACCTACATTTACGATTTACCATATGAAAATTGATGTTGTTTACCGGAACCAATTTTACCAGCAGAACATAAGTTGTTTACCATAGTCACCAAGCACTGTCCTACTTATAGTGGTCCTACGAGCGTGAATGATCAAAGTCGCATATTTTATATTGCAGTATCTGATGGAAAAACCTCCTAGAGAGAGGGTTTCTCCACCCACTTCTAGCATCTCTGGATCACGAAAGAGTCTAAACAATATTCCGATACTCCGGTAACACGAAGTTCATCTATATGTATAAATTTAAATCCACTTGTCAACACAATGTAGCAAATTCAGTTTGGTGAAGACTGGTTTGGGAATTTCGCCGGTATGGAACGCAAAGAATTGCGAGATAAGGTACCTTTGGGATGGTTGCTCATTGGGAGAATTGTACCGCACCCAATAACGTCATATTTGCTGAGAATGAACTTCCCAAGTATATCATTTCTGAAATGCAAAAACAGTTGGTGATATAGTCTGAAATGTAGACGCAGTGAAATACACGGCCCTTCTTCAAAGCATCCACAATTAGAAATATTTGCCAACTATTCTTCGGTATGTTTCAAGATATTTGTTTACTTTGCAACTCTATTTTCAACTTTGTTGTGCTGATCGAACCTATTAGGACAGAATTTTAGCAACTGCTGATCATCAGTGTTGGCATATATGTGATTAGTTTTCAAATTGTCGGAAAATTCTTAACGCTATGACGTTATTGGCGATCGAAGGTCGGAAAACGTCTGGATTGAATTTAACTACAAACTGTTGAAACTAAGAGACAATATAGTACCCAAGATACAGACACCTTAACCTCTATGTGGACCCGCCGGGGGAAGGGTCTCGCTCCTAATGGACGTGTTTCGTGAATGATTTCTGAAAATTCACATTGAGATTTCAAAATAGCCTTTTCTTTTTGTTCTCTTTCTTTTTGTCGTCAGACATGTATTATTTTCGTCATACGCAAAGTCCGAGATGAAATTTCGCACACTTATCGACGGTTTTTAACACTCGAGATAGTGAGGTTTACTTTCTTGATTTTCGACTTTTATCCAAAACAGTACCGAAACTTCGATCTAAGTCAAAAATGGATACCAAAGATCGACCACTCTACCTTGTCTTTGTTGTATGCGATGATAAACTATCTGGATCCACCAATATGTTACAGAATTTTGTTAAAAAGCTCTTGAAGTCCTTGGGCTCAACTTACAAAATGGTTATAACTAAATCAATAAATTCATGTGTGATTAGATCATACCAAAACTATAGTAACTGTTTTTGAAAATATTTTGACACAAACGTGCAGAGGGATTAACCCTTTACCCAATCGCAGACGATAATAAAATTTGTTATTTAAATTTTTGTTTTTTAAAATTTAAAAAAAGAAAATCGACAAAATCATATCATGTGACCCTCACTGGAACGACCTCGATAAGGTGGCTTCGATGGGCGGGAAGATGAGGGGGCCACATGATATGTTTTTTAAAACATGTTTTTAAAAATATTTTTTGAAAGGAACTGTGAAGGATACTCTCAAAGATTACGGAAAACAAATTTACTAAAAATGGGTCTATTCCACATGGTTCTGATAATCTTTCCAAAATTGGACAACCTTTAACTAGTAGGCTGCTGAATGATTTTGAGTCAACAAAAATTGTTTACATGTATTTGCCTTATTACAATTTTTGGTACCATAAATTTTATTACAACGCAAATCCTTTCAAACTAAACAATTTAGCTTGAGAGATAATATGAAGGACATCCACAGAATTCAAATCATTTGAGATGCTCAACCTGCACTTCAGAGTAAATCCTAAATATAGGCTTCCACCACTCAACCAGTTAAAAGCTGTGCCTTGTGTGTTTTCAGGAGAAGTTATTTGCTACAGAAAATACAGACAAAAGAAAGACTTTGAGTTCTGTTCTGGTGTGATCAAACGTAAATCATACGACACTGCTTTGGACTGTTGTGATAAAAAGGGTTCTGGTTTTGCTGTTAGAAAAGTAAGTTATTCATTTTCCAAGCCATCCATTTTATTCAGAATAGTCTTTTAGAGTCAGACTTTATCGATTTGTTTTGCCAGTGGAACCAAGCATGCAAATGTATGGAACTGGCCAGTTATATTCTCTGAAGAGAAGACAACAATTTCAGTTAGCCGAGGCGTGACAACTCCCATAGCTGAAGCATACCTAGAGCGTGTACTAAAACATTACGCGATTCGTCAACCATTTTAATCATGGGCTCTGCCTTATAAATTAAATTTACCTTTGTCCCCGAGATATGTGTAGTGCTACTGTTCATATTATCTTCTATTGGCGTATGGGTTTGTTCTGGAGAACGCCTTTATAAACATGAAATGAAGATTTGCTTCTCACACTAAATTGGGCGTTCGACCTTATTCTAGTTTATGTCCTACTAAGCCTTGTGCAACAGCACACACGAGAATACATATGACTTATACTTGATAATTAGATCCTCGTTCAGGAATAAACTTTGAGGAAAATTTAATGTAAAACTCTCATTCCTCACAGTGCAGCCTTCGTGGACTGGTCGTAATCTACACGTGGGCAGTGATGTCCAGGTAATAAAAACCACCATCAATAAAATTGTAATTAATGACGCGTGAGGCTGTACCCGTTGCTTCATTAATTAAATTTTTGATGATTATTCCTATAATTAGTGGATAGAATCTAATATTATTTCGAGCGTAGAAATATTGCCCATTCGTGGAAAGTGACATGTCCTCGGCGGCTGTACTGTACTCCTTTCTTTAATCAGGTTATGTGTAATCCATTTTATCCTACATTTACTAAACTGAAATCAGTTGGAAACTATTCATAAAATATTACATACTTCCCTGTTTTTTGATACTAAAAGTAAAGTTTTGGATTTCTTCATAGGCACCTAAAATTAAAAACTGTAGGTTATCAACGTTTGAAATGGGAGCACTCGCGTTGAATGTCTAGGTCAAAGTTATTCGGACTTATTATAAATTGTAAACCGAGGTGGAATGCATTTTGTGGAGTTTTATTATACACATTGTTGTCTTCAACCTTAACAAATTTTAACTAAATCATTTGTGAGGTTATTGTCATTTGATGCTCGTTCAGCTGTCTTGGGGCTTATCTGGACAGTGCATATATGCTCTATCATTACAGTTTGAACGTTCTCCCATACACAGACCTGTATATTGTCTCCAGCTTCTATCGGGAGAGTCAAACTCATTGCATATTTAATGATTTCGTGATATTGTGTAAATATGTTTTTATTGAATGCTGATGTCCGTTCATGTGTTTTATTTAATAAACGTTGTTTATCTTCATTACTTATACCCCAAATTCCCAGGGTGTGATAGAGGGGAGTGAGAGTCCACCTCGAACGTCAAAAGGTCTCCAGTTCCCAGGCGTCGGGTTTCGAGGAGCATCTAATAGAAAATAGCCATAGTACATTTTGGTCATGTTCCAAAATATCCTGCTACACCAAGCTTTTAGCATTGTACAGCAGGGCACTTTGGAACAATAAGTGAGCACTCTAATATTCTTTTTTAAGGGGCTTTCTGGTATATCCACAGCAATTTTTATGAGTATAAGGTTACCGGCACTGGGGGGTATTGAGACTACATTTTGTTTGCGAAAATAAATGCCAGAATTATAATGCAACCACGCAGTCTACCGAAAAAACAACTAAGCAAAAGCTCGCATACATGCGGTTAGAGAAAATTGGAAAGTTTTGGACGGGTTGTACGGCCGGTTCGCCTCCATCTAAAACGACCTTTGGGGCCTCACTGTTTTTGTTATCCGTCAAAAACTAAAGTTTACTCAGTCCACAGAATTCACCAACGAAAAAGGCAAGATCAGTTCAAAAGCTTTGTTCTCAGTTGAAGCCACAAACTCTGTTTTGGAAGCATAGCAGTTTTATACTTAGTGAAAATTTAATTTAGGTTCTGTTGTTCACTATTTTGTCGGATAAAAGTTTGATCAACTCTACATAATAAAATGTATGTCACATACAAATTCATTGGTATATAGCAAGCCACCCGCTATTGATAGCCTTTGATTCCCAAATAGGCGACCCCTTGTATGGAAATGATGAATGGTATCTTAAAATTATGTTTCTGTAAAAATGAAAGTTGTTGTTTCACAAAGAGCAAGAAAAACGACCAAATGTGGAAAATACAGAGTTACCAATGATTGTGCGCTTTGGATAAAATAAAAAGGACAATTCGATATCTATCGACATGTTTTGAAGTACAATGTTGTGAACATTATTGCGATACTATACTACTCAAAGTTTCCTAAACACCAAGTATATCCAACTACCTGTTTTACTTTTTATTTGAAATATTGTTATGAAAAGTGTGTATATTTTATATTTAATTATATCTTTAATGATGTAATAACAGAAATTAAGATTTTGTTTGTGTTTGACATTATTTTTTAGCTTTTGAATACGATAACCATGGCAAATGGATATTATTGGTAAAAGAGGAAATGGTTCAAATTTGCCAAAAAGTTGGCGGAGGGAACTGATATGGGTTCAGTAACGAGTATGAGATACATTATTGTTAATTACCGCTTGACAATGCCTTCTCATGCTCCCAATCAGGTTCCAGATGGTCCTTTGTGGAACGTTGTTCCATCCTTGCACCAGCATAGCACCAATCTCCTGCACACTTCTTGGTTGGACTGGACGGACTGAAACTGCAAGCTGCAACTCATTCCAAACATGTTCGATTGGATTGAGGTCAGAAGATCTGGCTGGCCAGTCCATACGCTCAACCTCCTCCCTCTGTCGGTACTCTCGGACAGCATAGGCAACATGAGGACGGGCATTATCGTCCATCAAAATGAATCTATTATCCACTGATCTGCATACAATATGATCTCATCAATTTTCCGCTGTGCATTCATGTATCACGGTCAAGGACACAGGGCTCTGTACGTCAATCCCAGCTGATGCTGCCCCCAGACCATTATTAACCCTCTACCATAGCGGTCATGCTCAGCAATGTTGGCTGCATGGAATCACTCTCCTGGTCTTCTCCATACCCCAGAACGCCTATCTGTGTTGTCTATGCAGTACCATGACTCATCTGTAAAAAGGACAGGTCGCCAATCTTCTCTGGTCCATCCAACGTGATCCATGGCCCATTCATATCGTGCCTGGCGGTGATTCTGGGACAGCTGGGTGCGAATACATGGTCTTCTCGATCGGAGACCACCTTCGTGCAACCTTGCCCGGATAGTCTGCGTCGACACAGTTACCCCGGATGCATTCTGAAGGTCATTGTGAAGCTGGGTTGCTGTGTCAAAGCGGTTCCTACTGGCCCGAATGATCAAAAACCGGTCTTCAGCTGCAGATGCTGACCTGTCTCTGCAACCACCATGTCGTCTGACTGGTGTGCCATACTGCTGAAATCTTGTCCAGGCTCTGGTGATCACCGCATGGTGCACACCAAAGGCTTCACCAACCTGACGATAGGTAGCCCCTCGTTCCACCATCCCTACAGCCCGCCACATTTCTGCTTCAGACAGATGTCTTCTTACATTTGCATTCGCCACATTCAATCATTAAATCACAAGGGTTTGTGTTGAAATGAAGACTGAATATCCTACACATCTCATGTACATGTAGACAATACACGAAAACATCATGAATATCAAGGGGTACATGCTTTCCATGACTATCACGAAACGTCTGCCTGTCAAGAGAGTTAATATAAACACTGGGGACCATCTCAATACATTCCTCAATCATATCCACCAAAAATATCTCATATGTGTCACAAGAAAATTTCACAATGGTGTGTCAAATATGTGATGCTTAGCAAACTTCGAGTAGTATATATCTGGTTATATTGAAATAATCTTTCACTTTATTACAGCTGAGAGTTGGTAAAAACCGTTTCAGATGCACTCCATGCAAAGCTCTGGATGGACCAGATAATAAAGGTGAGAATCCCCATATAACACCAATAACATTCACTGGATTTTTTTGAAATCGCAAGCTAAACTTACACATGCCATCGCATTTCCCAGTGGGCCCAACAACAAGGAGAAGGTTTATGCTACCTTTTAATACACTAAGCCGCTGGATAACGTGGCTTCCTGTCGCTTGAAACATATCGCATCTCAGACCGGACCGACAGTACTGCCCGTTGATATGAAACTGTGGCCGACTTCTAGGACCAGATTCTCAAAATGTTCAGTGTTATTTGTATGAACTCTGCCGAAAGCGGACATTCCATTTTGAATTACTAAAAAGGTGTAAAACTCTAAAAAAAACTTAGCATTTTAATGAGTATGTGAAAAATGAACAAAATTTTAAACAACGTAAAAATGTAAAAAGGGGGATAAATCAAAAACCGAAAAACACCTATCTCTTAATTTTGGGGGCTCTAAAACATACTCAAATTTCCTGAAAATCCGTGGTATGTTAATTTTGACCATACAACCCCCCCCCCCCCATATGACGTTACCTCAGAGTTCAGTGGTAACGGTTGCAACTTGTCGAAGACGAGAACACATTTGTAGACATGTTTTTGCGTAGATTATATTCCCAACATTTCGAAAGGCTGAGGCTGAACATGAAGTTGAAAATTAAAGGTGTAGACAAAAAACACGTAAAATCGGCATCACTGGCATCACGTGCGTAAATTTGAAATGAAAAAAATAAAATTGAACAAACCAGAAAACATTGTGTGAAGTTTGATAGCAGTGTCATTTAAAAATACGAAGGTACTTGAATCACAAGATTGAGTTTTTAATGAATATAAAAATAAAACGTAAGATTAGTACCCCCGAGGTTGTTTACATCATTACTCCGGTATCTGACGCCTGATTTTCAAAATGTTTTGAACTTTGTATTTGGGTCGACGAGTACTAAAATATCCCAAGATTTCAAAATTTAATTTTGACGTTTTCCGTTCTCGTTTGGTATTTGCGTCATACCGTCAACAATGTTCGGACAATCTGGATAAAAAATGGCAATGCTTGACTTTGATTATTCCTCTAGCCGCCTATAATATAAACATGGTGCTATGTTTTGTAGTTTTGGGTGTAGGGCAATAAGGAAATGGCAAGGGGTATACCCCCCAACGCTGTTTACCTCACCGGTGTAAGAATTCCGAGTTTGATTTTTGTTTTAATTTTCTGTTTGGAACCATAAATGCTAAACGATCGCATTCAAACGCTCCGAAGGGAAATTTAATTTTTATGTTTTTTTGCATTTCCTTCATTCACATTTGATGTCACTGCGTCCCGTTTATTGTGTCAATTAGCATACCAATGCGCCTGAACCTAAACATCATTCCAACCGTTTCTTGCGATGTGTATTTAGTTTCTATGGGGGTATCTTTCGTCGTTGTTGACGTAGGGGATGATATAAAATTAGAGGGAAGGTAAAAACATAAGGTGAACACAGAGTGACGTACAAACGTCGAAAATGACGTTAGATCAAAATTTCCACGACACCTATCTTTTTATTTCTCGAGCTAGCTCAACAACATACTAACTTGTTATGTAAATCGGGAAAAACATAAATGTTTGCGACATTAACTTCCTACCGTCACCCGAACGGCAGCCCACGACAAATTGTTTGTCGACATGGTTTTTATTGAATATATATCCAAAATGTCGAGATTGAGTATTCAACAAGCGGGCAGATATTAAACGTTAAATGAAAACAAACGCCAAACTGACTTTATTTTCGATAAAGACTTAACTTTGAAATTGTATCAAATGCATTTTATAGAGCCACCATGAAGGAAAAAGGGTGTAAAATATCATTGCTGTATGTATTTATACGGAGTTGTGCCTCGTTTAAAATCAGCGTTTTACTGAGAAATGTGCAAAATTCACCTATTTGACGTAAAAAACATCAAAGGGCTTTATAAATCAAAAGGCAAAAAAAACAAAAAAACACAAAAAACAACAACAAAAAAAAACGGACATATATCTTAATTTTTGAACTCTACAGGATACTAAAATTTCATGGAAATCGGACGGCATTTAATTTTTGGTAACGTCGACGTCACTAACGTCATCCAAAAACTCAGCCTTTCAAAAGACTTAATTAGTAATTTATACTTTGCGAGACATGCCAGGTGGTGTCTGTGCTATCTGTTAGCAAGAAAATGGGCATCGGAGTATATTTTTCCATATCAAAATGTCGATAGCGGCGTAGAAAGCTCTTTCTGGTGGTCGTCTGAAATATGTAAGTATGTATCATTTAGTTACAAAAACAGTTCATATTATTACACGAGGCTTCCTATTAAATTGGAAAATTTGATGAAAAGAGCCTAATTTCTTTGATTTTCAACCTTAGATATTACATTTTTTAGCAGCGCTACATGTTGCAGCGGTAAGCCTAACTTTAGACAAGACAGTTACATTTCGTTCTATTTATATTCCACCAAATAAAACCCTCAGTTGAATACCTTTGAGAAACTGGTTCACCAACTTCCAATTGCATACATTTCTTTGGGAACTTTTAAAGCACATAGCCCTCTTTGGGATGACTCCTGTAGAAACGAAGACTTCAAATGGAAAAAAAGCAGAATCGCTTATTTCAAAATATGATTTATGCTTGTTCAATCATGGTTCAGACACTTATTTGAATACCACATCCGCTTCTCATACGTGTATTGACCTTACTGTTGCATGTCCTTCAGGCATCCTTGAATTTTCTTGGAAGGTTGAAGATGACTTGTGCGGGAATGACCACTTTCCGGTTGTGTTGGAAAGTGTGGTTCTGGTAGATGATATGAGAATGCCCCAATGAAACTGGATCACCTTCTCGTCTCATTGTTCTGAACGACTCTCAAGGGAGAAATTTGTAGTCATTGCTGATCAAGCAGATTAATTTACTAACGAGCTGCATGACATTGCAAGCACTGTCATTCAAAAAACCTTGGCAAACCCAAAACGTCCCACCAAACCATGGTTCGACAGGCCTGGCATTCTGAAAAATGCAGGAGGGCAAACAATAGCTCTCCTCAATCAGCTTAGGAGAGCAATTAGCTTTACACAGCATTTTAAGTATCCAGTTGAACAAACTCATTGAAACTGAAACCAACAGACTACATCAGTGATTTTATTAAGTTTACTAAGGTAAAGCGAAATGTCTTAGACGTCTAGATGTCTCACTCAACAACCGAACACACACTTGACAAGACCTGTGTGTGTACCCAGACCTGTTGTCCAAGAAAGTCATACGCCTACCACTACCACCTCCCAAAGGGGGGTTGAAGGTGGTAGTGGTAGGCGTATGACTTTCTTGGACAACAGGTCTGCTTGAATCTACAGTCACATCCTGGTGCAAGTGCTTCAAGTGACAGGATAGTAGTAATGGTAGTATATTATAGTGTCAATATTCCTTGAATAATTACCCCTCAAACTGTGATGTCAATTGTTGAACTTGAAACTGACAGAAAAAAAAAATATTGCTGTGACCCATTTTGCTTCAAATGATTGCAACTGTGTTTGGGTATGGTTGCAGCCATTACCCTTTACCACTAAACCACTTTCAAAATGAAATTACGTGATGTTATTTGACTTCGAAGTTAAATTACATTTTTGCTTTACAGGAAAAATTTAATGTGAGCATAATACATGTAATCTAAATCATCCCAGACCAAAATATTTAGGAGGGCAATTTTTCGCTCTCCTTAATTCTTTCAGGAGGGCAGTAAGGAGAGCTAAAAAATCGCTCTCCTGCAATTGCCAAGCCTGGTTCGATACAGATTGTAGGCAGGCTATAAAGGAACGCAAGAAAACTGAATGGAAATTTAATAAATCACCAACAACAGTTAATTTAGAAGGGCACAGACCAGACGACTTGTAAAACAAAAAAAAAAAAAAAAAAAAAAAAAAAAATGAATACTTCTTGGGAAACTTGTTTCTTATGTTTCTAAAAATAACCCAAATGGAATTAAAGGTAAAGAAACAAAATCAAATGTACAACACATGGAAGATAACAACACACTAATTACTTTAAAAAATGAAATATCAAAAAAAATTGGCCTCAACATTTTTTAAACATTCGACGTCTGAAAATAGTAATCCAGAATTCGAAAATTGAAAAGAAGCCAGACGAAAAACAAAAGATCAAATTTACGTCTGACAATTTAGTGGATTACAGTGAATCTTTCTCTTTGAAAGAGTTAGATAACTCTTTGCATAGAGTAAAACACACTGGTGGACCCGTTGAAAACTATACACTATCAAATTTAAAACATCTGCCTCCAACTTCACTCGAACTTCTACTATCCATCTTCAATGACATATGGGTGACTGGCCAGTTTCCACCTTTCTGATGAACAGCCCAATAAAGACCACTGGAATCCAAGTAGTTACGTACACCTATTGCATTAACAAGTTGTCGGTGCGAAACCATGGAAAGGATGATCAACGACCGACTTGTCTGGTTTCTGGAATCGCACAATCTACCTGCGAATGCTCAGTTGGGTTTCAGAAGCCAAAGACGATCAGTGGATCATTTTTGTAGACTTCAAACGTTCTTCAAAAATGTCCTTTCCATAAAAGAAGATATGGTCGCCATCTTCTTTGATAAAAAGAAGGAATATGATAGAACGTGGAGGTATGAGATTTTAAATGATCTTTTTATCATTGGGTTGAGAGGGCGTATGCCTCTTTTTGTAAAACATTTTTAAAGGATCGTCAATTTCAAGTTCATGTTAGGATTACATTATTTGATCCACGCGAGCAAGGATTAGATGTTCCTTAGGGTACCTTGTTTTCTATGAAAATCAATGACAACATTGACACAACTGAGAATATGGTAGATTCTTCATTGTGTGTCGATGACGTTTTGGTTTGCCATAGCAGTAAAAACACGAATGGCAGTGAGCTCAAATTTCAGTTGTGTTTAAACAGAATTCGGAAATGGGCTACAGTAAACGGTTTTAAGTTTTCGAAGACCAAAACGAATTGTGTTCATTTCTGGAAGCGCCGGAAGCACCACCTTCATCCTGAATTGAATATAGATGTTAGAACAATTAAAGTTATTAGGAAGTGAAATTCTGGGTTTATTGTTGGACAATAAACTGATTTTCACTTCTCATATTAAACAACTAAGAGTGAGATGTAAAATGCACTTAACCTCCTGGAGGTAGTTGGTAACACTGATTGGTGTGCTGACCAAAAAACATTACTTCATCTGTATTCATCACTTGTTAGATCAAATTATATTACGGTTTTGTAAGAAAGTCGCACACTTGATGCAATTCATTAAAGTAGTTTTAAAATTAGCAGTGATTCCTCCATTGGGAATTAGAATCCCACCCTATATGGAGTCCGCCACACTTGAATCTAATTCAGTGAAAGATATCCGTGAACCCCATATCCCTCCTTGACATCTCAGGAAAACTTTTGTCATTTGCGATCTTAATTCCTTAAAAGAATCTGAGGCACACTTTCTGCAGTTCAGACAAAAATATGCCGAAAAAATGTCTAGGTATAGAACATATAAAAAGAGCTATACAGATATATCTAAAGATGGTGACAAAGTATCATCAGCTGTTGTTACGGTGATCATGTCACCTCAGTCAGAAAACCAAATAAATAGAGAGTAATCTCGTGACTAGACTGGTTGCATGAAATAATTCATGAGAGGTGAGGGGCGTTGTACAAACACGAGTGCTCGAATGCGCACGAGTGTTTTACAATATAGTCCCTCGCCTCGAATGAATTATTTCACTTAACCAGTCCAGTCAAGCGATTACACTGTCTATTACTTATCAATATAAACGATAATTATATTATTTAACCCTTTACCTAACGTAACGGCCAGTGATATTCTCCAAAATCGCCGATTAATTTTAATTATTTTTGCATTTTTTGTCTCTAAAGCAAAGGTTATGACCTTTCATTGGAACGAGCTCGTCGAGCTCGTTCCAATGAAGGGTCATAACCTATGTTTTTGAGACAAAAAATGAAAATAATAGTTATTCAAGAATTCTTTTTTGCAAGTGTCGTCTGCTTTTCATATTAGGTAAAGGGTTAAAAAACGAAACAAAAAAACAAAAAAACAAAAAAACAATGAAGTCACAATTACATCCACGGCAAAGCGTCTTCGTTTGCGCACACGGATACATGACCCAACTGTTGATTGCATAATTCACTTGTTAAGTTATCTTTTACAATCAAACCGGGAAATCCCAGTAAATCACACTTTGGGAAATAATAAGAAGTTCCACTTTCATGGCAGAGGTAAAACCTTTACACCTTGAACACATCGGGGATGTACCGGAAAATAAGTAAATTATCTTTTCTGACTCTCTTTCCTGTTTACTGGCTTTACTCAACCCCAAGTTGAAAATACTCTCATTTTTGAAATTCGTGAGGAGTTGAGTACTTTCATGTGTGACCAAAATGATATCGTTTTTTGCTGGTAAACTGGACATGTTGGTATCTCTAGTAACACCAGACCAGGGGAGACAGTGCGGCAGAAGAGTCCTTAAACAAGCCTCTCACTCATTTCGAAATTCCTTTCAGTGATTTTAAAGCACATGTCAGTATGTAGTTCAAATCTTTGTGGCAGGCGGAATGGGATGGAGCTGCAAATAACAAGCACCACCGCTTCTGATCTACTATAACTGATAACTATTCGTCTGGTAACCTCCGTAGAAAAGATCACGTCAGTTTGACATGATGTCATATCGGTCATACAAGACTTACATATTCCTTTTTGTTAGAGGATAATAAGCGACCAGTGTGTGTTCCCTGTCAATGTCCGTTGACAATCGAACACACTCTATTAGATTGTACTGACATCAGACGAAAATTTTGTAGTGGGCCGTCTCTGAAAGAACTATTTTACACAATCACTTTTCACCAGATTCCATTAGTTTCTCAATGAAAATCAACCTTTTTCATAAGATTTAGTTGTTTTAATCTTTTCTATCGTGACATCTCAATTTTTCGAAACGTTTTCCTTTCATTTGGGTTGATTTACACGGTATTCGTTCAACCTTTGGTATCATTATTCACTACCGACCTCGCTATTTATTTCAGTGTCACGACTATGTACATTGTTGATGTTTTTCTCATATATTTTCCTTTGTGAAAGAATCGATTACCCTTCATCATTTTTTATCACCACGGTATAGCCTTGGTTGCTTATGAAGCGCTAAGCATCAATAAATAGATAAAATAAATCGTTTTTATGCAACTATTCTCAAACCTGCAGAGGGAAGAAATTTCCCTTTTGTCGAACGTTATAACGAAATTTATTTATATTAGTAACTATCTCGGCAGTTTATACAAGAGTTGGCATAAGCTATTTCAACATCGTTAACACTGCTCATTGACCCTTTCAAAAAGCGGAATATTAAACTGGTCGTGATGTTTAAAAAACAAGCAAACAGAAGATTGAGAGGTTTAACTTTTAACCTGCTGAGAATTTTCAAGATTTTTTACATCAAATCTAGTCATGGCTGCTATAGAGCAGCCATGACTAGATTTGATGAAAAATTAATCAAAATGTAACACAAGAAATCATCGGGTGAAACAATCCATTAAATTTATAGGGAGAAAATGTGATAACGTTTACCCAAATTATATTGATTTTAATGACAAGAGAAACCATGTGTTGGGCAGGAATACCTGCCAGCAGCATGCAGTTTGTTAAACATAGCTTCAATTCCCGACAGTGTGCATCCCTCACTTGAGAAAATGGATTTTTATATCTTTGAGTGGTGACAAAACCACTTTTCTCTTATTGATATTTCACCCAGTTTTACTGCATCGCCAGAGGACGTGTGTATAATAAAACAATTCTATTATTGTAATCCTTTCATTAAGCCATCCATTAAATTCGGCCAGTATTATACACGCGGTGCCAGTGTCAAATTTCGCATTTTATTTTTACTCATTTCGCTTCACAACAGTGTTTATGGCTCCCCGTGTGAAAGAGCTCCCCGAGCTGGAAAAAGTGACAGGTTTTAACCCTTTGAACTCCAGAGGCTGTTTTTTCCGGCCGGGTCACAATCTACGTCATAATGCCATTAAGGGAGATGACTGCAAGGTAATTGTGTGGTGTTGATCAATCAATATTTTCAACGTGCAGCCCTAAGGCTGCACGTTGAAAATATTAATTGGCCTATCCCCATGTAATAAATATGGACTCTTCCTATTGCTACCATGGAACTGACATGGAAGATACCACCAGGGTTCAATGGGTTAAGATACCTTTTGAAATAAAACTGTAGATGAATACAGTTATCCAATGAAATAAAGTACAAGTGTTGTCTTCAAATCGTGTTAGGCAAATAATTCCTAAATACCATTGGCAATTCAAACAAATTACTATGGTATGTCACTGGGATATAAAAATGTTGGAAAACAAATAACATGTTTTATGTACAGTGCACCAGTCATTGACCGATCGTAATCCACGCGTGGGCAGTGATGTCCACACATGCGTTTATCAGGTAATAAAAACCATCATAAACAAAATTTTAATTAATGAAGCACCGGGTTGTACCCTATGTTTCATTAATTAAATTTATGATGATTATTTGTATAATTAGTGTTTGGAATCCAATATTAGTTGGACCGCTGAAATAATTGCACACGCATGGGAAGTGACCAGTCACCGGCGGCTGCACTGTATCAGGCGAATTTGATTGATGAACCAACCGCTCTCCCGGCTATTGTAATGGACCTAAATAGCATAAAGCCATATATAATACGTTTATGGTTGACGAGTAAAGTTAGGTAAATGTAAATTAATTATGCTTTAAACCGACAGCTCAATAGGCCTGTAGCTGTAAATCATAGGCCATTCGCCTCTCATATTATCAAAACAGATTCTTTTATCTTCAGATGCTAGTTCAGAATTGGCTGATGCTACTCCAGGACTCAGATGTTGAAGATCTGATTTCCCATACAATATCCCATTAAACAATTATCCTCTTAATGTGAGAAAATTTGCTATCAACCCCTTTCCCGCACGTCCAGTGCTATTATATATAGAGGTCATATATATATGCCTTTATATGAGAAAGTTTAATAAAATTTATACCACACGTGTGACTATGTCATGCGAACTCTTTCTAGCAGTTAATCAGAAAAGCGTGTTAACCCTTTACCCAACGTAACGGCCAAAACCGGCCAGCGCTATTCCCAAATATCGTCAATTAATTTTCAAAATATTTTCATTTTTTTGTCTCAAAAACACAGGTTATGACCCCTCGTTGGAACGAGCTCGTCGAGCTCGTTCCAACGAGGGGTCATAACCTATGTTTTTGAGACAAAAAATGAAAAAAATAGTTATTCAAGAATTTTTTTTGCAAGTGTCGTCTGCTTTTCATGTTAGGTAAAGGGTTAATTTTCATTCCAAGACGTGCAGAATGACATAAAATAATAATCGACAATAGGCGCGATCGGTATCGCAGATGGTCTGCATTATCATTCCAAAATGTTGAGAAAATTATAAGGTCAGTGGAGTAAAAATACGCATCTCGAAAAAGTGTGACCACAACCGTTTTGCCTGAGTTTGGGGACAAAAAGTTTTAGGCCACCACTCTTAATCATAATGATAAACCCATGTCTGTTCTCCCATATCCCAGAACAATATCTTAACTGCTCAAAAACTATTAACTACTTATATTACCTGATAGAACATTTTGTTAATTGCAATTCTCCCATCGTTCGAAGCAGCAGTTAAGCACTTCTGATGTTTTGCTTTCCAACAGAAAGCAAGCAACTTGAAATACCGATAATACAATAGACTATGTCTTCAAGTGACGTAATTTGAATACCTCTAGTTCACTGAGTATATCTGTGTCTGTGCGTTTTACTGGTGGAACAAAGGACAGGGTGTAAGTAAGTTACCAACTTCGATTCGCGGCTCGGCGTCACTCAACGCGCGAAACGGGTTATTCAAATTCATGAAATACCTCCAGCTCGATTTATTCTTTCCAATGATGCGCCATAAGCTATGTTATCGAGGCGAGTAAAGGAAAATGTTCCGAGATTAGGAAAGGAGTTTTGCAAATTGCGTCGATTAGTCGGGTTATGTAAAGAATCAATGAAATAAATGACTTCAAAAACAGAAGATTAGTTCAATTCTACTTCCGAAATCAGCTCACAATGCTACACGATAACGTTGATTTCTAACGTCATGTGTTCTTTTTAGATGTGTTGCGAACGACATTGATTTTGTCTTCAAGGCACCAGTGCGTGCAGTAACGCAGCAGTCCCACTTGTGATATTCTCGAGTTCTTATTCGTTCAACACTGGGACTGAGTAAATGAAATCAAGTACCTATTATAAGCATACCATGCAACCAAAACTTCTTTGTTTAATTTTTACTTAGAAAAAGAGGGTGGGTGTGGGTTGAGGATGTAAAACTAGCACACTGCTTACGCAGTATTTTCTAAAACTAAAAGTGCGTGAATGTGAAAGACAGTTGTACAAAGTTTCAAGTTTTATTTCAAATTGACGACATGGAAAAAAAAGAAAATAGAAAAATCAGAAATACATTTGTTTTTCTGTTCTTTATTTTCGTAAAAAGCAAAAAAAGAAAAGGCAAAATGGGAAAAATTTGTTCGTTAGGGGGTACCTAACTATTATCTGTGATGGTCGGACTCTCTGTGACAGCTGTACATAAACATTTGTAAGAGTATAGCATTTGAAAATATAAAATTTAATGGGTAGGCGTACAGTATACCCCTATAGTCACAATGAAGGGAAACATATCTCTAACTCTTCTCACAGCTTAGGGTACTGGCGAGGTTATAAAAGGGCAATCTTTTGAAGAATAACCCCTCTACCACAAAAAGTGTAAGAGACGTCAATGCCAAGACTGATTTCAAAGTTAGTTGTATTATATCCAGCGAACTGAGAACGAAACATAGTTACACCGAGATTTTAGTTACTTACTTACCACAACCTATACATATATTTGAAAAAAACTCTTGGACTAAATGATAACAATTTGCCCTACAAAATTAAGAAAAAACTAAAATATTGATACAATTCTATCATTCAGACCCTCAGTTAATTTCTGAAAATAAAAAATAGGACATAAATAAAAACACTATCTATCCTACATACTGTTTTTGTAAAATTATATAATGGAAAAGAGATGGGTCGCTACTTTATTTTAGGTTACAAAAAAAATGAGAAACTGTTTTCAGCGTACAGCAATATTATTTAAGATTTTTGCTCTCTATAAAAATTATGTTTGATAGACCTAATGACAGTGAAATGATTAAACAATTAAAAGAGATACGTCAGCCTCTGAGGACTGCGAAAACTTAGTTCCCAGCACATTCATTCAGTTTTACATAATACCGATATATTAGTTAGATCACCGCAAAATAATCACTTCGTGTACCGCTACAACTTTCAGATCGAATTTGATTTTAAGAATTGTCTCTAAATCCTATCATTTTACGATTTGATTTTGGGCAAATACCTGCTGATTTCACGCTCCACGCTATGAACTATTTCTCATTGGATGTTTTCCCCATTTTTCTGTGTTATTTTTATGGAACTGTAAATGACTGTATTCATCCATGGTAAACCATATGAAAATGTTGATAGCACCGTGAATGCTTTTGAAATATTAACTAAGAACATTTGGAAAAAAATCTTTAATAAGGATATGTTTTGGCAATTATAAGATTACCTTCCATGTGATAACAATTTTCTAAACAAAGACTGAAAAAATATTGACAGAAGTAGTCTGTGTATCTCTATCCTATGTACTCCAAAACGTATCTACTAATTTTAAATTGATGTCCACGTGTAGATACTGCAAGATCTGACCACATTATAAATTATTGTGATGAACTGACAGCAGCATGGTCTAAGATTTGGGGCTCGGAGCTTATGTTCAACCGAGACTCGAAGCATCGAGGTTGAACATACGCTCCGAGCCGCAAATATCAGACCATGTTACCGTCAATTCATCATAATAATTTATATGTTCCAACAAGACACTACCGATAGCCCCAAACCTACATTGTAAAACACGAGACGCTTATTTACTAAACTTGTGATCTTTAAAAGTTGCCTTCTGCAACGGTCACAGGTTTAGTAAATAAACCTCTCGTTTACCCCACGACGGCACTGGATAAATAGTCAATAAACCAGATAAACTCCTTCCATCTTAGTTCAAATCGCAAATCGGTTTGTAATTTAAACAACACTTTATTCGGAACACCGTCTGCTGCGCGTATGAAACATCCAGAAAAATGAAGCGGCTTGCTGGTCTCTCCTTTGATGAAGCAATTACGAAACGGGTGTCGTCATTAAAATATTTCGCGTGACGACGTCAGACGGTAACATTTGCTACTGGAGCGGTAAACATAAAATATACTACGCCAGCTCTCATCCAATCAGAGGGCGAGGATTTTACTCTCATTGGAACATGATTGTTTGTATTGGAACTAAAAATTGGAGTGTTTGTGCAGTGTTGAAAGAGGCTAAAGGAAATTGTTCAATTTGACCAAGACATTCTATACCAACTGACGTTGGCGAAGAATCATCTTTATTGTAACTAGAGTCTATTACAATTATTTTAAAATCAGATTCTTCTTCCCTAATAGTGTATACTTCTGACAGAATTATAACTTCAACTACCACCACTTCCCATTGCTTCTTATCTGTAAGTGTGTTTACCCCTTTACCCAACGCAGACGATTTCAGAATTTATTATTTTAAATATCATTTTTTAATTTTTTTCAAAAAATTTCAACAAAACCATATCATGTGACCCCTCTTTGGAACGAGCTCGACGAGCTCGTTCCGAAGAGGGGTCACATGATATGGTTTTGTTGAAATTTTTCGAAAAATAATATTTTTTCAGCTGCTGAATTTGCATATTACGCGGGCGGATGCGGGCGATTCGTTGGGTAAAGGGTTAATATAATATTGTGTATTGTTTGGAAACCATTCCATAGTGCTATTACAGAGATGTGTAACGTAACATTCTTCTAATCTTGTTGTTGGTGTCTCAGATATTTTCAAATCATGACTCGAAAGGGCATATCACAAATGAATCTCTTACTCCAATATCGGATGAAATTGCTTTGTAAAAAGTGTAAGTTGTATGGATTGCATTACAAAATTCAACGCACATTTCCGTTTTCTCAGATTTGGAATAAAATTTATAGTAGTAGTTGTATATATTTGTTTCAAAAAGATGTCCTGCCTGTTTCATGGTTGAAACCAAAATGGGCTAATGGTACCATTTTAATTTGACTTGACTCGTTCGTTTTTGTAAATCAGGACAGTCAGTATAATTCTGCATCCTCTATAAATATTTCATAAAATTTTTTAAACCTTTACTTGATTTTATTTGCTTTTCGAAAACCAGATAATGATTCTTTATCATCTGATATATTCAGTATTTTGAAAAAAATGTTTTGTAGTTACAAATATTTGTTCAAATATGAATCCACTATCTATTAAGTGTAATATAAAACAGGCAGAGTTTGCACATATGGTGGCGGTTTATAAACCTGACACCCTCTAATACGTAAAAACATTGTGAAGCACCCTCCGCCAACCAGTGCCCTGTAATTTTATTTTACTCTTTCATAGTCACAATAATGTTTTGTAGGTTAGAATTGTGGGCTAAATCGAACGAACGAAACAAAATTATGACATTACAAAAACGAGTCATACGGGTAATTAATAACCCAAACTATAACTCACAAACATATCCACTTTTCAAAAAGAATAAAATTATTAACTGATTTATATAAAATTCAATCAAATCTGTGTATGGACAAGTATTACCAGAAGAATAGAAATTACCTAAGACATTTGTTAACACGTTCTGTATTAACCCTTTGAAACTTTAATTATCCTGACGTTCAGGCGTCACTGGTAATTCAGTTTCTTCAACGTTTTTTCAAAATGCTACGTCAAACGTCGGAAAGTACAAATAACAAGACATTTTTTCATTAGTGATTATCTGGTTGAGGGCTAGATTATTTTTCGTGGTCTGAATTTGTTATTCAAAACTTGCCCACAGGCGCTCTCCAATAATTTGTAATAAAACAAATTTAAACATATAAACAAAATATTATTTCTGTTTGACTGAATATGAAATATAAGCAAGGAAAGGGTTGGCTTTTGCTCTGGTGTCCTCATTTTTTGAAAGCCCTGATAGTGGCTTCTAGCACTCAACCAGTTAAGAAGCCTTGACAGTAGCATTATATTACTATGTTAAGCTGCGATAACATTTGGCTCAATGGTTGTCACTAAGCCCTATTCGGAAGAAAATAAGAATTGAGGTTAAAACTTTAAAAAATTAAAAACTCATAACAAATCAAATGACCAGAAACTATCAACGGGCTGTTTGATTTCGTACGTCATAAGACGTATAAAAGTATCAAAGGGTTAATGCTGTCTCTTCCGATATAAATACAGTGGCAGTTACATGTGAACTGGGCTTAGCCTCGGGCAAGTTTTTTCTGCAAAGCTTCTAAAATTGGAACGAATTAAATAATTTCCTAAAAATCATACATTCAAGCTATCTCAACCACTTTTTAAGAAGAAAATTAATGTTAATTATTAAACACCTACTCATCATGTATTACATGTCATATTCGACACTTTATAGATCGACTGTACAGACGATAGCGACGCGTGTTGAAAAAGTTAATATGTTCTGATCTGTTATCTCATATCACTACAGCTAGATCTAATTATATCGATATACTAAAGTGCGGCCAACAGAGCTAACATTTTAGAAAGAAGAGACAAACAATTAATCAATGCAAACAAAATAGTACAGTCCGCACTGACAGATCATTAACCTTTTACCTAATTCGAAATGCAGACGACACTTGCAAATACAATTGTTGAATAATTAATTTTTTTCATCTTTTGCGTCAAAAACATAGCTTATGACTCCTTATTGGAAAGAGCTAAACTATATACTTCAAAATGAGGGACCATAAGCTATGTTTTTGAGACAAAAACTGAAAAAGGTAATGAAATTGAATGGTTATTTTTGTGAATAGCCCTAGCCGTTTTGAGGTTACGTTGGGTAGAGGGTTAATTAGTTTATTTGTTCTTCTTCCTTCCCCGGACTGTTCCCCGGTGGTTCATTAGATTCAATAATTTGTAAATAAACATGTTATATATCAACTCTCTCTTGCATCTGCACTACCACATTCTTCAACTCGAACTCAATGTCTGAGCTGCTGTTGTGGACTGAAGCACCAATAAATAACTTCCCCTTAACCCACACTCACGAAAGTTGGCACACCAATCAGAAATCGGAAAATCTCGCCCGGACAACAATTTGTTTCCAGAAATTCTATCCCGATGAGAGCGATGTGGGTTTTTAATATATGGAATATATTTTTTATGTATCAATGCCTGTATCAAGCTCCAGTCTTTCAAACTTTGAGTATCGTATCTCCAATAAAAACCACCCCTAAACATCTGTTCATTCTTGCGAAATTCTTCATCTATCAAGTAACCTCATAGAGGGTCACAGGTCGGAACAATTCACTTTTGCCCGATTTTTATGAAACTTTACTATGTTGTAGAGAACCAAAATAAGAGACACGTGTGTTTTGGTTTTTAAAATTACGCCATTTTTTGAAGTTTTTTACGTCAATTCAAATTTTAGCACTTTTTATTAAAACCGCTGAATTTGTGACACGCATACCTTCTTAATTATTAAAGATACAGGTTTCAAACTTCCCACACCCATTTACGGACATCTGAGGGTGATTCACCCGGTTTTACTTTTCAGAATTTCAATACTGCATTAGAAGGAGCCGAATTTTAATCATTTGTTTAAGTTTTAAACAGGTGCGCCGTGGCTCATTAGTTACGACATCAGACTTCAAACCGATACGTTCACTGTTAGATCCCCGCCAGGGGTAACTGCGTTGTGTCCTTGGGCAAGGCATTTAATCCTCCCACGTGGGGGCACGATTCCGCTGTGTACTAACGCGTACTGCACGTCGATGGTGCACTTGTCTTCAACCAATGCTAAACCTGCTTGTGTAGAGTTAGTACGTTGGGGAGTCTGACAGTTGCTCGCCGTTGCTCGATGGTTCTCTCCAGCCAGTCCGGCTTCCCTCACCCGCAAAACTGTCCAACAGGAGGTGACCGTGGCTGTGGAAAGTGCCGTTAAAGCCCAATAAATAAATAATTAAAAATAATTAAATAATTCCGGCTCATTTTAAGTCTATCTCTCTGAAATTTTGGAAGTATAATCTCCGCAGAAAAACATATCTAAAAATATGTTGCCGTCCTGGAAAATTCTCAACCGTTATAACCGAACGCTGGGGTGACATCATAGGGGGGGGGGGGGGGGGGGGGGTCATATGGTCAAAAATTAAAATAAGTGTGATTTATTCAGAAATGTTAGCATGTTGTTGAGCTAAAAAAATTAGGAGAGAGCTGTTTTTTTTTTGTTTTTCGGTTTAACGTCACTTTCAAGTTTAGCCTATTTTCTCTATTCTCAATTAAAAGCCCTACGTTCTTCAGAGTCCAATTGCTCCCTATTAATATAGGATACACGTAGGAACCCCTCCCCCCTCACCTCTTTTGTGATCATATTAACTTGTTGACCATAATTTTCTCATTTCAGTTTAACACACCCGATGCCAGCGATGCCAATGCCAATTTTAGGTTTTTTCCTGTACCTTTATTTTCAACCTCATTTTGAGTCTTAGCCTTTCGAATTTTCGGGAATATAATCTCTGCAAATATCATATCTAAAAATTCGGTTGTGTCCTAGGAAATTCCCAACCGCTGTACCCGAACGCTGAGGTGACGTCATAGAGGGTCACATGGTAAAAAATTAAAATGCGTCAGATGTTTCTGAAATTTTAGTATGTTGCAGGCCTCCAAAAAATAGTAGATGGCTGTTTTTTCTGTTTTCGATGTAATGTCATTTTGACGTTTTTACCTCACTTTGAAGTTGATTCTATTCGCTTTATTCTTAAATAAAAGCCCCCTCGTTCTTGAGTCTTACCACATCCATTTGTGATCATATTAAGAAGTTAACCATATTTTTTCATTACTATTTTACACACCCGATGCCAGCGACACCAATGCCAATTTTACGTTTTCTTCTATACGTTTTTCAGTATGCTGTACAGCTCAAAAAATTAAAGAAATAGCTGTTTTGCTGGCAGTTTGACGTTTTTACGTCACGTAACCCTTTACCTAACATGAAATGCAGACGACACTTGCAAAAAAAATTCTTGAATAACTATTATTTTCATTTTTTGTCTCAAAAACATAGGTTATGACCACTCATTGGAACGAGCTCGACGAGCTCGTTCCAATGGGGGGTCATAACCTATGTTTTAAAGACAAAAAATGAAAAAATAATGAAAATTTATTGACGATTTTTGAGAATAGCGCTGGCCGGTTTTGGCCGTTACGTTATCCTATTTTTAGCTGCGACTAGCAGCTCTATAAGTGGCAATGTCTGTCTGTCTGTCTGTCTGTCTGTTTGTCTGTCTGTTGTCTGTCTGTCTGTTGTCGGTCAATTGTCTGTCTCTGTCTGTCTGTCTGTCGGTCGGTCTGTCGGTCGGTCGGTCGGTCGGTCGGTCGGTCGGTCGGTCGGTCGGTCGGTCGGTCGGTCGGTCTGTGACCAACGAGTTTCAAAACTCAATAACTTTTGAAATACTTGATGGAATGACTTTATATTTGGCATGTAAGTGTATCTTATTGATGTCTAGCCACTGTTCAATGCATGTGTTGTTCCAAATATTTTTCTTGGAGTTATGGCCCTTGATGAACTTAGAATGTCGGTCGGTCTGTCTGTGACCAACGAGTTTCAAAACTCAATAACTTTTGAAATACTTGACGGAATGACTTTATATTTGGCATGTAAGTGTATCTTATTGATGTCTAGCCACTGTTCAATGCATGTGTTGTTCCAAATATTTTTCTTGGAGTTATGGCCCTTGATGAACTTAGAATGTCGGTCGGTCTGTCTGTGACCAACGAGTTTCAAAACTCACTAACTTTTGAAATACTTGACGGAATGACTTTATATTTGGCATGTAAGTGTATCTTATTGATGTCTAGCCACTGTTCAATGCATGTGTTGTTCCAAATATTTTTCTTGGAGTTATGGCCCTTGATGAACTTAGAATGTCGGTCGATCTGTCTGTGACCAACGAGTTTCAAAACTCAATAACTTTTGAAATACTTGATGGAATGACTTTATATTTGGCATGTAAGTGCATCTTATTGATGTCTAGCCACTGTTCAATGCATGTGTTGTTCCAAATATTTTTCTTGGAGTTATAGCCCTTGATGAACTTAGAATTTTGTGAAATTGCACCACCCGTCGCAGCTACGGCGTCGATGTCGCGATTTTTAACACATGTCAGTAAAATGAGCGATGGGGCAATCTTTATTGAGGTGCTTAGTACGTGAAAGGACAACAGACACCTTCCCCGCATTGTTGGGCGCTTCGGCGTTGGCCGTGCTTCTTAGGATGATTTCTGGAAATTTACTTTGAGATTTCAAAACCATCTACTTTTTAATGTTTTTGGCAATGCTTTGACACTTTTCATCGCAGTGTTTTGTAGTGAGTGAAACGTGAAGGGAATTCCGAAACCAACGTACAGGTATCAAACCCTAACTTCAGTGTGTGTTTTAAACTAGACAAACTCTGCTCACAACTGTATTTTAATAATCCTAATGCACGAAGTTATACACCGGATTATAAGTTCAATGTTTAGATTCTGATGCATGGGATGAGGGAGGTATCAAGAGAGAGGAGTGATTACTAGAGTTGCCGGGGCAGAATGGACAGATAGGGTTAGGAGAACGGCCAAGAGAAAGAAGAGTTCGGATGCCGATCAAATAATGAAAGCTGCAGGCGATATAGAGCCCAAGAAGAGAAGTAGGAAGGTGAATAAAAGAAAGTTAGTTGTGGCGGGCAATAGCATTGTACGCGGAATTGGCATGGTGCTTTGTGGTCAAGGCAACTGAAATCAGAATGTGTTGTAGAAGATTTGAGGGACAGGGTGGATGGTTCTGTGGCGGGGCAGGATCGGATCCGGCAATGGTGGTTCATTTATGTATAATTTATTTAAGACTTTTTGGAAGAAGCAAGGTCCAAAATAACAGTAGGTTTTCTCAGTTGCCACGAGGAATATCTGGTTCACGGTTCTCTTTTATTGCATCAGAATCAAGTTCGGCGGACTCCATTTGGGGTTTATTTCTAATTCCCAATGTAGGAATAAGACTCTGGTGTCTATTAAAATATTCAACATTTTGAGGGTTGGCGACACAATTATAAGCGTGAGTTGGATGGATTAGCCAAGAATTTAGAAACATATTGATGTGACAGTTTAATTTTGCGCTTCTCGAGAGAAGGCTCCTCCATCTCAACAAACATCGAATCTATTGGCGATGTTCTAAAAGTACCCAGGCTAATTCTAATACCATTTTACGAATTGACCCAAGTGGTTGGTGGTACGACTTTCTTACAGGGCCGTAAATAACACAACCGAAATTTAATTTTAATCTAACAAGTGATCTATACTAATGGAGTAGTGTTTTTTGGTCAGTACCCCAGTCAGTGCTATCAACTACCTTCAGGAGGTTAAGTACCTTTCAACATCTCACGATTAGTTGTTTGATATGAGAAGTGAAATTCAGTTTATTGTCAAACAATAAACCCAAGAAGTTCATTTCTTTAATACCTTTAATGGTACTGCTATCTATCTTCAACTCCGGATCAATGCGGTGTTTTCGGAGCTTGCAGAAATTAACACATTTCGTTTGGGTTTTCGAAAACTTTAATTTTTGGGGTGAGCTCGAAATGCATTTTTGATGAGCTCAAATCGGCCTTTTCTATCTACTAGTATTGTTCCTCCGGATGATGAGAGAGTATCCCAATGGAATTTACAAAGGCCAACTGGGACATTTTGTCGTCGCATTGCTATGAACGACTCACAGTGGAGAAAACTGTAGACAGAGCTGATCCAGTAGAATGGTTTACTAAAAAGTTGCTTGATCTTGCAAGCACAGCCATTCCAAAAAACACGGCTAACCCTAAGCGTTTCACAAAACCATGGTTTGATAAAGGTTGCAAGTAGGCAATAGCGGAACGCACCAAAACTGAACGGGAAGTTAATAAGTCATCAACAGTTGATCGAGACAAACTACAAATCAGTCGGACAAAGATCAGACGACTAAAAAAAAAAAAAAAAAAAAAAAGAAAGAAAAGAAAACGTCTTGGAAACTTATGTTTCTGAATTTAACCAACACACTCCCATCAATAAATTGTTTAAAACGAATAAAAAGTTGAAGGTAAAGAAACAAAATCAAATGTAGAACGTCCGGAAGAGATAACAACACACTAATTACTTCAAAAAATGAAATATCAAATAACTTGGTCTCAACATTTTCTAAACATTCGTCGTCTGAAAATTGTAATCCAGAATTCCTAAAGAAAAATAAAAGCTCATATTTACCTCTGACAGTTTGGAGGATTACAATGAACCTTTTTCTTTGACAGAATTAAATAACTCTTTGGATGAAGCAAACGGTACTGCTACTGGACCCGATGAAATACACTATCAACTTTTAAAACATCTACCTCAAACTTCATTCAGACTAAATTAACAACAGGAAAAACAAAAGATCAATTATGAAATTATCTGGAAAATTAAATAACTCTTTGCATGAAGCAAAAGATACTACCTCTCGACCTGATGGAATACACCGTCATTTTTAAAACATCTGCCCCACACCGCATTTGCGCTTTTATTATCCATCTACAATGACATATGGATGACTGGCCAGTTTCCACCTTCCTGACAAAAAGAAACAGTAATTCCCGTTCCAAAGCCCGATAATGACCACAGCAATCCAAGTAATTACATACGTATTGCATTAACAAGTCGTCTGTTCAACGCCATGGTATACTCGGGCTTCCCCCACCCGTAAATCTGTCCGATACGAGGCGACCCTGGCTGTTCAAAGTGTCGGTAAACTCCAATAAATAACGCCATAGAAAAGATGATCAACGATCGATTTGTCTGTTTTCTGGAATCGAACCATCTACTTGCGAATGTTCAGTATGGTTTCAGAAGCCAGAAAATCACTGCGGAACATTTGATTAGACTTGAAACGTTCAGGAGAAATGCCTTCGCGAGAAACGAACATGTGGCTGCCATCTTCTTTGATCTGGAAAAGACGTTTGATACAACGTGGAAGTACGGGATTTTAAAAGATCTTTTTAACATGGGGGTTGCCTCTTTATATGAAAAATATTTTAAAGGATCGTCAATTTCAAGTTGGTGTTAGGCCTTCATTATCTGATCCACACGAGCAAGAATTGAGTGTTCCTCGGGATAGTATTCTATTTGTTACCCTGTTTTCTGTTGAAATCAATGACATCATTGACGCAATTGAAAATGTGTCAGATTCTTCATCGTATGTCGATAACTTTTTGTTTTGGTATAGAAGTAGAAACGTGAATGCTATTGAGTGCAAACTTCAGTTGTGTTTAAAAAGAATTCAGAAATGGGCTACAGAAAACGGTTTTATGTTTTCAAAAGACCAAAACGAATTGTTTTTATTTCTGCAAGCTCCGGAAGCACCACCGTGATCCAAATTGAAGATAGATGGCAGTATCATTAACGTTGTTAAGGAAGTGAAATTTTTGTATTTATTGATTGACAATAAACTGAATTTCACTTCGCATATCAAACAACTAAGAGTGAGATGTAAAAAGGCACTTAACCTCCTGAAGGTAGTTGGTAACACTGATTGGGGTGCTGACCAAAAAACTACCCCAGCTGTATAGATCACATGTTAGATTAAAATTAGATTTCGGTTGTGTGGTTTACGGTTCTGTGAGAAAGTCGTACTTCAAACCGCTTGATGCAATTCATACTAGTGATATTAGAATTAGCCTTGGGGCTTTTAGAACATCACCAATAGATTCGATGCTCGTTAAGTGGGAAGAGTCTTTCTCTTGAAAGGCGCAGAATTAAGCTTTCACTTCAGTATGTTTCTAAACAGTTGGCTAATCCATCAAACCCCGCTTATAATTGTTTATTATTCCTCACGTCTGTAATATCAGCCGTTAATTTGACACCTTCTAAAAGTTATAGTACTGGAGTGTGGAGGAGAACACGGGTACTATCGGGACGTTCTTCCCTAGAGACAAGAGAACAAAGAAAATGTAAGCTCCACTTCCATTGATCAGCGTCGATTACGCACGCTCTGATTGGAATGTCTCAAACGCTGGCGCCGTGTCCGTTTAACTTTTTTCGTCACCGATAGACACAAACTTACCAACAAATAAATCATCTTCAGTGGGTGTGGTTTCAATTTTAACTGCAAACAATGAATTCAAAACAATCATAAATATTAAAAACTCACGTGTTATTCACCACTTCAGTGAATCCTGAATATGAGTTATGACTTCAATCAATTATATTTCCACAAGTTTGGTACTCCTCGACCTCACTGAGCCTCCGCCGCAAGTTCAAAATAAATTGTTTTACTTCGCTTAATTCTAACAACTGTCGTCGTCCAAGAAAAATGAATTTATTTTCCATTATACCACTTATCACACAAGCATTAATAATGAATTATAACATGAACAGCATGATACAGTTGTGAACACTGGCATTTGGTGATATAGAAACTCCTAAAGCGACGGCACTTGAGACAAGTCATTTTCGAATTTGGTGATCTAAAAACTCCTAAAGAGACGTCATTCGTTCGAAATGACGTCATATTTTTGAATTCGACTACATTGTTATTACAAGATTGATGGCATGTTGCAGTTAACGCTTAACAATGAAAGCTATTTTTTGTTCGGCATAATAAAATAATTAGAACGTTTCTTTTCATGTTCTTTAGGTCGGTAGTACCTGCGTTTGTGTGCTTTCTGAAATAAAACCTTCAGCAGCTTCGCTTCGCTGCTTCAGGTTTTATTTCAGAAATCACACAAACTCAGGTACTATCGACCGATAGAACATGAAAAGGAACGTTCTAATATTATAGTATCAGATCCTGAAAATGTTTAATTTTTTAACAGACACCAGAAACATATTCATCCATTGGGAATTAGAATTAAACCCCATATGGAGCCCACCACACTTGAATCTGATATGATAAAAGAAAACAGTTAACCATATATTCATCCTTGGTATCTTGAAAAAAACCTCCAGTTATTTTGGCCCATCCTTCTACCAAAACGTCTGAAACAAATTATTTGCAGTTCAAACAAACATATGCAGAAATTAAATCAAAGTATAGTGCATATGACAGGATCTATACAGATGGCCCTAAAGTTGGCAAAGTATCATTAGCCGTTGTTACTGATGACCAGATCACCTCAATCAGAATACCAAATAAGTTCTATTTTCACAGCTGAGGTTAAAGCTTTACGCTTGCTTGCGTTTGTACACGTCGAGAATATACAGCAAAGGAAGTCGATTATCTTTTCGGATTCTCATCCCTCTCTCCTAGCTTTAACCAGATCCAAGTTGAAGAAACCTCTGATCTGGGAACTTCGTGAGAAGTTGAATACTCTCATGTCTGACCAATACAATATCGTTCTTTGCTGGTTACCTGGACATGTTGGTATCTCTGGTAACACGGTACTAACACCAAGGCAGACAGTGCAGCAAAATGGCTTTAAACAACCAATCACCGATTTTAAAAGTTCCTTCAATGATTTTAAACCACATATCAATGAGTACATCAAATCTTCGTGGCAGGCGATTGGGCGGCAAATAACAAGCTCCGTCACTTACGACCAAGTATCGATGATAAATATCCTTTGTAGAAAAGATTATGTAATTCTTGCATGATATCATATTGGTCGCACAATACTTGCACATTCATTTTTAGAGGCTTCCTTGTTAGCGGAGGCTGACAGTGGTGCGCATTCTTTTTGCACTGCAATGATTATAATCATGCCAGAGGGCTGTATTTCACTGTAGGATCTCTAAAAGATCTATTTTATCATACGAGAGCACACAACGTTCTGCCAATTCAGTAATCAACCTTTTTAATAATTTTTTATTGTTTTTATTCTTTTAGACACGACTCTTCAAGTCTCAAATCATCATTTTATGAAGTATATTAGTATCATTGCACATTACGGTTCAAACTACTCATGTCTTTGTCATTTTATTATAATTATTTCCTGTTTTTAAGCAATCACTTTGTTTGTCCAAGACAATGATGTATTTTATTTCCTACTGTTTTCTAGCCACGAGGTAGCCTTAGCTGCTGGTTTGGTGTTAATCATCAATAAATTAATAAATATATAACTTTGAAAATTACGTAGCTTTATGTTTGGGTCGTCTGGATGCCATGTTTAGATAATTATAAGTGATGCCGGAGGGGGGGGGGGGGGAGGTTGAGCAACATTTCCCTACACATATGATAGGATGGGTGGGTGGTCTATGCATCTTAAAAGTGATTTTGTTTCCAAAGCTCCAAAAATGTTTCCTCTACATTTTAATAAGTCCTTTTTAGTCACAAGCAACAGGAAAGAATGCAGTTTTGACATCTAAACTTCCTACAGACAGTCAAAAGCCGTCGCTATGTTTTAAATGGCAGTCATTTATTATGGTTGCCCCAAACATAAAACCACCGATGAATAGCATTAACTGATACACAATCACCGTTGCGTGTCAAATTGAACGAATCATCTGTGGTCTCTGCAACAGAAGATAGGAGCTAGCTAGGAGACAACTTCTATCTTATTTTACAGGAAGGCGAAGGTAGTTAATTTATTTTTAAACAGGAAAAGAAACTCCCAATTCAAGAAACCATTGTCATAAAAAAAAATAAAAATAAAATGTATTCAAACTGTAATACCTTGATCAATAATAACATTACCAAAAAACATTCCACAAGATTTTTTTGAAATCCCAATGATAACCCAAGTCATGTATGTAATATACTTTTGAACTGTAAATCGTTACTCATTGCGCATCATCATGCTGATGTTTATATATTCAAATGTAGGGCGCTGGGACAGGTATGACAAAATGAACGTGCTTAAGCCCCACATCCTTGTCCCAGAAGAATTCTTTCCTATTGTAAAAGTTGTCCGAATACGTCCCAGGACAAGCTCAGAAACACCATCCTCCATTTTACCCTTCAAATCGTCCATCGCCCCTGATTCAAACAAGCTGTTGATTT
The DNA here is from genome assembly GCA_031216915.1 of Pictodentalium vernedei. Classification (NCBI taxonomy): domain Eukaryota; kingdom Metazoa; phylum Mollusca; class Scaphopoda; order Dentaliida; family Dentaliidae; genus Pictodentalium; species Pictodentalium vernedei. The sequence goes on from CM062296.1 coordinate 585,683,069, forward strand.
GACCGAAGGTGCCATATGATATCTAATAGCCATGTTGCCATGGCTGTCAAGTAATACAACAATGGATAACTCTACATTTGACATTGCGAGATCTCAATCTCCAACTTCAGCAGCTAATTTCATGGCAGTGATAATCATTTCCTAATTTTACCTTCACATAAGAAACGCTATAGTGATATTTCTGTTATGTTGCCAAGAGGTTTTAAGAACTCCCAAACAGAAATAATACATGCCATAATTCGCAGACCAGCATCGAGATCTACTTTTATTTTATTGTTGTATTTTGCTGATGACAAAATTATAAATTTTGAGATCATTTATTTAATCAATCTCAGCCGTTTTGAAGTACACTAACACGGATATTTTCTTAATTCTTTGTTGTCTCTATGTTGCTAGAGGGCTGGGTGTCACAAGAATGGTCGCAAACATTGCTGACATGGAAAAAAAAACGAATAAGAGGTGAGTGGGTCCCAAAAGTGGTCAAGTACAAAAAATGCATCAGCTGTGCCTGAAAAACATTTACGGCACCCTCCTCCGAGAAGTGTGGCTATTTTCCGGCAGAAGGAATCATAACTAGTGCGTGCTGAAAGTGCATATCATGTTATTTTAAGCTATATAATAACACGTCAGGTTAAATCTTGTCATTGTTTCTTGATTCATTCATCAACAGGCACTACTTCCCAGATGAATGCTGTAATTTAATTTCTCTCTCGTACACACGGTCTTACCAAAGGCGAGTCTTTATTTGCCTGCAATGTCCAGTTTCCGCCATACCGATTAAGAGCATGGGATGAGGCTAGGTTTGAAGTATTGGTTCGGATGAGTCTTCTAATACCTTTCGTGAAGGTACAGCAGTGGGGCAGGACGTACTAGCTAATGTTTCGGAGGTGGGTTACGAAGGTTATCTTGGAAAAGCGAAACGTTCGAGAGTGACAGCGGAAAGTAGAACCACATGAGAATAATGTTTTTTTTCGGTAGTAATGTCTGCACTGTATTCAATGAATAGCTATTTGTAAATATTTGGTGAGTGAAATATACGAGAAGATTGTTCAACAGAATGTTGTACCTTTATTCGAGTTTCGAGTTTGTCCTTGTCACACTGTTGCAAGTAATTTAACACGCGTCCAGGTTCATGACTGCAACTGCCTGTGTTGTTTAGTTCATAGAAATCTAAATTCGATGGCTCTGCAGTGCTTCGGAATATTCAGTGACTGGTGGGCGCGCTTCAAATTGAATTCCCGAGCTTCACTTCCTGACCTTCTAGGTCCAACAAACCAGCGTAGGATAGGGTCATCGACAATGCAGAGCAAGTCAGAACGAGTCCTGTCATAAGTTGGTCCTTCAGACCGGGTACAAAGCTACAAAAAAGTAACAGCTTAGAGTGTCGCCGTGACGATCCCTGCTCTCCCTTCTTAGACGTTGTTGCTTTCCCTATGTACGTTCTTAAAATATGAGTAGAGCAGGTCATCTGCATTATACCTACACATTCGATAAAACTTTTTGAATATTTGCATCCTTTTTCAGCACTGGAAAAAGTAAAATGGGCAGAATGGGGTTCATGCAGTGTGAGCTGTGGAGCTGGATGGAGAACACGTTATAAGGAATGCGAAGGATGTGACAAAAATAATTTTGAAGAGAATGCGCAGTCCCAGCCATGTATGGTCAACTTTTATTGTCCAGGTAAACTGTTTGAAAACTTATCACTTAAATTTTTATAAAATAACGTACATAATCTGCTTGTTTTTTTCAATCTTCGGTTCTTGTTGGTAATAATAATAATAATAATTTGGAGAAGGCCTTATTAACCTCCCAAATGCCTTCTTATCCCTACGCCTCTTCTCACCCCCAACATCCGGAAACGAACTGTTTGCTGATATATCCTATTCCATTCTTTCCAATTTCTCCGATGAGCAATCTAATACCCTCTTTTGTCACCCATTAATCAAATATCCTTCATTCCATGTCCCATTTATACTCCCAGTGAATCTTATTCTGTTAGACTAATATTTTGCACATTCTAAAAGAAAGTATCCAGGGTGCCCGCCAAAATTACACATTTAGCACGCCTTTCCATTGTCTTTCTTTCCCAATTTTCCCGCTAAGTTCCAGCGGCCGCGAGCTCAGCTTAAACAGCAGTGGTCCACCCAAAGGTGCCATCAATGCACTCCTCAAAACCCGGCTTCTCTTTATCACGCAGACCACCCAAAGACCTCTTTGATTTGCCGCCCCCCCCCCCCCCGCCAATTTCGGTTACAGTCCTCCATAACTCTGAATTCATAATAGTGACATTAGAATTAGCCTGGTTGCATTTAGAACATCACCAATAGATTCAATGCTTGTTGATGCGTGGGATACTTCTCTTGAGACGAGCAGATAGCTGTCACTTCAGTATGTTTCTCTTTTTATTGTGTCTCAGACCCTCAAAGTGTTGAATATTTTAATAGACACCTGAAACATATTCCTCCATTGGGAATTAGGATTCAGCCCCATATGGTGTTCGTCACATATGAATCTGATTTAATAAAAGAGGACCGTGGACCACATATTCCTTCTTGGCATGTAAAAGTACTGTTATTTTGGACCTTGCTTCTTCCAAAAGTCCCAGACAAACTCTTTGCAGTTCAACCAAAAATATGCCGAAATCAAATCTAAGCGAAGATGCTGACAGAGTATCATCTTGCCGATGATCAGCTCAATCAGAATACTAAATAAAAGTGCTATTTCCACAGCTGAAGTTGAAGTTTTACAACTAGCGTTTGAACACAACAAGAATGTATAGAAAAGGAAGTCGATTATTTTTTCCGACTCACTTTCCTCTTTACTAGCTTTACTCAACCCAAGTTAAAGAAACCCTTCATTTTTAAACTTCGTGAGAAATTGCATACTCTCATGTCTGACCAATAAAATATCGTGCTTTTTTAGTTTCCTGGACACGTTGATGTGTCCGGTAACACTTGGACAGACAGTGCATCGAATCCTGGCTTTAAACAAGCCTATCACTCATTTTAAAATTCCTTTCGGTGATTTTAAACCACATATCAATAACTACATAAAATCTATATGACAGGCGGATTGGGATGGGGCTTCAGATAACAAGCCCCATCGCTTCCGTCCAACTGTCAATGATAAATATCCTTTTAGTAACCTGCGTCGAAAAGATCGTGTAATGCTGACACGGTGTCGTATTGGTCATACAAGACTTGCACATTTCTTTTTGTTAGGGGTTAATATGCGACCAGATTGTGTTCCTTGCCAGCAGGTGTTGTCAGTGGAGCACATTCTTGTACTTTGCACTGATTTTAATCATGTCAGGGGGCAGTATTTCATCCTATGATCCTAAGAGATCTATTTTATCATAAGAGCCAGCGCAAAATGTTCTCATTTCTTACAGTGATCAATCTTTTTTATAAACTTTGAAATGGTTTTTATTATTTTAAACTAGAGTCTTCAAGTCACTAATCATCAGGTTGTTTCATGAGGTATTCGATCTTTTTGTATCATCACTCATTTCTGTTTAAACCACTCCTGTCTTTTAAATTTCTATTGTAAATATTTCCTATTATTATTCAATACTTTTACTTCATACTTGACAATGACATGTTTTACTTTCTACTGTTTTCTCTCCACGATATAGCCTCAGCTGCTGATGTGGAATTAAGCACCAAAGAATAAATAAATAACCCTTTCTCTGGTGATTTTTTTTTACCCGGGGTTGTTCACACGTCAAGGTCCGAGATATCCACTTTGTCCATCCACTCTGTTTTGGTATTAGAATTTCATGGTGCTAGAGCATTAATTTACCCTATCGGGTATCGGGAAAAGTTGCCAAATAATTAAGATAACATAGTGTCATTAAGTTTATGCTGTCTGTGATACCCATATACCCAACCTCATCTCTCAATGCTTCTAGTGATGTGGCCTTTCACGACCCTGTTATCCATCGACCTGCGTCTTTCTATTGTGTTTCCAAGCTCATTACAACTGTTTGGTGTTGAAGTATCACTTTCGTACCACATGTTATACGTGGTACACCCACCATTTTCCATGTGATTTTCTCCACGAAAACCTTATTGAAGTTTCCCTCATTTGATTAAGAATTGGCTTCCCATTAACGGGTAATTTATTCGTGTGGTTTCGATAGATGCCTCCTCCCGTGATGTTTATATTGACTCCCTAAATACTCTTAGTCACCTGTCTCCCCCACACTAAGAAGTTTGCTGCTACCTTCCGGAATACAGAACCCCCTGACTCACCGCCATCGAGTGGGCTCCAGTTTACGACCCACGAGTATAACTTTTCATTTGTTTTAATTTAGTTCAAGTCTCCATTTGTTCCCATATATCCCAACAATTGTCAACAGTTCTCTAGTCCCTCTTAACTTTCTGACATTAGTATCATATCATCCGGTCCCCAACAGCTACCCCCTCGTCGCGATGCTGGAGATCATCTCCTAAATCTTAGATGTACAATGCAAAAAAAAAAAAAAAAAATGGTGAAAGGATACACCCTTCATTTAGGCCTATCTCCATAGCCACCCGTTTTGTTATGTGTCCAAGACTAAGGTCTCTTTGAACATCTTTACGTAATGCTTTCAGAATTCCAATAAACTCACCTGCTAGATCCAAGACCGCAATTTCCGACATACCCCTCCATACTCTATCATGATATGCCTTTTTAACACCCTGAAATACCATAAACATCCATTCTGAATCTTGACTTGAAACCCCTTCTCGTCGATTACCTCACCTAATCTCCCATACAAGACTTTACGGAAAACCTTTCCAATGTTACTGCTGGAAGAGCTCCCGTGGTAATTATCAAGTACTTCCTTATCCCCCGCTTTGTGTAGAAATTTAACCTTGCGTTCGCTCCAATCTTTTGGAATCTCTTATTTTCTGTGACCAAGTTGAATAGATTCGTTAGGCGTTTGCATAGTTCTTCTCCCCAATTTTGTAGGAACGCGCTCCCGCTTTTCCGACCACTTTTTGTGTGTCCTCTACTTTTATAAATTTTCCTCGATCTCTTTTTGGCACTCCTGTGGGTTTCTGAGGCTCTATCGCTTATCATTTGCTTTTTCCCTGTTTTTAACAAACCGTGTGTAGATTTGATCTCGATCGCTTATATTTGCTCCCTCCACTTTAACCCTTTGCCCAACGCAGACGATATCAAAATTTATTATTTTAAATATAATTTTTTGGAATTTTTCAAAAAAATTCTACAAAACCATATCATGTGACCCCTCATTGGAACGAGCTCAATGAGCTCGTTCCAATGGGGGGTCACATGATATTGTTTTGTTGAAATATTTTGAAAAATTAAATTTTTTCAACTGCTCAATTTGCATATTACGCGGGCGGATGCGGGCGATTCGTTAGGTAAAGGGTAATACTCTGTAAATCACTTCTTTTGTTTCTTTTATTCGTGAATTTTCAAAATGAGTTCGAACACGACCCCCCCCCCCCTGCCGTTCATATCATCCCAATAAGATTGCGATTCCGCATCCCCTCATTATTGTCTTTAATCATATTTACTTTATTTCGTGCTTGTTAGTATTTTTCGTTTGCTACCCTGGCCTCGTTACTTCCTACTCCTTTGAGTTGTCTACTTCTGTACACATCACATTTGACTCTTATGTCCTTTATGGATTTGTTCAGTTCATCATTCACTCTGTGCCCACGTTCCCATTTTGGCACCATAACGTTTCCTATAATTTCCCTCCTCTGCCTCCCTAAGGATGACAACTATGGCATCTGCCATTTCCTTGACAAAGGCCTCCCTGTGTACCTTCTCAAGCTTCAGTTTCAATTTTTCATGAAACTGTGCCCAGTCAGAGTCCTTTCTGAGTTCCCAAATCTTCTTAAAGTTTGTTTTGCCTCTTGCTGTGTACTTGCACCTGATCGTAACTGTAATCAGGTTGTGATCTCTATCCAACTCCCCTTTGCATTCATCGTCCAAATCTACCTCTATCACCTGCCCATATAAATCGGTATATGTACGAAAAGAGTCAATTATGGCTCATATGTCATTTCTCCTCCAAGGTCCATTTCCCCTTACACCTCGCATCCCTCTTCAAAATGTTCAGTCCGAGCTCATTTGTGAGTGAAGTCTAAGATCTTCCTTCCATTCCCGTTGAATTCCTTATCCCTGCACGGCATGCCTTCTTCCGAGATATCAGACCTGAGTGTTGAGTATATTGAGTGGATTCCACTCAGGTTAACTTCTCTCTATTACACAGAGAATCCTACATCAAAATGGTGAATATTAAATTTGGTAGATATAACTTTTCAGTTGACGCACACACTCTATAAAACAAAAGGAAAATTTATGGTGACAAGAATTAACGCCATTTTCCGTTGAAACTCGAGCAACACTTTTAGGTATGACATAATGGACCAAATCCTCGACAGCTCGAAATTGTATTATTCTGGATGAAGTGGAGCAGGAGAAGAAACTCTCTAATGAAAGCTTGGATGACACAACATAAATAATTGGTGGGGACTGGACTGCTCCCATGGATTACAATGTACATACTAAAAAATACATACATAAAAATAATAGAAAAGGTAATGTATGTATTGAAAAAATAGATTTACATGCTGCCTGGTGTTTAGAAAATCCCAATATAAGAAGATATACATGGACGGACTCACACAGTAAACATGCTAGATTGGACTACTTCCTCATTAGCTCTTGATCAACGAAGTAGACGTTGATATACCGTATAGACCTGATCATGCGCCCGATTCAATTTCCCTTAAATTTATTAAACAAACCAGAGGCCGTGGATTGATTCTGGAAATTTAATAATAGTTGTGGTGGTCTATTCGTTCGTCATATCTTAACCAAGTGTCACTTAAGACCATAACATCACAGTCCTCCCTCTCAATCAATATTGATGTTTCACTTACTTCCCCATGGAGACCCTGGATGTTGCTACTGTGACTTACAATCTTTTGTTCTCACTTACATCTTAACTCCAGTGGCTCACATGGTGTGTGTGTGTGGTGGGAGTGGGTGCTAACGGGCCGTCTACCCCAAAGACTTGTTTATTTTTTAGGTTTGTTTGCCGTGCATTTGATTAGTCTGCTATCGCCATATATAAACGGTAAATTATCATAAAAGGCTTTCAAACCGACAAGGATGGTTTAAAAGAAAGGAATCCAGCCTATTCGGCCATTAGATCGTGAAACACATCCACGTGACGCTTATTGCTACGAGATATCCGGTCATAGATTATAACAACTCGTTCGAGAAGAGCGACAGTTGGGGTGGGGTGGTGATTACGTACACTGTACTACAATAGATCAAAAACTAATCAATTTCAACTAAACATATAACCAAGCTATTAACACTTTAATTTTCACAGTTCATGGTATGTGGGGACCTTGGTTTCCATGGCAGCCCTGTACTGCATCTTGTAACGGTGGAGTTAGAAAGAGAATAAGAAGGTGTAATTATCCTCCTCCTACGTACGGAGGTGACTACTGTGGAGGCAATGAAGAACACGAAGAAGAATGTAACAAAGACGTGTGTCCTGGTAAGCTGAATTTTGTTTAATTTAATAGAAACGGTTTTGACTTTAACCCTTTACCCAACAATCGGCCGCATCCGCTCGCGTAATATGCAAATTCAGCAGTTGAAAAAATATTATTTTTCAAAAGATTTCAACAAAACCACATCATGTGATCCCTCGTTGGAACGAGCTCGTCGACAGATGACGACGAGGGGTCACATGATATGGTTTTATTGACATGTTTTGAACAATTTGAAAAAAATATATTTAAAATAATAAATTTTGATATCGTCTGCGTTGGGTAAAAGGTTAAACATATTTTCACAGAAGCCACATCCAGTTTAAAATTGTAACCAATTGAAATACCATTGGGCTATATATGTTACAGTAAATCTGTATAAACAGTCATTTCATGAAATGCCTAAAAATTCAAGTCATTTCGCGTAATGACTGTGACCCCCCCCCCTCCCAGTCATTACGTGAAATAAATAAAATTTCTAGTCATTTCATGAAATGATTGAAAAAGTAGCTTATGCGTCTAGCAACAAACTTGTAGAAAAGTATTTGTGATACAAATATAGAACTGGCTAAAATAAACGAATGGTGTTATGCAAATAAACTTGCCCTCAGACCTTTTAAAACAAAATGTATGATACTTCATCTCCACAGCGAGTCATATAACCCTGGTGACAAACATCTAAAATTAAAGAATAGGAAAGCTGATTGGTTAATAACGATGGCGAAAAAACAATGGTCACATTTCTAGATGTTATGATGAATACGAACTTGAAATTCAAACAACCTGATTATTTGAGTCGAGGAATCAAAAATACCTTGATCAATTTATCAAATAAACAAAGCAAAACATGCTCCCACTAACCGCACTCAAAACGTTCTTCTTTCCTTATCCAGAGACATAAACATCTGGGGTCATTTTCCATTCTCGAACATAATCTTCACGTTGCAAAAACTGCGTTACGCATCCGAAACAAAAACAAGTAAAACTGGCACTATGGTCCTTTATTTCGTGGCATTTACAACCGAAACGTTCTTCTGACCATGTATAACTGGCTTAACAAGTTACCCGCTAGTTGTGAGGATATTTTGGTACTCTACATAAATACCCCAGACATGAACACGAAACAATGTGGGAAACATTCAACTAAAAAGGGGCAGAAATCCACTTTTCAGCCAATCTCCCTCCCACTCATTTCCAAAAGGGTGGATTGATATCAAGTCCTCCCTACAAAATTACCCGAGATGATAGTTTACGAAGGAAAACAAACGAACGATATTTAAATGTACATTCTCCCGATGCAACAGCACTATGTGTCCGTACTGTCGCCTATATTTTTTCTGGAATTTATGGACTTTGAGCTAGACATCCAAAACAGCCGGTCCTATTAACTGATGTTTCTGAACGTTTGAAACTCAAGTGAGCTGACAGGAAATCCAGGTGAAGGAGATGATGAGCAACTACTCAGCACAATTTGTTGCTTTCGTAGTGGGTATGATCCAACGGAGGGGATTCGTTTCTGAGTACTGGGAGGTGGGAATGGGCCTAGGGGAGAGGATAACGGGGGGGGGGGGGATTCGTTTCTGAGTACTGGGAGGTGGGAATGGGCATAGGGGAGAGGATTCATGGGGTAATGCTGAGAGCTGCAAAAATCAGAGGTTAGTCGAAGTGCTATTATGATTATATCATAACACTTCAAATTTACCGGAATATATTTCATCTAGAATCATCACACCTCGAATACGCAAAAGTACAATCCCGATATCCAGATTTTCACCACCGGGAACCGGGAATATCTCTCTCTCAATTCTAGTTACTTTGATACTACACTGATCGTCAGATAAGTTTGTGGTTTTCTTCCATTAATTCCTGTTTACCAATAATTTTAACCAGTTAACGCAGTTTTATAGCATGCACCGTTCAACACCTTTCTCGTAATTATCCAACAGCATAATTCATAATTCATTGAATTCAGGCAGAGGCTAGATCCTAATCTGAGCCTCTGTCCTGCAAGTGAGGGACTCAGAGTGGGATGCAGCCTCTGTCTGAATTCTATAAATTAAGTACAGACGCCTTTAATAACCTAATTGAACTGTGTTTCCCTCGGACTTGATTCACTTTGTGTGACGTGTCTCGCGTTTTTGCGAAGCCAACGATCCATTTCTGATTGTCGGAGCCAATGACTGTTATGTAAAACGATTGCCAGACAAAATACGAAGTACGTGATGAAGATGACCACGAATATAGCAAATCCATTTTCTTTTTCTCTTATATTCGTTTAACCCTTTACCTAGCATGAAAAGCAGACGACACTTGCCAAAAAGGTTTTTGAATAACTATTTTTTTTTTCATTTTTTGTCTCAAAAACATAGGTTATGACCCCTCATGGGAACGAGCTCGACGAGCTCGTTCCAACGAGGGGTCATAACCTATGTTTTTGAAACAAAAAATGAAAAAATAATGTAAATTAATTGGCGATTTTTGAGAATAGCGCTGGCCGGTTTTGGTTGTTACGTTAGGTAAAGGGTTAAGAAAACTCCGTTTATTTTCTCTAAGCTTCGCTAAAATTTTTCTGAAAAATGATAACCCTCCTTGGGTCATTAAGTCTTAATTGCAGAAGGGTATTATGGGGAGAAAAAAAAATCGGAAATTGTCCGGTTTCCGTATTTTTGGTCTGAGAAATTCCCGGTGCCGTTTTCAGAAAAAGACGGGGAAGTTGGAAATCCAAATTCTAACCTGTCACCCATTTCTTCGGTATACGTTCTTTCAAGAATGTTATCCCCTTTCACACCGATAATTCCGTCCGGTATATCTTAACTATTGTTCTCTTTTTTAGGGGTTTATCAATATTTTTAATAGCCAGGGTATGGCATTCGAAAGTTTTACGTTTGAAGAAAGCCGGAGTACCCGCAGAGACAGAGCAGTGACAAGTAGCTGTCGGACTCTCGAACTTATGCAACAAACTGGATTTGTTATTAGCTCAGAACTTGAATTAAAACTGTCAGTTGCATATTATAAGTTACGGGATGTTCAGTGGTCAGATATGGTGTCATCTGAGAAAAAGTGAGATCAATATTTGGCGAGGCGTTAGCCGAGCCTAGTAATGATCTCTCCGAGCCTCACGTGATACCATATCCGACCATAAACGTCCCGTAACGTATTGATTATGTCAGCGGGGAAAATCCAGTGTGTTACTGATTTTCTGGTTAAGGCATACAAAAGGCGAAGGAACTTCTTTTATCCAAATTAACTTTATTAATCTCGCTAGTTCGTCTGTGTAGTTTTATCGAAGCTAAAAAGTGAGAGTTATACTTTTTCAGGTAGAGTTGTTGTCACGTCTATGTATACATAAAAAGGACAAATCTGTGAGTAAATGTTGGTGGGGTTGGGTGGTGAGTGTCTCGGGTGGAATGTGGGTGGAGTGGGGTGGGTTGAGTGATTGTGCGATCGAGAGAATGAGAGAGCGAGAGAGTGAATAAATGCCTAAGTGAGCTAATGAATAAATCGAAAGACAGTGAGTGAGTGAATGCATCCGAAGTCAACCCCGAGCTCATAGAATGTATTTTATATTTTATTATGAGACATATAGACCCCATGGGTTGGGTGCTTATAATATCTTATGCATCACTTGTTTAATGTAATGGTAGCACATGTCACTGTAATAAATGATACTACTACTACTACCCTTTAATTAATCAGTCCGGTAATTTATTTTCTCGTTGGATTGGTTTGCATCTGGAATTCTCATAATAATCGAATGTCAAGGGCGATCAAACCAGCCATCCGGAAAGGCAAGCCACAGTGGAGTTTTTTTGAAATTAATAAAACAATTTTTGGAACAAAACAAGTATAATTAACTGGATTATAATCACTTTGAAGGTCAGTTCATTCGTTGTTTATCGTAATGACGAGGCGGGTTTATTTTATTTCTAAAAACAGTATGGTAGACACACGCCTACTTTTGATTTAATATTAGCTCACCCGATAGGGTCATCATCGACCTCATATGGCTTCATTGGCCACTAACTTTTATCTACGCTGACTGGTTGATCACAAGAGCTGACATAATAATAAATCTTTCTGGTGCGGTGGCGAAACCAAAAACAATTCAGACCACAATTAATGATAAGTGAAAGGGGACAAAGCTTCAGTGATTTCTGTCCTACATTTTATAGTTTCACACCCTCCCCTCTCCATATTAAGAAAGGAGTCATTCCCTTAAAACTGGAGAAGTTTCGAAAACTTAAGGTCTAAAATACATATTTTCCAGATTTTAATTGACAATTATTGGCAGTTACGTTCACTGTTAATAAACCATCGTGTAAGGGGAAAATCCAGAAAGATTTCCAGCAAACTTCTTGGTGGGGATTGTCAACAACGCTAATTGGTATAACAAGATCACATGGCACCCCTTGTATATTTTTTTTCAGTGTAAGCATTTAACATTCTAGGAAATACAAAGTTATCGTTTCACAAGTCTGAAGCTTGACTTCGGTCTCCTTTTCCAAACTGGTCTCGTGTAACATCAGTTTAGCAGCTGATTTACAGCAACTTAATAATGCGTTAATGTACAGTACAGCCGCCGTGGACTGGTCGCAATCCACACGTGGGCAGGGATGTCCACGCCTATGTCTTCCAGGTAATAAAATCATCATTTGCAAAATGTTAATTAATGAAGTACTCAGTGCTTTATTAACTGGTAGAGTGCTGAATTATTTTTGATCATCAAAATTTGTTCACATATGTTTGCCTTGTTACAATTTATGGGAGAGTGCCAATAGGCACTCTCCCATAAATTGTAACAAGGCAAATTCTGACAGACTAAATAATTTCACTTCAAAGGTGGTATGGACAACATCCACAAAATATGAAGCCTTTATGTGCTGGTTCTGACACTTCAGAGTAAAGCCCAAATATGGGCTTCCAGCACTCTACCAGTTAATCCAATTTTTGATTATTCGTATAATTAGTGTTCGGAATCAAAATATTAATGCGTAAGTGGAAATATTGCCCATCCGTGGAAAGTGACCAATCCACGGCGTCCGTACTGTATCGTTGTCAGCTAAAATATTTCCTGACATTTTGAATATTGAATATCACTTTCGAAAGTAGAATTTTTATAAGAAAAAAGGTGAGGACTCTATCTACAGCTGAATGTTCGGGATTGGTAAGATATTTACAATATATGAGAAAACTCGAGTACAACCTGATGGCTAATTGCCTATTGGCCTCCTCGTGTTAGTTCTCAACACAAATATGCAGACCCCTCCACCCGCGCGGTATTTTGAAAGTACTGCACCTTCCTCGTTCCATTTTGGATAGCCCTTCTTTACTTACCAATCAATATCAGTAGATAAAGATACGTAATTGTATAAAATGTACTTTATGATATAATTTTAGTGAACGGTAGATGGTCCAGGTGGTCCTTGTTCACAGAGTGTAGCGTGACGTGTGGTATTGGACTAAAGTATAGACATAGAGAGTGTAATAATCCCGCACCTGCCAACGGTGGACGGAAGTGTCGAGGTTCAAACAGACATAAAAGAAAATGCAGCAAACAAGACTGTCCAGGTAAGGTGAAGAAATGGGCGACCGATTTTAGGACGTGCTAACTGAATTTACTTTAAAAAACAGCTTTATCTATTGAAAATCCGTTTATAAGACGACTGCGAAAAACTGTGAAAAATCGATAAAGGCCGTTGCCAACCACATATATCATTTTGAGAAGTAGTCTGATGTGCTGTACAGTATCAGTGAAAAAGAGTTACCATATATTATTTTCGGACTTCTCGAGAAGCTGCATTGCACATTGTACCTCATGCCAGCGACATCTTATTTATTTATTTATTTATTTATTTATTTATTTATTTATTTATTTGTTTATTTACTCGGGTTTAACGACACTTTCGACAGCCAGTGTCACCTTGTATCGGACAGTTCTACAGGTGGAGGAAGCCGGAGTACCCGGACAGAACCACCAAGCAACTGCCAGACTCCCTAACGTACTAAGTCTACGCAAGCAGGGTAGTCATTGGTTGAAGGCAAGTGCACCATCGAAGCGCAGTACGCCTTAGTACACAGCGCCACTGTGCCCCCCACGTGGGCAATCGGGATGAAGTGCCTTGCCCATGGACACAACGCAGATACCCCTGGCGGGGATCGAACCGTGAACCTTTCGTTTTGAAGTCCAATTCTGTAACCACTTAGTCACTGTGCTTCCATCCCTTTACCCAACGTACCGACAAAATCGGCCTCCGCAATTCACAATTTATTCTTTTTTGTAGCAAAAAATATAGCTTATGACACCCCAAATGGAACGAGCTCTTCGACCTCAGTACATTGATGGGTAATGAGATAAGTCTGAAATTTTTTTAGTTCTTCAAGAATTTTTTTTGCAAGTGTCTTCTGTTCGAGTTGGGTAAAGCGTTGATAGTTTCAGTTTAAAATGAATCGCGCATTTATTTATTACTTAATCACAACGCATGGAGCGTCGACCGTTCCATGCTATGCGATTAAGTATTAAATATCGACTTTGCACATTGGCTTCAGCGTATTAATATTCCAGTACGTTCTGGAGCAATATTCACACCACAGGCATCATACTATATCGAAATTGTAATAAAGAAAAAAACGAAGATATTTATCATTTCTTCACAACGCTCAGAATGCTCGCAACGCACATCATATGGAAATGTCTGTACGGCTGTTACATGCGTTGCTCTATATTCAAGTAACAAGTATCGCGCCGTCAACGAAAAACAAGTGAATACACGAGCCTGGTGCCAATATGCAATAAAGAGTAACTACATTATACGTCTAACGCAACGAACAGTTGCCACAATGTTAGAAACACAACCGAATACATTAGCTTAATGGGAACCACAAGCGGGCCGCAGGCCCGCAAGGGGTTGCACATTCCCAGTCAGATAAATGTGTTCCAGAACAGAATTCTGTATACCGTTAAAGGATTTTTTGAATTGGACAGTAAGTTGCAGTGAACAAACCACGTGACTTCCGGTGTCGAATTGCCCATTCAATTGCAATTGGCATATCACCCTCTGGGAATATTTGGGCTGATATCAACAATCAAACAAAATGTCAAATACGTTCGTTTTCTGTTGCAACTCTATTCGCATCTAAGTTTTGCGTGATATTTACATATCTACACATCACTCGAATTCTGTCCTTCTGGAGGTTTGTCAATACGCTCAGCTGATAATCTCATTATTTCAAATCGAACTATCCTGGTTTCGTTGCAACTTGTCAGCGAATGATAACCTTTATCGAAAAGCCACAGAAAAAACTGATAAATAATACAACTGAAAATTGGTGCGATTGTATACAATATGCATGGACACGTAGCTCGTGAAGAATCAAAACGAATAGAAACGCAGTTTTTTTAATTATCCAAATGTTAAGGTGTTTTAAAAGTAAGGAAAAAGTTGCTTGAAAACAGCGCTACCGAGTAATACTGTGAATGTGATAGTAATAAGTTACTTGCGGTCCCGTCAGAAATCAAAACAAAGTAATTTGTTACTTTTTGATGTCATCTGTATTTATGAACAATGCTTAGTAGTTTTGAATACTAAAAAAGGCATATAATAACCTTTTTAGATATTTAGCGCCATCGAAAATGGCATGTCATCTTTATTCAGGAACGGGAGGAAGATTCGTCATGGGGAAAACTCAGCCCAGGGAAGATTCGTCCGAAAGAAAAGCAATACATATCTGTTAGGATATTTTAGATTAGCTACGATATTCGTATTTACTCCTAAAAATTAGCCATTACAAAATATTAATATATATCAAGCAATTATCTCTGCAGTCATCCACATTCAAGGTGTTCTATAATATTAATAATAATAATTAACGTCTCTCGTCTGTGAGAATTGCATCCAAACTGTCCTCCCAATAATTTGACCCAAACCGGATGCTAATCTAACTCAAACCATCCTCTGGCAATTTTCCCCAAACTGTCCTCCCGAATAGGAGTGGTTCCTGTTGATTTATTTATTTGGGTTTAATGACACTTTCGACAGCCAGGGTCACTTGGACACTTTTACGGGTAGAGGAAGCCAGAGAGAACCACCGATAAATGACAAGCAACTGTCAGGCTCCCTAACATACAAACTACACACAAGCTGGGTTAGCATTGGTTGAAGACAGGTGCCTCATCGACATGCAGTAAGTCTTAGTGCACAATGCCTTCACGGTGGCAATGGGGATGAAGTGTCTTGCCAAAGGACACAAAGCAGTTGCCGCAGGTGGGATTCGATCGAGGACCCTTTGGCTTGCAGCCTGCCCCTCTAACTACTGAGCCCAATTCTTATTGATAAAATAGTAAAGAAGTAACAGAACACAAATTGTTTATTTATTTTTTAATTTTCAACTTCAGTTTATTTTAAAGAAATATATATTAAAAAACATGTTGGGGAAAACTTAACAATGCTGAAATAAAAATGATCAGGGTCTGAGAAGCGACATTAAAAAATTGAAGTAACTTCATGTCATGTCAGTATTTTTACAAATATGTTTCATCGGGTGTTGAAGTGTCCTGGAATGAATTTTTAACAGGTAGTAACAAAATAATTTTCATGAAGAAGCACAGAATTTTTTGTTAGTTCAAAACTGAAAAAACGCAGGGATGATGTTTGCAAATATTATTTTATTACAAGTAATGAAAATTGTTGTTTGTCATTCATACTTGATCAAGTTTCTGAAAAAAGCACATTACACTATCCCAATGTTAGCTGCTGGATGTAAGCACACATTTGAAGTTGTTGGTTTACTATGGTAAGGGACTAGTTGTAAATGGGCGAATGCGTTCACAAATATTAATATTTTTTAACACCTGGTATCAAAATAATATAAATGCATGAACGACCATACATATTGTTATCTCTTAATTACAATAAGGGTATTGTCCTAATGGACCAGGTCCCTAACTACAATATTGGGTAATAATGGAAATAATAAACACTGAGCAGCAAAACATGATTGAAAATTTGACATCTATTTAATTATACTCAATTTATGTTTACACAATCATCAATCAAGAACAGAACTTCTACATGGGATAAAACACCCACTACAAAGTAAACAAAAATGTTAAAAGTTGATCCAAAAGGTATCCAACATGTTTTGGTGACTACTATTGTGCAAGTTTATAAAAAGTGTTAAGTTTTTCTATATTTCCACCGGGGAAAAAATGCTGGCTTCCCCATCCAAAAGGACGGAAAAGTTGTAAATTAAAAACCGAATTGCTCTAATTTCCAGCTCTCTATCTTTTCTACCTCCTCTATCTCATCAGAGACACGACCAAACTGAATGACAAACTATGAGGGATTGAAACAATCCTCAAGCAAAGATGTGCAGAAAACCTAACAAGACCAAGGCAAGAATTTAAACAATCTTGCCAGCAAACAGCCCTTTTAAGGGCTTTTTTTTTTTTTTTTTTTTTTTTCTTTGGGTGGGGGGAGGGGGGGGGGGGTTGGAGGTCATTTGGAATTCCCGAAGGATAACCAGATACCTCAAAATCACATATGGCATCCTATCTCCCAGAAGGCTTGATGGATGACTCCCGGTTTTTTCAAACTAAACTGTTGGAGCTTTCTCCATTCCTTTTTTGTAACCGCTATGGTCATATACCGGGGCCGCTACCAAACCGGCGTTGCTGTTTGGTTTTCTTTTTTCTTTTTCCCTTAAAATTGCCACCGCACAACATTATATTCTGGCTCGCCACCATGGTGGGACAAACATCTACCATCGCCAAGCTGGAACCGAATAGAGCCCACTCTCTAATAGTCTTAATGGCGTTGAGGGTTTGGTCTTTGACAATCTATCACTCCAATGCAAACTGCCGGGAATTCTAACCACCTGCATACCCCTTCAGACCCCATTTGAGGCAATAGGAAAGCTAGGCCTGTGTGATCCAAGATCCAAGTGAAATAAAATAAGGCTAACCGGGTCGCAAGGGATTTGTAAATCCCACATCGTCCCTGCGCGCCTTCGGCGCGCTAAAACCGTTCATTCATTCATATTTCCACCGGAGGACAGTTTGAGTCCGTTAATGGTTGGTTCAGGCCAGAATGTAGCGGCCGGTTTGGGTCAAATTGCAGAGTACAGGTTAGGTTTATTCAATCGGTTACAAACTCCATGTAATTGTTAAGGTGCAATTTATTAAAAACAAACAGGAAGACAAAAACTGTCAATATTTATTTGTTGCTGTTTTAGTTCACATGTTTCTGCACACTGGCTAATCATGACCACAGCACGTTTATGGGTGGAGGAAGTCAGAGTACCCGGAGAGAACCACCGAGCAATGGCGAGCAACTGTCAGCTCCCCATCATACCTACTCCACACATGCAAATTTAACATTGGTTGAAGACAAGTGCACCATCGGCATGAAGTTTGCCTTGGTACACAACGCCACCACGCCCCCACGTGGGCAATGGGGGTGATGTGTCTTGCCCAAGGACACAACGTGGTTACCGCAGGTGGGATTCAAACCGAGGACCTCTCAGCTTTGTACCAACCACTTTTGTAATACAACCACTTTTGCAATAAAATTTTTTACAAAAGTGGTTAACGCGTACCAACCACTTTTGCAATAAAACCACTTTTGTAATAAACTAACCATTATTGTAATAAACTCATTTCGGTGATAAATCACGGACGTCCATTTTATAGTCGGACATTGGGTGGGGTGACGGACTAGTTTACCTAAACATGTTTGTATGTCGTTCAATGGAATAACGTGTCCATTCACCTTTTGAAACATGGTAGTGACTGAAGAAAGTACGCAACCACTTTTACAATAAACTTTATTTCAAAAGTGGTTATTGCGTACCAACCACTTTTGTAATAAAACCACTTTTGTAATAAACTAACCATTATTGTAATAAACTCATTTCGGTGATAAATCACGGACGTCCATTTTATAGTTGGACATTGGGGTGGGGTTAGGGACAAGTTTCCCTAAACATGTTTGTATGTCGTTCAATGGAATAATGTGTCCATTCAATTCACCTGTTGAAACTTGGAAGTGACTGAAGTAACCACTTTTGCAATAAACTTTATTACAAAAGTGGTTATCGCGTACCAACCACTTTTGTACTAAACTAATCATTATTGTAGCACACCTATTTTTGTGATGAATCACGAACGTTCACTTTATAGTTGGACATTGGGGTGGGTTGAGAGCTAGTTTACCTAAACATGTTTGTGTGTCGTTCAGTGGAATAAAGTGTTCATTCACCAGTTGAAACGTGGCAGTGTCTGAAGAAAGTACGCAACCACTTTTGCAATAAACTTTATTACAAAAGTCGTTATCGCGTACCAACCACTTTTGTAATAAAACCACTTTTGTAATAAACTAATCATTATTGTAATACACCTATTTTTGTGATGAATCACGGACGTCCATTTTATGGCCGGACGGTGTGTTTGTTTGGAGAGGGAGTACCACAAAGTAGCGTCAAATCTATTCCCAAATTTGGTGGGCGCTAAAATGTTACTGCACACGGATTGATGGGGAAATCTGGGTTTGACGTCTATCGCTTTTGATATGTCTGCCCGAATTCCTCCTGCGGGCGCAGTGTGTCTTAAACCCCGTAGTTCCTATCGATCTTGTTGTCCCTTTTTATAGGTCGGGTTGAATTCTTCCGCACACTGTTAACCCCAAATGAGGCGAGAAAATTAGAAATTTTATTACAGACTATTGACTGGTGTTAGTAAATTATCACATTACAGGTGGACGTGCATCAGCCACCAACATCGCTGAAGTTAAGCTCCGTTGAACCCGGTTAGTCTATTGATGTGGTGACCATTCAGTGATTGATTTGGTTTAATACTTCGTGCCCTTGGGTAAGGTACTTTACCTCGACTGCTCGCATGTGGAGCGGGTGGGGAAGCTGACGGTGTTCTGAGATGGACTGGTGGGCACGCGTCTTAACCTTAATTATCCTGACTGTGTTGTGCGGTGCGACGTACTGATATACAGTGCGTAGTGCAGTCTTGGCTTATGTGACGTTGAAGAGGTTATAGGGTCTCGTCGCTGCTTGGTGGTTCTCTTCTGGTACATCGGATTCCTCCACTCATAAAACTGTCACCGACACAAAATGACTCAGACTATATAAGTGTCGTAAAACACCAATGAATGAATAAATAAATAAATAAATAAATAAATAAATAAATAAAAATAAATAAATAAATAAATAAATAAATAAATAAATAAATAAATAAATAGACCCACTGAACACCGTTTTTCGTCGAATGGAACAATGAATGCTGTGAAAATGAGCACATTGCGCGCAAAATCATATGTCTCAAAATGAAGATTATGAAAATGAGTCCAATGCGTGCAAAATCATACGTATCGTAGCCTCATTTCGATATTTTTGGATCCACCGAGTCACTAACTAGGACTCATTAAATGGATTCTAAGGGAAAATCATTTTACATACAGGCACTTTCTGCTTTCAATGGAGATAACTCTTGTTATTTTTTTAAACAATAAACAGAGAGGGAAAATGGAAGAAGAGAAGCCTCCTTCGCTTCTAGCGCCCCTAGCACCCCAGTTTCTGCTACCTGGCCACCCCTGCCCCTTGCCGCCCATACCCCAAGAGCTTCTGGTTCCGTGCCGCCTCTGCCACCTCATCCCGAGAGCATCTGGTCCCCTTTGCCCCTGCGGCTGCCGTCCATCGTGTCTGGAAGACGCAATATTTTCAGACAAATTTCCATCCATGGATAGTTTTTTAGACATTGTCAAGCTGTTTTGGGTAATTCTATATTTAATATCGGTTGTTTGGGGGTAATTCCATGTTTTCCCAAAACACACTCCGTACAAACATTGGATCCGG
Source organism: Pictodentalium vernedei (assembly GCA_031216915.1). Taxonomy (NCBI): domain Eukaryota; kingdom Metazoa; phylum Mollusca; class Scaphopoda; order Dentaliida; family Dentaliidae; genus Pictodentalium; species Pictodentalium vernedei. Next base: position 585,703,459 of record CM062296.1, read on the forward strand.
AACATTTCCACGTCCCAGCTACAACATTAACATGGTTAGCAGAGTAAAATCCACTAAAATACACGAAAGTCGGGTTCATTTGTGTAATTCTATACTGCCGGAACATACTCTCCTCGAATCAAACATACCCTCAAAACATACCCCCGATCTTATACTAAGAGGTAAGGTTTCGTCACCAGGCAACCACGTGACATTTTAGAAATCAAGATGGCGCCCCTATACACAAAATGGACGACCAAAACACGTGTCCCCATATACACCCAAGCTGTGCACGTGCATTCGAACCTCGTATCGCTATGACAATTACGTCACAACATAGCTACGCACATTGGTTACATGTCAACACAACATGGGCGCCCGCAGTCACGTGACATGACGTGAATTCCAAGATCCATCTGAATTACAAGAGGGCGCCTTTGGCTGGTCTACTGCTGTACTAAACGGCTGCTCTTAGGGATGTGATAGCAGGTCTGACTCTGCAACCGTGAAAAGGGGCTCACATCATATCACTTCTGACACATGAATCTAAACTTTCGCCGTTGTTTTTTGTTTTTTCTTGGAATGAACATAACAAATATTGAGTATTCAGTAGTAAACTCAACTGCACGTTATCCCTCCGGTCTTGTCTCTCCGCGTGCCACAAGACAAGTAAAACATGGCCCTTTGCCTTTTGGTACACGAAAGAATGGCGCAACTTGGACGCTGGTGATAAACTGGATTCAACATTGATCCCTTTGCATCCATGAAAAGGATTCACCTCTGGCCCGATTGCTCGCTCTGAAACGGAGTAATAAATTACGTGCAGTCGGACACGTAATCTTATCAAACATCTGAGTCTGGACTTTCATGAACCTAATTTGACACTGTAACAATTGACTACGGGCGATTGGTATATTGCCATACCGGAAGGATGAGTGTTTGAGTTGGCAATATAACAGTTGGCAAATGTATAGTAGTCAAAAGAAAATTATTTACTCTGATCTAGTCCTTCCACATAACACGAAACCAGTTACGCATGCCCCTGATCTTGTGCCGCATGGGCGGACTGCGCAACGGTTAACTTATCCGTTGCAATAATCGTGTCTGAACTTTCATCGTTCTTGAAAAGAAATAACCTATGCTTAATGCAGAATAGTAACAGTGACCACTCATGGTCAATCTGACGCGATCCCTCCATGTGCTACCAACCAATTGAATATCTTGCTTTACATGGAACATTGACCCCCGAATGCAAAGTGGATCAGCGCATCAAAACCCGTGACCAGATATAAAAAGATGTTTATTCCATTTTAGATTAATATTATTAACGCTTTCATTACCGCATTTGGCAACACAAAGCTCCTTATGTGCCAATCCTGCTGACATGGAATGTTTAGTCGAGCAAGACACTCAGCTGTACACTGAAGTTTTGTCCAACTGATGTAAACGTCCTGTCTTTTTCGAGTGACCTATTAAACAGATTTTGATAACTTGTCTAACTTGTTTTTCCTTTTTATTTTTTTTTTCGTAATAGGAATTACACCGCCAGACATATGCTGAGGTAGACATACCCCCTCTGACCCAACAATACAGCAGTCTAGTTTACCATGTATCGTGAGCGGCGCGCTTTTGAATTACCCACACAATCCACTCGATAAGCATTGTTACAACCGGTAATGTAATACAACCTATTATGCAATAAATTTATTGCATTATCGGTTGCGTTGGATGGCAAACCTAACCTATTATGCAATAAATTTATTACATTATTGGTTGCGTTGGATGGCAAACCCAACCTATTATTCAGTAAATTTATTACATTATCGGTTGCGTTGGATGGCAAACCCAACCTATTATTCAGTAAATTTATTACATTATCGGTTGCGTTGGATGGCAAACCTAACCTATTATGCAATAAATTTATTACATTATTGGTTGCGTTGGATGGCAAACCCAACCTATTATTCAGTAAATTTATTACATTATCGGTTGCTTTGGATGACAAACCTAACCTATAATGCAATAAACATAATACATCAGCGGTTGTCTTCCATGGAAAACCTAACTGCAAATGCAATAAATGTATTACATTATCGGTTGCGTAAGATGGCAAACCTAACCTATTATGTAATGAATTTATTACATTATCGGTTGCGTTGGATGGCAAACCCAACCTATTATGCAGTAAATTTATTACATTATCGGTTGCGTTGGATGGCAAACCCAACCTATTATTCAGTAAATTTATTGCATTATCGGTTGCGTTGGATGGCAAACCTAACCTATTATGCAATAAATTTATTACATTGTCGGTTGCGTATGATGCAAACCTAACCTATTATGCAATGAATTTATTACATTATCGGTTGCGTTGGATGGCAAACCCAACCTATTATGCAATAAATTTATTACATCATCGGTTATGTTGAAAGACAAACCTAACCTATTATACAATAAAGTTTATTGCATTATCGGTTGCTTTGGATGACAAACCTAACCTATTATGCAGTAAATTTATTACATTATCGGTTGCTTTGGATGACAAATCTAACCTATTATGCAGTAAATTTATTAAATTGTCGCTTGCTTTGGATGACAAACCTAACCTATTGTGCAATAAATTTATTACGCCATCGGTTACGTTGAATGACAAACCTAACCTATTATACAATAAAGTTTATTGCAAAAGTGGTTGTTTACTTTCTTCAGTCACTTCCAAGTTTCAACAGGTAAATGGACACGTTATTCCATTGAACGACACACAAACATGTTTAGGTAAACTAGTCCCTCACCCCACCCCAATGTCCGACTATAAAATGGACGTCCGTGATTTATCACTGAAATGAGTTTATTACAATAATGGTTAGTTTATTACAAAAGTGGTTTTATTACAAAAGTGGTTGGTACGCGATAACCACTTTTGTAATAAAGTTTATTGCAAAAGTGGTTGCGTACTTTCTGCAGTCACTACCATGTTTTAACTGGTGAATGGACACGTTATTTCATCGAACGACACACAAACATGTTTAGGTAAACTAATCCCTCACCCCACCCCAATGTCGGTCTATAAAATGGACGTCCGTGATTTATCACCGAAATGAGTTTATTACAATAATGGTTAGTTTATTACAAAAGTGGTTTTATTACAAAAGTGGTTGGTGCGCGATAACCACTTTTGTAATAAAGTTTATTGCAAAAGTGGTTGCGTACTTTCTGCAGTCACTACCATGTTTTAACTGGTGAATGGACACGTTAATCCATCGAACGACACACAAACATGTTTAGGTAAACTAGTCCTTCACTCCACCCCAATGTCCGACTATAAAATGGACGTCCGTGATTTATCACCGAAACGAGTTTATTACAATAATGGTTAGTTTATTACAAAAGTGGTTTTATTGCAAAAGTGGTTGGTACGCGTTTACCACTTTTGTAATAAATTTTATTGCAAAAGTGGTTGTATTACAAAAGTGGTTGGTACACAGCTTGCAGCTTGCATCACTATTAACTGAGACACCATGCCCCCAGAACTGTCAATTAATTGTTACAGATTATTGGAACACAGACATAGCATATTCTCTGTGTTTTTTCATACCTCAGATCAATCGCAATGACATTTTAACCTTCAAAACTGCATAGTACCAGCTACAAAGTGTTGTAGAATGACCACTTGAAAATTTCTCAAGTGCATAGTTCATTATTAGTTTGTGATATTTGTTTTTGCAGTATAACCAAAAACACCTCCCCCAATCAAAATCATCATTCAAAAGTCTTGGATTCATCAAATTTGATTTCTTTATTTATTGCGGTTTAACGACATTTTTGACAGCCAGGATCACCTCATGTCGGACAGTTTTACAGGTGGAGAAACCCAGAGTACCCAGAGAGAACCACCAAGAAATGGCGAGCAGCTGTCAGGCTCCTCAACATACTAACTCCAAACAAGCAGGGTTAGCCAGGGATGAAAGTTGTCGGGGATTTGACTGAATTCAGGGATTTGTGTTTCAGGTTTTGCCCATACAGTGTTCAGGGATAGCGATGTTCAATGAATGCGGGCTTCAATTTTTGTTTACTCACATAGATTTCTGCACATATGACGAGCAATCACCCATTGTTCCTCTCAGGTTCTGCCTTTGGCATTAAGCAAGAGCCTTTGGCTCCTGATAAAAGATTTTCAGGGATTTTTGTCTCTGGGCTCTTTCATCTCTGGGATTAGCATTGGTTGAAGACAAGTGCATCATCAACGTGCAGTATTCCTTAGTACACAGCACCACCAGCCCCCCCCCCCCTCCCCACGTGGGTGAAGTGTGCTTCCCAAGGACACAACACAGATGCAGCAGGTGGGATTCGAACCGAGAACCTCTCAGCTTGTAGCCTGCACCTCAACCTATTGAGCCACCACTCTACCCACCCCCCCCCCCATCAAATTTGATAATTTAGAGAGTAGGTTGAGAACATGTAACAACATAAGCAAATGTTCAAAACTCAGCTTTAATCAAAAACATGAAAAACACATTCAAAATGCATGCTAAGAATAATTCTTGTGCCAGATGACCAGATGTGAGTGAATGTCCTTTTGGGAAGGGTTTTTTTTTTGTTCCAGTTTCACCAAGGTTTGTTTCATATTGCACAATTTTGTCATGATCAGAAATCATAAATCCCTTAAAAAACAAAAGAAAAAATGCATAGAAAATTTAACGAAAAAATGTTTCTGTGAAGATTTGGCCTCTGAAGTGATAAGATTCGGCCATGACTGAGACCGAATATTCCTGAAAAAAGTATGAGACTATGAGGGCTGAATCTTCCTGATCCCCCTTGTTTTCAAACTAAATTGCCCATTACTTATAAAACACCATAACTGAGGAAAAAACAATACTATGAAGTCTGACATTCTATAAATTATAAATACATTTACACAAATTATACAGCAAAATGAAGAATGTAGTGTATAGAACCCCAAAATTATGTGTGCACTTTACACGCTGATACACAGTCGACACCAGACATCATCGGTTCCTGAAAGTGTGTTATCGGTACCATATTTGTACCAGAACTGATAATAATAAAATAATATTTCATAACAACAAACACCTGTCCAAATATGCTTCAGATATCCAGTAACAATGCTGGGAATTCAAAATACAGCCTCAAGGCTGCATGGTGGTGAATGCCAACGCTGTCCAATTTTCCTTGAAAGGGGGAGTCCTTCACAAATAGTTTATTGTCATGTGATACGCTGGATACTCCCCATTTTGTAATAGAATTCAATTTCAGAATTATAGAAAAATCCAGAAAATGACACAATACGGAGTTATGACCCTTAATTCGTTAATTTTTGCCTGTTTTCAGATTGTTTCCACAATAACTTGGAACAAATAGCAATTAGATTTGATTCAGTATTGGTATGTGAAACTTTCTTTATGTCTTGAATGAGTTCAAAAATTTGTCCGTTATGGCTTTACTGATCAGAGTTATGGCCCTCAATTTATTGATGTTTCCTCTTTTCAGCTCGGTAGTGTGATAGCTTCAGCAAATATCAATGGATTTTGTCAATGTTTGGTATGTGAGATTTTCTTAACAATGTCTTGAATGGGTTCGAAAACTGATACCGCCTGGCCATACAGAGCAGAGTTATAGCCCTTAATTAGTTAATGTTTTCCTGTTTTCAGCTCGTTAGCGCTGTGACCTGCACAATTATTAAAGGATTTGGTCAATATTTGGCATGTGAGACTTTCAAAATAATTTCTTCAAGGAGTTCGAAAATTGGTACAGTTCGGCCATACTGAGTGGAGTTATGGTCCTCAATTAGTTAATATTTTCCTGTTGTCAGCTCATTAGCATGACAACCTGGACAAATATCAATAGATTTGATCAATATTTGGTATCTTGGACTTTAGCAATGTCCTGAAGGAGTTCGGAAACTGGTATGGTACTGACATGCTTGCCCTCAGTTAGTTAAATATTCCCCCACCTTTTTAAAAAAAAGTGTGGTATACTGGATTGCGCCTATCCCTGAGTCTGTGTGTCCATCCATGCATCTGTGTTATGTCTATCTGTCCACACTCAGATGTCTGCCCGCATTATAACTTGAATATTACTGTTCAGATTTCGATAAAATTTCATACTGGTATTCACTATCATACATGTAAGATCTTTAAGGAGTAACAGCCGTTTTGCTGTTGAAATATTTTTTCTGTCCTTTATGGCCCTTTGAATATACAAAAATAGCCTATTTTTTGTCTGTTCACCTCGTTTCTCAGGTTTGGGTCATCAGATCTCAATCAAATTTGGAATAAAGATTGTTTATAGGAAAGGCTTTTAAATGGGTCTCTAATCATATTTATTACTTTTCACTGTTCAGACACCCCACTTTTTAACTTTGAAAATTCGTTGTTTGACTAGTAAAATAATCAATTGTTTATCTGTTCACCTCATATTTCAGGTTTGGGTTATCAGATTTCAATAAAATTTGGAATGAAGATTGTTCATGGGGACGGCTTTCAAACGAGTCTCGTCCTTGCAGTAAAACCAAGAAAATTCATTCAAATCACCCCCCCCACATGTGGCATTATGTCTTTGTTCTCTATCTCATACGTGGATGGTCCAATCGTCACTAGACTTCAGTAACAGGTGTTTCTGGCCTGTACAATTACTACTGGGTTGGGGGGACTAATGTTGCTGCAAAATGAAGACAATTATTTTACATCTCACATGCTAATGATCTGATTGACACATTATTGGTAACAGGTGTATGTTGATCTCACAATTTCTGCTGGGTTGGATTCTTCTCCGCTGTAAAACAAAGGCAATAAACCCCTCATGTGTGTATGCCTAGTGTTGAAAATATGTCCATCTTAGCATTTTCAGAGAAGAGCTGGGGGAGGTGGAGGTGCATATGCCATGCTTATGCTACTCTTCTTAAAATTAAATGACTCTGTAGAGTTACTCTGGTGTTTTGAGTTCTAAAATGGGTTTGTGAACACTTCAAGGATTTTACACAAAAAACTTTTGCCTTGAGATTTGTTGCTGGGTCCATTGGGTGAGAGATTTGTCTGTCATCTGACACAGCCTTATCCTTGATACTGGTATGTCAGCACCTCTGGTACAATCTTTTGCATTGACATCTATTCGTATGTCCGTCCATATATCTGTCTATCTGCACTTCAATATCTGTCTACATTATAACTTGAACATTACTTCTCAGATTTCAATGAAATGTGGGATAAAAATTGTTTATGGGAAAGGCTTTCAAATGAGTCATGCCCCTGCAGTAAAACGGAGAAAAAACCTGCAAATCACCTTCCCACTTTATTTATTGGCATTATATCTTTGTAAGGGGAGAGGGTTGGTGGTAACAAATTTTTTGCTGCAAAACAAAGATGATAATTTTGCTGTTTGCCCCGTAAAATAGCCCATTTTATGTCTGTTTGCCTTATTTGGGTTATCTAATCTCAATGAAATTTGGAATGAAGCTTGTTTATGGAAAAGGCTTTCACCATATCATGGTTTATTTCTTCTCCTGTCATTGTTTGGCACCATGGCAGTATGCCCTAGGGTATGAACCCCTCTTGTTTTTGCCTGTATTCAGGTTGTCAGCACTAACTTACAAAATATCAATGGATTTGATTTTCTTATGATAAGAAAAAAAACTGTTATCGGGACCCCCGATTCAGCGATGTTTGATCCTTGTTTCATTTTTTTTTTGGTTATAACTGCAGCAATTCCAATCCCAACTTGCATATTTTCAGCATTCTGGTTTAGGCCTAAAAAAATAAAGATCTGTTTCTCAGGCCCCCCCACATGGTCCTTTTGGCTGCCGCATGCTCTCTTTTTATAACCAATCCAAACTTAAAAGTTAAAAAAATCCAAATCAAATTGTTTATGTCTGATATTTTACAAAAGTAAATAAAATTGTCCCTTGAGTGCAACAAGTTTTAGCATTGCAAAGCCTTCTTGCACTGAAGGGACGTAACGCACCACCACCCATGCTATTTTATAGATTATGGGGCCTAAAATGAAACAAGCCAAGAAATAATTACAAAAATAGATACAAAATAAAAAACTGCCCGCCCACATACAATTTTACAAAAAATGGCCCGAGAAACAGAAGATTTATATGTAATTTGTGAGGCCTTGTCATTATTAAATCTTGTGGTATGAAGATTTTGGTTCAGATCAGGCTATAACTTCTTAACATTTACCCCATCCTGCAAAATCTAAGGCTCATTTTACAATAAACTGAGTTATTAATACAGTATATTTATTTATTTATTGGTGTTTAAGGTCACACATTTATGCACAATGGCTAATCATGACCGCGACAGTTTTACGGATGGAGGAAGCCGGAGTACCCGGAGAGAACCACCGAGCAACGGCGAGCAACTGTCAGCTCTCCAACATACTAACTCCACACAAGCAGGGTTAGCATTGGTTGAAGACAAGTGCACCATCGACGTGCGTACGCCTTAGTACACAACGCCACCGTGCCCCCACGCGAGCAATGGAGATAAAGTGTCTTGCCCAAGGACACAACGCGGTTGCCGCAGGTTGGATTCGAACCGAGGACCTCTCGGCTTGCAGCCTGCACCTCTACCTACTGAGCCACCGCGCTCCCTATTAATACAGTAGGGAGATGCTAAAATTCAGTATGGAAGTCTGTGTCAACTAGTTTTTTGGCATAACTCTATCCAAAATTATTCTAAAACAATGTTGGAAAAGGGTTCTCATAGAAATAGTACGAGGCTTCTTGGAATGAAACGACAAAAGCGGATAATTGTCTTTTCCGTCAGAGGAATAAAGGATTCTTTTTGCCTTAAAATGGGCAAACACACATCAAGCGTTTTCAACAACTTGTGAATATTCTTTTTATTCTACATGTACATCAGTTATGACATCTTATATTTTTACAAAGTCAAGATAAGTTATTGCCATCACGCATGTGAAAGTCTGTCCGTCTGTCCACATTTTCATTTACCGCAGACTACACCCCGTAGTTCTTGTCCGATCATCACAAAATTTCATATGCAGGTTTGAGGTCATATCTAGATGAGAACATTCCCTTTTGATCGCGATCGGTCGATCATGATGGGTGGCCAAACCCCGAAACCATTAGCACAGTCTACAAGTCATAGTTATGAAGGGATTTCATTGTAACTTAGTAGGGTGACTCTGTGTAATGTCTAGATGAATGTCCCCTTTTGGTCATGATCTGTAAACAGTGATGGCTGCCCAAGCCAGAAACCTGAATACTTTTAGCACAGTCTACAGGTTGTATTTAATATGGAGGGATTTCATTGTAACTTGGTAAGATGATTCCGTATGATGTCTAGATGAGAACTTCCCCATTTGGTACCGATCTGTCAACCATGACGGCTGCCCGAGTCCCAAACCCGAAAACCTTTAGCACAGTCTATGGGTCGTATTAATGGAAGGATTTCATTGAAACTTGGTAGGATGACACTGTACAATGTCGCGATGAGAACCTCCCATTTTCTTCGCGATCGGCCAACTGTGGCAGCTACAGGGGCCCAAAGCCCGAAAACCTTTAGCTCAGTCTACAGCTCGTTTTGATGATGAGATTTCATTGTAACTTTATAGGATTACTCCAGATAATGTCTAGATGAGAACGTCCCCTTTTGGTCGCAACTGTTTAACCCTGACGGCTGCCTCAGCCCGAAACCCAGAAACATTTAGCATAGTCTACAGGTCATATTTATGAAGGGATTTCATTGTAACTTGGAAGGATAACTGGATATGATGACTAAATGAGACTTTCCTATTTTGGCCACCATTAGTCAGCCGTTACCACCACCTGGTCACGCGACCTGGATGCATTTAGTACTGTCAACAGGTTCTTTTTTATAAAGGGGTTTAATTGTAGCTTGGTAGGATAACTTGGTATGATATCTTGATGAGACTGGTCTATTATGGTCAGGATTGGTCAACCGTGACTGCTGAGCCATCATGTGACCAAGATTCCTTTAGCAAAATCTATAAGTTATATTTATGAAGGGATTTCATTGGAACTTGATAGGATGACTCTTTTTGAAATAATTTCACAGTAACTTGGTAACTTTGGTTGACATACATTAACTGTGAGGGCCATATTAACCCACCCCTCAATTCTTAATTTTTATTGAAAACACAGCAAACAGAAATTAACTCAATTATTACAATTCTTGTCGTACTTCATAATCCATTCATAAACATTGAACATTATCCTTTTCATTAAACGCAACACACAGTCAAACTAAGCTACAGTGCCATTGACACTTTCGTCAAGGAATAGTGTTGATTTTTTAATGCCAAAAGAAATTTTGCACGTCAGAAAAAGAATGAAAAACACTCTTATCAGATGAAAAAGATTGAAAATACTTTAAACTGAGACAAATCAAGGACAGTATTTTAATATGTTTCCTATTTTGAGCACAGCTTTTACCACCTTGAATTTGAGGTGATTTATACAGTCTGGCCACCATGGACTGGTCACTCTCCACTGGTGGCAATATTTCCACAGACGCAAATAATATTAAATTCCAAATACTTATTATAGAACACTAATTATAGGAATTATCATCAAAAATTTAATTAAAGAAGTACCCGATACGACCCGCTGCTACATTAATTAAAATTTTGCTGATGATGATTTTTATTACCAGGTAAATGCATGCATGGTCATCGCTGCCCACGCGTGTATTACGACCAGTCCCCTGCGGCTGTACTGTAGCTCTGTAAATTAGATGGACCATCAGATTAAAAAATGAGCCTATATTATTATTATATTTTGCATAGCCTTGCCATTTTCTTAAACCATGAAAAAAGTATGTATTTACAGTCTGGTCCCGAAAAGCGGATCAGGTAACAATTCAGATAAAAATTTAGGAGATTTTGAAAGTTTGTCTAGATTATCCGCTGCAATGGTAATAATTTAACCTTTGCTGAATAACTTCAATTTGAATTGAGCTCTCTCCAACTGGAACCCTGGGAAGTGAAGCAGTGCCTGTTCACTGCGGTAAACAGGCTTTGTTTTATTGGTAAAATAAGACCCAGTCACCAATGCTTGTGAGGTGCAAACCCTCTCTAAAATGGGCAACATTGTTTATTAACGCGCACCCCTGGTCTTGAGTTGATACTCATGTTGTGGTCATGATTAGCTATTGTGCAAAAATATGTGACCTTAAACACCAATAAATAACTAAATAATAAATTGAGCTCCCAATTTTCTTTTTTAAGCTAGCTGTTGAATAATCTACTATTTAATTTGCTCATTGGATGTATTCACCTCACCTGGTATAGTTCTTGTTAGTTGTATGGGCAAAGCAATTCCTCCATATGATTTCTTCAATCATGAAATCTCCTCACTCTTTCAGAACTCATATGTACCCTTCAAACCTTAAATATCCTCTGCTGCAATGCCTGATGGTTCGGTGACAAAGTAGCTTAGTTTGTGGTACTACCATTAAAGCTGTATGATTTGCTAACCGAGTGCAGTGACTGGGGCACAACTTGAAGATTCCATAAAGAGAGGAAATTGGGACGTGAAAGGAATGAAAATTAAAAAAAAGCATCATATGGTAGTTGATATGTTGGTGTGTAGCAATATTTTGAGTACCAGCTGGTGAAGTTCAATTTTGGGTTTGGTCTGCTCAGTTTCATTGTTAAGTGCTACCTAATGTTATTTCCTTTTTTTAGTTCACCAGACTGAAAGTCAGGGTGAGCTATTATGATCACCTACCGTCTGTTGTCTGTCCTCTGTCCGTGAACATAGTTGTAATTTCTAATCCAAAACCGCTGGACTGATTTCAGTTAAATTTGAGATGATTGTTCTAACATCGCAATTTGTTTCTGTTCAAATGAATTTGCCCAGCCCTATAGTGAGTGGGTGGGGGGGGGGGGGGGGGGGTGGGGGGGGGGCATACTCCCAATTTAAAAAAAAAATCTCATGAACCAAGGGTACAATCACTTGATATGATATTTGGTACTTAGCTTCCTTTTGAGCTGTGGAATCAGGGTTGTTTGAGCAAAGTTCGTGGAGTAAATATGAGAATTTTGTCCCTCCCCTAAATTCCTCTTTTCTGAACCGATGATCTGATTGGATCAAATTTAGTATGTGGTATTATATACATGCAAGAGTCATAAGTACTTGATTCATTTAAAAAAAACAAAACAATTCCCCCATTCCTGTAGGAAACTCAGGAGCTAAAAATAGAAATATTTTCAAATGCCCATATTACCACACAAAAGAGAGATCTGTTATTTGTAATGACGCATTCTTAGGACTAGTAGAATGGAACTGACAAAAAATTATAATCAGTTATTACACACTAATTACTTTATTTTACATTGCTCTCGGTGACTTAAGCTCTCAGTATAGCTATACTGATGTAAATATTTGAGTTAGAGTAACCCGGCTTGAAAATATCCTTTCTCCAAAAATAAGCAGCCTTGGGAAAATATATTGGTTTAGTAAACATTTGAAGCATTCTACTGACATGATCACATCTTGCATTAATATTGAATATTCCATATGAATGAAGAGTATGATTTGATGACTTTTTGGGCCTGAAAAATACAATTGTTTATTGGTGTGTTTTTGTTGGCATTTACCTAGAATATATGTGCATGTGACTGGTACTTCCATTTAGTTTTTAGTTTTAGCTCACCTGACGGAGAGGGGGGGGGGGGGGGGGGGGGTGGTTAAGTGATCACTTTCTGTCATCCGTCGTCTGGTGTCTATCTTCCATCCGATGTGAACTTCACATTATCGACTTCTCATAAGTCACTGAGCCGAATTCAATGTGATATTTGGTATACACAGTGTGCTAAATTTAAAATAAATGACTCTAACCCACTGACCGCTCACGTGGTTTGGAGACTGCTAACCGAAAGCTCGACTATGCAAAGATTCTTGGAAAACTGCTTTTTTTTATCTTTAACAAGTATTCGTATATTGCGTGGAATTTAAATATATATAGCCTCACAAGGCAAAAGTCTAAAAATCTACCAGACACAAGAAAGGCTGGTTAACTGGTAGAATGCTGGAAGCCCATATTCGGGCTTTATTCTGAACTGCAGGTAGTTGAAGACTTCATATTTTCTGGATTTCTTTCTTATAATTACTTCTTCTCCATCGATTTGCATTATTACAATTTATGGGAAAGTGCTTACAGGCGCTCTCCCATAAATTGTAACAAGACAAAACTGTGTGAACAAATCTTGAGGCAGAGAAAAAAATTAGCACTCTACCAGTTAAGTTTCTCAGACTTTACCATTCAAGGTACAATATTTGGCTAACCAGTCATCCGTTCGCGTAGATTTAAATTTGCGTAACCATCACGCGAACGAAACGAGCGTTCTCGTCAAATTTGGCATACTGTATACAACATCTAGGGGTGGTGGAGGGGGTGGTAGTGTTCAGATTCAAGTTTGTTGAAATCGAATCCCTGGGTTAATTTTTGGTCTCTCTATAGGAGCCTGAACTTTAACTTACATGTAGTACAATATGAGGAAATTTCTTTAAAAATCTTTTTCAAATCCACCAGTCAGGATCCTTTCATATTTGGTACACACCATCTCTTTGGAGGTCAGATTCAATTTTGTTCAAATCGTATCCCTGGATTAATATTTGGGCTCTCTTTTAACTTAGTGTAATATGAGGAAAAAATCATCATCTTCAGATCCATCAATCAGAATTCTGCCATTTTCGGTATGTAACATCTCAAGGGGGATCAAATTCAAGTTTGTTCAGTTCTTGTTCCTAGCTTAATATTTGGGCTTTGGAGGAGGTATGTTAGGTTCAAGCTTGTTAAATGCCATTTCTTGGTGTTTTTCCATAAAATTTGCCTTGACTTAATAACTCTTGGATGATTGAAAGTGCTTGTCTACAGCTGATAGAATTGGAAGCAGTCAGGAAGACCTATCATAATAATCATCTGACATGAAAACTGGAGTTAGGAATAATTTCATGACCTCATTCCTCTGTAGTGTTGATAAACCATGACTAACTGCATGTGACTCAAATTATTTCTTTAAACCTCTTTGACAGGTGAGCGATTAAGGCCTGTTGTTCTCTCTTATTAGCTCCCCTGACTGAAAATCAGGATGGGGTACATATATTGGCATCACATTTTGTCTGTTGTCTGTCATCCGTTGTACATGTTAAGTTGTGTTTGAGGATCCTCCAAAACCACTGAGCCAATTCAAGTGAAAGTTTGTGTGAGTTAACAGAAGGGCATTGTGTTATTGTTCAAGCCAATATTCTGGTGATGGGGTGGGTGAAAATGCTCCCAAAGGTCTTTTGAAATCTTCTCGTGAACCAGTAGGTACACGTACAATGACTCGGTATTTGGAGAAGATGGAGAATCAAGTTTGTCTAAACAAAGATTGTGGAGCAAAATTTGCCTTTGAAGTGGGAAGGGCAAAAGATTTGACCCTGCCCAAAATTTTTATTTTCTGAACCGATGGTCTGATTTGAACCAAATTGGGTACATGTATGTGGCATTATTAACCCTTTACCTAACATGAAAAGCAGACGACACTTGCAAAAAAAATTCTTGAATAACTAATTTTTTTCATTTTTTGTCTCAAAAACATAGATTATGACCCCTCGTTGGAACGAGCTCGACGAGCTCGTTCCAACGAGGGGTCATAACCTATGTTTTTGAGACAAAAAATGAAAATATTTTGAAAATTAATTGGCGATTTTTGAGAATAGCGCTGGCCGGTTTTGGCCGTTACGTTGGGTAAAGGGTTAAGTCAAAAGTACTTGATTCATGCCAAAAAAAATTTCATGTGTCCCCTTGGGTACAACAGGAGCTAAAAGTATAAGTATTTTCAAACGACCACATTTCCCATTATTATTATAATTTAATATTATTTATTGGTGCTTAAGGTCACATATTTACCCCAACCAAACCCCATGGAACAGAAAACTGTTATTTGGTATGAAGCATCATTATGACCCGTAGAATGGAATGGTAAAAAAATGGCCATCGGTTGTCCAGAAACACCGGTCAGAATCATTTAATGCATGGCATACAAAATCTTGACAGGGGTTGGATTCATTTTGCTCAACTCACACCCATTGGCTCTCTAATGGGGCCCAAATTTTAATTTAGTGCAATATGAGGAATAATCTTTGAAAATCTTCTTCAGCTCAACCAGTCAGAATCTTTTGATATCTGGTTTCAGCATCCTTGGGGAAGTCAGATCTAAGTTTGTTTAAATCATGTCTTTGGGTTTATATTTGAACTCCCTATTGGATCCCAGATTTAAACGTAGACCAATATGAGGAATAATTTTGAAAACTCATCTTCTCCCAAAACACCAATCAGAATCATTTAATGTATGGCATTCAGAATCATTACATGTGTTGGATTCAATTTGTTCAACTCAAGTCCATTGGTTAATAATTGGGTTCTGTAAGGGAGCCCGAATTTTAACTTTGTGCAATATGAGAAAAAATCTTCAGATCCTCCAGTCTGAATCTTTTCACATTTGGTATACAGTGTACTTAGGAATGTCACATCTAAGTTTGTTCAAATCAAATCTTTGGGTTGATATTTGGGCTCCCTATTAGAGCCTGAATCTTAAACTTAGTTCAATATGAGGAATAATATTAAAAAATCTGCTTCTTGTGATATTTGGTATACCGCATCCTTAGAGAGTTCAGATTCTATTTGTTCAAATAAATTCCCAGAGTTCATATTAGAGCTGGAACGGTTAAGGGGTTTTCTTGATCGATTAATCACGTGGATTAACCTCGGTTAACCGATTGATCACTTGTCCAAATAGATATCTGAATTATTGCCATACCCTTGATGATTTACAGCATGAACCCTTTACACAACGAAACAAACAAAACCGACTAGGACTATATACAAAAATCTCCATTCAAATTTACTATGTTTTCAATTTTTGCCTCAAAAACATAGCTTATGACTCCTCATTGAAATGAGCTCGCTGAGCCGTTCCAATGAGGGGTCATAAGCTATGTTTTTGAGACAAAAATTGAAAACTGTGAGTAATTCATGAATTTATTTTGCAATTATCGACTATACCCGCAATAGGTAAAGAGTTAAGAATGACCATTTCATACAGTATGATGATCATGCAAGTAAACAAGTATGTCAGCAAGTCTTGCATGTTTTACTCTGTCTCATATAATTGATGTGAGTCAGTGTGACAATGTTTGCCTGTTTTGGAGCAAGTTTGTTCCTTTGTTAACCCATATAATACAGTAGTTCAAAAGTAACAGTTAATCGATCAATTACTTTTTGCACCGATTAAGATGTTGATCATCGATTAATCGATTAATTGGTTAACTGCTTCAGCTCTAGTTGGTATTTGTGTTCCCTATCGAAGAGGGCACGGAAAATTGTAACATAGTGCAAAATTTGTAATATTCTCAAAATCTTCCTCTCCAGAACCACCAGACAGAATTTTTTTATATTTGGTATACAGCATCCTTTAAGTTTGGTCAAGTTAAGTCCCTAGATTGATATTTGGACTCCCTAGTTATTGCATTACTGAGAATCTTGGCATTATTTCTATGATAACATCCCAACACTAGAAATACTAGAAAAAAATCATCTGGCATGAGCAACAGAATTAAAAATAACTAAATAACTTCATTCCTCTGTAGTACTAACTAGCCTTAGATGCAAATTAAATCCTCCTTTAAACATAATCAGCTGAGCACCTCGAGCGCCCTGGGCCCCATGGGGCCTCTTGTTTGTTGCATGACCCCCCTGTGAGAAACATTTGTTGGAAGGGCTATACTTGACAAAGATATCTGAATGCCAAAATTAAAGTGATCCGATTTTTTTTCCTTTTGAATGTTATAACGGTCACCTGTGGGGAAATATTCAGTAGTGTGATACCAAGGCATACAGGAAATATATTTTTGGGCTTCCAAAACTGATTTTCTATTATTTTTGGAGATTATGTCTCATTTAAATGTTCATTGGGGGACCACACACACCTTACAAAACTGTTTTATTGTTTTGAAAAGTTATATTGTTATCACAGTCAGCAATAAAGGCTATATATTGCCAAAAATAAGGTTGCTGATGCAAGCAAATTCACATCTTGAGCACGTGTAGCCCCCAGGAGCACACTATAGCCTTTGGCAAATGCCAAATAATAGCCAGTTTTAGCACAATTATGCAAACCATGATTTCCCCTCGGAGTACTAGGACAGAGGGCGGATTCAAATCTTCCAACCCCCTTCTAAATCACCATTCAAACACAGCGAGAAAACTTATATTTCACCTTTATTTACTGGTATTTATAAGTTTTTTTTCTCCATAATATGCTGTTTAAAAATGTTAGAAAACAGTTTCTTCTTTATATGCGAAACGGGAACTCGCAATAAAAACGCCCCCAGGGAGTGATCTTGATCGACATCTGTGCGTATGCGGTCGAGTTTCCGTTTCCGCATCGATGAAAGGTCTATTAGCTTCGGCTCAAATCCGGGTTATTGTTTTATAAGCGCACGAAAAATATGCGCTATATCGAAGCGGTCGTCGTCGCTTCACCCGCGTTCAAATCTCGATAAGTGAAGGATAAAACACAGTTCGGATCAAAAGCCCCTGTACAAAAGTAAAGAAGTACGTGTTCAATCGAATGCAGGCGGCAATAAAGGCGAAAGGTTGATATATATTCCCATTTTCGTGTTTTGAGGTCCCGACCAAACTGGTCGGGGAATTTTACAATGGATTTGAATGGGAGGAATCTGAAAGAAAGGGGGTAGTCGCTACGTTCCGAACGGTGAACTAGGTGGTGGTGGTGGGGGGGGGGGGGGTCAATATTTGCCAAAAATCGTGATAGTTGGACATATTTCAGGCAAAAATTCCAACAGCTGGGAACTCGAAGCATTGTGGTGCCAGAGTTTTTTTTCCGAATGTGGTATTATACAAATTCCAACCGCTGGCACCTACAGAGAGAATTTTGATCGAACGACGCAAGATTTTCCGACTACTCCCTCAGGAACTCCAGGGTTAATACTACAACCGTGGTCGTGTTACGCATTTTGTTCTCTTCTATATGCAATGCACTCACGGACTGAGTTTGTATTTGGACTCAAAATGTGCCCCTGTGAGGCTGTGTTCGGAGTCGGATTAAGCCAGTGCGGGACCTGCTACATATGTTATAAAAGCCTCAATGGACTCCTAAATTGTAGCGGTATCAACAAAGACACTCGAACAATGACAATTTTATGTGATTGTTATGGCTACGGGCGCTTTTGGATAACGCGTACGCAACAACCTACAAGGAGCAGTGTTCTGAAAATAATCCGTTTAGTTGCTAACTGAAACTCATTCTGGTTGGGAAATTTTAAGCACAAAAAATATTCGTGTGTGTCCGTAAATTTTAAAACCTTCAAAATACAGTTACATTCCCTGATGCCCTAGTCTGTATTAGATTATTTGGCAATTCTACCCCATTCGACTAAATTGAAAACACTCTTCATTCCTCAGTTTGGAGCAGTGGGGATAGCAAAAATTCAACTTCCCTATTTCTGTGGTATGTATATTTGGCATAAGGGAAGTCACACTCATAGTCTAAATGTGATTATGTCTGTATATCTTGCTGGGGGAGAGGGGTGAAAGATATTGTTTCATACTGCATAGCAGTCATCTTTGTTCGGTTGGCCTCTGTAACTGGCCTCTGTTTTGTTTTTATTGTTTTACATGAGTGGTATCAGGTGGTATTATGATTTTTGTTTATATAAACTTTATGAAATTATTCTGGACTGTTTTCTCCTTCAATTAACATGCAATGGTCAGATAAGATTAGGAAGCATAGATATGCAAGCCCATGTTTATACATCCATCAAACACCATAGCACACTAAATCAGTCTGATTAAATCATAATTTCAATTAGTTTCAAGATTATATTTGAAAATACTTGCCATGTAATTCAATTTGCCTGATGAAATATTGCCAATAACTTCTCTATAACCATACGGACTGCATTGGCTGCAGGTACCAACACGAAATTTATGTGGATTTGGACTTACCTACACCCTTAATATGATAGTTTGTATGTTTAAATGGCCCTATCGGCCATATAATTGATTATAAAAGTTTAAACAAACACACAACTTAGTGATTTTATGTGGATGAAAAAAATAGCATTTTTGGTCATTTACGCACTTTTTCCAGACATGCACCACTTACCAACCCACCCCCTGGTGTCTGGACATTTTCGGGTGAGCCCCCCCCCCCCCCCCCCCACACACACACACCTCCTGCACATATTGTGATATATATGCTGAGTTAGTTTGAAACTCATTACTCATACTTTGTAAGAATATGAATGATTAGTGTGCTCACTGCTCAGCTTGACCTGATGTTTGAGCTGATAAATTATTGGTTGCATACTGATTTTTAGCTTAACTTGACAAAGTCAAGATAAGCTATTGCAATCACGCGTGCGGAAGTCAGTAAGTCTGTTCACATTTTCTTCAGCACAGGCTACACTCCAAAGTTCTTGTCTGATCATCACCAAACTTTATATGCAGGTTCAAGGTCATGTCTAGATGAGAACATCCCCTTATGGTCGCGATCGGTCAACCATGACGGCTATACGGGCCTGAAACCCGAAAACCTTTACCACAGTCTACAGGTCACATTTGTGAAAGGATTTCATTGTAACTTGGATGGACGACTCTGTATAATGTCAAGATATGAATGTCCCATTTTGGTCGCGATCGATCAACCAGGATGGCTGCGCGGGCCTGAAACCCGAAAAAAACTTTAGCACAGTCTGCAGTCGTATTTATGAAGGGGTTTCAATGTAACTTGGAAGGAAGACTTTGTATAATGTCTAGATGAGAACGTCCTATTTTGGCAGCGATCGGTCAACCGTCATGGCCGCAAATGCCTGTGACCTAGATTTGTTTAGCACAGTCCACAGTTCATATTTATGAAGTGATTTAATTGTAACTTGGAAGGATATCTCGATATGATGTCTAGATGAGACTTTCCTATTTTATTCTCAATCAGTCACCGTTACCACCACCTGAATTCATTTAGTACTGCCTAGCGAGTCTTTTTATAAAAAGATTTAACTGTGACTTGGTAGGATAACTTGGTATGATATCTAGGTGAGGCTGTCCTGTTTTGGTCATGATTGGTCAACCGTGACTGCTGAGCCGTCATGTCACCAAAATTTCTTTAGCAAAGTCTAGGAGTTATATTTATGAAGGGATTTCATTGTAACTTGATAGGATGACTCGTTTTGGAATAATTTCACTGTAACTTGGTAACTTTGGTTGACATGCATTAACTGTGAGGACCACATTAACCCACATCTCAATTCCTTAGGACAGTCTACACCTCAAAATGAGAACATCTCCTTTTGGTCTCAATCGGTCAACCGTGACGGCTACGCGAGCCTGAAACCCGAAAACCTTCAGCACAGTCTACAGTTCGTATTCATGAAGGGACTTTATTGTAACTTGGTAGGATAACTCTGTATAATGTGAAGATGTCCCCTTTTGGTCGCGATAGGTCAACCATGACGGCTTCGTGGGCCTGAAACCCGAAAACCTTTAGCGCACTCTACAGGTATTTGTGAAGGGATTTCAGTGTAACTTGGAAGGGTGACTGTGTATAATGACCAGATGAGAATGTCCTATTTTGATTGGGTTTATTCAACCGTAACGGCCACAAGGGCACGTTACCTAGATTCCTTTAGCACAGTCTACAGCTTGCATATTTGAAGGGATGCCATTGCAAATTGGTAGGATAACTCGGTATAATGTCTACAAGAGAACGCCCTATTTTAACGGTCGCACGGTCACGCGACATAGATTTGTTTAGCACAGCCTACAGTTCATATTTATGAGGCGATTTCATTGAAACTTCGAAGGATAACTCGCTATGATGTCTAGATGAGACTGACCTATTTTGGTCACGATCGGTCAGCCGTGACCAAGATACCTTTAGCACCCTCTGCGGGTTGGTTTTATGAAGGGATTTGATTGTAACTTGCAGGATAACATGGTATGATATCTAGATGAGACTATCCCATTTTGGTCATGGTTGGTCAACCGTGACCGTCGGACCGTCACATGACCTAGACTCATTTAGCATAGTCTCCGAGTTTCATTGAGTCTGGGTAGGATAACTTGGTTTGGAATAATTTTACTGTAACTTGGTAACTTTGACTGACAGACATAACTGTGAAGGCTCCCCGCGGGAACCCCGGGAAATGAAGCAGTGCCTGTTCACTGCGGTAACCTGGCTCTGTTTTACTGGTAAAATAGGACCCTGTCACCAATGCTTTGTAGGTGCAAACCCTCTCTAAAATGGGCAACATGGCTTATTAACTCTCACCCCTAGTCTCGAGTTGATACTCGTGTTGTGTCATGATTAGCCTTTGTGCAAAAATATGTGACCTTAAACACCAATAAATAAATATAACTGTGACGGCCACATTACACCAGGCCTCACCACTTTAGTACAGTCCACACCTCAAATTGTTCTTGTTTGAAAAACTAGCATGTAGAGAACAGAAATTAACTTTTTCTCAATTATCACAATTCTTGTCTTATTTCATAATATTTTCATAAACATTGAACATTATCCTTTTCATCAAACACTACACGCAGTCAAGTTAAGCTACAGTGTCACTGACAATTTCATTTAGCTCAGCTTGACAAAGCCAAGATGAGCTATTGGCATCACGCCCGCGGAAGTCTGTTAGTCTGTTCAGATTTGCGTTAGAACCAGCTACACCTCGAAGTTCTTGGCCGATCATCACAAAATTTCTGATGAAGGTTCCAGATCATATCTAAATGAGAACGTCCCATTTTTGTCGCGACCGGTCAGCCGTGACGGCTGGGAGGGGTCCAAACCCGAAAACCAATAGCACAGTCTACACGTTGTATTTATGAAGCGATTCATTGTAACGTGGTAGGATAACTCCGTATAACGTCTAGGTGAGAACGTCCTATATTGGTTGGGTTCAGTCAACAATGACGGCCACAGGGGCACGTTATCTAGATTCCTTTAGCACAGTCTATAGGGTGCATTTATGAAGTGATTTCATTGAAAATTGGTAGGATGACTCGGTATAATGTCTAGATGAGAATGTCCTATTTTGGCCACGATCGGTCTACCGTGACAGGCGCAGTCTCGTGATCTAGATTTGTTTAGCACAGTCTACAGTTATATTTATAAAGCTATTTCATTGTAGGTTGGAAGAAGAGCTCAGAATGATGTCAAGATGAGACTCTCGTATTTTGGTCACGATCGGTCAAACATGACCACCGGGCCGGCACGTGACCTAGATTTCTTTAGCAATGTCTACGAGTCATATTTATGAAAGGATTATGATCATTGCAACTTGGTAGTACTACTTGTTTTGGAATGATTTTACTGTAACTTCCTAACTTTGGTTAACATACTTTCACGTACAGACTACGGTACTACAAGAAATTGTTATTTTCTGCCGTCTTAAAGCCTCAAATTATATAGATATTTAGCTGCAGCCTTTTAAACAGATTGGAAATATTTTCAGAATATTCTAAAACCTACCGCTACAGTCACCCAGAGTAAAAGAAATTGAAAAATAACCCCTCCTTCCGAGGAAGGGGGGGGGGGGGGTGCACCCCATTAAAGTATTCATCCCTAATTGGAATTTTCATAGTTCTACGCCCCCCCCCCCCCCCCACCATTGAAAACCTCATAGCCTTACCCCTGATGGTCGCCTATGGGAACGTATTTAGTGCTGTGATACCCAAATGAATGGATAAGTTTACACATTCTAGGGAATGGTTGTAGAATTAAATATTTGATATGTTGCATCACAGGAACACTGTTTTTATTATATTAGGAGGGTGTGTGTGCGTATTATGTTATTTGTTGCTCAATACTAATTAGGTTCCAAGTTCTTGTGGCTACATGCTTTGGGGTTCCTCCTTACGCCTTGCGTATTGTCATATTATCAAATGTGAACAAACAGAAACTGAATGTGTTTCTGACGCGATGAATCGTTGCTATAAAGTTATAATTAATGCTTTTCTGTTTCACTCGGCATGTTGTCTCCAATGTAGTCAGTGTTTTCATTTGTTTTACACCAAGGTTCAAATTAAATGTATCACACTATATCTAAATAAAATAACTAAGGCAATAAAAAAAATCCGTTGATTATTAACGGCCTTTAACCTTTTACCCAGCGTATCGTCAAAAGCGGTGGTCAGCGCTATTCACAAAAATCACCATTCAATTTTTATTATATTTTTCATTTTTGACTCAAAAACATAGGTTATGAGCACTCATTGGAACGATCTCGTTGAACTCGTTCCAATATGAAGTCATGAGCTCTGTTTTTGACGCAAAAAATTATTTATTCACGAATTTTGTTTGCAAGTGTCGTCTGCTTTTCGCGTATAAAAGGGTGAAAGATGCAATGACAAAATCCTTTTCAGTTTGCAATGTGGTCACTATACCACATAACATTAATTAATAAGTGGGACTAGGAGTAGATCGCTCAACACTTTTACGATTGTATTTTCCAGAATTGTATTTTCACTTTGCGATTTATTAACGGATGAGATGAATTATTAGGGTTTTAAAAGACGTATCAATTTACCTATGTGTAAAAGTTTCCCCACTTTTTCTGAGGAAAAATATCATTTTGCACTTCATTTAACACTTACGCTGCCGAAAGAGACTGTTGTCAACTATTTTATGATGATTATCTGTACGTTCTGGTATTCGCAAATCTAACCTAGCATCTGATTAATTGTTGGAAAGGGCTCAGAGAGCCTTTTCCAACAACGAATCAGATGATAGAGTTTCAAAGTATGTCACAAATCTTATTAAACTTCCTCGCAAACAGGCGTACATAAAGATCCTCCATACATGGCGAAATGGGCGTGGCAGTAAAAGGGTTAAACTGTTGACGTTCCTGATTGACAGGTCTTTAAAACTGCCAATGCTTCATTTCAATCCTTTATCTTCACAGGAAGAAAATACATTTCTGGAAAACACAAAAAAACGATGTTAATAGGATTGCTGTTTACAAATGTTAATCATAAAAAATACTGATTCAGATCTTATGTGACGAATCACTGTGATAAATTTAAAATCACGATTTTCTGTTTTAGTTCCCAATTGATCATTCATATTGCAGCAAGACGTTATTGCAGTTAGTTTCACAACTAGTTATTACTTTTACTACCTGCTGTCAATCTAAAATAAGCTACTATTACACGGCAGCACCGGTGACACCATTAGTCTCCTTTGTCTGTCACTTTTACAACTTATGCATCGATTTCCACGAAATAAAACTTTTTATAATTATGTGGCTTTTGAACTGGCTACTTCCTTGGTGACACATCGAGTCGTCTGGACAATCACTCGTCTTAAGTGATTGCTGCATTGCCCATTTGCTCCCTTTACACAGAACATTCGAGTACAAGAGCAGTCACATAAGCAAAATATATTCCAAATTGAGGTTTTTCCCATCTCCAAAGGAGCCAAGGAGGCCCAGTATTCATGAGTATACTAGAAAGCAATAGAACCTGCTCCCAAAGTATCGGACCATAACTCCACACCAAATGCTGATATACCTAAGTATCTATATTTTTTATTTATTTATTTATTGGTGCGATGAAAGAGATCGCCACGATGTAGCCTTAAATGCTGATGTGGCGTTAGGCACCAATAAATAAATTAATAAATAGATAAATAAATAAATATGGATACTTAGGTATATCAGCCTTCACATACGTCAGTATTAGAAGGGGCGTAACCTAAGCTGACAAAAAGTGGGCGTGGATCGACCTACAATTCTACCGTACAATCGAACATATTCTCAAGACACGTGGTCTTTTTCGTGGTTCGAAGCAAGAACCCAGCCCCGCACCACACACCTTTCAACGCACGCACTTTCTATTTAGACTCATACAGTCTCAAGTCCTCAAACCTCTCACAGTAGCCTGCATTTCCATTAAATGTATTCCAATTTATCAGAATACTCCCGCTGAATTGAGCAGCTATCTTAAACACACACCCTATCCCATTCGTACTATTCCCTCATCAACCACGTGCCGCTTGTGGAATCCAACATTGCGGCTCCTATCATCTAAAATAGCTGACAGGAGCACGTGTCATCCTGCCAATAGACACAGCGAAAACACCCATCACCGTGGTAATCCGCGTACCGCTACCAAGATATCATATGAGATCACCCATGTGACGAAGACCATCTAAATGAGGATACAACTCACATCAGATACTACTTTCATAATAACTAGCTCGTTCTTTTGCATGCGTACAGTCGACGGAGCATGGTCATCGTGGTTGGAATGGAGTGCCTGTGACGTCACATGCAGTACTGGTCATCGTGTCCGCAAACGATCATGTGACCACCCAGCACCGGCTTATGGTGGTAAGAAGTGTGAAGGAGACAATAAGCAAATTGAAGAGTGTGATACCGATGTCATATGTCCGGGTACGTACCACTTTTGTAATTTCTCCATACGCCTCCAACTAACACATCGAAGGAGAATATGAGAATATTGCTCCTCGCGAGTGTCCAACTTACGTGGTGAGGAAAGGAAACGCCAATGCTATATTCAGATTTGCACCTTTCTTTAGCCCTTTACCTAACGAATTGCCCGCATCTGCCGGCGTAATATGCAAACTGAGCAGTTAAAAAAATTAAATTTTTCAAAATATTTCAACAAAACCATATCATGTGACCCCTCATTGGAACGAGCTCATTGAGCTCGTTCCAATGAAGGGCCACATGATATGGTTTTGTTGAAATTTTTTGAAAAATTTAAAAAAATAATATTAAAAATAATAAATTTTGATATCGTCTGCGTTGGGTAAAGGGTTGGAAGTTAAAGAGAATATGACTGAATGAGGAATGATAGAAATGAGGTACTCTCTTGTATTCAATACATCCTTTAGAGGTTGAAGTGGTAAGTTATTTCAGATCTACAGACCGCGTTTGCGCCTCACAACCAGGGTAGACCCACTGCAAATTAATAAATAATAGAAATAATAATTTAATTTAATAATAGAAATTAAAATAAATAAAATTAAGATAAAAGGAAATATTTTAAAATATCAGTTGGCATTCAGAGACCTTGTGGAGTACACAATAAAAAATTTCAACCTGATGCCATAAGATAATACCGACACGATTAAGTACTGTCATAATTTTGTTGTCAAGCAGGAATAACAATTTTATTAACTAGTCTGTTTTAGCCCATTGCGGTTATATGAGCAACCAGAGCAAACATTAACAAATGCGATCGTTTTCTTTGACAATCCATCAATAGTTATGAAACACTGAGTGACGTACTTTAATTGTACATGGTTAGTTTTACATCCAGGTAAAAAACAAACCCAAAACTCCCGTAACACGACTAAATAAAAGATTTATACTGTTTCATTCCATGTGAATAAAACATGTTCCCATCCTTACAAAACTGATTTAATTGCAGCAAAATAATCTTACTTTTTGCTAACCAGAATATCAACGGGGAGGGGTATACGGGAAGTGGGGAGGGGCGGACAAAAACACACAGGTCGATGGATAGTGAAGGTATGTGTTGTAATTGTAGAGAGATTTTTCCTCAGGTAGAGGCTATTGTCAGGTACGAAGGGGAGATTGAGGAGTTGAATGGTAAACTTGGGATGACGTGCCTATGAGGAGTAACGCCAGTTAAGGTGATTTATGACGGGGGTGGGGGGGGGGGGGGGGGAAGCGTTTGGAGATTGAAAGAGGAAACGAGGTGGTGGGGGAAGGACGTTTGGTGCGATCGATGATGGTGAGGAGGTAAGTAGGAAAGTTCGTAAAGTTGAAAAGGAGGGCAAATCCAGGAACACAGGTGTCTGACGGTGCATAGATCTGGAGGGGAAACTGTAGAGGGGCTGCAGTTGCCTGGGGGATCGAATGGAGACATAAAAAGGAAAAAGCGATCCGTGGAACTAGGACGTATGGTGATAAACCGGTTTAGTATTCTGGGGTCTGAAGGCTTGGAGGAGCAGGATGGTATGTTTGGCGATAATCTGGAGTCTTGCGAGCTCTGGATAGGTAAGTGTACCGATGATGGCCAAATGCGACGGAAGGAACAGTGTCGTGGTGTCCTGTCCACAGTAGGGGAAATGAACATGGTATCTAGGTGAGACAAGAATCATGTGATAGTTGGGGTCGGGGTGGGGGGGGGGAGAGGACAGCCAAAAGAAAGTTGTTTGGTCCGGTGAGTAGTATTGTACGGGGGTTGGATAGGACAGTTTGTAGTCCGGATAGTCTAAATCGAACAGTCTTGTATTTTCCGGGAGCTAATGTAGGGGACCTGAGGGATAGAGTGGACGGTACTGTGTCTAGATCTGGACCAGGTCCAGTGGTGGTGGTGCACATAGAAATAAACAATATTTAGGAAACAAGGTCAGTCCATCTGGTGGATACGTACAGGGATTGTACATGAACGAAATTCTAGGATTTTGGGGGTTAATGAGGAGTTAGAAAAATACTGCAAGGAGTTGGGGTACTTTTTGTTGACAACTGGTGTTTATTTTGGGCTAGGCAGAAATTGAATTATATGGCAGGGGCGGTCTTCATCTAAGCCCGAGTGGTACTGAGGTGCTGGGGAGGAACCCGTCACACGCAGTGAAAGCTTTTTAGGATAGGCCAGGTTTGTGGGAAAAGATTACATGAAAAAGCATTTTCAAAAGTGAAAATGTAACAAAGATAGAAAAAGGGGACCCACAAAAAGAGGTAAGAATAATATCTCAGAGAATTCATGTGTTTTCAAAATGAGATACAGCAATATCCAGGGTCTTCGGGAGAAACTGAGTGAAATTACGGCCAATGTGGAGGAAGGGAATCTTGATATAGACTTCAGTGATCCATGGATCAGACAGTTATAAGAATCGAAAAGATCAAAGGGTATGAGTGGAATGGAGCGGGCGATTAGAAAGCACGAAAAGGGCAAGGGAGTTAGGCCATCACAGACTTATCAAAAGTAAATATACCAAACCAAGTGGAAAGTGAAATAGTATGGTCGAAAATCAAGTTGAAAAACAAAAGCATTGCAGTGGGGTTCTATATTTGGCGACTGAAGGGATGGTATAGTGGGTGGAGACAAGAACATTAATGTTAATGGGAGGAAACTCCTGGAATTTACAAACGAAGCGGGGGTGAAGATATTGAATAGGGAAGCAAAGTGTAAATGTAAATGACCTGGGGAAGAAACGACAGAAAGACAATTATTGACTATGTACTCAACGACCCTGAGCTGTGTTTTGGGAGGTCATAGACATGGAAAAAGATGACGACGGAATTTCTGAATTGGATAGTGATCATAACCTGATAACAGTGAGGGTGAGGGTGAAAAGTATAGCAAAACGTCGAGCGACCTCTAAGGACCTCTGGAAAATGGGAATGGAAGCAGATTGGAAGCGGCGGGGGGGGGGGGGGGGGGAGTGACACTTTGGGGAGAATTTAATATCAAAGCTAGGAAATGTTTTAACTGGGGGTAACGTTCAGGAGTTGACTGACTCCATAGTGAAAAGTGTAACAGATGCTGGAAGGGAAAGCTTGTGAAATTCAAAAGGAGGATTTTTTTTAACCCTTTACCTAACATGAAAAGCAGACGACACTTGCAAAAAAAATTCTTGAATAACTAAATTTTTTCATTTTTTGTCTCAAAAACATAGGTTATGACCCCTCGTTGGAACGAGCTCGACGAGCTCGTTCCAACGAGGGGTCATAACCTATGTTTTTGAGACCAAAAATGAAAATATTTTGAAAATTAATTGGCGATTTTTGAGAATAGCGCTTGCCGGTTTTGGCCGTTACGTTGGGTAAAGGGTTAAACAGAGGAGGGGATCCATTATATGAGCACCTTACAGTATTGTATTATTTATCATCGCTATCGGAAAGAAAGAGGTCCCCAATGAGTGGATGGAAAACAGGGTAACCTTTATTCATAAAAAGGGAGACAGGTGGGTTTTAGATAATTATAGGGGAGAGAGTATCCTTCAGTTGCAATATTGGTAAGTTTTTCTGCAAGATTCTCTATAAAGGCGTGTGGAAGAGAGGGGATTTTTGGGGGAATCCAAAATGGGTTCCGGAAACAAAAACGATATGTATAACATTGCAAGATGTGAAGAAAACATACGACAGTGGATGGAGGGATGGAATGTGGCGGAAACCTGAATGCCTCGGATTTGGGGGAAATGTTGTCGGAATCATGAAAGCACCGTAAAGGGATGTGCAGAGTCTACTCAACCTGAGAAACATCACAACAAAAAAGGACCCTAACGGAGATAGGCCTTAATCAGGGATATATCCTGTCCCTGATTCTGTTTGCATTGTACATTAAACATTTAGGAGAAGAATTGATGGCAAGCGCAGTTGGGTGGGGGTTAAAGTTGGAGAAACAAGAATCCCAGGGTTATGTTTGGCAGATGATAAGGTTTTATTAGCCAAAAGTAAAGAGGGACAACAAAAACTGCTAACCATGGTAGGAAAGTGCGGGGACAAATGGGACTTCAATAGAACGAAAACAAGAGTGAGGTAATACCCGTGGACCAACGAGTCCCGAATTTGGCAGGTGAGTAAGTTTTCTATTGGTGAGTGGGCGGGGGGGAGGGGGGGGGGGGGTGGAAGGTTATAACACTGTGGGAAACGGGAGAATACGAATACTTTGGGGTGAAGCTATGTGTCTCAGGTAGAGGCATATACAGAAACTTCACCAACAAACTGAACACAAACGGGAAAAATATACTCAACTAGTTAAAACTTCTGGGAAGAAATAGCTTTAACAAGGTGTTTGTTGTAAAAACTAGTTGGGAGAGGGTGGGATTACCAGGTATAACCTATGGAACACATGCGATGCCTTTAATCCAAACAGCAACGAGGGCTTTGACGACACTGCAAAATGAGTCGGTGAATAACCGGATCAAGTTACTCCCAGTAAGCGGTCAGAGTGGAACTTGGTTGGATGCCTGTTAAAGGTAGAATAGATATGGAAAAACTATGTTATTTGAATTACCTTTTAAATCTTCCAACCAGCAGTTGGTTTAAGACGACATTTAACTATGTATGGGATTCCAGCATTTAGACAGGATGGACGAGGCAGGTGAGGGAGTAAATATTATTTCATTGAGATTGGAGATCTTGAAGGTGAAATGAAGCAGGACAGTTGTATCAGGGAAAGCGTTCTCGATGATAGCAATAGAAACTGGCAAGCTGGAGTTAGGGCCAAGAGCTATACAAAAAATATGCGCCAGCTTTTGAGGTGTACCTCAATGTATTGTTTGGCGACTTTATTGTTCAAAGTGAGCTCAAAGTCACTCGAATTGAGGGGGAAATCGGAAACGGCGATGAAAGAGGGTGCCGTATGTGCAGATTAGGGTTAACGGAGACCCTGGAACATTTTATTTTAGAATGCCCTAAATATTACCTAGAAGAATAAAATTTCTTGAAAAATTAATAGACAAGTGGGATGGAAGTACGAGAGATAAGTGTATGTGGTATGGATATGAGGGAAAGGGTCAGTATCATAGTTGGGGAGATTGAGAAAGCGCCAGCGGGGAAACAATAAGAAGTTTATGTCAGAATGCTGAGAGATTAGAAGGACAGGTGGGGGTGGGTGTGACTTATTATTATGAGAAATTCAGTGTAACTTTTAGCACTATAATACAAAACATATGCACCAACAAACGACGAATATGTTCCATTAAAACATTCAAATAAATGAAGAAACAACGCGATTTTCATAAACCATAATGAAATTTAGTTAATTCTATAAATATATTCTTTCAATTATATCAGTAAACACAGAAAATAGAATATTGATAAATTCCTTGTAGTGGTTGACGAAACAACTGTTCACATATTATTATTCAAGGTTAAGGTCGCTGTTGTTTGTAAAGTTTAATTTCATTCTCTTTCTGGATGTTTGCTATTTATTGTTACGTTTAACGTGGAGATGATTCTCCCGCGGAACACAGAGGTACATCGGAAGCTTTGTGTTTGCCCATGCACAATTTCGCGTGTTACAGAGCTGTCATTTCCATTTGCATCAAATCTGAAATTCCGACAGACCAGTACATTTTCTAGCAATAAACACTCGATAGTGGTGACAGGCACTGTGGTGTTATCAGTACTTCGCCCGGTGATGTGTGATGTTGTTAAAATAGTTGCCTTGAATACAGATAATTAAATTTGAAACGGAACTCGGGAGTTCGAGGAGTATCAAGCAACTACACCACCCATTGTCGTTTTCTTGTTATCAAACATTCTTTGGTAAATCGGAACGGATGACATGGATCCTTGTCTGGTTACATAGATTATTACATGCCTGTTACTTTTCCACGTGTTCCGTTCGGATTTCGGTTGAAGGACTATTTTTCCAACCGACGTCATGTATCCATCAAAAGAACAAAACTCCATCCATTTTCGTAATCGATCAATTGGAACGTCGTATTCTGACCTAGGTCAGTTCGATGCTAAACAATAAATCGAATGTCAAATGGAATATATTACTCAAATCCATAAAAATTAACAAAATTTTTGTTTTATAACACTCAAGTTCTGTCTTTGAATGAATTATATTAGTATCTCCCAGATAACGGCAGTTAATTTCTTAAACATCCGAAAAGATAACCTATTTGGACAAACTTTTCATTGATATTTTTTGTTAACATAAGCTAACCACACGTGAGTTTTGTTTTTATTTCAATCAGACGCCAGTTCTGACAAATTATAGAAATAAGACCGAATCTTTAATTTAATGAATTCCATATCATAGGGGTGTGTAATAAACACAGAACGCCACGATGTGTAAACGCGTTCGTCAATACGGCAGGGCTGCCAGCGCGGTAGGATAGAAAGAGAGGCGCAGCCTCGGGTTCTATTCTTCCGCGATGGCATGAGTGCCGTTTTGACGAACGCATTCACACATCGTGACGATCTGTGTATTTATATGAGACGGACTGAAGTTACCTGTGCTGAAAATGTGACTCTTATACTCTGGTTGGTTGGTATACCGTTTTCGAAAGTGGAATCTCCTCACGGAGACTCAGCATAAATTTGGAAATTTACCATGGTCTCTTATTCTGGAACCAGATTTTTTCATCGGACGGACACCCGTTAGGCTGTCAACAGCCTTTCACATTCTGATTTAATTTAAATAAAGATAAATTTCTAAAAATTGAACAAGGCAGTATTTGGTTTGTTTTAAATTCGCAGTATACGCCCAAAAAGCTTTTATTGTTCCTTTCAAAATGATTTTTTGATAGGTTGTCCACATTTTTATTAATTTATTTTTTGCCATTTCGATATGATTTAAATAAAGATGTGTCCTTGAGCAAGATGGAGGCAACTGTGATGGTCATGTAAATTGGAGCTGAGAAGCAAGATAGCGGCAACTGTGATGGTCATGTAATTTGGAGCTCGCTGGTATTTTGGATAACTCCACTTATTTTCTTTATTCTGTATTGACAAAATGGATTAGAATTGTAAATAAGTGTATATAGAGTTCATTTCGTGGAGAGAATATAATTTACGTGGCTTTATAGCTGACTTTTTGGAGTATTTTTAACTCGCTGTTATGTTAGTTTTCAAGACTCAAGCTGAGTCGATATAAACACGAATTGTTGTGAGTAATATTCACCATTGTTCAACATGAGCCAGGGTCAAATCAGAGATAGACGTCAGAGCATCAACAAACCTAAGAAAAATGCAGCAAATCAGACTAATCCTTCTGGTGTGAAAAGTGGGCCTGAGAACATATCACCACCTGGGGCGAGAGCGTCTAAGAAGTCGACTGAGACGTCATAATAATAACACTAATAATAATAACACTTTGGCCCGCCGCTGATTTGTCGCGGTTCTCGGGTGAGAAGGTCTTGGCTATCCCTGTACTCCTAAATGCCTCCCTATTCCCACGCTTCTTCTCTCCTCCCAACACTCGGAGACGAACTGCTTGATGACATCCCTTGCCCCATTCTTCACAATCTCTCCGATTAGCATATTAACCCTCTCATTTGAGTCTCTCACTAGCCACGTGTCCTTCATTCTCCCATCCCACTTCCCTTTTATACTCCCAGTGAATGTTATTCTTTTAGACTAGTATTTTGGGCATTCTAGAAGAAAGTGTTCCAGGGTCCCCACTTAGACCATCCACTCTGTCTTGATATTTGAGTTAAAAATTCTCTGGAACATTACTTTACACCATCGGCTGTCGGGGAGATTTACCAAATAATTAAGATAACCGAGTTTCAATAAGTCTATCCTGTCCTTGATCCTCATCCACCCAAGCTCACCTCTGATTGCTTTTAGTGCTGCGGCATTACTCTACCCCGTTATCCATAGGCCTGCATCGTTCTGCAGGGTTTCCAAGCTCTTTACAGCCGCCTAGTTTAGGGGTACTACTTCCGAACCATATGTTATATTTGGCAGACCCACTATTTCCCAAATGGTTTTCTCGACGAAAACCTTATTGAAATTGTTTCTCCCTATAAGTTTCATTTGGTTAAGGATTCGCCTCCCCTTCAGAATCAATTTATTTGTGTGGTTTCGGTAGATGCCTCTTCCTGTGATGTTTATATTTACCCCCAGGTACTCGTAGTCACCTGTCTCTCCTACACTAAGATGTTTCCTGCTATCTTCCGGAATACAGAACTCCTCCACTCTTCACCTTCGAGAGGGGCCCACAGGTATAACTTTGCTCAAGTCTCCATTTGCTCCCATATTTCCCAACAAATCCCAGCATTTTCGCTAGCTCCTCTTCTCTTTCTGACACTAGCACCATATCGTCTGCAAACAATAGCCCTGGGATCTTCAAGTCCGCAACTGCTACCCCCCTCGTCGCTACGCAGGATTTCATCTCCTAAACCTTTGATGTACAATGCAAAAAGAATTGGCGAAAGGATACACACCTGTTTTAGGCCTATCTCCATAGGCACACGTTTTGTTGTTATGTTACCCAGGCTAAGTTCACTCTGTACATCTTTATATAATGCTTTCGGTATTCCAACAAACTCGCCTCCCAAGCCCAGAGCTTCAAGTGTTCGCCTCCATACTCTATCATATGCCTTTTTAACATCCAAAAAGGCCATAAACATCTTTTTCGTTTTTGCTTTCGCGGATTTTATCATTTGGGATAACGTAAAAAGATGGTCAGTGACTCTCCTTCCCTTCCTGAAGCCATTCTGAATCTTTCCCAAAAAACTCTTCTCCTCAATCACCTCCTCTAATCTCCCATACAGGACTTTACAGAAAACTTTTCCAATGTTGCTATTGACAGAGATCCCTCGATAATTACCCAAAACGTCTTTTTCCCCCTTTTTGTGAATAAATGTCACTTTGCTTTCTCTCCACTCTTTTGGGACCTCTTGTTTTTGTATGGCTAAATTGAATAGGGCAGTTAGGCTTTCACAGAGTTCCTCTCCCCCTTTTTTGATAAACTCGTTAGGAATTTCGTCCACCTCTCCCGCTTTTCCATTCCTTAATTTTGAGATCACCTTTCGCACCTCCTCGGTTTTAATTTCACTGCACACGCAGTTCGATAGATTTTCCTCGACCTGGTTCGGACAGTCCGGTGGGTTCCCCATGCCCCATCGCTTGTCGTTTACCTTTTCCCAGTGCTTGACTAGTTCTGATGCGATTTGATCTTGATCGTCTGTATCTCTGCCATCCGTGCTTTAATACTCTGTGGGTTACCTCCTCTATTACGCTTATTCACCCATTTCCAAAATACGTTCGAACTCGACCCCCCAGTCATTCTTATCGTCCTAATAAGACTGCCAGTTCGCACTCTCCGATTATCGTCTTTAATCTTATTTACTTTATTTCGTGCTTGTTGGTATTCTTCCTTTGCTACTATGGCCTCGTTGCTTTCCCCCCCCCTTGAATTTTCAACTTCTCCTGTGTGCAGCACATTTAGCTCTTCTACCCTTTATGACCCTTTTCACTTCTTCGTTCACACTGTACCCAAGTTCCCGTGTTGGCAACCTAATTTTTCCTACACTTTCCTTCCATGCCTCCTCTAGGCTCGCAACTATGGCGTCGGCCATTTTCTGGACACTGGCCTCCCCCTTGTGTATGGTTGCAAGCTTCGGTTTCAATGCTTCTTCGAACTTCGCCCAGTCAGAATCCTTTTTGAGTTCTCAAATCACCTTAAAGCTTCCTTTGCTTCTTACTAAGTTTTTGGCCCTGATCGTCACTGTAATCAAGCTGTGATCACTGTCCGACTCCCTTTTACCCTCATCATCCACTTCTACCTCTATCACCTCCCTCCATAAATTAATATCTGTGAGAATATAGTCGATTATTGATTTTCTGTCTTTCTTCTCCCAGGTCCATTTCTCCTTACACCTCGCGCCCCTGTTCAGAATCTTTCGACCGAGCTCATTTGTGAAGTTCAACATCTTCCTTCCATTCCTGTTGACTTTCTTGTCCCCGCTCTCTATGCCTTCTTCCTTATCACCTATGTGTCCATTAAAGTCACCCATCAAAATTATACCGAGCCCCCTGTTTTCTAGTTCTGATATATTGGACCTTAGTGTTGAGTATATAGAGTTATACCACTCTGGTTTGCTTCCCTCCACCGCACAGTACACAATCCCAAGGGTAAGACTTTTGTTTCTTAGATTGATCTTTACCCATCCAATTTCTGTCAATACCTCAGCCGAGGTGCTGACATCTTCCTGGTCTGTGATCAGCGACGGTTTTAAATCCTCTTTAATGTACATGCCTTCCCCTCCTCCCTTTTTCTGGCTTTCCGTTCGCCCTACACCTGTCCACACCTGTCTACACCTGTCCACACACACCCCCTTACTTGGTCAACCCGTCCCTCGTGTCTTAATCACGTCTCGCTTAAGCCCACGACATCAAAGTCCTCTGCTTCGATCAGTGTAGCAATTTCACTTACGTTCCGGTGGAGACCCTGTATGTTGCTAATAATAATAATACTTCGGCCGGCCGCTGATTTGTCGCGGTTCTCGTATGAGAAGGCCGTGGTTACCCATGTTCTACCAACTGGCTCCCTATTCCCGCGCTTCTTCTCTCCTCCCCACACTCGGAGACGAACTGCTTGATGACATCCCTTGCCCCATTCTTCACAATCTCTCCGATTAGTATATTAACCCTCTCCTTTGAGTCGCCCCCTAACCACATGTCCTTCATTCTCCCATCCCACTTCTCCATTATACTCCCCGTGAATTTTGTTCTTTTAGACTGGTATTTTGGGCATTCTATAAGAAAGTGTTCCTGGTTCTCCACCACGCCCACGTTACACATCTGGCACTCCTTTTCACTGTTTTTCCCAATTTTTCCCCTCAGCTCCAGGGACCGCGACCTCAGCTTGAACAACAATGACCCCACAAAGGTGCCATCAAGGTACTCTTCAAAACCAGGCTTCTCTTTATCACGCAGGCCACCCAACGATCTCTTTGATTTGACCTCCTCTCGCCAATTACGGTTACAATCCTCCAAGACCCTTTCTCTGACGATCGTTTTGCCCTGGTTTGCCCCAACGTCAAGGTTCGAGATCTCCAATGAGTAGTTTTCTACTAGCTCCCTCACTTGGACCATCCACCCCGTCTTGATATTTGAGTTGAAAGTTCTCAGGAACATTATTTTACACCATCGGCTATCGGGGAGACTTACCAAATAATTAAGATAACCGAGTTTCAATAGGTCTATCCTGTCCTTGATCCTCATCCACCCAAGCTCACCCCTGATTGCTTCTAGCGCTGCGGCATTACTCGAGCCTGTTATCCATCGGCCTGCATCGTTCTGCAGGATTTCCAAGCTCTTAACAGCTGTCTGGTTTAGGGGTACAACTTCCGTACCGTATGTTATACTTGGCAGACCCACCATTTCCCAAATGGTTTTCCCCACGAAAACCTTATTGAAACTGTTTCTCCCTATAAGTTTCATTTGGTTAAGGATTCGCTTCCCCTTCAGAATCAATTTATTTGTGTGGTTTCGATAGATGCCTCTTCCTGTGATGTTTATATTTACCCCCAGGTACTCATAGTCACTAGTCTCTCCTACACTAAGAAGTCTACTGCTACCTTCCGGAATCCAGAACTCCCCCCACTCTCCACCTTCGAGTGGGGTCCACTTTGCGGCCCACGGGTATAACCTTGCTCTTGCTTTCATTAAGTTCGAGTCTGTCTCCATTTTCTCCCATATTTCCCAACAATTCCCAGCATCTTCGCTAGCCCCTCTTCGCTTTCTGACACTAGCACCATATCGTCTGCAAAAAATAGCCCTGGGATCTTCAAGTCACCAACTGCAACCCCCTCGTCGCTATGCAGGAGTTCATCGCCTAAAGCTTTGATGTACAATGCAAAAAGAATTGGCGAAAGGATACACCCCTGCTATAACCCATTTTCAGGGTACCGAGATTCATTGGCTTCCGCCTACTGATCCCATTGTTTTCTGACGCTGGCCTTTGTAAACTTATTCTGTCCCTCTCGCTCTTGTTCACCCCACCTCTGTCCGCTCTTGCTATACTTGCCTCCCACCCCGCTCCTGTCCAAAAAGGCACCGCTACCCGTAGAATTTTATCCCTCAATACCTGTTTCCCCATCCTGCTAAGATGCATCCCGTCACACCCGTACATGCTCGCGTTGCCCCAAAACGTGTCCCAGTGGTCGATAAAGGGTATTCGCAGGTCAACACAGTAGTCCTCCAACTCCTCATTCAGCGCCAAAATCCTTTAGTTCCGTTCGTCCCCACTCCAAGGACAGGAAGGATCCCGGATAAAACTACTCTTGCATTCCTACTTAGCAGGTTGCTGACTAAACCTCTGTACGACTCCACCAAACTTACTGACCTTCTCTTCTTGATAGTGTTGGTCCCCACATGGCCCGTCACTACCGGATCCGATCCTGACCCTGCCACAATACCATCAACCCGGTCCCTCAGATCCGCCACCTTCGCCCCCGGAAAGCACAAGACTGTTCGATTAGAACTATCAGGACCACAAACTACATTGTCAATCCTAACGTGCCTTTGAAGCAGCCTTTCCCCATAGGACTATACAGAAATCTTGTTATATGTTTTATTCCTGCAAATCCATTATGATTGCTTCACCAGTTGTTAGGTTATTCTGACCGTAACAACATCAACATCTAGTTTTCGCAATAAGCGACAGGTAGATATAGCCTACTCATTTATACAATTCAACAACTACTCACTCACTTGCTCACTCGGGTGTCCCTCCGTTCCCTTCGGTCATACATTCGTTCACTCATTCATTAAGAAGGCAAGTTGTATA
This sequence comes from Pictodentalium vernedei, assembly GCA_031216915.1. Taxonomy (NCBI): domain Eukaryota; kingdom Metazoa; phylum Mollusca; class Scaphopoda; order Dentaliida; family Dentaliidae; genus Pictodentalium; species Pictodentalium vernedei. Next base: position 585,741,714 of record CM062296.1, read on the forward strand.
ACTGTCAATCCATAATTACTAACTCGAGAATCTCTCATTTTTTCTTGATGGATGGGGAAAATCTTCTCATTACTTGTTATCTGATTCACTAACTTACTTAGGCATTCCACATAGTCAAATACATTGGCCCAACAAATTCGTCCGTTCGTTTGTTCGGTTCGTTCGTTCTTTTTTGATGGATGGACGAATGGATGTGTGGGTGTGTGACTGCTTGATTGTGTTGGTGGGTGAGTGTGTGGCTGAAATGCTGTTTAGGTTCACAATTTAAGATCGGTAACCCCCATAATTTTATAACCGCTATTAGGCATCAACATCATGCCCGATGCATACATGCTACTAATTTCTAACCACAATGCTGTAATACATATCACTGTAGCGTACTTATATCCCACAAATCATCTATTCATCAGATAATTTATACCCATCAGTGCCTCTCGCGCTAGTTCGTCAATTTAGTTCGAGCAAGATAACTTTAGCCCCCAATAGTTCTCATCCGGCTATTCACTAACCCTCTACCCTGCGTAGCGTCCAAAACCGACCAACGCTATTCACAAATCACCACCGTATCTTTATGATTTCTTTCTTCTTTTTGTCTTGGAGATATGGCTTATGACTCCTCATTGGAACGAGGTCGTTGATCTCCCACCGGTGGGGATTGTGGACTGTGTCCCCAACACAAGAGATGAAAACAAATTAGTTGTTCATGAATTTTGTTTGCAATTGTCGTCTGTCGTTCGTGTAGGACTAAGGGCTGCAATAATTGTTAGTACTCACAGTGAACATTCCATGACATAATTAAATAACATTATGTAGCATTATTCAATAACAAAATCAATTACTTAACAGTCAATTAATATCTTGCAATGCTTCCAGTGCAAGTTCGTGGATTTAGTACCTTAACTTTTTTTTGTTAATTTTGTCTCGAAAATGTGGCTTATGACCCCTCATTAAAATGAGCCTGTTCCAGTGGGGGTCGTGGGCGGAGTATCTCGACACAAGGGATGGAAGAAACAGTTATCCTTGAACTTGTTTACTAGTGTTATATAACATCCGTGTTGGATTAAAGGATATCTCATTCGTTCGTTCGTCCGTTCGTTCGTTCGTTCGTTCGTTCGTTCGTTCGTTCGTTCGTTCGTTCGTTCGTTCGTTCGTTCGTTCGTTCGTTCGCTCTCTCGCTCGTTCGCTCGTTCGCTCGCTCGCTCGTCGTTCGTTCGTTTGTTCGTTCGTTTGTTCGTCCGTTCGTTCGTTCGTTCGTTCGTTCGTTCGTTTGTCTGTTCGTTCGTTCGTTCTGGGTGGATGGACGGATGTATTGATGTGTGGGTGCTTGACTAATCGATGATCCTTGTATGATGTGCGCCGCCGAGTTTAATCAAAAGCATATTACCTCCCCGAGAAAGGGTCAGCTATGGTCTGCGAATATTTGTTAAACATTCATTTATTTGTCAGGGAATGCGAGGTAGACAGCCAATCTGGCTATGGCATTTCCCAACGGTATATCCTGTATTGTTATAAATGTTGTTATATCAAAGCATCATGATAGCAAAACATGTACATACACTTAAATAAACTATCTATCTATCTATCGATTGTGTGGGTGGGTGAGTGTGTGACTGACTTGCTATTTAGGGTAACAAATTAAAGTACTCCAACCCGTTTATTTTTTGTCAAGCGCAATTCAACAATTCATCAGATAATTTATACCCTGCAGTGCCTCCTGTTCTAGTTCGTCAATTTAACACCAGTAAGATAATTTAAGATCCCCCTCTTTATTGTTTTGTTTTTTAGGTTAGTCATTAACCCTTTACCATATGTAGCGCTTTTCACCAACCCTTTATTTACAATTCATGATTTCCTTATTTTTGCCTCGAAAATATGGCTTGTGACCCCTCATTGGAACGAGCGCTTAAAGCTCGTGCCGCTGGGGGTCGTGAGCTGTGTTTCCAACACAAGGGATGCAAGACAAACTAGTTTCTCAAGAATTTTATTTATAAGTGTCGTCTGTCGTTCGTGTTGGGATAAGGGCTGAAATGATTGTTGATTGTCAGTTATCAAAGTGTATATTCCATGACGTAATTATATAATATTATTCATTGACAAATCAACTTTTCAACAGTCAAATTATACCTTGCAGTGCATAGAACGCTAGTTCGTCAATTTAGTACCAGTAAAATAACTTTAACCCATAATTCTCACCCGGTTTGTCATTTGACCATCTGCCCAATGCAACGTCAAAACAGCCAGCACCATTGACCAATATCCAATTTTCACGATTTGTTCATTTTTTTTTTGTCTCGGAAATATGACTTATGACTCTGGGCTGTGTTTTCGACACGGGAAATGGAAGAAATCATTCATTCGTTCGTTCGTTCGTTCGTTCGTTCGTTCGTTCGTTCGTTCGTTCGTTCGTTCGTTCGTTCGTTCGTTCGTTCGTTCGTTCGTTCGATTCGTTCGTTCGTTCGTTCGTTCGTTCATGGGTAGACGGACGGATGGATGGATGGGTGGGTGCGTAACTGATCGAGTGTGTGGGTGGGTGAGTGTTTGACTGACTTGCTGTTTAGGATAACAAATTAAAGTAGCTCCACCCCATTTATTTTTATCAAGCGCAATTCAACAATTCATCAGATAATTTATTCCCTGCAGTGCCTCCAGCGCTAGTTCGTCAATTTAGCACGAGTAAGATAATTTAAGATCCCCCTCTTTATTCTTCTTAGGTTAGTCATTAACCCTTTACCTAAAATATAACTCAATCAACGTACTTTACTGAAACTTCTTCGTCTCTTCACGACCGAATTATCACTAACGACGAAAGCCTTGTAAAGGCACAGCATGTTGGGGATCGATTTTATTCTGACCCCAGTAGATAGCATTGCTCTGTCTTGTCAGAGTTTAAGAGGACATCAAAGCGTCGCTGTGCAATTATATTACAGATCAGGCCCCATGCTAAAGCCGCCAACTTTGAAGGAATGAATGAAAGATTTAATAGATAGAATGGCATGACAGTCTAGCCCTGCATTCACCCGCTACCGTTGTTGGTCAGTTTGTAAATATTTTCGAAACTATCTGTTCAGATTTTATCCTAAATGAACAATTTTTTTTTCGCGCTGGATGCACACGGGAATTCGTCGTCTAATTTGCCATCGAAAACGCCTCTACCGCCTTGCCAAGCAAAGAAACACTCCCTTAGCTTGTGAAGAATACCGATAGAAAAGAAATGGAACAACGTCCGCAATAAAGAAAGCTAAAAACTTGTTTTTCATCAAAACAGAAAATACACTGAACTCCCATAAAATTTCACTCAAATCTGGTGAAAAATATATAGTTTCTTTTAGGCAGTAAGGATACCAAAATACCCGATCTCCGTCACAATGCTCGACTACTCTCCTCTGATGCCGACAAATCCGAAGCTTTTAAACAGAACTTTTGTTCAAGTTCTAAGATTGACGAGTCAACTGCCACACTCCCAGATCCGGTATTTGACCCAAATCGTCCAACCCCTTAAAATATCTTTATAACAAAAAAAAAGATGTAACCGAAGTTTTATAATCCCTTAATGCGTCAAAAGCAAGCGATCCTGACGGAATAAAACACAGAATCCTTAAAGAATGTTCTGATAGCCTGAGGGGACCATTGACTGTTGTGTTTAACTATCGTGTGGGCAAACGTATTTTCCTCAACCGTGGAAAAGGGAAAACGTGACACCAGTTTTTCTGAAAAAGACTTACCACCCCTCGTGACAAACTACTGTTCATATCCATTTAAAGCTGCATTGGTAAAGTCTTTGAACAATGTATATTCAAACAATTAATTTGTTTTCTCTCCAAACAAATGACTTACTTACTCGTCTCCAATCTAGCTTCTTGCCAAATGACTACTCAGTACTGCAATTAAGCGAAATCTATGACACAATCAGCAACAATTTGAATGAAATCAAAGATGTGAGATTTCTCTTTCTGGTATTAGCAGGGCGTTTGATAATTTGTGGCACCGAGGTCTTCGCTTTAAGTTTGAGAAGATAGGTATCACAGGGAGACTTCTATAACTGCTTACTTCATAGCTCCAGGAAAGACATCGACTTCTTGTTATCAGTCGCACTCTTCCGAATGGATGACTATCTCCTCTGGTGTACCCCAAGGATCAATGTTAGGGCCCTTACTGTTTCTTGTTTATATTAATGACACAGTGGAAGAGATTTTCTGCAATATCCGATTGTTTTCCAGTGACACACACCTCGATCTCATCGTTGAAGATCCGACCTGGACCACCGACCTTATTAAAAACGAAATAAGTAAAATTGAAAGCTCGGTAAGTCTGTGGCTGGTAGACTTCAACCCGACCAAGACGGATTTATTGATCATTACTGGCAAGTCGCCTGAAGTTACACATCCAACGCTGAGTATGTCCGGTTCAGGCGTGAAGGAGGTAGCCTCCCATTAGCACCTCGGAGTAACCTTCAACAGGCTCATGGGAAGATCATATCTCGGAAATAACTTCTAAAGCATGGAGCGAATAGCTCTCGTGCATAAATATACATTTGTTCCGGCTTGTATGGCCCTCGAAAAAAACATTGCTTTTATACGACCTGTTATCGAATACACCGACACCGTGTGGGACAATTGTACCGAATCCGAAGCTATGAAACCTAAAAAATCCAAACTGAAGGCACACGGGTAGTCACTTGGGCAACAAGGAGTGCTAGTAAAAACCTTTTATATCTCGAGACCGTATGAGAAAAGCTAAGAACTAGCAGAGCAGAGAAAAACACTAAAACAATGTTTCAAATTTTTTATTACCACTTTGTTCCGGCGTATTTATCTAAATCCATACAGGCCAACTAATTTCACTTAAACGATGATTAGAAGCACCTGCAAATAATATGAAGCCTACAAGCTGCAGTACCTATTAAAACCCAAAATGAGCTTCCAGCACACACGCTACCAGTTAAAAGTAAGGACAATAACTGTATAATAGTTTAATGTATTTACTCTTATCTAGCTATTATAACATTGCTGATATGTTACATAAACAATGTCAGAGTGTGACAGGCCATACATGCTACCGAAAAATGGCCACCCTCCAACCAGATGAGACCTGTAAAGTTCACCATATATAGTAATCACGGCGGTTGATCAATAGGCGTGCGACTATATTCTTGCCAGTTTGCTATCAGTCTTGCTTACTCACTCATAATAAATAAATTAATCGCCTTATTAACATATGGGAAGAGAGTCTTGTCATTCCACTTCGTATTTGTTATGGAAATACCTGATTAGTAGGCATCAGTCTGTATTAACGTACCAGACTTTGTGTACATATCTTGACCTAGACAAATAACCAACAGGTTTGAAGAAATCAAGATTATAGAACTCTTACACAATTAAATCGGCAAACACTGAAGCCATAAAATATAAGTAATGTATTCATGAAAAGATGAATTATTTGCAGTCGATGGCGGATGGACAGATTGGGAGCTTACAGGTTTGTGCAGAGCACCTAGGTGTGGAAAAGGATATCAGTTTAGAACAAGAAGCTGCACGAATCCATCACCAACAAACGGTGGGAAGCAGTGTGACGGGAATCAGCACGATAGAGTTGAGTGCGAAGATAAATGCTACAGTAAGTATCGTATAAATACATTTATTTTACCGTACTAATTAATTTTCTGTCACTAAAGCCTCTACCGTGATAAAATGTTTTACTTTCCCCAACAGCCACCACGTTATAATCTACTGCCACTATCATTGTTACTGATCTTTACAACTAATGCGACCAGTGTGGCCATGCAAAGTCGCTAACCATGCCACCCCCTCAAAAATAAATAACTCCTACAATTTCTTCAAAATACAATAAATGGGCTAAAAATCCATATTATGTACCATGACCTTCATTAGTTGCTTCCATTCGTTTGTAATGTGACCATGGAAGATTCCTACGAGATGTTTATTATATTACTGGTTGATTAATACAATTTTGGCTAATTTTATTAAACTGCTAGTTAATTTTACATTACTGCTAAGTCATTACAATGGTTGTCTTAGCATTGGAATATTTTCTAAGCATCCGAAATTTTAGTATGTTGTAGAGTTCAAAAAGTAAAAAGATAGCTGCATACATCATGATTTTCGAATTAAAGACATTTTGACGTTTTTACGTCACTTTGAAGTTTTGCCTACATGTATTTTGTCTATTCCAAATTAAAAGCCCTATGTTCTTGAGTCCAGTTGCGCCTTATTAATACAGGATACACTTAAAAACCTTACCACACCTATTTATGATCACATAAAGTTTTTAAGCCAATTTCCTTTTCAATTTGACACACCTGATGCAAGCGATGCCAATTTTACGTTTTTAATATCTTTTATTTTCAACCTCATTTTGGGCCTTAGCCTTTCGAATTTTCAGGAATAAAATGTTAGAAAAAAAAAACGTATCTAAAAATTTCGGTTCTGACTGGGGAAATTCTCAACTGTTATACCCGAACACTGGAGTGACGTCATAGAGGGTCATATCATCAAAAATTAAAATGCGTAAGATTTTTCTGAAATTTTAGTATGTGGTAGAACTCAAAAAATTAAGAGATGCCTATTTTTTGTTTTTCGATTTAACCCCGTTTTGACGTTTTTACATCACTTTAAAGTCTAGCCCATTTTCTCTGTTCTTAATTAAAAACCATACATTCTTGAGTGCAATTGCGCCCTATTAATACAAGATACACTTATAAAATTTACCACACCTATTTGTGGTCATACTAAGTTGCTATCCCTAATTTTGTCATTTCACTTTGATGCACACGATGCCAGCAATGCCAATTTTACACCTTTTCTCTACCTTTTATTTTCAACCTCATTTTGAGCCTTAACCTTTCGAATTATCGCGGAGATATAATGTCCCCCAAAAACATATCTAAAAATGTAGTGTCGTTCATGGAAATTCTTAACCATTATACCCGAACGCTAGGTGACATCACAGAGGGTCATGTGGTCAAAAATTAAAATGCGTCGGTTTTTTCTAAAAATTTTACTATGTTCTAGAGATCAAAAGATTAAGAGATAGCTGTTTTCTTTTTCTTTTTTGATTTAGCGCCATTTTGTCGTTTATACGTCGCTTCAAAGTTTATTCTGTTTTTTGACATAATTTATTAAAAACGAGTGACGGGGTACGCTTTATGGACTGCTCAGTCATGAAGTTGGAATGACTTATTGCGATCGTTAGCCTTTTTTTCTTTTCTTTCGTGAGACCAAAATTTCGGGTCTTTATCCTTAACCCACACTCACAAAATTTGGTACAGTAGTAATCTCGCCCGGACAGCCATTTGTTTCCCAAAATTCTATCCGTGATGAGAGCGATGCGGATTTCAACTTTTTGCATATATTTCAATATTTTTAAATTACTGCCTGTATCAAACCTCTCTCTTTCGAACGTTGGATACCCTATCTTCAGTAAAAGACATATCTACCTCCACTGCCATGAAATATATAGCTTTCAAACTTTGCACATCTATTTACGGTTAACTGAAGTTGGTCCATCACCTTTTAGTTTTCAGAATATCAGCTCTTCATTGCAGGTATCCGCATTCCGAGTGTTTTTTTATAGATTTAAATTTACAGCTCATTTTTAACTCTATTTTTCTGAAATGTTGGAAAAAACATATCTAAAAATATGTTGGCGTCATAGGAAATTCTCAACCGTTATACCCGAACGCTGTGGAGACGTCATAGAGGGTCATATGGTTAAAAAATAAAATGCATGGGCTTTTTTCTGAAATTCTAGTATATTGTAGAGCTAAACAATTTAAGAGGTAGCTGGGTTTTTCTTTTTCGAGTTAACGCCATTTTGCCGTTTTTACGTCACTTTGAAGTTTAGCCTATTTTCTCTATTCTTAATTGAAAGCCCTACGTTATTGACTCCAATCGCACCCCACTAATACAGGATACATTTATGAAACTTACCATACCTATTTGTGATCAAATTAAGTTGTCAAACCGCATTTTATTCATTTCAGTTTGACATACCCGATGCCGGCGATGTCACTTTTAATTTTTTTTTAACACCTTTCATTTTGAGCCTTAGCCTTTCGAATTTTCTAGAATATAATCTCCGGAATAAACTATATCTAAAAATGTAGTGCCTTTCTAGGTAATTCTCAAGCGTTATACCCGAACGCTGCGGTGACGTCTTAGAGGGTAATGTGGAAAAAAATTAAAATACGTCGGATTTTTCTGAAAGTTCAGAATGTTGAAGAGTTAAACAGTTAAGAGATAGTTGTTGTTTTTCTTTTTCCAATTTGCTTCCATCTTGTCGTTGTTACGTCACTTCACAGTTAAGCCTGTTTCGCACATATTTCATTAAAAACGAGCGACGGGGTCCGCTTCATTGAGCGGTTTTGTGCCTTCCCCTGATTGTTGGGCGGTTTGACGTTGGCCGTGCGTTGTTGGATGACTTCTGGAAATTCGCTTTGCGATTTCAAAACCATCTAGTTTTGTTTGAAAACAGCATTGTGTGTTTCTTGGAAATATATCCATAGAACTACATGTATCACTAAGAAGTGTTAATTTATTTTTCTTATCGCGTTGTTTCAAATATTTTAAGGCTTGGAAGAATATATCCTAAATAACTGCTCAAAAATGCTAACCTCAATTCTTCATCAGGACTTTGTAAACTGGCATGATCAACAGCAGTAATTAGTAGCGGAAATGACAATAATTTGCATGAAATAAGTAACTTGATTTTTGCAACTCGACTCATACAAATTTTGAATTGCTGCTGCTGCTGTTGAGTTTGAATCCACATTCAATGAATTTTCATTCTTTTTATACCAAATCTGATTCTGATATTCAACTATCAAATTAAAAAAAATGCCTCTTGGAATTGGAAAAGAAAACGTTTTTGGTAATCAATCACTCATGCCTTTGTTTCGAAAAGGGGCGCACCCACTCCTGCGAACAGATATTCTAATCACAAGGGGAGAAACCGGAAATGATATTTGATAACGGTTTGATCGAATCTGCATAGAATCAATACAGATATATTATCAACAACATTTCCTCGCCTGAGTGCTAGAATGTTCTATGTCCCCTATGGGACATAGAACATTCTAACACTCAGCCGACGATTTTTCGACTTCTCACCTCGAGGAACTGTGATTAAATATCTGATCTAACCTCACATCACTACCCTGTAATGGGTGGATTTCCCTTTGACATTTTTAAAAATAGTTCGTAAGACAGAACAATATGCATTGCAAAAAGTGTTGAGGCATAAATATAGAATAAACGTATAGTGTTTTTAAGTAAAAAAAATATTCTACGAGTAGGATTAAGAATGAAACCGACGAGCCCCTGGCAAGTCGGTTTCATTCTTAATCCTACGAGTAGAATCAATTTTGTACTTGAAAACACAATACGTTTATTTTGTTTACCCCATAAATAATGTATAGGGCAGTCGCGCCGAAATCGTCCTGTTATTTGCAGCAAAACACTGCGAGAAGTGAGGAGCACATTGGTCCAATTCGATCGACAAGCAAAACTGCCAAAAATAAACAAGGCGCAGTGATGCATTTCTGTTTAAAAATAATTCCCCTACAAACTTGAGCTAAAGTTGCAAAAATACTTTATTAAATGAACAATGTTTATCTTTCTTAATTTCGTTGTTTATTGTTGTTTTTTTTTTCGTCGTCGATTCAACTTCAGTTTTATAAACAAAGTAGACGACTCGCGCCTTTGTTTATTTACATTTTCCTAATTTGGAAAATGAAACATCACTCACCATGCCCCTGCTTTTCAGAATCGAACTTGTATGCTTTTCAACGTTTGATTTCGATTGCTTTACTTTTTGTTTTCTTTGTTAATTGTTATTCGTTTTATTGTTAGACATAGCATATATTCTAAAACTAAACATTTCAGCGACGGTCAGCGTTTAATAAACGTCGATTCATTTTGTCTCCCACACACGTAAAACAGGTCATGACAACACGAATGCGGTAGAGGTCAGAGGTCAACAAATCAGTCTCTACTACAGGAATAAATTATTTCAGTGTTAAACGTACGGGGAACATTTATCACCCTACTAGGAGCTGCTACTAGGTGAATAAAGCAAAAATTTATCCAAGACTTTTATTGTTAGAATAAACTTCCATTTATGGGATAAATGCACTTTAAACCCAAATCTTGCTGAACTTGTGGAGGTGTAAATAAATTAAATAATGAGGCTACAGGGTGCAGAATTTACGAATTGCTTTCAATGTTTGTCTTCTTCAAATTGTAATTTGCAGTTGATGGTAATTGGTGTTCGTGGAATGAATGGTCATCTTGCTCCATGACTTGTAGCAGTGAAACATCGTTGCATGGACGGCAGCGTGAATGTGCATGTCCAACACCGATTTCTGGAGGGAAGGACTGCAAAGGTTGTCTTATTTTATATTGTGTCATTGAGTTTTCAAATTTACAGCAAATTTTGAAAGCAGCAGATTGATTGGTCATTCAACTTTCTATCTGATGGTACAGACTGATAACTGGAAAAGCTTCAAATAAAATATAATGCAACATCATACTGCAGTGGAGAAGATAATACTATAGTGTGGGACTATACACGAAAATGTGAGTCACACATGGTAAATCAAATAGATCACTCTCTGCAGCATGAAAGGAGCATGGCTTTAACCCTTTACCTAACATGAAAAGCAGACGACGCTTACAAACAAAATTATTGAATAACTAATTTTTTCATGTTTGTCCCCAAAACATAGGTTATGACCCCTCATTGGAACGAGCTCGACGAGCTCGTTCCAAATAGGGGTCATAACCTATGTTTTTGAGACAAAAAATGAAAATATAATGAAAATTAATTGCCGATTTTTGTGAATAGCGCTGGCCGGTTTTGGCCGTTACGTTTGGTAAAGTGTTAAATAAGTTTTAAGAATTGCATACTATTCAGTTTGTTTATAAGATTACAGGTTTTAATGCATTATCTATTTACTTATTCCACTCATCTGAACACAAATATCTGTTCGAGTTATTTCTTCCTCACAAGCCATTAGAGAAAGCTTATTCACATTCGCAAACAAATTGTCATTCAGTGTGACATTTGTGTCTCTAACTCCCACTTTCATTCAACAGCCGCCTCGTAACTTATACGGCGTTAATTTGATTTTTCACGAACATTTCGAAAACGTATAGGCAACCACAGCAAAAAAAAAAAAAAAAAAAATGAAACTCAGTTCTCTTTTAAAAAACAAAACAAAACACTGGCGACCATTACCTTTGCGGAAAATGCTTCCAATATGCCAAGCATTGTCCTGTTTCCATGTAATATGCGTAAAAGGCAATTGTTTGAGACAGGGCAGCATATTTAATTTGTTTCTTGTTATTGAGTTCAAGTTTGCATTGTACTTAAAATTGCATGGGTACCTGCCAGGGGATAAACTAACAAATAAACTTTCACATGCCGTGGCATCGACTAGACTGGTTATAGATACATGCAGATTCTTATCAAATCTAGTCATACCTGCAGAAAATGAAGACTTTGGTGATAACGTTTAGTTGCATCTAGTATTCTTCTCAGTCAACGAGCTCGGGGTCACAATCTATGTTTTGAGGCAAAAACAGGATATTTATTATTGCTCCAAAAAATTCCGTCTGCATAATTAAGATAAGTAAAGGTTAACACAAGAAAAAAAAATGTTTTGGAAAAATCGTGAAGATATAGAAACATATTTTTCACGTGAACATTTTTCAGTCACGCACATTTTCAATTTTCACTGGGCTGATGTAAACAACACTGTCAGTATCTTTTACACGATAATTAAAATTCCATTAAGGCATTCCTGCTGTTTGTATCACATATTGGTATCTTTAGCCTATTTTCTTTCGTTTTTTTTTGTTCAGCATTCTACGGTCACATGTTTAAAGCTATAGTTACCAAATTTGGTACACTTGTTAATGGTGACTTTTAGTTCCACAATTTCGTTTTCTGATATCCGACCTTTATCCGAAGCAACGTCACGTTAACGTTCTTTCTCTGTTTTTAGTATCAACTTGTCTATCAGCCTCCATCGATTAAATTCTGTAAATGTCATATCCAACAAAAAAATTACTAAAAATAGGAGCCGATCTGGGAAATTTGGAAGGTCTCTGGTCGAATTTTCGGGTGACTTTATTGACGTCAACGTCACCAAAAATTAAATGCCATACAGTTTTCATGAAATTTTAGCATGGTGTAGAGATAAAATGTTAGGAGATATGTGTTTTTTCGTTTTTCGATTTCTCGCCTATTTTTTATGTTTTAACGTCACTTCAAAATTTAGGTTATTTCTAACAAAAACGCTACGTTGTGGTTCACATATCCCCTATTTATAAATGACACTGCTAGAAAACTCCACACTTTGCTTTCTGGTTATTTGAAATTGCGAGCCTCAGTCTATGGAAATTTTGAGTATATAATCCACGCAAAAAGCCATATGTAAAAATGTGCTTCCGTCCAAGGAAATTGAAATCGTTATGGTCGAACGCTTGGCACCGCCATAGTGGTCATGAGGTCAACAATTAAAATGAGTCAGAATTTTTGTAAGATTTTAGTATGTTGTAGAGCAAAAATAATATGAGATTGCTGTTTGTTTTGATTTGGCGCCATTTTTGACGTTTTTACATCACTTCAATCTTTAGCCTATTTATGTCATATTTCAATAAAAACTCCACCTTGTGATTCATAACATAGCTCCTTATGTATATAGGACTCAACTTGGAAACTCCACACATTATTTACTGGTTACTTGAAATTGTATAATTTATATTTTCATTTCAAATTTGCGCACTCGATGCCAGCGATGAGGATTTTTTGTTGTTTTCTACACACTAAAAACTAAAGTGTTAAAACTGACACTTTAAAGGTGTTAAACCCATTCTAACTCTTAGGGTTTGATTTTAACACTCAAAGTGGAATGCTTTAAGCACTTAGACATTACAATCGTCAGACATCTGAAACTTGAATGGATGGCACTTCCCATGTGTCTAGCATTGGTGGTTCTTCCAGAATCGTCCATAATTTGATTTGCGCTTGGTGGGTACATAATTAAAAGGACACAACGCAGATGACGCGGATCAGGCTCGAGAGTTCGAGCCTGATCCGCGTCATCTGCGTTGTTTCCTTTCAAGTGTCGCGACATTACACTTGTCAAGTGGTCTTATTGTCAACACCTGTCAAGTTCTGGGATATCTACACTTGAACAAAGTGCTAGTTCAGCACTTAGTAAGTGTTAAATACAGCACTTCAAGTGTAGTTTTTAACACTTTAGTTTTTAGCGTGTATATCATTCCTTTTGAACCTCATTTTCAGCCTCAGTCTATGGAAATGTGAGTGTATAATCCATGCAAAAAACATATGTAAAATGTATTGCCCTCCTAGAAAATTCAAACGGTTATGGCCGAACACCAGGTGATATCATAAGGGTCATAATGTCAAAAACTAAAATGAGTTGGATTTTATTAATTTTAGTATGTTGTAGAGCTCAAAATAGAAAGAGATAGCTGTTTTTTGCGTTTTGTTTTGGTGCCATTTTGATGTTTTAACGTCATTTCAATGTTTCGCCTACTCTTAACATATTTCAAAAAAAAAAAAACGCAATGCTTGTGTTTAACCCTTTATTGCCACGCCTACTTTAGCCTTATATGGAGGACCTCTATGTACGCCTGTATGCGAGGAAGTTTAATAATATTTATGACATAGTTGAAACTTTATCATCTGATTAATTGTTGGAAAGGGCTCTCGGAGCCCTTTCCAACAATTAATCACATAGTAGGTTTGATCAGCGCATACCAGAACGTACAGATGATCATCATAAAGTGGGTGACAATAGTCGCGTTCGGCAGCATAAGTGTTAATGTAGCTCCATATTTATAAATGACACAGCTACGAAACAACGAAACATCATATACTATTTTGTGATTATCTGAAATTTTTCAATTTTATTTTTACATTTCAAATTTATACATTCGATGCCAATTTTTTAAATCCTTTAATTTTCAACCTCGTTCTGAGGCTCAGATTTTCGAAATGTCGGAAGGATAATCTCCATGGAAACCGATATCTAAAAATGTAGTGCCTTTCTAGAAATTTTGAACCATCATGGTCGAACTCTGAGGTGACGTCATAGGGATCACCTTGAAACAAATTAAAATGCGACGGATTTTCATGAAATTTTAATATGTTGTACAGTTAAAAAAAAAGAGATAGCTGATTTTAGTTCTTCAATTTGTACCCATGTTTTGATGTTTTTATGTCACATCAAAGGTTAGGCTATTTTTGTCATATTTCGTACGACGGCATACCCCTTATCGAGGGGCAAAGTGTGTTAAACGGCGACAGACATCCTCCCTCGTTGTTGGATGCCTCTGCATTGGCCATGCTTCTTTGAATCAATTCAAGAAATTCACTTTGCGATTTCGAAACGATCTGGTGGAGTCATCCAACGAAGTTGGAATGACTTATAGCGATCGTCGGCCTTTTTTTCTTGTTCAGCCTCTCATTTCCACAGTTTTAAAGCAAAAGTCAGGAAATATGGCACAAATATGAATAACAATTTTGACTGGAATGTAATGTAATTTTTGATTTTCGATCTTTACCCAAAACAATTCCAATTCAGAACTTGGAGGTGACACCGTAGGGGGAGAGAGACTGAGAGAGAGAGAGAGAGAGAGAGAGAGAGAGAGAGAGAGAGGGGGGGGGGGGGGGGGGTAAAATTACAACGCGTCGGATGTTTTGAAAATTTTAATATGTCATAGATATCAGGAGATAGCTGTTTTTGTTTTTTGACTTATAGCGCTTTTTGACGTTTTTACGTCATTTCAGATTCAGGTGTTATTTTTTCTCATTTCTCATTGGAAACACATTTTCAATAGCGCACACCTCCGAGTAAATAATACGCTCAGCTATGAATTCTCATCGGCGTTTTCCTTCGTGATGTCTCTATTAAAAACATTTGTTGCCATTTCAAGTTTAAACCTTTATCCAAAATAACGGCAATTTGACTTTTGTGTGAACCTCCATATCTGCCGCTTTTTTGAACGCTCACTCTACCAATTTTGAAAATATAATCTCCAATAAAAAACATATCTAAAAATGCTACATATCTAAAAATGTCTGGGGCTGCCACTGGAGTGACGGCAGGACGTCAGCATCGGAAAAGTTAAAATTTGTCCAATTTACATAAAACTCCGGTATGATGTTGAGCTCAGAAATAAAAAGCTGTTTTTGGATTTAATAATTTGACGTCTTTTTTGACGTTTTTACATCGTTTATGTTTTTACACCTTCGCCCGTTTTCTGATAAAGTACCTCAACAACTACAAAAGGTACCCCTATAACAAATAAACACACATTGCAGGAATAGTTGGGAGGATGTCTAGGCACAATTGCATGCTCATTGGAGAACAAAAATGAATGTTATGATGTCAAATGTGACGGAAGTGCAAAAAAAAAATTAAATTTTCCTTTCGGAATGTTTGAAAAAGTTGAAAAAAAATTTGAAAATCAGACCACAGACACCGCAGACATGACGTAAACGATGTCGGCGGTACACCCCTTCCGTTTGCTGATAGTCATACCCCAAAAACCATAAAAATAGCACTAACTTTATATCACAGGCGGCAAGAGAGATAAATGAAGTCAAGCCTTGCCACCTTTTATCGACATGGTCCGAAATATTTTGACGCTATGACATAAATGCCTATTGAGGGCGGAAAATGTCAAAATTAAATTTCACTCTACAAAGTCCGAATCTTAGGGCATTTTAGTATTCGTAGTCCCAAATACAAGACTGAAAACATTTTGAAAATCAGACATCAGATCGCGGAGAAAAACGTCGGTGGTACACATCTTATGTTTTTGTGTATACATTTTAATTTCAGTCTCTTTCCAGAATTTGTTTTTTGAAATTTTTAAAATATAACCACAATAGAGGCCAGACGTGGCCGCCAAAACACCATATGCCCTCAGAGTAGGTCGGCCTACCAACTGATTCCTTGGATGACTTCTGGAAATTCGCTTTGCGACTTCAAGCCCACCTCGTTAAGTCATACAACGAAGATGGAATGACCTGTAGCGATTGTTAGCCTTTTTTTTTATTTAGCCTCACAATTCCACAGTTTTAAAGCTACACAACGAAATTTGGCACACACATTAAGTATAATCTGGATTGAAACATAATGGCGCCCGATTTTTGATTTTCGATCTTTATCCAAAACAATACCCAATTTAATATTTTTTCTTAATATTTGAATATAAACTCCTAAATCAAGCAACTTTCATTTTTGGAAATGTTATCTACGACAAAAACCATATCTAAAATATGGTGCCGCCCTGGGAAATTCCCAACAGTTATGGCCGAACTCTGTAGTGACGTCATGAGGGACATAGAGTAAAAAATTGAAATGCATCAGATTTTTTGGAAATTTTAGAATGTTGTCCTGCTCAAAAATTAGGAGATACATGTTTTTTGTTTCTCGATTGATCGCCATTTTTGACGTTTTTTACGTCAGTTCAAATTTACGTGTCAGTTTGCACAATTCTAATTAAAAGCACTGATTTTCAACAATGAGCAACTCTGTAGATAAATTACACACAGCTATGAAATTTCACAGGCTTTTACTTTCATGATGACTCTATTAATTGATATGATTTCAATTGTAAACCGTTATCCAAAAGAACGTCACTGTGACTTGCACTTGCATGAACCTTCAGTATCTGACAGTTTCTTGCACGCTCACACTAGAAATTTTGGATATATATTCTCCAATAAAAACCATATCTGAAAAGCCATCACTTTTGAGCCGACAAATAATTTGCACGGGGCTGTCGTTGGGGTGACCTCAGAATGTCAAAGTCCGAACAAATTAAAGTTTGTCTGATTTATATGAGATTTTAGTATGTTGTAGAGCTAAAAAAATAGGAGCGCGGTGGCTCAGTGGTAGACTGTTGGACTTCTATGCTAGAGGTCCCGAGTTCGATCCTCGTCCGAGACGACTCGCATTGTGACCTTGGGCAAGGCCCTTTATCCCGGTTGCCTACATGGAGGCACGATGACGCCGTGTACTAAGGCGTACTGCACGTCTATGGTGCACATGTCTTCAACCACTGTAACCCTGCTTGAGCGGAGCTTGGACAAAGTTAGAATGTTGAGGAGCTGACAGTTACTCGTCGATGCTCGGTGGTTCTATCCGGGTACTCCGGTTTCCTCCACCCGCAAAGCTGTCACGGTCACGATTAGCCATTGTGCATAAGTATGTGACCTTAACCACCAATAAATAAATAAATACATAAATAAATAGCTCAAAAAATAACTGTTTTGGGGACTTCTTAATTTTGCGTCATTTTCAACGTTTTTACGTCAGTTTTTATTTTTATAACCGTTCCTATTTTGTGACATCCCAACCTCAATGGCTGCAAAAGATACTCCTATAAAAATTCAACGCACATCGTAAGGGATAGTTGGAAGGATGTTGAGGTACAGTTGTATGCTCAAATGTGACGGACGGTTTGACCATATTTCATTTTAGGATTAATTGTCCCAAACATAATGTTGAAAAAAAAATGAAAATCAGACTCAGTTACCATAGAGATAACGTAAACAGCGTCGGTGATACAACCCACCCATTTGCTGACAGCCCTACCCTCAAAACTACGAAACATAGCACTAAATTTATATCAGAAGCGGATAGAGGAATCATTGAAGTCAAGCATTTTCAATTTTTATACAAATTGCCCGAAAAATTTTGACGCTATGACGTAAATGCCTATCGAGGGAGAATAACGTCAAAATTATATTTCACTGCACCAAGTCGAAATCTAATGACATTTTGGTACTCGTGGATCCAAACACAAACTTCAAAACATTTGAAAAATCAAAGTTAGATATCAGAGATACGACGTAAACGACGTGTTTACATTCTCTTTTCAATCTCTTTTTCAGCATTTGCGTTTCATAACTTCGAGAAATTCGCTCTGCAATTTTAAAACAATCTAGAAAAGTCATTCAACGAAGTTGAATTGACTTCCTGTGATTGCTTGCCTGTTTTGTCTTATTTACCGAATCACGGCAACAGTTTTCAATCGATTCGCACACAATTTGGCGCAAATGTTAATGGATGGCGAGCGCTAAAAGTAATGGAGTCCAATTTGTTATTTTCTACCTTTATCAAAAGCAATAACAGGGTTTTCTTGATCTTTTAATATAAACTCCTGTATCATCCCCGCGTCTTTGGAATTTTGGAAATATTATCTCCAACTATAACCATATCTAAAACTTTGGTACCGACCTGGGAAGTTCTAACGAGATTTTGTGGATTTCAGGTGACGTCATTGGTTTGACGTTCCAACAATTAAATACAGGCCGATTTCCGTGAAATTTTAGTATGCTGCACAGTTAAAAAAATAAAAAAAGAATTAGGTGTTTTCTTATTTATCGTCATTTTTGTCCTTTTTCTGTGTTTCAAATACAAGTACATGCAAGTGATGTGATATATCGAAACGGTGGAAAAATAGAATCGCGTCCTTTTTCACTGAAATGTCCGTATATTACACTTCTAAAAATAAGAGACCCGTATTTTTTAGTCGATCTAATAATGTTTTCAGGTGTTAGGGTGTTCGGTATATAGGAACCCACTGCTATCTGGGCATGCATGTGATGCTCCAAGCTGAAAATCTACAGCGATAGTGCAATCCGCGGTTCTATCCGCTGGAAGCACAGTATGTCATGACATCATCAACATTGACGACAGAGCACTTCTGAAGGTTCTTTCTTCTATCTTCAAATTTTGACTCTTTCCACATCTAAAACAGTTTAATAGACGTTACGACCTCTCTCTCCCGCCACAAAGTTTCAAAGAACACATGAGTGTAATGAATAGATCCTTGAAACACGCCTCCTTTTTAGGTAACGTGTGTTGTAAAGATTTATTCATATTTAACATGTGAATCTGCATTAATCATTGGCCGATGATCTGGGCATCTTGTAGGTGTAAGACAGTCTAAGATAAGCTGTTTAACTTGAGCCGCTCGACCCTGAATAATGGTTCAAGTGGTTAGAGTTAAACGGTTCATCAAATAGACAGAAATGAAGACACATTAGGATGATGCCGGGTTCGGAGTGAGTGGAAATGTTGCTGCCTCGAGAATAAAGCACGGACGAATCAGCCTATAGGTTTCCACGCGACCCGCGGGCCTCCAACGAAGTCGCGGTATCCGACAAATCTACGAGAATATTGGGCAGGGATAGAAGAAGAAGTTCTGAAAATATCAGGTACCTGCGTTCGGTAGTTGGAACACAGTGAGCATATGTCTGACGCTACTGTTTCTTCAATTTTAAGGACAAATTGGCCAAATAACCGACTTTTTGCCATTAACAAAGCGAGATTGTTGTCCACGTTTTAGTTTGGCAGTTTATCTGAGTTTTGAAGCAAAGTCGAGACCCATTGGCGACGGTCTTGAAGATAAGGGTTTGATTTAACCCCATCTCTATAGCTTTAGCACTGGACTATAGGTCTTAAGTGACTCTATCCCGGAGAAGGCACAGTTCCCGAGCCGTTTCGTACCAGCTTGAAAAAGACAAAGCTTTCAAAATTACCCCCTATCATTAAGCGGCTGTATCTCTGACAATTTACAATGAGTTTTCCTAACATTTTCAGCTCTGGTTTGGTAATAATCTACGCTTCTTTTGACATAACAAGCGAATCGAATACCACATTTTGTCATATCGAATAAGGAAAGAGATACTGTGCATGCGCGTGGGTTCCCGCCTACACACGAGCGGTTTCTGGACTTCTTGTCGATATGACCGTATTCCTAGAAAAAAAAACGCTTACCAATTCAGGGTGGCTGAGCGCAGTACTTTGGCCAGTCTACTATCTTCAGATCTTAACTCCATTTAGTTTACTCCAGACGGGCGATACTGTATTCAAAAGAGAGAAATGCACATGTTGGTAGTGGCTCTCAATGTGGAGCGCCTACGCGTTGGCCGTGCTTCGTTGGATGGCTCATAGATAAATGCCCCGCGATTTCAAAACAATCTAGTTTTCACTTCAAACTGACTCTGCTGTTGTTTTCTCTGATGAACATGATAGGCTTCTCGTAGTGAGTGGTCTTTCTGTACGGTTTTTAAAAAGAATACGACACACGAATAAATTGCGAGTGGCTTTTTATATGTATAATTCTTCATCAAATAACATATATAAATTTGTCGAAAACTGCTATCATGCTCGGGAGTTTACACCCCATAGAGCGGTTTTCATTTTTGACTAATATCAATTCCGTTAGAGTGCCGTACCAAAATACTCCCCTTCACCGGGACGTTAAAATTATACGTCATACCGATTATTCATACGGTCAGAGTCCAATTGTGTTTTTCACAGTAACCCACTGTTCAACAACATGGTGGGCGGCGCCTATCCGATTACAAATTATTATCAACTATAGTGTGCTTTATTTTGTCCAAGTACACACCCTGATAACAAAGGCAAGTTAATGTTTACTGCGTATTTACAAGAGCCTGGAACGTTTTTATATCAGAACTCCCGCTAGTAACAGATTGTGATTTCGTGTGCTTTGACAAAACGCTCACTTTTGAAAGTATGGGCGCAACAAGTAAAGATATGATCACAGCAGTTGTAAATGTTATTTAAGAACCGTCACTGGTAGCAGAGGAAGTTAATGTGCAGTGCGTTTTTAAAACCAAGCGCGAGGAACATGTTTATATCTGAGCACCCACTGGTAATGAAATTAATTAAAATCCATGAGCTCTGAATGTTGTACCACCATACCAACTGAGCTAACGGCACCCCCCCCCCCCCAAAGTGATTAGAATTAGCTCATCCAGCATGTTAGGTCACGTTCACAATCTACCTGCTTCACATCCATTTATACACAGGACATCACGATGTGTGAATGCGTTCGTAAATACGACAGGATTGCCCGGATGGGAGGATAGAACGAGAGGCACGATGGCATGGCCGCCATATTGAAGAACGCATTCACACCTCTTGGCGTTATGTGTTGATTGTACGCCGCCATGACATAGAATCCATTAATTTAAAAATTTGGTCTTATTTGTAGAATTTGCCAGTTCTGCCGTCTGCTTGAATAAAACAGAAACAAAAATCTGGTCTGATTGGCAAACACGTGTGACAGGTCGAAACGTAAACGGAAAAATATAAATAAAAATTGTGTCCAAATAGGTTATATATTCCTATTTTTAAGAAATTAGCTGCCGTTATCTGAGAGATAGTTCCGTCAAAATCATAACTTCAGTGTTATAAAATCATTCCCCATTTACAGAGTAAGTTTAGTTTCGTTCAATTTGATGGATTTGAAAAAAGGTTTCTTAGATGACATTCGATTTATCTGCTTTCCCGCAGCTTTTGAATTGATCTAGGTCAGAAAGCGATATTTCGATTGACCGATTACCAAAAATGAGCGGAGTTTAGTTCTTTTGGTGGTTCCATGACGTCAGGTGGAAATAGTCCGTGTTCCGTATGGATTTGCGAATATGGAACAGGAGGAAAAGTAAAAAACGTGTAATAAATTAAGATTCCCGCGTTTAAAAGCTGGATCGTAGATTAATACAACAGTACTCTATTCCAGTATGGCATCGAATGTCAAGACGAATGTCACGACCCGTGGGTAAATCATATAATAAATACAAACCCTATCGTAGATAATTAGGAATCAACACAAAAATAATTCAAAATTAACTAACTGTCAATTCTCGTAATCGGTCTTGGGGCAGGCTGTTAATGTGAACTAACATACTTTCTGAGTAAATTCCAATTTCTTTTGGAGTTGTCATTAGCTCAGTTGAAAGTGTAGCAGAACATTGAGAGCCATACGATTCGGTGCTAGAGTCCGGAGATCGATCCCCGTCATGGCTTCAGAAAAATTTAAAGTTTTAAGTTCAATCCTGTATCTACCACAATGCCTGGTGGAATTCCGGCTGGGCATAGGCGATATAAAATTGATCTCAAACAGCTGCATCGTCACGGATCTTCCATTTATTGAGTTTTTGTGTTTAATTAAAAACTGGTACCATAGATCAATATATATACAACATTGAGTATTTGTGAATCATTTGTTTGATAAAGGGTTGAAAACTATAATGTCTGCACTTTAGTGGCGCAGATGCGTGCGTGCGTGCTTTGGGCCGTCCTGCAAATTGATTTTGTAGGAACCTCTGAATTCTGTCATATTTTCTATTAACAATTAAAATTAATGCCATTACACTTTTTCAGTAGAAGGTATGATCAGAACATAATCTATACAGAAATTAGTATGTAAAGGGTCGTGCATGTCACCGATGTCAAAACTATATATATCTAAGACACTATATACCCATGGGGCCATTGTCAATAAGCGTGGACGATATGATTAGAAACTGTAAAACAACAAGTGAATTGTTGTTGATAGTCAATAATTACGTCTTGATTCCATTGCTCTATTTCTGTTTCTTCTCATCAGGGCAGAGTATGGAGGTCAAAAGATGCAACAACCTGCCAACTTGTGGTGGTGGTAAGTATTCTATAAAATGGTATTGGGTTAAAAGTATTATGACAAGGTAGATAAGTATCGAAGGTGGAGGGTGGATAAGTGTTCTGGTATTCAAGAAAAGAAAGCCATCATCAACCTACATTCGGGACTCGGAAGAACATGAATACTTTGTGATGCATTTATGTGTTGCATGAGCAAGCCTATAAGAAACCACACCGATAATCTTAATACAAAAAGGCAGAAGAGACTCAATCTGTCAACACTTCTAGGAAAGGATAGCTCTAACAAGGTGTTTGTTGGAAGAAAACTATTTCAAGAACTTCGAGTTCTTTAACTATAATCCCGATTGACTATAATTCCAACTACATCACCAACGCATTCCTTCGACGTAGACATGTTTTGATAATGTTGTGCGAATATTGCTTTAGTCGGGGCTTGATCCATCACAGTCGGAACAAATCAGATTCAAGCCATTCAATCGGCCATCTTAACGACGCCATTCTAACATCGAGCCTTGAGGTAAACCTTATAAAAGAACTATTTTTGAGACATTTCGCCGGTGATGGAAACATCTTGTGCTCTAGTTTTCAGCTAAGACGTAAACAATTCGAGACTAAGGAACATCTGGAATGAAGTTGCCGGATAAAATGAAGTGCGAACTGCAATACTCTCAATAACATTTTATAGAAACTAGAGGTCGTAGACAAGACGGTTGTTTTCCCGATTGGGGGTCCGAGCGAAAACCTTTTGAGAATCCGTGTGGCAATTGCACGTTTCATTTAATCTGGCGAAAACTCATGAATTAAGTTGACGTGTTGAGAATTTTTACACAACCTCGGTAACTTTCGAACAGGGAAAAACAAATCTTTTAAAAAGGATAGATGGGTATGCACGAATCAGAGAGTTGGCGTCCAAAGTAAGTGATGTTTCCGTCACCGATGAACAAAACGATACAGCGGGTCTTAGTCTCCTCCAAATGCTGTATGAATCGAATGCTGTGGATTACTTGGCAGGCTCCGTTACGTCAATTTCATTGAGATGGTGTTCACAGAATGTGCTCCAAAAGAGAGCAGCTTATTTACACCCATTGCCTGCGCATCTACAGATTATTCTGTGCGAGTCGTTGTCCAGCGATGTTTTAGACCCAACAGACTGGAGTTGGAAGCTCCAGATTAATGAACTTTCACCTCTGAAGAGGTGAGGCTGGCACAAGTTCGCTTCTGAATTTCGTGCATTGCAAATGCAAGACGTCGAACAGAAATACAGTAATGTTCCTGTCACAAGCATGGTCTTAAGTGTGTGACAGCTTGTGGGGTTTGCGTGGGTTACGCTTGTCGGAATTCCGAAGACATATGGCCGACGATGCTTAGGATGCTAAATGATGTTGGTTCATCAATCGTGCCTATCCTTCAAACTCAAGCCACTTAGGCGACCATCTCCGGATTGTTTCGGACAAAATCCTTGATATCGAATATAAGTGTCATAGTTATTCATAAAACATACTGTAAGTTGGAAATACTCACGGTGTTTGACGGCACGTGTAGTCTATACCGATTTTCAGATTTTTCCTGTAATCGGCAGCCATTTTGGCGGCTATCTGCCGAGTTGTTCCGGGTCCATGTCCTCAAAAATGTCTTGGCGAGGCTCAGTTGTACTTTAGGCATACATCTTGTTCGAAAGTCTTTGAGAAGTTGACAAGAGGGCGCGGTGGCGTTGCGGTAACCTGTTCTCGTCAGATCACCGAAGTTAAGCATCGTCGTGCCCGGTTAGTCCTCGGATGGGTGACGTCTGAGCGATCGATTCGGACTCCCGTGTTGTATCCTTGGGCAAGGCACTTAACCCCGATTGTCCACATGGAGCACGATGACGCCGTCTACTATGGCGTACTGCACGTCGATTTTGCGCATGTCTTCAACCAATCTAACCCTGCCTGTGCTGCAGTGCGGAGTTACGATGTTGGGGAACTGGCAGTTGCTCGGTGGTTCTCTCCGGGTACTCTGGCTTCCTCCACCCGTAAAACTGTCACGATCATGATTAGCCATTGTGCATAAGTATGTGACCTTAAACACTAATAAATAAATGAATAAATAAATATTGAGAAGTTGGCAAAACTTTGAACTTATAAGACCCTTTTCGATTTTCCCTCGTTTTAGCGGCCATCTTAAGCACCATCTTGTGTACAAAATAAACCCAAAGCCGATTTTGTATATGTTATTCAGAGAATGTCCCGCTTTCGAATGATACTAAATGCAGTTTACTTCTAATTTTTTTTTCTGGGTCGAAGACCTTATAGACTGAAGAGTTAGTGTTGATTCGCATGACTGTAGTGTGCCAGTGATGACTAAAGGTTGTAAAGGGCTGTCATGGTGCGATGTCCTCCACATCTGGAATACTAACCCTACAACTTTCCCACGACACATGAATACAATTAGTTATGAATCTCCTAACATAATGTGTTCATTCGGATGACTACATGCGACCCCTTCACCTTCAGATGAACGATAGCCTCGTACATACCAAAACGAAACAACGGCGCGCATCATTCACAGTATGGT
Source organism: Pictodentalium vernedei (assembly GCA_031216915.1). Classification (NCBI taxonomy): domain Eukaryota; kingdom Metazoa; phylum Mollusca; class Scaphopoda; order Dentaliida; family Dentaliidae; genus Pictodentalium; species Pictodentalium vernedei. The sequence goes on from CM062296.1 coordinate 585,766,789, forward strand.
TTGAACAAAGTTTAAACATATAGAATATACCCATAGTAGCTTGGTGTACCAAATGTTCACCACGAGTGGTGAAGTGGTTTTAACCACGAGCCTTTTGCGCGCGGTTAACACCACTTCACCACGAGTGGTGAACATTTGGTACACCAAGCTATTTTGGGTATATTTTCTTTATTCCATGACCGTCAGATTATTAAGAGTCGCTATTATTTTTCCTCGATTTTACTGAGCATACGTGAGAATCTGTTTTTGTTAACACGAGCATCGGTTGGCGGTACTTCCGCTGTCATTTATTTCACCGAAACGAAATAGAAAAAGAAACAGGGTTCTTTTTCATTTTAATAACATAGTAACATACTATTTCGAGTTATGGATGCTTTATTATCATGAGACAATGCACGTTTGTTTACTTTGGGCGTTTTATGGGGTAAACTCATTTAAAAACGTAATAAATAATTTCCACTTTCATTTCACTCTATGCGAGGCGACGTGCGATAAATTTAAACAAGTTCGCATTCAGGTCGACGTCACCAAAGGTCAACGTGGATGTATTTGCACTGTTGGTGTAAATTTTAACTATTGAAATCCCATTGCTGGCGTGTTCACCACAGTTGGTGTATAAAGCTAAAATTTATGTCATAGGCTTTTCATATATAGTAGAATAGGTAACCATGGTATAACATGCTATCCACAATATCACAGTAGCCTATTTTGGTAAGCGCTGCGCATTTACCACAGGGGGGAATCAAGAAAAAATCAGATAAAATATTTCGGCGTTAATCAACATTACAAATGTTGAATGATCGTGAAAGTATGCAGTAATTCTTGTTCATCTGTTCTATCAACCCTTTGATACTTTTGTACGTCTTATGACGTACGAAATCAAACAGCGCGTTGAGACCTTTGTACGTCTTATAACGTACGAAATCAAACAGCGCGTTGATACTTTGTGGTCATTTGTTTTGTTATTATTTTTCGATTTCTTAAAGTTTTAACATCAATTCCTATTTTCACCCGAATAGTGCGCAGTACAACCGTTGAGCCAAATGTTATCGCAGCTTAAAATACTAATATAATCCTGCTCTCAAGACTTCTCGCCTGGTTGAGTGCTAAAAGCCACTATCAGGGCTTTCAAAAAATGAGGATACCAGATCAAAATCCAACACTTTCCTTGCTTAGAACAGAACAAAATAGAACAGAATTTTGTTCGAAGAATGGAGTTATATACATGTATAATGAATACAATAGGATACAGATAGTTATTAGCATCTTCAGGAGGCGACATGGCCTATTTGGCCGTTTCCAATCGCTTCGCAGAAAAAATACACTTGTATTTCATATTCAGTCAAACATAAATAATATTTTGTTTATATAAATTTGTTTTATTACAAATTATTGGAGAGTGCCCACAGGCACTCTCCAATAATTTGTAATAAAACAAGTGTTGAATAATAAATGCAGACCACCAAAAATAATCTAGCCGTCAACCAGATAATCACTAATATGAAAAAATATCTTGTTATTTGTTCTTTCCGACGTTTGGCGTCGCATTTGAAAAAAAAGTTGAAGAAACTGAATTCCCAATGACGTTTGAACGTCAGAATAATTAAAGTCGCAAAGGGTTAAGAGTGATAGAAATAAAATGCCCCCCCCCCCCATCCCCTGCGGATCGCGGCACACATTTTAGAAGACTATAAAGGCATGTGGCATGTCCTCCAAAACGTTGTACAATCCGGGTATTTTACCACGCGATGGCCACAATCAATCATTTTTTGCATACAACTAATTCTCTTCGTTTTCGAAAAAATCGTCGGAAAGATCCATTGCCTGACTAAACTCTCATCTAAAACAAACACGAGTCAAATTTAACTCATCCCAAGCTGCCAGAGGATATTCCTGCCCAAGACAGAATTGCTCTTGCCACTGAGATATAATTTAGGCACATTTAATCAAATTTTCATTCTGTAAATTGAATGGATTTTTTCCACCAACGATTCCTTGAGTTAACCCTTTACCCAACGTAACGGCCAAAACCGGCCAGCGCTATTCTCAAAAATCGCAAATTAATTTTTATTGTTTTTTTTATTTTTTGTCTCAAAAACATAGGTTATGACCCCTCGTTGGAACGAGCTCGTCGAGCTCGTTCCAACGAGGGGTCATAACCTATGTTTTTGAGACAAAAAATGAAAAAAATTAGTTATTCAAGAATTTTTTTCTGCAAGTGTCGTCTGCTTTTCGTGTTAGGTAAAGGGTTAAATGTTGATGTACTTTTCATCAAATCCACCAGAAGCCATACTAGATTTGATGAAAAATATCTAGAAAATACACATCGGTTAAGAGTTAAAGCCCAAGGGGAACAAAATCATATTGACCTATTCCAAATTTAAAACTATGGAAAGATCTACAAACGCCCTTTTCTATTTCGGAATATCGAAATCACCATTTTAGGACAGAAGGCAAATTAGGCAGTAATTTTCGGGGATGGGTTGGTAACAACTTTCAGATATAAGACAATTGGATAAATCGATCTACCAGGCCAATGAAGTGTGTTATTTTCTTCATTTTGTGGCTTTTTGTAAATACTTGTTTGCAGTGATTTTCAGAATAAGTTAGTGTAGTAATCGTTTTTTTTTAAAAATTTTAAATACCGTTTGCCCTATAAAATGTCCATGACGACATGTAAAGAGGCTTATATATTCACTTTTCAAACGCCATTGGCTACGGGGGGAAGGTAGATCTGGCGAAATAGTAATTACGGTTTCTCGGGTATCAAATGTATATTTTCAGCTCAGCCATATAGTACTGCGCATAGCGGTAAACAATGAAACCGGAACTAATGGTATAAACTCCATCGTTTATGTGGCTTTGGCGGTGGGTGGGGTGAGGTGATGGATATAGAGGAGGAAATACAACCTTGAGCGACAGTTGAATTTTCTAAAAGATATGGAATGGCCGTGCATGTACTCTCTCAATATACTGGAGTGCCTCGCTTAGATGGTACTGATCTACATGCAATAATACAATTGTCTTAAAAAAAAGATTAAAAACCACGAGCCGGGCAGATAATAAATTGTTTCCATGAAAATAGTTGCAGCTTTTTCTGGGGCCTACTTGACATATATTGGGTTGGATGTTCCATATGTTTGACTGGATATTATTTTTACAAACCAAATACATATTCGGGCGTGGGGTGGGGGGAGGGGGTTGTCGAATGGCTATAAACACACTGACATTTTGAAAATATTATGGAAGAGAATCTAAAGCACCCCATCTATGCGCCTGGATATCGAACCTATGATACAATATGATATTTATGTAGTTTTACTGGAAACTTTATCAACAATTTTAGAAATGTTTGATCTTTTAAGTGTACCCCGCGGAAAGATTTGGAGATGTTGTATCCGCCGTTTTATTATAATAGGACCTTGTAATCAAAGGCTGGGTGTAATTTCTCTAAAATGGATAAGATTTGCATGAATGACTAGTTAATCGTCAATTTACACTTACGTTGCGGCCAGAGTTTTGACATTGCTGGTGAAAGTTGCTTCAAACCTGATTAAACAAATCAACAAATCAATCCTTGGTTTTGGGGAGAGTTTTGCTGACCGCATACTGAATATAATTATTATACATCTTAACCCTTTACCTAACATGAAAAGCAGACGACACTTGAAAAAAAATTCTTGAATAACTATTTTTTTTTATTTTTTGTTATCAAAAACATAGGTTATGACCCCTCGTTGGAACGAGCTCGACGAGCTCGTTCCAACGAGGGGTCATAACCTATGTTTTTGAGACAAAAAATGAAAAAATAATTAAATTAATTGGGGATTTTTGAGAATAGCGCTGGCCGGTTTTGGCCGTTACCATGGGTAAAGGGTTAATTTAAAAAAAAAACAGATCTAAAGAGTTTGTGTGTAATACACATCTCATATTTCAATTTTTCAATTGTATTTTAAAAGGAATAAAAGTACACTCAATTGGTTGTGAAACACTTTTAACCCTCTGGACCTGCAAGACCGCTTTTCAATCCTGCTAAGTGAATGTGTTAGGTAGACCAATCAATATTTGCAACGTGTAGCCTGAGGCTGCACGTTGAAAATATTAATTTATCTACCCCAAATAATGAATATGGACTCTTCTAATTGCTTCCATTAAACTGACATGGAAGACACCACCAGTGTTCAAAGGGTTAAACAAATCATACTGAATGGCCGAGTGGCGAACTAAAAGTCACAACCGAAGATTCGCTTTGCATATATTTATGAACATATTTAACACAAGCATCTGTCTCATTTTTGACCAAGATAATTTTGTGGCTATTTGCAAGGCGAGGACGTAAGTAAGGAGATGTACCTAGTCACACAGACAAAAAAACGACATTGGACAGTTGTGCAAACTACAACTTTAAGGTGTCTGAAGCAAACCACTGCCGACACCCGAACATTTACTCTCTCATAACGTTCCTTTGCCAGCTACATGGATGACTGGTCGTAATCGACGTGTGGGCAGTGGTGTCCACGTATGAGTTTACCAGGTAATAAAAATCATCAGCAGTAAAAAGTTAATTCATGAAGCACCGAGTTGTACCTGGTGCTTCATTTATTATATTTTTGATGATTATTCCTATAATTTGTGTTGGAAATCTAATATTAGTGCGTCCTTGGAAATATTACCCTCCGTGGAAAGGAACCAGTCCACGGCGGTCGTACTGTACTTTACTGACTGACCATTGTTATGCCATTCCTGAGATAACCCAGGGGCATCGTTGCTCGTTACCTAATGATCATACTGAACTAAGCTTGATACAGATGTTGAATTGATCATGCAATTATGCGCTGTGCTATGGATTCAGTGCGATGTGTAGCTGAATTTTCGTTAAAAGTGAAAGTGAACAATATGAATTGCTGTACATATCAACACTGAATTGACATATATGCACCTGGAACTTAATTAAGCACCCCTGAAATGTTTCGTGACAGTGAAGTTTCTGTTACTGATTATTATGTTGTAGTGATTGCTATGTCTTGCAGTACATTTCATTTAGTAAAACATGATGTTTCTGGTTGATAGCGTACGCCAAGCACACTCCCTCGTGCACGTGACGAATGCTTCCCACGAATGTCACAAAACACTATCATCCTCATGCAATATCTGGGTATAAAACAAGAAAATGTGTCACTTCTTTTATCACTAAACGTTGCCATGGCGAGGATGAGACTGTAAGAGGCACCGTGATGACAAATCGTTGGAATGCAATCAACAGGCGTGACATTCAAAGCTATTGGAAGGCAACTTGGCTATTGTCATTCTGTCATCAGCAGACCTGTCCGAAAACATCAACAAACCAACGATGTTAAGGACCGACCAAGGCCTGGACAACGCCAAAATACCTCTCATTGGGAAAATCGGCGTCTGGCACGCCTTGTTAGGCGCGAACCCTTTGCTTCAAGTGGGGTTTTAAAACGCCTTTGGCTCCCCCAACACATGAATGAAACCATCTCAAAACATTGGGTATGAGGTCCAGAAGGGTCATCAAGCATCAAGCTCTGTCCGATCAGCATCAAAGACGACGTTTGGAGTGGTGTATGGCACGACAGCATTGGATTCTCAGGACGTGGAGGAGAGTTCATTGGTCAGACGAGAGTAGGTTCCTGCTTCACGTCACAGATGGTCGCTTGTGAGTGTGGAGGCATAGAAATATTGCTTACGTGCCCGGGAACATCAGACCTACTTCTCCTTATGGTGGAGGATTGTAATGATCTGGGGATGCCTTTCTCATAATTGTAAACTTGATATGGTGACTGTACATGGGTATCTCAATGGTAATCAGTATATCCGGGACATTATCAATCGTTGTTGTCGTGCCTCAGTGTGACAACCACCCGTTGGCTACTCGCCCTGTATTCATGGACGACAATGCAAGGCCACATCGCTCCCATGCTGTGAGAGTATTCCTTCAGAGCAACGCTATTACAACACTACCTTGGCCTGTAATGAGCCCGATTTGAACTCCTTAGAACACATCTGTGACTTTTTGGACGTCATGTGCAAGTAAGGGATCCGCCTGTACAGAATTTGGCCGATTTGGAAGCTGCATTGCATGAGGAGTGGCAGCAGTTGCCTCTGGACCGTATCAGAAGGCTCACTGCTATCATTAGGAGGAGGGTTCAGGCTGTCATCCGGGCACGTGGTGGATACACTCTCTATTGACGTCAGACACTGCTATTGTGTTCATGAGATCCCAAGTTATATTTTGTGTCAGTAATTACCGGCATTGTCTCATCATGGACCATTCCTGCATCATACTTGTCGAGAGAACACTTTTCCATCAAAAACATTAGTGACAGATATGTGTAATTAGCCCCATTGAAATACCGCATATATTCATCATTGTGTTGTCTTTCATTTGTCAATAGACCATTCTTTCCGCAAACAATCACTTTTGACCATCTGAAAGATAGCATGAAAGTAATGACAGTTTCTATTAGTACTACAACGAAAAAACAGGGAGTGCTTAAACCTTTACCCAATGAATCGGCCGCCTCCGCCCGCGTAATATGCAAATTCAGCAACTTTCAACAAAACAATATAATGTGTCCCCTCGTGGTAACGAGCTCGTCGAGCTCGTTCCAACGAGGGGTCACATGATATGGTTTTGTTGACATTTTTTGAAAAAATTAAAAAATGATATTTAAAATAATAAATTTTGATATCGTCTGCGCTGGGTAAAGGGTTAATTAAGTCCCAGGTGTATATATTGAAATGGTACGTTGCGTTTTGTGATCTGATTTAATGTAGATCCCGCAATCGGGAACTTTGCATGCAGAACTTATAAATAATCTGTAAAGGCAACTTTTGCAGTCAGACGTAAAGAAGATGGCACTTCCAGCCTTTACATTTTCGTTAATTTCCAAGACGATGGAATGTAGGAGAAAAACATTCCCTTGTTTACCCCAAATCGCAAGATCAAGCTCTTCTCTCACCACTCTACCACTCAACGTAATTCCACCTCGCGGTGATTCCCTCACCTGGAATAGGCTTGGTTCAATCTTCTAGCACCTAATACAACTCATCTTCGACTACATGCCTTTTAACCTACTAGATAAGTATAACAACACTAAACTTTCACTGGTAACTGTGTATACCAGCTGGTCCCTCAAGGTAACCCCCGTTGAACATCTCTCGTTACCACACACTAGTCGATACATCAACAAATGTCTCAAAGTATTTCGCGTTTTTCAGTCCCGAAAATCAAATTTTCTATCTGCCATGTTCTGCCTCGTGGGTTTAATACCACTGAAGTTTGCATGTTATAACACACAGCTCTGGTCATCGGTAAATATTCCAGGTGCAAGGTCTGTGCGTCTTTTCGATCCGAAAATTACACACTATTCTGGGCACACACAAATACTTCAACTGCGAGGTTGTTGCGTCTTTTCTGGCCTGGAAATCAGAATATCTTCCCATTGGGTCGAATAATGGTCGGCCGCGCGGGTTTGATGCCACTGAAATTATTTCGTCGTAAAACACTATTCGGGCCATCGACAAATGCCTCAGGTGCAAACATTTGGCATCTTTTTGCTCAAAAAATAAAACTTTCCTCACAGTGAGCCGAACCACGGTCGGCCCATGTCCTCGGTGCTACTAACATAGCGCCTCTTTTATCCAATTTCCAGGCCCATTCCGCTTGCGGGACGCTTGATATATCAGGTAATTGTTAAGTGAAAACCAGGTACATTCGGGGCACTCCCACCCTTTCCAATCAACAATACTTCATGACGACCCTGGAATTTTACCGCAAGCACACCTCAATTGAAAAGTTGCATTTTGTCTAGGCTGAAACTATGTTACTTTTGTGAAGAAACCATCGAGACTTTCTGAAACAAAATACTAACGCTAAACTACGGACAAATTCAGACCTAATTCATAAGTCCCCAAGTAACCCGAACTACCAATGTGCAATTCTTGCCTAACCAAAATTAATTCCAGATCTTACTGGATCCCAACAATACTATTTAATTGTATAATTACCTGGAAGCTAAACAAACGTTTAAAATGGCTCAGCCCGAAGATTTCACACAAAACTTCAATGTATAAAGTAAGATAGATACGCCAACTCCATTATCGTATCTTTACGTTCAAACGTACCTAACTATACACATTTTACCATGCGTTCTTTAATGTATACTATTCAAAACAAGTAGGGTATATTTGATAAAAGTGAGATATCTGAAGAAATATATTTATATTTTCATCAAAATGACAGTTGAGGCATTGCACTGTGACATCTGGTGAATGATTTCAGCGATAGTTGGGTGTCTGACAAGCACACATTGCACGCACTGAGCTGTAGAAGACATGTACGGTCAGTCAGAGATTTTACCACATTCAGTCCAAGACCTCAATACCTTGTAAATCCTCCTCGGTTCGCGAGACAAGCGCGAATCCCACGTGCCATACTCCTCACCAAACGTCCAATATCAGCTTGACTGATGTTATTCCATTCTTCCTGCAGTGCAGCGGCGAGTTCCTGGACATTGGTAGGGGACTGTTGGCGTTGTCGTTGGCACCCTCCAAGCATATCCAGACGTGCTCGATTGGTGAAAGGTCTGGACTTAGTGCTGGCCAAGGCTGTGTAGTGATATTCTGCTCCTGGATGAACTCTGTAGCGACAGGGAACTGTGTGCTCTTGCATTATCATCTTGGAAAATGAATCGACGACCGTGACGTCGCGCAAATTGCACCACATGAGCCGCTAACAAGTTGGCACGGTAGTACTGCCATGTGGCTTGCCCTTGGATGACATACAATTTTGTTCTGATTGTTATGGTTATGCCTCCCCACACCATAACCGATCCACCACCAAAACGATCGTGCTGCCTAACAGTTACGTCATGGTATCGTTCGTTCCACCACCGCCGCCGCCGCCGCCGCCGCCACCGCCGCCACACTCTGTTTCGGCTGTTATGGAAGTTGAGAGTGAACCTCGATTCATCTGAAAGCAGGACGTTGCTCCAACGTCGATTGTCCCAGCACTGTCGTGCTCCACACCAATTACGCCTTGCTGCGATGTGACGTTCAGTGAAAAGTGGAATTATTCGAGGTCGTCGAGCGTACAAATTCCAGCTGTGTAGGCAATTTAGGATATTCTGACCACTGACTCGTACATCTGTCGCTCGGTGCAGCTGCTGTCCACTTTCTTAGGCACATTGATGGCGGTTACGTAATGGTGTGTTTCGAATGAAACGATCCTGGTTAGCAGTTGTCGCCCTTGGACGACCTGGCCGACGTCTGTCATCACCATTGCCTATCTGGCGATAGAGTGACCACAACCTGCTAATCACCGATTGAGTAACGTTGAGAATTTGAGCCACTGCAGTCTGTCTGTTGCCAGCTTCCAACATGCCAACGACACGTAAACTTTAGTCAAGTGTCAGTCTTCGCATACCTCGAAAGTTACGTTTTGACCAGAAACTATTAATGAACGAGTTTATACCAAGAAAAGAATGATGAAACCTCCGAAAAAGCCCATCCAGTACAAATGAAAATTTCAAAACATACCCCACAGACATTAACGCGGCGCTCGCGCGAAAAACCTGCACAAAGTTTTTGTGGGCCGGTGACATTCATGATCCAAACTAAACTTGGTAACATATTGATGTGTCCAATCACGCGTATCCAATACCATTTTCCGAAAATATCAATATCAGTTTCGATATCCCTTACTATTTTTTGAATAGTATATTTAAACCTTTTGTTTTGGTTCTCACTTTTTCATTTTTATTGTACAAAGATTATATTCTGTTTAGATCAATCACATTATAGTCTTAAAATATCCCTGACTCCGCGAACTTCATCAGCCATCACGTCTCCCACCTCACCCCATCAATGAGGGACGCAAACCATGTTTCGGGAGAAAGCCTCTGAAGTACAAAACCTTAACGCCACCTCCATGTCATTTACAATGCTGTAACCACCCATAAGCTGGTATTAAATTAATAATGTTCTTCAGTGAAATAGGTAAAAACCAAGTGATTAAAATCTAGATATTTTGGAAAAATGACCTTGTCCTTTGACATAAATGGCAACAATTTGATGTGTTTTTTAAAACATTTTCAGAAACCTACATGTAACTTAAGTTTCAGATCTTTCTAATGTATTCTTAGCTTACTATGGGGATGAAACCATATCGAACAGAGTTCAATCACTCTTTCGACTTGCCCCAGCCCTAACTATGTTGAAATTCGTGAACACAATAACTTAGAAATCAAAATATGACATAAATTCCTTTCTTTCAAAAACAACAAATTCACCAGTCAAACACAGTCAACAACAAGAGAATACAAATATTTTGTTATATGTCTGTAATCCACATGTTTGAAAACCATTTGTGTTAAAGGTGATAACTGAACAGAGGCTTGTAGATTTGCACTTTCAGACGATTGCAGGATGATTACAGAATGCAAATATCGTTCAAAAGTATTTATGTATCTGATAGACGTGTTAGTTATTGGGTAAAAAACGTATTTCTTTATGCATGTATCTTCCATAAATGTTCATTTTCCACTAAATTTGAAGATCTTTTACTTCCCAATGCGCGATCTTGAAAGCAGATAAACATAGCTTGTGTTAGTATTAAAATAATTGTTTGAATGGAATTGCTCAAAATAAATGCATACCTATGATAGCTTTTTATACCATTGTTACCTATTCTACAATATATGAAAAGCCTATGACATAAAGTTTAGCTGTACACACCAACCGTGGTGAACACGCCAGCAATGGGATTTCAGTAGTTAAAATTTACACCTACAGTGGAACTACATCCAAGTTGACCTTTGGTGACGTCGACCTGAATGCAACTTGTCTAAATTTATCGCACGTCGCCTCAGGAAGAGTGAAATGAAAGTGACAATTAATTATTACGTTTTTAAATGAGTTTTCCCCATAAGACACCAAAACTTAACAAACATCCATTGTCCCATGTTAATAAAGCATCCATAACTCGAAATGGTATGTTATTATGCTATTAAAATGAAAAAAAGCCCAGTTTCATTTTCCATTTCGTTTCGGCGATAAAATTGACAGCGGACGTATCGGCCACCGATGCTCGTGTAAACAAAAACAGATTCGCATGTATATACGTCTGGTGCTCAGTAAAATCGAGAAAAAAATAATAGCGACTCTTTATAATCTGACGATCACGGTATAAATAGAATATACCCATAGTAGCTTGGTGTACCAAATGTTCACCACTCGTGGTGAACATTTGATACACCAAGCTACTATGGGTATATTCTACATGTCTTTCTTTCACATTTTCTTTTGAATAATCTGACAGAGGAGACAATAAGTAACTTCTCGTGGACTATGGAAGTTTCAGTGAGAGCATTCCAAGACAGTTTAACCTTTTACCTAACACGAAAGGAAGACGACACTTGCCAAAAATTCTTAAATAACACATTTTGCGTCGAAAACATAGCTTATGACATCTCATTTGAACGAGTTTAACGAGCTCGTTCCAACGAAAATTGAATGGTGATTTTTCAGATAAGGGTTAAAGGAAAAGACTGACCAGCTATTTGAAACAATGTACCTTCTATTAATAGCTAAACAATACAGGTTCCAAACCAATATTCTTGTTTTTTCTTGTTTTTCAGAAAGCACCGAAGAAGGAGTGAAAACAGGAAATAATGTAACTGATCCAGATATAACAGAAGTTCTTGGATCGGGTGAAAGTCCAACAGCAACATCAGATGATGAGGTTCATAATTAAATTATTTTCTTGCTAATGAAAATGTTTAAAATATTTTAGAGATAGTGGTAAATTTTTTATCATTTATTCATGACTGATTTCCTTCAGCTGAATTGGTGATATCTGTCCACGCACACATTTACACTCCGTCGTTTCCCAATAAAGTCACTTTGCAAAAAAAAATCAAATCGGTAAAGCCGTTATATTGATGTTTAGGATGGGGGGCACTGAATTTTGCCACTTCTGGAGAATCATCCAATATTGCATCGGGAATGTTGTTTGAATGAACTTGAATATTCGTCTTTTAAAAATACCGCTGCCTTAACTTCCTGAAAATGGATTTTTAGGCATTAGCCCCAGCCCTTCAAATAGCAGCAACTTGAACTCAAGCCACCAAAGATTGCTCTGTAACACGTTTCGTTCAGATGGTGGGAAGGACAGTGCAACTGCTTGATATCAAATGATGATATCAACTCACTTAGTCTTTCACCACCTTGAGGTCAAAATTGTTTTCTATATTTTAATTTTGTTGTGCATTTATGTTTTTCCTTGAATGGTCACAATGACTATATTTGTTCGGTGATTCGGATTTAATAAACCATAAATTCATACAACGCAGAATTTACATCCGAGAATAGTATATCTCACCGGAAGGTAATAAGTCAGGTAAAGAAATCCAATGCTGATTTTAATTGGTGGAGAGGTAGAGCGGAACCTACTTGAACTGTTCATCATTTCCCATGTAGAAGAAAAAATACGCTTTAACCCTTTACCGAACGTAGTGGTAAAGCCGATCAGCGCTATTCACAAAAAAATCCTCATTCAATTTTCAGTATTTTTTCATTTTTTTTGTCTCAAAAACATAGCTTATGACCCCCTCATTAGAACAAGCTCGTTGAGCGCGTTCCAACGAGTGGTGATACGCTATGTTTTTGACGCGTCAAAATAAAAAAAAGTAATTCAACAATTTTGTTTTGCAAGAAAGTGTCGTCTGCGTTACGTGTTAGGTAAAAAGTTAATATCCGATCTTTATGATTCGATTTGTTTTACAGAGTGTAGATAGATTAGGTGTAGATTGTTTGGATTACAGTTTTTGGTGTGATCATAAATCTCTTGTGAGTCTGTAGGGGCAGGGTCAAGCCTGGATCTTCATCCAACAAGCAATCAATAAAATTACGCTTTCTGGTAAAATTCAAGCCAATCATTTCGTCGGCACGTGAAGTGCCACTTTTGTTGCTTTGGTCTAGATACTACTCAAGGCCTACAATAGAATTGGATAGTATGAGAACGCTCAACAACTTCTGCAACTTATTTTAAGTTTATTGCAGTCATGTTTGATCTCTGAATCATCGAGGCGCCTGGATATATGACCGAGGTGTTAGAACGATGGATCAGTAGGTGCTTAGAGTTTTCATCGTTGTAGCGACTAGCCGCGCCCCGTATTTTGCTTAAAGGCCCAGAACGTCTTCATCGCCCACGGTGTTAATCTGGTCAGCTGCAATGACGCCGCTTATAAAGTATTGCTTACTTTGCCCGCACTGCGCGTGTTCCTCAATTTCTGCAGTTTTGTATGAGACCCTGGTTGATGTATTATATTCTCCTGGGTGGTAGTATCAACCTTCGTTTTCGTGGACGCATTCTCCTCCCCCAGAAGCTGGTTAATAATCTCATGGAAATCCATGACTTTTCCATGACGCTATAGCAACCCATCGCTTAAGTCTAAAATATTCATTAATTCATAAGTCCAAAACACGAAATTGCAACTAGTTGAAGTGCTTCCCACGTGCTTACATATTTTACTACCTCATGACTAGCAGGCTGATCAGACTGTATCAGGATCTTGGCGTGCTTGGTTTCTGGCAGTAGATCATGTGACGGAATCATATCGTTCTCCCAAAACAGTCCTCGAAACTGTCGCGGTCTTCGGAGCGAAACAGAGGAAAACGGGTCTAATCTCTGGCGTATTTCAGGATCGAATTGTATTTTTGGATCACCACCAATACGTTTTGCTCTGCGTGGCGGTCTGTGAAGGCCAGCTCTGAAGCATGTCGTTTTCCTGCGTAAGAGATTTTGAGGACGGGGCGGACTACGCTGATTCCCCGAAACAGGTTGTAGAAGACCCGAAAGCATTCCTGGAGACGCTCACGGGGGTCTAAGATGTAAATTTCAGGAACTGATAAGATCCATAAGTTGGCCTGGTACGTTTCGTTACACCTCATCGTTGGATAGAAGATCACTATGTGTCTAAAGGCGCGAGGTTGGGGCCTTCCAGTAGGCCATATACGAAACCTTCAACCAACCGTTCTGGCCACAGATGATCGCAGAGTTTGAGGTTTGTGATACCAATTGATTGTTGAGATGCTGCGGCAATCCTCGATGTTGAGATGAGTATCCATGATCACATACAAAGAGACATTCCGTGCGCCAGTTTTTTAAGCGGGCTTAGTGTGCTGGGTGGTAACTCCCTCGCCTATATTTTCAATCCTCAAACGGCAGCCGTTCAGCCCATCGTCCGCATGTCAACCACAGTGCTATTTTGTGGTCAATAACTCGACCGGTGAGACATCCGCTGGGATCAGATCATGTGCGACCATCGTCACCACAGGATGTCGTTTGCTGGCGGGTGAGGCGGCACCCTGTTCTGACTGTATCTTACCGCTGGTAGATACGCAGACCGCCCTGGCTGTAGAACAATTTGCTTACACGTTGAATGGTTACTTCGACCTTTGTGATCTTGGGGTTGTAGGAGGCCTCGTTATTGCGAGCATAATCAGCACCAACCGGGTCCCCGAAGAGCATCAGAATACCCTTCAGGCTTCACGAACGGACGTTCAGATTGCTATTCCACAGCGTATCGCTCTTGTCTCTAGTGAGCTTGCGATGTCGGAGGATACGGTCGTAGGGGATGGCAAGTCGTCCTGCGCACTGGTGGCGGATTATTCTAGCCGGATCTGGCAGGGTGTCCATGTCGTATTCCAAGCTGATATTGTCGATGGTGTGCTTGTCAGCAGGGTCACTTGTGGACGGGATAACTCGACTGTATTCGTTGAAGGTCATATCATACACTAGCCTGACCATAGAGCGCGAAATCCAAAGGTATCCTGCTGCCATTGGCATATGACCTCGTTGTGAAGCTATGTGGCGTCCTTATCTCCTGCATTGGCTTGTAGGTTATTTGTGTTCTTATCGGTTGGAGTATAAATTCCTTGATACTGTGCATTTTCCTGTTCCTGTGCGGTATTCCAGGGGTCGCCAAAGCAATGATACACGACGCTGTCTTTGATACGGCCTCATTAGAGCTTATTTGATTGTGGTTTCGGGACCACGGACGCCCAATGTTCTGGACCACGGTCCTGTTGAAGTCGGGCTTATGGTGAAGGCAAGGTCTGCTATTTCTGGCACAATAATATCGTTAGCTCCTAGTTTGGGGAAATGCACCAGTAGCTGCTGATTTTGGTCTCTCGCCACGGGTGAATTCGTTATCACATGTCGGATGCCCATTACACCTAAGGACTCACACAGCCTGCGGTATGCATCTAGCTTGTATCCATATTGACTGGAAAACATTATTGTATATTGAACCTGCCGTCTTTGTTGTCTAATATACAATGGCTGACGTAGAATGTGATAAACCCGCCTTCGACCGCGGCGACGGCGACCAAGACGTAAACAGGTGACATTACTTCCGGAATGGAACCGACAGATCTGGTGGGGGTCGACATTAAGGAGGAGTTCTTTGCAGCCAGAAGCTTCTGCAAACAGCTGTTGATGACTACGACTATACTCTTGCGCAAACTGGAAAACTCATGTTTTAGACCTGCATTACTCTTGTTTGAGTTCATCGGTGGGCAGCTACGGCTAAAGGCCTACTGGCGTGGTGGCAGTTCTCTCGTCTGCGATGGGGATTCGTAGATTGGCGGCGAGGGCAGTGGAAACTGCCCGGGGGAGCTGTTGCAGTTCTCCAAACGGTCCACAATGTATTGGAGAGGGGCTGCGGCCATAGACAACATATAACTGTAGTATTTAGCGCAGATATCAGATATTATTACTTTCCAACGTGTGATTAACTGGGATTTCCGGGTTTGATTATAAAAGATAACTTCACAAGTGAATTATGCAATCAACAATTGTGTTATGTATCCGTGCGCGCAAACGAAGACGCTTTGCCGTGGATGTAATGGGGACTTCATTGTTTTTTTTTTTTTTTTAACCCTTTACTAATATGAAAAGCAAACGACACTTGCAAAAAAAAATTCTTGAATAGCTATTATTTTCATTTTTTGTCTCAAAAACATAGGTTATGACCCCTCATTGGAACGAGCTCGACGAGCTCGTTCCAATGAGGGGTCATAACCTATTTTTAGAGACAAAAAATGAAAAAATAATGAAAATTAATTGGCGATTTTTGAGAATAGCGCTGGTCGTTACGTTAGGTAAACGGTTAAATAATATAATTATCGTCAATAATGAAAAGTAATAAACTGAGTAATCGCTTGACTGGACTGGTTACGTGAAATAATTCATTCGAGGCGATGGACTATATTGTAAAACACTCGTGCGCATTCGCGTACTCGTGTTTGTACAACGTCCCTCACCTCTCATGAATTATTTAACGTAACCAGTCCAGTCAAGCGATTTCTCTCTATCTACTCGTGGTGTCCTGTCGACTATGGTAAATTATGTTAACCGCACCATCAAGATTGTATTACCTATCGAGCAGTTAACTGAAGAGCAGAAAGTAACAGCACTTAAAACCATTGATGACTCCGTTCTTTAGAACTATGGATTGGAGCACAACAGCAGTGAGCTCCGGGGATTCGACAAGGCAATGCAGATTATTCGAAGCGAGCTAATCAACAACTTGCCAAACTGTCCGAGCCCGAAGATCATCCTGTTTTTGAAAGAGAGAAGCTGCCTGAATGTGACGAAGGTGGTTTTGATATGCTTATTTGGCGCTGCATTGTGCAGTGCCTGCATAACTCCGAAGAGTAACGATCGACTTACTTGGAGGCAGCCTCATCAAATCGAGTGGCTCTACAATCGCAAATCATTCGAATCGGACTATCCACTGGATTGTCAATCAAGACACAATACAACGCATTCGTGCCCTGTTTCGCGAGCAGAGCATCACCAGCATAGTGGCTGCGATTAGAAAGGTCATATTTGCTCTGAGGGTGACACTGACTGGCGTCGGGGTGGTGCACCATCACAACACCTACTCCGGGCCGGATAAAGGAGGTTTGACGGAATGAGTCAAGCAATATCAGCAGCCTCTTGGCCCAGCTGTAGCCTAATTTGCAGAAAAATCTGCATCAGCTCTCCCCGGCAGTACTGGCTGTCCTGGCTTTTTTCGCTTCTGGGAAAAACGGCCGGATGACTTGTAGAAAATATGTGAGCCATAGCCCTAGCAGTCAGATGCTGCTACTGGTTGCTACCCGTGGATAGCAGCCTCCAGATTTATTTATTTATTTATTGGTGCTTAGCGCCACATCAGCAACTAAGGCTATATCGTGGCGAGAAAAAGTTAAAAGAAAAACATGGCAGTAATGAAATACAAAGATGAGTAAAAAACAACAACAATAAAAATGATAAAGACAATGTAGTATGAACAGTGATGCGTGAAGAAACAAGAAATATGAATAGTTCACAAATCAACCTGGTGAATTTAAGTCTTAAAGACTCTAGTTAAGATAATAAAAACAATTTTAAATTTTACTAAAAAGGTTGATTGATTTCAAAATTGAAAGAATCATATTCGGGCTCGTACGATAAAAAAGATCTCTCAGAGATCCTACAGAAAAAACCTGCCCTGTGACATGATTAAAATCTGTACAATGTAAAAGAATGTGTTCCACTGACAACACCTGCAGGCAGGGAACACACTCTGGTCGCACAATACCCTCCAACAAAAAGAAATGTGTTAGTCTTGTATGACCGATATGACACCGCGTCAAAACTGCAAGATCCTTTCTACAAAGGTTACTAGACGGGTAGTGATCACAAATATCTGGTCGGAATCGATGGAGCTTGTTATTTGTCGCTCAATTCCAATCCGCCTGCCACACAGATTTGATGTACTTATTGATATGTGGTTTTCAGGTAGCTGGCCCCAGAATTTAAGAAATCAAATCACCTGTAAACCCACGGGAACACCGCCAACAGTAAGAGTAGTCTTTTCCCCGGCATGCATAGCAGACAAGCCCTTCGAAACTGTAGGCCAGGAGAGTTTTTTCGCGTACGGTTCAACGATGGCCTTTCATCTCATAGGTAGCGATTCCTGAGAAAACGTGCATGACTGTTTTCTAGAAACAAACAACAATATGACTCTACACATGGGATATGGCTGATTTAAAGACACAATTAGGCATAATTCATAGAACAGCCTATAAAGGACTATTAATGTGGTACAGTCCAACACCAGCGGCCAGGTGTTAACCGCTGGTGATAGACTGCACCACAGTTACATTCCTGTCAAGAAGCTAGATGTTTGTCAAATATAATTACCGATGTTGGAACACCTTTGCTGGACAACTTCGCATTGAAGTAATGAGCCGTTTGTTTATACAATACATTAACTGGTGTTCAAGATGTGATCCTGCCATGAAGCTTGTGCTCTCTCCGAAGTGATATACTGCTCTTCCTGGTTCAATACTACAGAAGTGACGCACTCGAAAACAACACAGATCGTGTTGTTAGGAACGATAAGGAAGAAGGTTTGAAAATACAAGCTGGCTACTATGACGTTTGTGAGCTGCCTGAGGAGAGTTTTCAGAAAGTCAGAGCTGGGAAGGACCTCCAAAAGCCTTTCGGCTTTCTGCGAATGAGGTCAAGCAACCGATTGAAATTAAGAGCGCTGGTGTGTACCTGGAGTTTACTAAGTACTCAATACCAGAAACTGGTGAACTGTTGATGGATGGATTATCAAGGTTTGCGATATTTAATGAAGTCGGTTCCATTTTTCAGAGATCAGTACCTTTGACTACACCCACAATGAGCAGCCCAGACATTACAAAATACAATTCCCATTGCCAATGAAAAATGTGTCAGTGTCAGAACGTAGACTTTCGCGCGCGCGCATCTGCAATAGAAAAGCTCGCATCAAGTCCGATTGTTCAGCTTACAATAGGGGTTTTAGATAAAGAGGTAAATTAATTACAATTGGATTGCCTGTCAGTGACACTGCAAATTCGTAAATAGTGGAGGACCAGGTTCACAAGATGTGCACTACATTTCAGCAAGCCGATCTTGTGGATACTTTTGACTTACTGAGCTCGATGATATGGATTTAGGGGTGCTGCTACACGGAAGCACTATAAACTGCTTTTGAGAAAACGATGAGTGGTGGATTGTGTATAGAAACACCGCCATGGATGCGGACGGGTCGGCGCTCGTCTTCAAGATCGCCCAATCTTACATCCAGCTTACGCACGAGCACAGGCTGCGTAAAGTCCAGAGCTGTGGGGTCTTGTTAGACTCCTACATTCCATGCGGTAAGGGACCCGTCTACGTTAATTAGACTAAGGCTGGGTGTGATTGGTATGGCTGTGTATTGGCAGCACGTTACCCTACAGGTCATTGTCACTTTTTTCTTCAGTTTAAATATCATTTTTGATATTTGAGATGTTTTATCACTGACAATTCACACAGAGGCGTTCAACATTGACCGCTCTGTTGTCCTCACTATTGTTATTTGAGAACGGGACACCCTTTGTTCAACACGCAGGATGATAGCAGAAGCAAATCACATAACCACACACTCTATGTATAGCTCTGATGCAATATCTGAACTTAACCCTTTGAAACCAAAAGACCGCTTTTCTGCTCTAAGATCGTGATACGACCTGATTTAATAAATTAGATAGCTGTTCGTGATTTTGTGTGGTAGGCCAAGCAAGATTTTCAACGTGCAGCCTGTAGGCTGCACGTTGAAAATATTGATTGGTCGTCACCCACGGAACGAATACACTCTTTAACAACTGATGAATCTGAACAGGCATAGAATATACCATAAGGGTTCAAAGGGTAAAACCATCAATCCTGCAATGAGTATCTGACTTACAAAGCTTTGCTTCGTCTCGGCGATGATGACATGCATAACAATATAAATCTCGATATCCTGGGCAAGCGGCGTTGTGGGAAAGTTAGTAAACGACGAATTGGACAATTCGCATGAAAAGTTCCGAATTTTCAGAATTTCATCCCCGATTGAACCTTGCTGATTTTAATAATCATCTTACCTGAAGCTGTGTCTGGTAAATGCTCGTTCAGTTCTAAACAATACTGACATACTTCTTGACACAATAGGGAACCACAATATCTCTTTGTCGATGATTATTGAAACGTAGCTAACTGCTGAAGACACACTGACAGTCGGAGAGGTTCGTGTCAATGGTAAAATTGTTATCCACAACCCTATGATGTCACGGCGAGGTGGTGATGTTGGTGTAATTTCGAAAATGCAGTAAAGGTTAAGCGAATAGCATGTCAGACTCGTTCCTTATTTGAGTGCATTATCACTCAGCCCAAGAACTTTAGACTTGAAAGTGGAAAACTAAGGAAATAAATCGGAGAAAGATAGTTTTTACATTATTTAGGTCATAACTTATTTAGGTCATAAAATCTCATAAAACCCGAACTGAGCTTAATTTACACCATTTTCCCCATTAATATTAAAAACTGTTTTCTTTTACACAATCATGGAAATAATTTAATGTTGTGGCAATGTTTTCAGCCTAAAAATACACAAAAGGCACTTCTCTAACCAGAGACGCCCATCGAAAGGGGAACTTTGAATACATTTAACAGTTATGGATATGAAACAACATAATGACCCCCCCCCCCACCCCAAATAAAAAAAAAAAATACGATTTATTTCAAGCAAACTGTCGTATTCGATGTCGGATTTCTCGGGCCTCTCAAAATATAGACACGAGCAATCTGTTTCTACAACTGCACGGACATCACTTCTTCATTATAATGTGCAGAATTATCGACTACGGTTATCGCATGTGGTCAATACTTGTAAAAACATAACCCTATCACTTCAAATGGATCTCATCGGCGTAGTCACATTTTGCTCGCTCTTCTGCTCTGTGTAATCGGAATCGGGGTTCTGCCTTTAATAAATTACATAATGGAACTTTTCGTGTGTCATTTTAAGCATTAATATAAACATTATATAGTATTCAGAAATGATCGATACCTGAAAGGATTTATGCAATAAACAGCATTGACAGCAGATAATATTAATTCTGCAATAGGTTTGACGTTATCATGCGCATCAGAAGATAGTGTGCTTTCATTGCATTTGGTCGATATTTTATCTCATTGTGATCAACACTCTTGCGATGGCTTATTATAACTATTTGATTTGAAGTGGATAGGTTTTATTTTTAGTATTCATATGCCGATAATTGCCCACTGTTTATTCCTTACTGTGACGAGGAAGCAGGGCGGTTTTGGGAGATTCATGTTATACAACTATTTAATTCATGGGATATTAACTGTATCAGCTTCTAATCATCAAGAATTTGCGTCGGGAAATAAATCCAACACCCTTTCTTTTGACAAACAGATATAGAGAAATGCTGCAAATGTCAGGGGAACTATAAGACCCAACTCAAATAGCGCAATTTAGCAGCCGAAGCATACAAACACTGATATCTACAAGCATGAAGCTTGGCGATAATCTGCTTGTGGGGTCTGATGAACCAGTTGTTGCGTCAAAAATGCACAGAAATTAAACACGGCCAAACACCATAAAGGGCAAAAAAAAAAAAAAAAGAAGAAATAGTAATGGTGCCAGAATGATTGATGTGAATCCGTGTAAAATGTTAAAACTGCGCCCTGTTCAACCTGCATTCGATTTCAGGACCCACTCTTTATTCTGTGGGCAGGAAGCTGATAGGCAACTTAACCTATCTTTAGAAAAGAGAAGACAAGTCTACGAGGTTGAGACCTTGGCATTCCTTGAAAGCGCCAGAGTACGGTGTCAAAAAGGTAAGACGAGTGGGGTCAATTATTGTTGACTCATATTGAGCATGGGATTGATTTAGTCGCAGAAGAAGGGCATTATCACTATGATTGCCATGTGAATTTTTTTCAGGGAAACTCCCGAGACTCACGGGAGACTCATTTTAGAAAACTCGCATTCATTGAGCATGTAGTTTCCTGGCAAATAGTGATGGGTGCCAGTTTTCTCTGAAAGAATTAGCAGAAACTCTTGAAACATATTTGGCCGATGAAGTCGGTTACACAATCAAACGTCTGAAGGGAAAGTTAATGGAGCATTTGG
The DNA here is from genome assembly GCA_031216915.1 of Pictodentalium vernedei. Taxonomy (NCBI): domain Eukaryota; kingdom Metazoa; phylum Mollusca; class Scaphopoda; order Dentaliida; family Dentaliidae; genus Pictodentalium; species Pictodentalium vernedei. The sequence goes on from CM062296.1 coordinate 585,788,838, forward strand.
GGAGCAGAATCTCTATCACAACCTTGTGGTCCTCTAAAAAATGTTGCGATGTTCAGAGAGTAGTCGGAAGGGATACTGTACGATTCGTGGTACACGATCAAATGAACCACTGAAGCTGATGAACGTATACGCATTGTCGAGAAAGCGGCTGCTATAGTTCGCGATGACATTCAGTCAACCACATACAACGGTATCAAAAACCCTGACTCCTTATCTGTGTCGACTACCGGAGTTACAACCGGATACACTATAATACTTTTTGCAGGGTGTCATAGTCCCACCATACCATCGGGTAAATGATGGGATAACCAGTCAGAGCAACCAGAGAATCATCACAGCAATAAATCATTCTGTGATAAGTGAATGCTATACTTTCTCGAGCTATGGAGATGTTCTGCAAAATATTTCCTCAATTATTTTTTACAAAGGACCATCGTCTGGGCTGGCTGGCCAAATTCACACAATTTGTTGCCGATAATGCAGACTGTAATGTACGCACATTTAGATGGCAACAATGCATTCCATAGTGTGGTGAAATTGCGTGTAATACACCGGTTGGCTCTTCAAAAAGAGGAGTCACCTAGATGATTGATTGGCAATCTAAGCAATGTTGGATCTGGCGAGTTCGGTTATATTCTCCTGATAAGTTACAACAGACTCACTCAATCAGATTTGGACCTCATCGTGATGAAGGATCAACTTCATCTGGGTGAATCTCTTCCCAAAAACCCTGAAGCATGCCAAGTCTGTCGATTCCCTCTGATCGTTGAGCTATGTATGTAGTTGGGGTCCCTCGTTTCCTCGCGGACTGGTTATATACATGTTGTAACAAAAAAAAGAAACATTATGAGACAAGTGACGTTGAAATTTTGCTCTTCATAAATGTCAAACCTTCAGGCGTCAGTATCACATATACAACACTCATGTTCGAATGTGAAAAAGTAGAGAAACAGAATTTACTGCGACCTGTAAATTGGAGTCTGTGTAAAATGGTGAAAGCATCAGAACTAAATTATACACAGAGAGAATTTATGGGGTCGTATTTTCGGGAGTAAAATATCTTTAAAGAAATCAGAAATAGGATTTCGTAAACAAGATTTAAAGATTCCTTACCGGATTTAGAAAACATTTTTCAAGAAACCCGAAATAACTTTTGTACACAGCATTAGGCCTGTTCTCTATGAAGGAATCAGCAATCGATATTTTTTACTCTGCCCAGTTTAAGAGAAAAGAAACATATGTATGAACTTCAGAAATGCAGTGGGGTTATAAAATTCAGTTTCAAGCAATTCTGAAAACTGCACTTAATGAGACACGTGTGACCCCAGTGAACTGGACCCCGGTCCATATGGCATATCATGCTTGAGATATGAGCGTGGCCAACTTTCAAAATGTTTGGTCCCCGCCCATTTTTGATAATAAAAATACATGCATGAACTTCGGCAATGCATTACGAAGTCATAAAATGTGATTTTCAGCAATTCTAAACAATGCACTTAATGACTCATGGGTGACCTCACTGACCGTGGGCCAAATTTTGAACCTTTTGAAATTTAATATGGGGTCATAAAATGTGATTTTCTGCAATTCTGAAAAATGCACTCAATGACCCCTGGGTGACGTCAGTGACCTTGGCCCATATTTTGAACCACCATCAGGATTTGACACCTTTGTTGTTGGTCTCAGATTCATAGGTCATGCCATGCTTGAGATATGAGCATGTCCTAATTTCAAAATGTTTGGCCCCCACCCACTTTGTTGAGTGTAAAAATACATGTATTAACTCCCAGAATGCATTAGGGGCTCATAAAATGTGATTTCCTGCAAAGTTGAAAAATGCACTCAATGACCTCTTGGTGACTTCAGTGACCTTGACCCCTATTTTGAACCGCCATTGAGTTTTGACTCATTTGGTGTTGGTACCAGGTCCATAGGTCATACCTGCTTGAGATATGAGCGTGACCCACTTTCAAAATTTTTGGCCCCGCCCATTTTTTGGAGTATAAATACATGTTCGAACTTCTGTGCACAATGAATTAGGGGTCATAAAAGGTGATTTCCAGCAATTCTGATAAATGGACTTAATGACCCCTAGATGACCTCAGTGACCTTGACCAATATTTTGAATCTTCATTGAGTGTCGACTCATTTGGTGTTGCTCCCGGGCTCATAGGGCATAGCAAGCCTGAGATATGGGCGTAACCCACTTTCAGTGCCCCGGGAAACTGAAAATAGGTCGCCGAGTACCTGGGGCTGTCTATTAGTATGTCAAAAGTCAGCTGGATAGGACAATTCGTTTTCGAGTTATAGTGCGAACAAGGAAGTGCATAGAAGACAAGAGACATGAGAATAAGATGAAGAAAAAATAAAAATAAAAAAAAAATAAAAAGAAACAATACAAAAAGAATAGTCTGTTTGTTTCACACAGATTAACAAGAACTAAACGCTTGCCCAAAGACTTTTGATCAGCCGCTAAATATCAAGATAGTAACTTCCTCTAACGAGTTGACGAAGTCTTTATTATGCTTGGGGGATTCCACATTCTTACGTCTAATTTGGGGGAAGTGGGCCCTATTTTGGCTGGAAGTGTTGTTGATGAACTTTGGACTGCTGTTTATGCTGGAGGATCAGTCCATCATATGATTAGTGGCCACGCATACTTCAGGACTGTCCGTGCTCATTTGCTTGCTGAAGTTGCTATGGCCACACTTCTGTTCGAAGAAAGTCATGCACTTGATAAAGTGGACTGCAAAATGTGGCGAACTCGTCGGAAGTAAATGCACAACAGTGAAAGATGTAGTTCAACCAGACACCATCACTTTGTTAGATCGCCTTAAAGGCCTGCTCCGTGATGCTGCGTATGGACGGACTGAAAATTGTAGATGCAGTATGACAAACAAATTAATATCCTATAATTGTGGAACGCACCGGAGAGTCGAAGACTGGGTCCTCGATGCGTTTCGTGTAAGACTGATGATCCCAATTACCATGCTGGTGGTCATCTTGCCTTCGATAAGTGTGCCCATCTCTACCTTCAACAGTTGGAATATCTCCCCGAGCAATGCACGTCGACGACTTCTAGGCGTTCACGGAGAAGAGATTCTTCACGACCAGAAGGCCAGTCAAGTTCCTTGATGGGATGTATTCCGACCAAACCGTAGAGCAGTGCCTTATGTGAATGTTCAAGGTAGCTGGTGGTTTCACACATGGCAGAGGGAAAATGGAGAGCACTATTGTGAAATGGATCCACGCCCTTCCCCTCTATGTGCCGACATGCAATGCACTAAAATCTTATTCAAGTTCACACGGATCACAGTAATCAACACCGGGACCTTCGTAATAGCACAAAAGTCATTGATCTCGAGAAGGCATTTCATACCACGAGGAGATGTATTTTAATATATCTTTTAACACAGTGTTGCGAGGACGGGCATATGCATCTTTTTATAGAATGTTTTTTAAAGGATCATCAATTTCAAGTTTGTGTTGGGTCTATATTATCTGATTCACACCAGCAAGAACTGGTGGTACGTCTGGGCAGTATTCTATCTGCTATCCTGTTTTCTGTTAAAGTCAATGGCATCATTGACGCGATTGAGAATATGGTAGTTAACTTACCATAGCGGTAAAAACATGGATGAAATTGAGCGCAAACTTCAGTTGTGTTTAAACAGAATTCAGAAATGGGCTACAGAAAACAGTTTCAAGTTTTGGAAGACCAAAACGAATTGTGTTCATTTCAGTAAGCTGCAGAAGACAGTGGACAGTAAGTACGTATCCAAGGCGCCGGTCCTCGTCATATAACTTTCAATGAACCGTGTCGATGGCATGGGAGGTCCACCAACAACATCGATCAAGACACAAGGACTTCTCGCTCCGTCCGTCCACATGGCGTCGACAAGGGGATCGGGAATCACGACCAGAGCGTTTTTGTCAACGTCTGTCTTGGGGGGGGGGGGGGGGGGTACGGGTGTGGAACTAAGACAGCTGGGAAGTGTTCTTTATGTCCCTGAAGTAGTAAATACTAAGCTTTATTTCGAACTTCATCTCCGCCGGTGAGAATCAAGTCACCGGCTGCAACTGCTCCACAACCCGAGGCAGTTTAGAAGGGCTTTACCTATCTCCTAGCACTGAGCCATGGCTGGTTTAAAACGAAAAACATTTTTAGGGTTTTGAGCGCTTCGTCATTCGCTCTGTAATAAATCTCAACCTCTTTGCAGTTAGCCACACGTTTTTAGCTGGTCTCTACTACACACAACCTGTACCCTTCTCTAATCTAGTCAGTCCAGGAAGGTTTCAAGGATAGACCTTGCCACAGGTGATGTCTGGCGAGACATACTTCTGGTCCATCTCTGCAATCCAGTCGTTCTGTCTACTTCTTCAGAAAAAGCTGTGGTAGTTCCGAGCTCTGACGCCCCTACCCTTTATTTCTTTTGCGAGAGGGTGAGTCGGTGTGAATGCCATAGGGTCTCTAATCCGAAAGAGCTCGATTGTCCTAGTAGTCTTCCCGCTGCCTCCGCCACCGTTGAGAGAGGAAAGCTGGCGTGTAGAGAGGAGACATCATGTCGAGGAGCTGTAGAATCCGGGATATTTTTTCTGCTTCGAATTTTGGACTTGGGATATATGCAGCATGGTCTTGTGGCGTGTAAAGAGTCTCCACCTTATCTCGCTATTTGGCGGAAGCTACAGGGGGCTGGTTAACATCGCCAGCAAGTATTCGTAGCATATGTCCTCGACATATTTGTAGATCTTTTTAGCAACATAGCCTTGACCATCAGCAAGTTTGTGGAGCTAGGTTTTATTGACGTATATGCTGTCTGTTGCCTCCCGGACCACTTTGCCTAAATTAAAACGTCACATAATGCTGAGAAGGGTGACGCGGGCATAAACTATTATAGCGATCCTTAGTTTGGTGAACTGGGGCTCGGACCCATCATAATATGTGAGAATATAACCAACAGGACATCTGTTCGTGGCTCTGACGAGTACAGCTTTGGTTGGTATCCCTCACAAGATAATCTAGTTCTCTCTGATCTGTGACCATGCGACGGGTGAAACGCTTGTCATTAGACTTTGCGCCCTGAGTGAATTTCTGATGATGCTGCACCCAGATTTCTATCTTCAGGAAGTCATACTTCATTCTTTTTTTCGAAAGCTCTCCGGATCCTTAGCTCGGTTATCTTGGGATGCCGGAGTCAGAGAGGTATGTGAGGAGGACCGTTGAGGCTCTAGCCTGCTTCTTAAAATGTCTTGCGAACCATGCTGGAATAACCGGGTAGACTTTAGGGTCGCATATCCATTTGCTTATTTAGGCAACTCCTTTACGTATGCATTTAAGCAATGCGCGATCGATCACTACACGGGTCATTCGTTTTTGGGCCGACCAAAACTCCCAAAGTAGGGTTGAGCCTCACGGAGACCTTGGAATTCGCCTTGTAGCATAACTTCATTTCAATGCTAACGATGTCATTGACCTGGTATCGTTTTGCGCCCAGATGCCTCCTTAGATGTGTACAACGCAGACCTTCTCAATACCTGGTCTAAAAGATGCTGGGGTCAGCCACTGTGTTTCTAGGCATGACTACTGCGGCATGGATTATTATCCTATATAGTCTATCTGCAAGAGATTCGCCCTTCAAGTCTCAGCAGATTTCTATTAAGCATCGTGCATTTCCTGTGTAGTGTGGGCCCATTCGTCTTGGATCACAAACTGGTCAACTCAGGTTGCTTGTCCTGTCCACCCAAGAGCCAGTTTGCAATTTGTTCGTTTCGGATCGCTTGACTTATGCCCTCCCACACGTCTCACGCATAGATTTGAATCTGCATGGTCTGCATGAAGTGAAGATCTTTGGGCCAGGCATGACCATTGTGGACGCTAAGTTCAACTTTCCGCTGTTGTATATATCCTCAAGGCGATGTCTTTCAACATGATGGCCAGCCCAAGGAATCTCTTCGAATCCAGCCACGTACTCAACTATGGCATCACTTCTGCGAACCTTCTTCCCACTCCTGTATTGTCTGGCAACTGATCGGGTGCCTCTGCGAGCGCTCTTAACCCTTTACCTAACAGGAAACAAGTCGACACTTGCAAATAACGAGCTCGTTCCAATGAGGTGTCATAAACTATGCTTTCGAGACAAAAATAAAAAAAAATAATGAAAATTGAATGATGCTTTTTGTAAATAGCGCTGCCGGTTTTTATCATTACGTTGGGTAAAGGGTTAAACTGCTCAACCTTTTTTTCTGGGCGACGCTGTTGATGTCGCCATCTCTCAGTGGTTCTATGTTTGCAGCATCTGTCTCTCTGGCATTGGTGATGGGTTAGACATCTTTATAGTACTGGCCGTCGCTCCCAGTCAGGATACCTGGTGTGGTGTCTCATTTCAGCAATACCTAGCCTTTTTTCGCCCAGCCTTTACAGAGGCAAATTTGTCCTCAGCTACCTCGCTCACGAAAGGACTTGATCTTCAGGAAGTGCTTGGGAAGTTGTCTGAGTTGTCTGAGCTGTGCTGCTCTCTCGAACATACGGCCTGCGCTGGCTTCGATTTTGTCAGCAGTCTGAATATCACCAATGCGGAGAAGACCGCAGTAGCATGATCAGCTTCAAACTCATATATGCAACGTTCACAATTCAAACCCATGGTTCAAACTGCGCACGGAGAAGTGGGAGAGGGGCCTGGTGTCCTGGTCGATGAATTGCTGCTCTTGGCCTTGAATTATTTCTGCAAGTATCTCGTCGATAAGGATATTCTTTGTAGTCATATTGTATGGGTATATTTATTATCAAGTGTCTCTCTAACAGATTTTTCAGGTAATACCTCTATCGATGCAAGTCGCCCAAATTCAGTTCCGAAGTCGCACCGTTTGTCATTGTATTCTTTTCATTTTCGCTACAAGGTACTGCGTCTCTGGTAAAGAGCCAGCCGACTTTTTACTCCTCTACCACAGATAGAACAAGGGACATTTATTGTGCCCTTGCGTAAAAGTGCCAGTTGGATTTATAATACTGTCCCAAACAGCACTTCCCACGGAGTTCCGAAGAGCCCAGAGCAAGCCAGCCACATGCCTTTATGCCTTTCGTTTTACTGCAGGAATACTAAATCTTCGACATAGCTAAATAGGTTCACACAGACGAATTCGGGTCGGCAGAGGGCAATCCCCGCCCCTTGGCTCTGAAAAAGAGTTCAATGGGAAACACGTGGTAGAATTTGGAGAACATATTGACGATTCAAAACATTCCGAATCAGCGAAACTCAGCTCGAATCGAATCGAAGTTTCGCAGGGCTTCAAATGAAAGATTAAACATTACCTTTTTATCATTTCAGGATATCTGAGTGAACAATAATGGTGCTAGAAAATGTGACAATGTTGTGATGTGATCACCTATATCCTACAGAATTTATATGGGATGTTTCATGCTTTATTTTGTGTTGTGCAAATGTTTTGAAGTGGATATACATCTCATGAAAAATGTAGAAAAAGCTTTTGTGAAATGGACATGCGTCATTTGTCGTAACCAGTTATTTTACGGTTTCCTAATAATATAATTCTTTTCGTTTCTTACCAACTAGAAACTCTGCAAGATAACCTTTTCTTAACAAATCAAAAAAAAAAACAAAAAAAAAACAAATCTCCCTCTTCATGTCATTGATGATAACTGAGGCAAAACATTATTTACATTTTGAAAACACAGATTACAAATTGTTTGTCTACTACAGTACAAGTTTTGATCCTTCACTGGGGACGAGACAACCTTATTCAACATTCGTTATTAGCTGATAAAATCGGTTGATAACGAATGTCGAATAAGGAACTGGGTATAAGTAACAGCTGTCACGTCCGTTCCTTCGCTGCATACAGGGACGCTGGAAAATTAGACGGGCAAGGGGCCAGCCAGCTTGGAAGGGCAACATGGATAGAGGGTCCGAATGTTCCAACTGGATACACATAGTACCAAAGACCATTGATCACGTTCTCAAAGCTTAGTTCAATAAATCAGTGGCTCACTAAATTCCGCTTCATTGATATAATATCATTATATCACCAATTATAAGTATCACTTATAAAGTTGCCATTTTGAGGGGAGGGGGGGGGGGATTAAACACAAGCACCCCTTTGAATATCGCAAAAACCGGCAATATACAGTGATTGTATCTTAATAGAAATCAGTGGAACATTTTATAATATGGCACTATCAAATGTATAGGAAAGGGCAAGGATGCCTCCCACCCTGAATGCCTCACCCCCTTGGTCCCTTGGACTCCCTCCCCTTTGCGGCCTCCCTTATTGGATAATGCCTTCTGTATCGCGCAAAACATATTATCTTTTCCATATTAGTCAATTGGCAAAGAAATGTTACAAAATAAAGATACCATAAAAAGGATCAAAATTTTAATTATTTGGCTACACTTTAGCCCCCAGCCCGTCGCCCTAATGGAAAGAACAGATCTATGAGTCTTCTTATACCTGATTCGATGCTGCTTGTAGAAACGAACTGATTTCATCATCTATTGAGTGAAAAGATTTTCCATAGCAATTATTTGTAGATACAATACATACCTTTACAGTAAAAGAACACCAGAGATCTGATCACCCAAATGTGCATCATTTGAAAACAACTACGTTGTAGTGGCCATTGTGAGAATATATTTCAGGGAAGCAAAATTGGGGGAGGGGAACGGGGAGGGGGAGGGGAATACGGAAAATATGCAAGAAACTGGGTTGAATTCTTTTCACTACAGCACCACACAAACATTTTGGTATACACCCACCCACCGCAATTTGCATTTGTGCCATCCATTTCCAAACACGCACCTCTAAAACATTTGATTTTAAGAGTTTGTTTCTCCAAGGACAGAAATGCTATCTAACACTGACTCGAACTGAGAATACTGTTACCGCGTTATGACGGTCTCTTCTCTGGAAGACAAACTTTCTTGCATGCTAAAGCAAACGCTACGATTAAAAATGTATCAGGTAGATTCCAGTACATTCTGAATGTTTTTTAGTGTCTAGTCAAAACGTAACCACGCCATAACGTAATAATTTATGTGGGTCAAAACTTAGCATTGTTTAGTCAAAACGTAACATATTGTGTTCACAGCGCAACATTTTGGGGCCAAAACGTAACTTTTTCCTAGTTAAAACGTAACATTTTGCTTGTCAAATCGTAACCTTTTATTGGTCAGAACGTAACCTTTTTATTTGTCAAAAATGGAACTTCGTTTATTTGAAACGTAACATTTATTTCTAATGGTCAAAACGTAACATTCCGATGGTGGAAATGTAACATTTCGATGGTGGAAACGCAATATTCTGATGATCAAAACGTAACATTCCGATGGTCGAAACGAAACATTCCGATAGTCGAAACGTGATGGTTTGAACAGCGTCCCCATGGGGAAAATTTTCTTCGTAGTGCGTATCGAGGGGTAAAATCAACACAAAAACACATCTTGGTACTGGAATTTTTTAATCTTCAAGTAACCATCAATATTATCTATCTGAATCTCGCTCTCTCTCTCTCTCTCTCTCTCGCGCGCGCTCTGTCTCTCTCTGTCTCTCTGTCTCTCTCTTTCTCTGGTTGGGGGCACAACTCACTTTAAAAATCCCATTAAAACTTAATACCCTTGATTTAATTTTCACAAATATATCGTTTTTTCTTGGAAAGAAAAACTCCACTTCTGAAAATCCGTCTCATATACATTTTAACCCCAAACTTCAAAATAAATGAGTTGTAAAGCCATTTTAATTAAATCCGTCTCGATGAGATCATTACTGAAAAGAAATTAGCAAAAAAACATTTAAATTATATAGTAAAGTTAAAATAAAATGATAACTTTTATATTGTCAACCTCACTAGAATTAGAGCAAAATGGAATTAGTGCTTTTTTATATTGTCAAATACGTTATCGGTGAAACTGTTGTTAGTTTTATATGTCAGATAATAAAAGTAAGAAATGTTGAGCGATAGTCGGTATGATTTCCAAACAAGTCCTCTTTCAAAAAGAAAGAAACAGACTACAAGCGGTAAGCTTTGAGCATTCTGATTATTCATATCTACTGACATACAGAGACGTTGCTAGAGGGTCTTCAGTGGGGCGGGGTGATCAGGAATATTTCTAACTGTCAGTGGGGTTCCAGCACGACATGCTGTGACCTGTGGCAGGGAAAGTTTGAGTGGGGTATCTCCCCTCGATTGTGGGAGTCCTGGGGGGTGGGGGGGGGGGTCCCCCGGAGAATCTTTTTCATTTTTGAACCTCCTGAGATGGATGCTGAGGCCTCCCTCCCGCTTAAATCTCATTTTTTCCACAAGATAAATGCATTTCCCCAGGTGGGCCCATGCGTTTTCCTTTAGAGTGATCAGGCTACACAAGAACTATAGACTGATAGCCATTCGGCCAATACCTACTCCTTCCAACTGACTAACAGTTGGAGAAAGTTGGAGAATTGGATCGAAAACTGTGATCATGGGTTGAAAATTCAAATCGACTGGTCTGAAAAGTTGAAAACATGAAAGAAATTGATTTTTTTGAATTTCCAACTATTCGAATGTATACCTTCGAATTTCCAACTACTGAAAATTAAGATGGTTATTGAGGGGGGGGGGGGGGGTGAGACACCCACACCTCCTGTCGCTACGTGCCTGCTGACATACTACTGAAAACAGCACCTGTCGGCATACAAAACAAATGGCGAGCTGGGTAGGAAAGATGACAGTTTGGGGAAAGAAAATATGGCCAATCTTGTTTTCAAAGGAGCATTTTAATAACATATTTTTTATTGTTTTTTGGTTGCAAGTTAATAATATTTTAACCGAGAACCAAGTTAATTTTTTAAAATATCTATTTCATGTTTTTTATTGGAGGACATTCGCCTATTGGATGGCTTAGTACACACACAAACACACTTTTGAACACTGATATCGAAATAGCAAAATTTTCCCATTACCCTACTAGAAATTTAACCAAATCAATCTTGCTTGACAATACGCCCTGTCAAACAAAATTGAATTGGTTAAACTTCGAGTAGTATTGTGGAAAATTTGGCTAATTGAAATTACGGTATTTTGAGATAGGCAAGTAGAGAACCAAATGCACAAGATTACAACGTCTCTATATTTCCAGTAAATCATAGCTTGTAAACAAGTATTAACAGTAAACAAGCATTACTGTCTTTCAATGGCATAAGTCCAACCAGAGCGAAAGTCACACTGAAATTCCGTGACACCTATTATTCAAGGTAAACATCAATGTATGATTTAAAAACACGTTCCACATGCACTATGTGGTGTATAAATAAATCCAGCCAGTGCGTAAATCACACGGAAGCTGGGTCGGTCGCAGGGTGCCTGAAATTCCATGTTCCCTGTTATTCAAGGTAAACAGGATAGGCCGAGTGCTCATCTTTCACGGGAAAATTACCTATAATTATTGAAATGATAACCCCGGACAGATATTAAAAATTAATACCTGTATACCTGAATGCAGTGCTTTTCAAATGTTCCAACCAGCCTGGGGAACCAGTACTATAAATCTTCCAACCTGAGGAGCCAATACTATAAATCTTTTACAATTGTATTTTCTAGAATTGTATTTTCTACCTATTAATATAACTGACTAAAAGGAATCATTAGCATTTCAAGAGATTTGGCAATTTGCTACATCTTTGAAAATGCTAATGTTTCATTTCAATCCATTTAAATCCATAACTAGAAAACACAATTCTAGAAAACACAATTGTAAAAGTTTTATATTATTGGCCCCTGCAGCTGTTTTAATATTGCTGTTGTGTTGTTGCAATATTTTGCCACTGTTCTGTTGACTATTGACCAATCTAATGTCTCGAGCTGAGTAGTAATTGGCTTTCTACCTCAACCGAGAAACCACTCCCCTGTTCACCTAACTTCCTCACCCAGAGCGGTAAAACCATTGCTGCAAGTTCGCTGTAGCGAACGAGAGACACGTACGTCTTTGTTACTGCTCTCACAGTTACAAGACACTGCCAGACGTCTTCTATCATACTCAGCTGTTCGCAATATTGATATAACATAAACTATTTGCCTGATGATCAAAGTATATGAAATGACTCCAGCTATAACTAAAGTTATGGAGAGACAGAAAATTTTATAAGAAACTTTGAGATACAAATTTTCTGTATTGCTTAACTTGTTGAGGTGCTCCATAATGTTTGTGGTCCGAATTCGTTCATCAAAATTTGTTTTATTACAAGTTATTGAAGAGTGCCCACGGGAACTCTTCAAAAATTTGTGATAAAACAAATTTATATAAACAAAATGTTTATTTTTTTAAACCAGTTAAAGTGCGACCAATTATTTGTCTCCTATCTTTTCACATAACGCCATTAACGTACTCAAAAACGAAAGTAATTTCAAGAATTTTACACGAGTAAGATGCTCCTAATTTTTTGTCCATGGACAGTGTACACGTATGCCAAGTGTGCCGTTGAGTATTCAACGAAGCTGAAATGACTTGACGCGATCGCTTGCCTAATTTTGTTCTTTTTTCGTCAAACCAGATTCTGAGGTACTTCCCCTCCACCTACACTCATTAAATTAGGTGCACGTGTCGAACACATCGTCTTCTCGCCCAGTCAGTCTTTTGCTTTCCGAAATTCCATCCACACTGAGAGAGGTGCGAATTTCAGGTCTTTTCTTTCAACTTTTATTATTCTGTATCACTCCCACCTCGACTTTCAAATTCACATATATCATTTCCAACAGAAATCAAATCTAGAAACGTGTTTTCGCGAGCACTGAGGTGTTGTCAAGGGAGTCGACATCTAAACAATGAAAAGTTGTTCCATTTTAGTATGTTGTAGAGCCCAAAGAATAAAAAGATATATGTTCTTGGATTTTTACATTTAATATCATTTTAAGGTTTTTACGCAAATTTACGTTTTTGACCCCCCATCCTACCCACCAAAACCATTTGGGGACCCACCTACAGCTAAGGCCATACACATTTCTCGAGATCAAACTTCGCATGTTGGCACGGCCGTAAATATTTGTGGTGTCCCGCCAAGTTTCGTTACCATTTACCAAACTCTTTAAAAAAATACAAACAGCGCCTCCCTCCATGTGGCGAAAGCTCAGCTGTACACAAAAAACTCATGGAGATATAATTATGAAGTCACGCATACCACTACTCCTGCAGGGCAATGATTTCAATTCCATTTGCTGAACAACCTTGACGGTACGACGTTCAATACGGTCGGGCTGGAAAAAGTATAAATTAAATTTCACAGAACGAAGATGACACCAATGGACATTTTAGTACTCGTGGTGGTTCTAAATACTAAGTTGAAAAAAATGAAAAACTGACGTCAGATACCGGCGATATCACGTAAATACCGACAGGCGTTACTCCCTCTCATTTGTTGATATCCCTAAAATTTGGTAATATCCCTAAAAATTGAAAATCCGATTTAACTACATAACGTAGCAGCATAATAACACAGACGTAAAAAAGGAATGGATGAGGGCGTCTATTTTCAACATTGTTGGAAAACAGTCAATGCTATGGTGTTAATGGTGATGGGGGATCAGCAAATGACGAAAGGAAATTTCGCTGCATCAACTTTTAATACTCGTACCTATCGGGTTAGGGGTTCTTTAGGATCTCCTTTGACCATACCCTACTAGGCGGATTCCCATATTGCACAAATTTAATATTCGGGCTCCCATATACAGTCCAATTATTATCCGTTTGGATGGGTTTAGACAAATTTGAATGTTACCCCCGTACGGACTCTGTATACCATATATCAAAAGGTTCTGGAGAAAAAGAGTTTTAAAGTTTATTCCTCATATCCGACTAAGTTAAAATTCGGGCCTCAATGGGGAGCCCAAATATTAACACAGAGATTTGGGTCGAACAAACTTAGATCTAACTCCCCCAAGCATGCGGGATACAAAACATCAAAAGATTCTAACTGGTGGATCTAAAGAAGATTTTTTGAAGATTATCCCCCATTCCGCAAAAAGTTAAAATTCGGGCTCCCATATACAACCCAAGTATTAACCGATGGACTTGATTTGGAATACTTGAATTTAACTCCTGTAAGGATTCTGTATACTAAATATCAAAAGATTCTGACTAGTGGTTCTGCAGAACAAGATTTTTAAAGATTATTTTTTATATTGGACTAAGTTAAAATTCAAACTCCAGTAGGAAGCCCAAATATTAACACAAAGACTTGGTTTGAACAAACTTAGATTTGACGCCCCCCTCCCCCCCCCCCCCCAAGGATGCTGAATGCCAAATACCAAAAGATTCTGACCGGTGGGTCTGAAGAGGACTTTAAGAGATTATTGCTCATATTGCACTAAGCAAAAAATAGTAAATGGGGAGCTTGGTTTGAACAAACGTGAATCCTACCACTATAAGGATGTTGTGTGCCAAATTTTAAAAGATTCTGACTGGTGGTTATGGAGAAGAAGATTCTCTAAAGAGTCTCAAATTGTCCAAGTTAAGCACCTGTATTGAGCCCAAATATGAAACCAGGGGCTTACTTTTTAAGAAACTGGTATCTGACACCACACCCTACCCTCCTTAGATGTTGTGAACCAAATATCAAATGATTCTGATTAGTGGCCCCGGAGAAGATTTTTTAAAACTTTTCACAAATGTGTTGAGTCAGCATTTTTTTTTCAATTCCGTATTCAGTACATTAGGACACAACTGATTGAAATATCTTTAACCATTCCATTCTACTGGTTCTAAGGATGCTTCATCCCAAACAACAGGTGTGGAAAAAATTTCTATTTTTAGCTCCCGTGGTTCCCATAGGGATGCGGGAGAATTTTCTGGCATGAATCAAGTACTTATGACCCAATAAAACCACATACAAAATTGAGTTTAAGTCGGCTTATCGGTTGAGATAATAGAAATTTGAGGCAGAGCCAAAAAATAAAACGTGCCCATTACAGAGGCAAATAATGCTCCATGAACTTTGTTTGAACAGACTTGATTCTTCACCGTCGAATGGAAGCCATTGATACCAAATATCAAGTCATTGTACGCATTGGTTTATGAGATTTGTTTAAAATTTGGGAGCATTTTCTCCCACCCCTCCTCATGGGGCTGTGCAAGTTGATTTGAACAAAAACAAAATGCGATGTCAGAACAAACAATCACCTCAAATTTAACTGAATCGGTCCTGCAGTTTTGGAGGAGAAGTCGCGAACATCATGTTCACGGATGATCGAGGGACGACAGACTACGGACGGTGAGTGATCGCAACAGCTCACCATGACTTTCAGTCAGGTGAGCTAATGGGGCAAAACATCAGGTAGCACTTAAAATAAAACTGATCGGTCTGAACCCAAATTTGAACTGGACCAGCAGACACTCAAGATATTGCTACATACCAACATATCAATTGTCATATGATGCTTTATTAAACTTGACTGCTGACATTACCTTTCAAAATCTAAGATCGGGACAGATTCCAAGACATTCTTTTTCAATTACTTACTTAATTTCTTTCAGTCTGGATAATTTCCTTTCGTGAAGGAACACCCAAGTTGTGCGCTATTCTCAGAGCTTGGCTAACAAATAAACAATATGGATTTGATGGTCGTACCGCATACCATGTTTCTATGTTATTAAACCATCAAGAATTGCCGCAGAGGGTACCTAAGGTTTGAAGGATTCTCAAAGCGTGAGATTTCATTACTGCAGAAATAATATGGATGAATTGATTTTCCCATACAAGTAACAAGTGTTATGTCAGGTGTGACAAAATACACCCTTTGAGCAAATTAAATAGTAACTTATTAGAAAGATAGGATTAAATTAGAAAATTGGTGAGCTAAATTTAAACTGAAGTTATCCAGCAAAGATGTAATTGTTCACATTACAGTGGATAACCTAAACAAACAATCAAAGTATCATAACTTTTTATCCGAATTGTGACTTGATCCGCATTTGTGGACAGACTGTAAACGTATATTTTTTCCATGGTTTAAGAAAGCGACTAGGCTACGAAAAATATTGGAAAATAATACAGACTCATTTTATAATCTGATGATCCATCTAATTTATTAGCAGGACTGGGATTTCTAATTGGTGTAGTCAGGACCAACCAAAAACAACCAGTCCAGAATTAACAGAGAAATGAATGAGATGTTCTCTATACATAACGGGACATGTTCTATGGTGGCCCGAAGCTTCTCGGGCTCAACATATTGATTCGGATGTTTGTGGGCCAACGCCAGAGGAACTAAAGAACTTTTTTTACCTTGGACAATTCATCCCAGTATCCTGTGATCAACTTTGTGACGTTATGCTGATGCTCCAGTGTTATCAATCCACTACTGATCATGTGAATCAGAATGATAGAATGGTGTTTACTCTTTCCTATGATACTCATAAACCCACTATTTATTCACAAGAAATATTTTATTTGAATTTTTTAAAAAACGTTGCACCAAGTTTCTTTACATTCGACGCAAAGTGCATTCATTGTATTCCCTGGCGTACCGGTTAGATGCGTAAACAATGGAATTTCATTCTGTTTACCTAATTAACTTGATGTAATCATATCAATCTATGTCCCATCAAAAAGTACAGCTAATTCCCTTTACAAAAATGTTAGATACAATAACTGATGTAGAACAAAAATAATATTCACAGGATGCTGAAGACAAGTGGTGTGTGATCACCGATTCCAAGCTAAAAAGAAACCTTTATTCCATTGACCGAGATGACAATTATCAGCTCAAGTCATTCCATTCAGAGAAGCCTCGGACTTTTTCAAAATTATTTTCGAATAATAATAGAGATATTCCCAAAACTATTTGTGACAGACTTCCATACTGAATTTCAGCATCCTCCTATGGTATGGTAATAACTCAATTTATTGCAAAGTTAGTTTTGCAGGAAGGGTTGAAATGTCAAGAAGTTATGGCCAGATTCGGAACAAAATCTACGGACGCTGCACGCTGAAAATCAACATGCTGTGACTGAAACTGCTACAGTTATAATAAAAAATCTAAATCAGCTTTGGAAAAAAGGGGTAAAATTTGAGAAAGTATCTGGTCCAGAATCGATAGGGTACAAGACATAGTCGAGGTAAACTTGTGTACAAAAAATCATCATTCTCCGATTATGATCACTAAAGATATCCCGGTAGAAGCAAAGTGTCTAAGGACGGATGGATGGACCGGTGAACGACGGATGACTATTCCAGATGTCACCATTATGAGCAACATACCATGACACTGTGGGTACACATAAAAACCTCACCCCGCTATGTACTACATCTGATTTGAGCGAGCTGGTGTACAAACTAGACTTTCTTCACTGAACCAGACAAAACGGGTTGAAACGTCAGACACAGTAATTCGTATAGCAGTCATGTTTTTTATTGGAATATTTGTATCCGGATATTATTTTTAAACTATGTTGTAAAAATGCTCCAATCGAACATGTTCCTTTAAAAGAGAGTTTGTTATGTTTTTGTATCCTCTTCCTACCCATACTTACTATCTGGACTTAAAATCGGTTTCGATTCTCACTAAATCCTGCCACGAAAATCAATTTTCTGTTTTTAAATAATTGAGAAAATGAGAATACTCTTATACCCTTGTGAGTGTAAGCAGTATATTTTCCATAGTTATAATCACATTTCATATTTATATATTTGCCTAAGTTGCCCGCTTTTAAACCTTTAAGTGTCTAGCCCCAATTTTGTTGAGAATTTTATTTAAAATGTTCATGGAGAACAGTTCCCACATACAGGATTTCGGTGGTCTTGCTGTCGGTTGTTACAATGCCTTAGCATTGGATTCTAGTGAAGTCTTGGCTGCCTGTTTAAGTAGCCAAAACTTCACTAGACACCGCTGCTAAGGAAGACGCAGCATTACCCTGCTAGGAGGGATCAAAATATAAGAATATTCCAGTCATTTAAGAACTTTTTCAGATTCTACGAGGAGAATCTAATGAACAAATTACTAGAATCAAAGTTGATTTATTATTGTTTTCTGTGCGAGAATCATTTGCGAGAATCAGTTCTGATTTGCGCATACATTTTAAACCCTGACTATACAGTTAACAGCTGTGAGATAAACCACGCCTCTCTCTGCCTACTATTTATTTATTTATTGGAATTTAAGGTCATATATTTGTACTCAATGGCTAATCGTGACCGCAACATGGAGATGATGTCAAGTTTAGTCAATCGTTTATACCCATGTAGCTCATGTTAGATAACTTCAATCCCAAGCATTGGTGGCTGGGTCCTATATTACCAGTAAAACAGAGCTTGTTTACCACAGTAACCATGCACTGCTTCACTTAACGGGGTTTAAAGGGTTCTCCGTCTACTGACCAAATAATAGATTCTACTGACCAGATAATGTGCCCTACTGACCTGATAAAGATAATGAATGCACAGGCTGAGGTAATCTGAACTACCGGGTTTTATGACCTGCAACGGTTTCTATTTGATGTAATTGAACAAACTGATGCCACCCAGTTAGAAATCTGAGATATTTTCAGCTACTTGGCTTTTTGGATGCAGCTATAATGTGATTGTGAATAAATCTAAGTGAAACGGCCATGAATGACACTGAATTCATAATGTTCAAAGCGATCAAGAAAACATGAAGCGACAACCTGTTCTGCTTTGAAGTTCCGATGACAGGTGCAAGTTCGAGAAGAAGACTTTTATATTCTCGGTCCGAGCTCAGTTACTCCACGATCTAATCAACTGGATCCAGAGATATGTGTCAGAAACGGGACAATGCATAACTGTCAAATAGCTTCTTTGCATGGGGATAGACAGATTATTCTGTGCAGGGATAATTTTGTTTGCTTGCATAATTGATAAGCTCTACTGACCTGATAAGCCGGAAGTAGGTCTTTAGAAATCCATTGATGCCTTATTTCTATAAAAGAGATGTCGAAATTCATTTTTTCTTTATTAAGATGCGAATTTTGGGTTAGGGTCAAATCGGAGGAAAAATAAAACATCCGATTTGTGTCTTCAAAATACTGAATTTATTTTTACTAGTACATGGGCTTCGAACTTGGGTTGCCAAATAGAAACCTACTTAGCCCAGTATCCACAAAAATAAATCCATTATTGGAAGCACTGACTGGTCATTCTATATTTAAGACATCAATATTTTCAAAAAAAGAACGAATATACCCTTACATAGCGAATCGTCTACATCTGACGCGCAATATAAAAATTGGGCAGTAGAAAAACATTTAAAAAAAATTTTCAAAAAACCATATCATGTGATCCTTCATTGGAACGAGCTCGTTGAGCTGGTTCCAGCGAGGAGCCACATGATATGGTTTTGTTGAAATTGTTTTAAGAATTGGGGGTAAAAATTAAAATAACAAATTTTGATATCATGTATTTTCTGTAAAGGGTTAAAACCTGTTCGTGGGAAATGGGCCAAAAATACAATGCGTGCACAAAATGTTGACAATACACCATGAATTATAAGCTGTGACATTCCAAGACTTCAAACTACTGAATTGGCGCGTAAACAACATAATTCGACAAACTTCAAAGTCCAGTAATGCTGCTCACTGTCTTTTCGCTCATGCATTTCGTGAAGAATCATTTGATCGACTCACGAGGTTGAAGTTGTATTTCATGAATTACACTGAACTCGAATAAAAATTTGATTATTGCTATGAAAAGCTTATATAAAAATCGTGTAATAATTTTGGAGTCCCTGCTTACTGTGCATCAGTGGATTGAACAGTGTTCAGATGTTCATTGATGTTTTTCTTGAAAACATATTTCCGATTCCGAGACTCAATAATAGCGCATTTCACTTCAAATGATATTGAGCAGTACACAGCTTGCCTCCCATTTTCAAAATCGAATGCCCAGTGCAACTCACATAGTTGAATGCAGGCATGAACGATTCCTGATAATCTGCTACTGTATTTGTACCAGACCTGATAATAAAATAATATTCCTCGAGAACAACTCGTGGCAAAATATGCTTCAGATATTCCAGAACAACCCTGGGGATTCAAAATACTTCAAATTGCAGTGGGAGGGTTGTGTTGTGGAACATTCCAAATCTGTTGGCTTTGTTTTGAGGGAGATTTCCGTGCGCCTTGTTTACGTACAAGTCAAGGTCCGCAATGGCAAAAAACCACTGATATTCAATACCTTCTAAACAAAATTACGAGAACGATCACCTTAACATTACAGACTATCACCATCAGAAAACTGCGCAGATGGAGTATTACTTCCAAGGTAATGCAACACTTTGTGGATTTTTCTAGAATTACGAAAGAGATTTCTGTAAAAATTGGGGAGTACCCAAATTATCACGTGACAATAACAAACGATTTGGACTCCTTCTTCAAGAAAAAACGTTGACCGTGTTAGCATTCTCTTTCTCGCAGCCCTGTAGCTGCATTTTGAAGTATTTTGAATTCCTAGCTTGTTCTTGGATGAGTTGTTCCCATGAAATATTTTTTATTATCAATTTCTGTTACAAATATGGTAGCAGACTTTCAGGAACCATAGATGCCTGCTATCAACTATGCGAGGTGCACACATATTTTGTCATGTTCTATACACCACAACCTTCATTTTGACGTATAATTTGTGTATGCATATTTATTTGGAATTGATAGAATTGTTGTAAAATGGATAATATGGTATATCCAAATGATTCTTTGAGGTTTAATGACACTACATGAAGCATTAGGCTAATCCATAACAGGCGTCGTGTCAGAACTAGTTCGCATCAATGAATGACAACGAAGGGAGACTGTCCACCAGTGAGCGTATCAAGGGAGATAATATGTTACACCTATGCATTCACCCAACATATGCCTCTGCACATACTTGAGGAGGACCTGCAGTACAACAGAATTTCAGACTTGGGAATTTCATTGTACATCAGCGAATACACCCGAACCATCCTCTGACCAAACTGTCTTCTGCAATCTGACTCAAACCGGCCGCTAATAGACGTAAACCGTCCTCCAATGGAAATGATGAGAAAATGGGTAGCTTATGACTCCTCTATTAATAGCCAACGCATTTCGAGATGCTCGCAGCGAGGCTCACGAAGTGAACTGTATAGATAACGCATGGAATTTTTCAGTATTTCTATCAGAAATTTCCATAGGCTAGGAAATAAAAAATCGTCCTTTTATGCCGGCAACCATGTTGAATCTCTTCGGAAGTCGTGTGCGAGAGTTTCAAAAAATAGCTTTTCGTATATTCTACTATTCTTTCAAAATAAAAATCATTTAAAAGTAAATATAAAACATGTGTTAATTATCCATTTGTTCTTCGTTTTCTTTTTGAACGCAAACATTTTGTTTGCTTTAAAGAGAGTTTACGAGAAAAGGAAACTGCGAACCAATGACCCGAGTGGGGAAGAGCTACCATCGAACGTTTGAGTGTGCTAACTGGGCTGAGATATTTGTATTGACGTCACGATGACATATTACAAATAACCAAACGACCTTGATACAGACAAGTGTTTCTATGTGAGGATGAGAGAGAGAGAGAGAGAGAGAGAGAGAGAGAGAGAGAGAGAGAGAGAGAGAGAGCGAGAGAGAGAGAGAGAGAGAGAGAGAGAGAGAGAGAGAGAGAGAGAGAGGAGGAGGGGGGGGGGGGGGGGTACATGTTCTGTACAGTGTACTCCAAAACTGCGTTCGCTTGTAGGTTGCACCTATGTTCATACTAATAACGTGCACTTGTTCATGAATTTCATTTTGCTATTAAAATTATATTTTGTAATCGGTACCGCCGCACCCATTAGAACTAGGCCATTATCATAGTTAACCAAACTGTGTGCTAATTCACGAATATTATTTTGTGACCAGACCTTAAAAATGCAGACGACAATTTTTATTACGTGATAAATTGTGTCAACAAAATAGTGCATGTACAAGACACCGCGCCCATTCAGTAGAATAGAACATTGACACCGATATAATTCAATAGCCGATAAAAATAAGATATTTGTACAAAGCGACCACATGACATGTAATTACCGACAATTTTAAACGTAATTTTTCAATCCCCGATCATATTAATTTTAGTATAGATAAGTTTTCCAACTTGTTGTTTTATATTTACTTTTTTAAAATAAATTGAAGTTGTGCATAAAGAATAAACAACTTGTGTTCTGTTATCCATAAGAATCGCTCATTTTCTGGAGGATGGTTAGAGTCAAATTACTAGAGGACGGTTCGGTCGCTGTGGAGGACGGTCCGGGATAAATTAGCAGCCGATTTTGGTCAAATTGCTGTAGGACGGTTTGGCCAGAGGACGGTTTGGGTGTTATTCTTGATAAGTAATGGACAATTTAGTTTGAAGAAGGCGACATGTTATTTTCGATGACGTCAAATATCTAAAAAGGTTATAATTTTTCCTTTTTTGGTATTCAGAACTACGAAACATTGTTCATAAATGTAGATGGACTCCAAAAACGTGACAAATTATTACTTTGTTTTGATTTTTGACCGGATCGAAATAACCTATTTTCAAGCGAACTTTTCATCAGTCCCTATCTTATATAGCACCTACAAATTTGGTGAATTCAACAATTCTGTTTCGTTTTGATACTTCATGGGCAACGTGTTCAAGCATATCTGTATGAAATCGATCAATAACTTCCTCAGACAGTTATATATGCGGTTTTTCGATGAAGGTAATATTCGGCAATCGCTGAAGCGAAATCAGGAGATATCGATCTGAAATAACGAGATCAAATAAACGTATTCACAAACCTCGAACCGGACAGAATTCGAGCCTGTGATGTGTCTATGTAATTGTTACACAGGGTTCAGGTGCGAGCCGGGTTGCAAAAGAAAACGAGCGCATTTGACATTTTGTTTGTTTGTTGATTTCGGCCCACAAGTTCTCAGAGGGAAGAGGGGGGGGGGGGGGGGGGTAGGGCAATTGCCATACAACAGCCAAGTGAACACCGGAAGTGACGCAATTTTTTCTCTGAAATGTGCACGCCATATCCAAAAAGTCGCTTTGACGGTATAGAGAATACATTTTTCAGACGATGTATATGGACCCTCACGATTTGATGTTCATATAAAGGGCATCGGATTTTTACATTTACTTGCCAAAGAACAAGACATACACAAACAACATGCACTGAATGGTAGGGAGGTTAAAATGGAAGATTATTATTGGAACACGAGTCTTATATTTTGACACAGACAGTTGTATTTACATATACAAACGATCATTATGTAATCCACAAAAAGTGAACAGCAGATTACGTAAATGGACAGATGAACAACCAGGTGCAAAAATAGCTGAGTCTAAAGGATTAGGTCCTACAAATTATGGGTACAAATATATTAAAGATGGGAAAACACACACTACATGTAAAGTTAATGGTTTCACAATAGATTACAATACATCACAGAAAGTAAAGTTGAATCCTTGATTGAATGTGCATACGACAGAAAACAATTTCAAATTGAACAGTGAATTTACACATAGAACTAAACGCAATAAGGATAGACAAGTTACAAGTGAAACAAAGCAAAATCACAGAAAGTAAAGTTGAATCCTTGATTGAATGTGCATACGACAGAAAACAATTTCAAATTGAACAGTGAATTTACACATAGAACTAAACGCAATAAGGATAGACAAGTTACAAGTGAAACAAAGCAAAAGATTCCGATCCACTTATATAAAATTTACATCGTTAATAAATTTGACCCACCACTCTATTGGTATAAAAAAACATTTTAGTCTTACAGAAATGTCATTGTTACTTTGAACATGGAAGAGACAAGGCGTCGTGCAGAGAGAAAGATCACGCGTAAGACATTACTGTATTCATTTCAAATGATTACTCCTGGTTATATATCAATGACAAAAAGTCGTATTCAAAATCAGCTGGAGAAAGATGAAATGTATAGTGAATTTTGCAATGCCTTACAAATCATGAATGCTTTTCACCAACGAAATTTACAAAATATTTGGAGAAGGGTTATCTGGGGTAATATTATTTATGATGAACAAATCATTGATTATTTGTGGAGGCAATGTCTACCACAAATAGAACAGAGAATAATTTCTTCAGAAACTGTATTTGAGTTATAATCACCATGAAAAAGATTACCTACTAAAATATATGAAAAAGCTATGTAAGTAGAGCATATATAAACTCAGTAAATTTTGTACTAGTTCTTTGAAGTCTGCTAATGAGTTTCCGTCATCTTTGTACCTTTCATTCATTTTTTGGTCAAAAGTCAACAGACACTTCCATCTGAAAAGAGAAAGAAGGTTTGGTATAAAAATGGGAACACTTAGGAAAACGTAAATCACCTAAAGATAATCATTCACGGAGCTAACTTTTTGGAATCAGTACGCGAATCTGTTTTAGATACAAAATGACAGAAACGAGTATCAAAACGTCAGTCTATGACTAGTTCTCGCGGAGGTAAGTGGCAATAAAAGCGGACTCCTGTAAACGAAATTCAAGACCACTTGACATATTATTTTTTAAAAACCATGATGTTACACAGATCATGCGAACATTTTGGAAGTAGTTTGATCTAGATAATGTATCACTAACGTCATGGTAGAAAAAATATTGGTGAAATTGAACAATAACATCTTTAAAAAATTCTTCTCCAATAATTTTTTTTAGCTCCAAGACAAACAACTAAGTAGTTAGATCTTCCACCAACTACACTTGAAGTACAAGTTAAAATTTAAAAAACAAGATGAGCGTGGAGAACTCCAGATACACTGATTGCACTCATTAATAAGTTTGTTTATGATATGCTCAGCAAAACTGACGTCACAGTGAATGGCAGTCTTATAACAACCAATACAGACATGTTTCCTTGCCGTGGATTTTTGGAGAATTTTCTCTGCTATTCCAAAGATGTGCAATAAATACAATTGGCAACTTGTAAAATGTGGTATGCAGCTGATCCCGATCACTACATAATTAAGGATTAAATGGGCGTGCCAAAGTAATTTCTGGTAACGAATCTGTGCAGCTGAGAGGAAAATACACTTAGATCTATGTGAACTTTGCAATGGGCTCCAATAATGACATTTAAATGTGGACAGATCTTGTAAACAAAGAATGGGACATAATATATGGCTTGTACACTGAAGTATGTTAAAACACAACGGCTCCGTTCGAGCCCTTTTCAGGACTAAGAAAGATGGAAGTCACACAATTTCAATACATTCTTGGCAGTTCTCAAAGGTTATCAGTGCAAAGTGTGTTCAAGAGAATTGTTATTAAAACTTAAAAACAGACAGGCTATTTACACAGGTTCATCGAGAATACAGATTTATCGAAAGATCCAGGAGAACATTGGGTGGCAATAATAATCATGTTTAAAGACAATCTTTCTGCCATCTCCTTTGATTCATATGGTTTGCCACCAACGGCTCTTTACAATTTCATAGCGAAAAACACAGATTTGTGGACAATAAATACAATACGACAGAGATGTTTTACGTTTATCTGAGAAAAACTAGAGGCATTATTTAAAGTGATTGTGTAGGAATAAGAAAAATTATGTGTGAAAACAAAACCCCACCAAACTCCATTATACTTTTTTTATATCTCCGAAGGTTTTTATAGAGGGCAAGAATAACAATTCATCCATATTATTTTCTATTATATAAATGTCGCAGAACACCATTGTGTAACACAGATAGGTTTTTAATTATCTTATATTGTTTCTTTCGATCAGCCAGATTGAATGATTCCATTCTACTCTTTCTTTAAAGTTAGAATAGTATCATTCAGTTGCATAAAAAATCTTGCTGTACGGGTTTTCATAGATGGACGAACTCAGATATCGGTGTATATATGTTTTCACCTTCACAAAAATATAGTTTAACAATTTAAATTGAATTTTAAACAACTTCTATGATAATTTGTCGGAATGTTAGGCTGGGCCTATAAGACTTTTTATCATCGTGACCCTATACCCCAACAGTAAATAAAGTCAAGAGAAACATCTCTTTTTTAATGTGAGTATTCGGTTTAATATCGTATGCATGCCTATCAAAATTTTATATAAGTAGAGGTAACACCACAGAAAACAAGTGATATTGAATATACAATCGCGAGGGTGTTCACGAACGCTTTTCCCGAGTGAACATGCCCGTGCGATTGTATTTTCAATATCACGAGCTGATATGATGTAAATGACTTGTTCAGAGTTGTTTTCTTAGGCAAATAAAAGACGCAAGAAAGACTCAATATCAAGTCTCGATTAAATTAACTTAATTGGACATTTTTTCTCGTTCTTTTCAATACTTTCTTTTTGAGTCAGCAAACTCTTGCAATCGTTATACGGAAAACGTAATTATTATGGTACTTTTTGATTTCATTTTATGTGTGAAACGTTGTATATTATCACCAGGCGAGGGAGTTCTGAATAGTGCGTGAATGGGTTCAGATACTTTAATACAGATCACTTAAATGTTTTCACGGTTTTTTGTTTATGTCAGAGCTGGCACTGTCCCAATTCATTGCTTTTGTTCTCGAAAGATATCCTTCATCGCCCAGGTGTTCCAGAGCTTGGGGTGATATGTAATAGTTACTAACTGAGGTGGAGGTATTCGTGAATTTGAACAACCTGCCAACGTGCGGTATGCGACGCAGATCCGCGAAGCGGCGAGGTGTTACAGCTCGTTGGCAGGTTGTTCAAATTCATGAATACCGACAGCGAGGTTAGTAACTTACTTACACGCCAATTCACAGAACGCACGGGCCCAGGTATGGTAAGTGAGTACAGATGTTCAAGTGACGTCACTTGAACACCTAGTCTATTGTTCTATCGGGTATTTCACGTATCTTATAAACCCGGAGAAGACAAAGGAATTGGTGCGTAATTGTTGAATACAGCATATGCTCTTATCACCTCTTCGAAATATATCTCTACTTTTAAACAAACGAGTGACGTCATAACTATGTGATAATGGACAGTTATACTATTCACAATATAAAAGTTGATTTTAATCATACGACCAATGCTGATTTGTTCCAAAATTGACTGTCACTGAGAGTGCGACTACAACGCGTACCACTAAGTTTTTTGACTTGTTGTTCTTCTCTTCTTGTACTTTTGTGAAAAAAGCTTAAGGAAAAGAAATTAAATAATGTTTTAGAAATAAGTTTGCCACTCAGATTATTTGAAAGAGGTTTCCCCGTTGTAAATCGGGACTCTGGGTCCAAGAAATTAAGGTGTTCAATGAATACTGAGGTGTTCAATGAATACTTCTGTTCTATCTCAACAGTTGATGATTCGAAAGCCTCCCTTCCTGATTCAGTACCGCAGGCTTCACGAGTTATTGATAGTATCACTCTCCAATGTAGTGAAGTATATGAAGCAATGAAGTCGATAAAGGTGTCTAAACCGTTTGGTCCCGACCTTGTAAGTCCACGCCTTCTCAAGGAATGTAAATCCTCCCTGTGTGAGCCTCTTCTAATCTTATTTAATGTGCTCTTGAGCAACTCTTACTTTCCCTCACTGTGGAAACAAGCAAATGTCTCCCCAGTTTTGAGAAAACAGCCCTCAAATTCAGTTACTAATTATCACCCGATATCATTGATTAGTTATGTAGGTAAAATATTTAAAAATGTGTTTTCAAACGCTTGTGGCAATTTCTGATTGACAACAATGTCCTTACTCAATTCCAATCCGGTTTTACACCTGGTGATTCAACTGTCCTCCAACTGACTGACATATATGACGAATTCTGTCGAGCTCTTGGCGAAGGCAAAGAAGTTAGGGTGGTCTTCTGTGATGTCAGTAAGGCTTTCGACAAGGTATGGCATGTTGGTCTTATCCATAAGCTGATGAAAATTGGTGACTCGGGTGAACTTCTGTTGTTCTTAAAATCGTACCTATCGGATAGGTCGCAACGAGTTGTGCTAGGGTCGGACTTGGAGAACCATCAATGCTGGTGTTCCACAAGGTTCGTTACTTGGACCTTTTTGTTCCTTATATATATTAATGATATAACCGAAAACTTACTCAGTAGCATACGCATATTTGCAGATGATACTTCCCTGTATCTAAATGTAGAGAATCCAGAGCAAGCCTCGAGATTAATCAACCATGTCCTTGCCACAATAAAACGTTGGGCTAAGACGTGGTTGGTTGAGTATAATCCAAGTAAAACTGAGAGTATGCTCATATCACGTAAATGCAACCCTACTGTCCATCCACCTCTATTCTTAGGTGATTCGCGGATATCCGAAGTCAATAATCATAAACATTTAGGAGTTATATTAAATAGCACATGTTCATGGAACGACCACATTGATCATATCCGCTCTAAAGCCTGGTCTCACTTAGATCCAACTGAGGAAGCAGAAATTCAATCTCGATCGCAGCGTCCTTGAAAAAATATACTTTGCCTTCGTTAGGCCTCTACTAGAATACGCTGATGCTGTCTGGGATAATTGTTCAGCAGCTCAAGTCGCCGAGCTGGAGAAAATACAGATCGCATCCGCTAGGGTCGTTACCGGGGCAACTGTCAGTTGTAGCAAGTCTCTGCTTTATTCCGAAACACGTTGGGACTCTCTACAAGACAGACGCCGCAAACATCAGCTGTTGCAGTATTTCAAAATGTATCACCGCATGTCGCCCTTATATATTGCCAATAAATTTCCCCCAATCGTCTCATCGTCAAATGTATCGCTTAATCTCCGGTCATGTCACAACCACAGAGTTCCTTTTGTCGGACTGAATTGTATGAGTCGTCTTTTATCCCGAGTGTCACTGATCAATGGAACAAACTGCCTTTATCTGTCCACAAGAACTCATCACTGATCAATTTCAAGACTTTCTAAATGCTGGAAATCAACGACGACCTGTGTTTTACAGTGGCGCGAAATCACGCGCAGCCCAAATAGATCACTGCAGGTTGCGATTGCATTGTAGTAACCTTAATTCTCATTTATATAACAATCATCTGTCACCTACCCCATTCTGCCAGTGCCGGATGTGCGAGACACCAGAGCATTTTTTCCTACACTGTCCAATGTACTCAAATGTCCTTCTGCCATTTACTGTAAACATATCGATACTTCTTTTTGGATCTGAATTTTTGAATAGTCGGGAAAACCGTCTTGTTTTTGAAGTGGTACATGACTTCATTTTGTCAAGTGGGCGTTTCTATGACTGCTAAGGATCAAACCAACACGTACGACTACTACTATATGACGAATTTACCGCCAATCCTATAATCCTGCTTTTCTTTCCGTTTTCTTCGCATGGATCACCATCAAGGCTGCCTTCGTCTCACTTTTCATTAACGGTGCTTCTGCTGCCTACTTGCGAGTGTCGTGAATGCGAAGGCAGTGTATTGTGCTTTCAAGCTGGCATCCCCTGTTTTCTATTGCTCCTTTTCTTTGTACTTTCTTTTCACCTTTTCCTTCATTCACAAGCAAGGTTTAAACAATACCATGTGTCGCCGCCTGGTAGTTTGACTCCCTGTGCTTACCTTTCTTGGACTAAAATTACCATCAACTTTCTCACCGGTTTTGTCCCTGGCAGGGGTGTCGTGTCCTTGCATTCGAGGTTACCTGCTAGTGTCGACAACGATGCTGACAGATCAAATCTGAATGATCTCTCGGGTATTTGCTCCCACGTCTTCATTCTTAGGGCCTATAGGCAGCTCTCACTGTGTGCATGGATGTGGTGTCCAGGCTTGGCACGTGGCTGATAATCAAGCTGGCAATCGACCACAGGCCATGGGTTCCAGGCGGCGATATATGAGTCCATCTACTATATTATACACTTTTTTGTGTAAATTTATGAACGACCCTGGTTGATGACTAACATAAGTTCCCAGCTATCTGTCAGATCCCCCAATACATACTAATATTGTATTTTGTTAGTATATGTTATATTCTTGATGTTCTCTATATATACTGTCACTTTTATTGGTGTTCAATACTGTAACATATAGCATACTTATTGAATAAATATTGTTTAAACTAAATTAACACGGAATTTCCCATACTCAAAAGCTACAGGGACAAAAATGACTATAGGAATTCCCAAAGACATCATGTCCTTATAGTGCCATTCCTGAGTAACTTATGGGAACAGAGATGACAGAAGATGAGTAACTTATATGCACAAATGCTGCCCTATGGGAAATACTGTAGTAGATTTTGAAGTGGGCTGTATCATTTATAAATATGGAGCTACGTGAATCACCAAACAGCGTTTTTAATGAATTATGTTATGCTAAGCTTTGGAGTGACTTAACGTCAACATTTCGGCAAAAGGAAAAACATAAAAAACAACTATCTAAATAAGATGCAATTTAATTTTTGACCATATGACCTCACCTCAGTGTTCGGCTATAACGGTTGAAAATTTCTTAGGGTAGCAAAACATTTTAGATTTTATTGCGGAGAATTATATTCTCATACTTTCAACAAGCTGAGACTGAAAATGGGGTTGAAAATAAAAAGTATGGACAGAATCGTAAAAAGGCATCGGGTGCGTAAATTTGAAACGGGAAAATAAAATTGAACAATTTCAAACAACCAGGCTAAACTTTGAAGTGACGTAAAAACGACAAAATGGTTGCAAATCGAATAACAAGTTCCCCAACCCATGTTTCACAAACAATTGGTAGTATTATCTTACATTGTAGCGAAGTGTACGAGGAACTGAGTTCGATAAAGGTTCCCAAGGCATCTGGTCCCGAACTGAAAAGCCGCGCCTCCTTAAAGAATGTAAATCCTCAATATGCGAGCCCACTCTCGATCTTATATAAAATACCACTGAATAACTCTTATTTTCTCTCACTGTGGAAAAAAGCAAATGTCTCACCATTTTTAAAAAAAAAACCCCAAAACTCAAACACAGTTACCAATTATCGCCCGATATCCTTGATCAGCTGTGATGGCAAGACATTTAGAAAATGTGTTTTAAACGACTGTGGCAGTTCTTGAGCAACAACAATGTTCTTAGCCAATTTCAGTCAGATTTTACACCTCGCGACTCATCTGTCCTCCAACTGACATATACTATGAATTCTGTCGAGGTCTCGAAGAAGGGAAAGAAGTTAGGATGGTCTTCTGTGATATCAGTAAGGCTTTTGACAAAGTATGGCATTCTAGTCTTATCCATAGCTAGAAAGTTTAGGTGTTTCTGGTGAACTATAGCTATTTCTAAAATCGTATCTTTCAGATAGGTCGCAGCGAGTTGTGATAGCATCGGAGGCATCTTCTTGGAAACCCATTAATGTAGGTGTCCCCAAGGGTCGATACTTGGGCCCTTACTATTCCTTCTATATCCCAACGACATTACCAAAAACTTGCTTAGTAGTATACGCCTCTTTGTACATGACACCTCCTTATACCTAATTATAGAGAATCCCGAACAAGCGTCTACAATAATCAATCATGACGTGGCCACCATCGATCACTGGGCTAAAACCCGGTTGGTTGAGTTCAATCCAAACAAAACAGGGAGATTGCTCATATCACGTGAAAGCAACTCCATTCCCTTCCCACTCTTATCTTTAGGTGACTCGCGTACATCGGAAGTCCCCAACCACAAACACTTAAGAGTCACACTAAATAGCATCTGTTTATGGAACGACCGTATTGGTCATATTTGCTCCGAAGCCTGGTCTCGTTGCAGACAACTGTTCTGTATCAAAAGTCGCAGAACTTGAAGCAATACAGATCGACGCAGCAAGGATCATTACGGAGAGAACCCTCAGTGCTAGCAAGTCTTGGTTATATTCCGAAACAAGATGGGACGTCGCAAACATAAGTTAATACACTTTTTCTAAATGTACCACCATATTTCATCTCCTTACATCTACAATAAAGATGAGCCGCTCGTCTCCTCAACCAATCCATCGGTTAGTCTCCGGTTAAGTCACAACCACCGTGCTCCTTTCTGTCGGACACAGTTGTATCAGTCTTCATTCATCCCCAGTGTTACTGATCAGTGGAATAACCTACACTCACATATCCGTGAGAACTCGTACTTTCCTACGTTTAAATCCTTTCTTAACGACGGAAACCAACGTACACCAGTATTCTACAGCAGTGCAAGGTCTCGCAAAGCTAAAATACACCATTGGAGGATGCGGTTGCGTTGCAGTATTTTTAAATTGCACCCATACGGCAATCATTTATCACCCTCCACCTTATGCCAGCTTGGCGAGACCGAAACCACCGAAACAGTTTCTCTTATATTGTCCTACTTTTTCAAATGCTCGCAATTATACGATTAACTTACTCCCATTGTAGTAGATACTTCCACACATCTTTTTGGTTCTGAATAATGAGGACAGCCGCCTAGTAGTTGAAGTAGAACATGACTTCATTTTATCAAGTAAACGATTCCAGTGGATAACAGCGTAGAGGCAATCCATGAATCACTCCAATCCCAAACTACTGTCCTTTCCATATCTACCGTATTTTAGACTATATCACGTATCTCCTGTTCTGTTTGTTATTCAATTATAAACAACCACTCAAATTAAAGAATAGGTGAAGGAGCAAATTTTCGCATTACTATCTTATCGGTGGGTCTTCATTTTCCCTTGATTTCACTCAAAAGCTCACCGTTGTTGTCAGTTAACGCCAGCAGCCGACATGTTTTTTTACCAATGACGTAACAGATAGCATAATCTATTTTTACCTGAGGGTTTAGAGGTTGTTGCAAGGGATTGTTTTGATGGATTTGGATAAAGATCAAAACATAAATCTGAACCGTTCCACAACATCGGTATGGTTGTTACGAAATTCGGGCCCAAGAGAAACTTACGATCACAAAGTGATGACCGTTTCTGTAAAATAGATAAAATACGACGGAAAACTGTTGAGGCTTTCTATTTTTCACCAGACCGAAACACTGATTTCAACAAATTTCTGACTGAAGAACCAAATTATGTACCGTTTTTAGTTAGTTAGTTATTGGTGTTTAAAGTCATATATTTCTGCACAATGGCTAATCATGACTACGACAGTTTTACGGATGGAGGAAGCCGGAGTACCTGGAGAGAACCACCGAGCAACGGCAAGCAACTCTCAGCTCCCTAGCATGGTAACTCCACACAAGCAGGGTTAGCGTTGGTTGAAGGCAGGTGCTCCATCCACGAGCAGTACGCCTTAGTACACAACGCCACCATGCCCCCACGTAGGCAATGGGGTAACGTGTCTTGCCCAAGGACACAACGCGGTTGCCACAGGTGGTATTCGAACCGAGTACCTCTCGGCTTGCAGCCTGCACCCCCATCAACTGAGCCACTGCACCCTCATGTAACGTTTTTTGCGAAAAATCAAGCTCTAAAGTATATTTCTGCTAGAATACCGGCTTTTACTTCCATTTCGCCAAATTTACTAACAAGAGACCTAAAACAAAATTCCCATCCAGCCAAGAACAAAAAATTATCTCAATAAACTGTGAGTGGACTTTGGGTGATGCCCCCCCCCCCCCTCCTCCCTCACCACCACCACCACCACCTGACGTCCACTCCGGTACTGTCCTGCCATTGAACTGACTAGAATAAAATAATTAAGTCAAACGAATCGCATTGAAATCAAGTTTGGGGAAATGGGCTGACTATCTTTGGTTTATCGCATATATGTCTTGCAAGGAAACAGATTCAAGACAGTATGGGGTTAAGATAGCTGGCGGCAGGTCTTCGATCTGGCATCACTGACTGTGTACACGATGCTCACGAAAAAATGCACTCCACCTCTCCAAGTGACATATAGACACTCGTTCAATTTTTTCACTGTCAGTGAATTTATAGCCCATACTCTTTGAATTCTGGGCGGAGCATATAACTTGAACTTAATTTTAAAAGATTAACCTGGCTATTCAGGACGTGTTATGTTTCGACCACCCCCCTCCCCACCCGCTCCTCCGTCCGAACCAGTTCAATAACAGTAAACTCGGACTTCGCCAAAGTAATTTGTGTACGTTTTTTACATATGTTTGTGGTCGTCAGCCTTTAATACCATTCGAATCATCGTTAGAAAAAAAATGTGACATACTTCGCGAGGGTAGGTTAATTTTAGACTCGTAAATCTTACTGTAAGTACTGTTTTTAGTGTGTGTGGATTATCTCTCTTCAACATTACTAAGAGGAAAAGTTACAACGTCTCAATTATAGAAGTGAAGAAAGTCTCAAATTGTTAAACTTTACAAACAAAATCTTCGAATATGAAGAAAGAATAAATAAACCGAATGCAAAGTCACATGGCGGAGGCAGGGGGGTGAGATATCCCGTCATGGCCTGTGTGTATCTTTTTCATCTTCCACCAATCTTGGGAGCCAGAAAATAAAAAGCAAATGTTTTTTTTTTATATTTAAGGAGGGGAAACACACGAGATTGTATCCTATCGGGTGGGGGTGGAATGTAGGGTGAAAGTTAAACGGTTACACTGGAACTAACACATATCATTAATTGGCGGGAGGTCATTTGAATTTGTTCTCAGAACCATGGGCGTATGAGACGAAGGGGGGGGGGGGGGGCGGTTGCCACCCCTTTAGTTCCAGGGAATTCAGCTATAATCCTAGTATAGCTGAATTAGATTAAGTATGCTCACGTCTTGTTACATGTATGTCGTAGAAAAGTCACGTGTCTCGATGATGTGCGCGTTCGTTGTCGCGAGGGTGGAGCTCCACAGTAGGGAGACCCCCCCCCCCCCCCAAAAAAAAAAATAATCAACGTCTAGAAATTCGAATCACTATTTGCCTAACGGCAGGAAACTTCATACACTATGGTAGAATTCGTGAAATACTTCTTGGAATGCAACGCAAACAGTTAAAATTACATCCTGTGCAGGCGTTGGGAAGTAAATTCAAGAGGAGCAAAGTTTGGATCGGAGGTAGGTGTTGTCTAAAAAAACCCTGTTTTTTCCAACCAAGTATCTATATTTTTTTTTTGCAACCCCAACCTCCTTCCCCAGTCTAAGTTGAGTTTTAAAAGTTATTTCAATGTGAGCACCAGTCTTTCTCAAATTTGTTCAATCAGCGCCAGATTTCTTCCAATATGCCTGTAACGAGTAGATGAGGAGGCAAGTATTCTAATTTATTTTACCAGTATAGCATCAACTCACAGTGGATAAGCCGTCATAAGCGGAAAATACAGAAACCGGAAGTTGGAACTCGCGAGGTAGAGAATATTTTGCTCCACCCATTAGGATTGGTCTGTTTGTGTGGGTACAGGGGGCGACCAGATTCGCCCCCCCCCCAAAAAAAAAAAAAAATGCTGTGAAACGGTAAAACAATTGAGAGAAGAAAAGGAAGTATGCGAAGAAAGAAGGCGGACTATTTTTATATGGGCCTACGTGCCTCATCGTTCGGGCGCGGAACACCGACATTTTCTGTACGATGCCGATTGGATTCGCGGTTTCGTACGCAACCGCACACATGTGCCGATGTCAATGAGTTCCTATATCAGTTTTCTCTCTGACAAGCGCTTCCGGTAAAAATAACACATCGGACTCTAGATCGGTTGCCGCAACCGCAAACATGTGCGCTTAGCTTCACTTACAAGCCACACGGAACGTGCTGCGTGACGCAGACCTATATGCCCATGTTTTGAATTTGAATTCGAGAGTGAAACAAAGTTAGAGAGAGTATCTACAGTTTAATAATAGAGGTTCCTCGTTCTTATAAAAAACAATCTCAGATCCACAGTGTGCCGCGACAGATTAGGCGGCCGCACGATGACAGCTATTGAGTCATCTGAAATTAAACGACTTGACATGGACACAGTGGATTGAAGATTTTGCAGCGCTAAAGGCAAGGAAGATTTCACACAAAAAGTCAATCATCAATTACTTTGATCATATCCATATTATAGACACGTGACCCAGTTACGTCATGTTTGGATGGTGTGGTAGCACGCCTGAGCGGCCATCTTGTGGCGTCATCTCATAGTGATACGCGGTCTTAGTGCGCATGTGCAGCTCGTGTTGTTAGGGTGATGCGCAGTTCCGTCGGCCATTTTGTATACTTGGCATAGGTTTCCTCAAGTACCTAAATGAGTCGAAGAGCAGTATGTTCGAGTCACTCGAACGAGCAATTGTTCTATAGCTCATTTGCTCGATGGGATTCGAGTCGTTTGAGCAATGACTTTTTCAGTAACTCTTCGATGGATTCGTGGCTTTAAGAATCATATAGGCTTTCGTTGTACACAATGAAGATAACTCTGCGTACATGTTATGGGAAACCAAGCCCTGGTGATTATAAGATTTGGACGAGGGAACTAGAGATAGTTTGGGCTAGACATACTGCTATTGTTAGAGTGGTATCTGTAATAGGCATAAAAATAGAGTTCTTGGAAAATCTGGATCAGTGCTCTAGTGTAATAGAACATACTCTCGATCCTATTGCACTACGTTCTACTACTAAACACCCTAGATGGGGAGTACAAGTCCGTATCGGTTGTTTTGGGCGTATTTTAATGATTTGGAGGGATTATCGGCTTATTTGTGGTAATTCTACAAAGTAAAACTACTCTTATACAAAGGAACGTACCTGTTATTGAAAAAAGTAGGATTCGTGGAGAATCCGTATCAAATAGTCGTTTTGGGTGGTTTGGATGGATTGGAGGGTCTATTTGGGTAATCAGATTTACTCCTATTCAAACGGAAATACCCTCCGAACATGCCCCCGTCTTGTTGTAGGCCATTCAGGCTCATAACAACCACTTGCTACCTTAGAAACCAAGATGGCGGCCTCCAGTACACAAAATGGCCGACGGAAATACCATCACCCTAACAACACGCGCTGCACATGCGCACTAAGACCACGTATTACTATGGAGATGACTCCAGAAGAGGCCGCTCCCGCCGGCTACCATGGCAGCCTAACATGACGTAAGTAGGTATAAAATGCCGATTCAAGGACAGAATGTACAAAAAATGTACACATACACGTACATGTACGTGTACTGCCATAGGGATTCAGTGTTAAATCGTGTACAGAGTGTAAACAATTTTGTTTTTACATGATGTCCCAGAACCGGCAAACGCAGTTCCTCGCACTTTTGACCGTTCAAACAGCCGTTGGCGAACGATTGAAATTCGACACATCGCCCGGAAGGGAAAAATGTACGAAATTGGAAGAAAAAATTAATTAAAAAATTTTTCTCGACGTTCCCATCGCGGATCAGACCTTCGATCTATCGTTGACGAACGCCGGCAAAAAACGCTTTGCCGATTCTAGGACAGCATCAAAAATGCGGTTTGTCGATTCTGGGACACCGACGTTCGCGATCGCGTTTCAGACGGTCGAGGGTGCGATCCGACGGGTGAAACCGATTTGCCGATTCTAAGATAGGAAAAATCGATCTCAAAACGTTTTCTCGACGTTCGCCAACGGTGAAACGTGGGTGTAAAGTGTAGTTACTCGTCGAGGATTTTTTCCAAACCAAAGGGAAAA
Organism: Pictodentalium vernedei; assembly: GCA_031216915.1. Classification (NCBI taxonomy): domain Eukaryota; kingdom Metazoa; phylum Mollusca; class Scaphopoda; order Dentaliida; family Dentaliidae; genus Pictodentalium; species Pictodentalium vernedei. The sequence goes on from CM062296.1 coordinate 585,826,262, forward strand.
AACTCGAGTTTGGAAAATTAGAACCGCTGGAAATCGTCCGTCCACGTTCGTCGTAGCTGTTGGCGATCGAGAACTGATGAATCAATGGAGGGAACTGACGAAAACATCAAATCCTCGCGAGTTTTGTGAGGTGAATCGTAATAGAATCGATTTTGTTGAAAGGAAATAAAAAAGTGATTGATATATATATGTATATAGGAGAGAAAAAAAAATATATAAATAAATAGTTATTTAAAAAAAAAATAAATATCGAATCAAAATAGATAATAAAATATACGTAAATCATGAGCGATTCCCAGATTATGAGAGCAAGGTTTCTTTTAAAAATGCTGATGAGAGCCTTCGCATTCTGCGTGAACGATCAACTAGGTCGCCTCGTCGTTAGAACAATGCATCGGATGTCGGGATCATCTAGACTTCGATCACGAGGATCATTCGTGTCTGACAATGGAAAGGGAAGATATGGTCCTCAAATATTTCGAACCGGCGTTCGAATGCGTTCAAATCGACGATGTGATCAAATTTTGGAAGAGATTAGTCTTCTGTAGCGGGCGAGATAATCCCACCGGTTCGGAAGAAATGAAATTGGCGCGTAGAAGTCTGACTTTAGAAGACAAGGGATGCGTCTTGAAATTATTGCTGGAGGAAGCATATGTCTAAGTTTTCTCGTTGATATAAATAAGGAGAATAGAAAATTAAAAATAAATACACACATAAATTTTTATCTAATATTAGAAAGAAAAAAACATAAAAAATGAGAACCAGAAATAAATTGTATGTGATGTTAGATGATGATGAGGATGAGAAGCCGAACGGCGTTTTGCCAACGGCACCATCGTCAGAAGAAAAAGAAAGAGGAGAGAGGTATCGCATCGATCAAATCAGTAGAATCCAATTGTATCTAACTCTATAGAGAGATTCTCGTCGTTCTCTCAAGAAGAAGTATTCGCATCTCGTGAAATTCGTCAACACTGTCAACACGGCACTCATCATGATTTCCATGGGTTTACACGCGGCCGGCATCGGATTGTTGTCGACCGCCGTCGGCGTTCTGATCGTGTTGACCATAGAAGGAGTGGCTGTCGCCGCCAGATTGTTTAGCACGCTCGGAAACTTTTTGAGAAGGAAATTATATCTAAAGGCTAGGAAACACGAAAAGATTCGCGTCTTGGCTGACTCCAAGATTGACACGATATCCAAAATGATCTCGATGGCGTTGAAAGACGGTAGGATATCGGACGGAGAATACTTCACGATATTGAGCGAGAAAACGAAATATGATGCTATGAAAGAAGCCGTGAGAATCAAGACTCGTCAGATCATCAAGGAAGCGATGAAGGATTCTCTCGTGGAAAGGGGGAGGAAAGAGGCCAGGGAGGAATTCGGTAAGTTGATAGAACGAAATTAATTTAAATAACTCTCGAAAAATGTATCGTGTAAAATGTAAGAGAGTTACTGAGACGGGTAATTCTCGAGAAATACGAACTAAAAACGATAGACAGATGCTTCACGAAATTTTCAATGTGTGTGGTTTGATCAAGACTCGATTCGTCAAAAAAAAAAAAAAAAAGACGAGCAGAGGCAAAGGCGTCGTGAATAAAATGATCAATAATCTACCTTTCGAAATGCATCTGCCGGGTCACAGTTTCACGGGACCCAGAACGAAATTGAACAAGAGACTCAACGCCGATCTGACTACTAAATCTTGGAGCAAACCCAGTGAATAGGGTGGACGCGACTGCGTATGATCACGATCTGTGCTACGCCGAACATCCCGACACTAAGACTCGCAATGACGTGTGCGATAAAAACTTGTCGAAATTGAGAGGTATATCGAATCCGACCAGGAGAGAGAAGATAGAACGTTCGCTGGTCGGCAATTTGATCGGTGCAAAACGTCGATTTGGATGGGGCGTTAAAAAAAGTGCTTCAGAAAAGAAGAAGAAACGATTATTGACGAGCGAATTGGCTGAGGAGTTACACAAACCCATCGTACGTAAATTTCGAAAGAGAAGGGTGTTCTTGAAGGGTTTGGATGACATTTGGACTGCCGACTTGGTCGACATGAGATCGTTTTCGAGGTGGAATGAGGGTGTCAAATATATATAGACGGCCATCGACGTGTTTTCCAAATACGTTTGGATCAGAGCTTTGAAGAATAAATCGGGACCTTGCGTCGTCGAGGCTCTGAAGAGCGTGTTCGACTCGTCTTCTCGAAAACCGAATAAATTGTGGGTGGATAAGGGAAAGGAATTCTACAACAAGGACGTTCGTCGACCTCTACTCGATCAAAAACGAAGAGAAAGCCAGCGCCATGGAACGTTGGAATCGAAAGATGAAGGAAAAGATGCACAGATACTTCACGGCGAATTCGACCAAGAAATACATATACGCTCTGGACGGTCTGGTTGAAGATTACAACAACATGCAACACAGATCGATCAAGATGACTCCCTCGAAACGAAAAACGGGTCTACGAGAATCTATATCCCGAGAGATCCAAGATCAGGAAGAAGTTTAGACCGTCGAAATTTGCGGTCAGCGATCGAGTGAGAATCTACGCTTATCAGAAGCACTTCGAAAAGGGTTACACTCCTCGATGGACCTCGGAAATCTTTGTGATAATCAGAATATTTTACACCGATCCGGTGACTTACAAAATCGAAGCTTTGGATGGCGAAGAGATCATTGGAAAGTTTTATGAACAATAATTGCTGAAGACGAAGTTTTAATAAAGAAAATTTTTTTTTTTTATTTACTCTCTTTAACATTTTCTTGTTTACATATATATATATATATATAAAGGAGAGAAAAAAATAATAATAATAAAAAATAATTAAAACTATTTTTTAGATAAAAAATGCAAGCTAATTAATAAACAAAAAACAAAAAAAACCATTCAAAAATGGCAAATATACTAGATAACGCACAAAGCATAGTGAAAGATGAAAGTATTCAAGAATATGAGGTTCACAAATATGAACCGATAACCGGAACGAGATTGAACAATGCGGGAGAGATAAGAATCAACGTCGAAACCCAAGATCTATTCGTTCATCCTCGCGAGAGTTACATAGTGGTGCAGGGGCGTCTTACCAAGGAAGATGGGACCGAATACGCCGACGACAACACAGTCACTTTAGCCAATAATGGCATCATGCATCTATTCAGTAATATAAAATACTTGCTATCCGGACGAGAGATAGAATCTGTGTTTCATCCCGGTCAGGCCACCACAATGTTCGGACTCTTGACGTATCCAGATAATTTTTCGAAATCCAGAGGACTTAATTAGTTGTGGGTTAGCGACAGCGCCGTCCCGATATTCAACTACGTCGTCAAGACGTCCAGACCCAAAGGAACGTTTTCGTTCAGGATACCTTTGAAACACATCTTCGAATTCGCGGAAGATTACAACAAGATCATGTACGGATTCAAACACAATCTGACATTTATTCGAAAGGGAAATGACGATGCAATAGTGAGACTCACCGCGACTGATGTGGGTACGTTAACTCTACACAAGATATCGTGGTTCGTTCCACACGTGCAGCCTTCAATCATGGAAAAAACGCGTCTCTACAAGATCATAGAATCCAAGAGTACATTACCCGTGGGATTTAGAATGAGACAGTGCGACACGACTAGCATTCCACTCTCCATGAATCACTTCGATTGGAGATTGACCGTAAAATCCGCTTCCGAGAGACTGCGTTTCATCGTGGTCACGTTTCAGACCGATAGGGACGGGTCTCAGGAAAAGAATGCGTCGCTATTCAATCACTGCAATTTGAGAAACATGAAAGTGTTTCTGATCGCCACGAGATATCCAGCAATCGATTACAATGTGTCGTTCGACAAGAACGATTTCTCCAGACTGTACGGCAACGCCGCGGATTTTAGAAAGAAGTATCACGGTCTAGAGCGAACGACTCAAGAGTAGCGTCTTAGACATTCAGATCAAGTTGCGATTCGATAGGAACATGCCGATAAAAACTGAAGCCTTCACCCTGGTCCTGTCGGATAGAGAATTACAATTCGAATTGGATGGAAATAAGATGTTGATCATTCGATGAGAGACATGTGTGTGAAAAAAAAAATAAAAAAAGTAATGAGATCTAGAGAGATTGAACATCTTTCTAAATCTCATTTTTTTTGTTTTAATAATCACTCATTATTTTTAATTAATTATTTCCACGCATTCACTGTTTGTTCAGAGAATCTAGTTCGATCAGTATGCTCACCACGGAAGTGGCGGCTTCGGGATTATTGGTTTTCATAACGAAATTAATCCTGTCTCCGGCGTTCACTTTGAGAGGCATGCCGAACGTGCTAACATTCGAGTGTTGATTCTCGGTCTTTTCGACGCTGTATCTCTTATCGTTCTCTACTCCATTCACCGTGAGATTGACGACCGCTCTGTTATTCAAATCCGTGGAAGCCAGACTCATTCGAATGATTTCACCTCCCAACAGCATGGGATATCCCACCTGACCATGTTGAGATCCACTACCTCTATTTCCGAAAGACCACTGGGCTTTTCCCTCCTCTAACGTGCCTGTCTCCTCGGCCCACACGGTGATCAATTATTTGATTTTCTCCACCACCGAAATCAGGGTGCAGGCGTCCGTCATGTTCACGGGATCCGGTAGATTCGTGAGCGCGTGTCTGCCCATGTCTAGTTTACCTTCCATGATGTCGCCCTTTCTCCAGACTGAGTTATCATCCACGTACTTCCTGCTGACCACGCTGGAATCGAATTCAGGATCGTGATTGAGACCGAGTAAATTCTGACCGTTCATGTTGATGCCACCCTCCATGGTTCCGCCAGATTGTTTGTTCAGGTAGAGATCGTCCACTTGCGATTGTATGTATTCTTGAGATTATATCATGGCGGAATCCACGTAGCCCTTGTTGACCATGGTGGAGTCTGCATCCGCATCGCTGACCTTCGACAGATTTAATATCTTGTTGAATCCCGCATTTCATTTCTCGTCTGTCAGACTTTCTCTGTTCCAGATCTACGTAGTATTTGGTCGCCACGTCCTTGGGATTCGTGGGAGTGGCCACGTTCGTTATCTTGTTAGAACTGGCATTCAATTCCGATTGCATCATTTTCTGAATGCATATATTTCTCAGATGTTCGCTGAATCGCGCATGAGAGTCATCCGCGTATTTCTTGGTCGCGGCATTGGTGGAATCTATGGGATTCGCAACGTTCACCAAACGTTTGGATTTCAGATCGAGATCGTCGGTCATGGCTTTATCCTTGTAATTATCTAGCATGATTCATTCGAAATCCGCGTTCCCCCTGTCGACGTACTTTTTAGTCGCTGCATCTGCGAGATCTATCAGCTCGGGAAGATTCTAGAGCTTCTTATCGTTCATGTTCAAAGGTTCCTCTCGAGGTTCGTATCTCCGAACGTAACGTTCGTCCAAGTTGGCGACATCATAACCGTCACCAACTTCGAGCGTCTTCCTCTTCTTTTTGGGTCGACTTTCATCGTCGACTGGCATGTTGTTTTGAGGTTTTTTTGTTTTAAAAAATATATATTTCAAACGCAGTTTATTAAAAATGAATTATTTCACTTATTTTTTATTTTTTGTTTTTATTCGATTAAATTTTTTTTAAATAATTTTTTTACCTTTATATATACTATAAAAAAAATCTCTCTCTAATGTAAATCATTGAGAATGTTTTGAAACCGATCTCCTTCCGACCATCTCTTGAGAACGTAGAGACACAGGTGACCGCAAAACACTTGATCTGGCGATTACACTCGTTCCATGTTGTAACAAACCATCGATTCGTTGAAATAGTTCTTTATTTCTTTCGGCGGCGAGATTCCGTAGCTGTCAAAATAATAATTCTTCTTCTTCCCGTTCTTGAACCACGTCTAGATTTAGAATTCTGCATTCCGATTGTCGAGGTCTTCTCTTCGGCAAGGCATATCTGGAAAGCACGTCTAGAAAATCTTTGATTTTCAAATCCTTTGCCGCATTCGCCAGATCGATATTGGATAGGGGTTTGTTAGGTAAGATGACACCTTCTACGGATATTTCTATTTTCTTATTCATAAATGTGTATATTTTTTTTTATTTATTTAGTTTATTATAATTCACTAAAATGACGTTATTTTTTATATTTTTTCTTTTTCTTTTTTAAACTAACTCTCTCGATGTCTCTATCGACTTCCATAATCTTGAATCCATCTAATTCCTCTTGATTTTCTAGAATCCTATCGTCCTTAATCATATCTGGAATCCTACCTAGAATCCTATCATTCATAATCATATCCAAAGTCCAATGTCCGAGTGCCAAAGTGGTTATTTTATCGTCTAACACAAATCTCTTATCGTCGTCGGCAGTCAGCGAAATCTTGTTGAATATTTCGGAATACAAGTCATGATTGTCACTTCGAATCGATTTCATAGTCTTATACACTAGACCACTTCCGAACAGACAATCTTTATACTCTCGAAAAGAGATGTTTTTCTTCACCACGCACGTTTTAACCCGGTTGCACTTCTTAATCTCTTCACCTTCTAGATGATAAACATACAGTTTGGGTCTCAAACCTACGAATTCGACGATTTGTTTACCGCCACTCTCATCCTTAAATTTACCCAACACCTTCTTGTTGACGTTCGATTGAATATTGGACGGGTGATTGACGGGATAATTGCTCGTGTCGAACCACACAGTCACGTCCGGAGATATATCTTGGTAGACGTCTGTCGTCTCTATCTCATAAACTAAACTGTCCGTGTCGGTGAACAGTAGTTTGGCTTTCTCACCAAATTTCCATTTGACGTAATCATAGTGAAACTCGTATACCAATCGCTTGCTGATATCTAAGATGATCGGTCCAAGATAATAGGGTTTGTCGAACTTCAGGTGCGTACTTTTGCATGTGAGTGGCCACTAGATTTTCGTCGAATATGTTTCGGTGTCAGTAATTGAGTTTCGCCACTAATTTTTTAGCTCTTTTCTCAGACGTGACAAGTCGAATGTCGGTTCTCTTCCTGATGTTTTCCATCGATTTACCGTACACGCAGTTGTTCATGAGTTTGAAGAAATCTTTTTCAAAATCGTTCTCGGCTTGAATTCTGAGATTCGTGTTGAGATTGATGTATTTTTTCATCCAAGGCTCTTCATCGAATCGAATGACGCGATGTATGTCGACCAATTTCATTCCGTAATCGCTGTAGATGACGTACTTACGTTTGTTAAATAAATTGTGTTGGGAATGAGTTTTTCCTTGTCTCCTTCGATCGGTTCCATTCGTTCAGGAGCTAGCGGATAATCGTTGTGTAGATCGTGTAATTCTTCCGGATAGTTCAAATCGACTTCTAAAATGCAAGGATAGTCTCTCCATTTTTGCATCTCTTCCGGTTCCGTCACCCATTCGAAATTTCCAATCGGTAAAGAATGACTCATGGCCCAACCATATAGATTATTAGCATCCCAATACTGTATGTATTTATTCGATGGTTCTGAATCGAAACCTTCTTTCATGTAGGGATTGTTGGCTTCAGAATATCTGTGATATCATCGAGATGCCACCTCTCATGGTCTTTTCGAACATGAGCAACATGTCCACGTCGGATAATAATTCCAATTGGATTTCGGTGGTCTTAAACAGAGCGTCCCACGCCAGACCAGGTGCAGTGAAATACCAAGCCGGATCCAGATCATAATTTCGACGACAGACGTCTCGAAAATTTTCGAACACGTCTGCCAGGAGCAGAACGTTGGTCTTCAGATAGAGATTGTGATAATCTCTCATGGTTTTTATATCGAATGATTTCCACACGTTTTTGGCGTGTTTGTAATTCTCATCAGAAATGTCAGATTCGTATAATTTCGAATAAAAATCATCTTTTGAAGGTAGCGTGGTGTCGTCGAATCTCTTTAAATCATTCATGTAATCGTAAGGAGAGACTCCTTTCCTCAACATGACGTCTACTCATTCTCCAAAGTGTTCACTCGTGATTTTAAATTTATCCTTGCTCATGTTATCGACTATTTTTTCCAGAGCGGTTGACATGAATTTAAAACTGTTGATGAAACGTATGTCTCTATGAATGGATTTCGTTTTTTCTTCCAACGTCTCTCTGTCGATTACTCTTTTCTTCTCCACGAGCTTCCATTTCATGAAGGAAATGTAACTTTCTTTGTTGTTCATGATGCAGTTTAATTCCTCATTGGTGGTGCCGAGATTTTTCACGAACAGATGACTGTCATAACCCGAGAGATTGTGAAATATCACCGGATAAAAAATGGTGTCTCGATATTTTAAATTACACTTGCTGTGAGCCAGACCGTGATACAGACCCGTGTAATGATCATGGTCTCTGACTTTCTTATTTTCCCCCGAATTCTCGTCGAACGATTGTCTGCATATGTGACATTCGATGGCTCTGTTATTTTCGCCCTGCTGCTCTCGCGTGATGATCATTTTCACCGGAGTTTTGAATTTGTCGTATAAAATTTGAATTTTCGATTCTAACTCTTCCATGAACCTTTGAGCCACGTCGTCGTCTTCGCACTGTTTCGTGTAAGTGAAAGGACCCATGTCATGTTGTGAGTCGAAACCGCATTTCACGTAAATGCAATAGCCTGAAGGCGTGTGTTTTTGATATCTTTCAATGTAACTTCGAAGAGCATCGGGTTGGCAGGAACTCATTTTCACGGTGAAGCATTCGAAATCAGTACACGACGAATGGTACTTTTAACCTTCTATTGAGATTTTGAAAGTTTATGATGGTGTTGGGTTTGGGCATTTCGTCAGCGACACCTTGATTTTCATTGCAATATTCCTGATGTTTCGCTAACGATTTTTCGCTGTGAAACGTGTTCATGCAGTTGCAACATCAACATGTCTTATGTTCATGTTTATTATTTTGTCTCGACAGTAATTGGCTCGGATGTTTAACCCAACAATAATGATGATTGTCACCATTCGAAATCAATAATAAAATAATCGTCTTTTCTCTTTAGAGATACGAAGTCTGTCTGAGAGGATAGATCATTCATTTTTCATCATCGTATCAGAAGACGTTCACCGCTACGGTGGAATTTTGAACCTCAAAACGTTCGATGTGTTTTAACTGCGTTGGAAAAGTCACTCTGGTCCAATCGAGATTTTTAGAAGTCTCCTCGTAACGAGAAACTCTCTCAGGATGGATTTTGACGGGGTATAAAATGGAGGTGACTGCCCATTTAAAACACTGATCATCTTTATTTCCCACGTTGACCACGGAGTGTTTTTTAACTAAGAAATACGGTAATTCCACGTAGGAAGACGCTTTCAACGAATCGTTTTTAGTTATATGAATTTCAAGTTTCAACACCTCATCGAACGTCCAATTACTACCTTCATGTTGATAATTCGCGATAAACATCAACATCTTGTCTTTCATCATTTCGAAAAAGCCTGATAAATCTGAAACTCGAAATACGGGTTCGACATTAGATCTGAAATATGCATTTTTCATAATGCTCTCGCCGGAATTCACGTCGATTCTATTCATCACACAATGGAGTATCATCTTAATATTTTGTCCCACGTTTATGTGTTCGCGAAACAAATCCAATACTTTTTTCTTCACCCATTCCATGAACAATTTTGGATCGACTTTCTTGAACGAGGGAACCACGTCGAAAGTTTTAAAAAAGCCTTTGATCGCACTCTCCTGTTCTACAGGATTCAATTGGAATGCTTCCATGATGACTTGTGCTACATATTCTTCTCCTTTCCCTTCGTCGATTGCTCGTCGAATTTCGTTTGATATATCTTGTTTGTCTAAATTCTGAACTGCATCACTCGTTTTCGTTTTAGTTTTTTTTTTCTTTTGAAACTTGAAGTTCTTCGATGGCTTTTCGTTTAGTCATCTTCTTATGTTTCTCAACCGAAACGTTTTTTTTTTTTTGTCGTCGGCATTTCGATTCCTTTTACTATCTTTTTCTTCCCATTTTTCGCAACTGAAGCGTTTTTTGACGTCGTTGCTATCGACATTTCGTTTGCCTTTTCATCGAGCCAACTACGAAACTCCTTGCGCATGATCTTTCTAATTTCATCACGCTCCACATTTCGTTTTCTATCATCAGGCGTTACTGTTATCGGCTTATTTTTTTTTGCAATTCGAGTCTGTTTAAGTTTGTTCACTTTCGATCTTTCGATTTTTTTCTTTCCATCATTTCACAAACGATACTCCTGTATGACTTCAATTTTTTTTTTATTTGGTTCTGTGAGACCTATAGAAATGCTGTTTTTCTGCATTTCCTTGGTGATTGTTGCTAACAGAATGAAGATGCACGTGCATTATTGTCTATTTTCAAGAATGGCATCATTTTTTGACAAGCGCAAAGAAAGAATTATGTTTAGATCATCAAGGGAGGGGGTGGACATGCTTGTTTGTTGTGGAGGGGGGCAAAAAACAGCCGAGGATATGGCTTAATTAGAGTAACATGGGGAGATTCTAATAATTCAATGGAATATGTACACAGAACCATGTACATGGCTGTCAATGCACTGATGAAGGATGAAATGCCACATTTTGGTGCCAATGGACAGCAGCTAGATGTTAGCCACTTGTGTCATCAGAAGCTTTGTGTTGAGCCTGGGCACCTAGTTTTGGAGAGCCATTCTACCAATGAATACAGGAAATTGTGTCTCCAAAATGGTATTTGTTCGAATGAACATACCCCTGCATGTATTTTATAGGTTATTACTTACATTTATAAATAATTATATTAATAGATGGCCAATTCAGCAGCTAGGGCTATAGCTTCAGAAAAAGTGTGAATTCTATGGCAAATGTCATGGCCGATTGACTATCCATTTGAAAAAAAAGTATTCAGACTGGCAAAATTAATCCAGGCTACTCATTTAGTTCAGTTAATACTTGTTAAACTATTTCATTTTGTTTTAAAGTGTCACACTATGTTCCAAGTGGACAGGATAGGAAGGGTGTGTGTGTGGGGGGGGGGGGGGGGGGGTGAATATCTGCATGAATATAAGTACACTGAGTAGCAGGTTGGAATGGTGTTTTCCCTATACCTGTATACATTGGATTATTGTTCACTGCATCACATTCAACACTTATAATATTTCGCTTCAGTGTTGATTTCTTTGAGTTCCTCTCGTCTGGCCTTCATTTCATTCTCATTAGTTTTCTCTATTTGTGAACATACCACATTTCTTGTCTTCTGCATCCCTTTTTCAGAAGGGGCAGGTGAATTTAGTGTCATGCACAACCTGCGGAAACTTGCATTACCTATACTAGTCTGTGAGAGCCCCACTTGAAGTGCTCTGTTTGTGCATGCTGATCTGCGACCCTGTTTTGGGCTGGAAATTTCCTCATATAAATAGAATCGAGTAGAAACATAGGAGCAGGTATTGCAGATGACTCGCTCCCTCCAAACAAGCCCACGCCTTTCCTCCCCATTCGGATCAAAAGAAAGCTTTCCATCACATTCTGGATTAAGTTGCCTGTGTTTTTTGAAAACAGTATTCCACATCTCTGCCATTTTACCCACATGTACCAGTCTGTAACTATCTTCTTCAGGCCTGAAATTGGAAGAAAATTGCTCAGATATGAATGAATGAATGAATGAATGAATGAAATGAAATGAAATGAAATGAAATGAAATGAAATGAAATAAAATGAAATGAATTGGATGGATGGATGGAAGGATGGAAGAATGAGTTATGTTTCTTTCTGAGCAATTTTTTCCAAATTTGTATCTTTATACTAACTAACAATAATCAGGTGGATCTGCAGGCAGGCAGGCAGGCAGGCAGGCAGGCTGGCTGGCTGGCAGGCAGGCAGGCAGGCAGGCAGGCAGGCAGGCAGGCAGGCAGGATGCCTACCCATCTTCGTCCGTCCGTCCGTCCGTCCTCTGTCCGTCCACCCGCCTGCCTGCCTGCCTGCCTGCCTGCCTGCCTGCCTGCCTGAAGGAAGGAAGGAAGGAAGGAAGGAAGGAAGGAAGGAAGGAAGGAAGGAAGGAAGGAAGGAAGGAAGGAAGGAAGGAAGGAAGGAAGGAAGGAAGGAAGGAAGGAAGGAAGGAATGCAAGCAGGCAGGCAGGCAGGCAGGCAGGCAGGCAGGCAGGCATGCATGTTTTTATGTCTTGATAACTGTCTATATGATTATTTACCATTTTTCATCTATTTTCTCATTGCAGATGTCGAGCTCCGATTTTAATCTTGACAATGGGCGTAAGAGTTTGAAGCTCTTTCCAGGCTATTCTATTGCTGCTGTCACTGGAAGTGGACTTGAAGTAACCATATCATGCTTTTCTTGTGTGAGTCTTACATATTTTACTACATTTTCAGGTTCTGCACTTGTAGCAGCCACACACTTGGAAATATTGCAAGGCGGATGATTTTTCTGAAATGCAAATTTTCTCAGATGTGTCCTGCGATTAAATTTTAATTTTCTTGCACTCCTTTCGAGAAAGAATTGAAAAAATATGCTCAATAAATTCCAAAAATCAGGTAGACTTCTCAGGAATTGTATCACTCAAGAACTGTTACACATAATAGTTGTGTTTTAAGTGTGATTTGGTAGCTTGAACTCAGCATGTGATTTTCTGTGAAACATCCTCACATCTGTTGGGACATTAATCACCAACTCATCGGGTGGTATACCTTTCTATTTTAGTAAATAGATAAAGTATACATGAATTATTAGATGAAAATTGTACTTTTGAACAGCTTTTTTGTGAATGATACCTATGTAAATGTTCTCTCTCGGACATAAATTTACAGCTATTTGACACATAAATCACCACTTTTTTCTCGAATTGAGTTCTTCTATGCCGATTTTGGACTTTTATCGGGTAAACTGGCTAAATTCCAGTAAAAAACATCAATTGGTGAACTGCTCTGTCAAATAGATTGGCAGCAGAATCAAGATAAGTAACGAAAGCGGTATACTGAAATTTCCAAATTTTTTGGCCGTTTTTTCACAATTTAATAACTTTTTTAAAAAAGCTATATTTTTAATCTTATTGGATGAATAAAAGCCAAATCTTGTATTTTAGTGTAGAAATGATTGTTTTATCACATAAAACAGGAAAAATAAAATTAGAGCATGGGTGAGAAGTATTATAGGTCTCGCGGAACTAAATATTTAGTTTAGAGTGATCTGCCTTGAAATGTTGCACTCGGATATTGCATCATAGTCTAAAATAAGACTCCTAGAAAAAAACTTATTGCTTGAGAAAACTGTTGAAGCATTTTATTAGGTTTTTACAACAATACTGAATATTTCACAAGAAAAAGGAGATTTTCTAAGTATTTTCTGGGTCTTTAATATTCAGTTAACTATTTGTGTATTTTTGTTGGGAATTCCCAGAAAAAACTGAGTTCAAGGACGGTACTTCACTTCCTGGTACATTTTCTCTCTTATTTGTTGCATGACCCCATGTTTTGTGGCCAGAGAAAGTTGTGTGAAGGTCTGTACTTTATGTAGGTATTTAAATATTTAATTTAAAGTGATGCGATCATATTTTTCTCCAGATAAGTGTTATAATGGTCGCCTATGGGAAAATATTTAGTTCTGTGAGACCAACAGGCGTTTAATTTTAAAATGGTTAAGTACTCGCATTCTGTCGAAGGTGGGGGGGGGGGGGGGGGGGGATTCTGATTTTTGAATATTCTATCGTATCCGCCATGGTATTTGTAATCAATCAATATTTTTCATTTTAGTTAGGAATTCGATCGACTGTATCCTGTTGAAAGTTCGCGACGTGCTCTTTCTTTCGTGATACAGTCCATCGGGCTCCAGTCCATATAATTAATTACATCACAGCCCCCAATAACTGTAAGTATTGTATCTATTCATGTGATAATTTGAACAGGCATCATATTGCATGCAGGGTTTTCAGGTCAATTTTAAAATTATTTTCTTTCATCTGCATGCTTATTAATATATCGCGATGCAATATGTACCATATTAAAATGATTCGACACATTACATTTCCCCCAGAATTCTTCCTCCCGCAATGCACGCTATGGACGAAAAATGGCAAGGAGGATTCTCCTTACGGCGAAAGTTGCGTCTGTAATTGCGGGAGGGCGATCTCAGAAATGCAAGGTGTTTAATGTTTTTAGCAAGCTTTTTTGCACAGGCGATATTGAGCAAAATGCTGTTGAAGGCCATTGTTACATAAATATGATATGCACGACGACGGTATTGTTCTTCCACATATTTAATCTTGTAATTTTATCAAATCTGTAAATTTAGTTTGGGGAGGGAGTGTTGGGATGGAGGGGATGGTAGAAGTAATGAGGTTAGCCGAGAGAAGGTTGTAAAATTGATTTCAAATCCCTAATAAATTTTGCTAGATTGCGAGTTTGTTTATTATTTGAGCCAGTGAATAAACTCTGAACTTTGTAGATGCTAGGGTGTCGCCTGTAGAAGGGATTGATGTATTTAGTCCTTAATTCTTTCAATTCGCCACAGACAAGGATATAATCGTATTCGTCGCCAATATCAACTTGACATAGGTTGCATTTTCTTTGGGACAGTTCTAATCCCGTCCAGCTACCGGTTTCGATCGGGAGCCTATGATTTCTGACTCGAAAACGGAGAAGGGGACGGCCAAAGATGGGGGCAATTTTCGGAGGTATTCTTCTAAACCAAAGCTAAGTTTAATTATCTTATAAAACTGGTACTTTCCAGAATTTTCTATGTTTGATCTCCATTCTTGTAAGAAGTTATCCTGAAATCTCTCTTTAATTACGAAATTAAAATGTTTCCTATTTAAAATACTCTGATTGATCCATATGTTTGTCATTCCTAATTTGTCAAGCAATGAAGATATGTAATTAATCCAGGGACTTGTATGCAACCCACTCAGATGGTTCAGATATAAAATTGAGTAGAGTATAGTCGAAATTTTATTTTCCTTTCCAGATACTAATTGAGCCCAGTAATTTAGGGAACGGATCTTAATTTTAATACCAATGGGTGTAAGCCCTAATTCACCAAATACAAAATTGTTTCCAGTTGATTTTTTAAGTTTTAAAATGAATTTAAAGAACCATAGTTCAAGTTTCTCTATTGTCGAGATGTTTTCATACCCCATATTTCACAACCGTAAATTAGAATTGGGACTACAGATTTTTCGTAAATTTCTAAAATAATATCAATTGTTAGTTGGTTTTGTCGAACTTTGTTTATTATGGAGTACATTGCCTTTTTAGCTTCTGTACATCGTGAGGATATTTCGGCAGAGAATTTACCTGATTTTGAAAATGTTACGCCTAAATATTTATAATTATTGACAATTTCAATTGCGGTCCCCCCTAAATAGAATTTATCGTTCTTCCCAACGCAGGTACCAAATTTTATTATTTTGTTTTATTTAAATTAACTTCAAGTTTCCATTTTAGACAATATTCGAAAAAAACTATTCAATGTAAATTGCAGATCCTTTGTCGTGTTGGAGAGCAAAACGGTATCGTCCGCGTTTAGCAGTACGAGGAGCTGCAAATAAAACTGTGTGCTGCATGTATTCGGTGACAGTGGAGGGTGTTCAAATCGTAACCCACTACAGTTTTTATTGAACAAAACTGTTTCCAGGTCATTTAAGAACATAGCAAAAAGTATCGGCGACAAATTTTCCCCTTGCCTTACACCAACCCGACTTGGGATAAATTTAGATTTTTGACCATCGATCATAACAATGGATTTTATATCGTTATACATATTTTTAATAACTCGAAGTATTTTTCCATCTATATGTAAATCTATTATTTTTTCCACAACGCCGCTCTCCAAACCATATCGAATGCCTTAGAGAAGTCGATAAAGGCACAGTAAAGGTTTTTTTTTTGCTCCTCAGTAATAATTCTCTTATTACAGTTAAGGAGAATATGTGATCGGTTGTGCAATAATCTCTTCTGAAACCTGCTTGGGTTTCGCTTAGTAGTTTGTTCTCTTCGAGAAAACTATATATTCGTTCACTTAGGATACTTGTAAATAACTTTGATATATTACTGAGCAAGGTAATTTTGCGATAACTATCTGGCTGGTGGGGGATCCTTTCTTTTTGTATATAGGCTTAATAACTCCGACTGTCCAATCACTTGGAAGAATACCCGTAGTTAGGATTACGTTGAAGAGCTTCAGATAGATAGTAATAAACTTTGAGAGAGATGACTTAATAAATTCGTTAGTGATTCCGTCATACCCAGGGGCTTTCCCATTTTTTAACTCTTTAACAGCTCTTTCTATCTCATCGACCGTTATATAATCATTTAGAAGAGTTTTATCAATGCCGTCAAAAGAGTTGGAACATGGGTAACAACTACTCATTTCTTCACCTTGGTTAGGAGGTGTATCATTCTCTAATTTTCTGTAAAAATCATAGAATTCTCTTACAGAGGGCGTATTATTTTCTTTTTTATTATTATCTATTAATTTGAATATTTTTCAAAATTCTTTGCTATTTTGTTTTTGGGAGCGTCGTAGCTTAACCCTCAGTTGGCTATTATATCGTACTTTACTATTTCGAAGTGTTACTTTATACTTTCCTCTGCACTCGAGTAGCGCGTTTTTTGTGTCCGTGCATGGGTTTTTCTATAAAATTTCCTCGCTCGCCTTAAGTTTATCCGTGATTCAAGACAATCCTTACTGAACCAAGGTCTCTTTCTTTGACTATAAACTTTAATCTGGTTTATTTTATTTCTAGCCTTATTTCTTCCTTTTACATCAAATGTTTCCTTACAGGCCCGCTGGTATATATTGCAGAGGTCTTGGTTTATTTCCTCAACTACTCGGGGATCCGGATTCGTCTCCAATTCTAGGGCACTTTCTAGTTCTAGGATATCTGTCTCCTTTATGTTTTCTAGAAATTCAGCTGTTTTATTGCAATCCCATTATAACACCTACTTCGGAAAAAGTCTAATGTGTTCAAAATAATTCTACTAAATCTCCTGTGATAAATCTCTCAAGCTACACCCCAGTGATGCTGAATTATCGATTTTGAGAGAAGGATTAATGTGTTGCGCTAATAAAAAATTGCATAAATTTCAACTTTCCAACGATCTGGCTGAGTATTTCCTTCGTTTGAGACTGAAAAAAATATTTTTACAATCGCAATCAACCACCTTGTGACCCATGTAAGCAAGAAAACACTCGACACCTAATCCTGGGGCCAGTACTTTAAAATTTTTACAAATGTTTTTTCTAGAATTGTATTTTCTATTTATGGTAATAACTGATTGAAATGGATCAATTAGCGTATCACGTCTTTTGAAACGCTAATGATTTATTTCATGGATTTATATTGATGGTAGAAAATACAATTATGAAAAATACAAGTGTAAAAGTTTTTTGTATTGGCCCCTGATCGTAATTCCAAACTTGATGTTTACATCGAAACTGCGAGCCAGTGTTAAATCTAATCTCCTTGCACACAATTACACAGTTAAAATCCAACAGAAAGAAAAGCTATCGCGAGTTTGCGGAACAACAGGAACTTCACCATTAAATTTTCGTACGCTAAAGAATTTATGGACGCTATGTGCGAAATAGAAAACCCAAATCCTGACAAATAGCAATAATAATTTTAATTGTTCAAGGCCAAATATTTCTGACCATTCCGTTAGCGATGTTATAACATCGACTTGAAGTACAAGCGGTCAGTTCATTTTCTAATTTGTCGCCTACATTCGTGGCTTCAACATGTACAGCAACACTACAGCAACGCGTTTACCACTGAGAGAGGTAAACTGTTCGTTCTGCAATTATGTCTGTAATAGTAGCGTAATTCCACAAGCAGTCACTTTCCAGAAACAGTTTGAAATGAATGTTCTGTAACCATAAATAATTATTACTGTCAACCAAGTGCTTCTAATCAAAGCTTCCAAAATTGTTAACTTTTAATGGTAAATCCTCGAGTGCTTTCCGACTCCGACTGAAACAATATCACAAGGTGAACTCTAAACTTTGAACAGGCAAACCAGATGGCGTATTTTGTTTTCAGAGTGTCAAAAACATTTAAACGTAATAAATGTTGTCAGAACAATTATAAATATATTTTGTTATTGCTGATAAAATGACTGAAATATTTGGAACTATTTGTATAGTAGCAGCGTAAAATATATTTCGTGACATGGTTCGAAACTCCCAAATGACGCAATGGAAACTGTACTTTTAGATTTAAGTTGTTGTCTTCAACAAGGCTTTTTTGTAGTTGGAATATAAAAAACTAACCCCGTTTTTAGCTGAATTATATTAGAATAGTGATAACTATGTTGTATTTGATTGGGTGTGGGCGTAAATGATGGTTTTACTGTCGCAAATATCCGTTTTACGGGGCTCCACCAACGCGCTGCCAGCAAAACTCAATTTGGAACAGTAAAACCATCGTTTACGGCCCCAAACAATTAAATACAACACAGTTATCCCCTAATTTCACTGTTTGCCTTTCATTGCTTACCATTTTATCACCCGAAGAAGGCCGATAAGATCGAAAGCTCGTGAAAAAATTATCATAGGTCGTTATCATATGTTGTATTTGATTGTTTGGGGCCGTAAGCGATGGTTTTGCGGTCGCAAATTGAGTTTTGCCGGCGACGCGTTAGTGGAGCGTAAAAACGGATATTTGCGACAGTAAAACCATCATTTACGGTCCCAAACAACCAAATACAACATAGTTATCACTATTCTAATATAATTCGGCTGAAAACGGGGATAGTTTTTTTTATCTCACAACTATAAAACAATGCCTTGTTGAAGTCAACAATTTAAATCTAAAAATAAAGTCTTCGTGACGTCATTTGGGAGTTCCGAAACAAATCACGAAATATATTTTACGCTGCCACTATTCAAATAGTTCCAAACGTTTTAGTGATTTTATCAGCAATAATAAAATATGTTTTATTGTTTCTGTAAAAATAACTACTCAATTCTAGTTTTTGTATTATGTTTCTTTAAATTACAGGACTGCTGCCATGTTATACATATATTTGTTAAATAATATGTTACAGGAGAGGAGAGTTACCTAAGTGGCAAGCACTTGTTCTCCAATCCTCTTTGTACCCTTTATGAGACAAATAAAATATGTTTAATCTAAAGTATAGATTTTGATGTTAAGGGCAATGTGCATAGAACTCTAAATTCAAGCAAAAGGTGTCATTAGAACTCGAGAGCTGGCTGATATGAAAGAAAGTGAAATTACTCTTGAACCAAACCTCCAATGAATAACAGCTGTAAAAGTGGTGGAAAAAAACGAAGATGGCTAACAAATTAAGACCAATACATACATATGCACTTTTGATGGCACTAAACGTCCAAAGCTATCAAAATTGGTTACTTGAACTTTGCAGTAGATTTGAACGTTCCAAATCCACGTCGATGTTCCAGGTGCAAAAGGTGACATGGACAAGGTTCTTGTCGAGGAAAGCAAATATGTCTTACATGTAGCTTAAATCATGGTGCTCCGTGTGAAACAACAACAAATAAATGTATCAACTGACAGGGCCGTCACATGCCATCGTCCAAGGATTGCTCTGTCTGGGGGAACGAAAAGTTGGTACAAGAAGTAAAATGTGAAAAACAGATTATTATTAACGAAACCAGAATGCATGAATACATCAGTAGTGTCTTATGCTTCAACTCTGAAACAAAATAAGTCAGCTTAACCAAGTACATGCCAAACTGAATTTACTTGGCTCAAGGGCACAATCCCTACCTCGTTACAAGCTTTTACCATAAAAAATAATCTCACTCAACCAAGGTGAACACAAACAATTTCTACTTCTCAAGAAACTCTTAAAGCACAGCACAAAAACGAACATGGACAACAAAAAATAGTATCCGTCTACTAACCTTTGTACAAAGATCACGTCATTCTGACACGATGTCATATCAGTCATACAAGACTTACACATTCCCCTTTGTTAGAGGGTAATATGCTAGCACAATGTGTCCTTGCCAACAGGGGTTGGCAGTTGAGCACATACTTTTGCACTGTACACATTTTAATCTGGAACACAAATTCTTATAGAATTCTGCCATTCCTTAAGGAAATCAACCTTTTTACTAAATTTTAAATTGTTCTTATACTTTTGCAACTCGTCTTTTCATATCTATTTGACAGATTAATTTACACAGTACTTTTTAAACCACTGGTCTCATTTTCTCACTACTGCATTCACCAATTATTTATTCTCCATGTTCTTTCCAGATTTCATCAAATCTTTTTTTTACTTCATTGAAGATAATGAACTAAATAAATAAGTAAATAAATAAATAAATAAATAAATAAATAAATAAATAAATAAATAAATAAATAAATAAATAAATAAAGGAAAACAATAAATCAGATCAGCAAAATAGGAAAGACAACACAAAACCCAAGCCAGATCATACACAGAATTCACAGCAGCAAAATGTGAGTCAGGATCATAGAAGAAAACAATAAAATGTGGAGAAAAAAAGAAAATAGAGAAAGAAAAACAAAAACAGTTATCAGATAGAACAGCCCAAGCCCTTCAGGGCCCTGTTACCTGCAAAAGATTTGAGGGCTTTGAATTGATGGACGTCGGTGATAACATCGACGAAATGTTCAAGTAACTACGCTCGACATCTCAGAATAGAATAGGTCTCAGAGAAATAAGTCACCAACGAAATCTACCGGGGCTATTTCACCTATATATCCACCAACAAAATTTCCAACTAAATGGTGATAATGCAACCAAAACCAATACAATACAATGGAATTGTCAAGGTTTCAAAGTTAATGTCAATGAGCTGGACGTTCTGAGCCAAAAGTATAAACCTGCTGCTTATTGAGTGCAGGGAACCCTTTTGAAAAAAAGCCGAATCTCAAGATCATTAAGCTTTTGAGTATTGTACGTCGTGTAATGTCTGGGCAGATAACAATCACCTCTACTTAAATTTTGAATAAAATGTTATCCTCTCACAGTAATTCTACACCCCCGTGCTTGATCCATACTCACCTTACATCACTACACCCTATTTTATTTTTCCTTCTTTATCCTTCTTTTCCCTCATCCAACTGAAAATATACCCTGCTCTCAAAGTGTAAATACTAATAATGATAATCTTGACATTCATCAAACCTGTGTTCTTGCAAATTGTAAAAGATTTACTAATTACATTTAATTATGTCTTATATAATCACATTAGATGAAATCCAGAGCCAGGATATGTATAATTTCCCAACACTCTTTAACGAACATACTGCATGTGACCCGGAATAAGACACTGATTCACCTTATACTGTTAATACTCACAATTGTAACTACTATACACCACGGGACTTCAGGAAGGTGGCCCGAAGATTACAAAGATCGCATTTAACTTCAGTATTTTATTTAAACTGCCGTAGCTTGAATGCAAACTGGGAGCCTCTAAAGGAATTGTTGCATACTTCACAACGTGACTCCAATCACTTTGAAATAATAGGGCTGACGGAAACCGTTACTATTGAGAAAAACGTCATCTACATGTTGGAGGAATATCACCCACTACTCTTGCGAACACGACCTGGTGATGACGATGGAAGGGGTGGTGTAGGTATATTCATTAAAGAAACGCGACCGTTCACTATCCGCAAAGAGTGGTCAGTCTTCATTCCCCATGTTTTTGAATCTCTCTTCTTAGAACTTAATTTGAATAAAAAAATCTTAGTTGGTGTAATATATCGCTCGAATACAGCTCCTAAAGCAGATTTGGACTATTTTTTGAACAACCGGAACGAATTACTTGGAACATAAATCAACTTATCTCATGGGAGATTTCAATCTTGATCTGCTTAACTTCTATAATCATAAAAACTAATCAATACGTAAATAGTGTATTTAGTGCTGGATTTCTTCCAGTCATTATAACGAGAGTTATAAACTATTCATCCACCCTTATAGATCACATTTATGTAACTCAACTGGAAAAGTATTAAGATCAGGTATTATAATCACAAACATAAGCGATAACTTTGCAGCCTTTCTGGTAGATGAAAATAGCAGAACCCACTCCCAGTCGTCACCTGATCCGAAAAGGTCCTCTAGCGTCGTATGTTAATCACTTTAAAAGACTGCTTTTATCCTCCGATTTCTCAAGCGTAACAAGTGCAACATTGCCACTTGATGCGTACTCAAATTTCCAGGCAGTTTATAGAAGAGCATTCGAGGAAGCGTTTCCATTGAGAATAATTGACACTAGCAGGAAAAAATTAAGCGAGAACTGTGGATAAAGACAGGCCTTTTAGAATCCTCCTTTCAGAAACACAAACTATACATGAAAAAACTTGGGTCACCAGCATAATTTAATATAAGAATTCCTACTGTCTTGAGTTTAATAAGTTAAAACGGATATGTAAGGCCAGTTTTTACAACTCAGTTTTAACACAGAATAGTTATGATATAAAACAAACATGGGCGATCATAAAAGGTGCTATTAATAATTCAAAACATGTAGTTAGTCCTCCATCATCCTTCATTGACGGCAATAATCAGCTAACTGATAATAAGTCAATCGCAAATAAATTTAATTCATTTTTTTCTGTATCCGCAAAGTCACTAGAGAACAAATATCCACTTCAACCAAGCATTTCCTAGACTTTCTAAAGAATGACAATAACAAAATGATAAACAACAAAAATAATATAAGCAACAACGACTGTAGAAGTAACAACAACAACAAAAGCAAACATAACATAAACAATTGCAACAACGACAATAATAATAATCATAATCAATCGATGTCTTTCTTCGTTCACCCTATGAACATACAGGAAGTAATCCTTACAATAAAAACTCTTAATGCCAAAACAAGCGGACAATACTAATATGGCTACTAACTTACTCAAAGAAACTATGACAGAAATAGCCGAACCCCTATCACATATGATAAACCTCTCATTCTCGTCTGGAGTAATACCTGACGAATTGAAAATAGCAAAGATCGTTCCTTTTTACAATTATTATTATTATTATTAATTACAGGCCCATCAGCATACTTCCGGTATTCTCCAAAGTTCTGGAAAAGGTAATGTATAACCATTTATCTTGCTTCTTAGCTAAAAATGACATTCTATACCAGTTTCAGTTTGAATTAAAAAAAAAACCACTCCACACTACACCCGATAATACAACTTATTCACGACGTTGCCTTGAGCAATGACAAGCCTACAAAAGATCGAACAATGTCAATATTCCTTGATTTTTCTAAAGCTTTTGACACAATAGACCATTCTATACTCTAAAGTAAATTGGAGTACTATAGTATAGGAGGAAGGCCCAGTTCATGATTTAGGAGTTATGTAACCGGAAGAAAGCAGTATGTCCCGTACAAAGATTGCACGTCAGCTTTCGCAAACATAACATGTGGGGTACCTCAAGGTTCAATACTAGGATCCATTCTTTTTTTATTGCATGTCAATGATATCAAAAATCAACGACTTTAAACCTCTTATCATTTGCCGACGATACTACAACATACGTGGCGAACCATAGCTTGAATATATTGACAGAAAAAAAATAAACACGGAATTAGCCAAAATTACAGAGTGGTGCTTCGCTAATAAATTATCACTTAATGCAACTAAAACCAAATGCATGCTGCTACACCCCCGAATGACACGTGGAAGTTGGATGATAATTCCATAACTGTACACAACAAACGTGTAGTACATGTAAGCAGTTCCCACGTAGCCAGAGCGGTCAAATTCTTAGGTGTTGATTTAGTTGAAAACCTAAACTTCAAGCGCCACATCTCGAATATAAGTTCAAAAATATCCACTTGGGTCATTAATAGAGCAAACAAGTTTTTGCCTCTCAATAAAAATTCTGTATTTTACGTTAGTCCAAAGCCACTTAATGTCAGCAATACACATTTGTGGTCATGCACCGGCAGTTAACAAACTAAGTACCTTACAAAATCGAGCCATACGAATAATCAACAATAAAAAGTTTAACGCCCACACCAAGCCATAATTCGAGATGAATAAAATTCTTAAATTCAAAGATCTATACAAGCTCAATGTTCTGCTTTTTAAGCACGAAGGGGCCAATAAAAACTACCACAGTCTTTAGATAGCCTTTACAGAATCAGCTCAGGCGGATCACAGAAACTCACAAGACAAGCAGGCTTAATAAAGAGACTTAAAACCAGAACGCAATTCACTTGGAGTCTTCCCTCACATACTTTTCCAAAACTGTGGAATTATATTGATCCAGAAGTTCAAAGATAACCCACAAAACATTTATAAAGAATATTATTAATATGTTTCTAGCCTCATATAAAGCGTGTATTAGATGTAGTAACAGGACATGTCCCGAATGTGAGGAAGTTGACAAGTCATAATCATTTCTGCAAGCCTTGTTTTCCTTAACTGTTTATAAAACCCGTAATAAATACTTTTACTGACTTCTTTAAAAGCCCGTTTGTTTGTTTGATTTTTTGTTTTTTTGTTTTTGTTTTGTTGTTGTTTTTGTTTGTTTTTTTTTTCAACTAAAGTGGCTCTGGGTGACATCTCACATCTTTCAGCTCCCAATATAATTATTTTCTCAGGACAAGAAACCAATCACAATACAAGTCGTCATAATTTCTATCGTAAGTGAAGTACAAACTATTCCCAATCAAATTCATTACTTGAGAGCTTTTGTACTTCTCTCGCATCTCCTTTCTCCCAACTATCTTCTCTTATATTCTTTTTTTCCATTCCATCTTTAAAGGTGGGTGACAATATAACACCCAAGTGGCTATGTCATCCCCCTGCAGAAAACAAATGTTACAAAATCTGTAAATACTGGGTGTATAAGCCAATGTATTCTATTTAATGTTGCTTAATAATTTATTTCTGTTATATATTGTTTTTTTTTGCAAAATAAAGTCATTCATTCATCATCTTCAAATTCGTGGAAGTTAGCAAGGACTTTGTTCACAGTCTTGTACCTTTAAAAACAAATTTACAGCCTGTAGCTGTACGCTTAACTTCAGATAGAGCTGTTCTATTTACGTTTCACCAAGTAAAACCCTACAACTGAGTTATCTTGAGCTACTGGTCCATAAACCCTCAAGTCCTATTATTTTGTTGGGTGATTTCAAAGCACATATCCCACTTGGGGGTCATTCCTGAAGCCAGGAAGATGTAAATGGTAAAACAGTGGAAAAGTGTATTGAAAAGTATTACTTGTATTTGCACAATGACGGATCAGACACTTACTTTCACCCCGGATCTGGTTCATTTACAATATCAATTGATCTTACAATTGCACACCCTTCTATCTTCATCCATTTTACTTAGAATGTCTAAGATGACTTCTGCGGGAGTGGATACTTTCCAATTGTGTTGGAGAGAGAGTGGTTCCGGCGATGGTGAGAGGGTGCCTAAATGGAAGTTTAAAAAAAGCCAACTGGGACACTTTCGCATCACTTTGTTTTGAACGACTCAGACGGGAGACATTTGAAGAAAGTGTTGATGAAATCTAACAGTTTACTTAGGCATTACTTGACATTGCAAACACAGCCATTCCAAACAGCTCGGCAAATCCAAAACGTTTCACCAAACCATGGTTTCACGATGATTTCAAACAGGCTATAATGATCACAAGAAAACTGAACCGGAATTTAAGAAGACACCAACTACAAATAATTGGACAAACTACGTGTGAAACGTGGGCAAACAAAAAAAGAAAAGTTCTTGGGAAACTTTTGTTTCGAAACTTAACCAACACAAACCCAACACAAACCCATCAACAAAATTTGGAAAATAATTAAAAAAATAATGGTAAAGAAACAAAATCAAATGCACAACGCCTCAACGATAACAGCACATTAATAACGTCGAAGAATGAAATATCAAATTAATCAGCCACGGTGCTTTCTAAACATTCGTCGTCTGAAAATTGTAATTCAGAATTTGGTAAAATTAGAAAACTACAAAAAACCCAAAATATCAAATTGACCTCTGATAATTAGAAGATTACAAAGAACCTTTCTCTATGGAAGAGTTAAATAACTCATTTCATAAATCAAATGATACTGCCACTGGGTCCGATGAAATACACTACCAAATTTACAAATATCTACCACAATCATCACTTCAACTTTTATTATCAATTTATAATGAAATATGGGTGACTGGCATGTTCCACCTTCCTGATGAATAGCAACAATAACTACCATTCCAAAGCCTGATAAAGATCACAACAATCCCAGTAACTACAGACCATTTGCATTAAGAAGATGTATGTGTAAAACCATGGAAAGGATGATCAATTATCAACTTGACTGGTTTCTGAAATCAAGCAACCTATTTGCGAATGTTCAGTATGGTTTTAGAAGCCAGAGAAGTACTGTGAATCATTTGGTTAGACCTGAAACGATTGCATTTGCCGAGAAAGAACATGTGGTGGCCATCTTCTTCGACCTGGAAAAGGCGTGTGATACAGCAAGGAAGTAAGATATTTTAAAAAATCTTTTGAACATGACGTTGAGAGGACGTATGCCTCTTTTTATATAAAATTATTCAAAAGACCGCCAATTTCAAGTGCGTGTTGGATCTACATTATCTGATCCCCACGAACAAGAATTGGAGGTTCCTCACGGTAGAAGTTTATCTGTTATACGTTTCGCAGTGAATCTCAATAGCATCAGCATCAGTATCCGCATAAAAAATAAATAGACTCTACCTTATACATTGGTGACCTTTTAATCTGCTATAACAGCCTAACCCCATAATCTCACGCCACTTGATGCAATTCATAATAGTGGTATTAGAATTGGCCTGGGTGCTTTTAGAACATTGCCAATAGATTCAATCCTTGTAGCAACAGATGACTCTTCTCTTGGGAAGCACACAATTAAACTGTCACTCCAATTTGTTTCTAAACTGTTGGCTGATCCATCAAACCATACCAAAAATGTGTCTCAGACCCTCAAAATGTTTAATTTTTTAAAAGACACCAAAAACATATTCCTCCAATGGGAATTAGAATTAAACCGATATGCAGTCCGCCACATTTGAATCTGATGCAACAAAAGATAACCGTGAGCCACATATTCTGCTTGGCATCTAAGAAAACCCACTGTTATTTTGGACCTTGCTTCTTCCAAAAAGTCCGAGACAAATTCTTTGCAGTTCAAATAATAATATGCCGAAACTGAATCAAAGTATAGTGCATATAAAAGGACGTACACAGGTGGATCTAAACATGGTGACAAAGTATTATCAGCCTTTGTTACTGGTGATCAGATTGCATTAATCTGAATGCCAAATAAAAGTTCTATTTTCACACCTGAAGTTGAAGCTTCACAACATGCGCTTGAACACATCATTTTTCCTGACTCTATTTCCCCTTCGCCCGCTTTACTCACCCCAAGTTGAAGAACCCTCTCATTTTGAACTTCGTGCGATGTTGCATACTCTCACGGCTGACCGATATGGTATCGTGTTTTGGTGGGTAAAGCGTTAAAAAGTAAACATGTCAGTTATGAAGAAAACAGATTGAATAAAAGTATGAAAGAATTGCAATAGAAATGACAAAGACATGGCGGTATGAACAGTAAAGAGTGATGATACAAGAAATGCGAATACCTTATAATTCAACCTGTTGAGTTTGAGACTTGAAGAGTTTAAAAGAATAAAAACAGTTCAATTTTTTTAAGAAGGTTGATAACTTTAAGAAATGAGAGAATCTCGTGTGGGCTCGCGTGATAAAAAGAAAGTTCTCTGGAAGATCCTGCTAGGAAATACTACTCTCTGGCATGATCAAAATGTAAAAGAATGTGTTCCACTGCCAATCCCTGCTGGCACGGAACACAGTCTGGTCGCATAAACAAAAAGGAATGTGTAAGTCTTGTGTGACCAATATGACATCATATCACAATTACATGATCTTTTCTAAAAAGGTTACTAGACGAATAATGATCACACATATTTGGTGGGAAGCGATGGAGCTGCTTGTTATTTGTGGCTTCATCTTAAACCACTTGATGCAATTCATAATGCTGGTATTAGAATTAGCCTTGGTGCTTTTAGAACGTCACCAATAGATTCAATGCTTGTTGAAGCAGAGGAGCCCTCTCATGAGAAGCGCAGAATTAAACTGCCACTTCAATATGTTTCTAAACTATTGGCTAACCCATCAATCCCTGCCCTATAATTGTACCTCAGACTCTCAAAATGTAGAATGTTTAGCAGGCACTCCTTTGGGAATAAGTATTAAACCCATATATAACACACTTGAATCTGATACGATAAAAGAGAACTGTGAGTCACATATTCCTCCTTGGCATCTTAAAAAATCTACTGTTATTTTGGGCCTTGCCTCCTCAAAAAGGCAAACTCTGCAATTCAAACAAACATATCCTGAAATAAAGTCCAAGTATAGTGCATATATACAGATCTATGCAGATGAATCTAAAAATGGTGGCAAAGTATCATCACCTATTGTTATTGATGATCAGGTCACCTCAGTCAGAATGCCAAATGAAAGTTAAATTTTCAAGGCTGACGTCAAAACGTTACTTCTAGTGCTCAGACACATCGATCATGTACAGGAAAGGAAGTCGACTGTCTTTTCCATCTCTCCTTCCTCTTTACTGGCTTTTTGCAACCCCAAGTTGAAAAGCCCTCTCATTTTGGATCTTCGTGAAAAGTCGAGTACTCTCATGTCTGGTCAATATGATATTGTCTTTGGCTAGTCACCAGGACCTGTTGATATCACCGGTAACACCAGGTCAGACAGTGCAGCAAAACAGGGCCTTAACCATCACTGATTTTAAAATTAATTTCAGTGCTTTTAAACCACACATCAAAGTACATAAAATGTGTGTGGCAGGTGGAATGAGATGGATCGATAAATAACAAGCTGCATCGCTTCCGAACAACTATTACTGATGATAATCATTCTGACACGATATCATATTGGTCATAGAAAACTTACGCATTGCCTTTTGTTAGAGGGTGATATGCGACCAGAATGTGTTTCCTGTCAGTAGGTATAAACGGCCGATTCTGGGACACTTTGTACATGTACTGTACACGTACATGTACGTGTACCGCCATAGGGATTCAGTGTTAAATCGTGTACACGTGTACGAAAATGTCGTTTTTTCATGGTGTTCCAGAATCGGCCATTGTTTTTGAGGCTCACAGATCGCACTTTTAACCGTTCAAA
The DNA here is from genome assembly GCA_031216915.1 of Pictodentalium vernedei. Taxonomy (NCBI): domain Eukaryota; kingdom Metazoa; phylum Mollusca; class Scaphopoda; order Dentaliida; family Dentaliidae; genus Pictodentalium; species Pictodentalium vernedei. Next base: position 585,855,434 of record CM062296.1, read on the forward strand.
CACCCGTTGGCGAACGTGTAGATTCGACACATCGCTCAGAAGTGAAAAAATGTATGAAATTTGAAGAAAATGTAAATTTAAAAAAATTTTCTCTACGTTCCCATCGCGGATTAGACCATCGATCCATCGTTGGTGAACGCGAGCAAAAAACGCTTTGCCGATTCTAGGACAGCATCAAAAAAGCTGTTTGCCGATTCTGGCACACCGACGTTCGCCAACGGTTGTTCGAACGGTTGAAGTGCGATCCGATCGGCGAAACCCCATTTGCCGATTCTAGGACAGGCAAAATCGACCTCAAAACGTTTTCTCGACGGTCGCCAACGGTGAAAGTGAGCGTAAAGCGCTGTTACTCATCGAGGATTTTTTAAAATTTTGTTTTAAGACTGATTTGGGCCTCCGGTACATGGAAAAAAGACGGTTAGCCGTTTCTGGGACACCGAGGATTTTTTTTCCAAACTGAACAGAAAAAACCCAGTTTGGAAAAATCCACTATGGGTATCCCCACTACTGACGTAAGTGGGGATATCCATAGCGGATTTTTCCAAACTCAACAGAAAAAACTGTTTTTTTTTTGAAAATCCACTATGGGTATCCCCACTTCTGACGTAAGTGGGGATACCCATAGTGGATTTTTCGAAACTCAACAGAAAAAACTAAGTTTTTTTTGAAAATCCCACGATGGATATTTCCACTTGTACAGTATAAATAGAGCTCCTGCGCGCTACAATCGTCATTGCTGAAGATCCTCCAGGGTCGGCCACACGAAAAGGGTGAGAAGAAATCTACGTGAATCCAAATGTAAAATAATAATAAATTTTATCAAAATAATGTGAATCATTACACCGAGTTACTCTGCATTGAAGCTCGTTCTGACACGCGAATATAATTATTCACGAAGGATGCGCTGTGGATTTTATTGTCCAGTCACTGAGGGTCGAAAGGGGCTTGTTCCCCATACCGTCCCTGCGCGCCTTCGGCGCGTTAAACCATTCCATTCAGGTTTCAGTCTACAATCATCAGTCTGTTTTATTAAGCTGACAAGCAAGTCGCATGTCAAAGTGATATTTACTGTATAAACTTACTGAGAACGCCATTTGTCACGCTCGAAATGTATTACGGGTTTTTCATTCAAATGAGTCAATTGTCAGTTAAATCGTTTAACTGAAAAACTATTCTATGGATAAAAGTGGAAACAGTTCAAAAAATTAATTGATGTTATTTTTTTTGAAAAGCGTTACATTTACTGACATGTTTTTGTTCTAGATTTTAATTATTCATGTTCTTTCTGATTTTTAACACGTTTGAAACAGATGTTATTTTAATATTTTTTTAACTGTTGATCGAGGTTTCATTTTGTAAAATGTTTTTTCTCAACTGGTTTTAGTTATTATATTGAAGACAGAAGATTTTTATTTACTTAAAACATAAAACATAAAAATAATTATACATTTGATTTTGAAAATAATAAAATAACTCAAGTTAGCATAATCTAAAGGAAATATTAATAATTTAGAAAACGAAAAAATGTTTTTACACATCGAAGCTTCCAAACGTAGAGATCAACTTTTAAGCGAATATGAACGTGCCAAGAAGAGCATTCAATCGGCTGACAGAAGCAGACGACTTGGAGAGATGGAATTGAGACGCGAAGCCACAAACATATTTAAACCCGTGACGGAGGTTCAGGAACGAAGCAAGAAGGAGATAGTTGAAGAACTGAGACCTATAAACGAGAGTTCTTTGAGAATGGGTTCGTTGCCCGGTAGTTTTACAAAATATTCCTTTCAATCTACACCGGATTACGTTCCTATGAGAATCGAAACCGACGTGAGTGAGAGCGATGATACAGCTTCGACTATCACCACTGATAGCGTCGCGTCGTCTGAGGATGGTGGTAAGAGAGATCTGTTGTATGGAATTTATAAGAATTCTGACGGTAGAACTTTTGTGGGCGACACAGAAGTGCGAGAGGATGATGATAATTTAATTGTCGGTTCGAATAGGTACGAATTAACTCCTGGACTGCGCAAATTGCTCCTTTTCGACAAGCCTGCAGATTACACGGAACAGGATTTCGACAATTACGGCGACATTCTGGTTCAGACCCACGCCATGAAGAGAAATAACGATGCCGGAGAAACGAGACCCAAAGCCAACAGAGGTTACAAGTGGACGAAAGTGGTGAAACCCATATGGGATATGAATAAGAAGTTCGTCGAGTCGGTGACTGGCAAAGGGGTGGAAACCACTTTTCTTCCGAGCGATTCTGACGCTCTGTCTCAGAGATTGAGTTTGTTGGTGGCAAGTAGATGCGCTGGTAACACTGGATTAGATAATGAGACAGTGAGCATATGCGATGAATTGTTGAGGCAGCAGGTTTTGAATAAACGCGATTACAACAGACTGATGAACGAATTGACGGATTGATATATAATAAGTAGAGAGAAACAAACAAAAATATATAAAATAAAAAGAGTAAATTTTACACTACAAAATAATAAAAGTAATTTCAGCAACAAACGATTTACCAGTGAAAAAACAAAATATATATTATAAATATGTTGGTGATAAAGAACAGGGGATACGTCAGAACTTACGTTAAAGGCGGTTCTGGCATCGTCGATTCTATACTGCGAGCGTTCACGAGCGATGCAGGTAGAAAACTCACATCGACCGCGTTTGAGGTCGGAACAGGATTTCGTAAGAAGACGGCTTTGGATGCTGGTAAGAAAGCCGCTTCTGAAGCCAGTGGTAGGATAGCTTCTGCGGCTGGCAAGAGGGCAGCCGACGCGTTGATCGACAAGATGATCAGTCCGCCGGCGAAGCGAGCTACGTTAGAGCGACCGCCGAAAAGTTGGAAAGATTTTAAGGATGCTGTGGTACCCATACAAGATTTGGCCAAAATCACGAGTGGATCTGGATTGAAGAGAACTCGCGACGGTGTAATATAAATAAATAATAATATTTATAAAACTGAGTTTGAAAAAACATAAAAATTGTGTTTGAAAAAATCTAAAATAACAAAAAATAAACAAAGATGAACATTAAAGATATGTCTTGGAACGACGCCGCGACCAAGAGGTCGAATAACGAGTTCTTTCCCAAAAGCATAAGAGACTTGATAGTGGGAAAATCGAATTGTGGAAAGACCAATCTGTTGATGAATCTGTTGTCGCGACCCGACTGGTTGGATTACGACAGATTGTTCGTGTTTGGCAAGAGCTTGTTTCAACCCGAATACAGATTGCTTCGAGAGTGCATGGATCGTAGATTGCCCAAGGACGTCATAGCCAGAATCTTTGACAGTAGGGAGTAATTCGACAAAAGTGAAGCTTCTCTTTCGACCATTTTGGACGGTGCGGCGAGGGAATTGATGAAGAGAAATGCGTCTTCGAACGTCGAGCGTCGATTTTATGAGAACGCTAGCGACGTTCCGGATCCTAGAGAATTGAAATCGGAAGATAAGAATCTCATGATTTTCGACGATCTGCTTTTGGAGAGACAGAACCGATGCGAATCGTATTACGTTAGGGGTCGTCACAGCAACGTGGACTGTTTCTACCTGTCGCAGAATTATTTTCGATTGCCCAGGCAAACGATAAGGGAGAACGCTAATTTATTGTGTCTCTTTCGCCAGGATCTCAAGAATCTCAATCACATATACGGCGATCACGTCGCAAACGACATGAGCGCGGCGGAATTCAGGAGATTCTGCAAGAGGGTTTGGGATGGAGGACTTTACAATTTCGTCGTGATCGATTTGACTAGCGAATTTAATCACGGAAAATATCGGTGCGGATTCGACAAGTTTTATGTTTCTGATGATAATAAGACAGAGAGCGAAAATAAAATTAGAAAATAATTAAATCATCAAATAATTTAGTTTTGAAAAAATAAAATAAAAATTAAAATATAATGTTGGAACAAGGAGAATTGTTAGAACGGATAGCCGAGAATACGGCTGCAAAACAATCCATTCAAATCGTGGTGAGTGGCGATTCGACTCGATTCGCGACGAAATTCGAACCTTCCATCGAATTGAATAGAGAGAAAAGATACGAGATGGCGTTGTTGAATCTGGAGACTTATTATTCCTTTCCCAACATCACCGAAAAAAATAACTCGTTCAAGTATTCCGACGGAGTGGATTGTTTGGAGATTCGAATTCCCAAAGGAAGTTATGACATAGACGATTTGAACAATTGCATTCAAACGCGAATGAAGACGGATAGAAAGGGAAGCAACAAGATCAGACTCGCTCACAACCCTAATACCTTAGAGACGATGTTGGATTTGGAAGATAATTTTCGAGTGGATTTCAACACGGACGATTCTATAGGCAAAATGCTGGGATTCGATCGAAAGATGTATCGAGGCCACGCGGCATCTGAAAATACGGTCGACATTCTCGCAGTCAATAGCATTCTGGTGAACGTGGACGTGATTGCTGGAAGCTACGTGAATGGCAGCGCTCAACCGACGATCTATTCCTTCTTTCCAAACGTGTCGCCGGGTTGTAAGATCGTGGAACGACCTCGAAATTTAGTTTATCTACCAGTGATTTTAGACACGTTGTATAGTCTCAAAACCACGTTGACAGATCAAAATGGTGAACTGTTAGATCTTCGCGGAGAGAGGATGACGATACGATTTCACATAAGAGAAATATAAAAGCAAAAAAAAAAATATTGTGTATATATATAAATAAGAAAATTAAATAAACGCAATATTAATTTACAAAAATTATTTAATATATATATAATTATCAATAAAATAAAAAAAAACATTTGAACAAAATATATTTTAAAAAAATAATTATGACACAATACGTGGTTAAAAACGTGAACATATCCGCAGGACAGAGGAAGAAACTTAAGAGAGCGTTAACAACTCGAGGCAAGGCGGTAAAATTCAAATTTACTCACGAAGATCTGACGAGTGGCAGTCAGGATTCGATCGCCTGGACCAGAAGTCAAATCAAAAGGATGGAGAAAGCGATTCGTGATGGAAGAGGATTGACGGTGAGATTGAGTCCCGCTCAATTGAGATACAATTTGAGAATGAAAGGCGGTTTCCTACCGCTATTGGCAGGAATCACCGCAAAAGCATTACCCTTTGCCGCAAAAGCATTACCCTTTCTCGGAAAGACTCTCGGCGTGGGAGCTCTCTCGGGACTCGCGAGTTCGGTAGTTGAGAAATTAATGGGTGGCAGCGGACTGTTTTTGAAGAAGGGAGGAGCCGTGTGTCGCGTCCACATAGACGACAGCGGTGAAGGATTGTATCTAGAACACGTTAGAGGTGGCAACTCTTTGAGTGGAAACGGTCTCTATCTGAAGAGTGGACGGAACGTTGAGCGACTCGGCAAGGGTTTGTTGTTTGGTGAGAATTCGCCGTTTAAGAATATACCGATTTTGAGTATGTTATTATAATGTAAAAATTATATAATTATATAAAATATAAATCATAGAAAGTATAAAAATAATATAAAATGGATAAAAAGGTGGAAAAACAATTAGACGATAATGATGAATACCGTGAGATAGAGTGCGAAAAAGATGTGGAAAAATGATTAGACGCTAATGATGAATATTGCAAGATAGTGTGGGAAAAAGATGTGGAAAAACAATTAGACGCTAATGATGGATATCTTAGGAAAGAACTGAAAAAAGAGTGGGATAGATGGTTGAAATTGAAAAGAATGAGATGCTTTCCACCGTCGCCACTACCTTCTGAAGAGAATGGAAATGATGCGAGTGTTACTAAGAGATGCACAACATTCGTTCATAATTATGATTCGGATAAACAAATGTGTTCTTATAAAAACGTAACATATCACAAAAAAAGAAAAGAAGAATCGACGCCAAATTTGAGAAAAAAGGAAACGTTATTATAATATATATGGGCGATAGTAAAGAAGAAGAAGAAGAAGGAAAACAATAAAAACAAAAAAACAAAAAAAAAAAGTAATGAGATCTAGAGATGATCAACCTCTCTAGATCTCATTACTTTTTTTCCTTCTTCTTCTCTAAAAATCAATCTCTCTATTGTTTATATTTTCAAGTCCATTATTAGCATGTTGATGCTCCTGTCTTCTCCTTTTTCAAAAATGTGTTGAATGTTTATCTTTACTTTTTTTTAGTTTTTTTTACATCGGTGAATGCGCTCTCACCACCCGATTTGTTCACGAGTTCGAGTGAGATTTTTGTATATATGTAACTTCCATAGGGCAACGACAAATCGTCCTTGTCGAATTCTCTATCTTTTGTGATGATGATTTTCTGTAGATCGCTTTGGTACTCGTAAAACAAATCGAGCGTGGCTTTGTCCAATTTCAAAGGCATGCTATATTTGTCGTGTTTGTGCTCTAAGCCCTTCGTCTCGACCTTGTTCAATTCGATGGAGTCGTGTCGTTGTAATCTATAGATTTTATAACCGAATTTCTTACACGTTTCGACTTGTTTCAATTTCAATTCGCATCTTTTAGGTGTTGTTGTCATGATCTATTATTTGGTTTTTTGTTTTATGAATTATTGCAAATAATGTATATTTTAAATTTTGTATTTGAATAATAATTTGTAAAAAAGTTTGGTCTTTTTACTCTCTATATATATATAAAAAGTTTTTTTTAATTTTTAATTTTCTTTAATGTAAAAAATTTTTTTTGTAAAAGTTTTTTTCTCTTTATATATAAATAAAAAGTTTAAATTTTAGCGTCCTTTTTTCTCATATTAATTAAATTTTTTCATGTTAAGGAACATAAAAAAAACTGATTAATTTCATCAAAAAATATTTTTTTTGAAGGAATTAAAATATATATATAAAAACAATTTTAAAACTTTTTAACAAATTATTTAAATACAAAAATTCGAAAAAAATATTTTTACAAAAGAAGCAAACAAATAAAAAAATGAAAAATTTAAATGAGAAAACTGTACCTCAGTTAAATGAGATTTGTAAAAAATTAAAAATTCCACATTTCAGAAATCATAGAACCAAATCAAAAAAAATTGAAGTCATACAGGAATATCGTTTGCGAAACGATGGAAAGAAAAAAATTGAAAGATCAGAAGTGGATAAACTTAAACAGACTCGAATTGCAGAAAAAAATAAGCCAATGACAGTAACGCCCGACGATAGAAAAGGAAAAGTGGAGCATGATGAAATTAGAAAGATCAGGTGCGAGGAGATACGTAGTTTGCATGATGAAAAGGCAAACAAAATGTCGATAGCAACGACGTCAAAAAATGCATCGGTTGTGAAAAATGAGAAGAAGAAAAAGATAGTAAAAGGAATCGAAATGCCGACGTCGAAAAAAAAAAAAAATGTTCTAGTTGTGAAAAATGAGAAGACGACTAAACAAAAAGCTGTTGAAGAACTTCAAGTTTCAAAAGAAAAAAAAAAACTAAAACGAAAACGAGTGATACACTTCAGAATCTAGACAAACAAGATATATCGAGCGAAATTTGATGAGAAATGGACGAAGGGAAAGAAGAACAATATGTAGCACGACTCATCACGGAACTATTCCAATCGAAGCCCGTAGAATGGGAGAGTGCAATCAAAAGCATTTTTAAAACTTTTGACGTGGTTCCCTCATTCAAGAAAATCGATCCGAAATTGTTCATGGAACGGGTGAAGAAAAAAGTATTGGATTTGTTTCGTGAACACATGAACGTAGGACAAAAAATTAAGATGATACTCCATTGTGTGAGGAATAAAATCGATGTGAAGTCCAGTGAGAGCATCGTGAAAAATGCATATTTCAGATCTAAAGTCGAACCCGTAATTCGAGGTTCAGATCAGACGTTTTCGAAAAGATGAAAGACAAGATGTTGACTTCTCTCGCGAATTATCAACATGAAGGTAGTAACTGGACGTTCGATGAGATGTTGAAACTCGAAATTCATATAACTAAAAACGATTCATTGAAAGGGTCTTCCTATGTGGAATTACCGTATTCCTTAGCTAAAAAACACTCCGTGGTCAACGTGAGAAAGTGATCAGTGTTTTAAATGGGCAGTCACCTCCACTTTATACCCTGTCAAAATCTATCCTGAGAGAGTTTCTCATTACGAGGAGACTTCTAAAAATCTCGATTGGACCGGAGTGACTTTTCCAATGCAGTTAAAACACATCGAATGTTTCGAGGCTCAAAATCCCACCGTAGCGGTGAACGTCTTGGGATACGACGATGAAAAACGAACGATCTATCCTCTCAGATAGACTTCATATCTCGAAAGAGAAAAGATGATTATTTTATTATTGATTTTGAATGGTGACAATTGTCATTATTGTTGGGTTAAAAATCCGAGCCGATTACTGTCGAGACAAAATAATAAACATGAACATGAGATATGTTTATGTTGCAACTGCATGAATGTGTTTCGCAGCGAAAAATCGTTAGCGAAACATCAGGAATATTGCAACGAAAATCAAGGTGTCGCCATCAAAATGCCCATACCCAACACCATCGTGAAGTTTGAACTCGGAATAGAAGGTAAAAAGTACCATTTGTCGTGTATGCCGATTTTGAATGCTTCACCATGAAAATGAGTTCCTGCCAACCCGACGCTCTTCGAAGTTACGTCGAAAGATATCAAAAACACACGCCTTTGGGTTATTGCATTTACGTGAAATGCGCTTTCGACTCACAACACGACATGGGTCCCTTCACCTACACGAAACAGTATGAAGACGATGACGTGGCTCAAAGGTTTGTGGAAGAGTTAGAATCGAAAATTCAAATATTATCCGACAAATTCAAAACTCCAGCGAAAATGATCATCACGCAAGAGCAGCAGAATAAAAATAATAGAGCCACTGAATGTCACATATGCAGACAATCGTTTGACGAGAATTCGGAGGAAAATAAGAAGGTTAGAAACCAGGATCATTACACGGGTCTGTATCGAGGTCCAGGTCACAGCAAGTGTAATTTAAGATATCGAGACGCCGTTTTCTATCCGGTGATATTTCACAATCTCTCGGGTTATGACAGTCATCTGTTCATGAAAAATCTCAGCACCTCCAATGGAGAATTAAATTGCATCGCGAATAGCGAAGAAAGATACATTTCCTTCAGGAAATGGAAGGTCATGGAGAAGAAAAGAGTAATCGATGGAGAGACGTTGGAAGAAAAAACGAAATCCATTCGTAGAAGCATACGTTTCATCGACAGTTTTAAATTCATGTCGACCGCTCTGGAAAAATTAGTCGACAACATGAGCAAGGATAAATTTAAAATCACGAGCAAACATTTTGGAGAACGAGTAGACGTCATGTTGAGGAAAGGAGTCTATCCTTACGATTATATGAATGATCTAAAGAGATTCGACGACACCGCACTACCTTCGAAAGAAGATTTTTATTTGAAATTATACGAATCCGACATTTCCGAAGAGAATTACAAACACGCCAAAAACGTGTGGAAATCATTCAATATGAAAACCATGAGAGATTATCACGATCTCTATCTGAAGACCGACGTTCTGCTCTTGGCAGACGTGTTCAAAAATTTTCGAGACGTCTGTCGTCGAAATTACGATCTGGATCGGGCTTGGTATTTCACCACACCCGGTCTGGTGTGGGGCACTCTGTTGAAGACCACCGAAGTCCAATTGGAATTATTATCCGATGTGGACATGTTGCTCATGTTCGAAAGGGCTGTGAGAGGTGGCGTCTCGATGATCTCCCACAGATATTCTGAAGCTAACAATCCCTACATGAAAGAAGGTTTCTTTTCGAAACGATCAAATAAATACATACAGTATTGGGACGCTAATAATCTGTACGGTTGGGCTATGAGTCATCCTTTACTGATTGGAAATTTCGAATGGGTGACGGAACCGGAAGAGATGCAAAAATGGAGAGACTATCCTTGCATTTTAGAAGTCGATTTGAACTATCCGGAAGAATTGCACAATCTACACAACGATTATCCGCTGGCTCCCAAACGAATGGAACCGATTGAAGAAGACGAGGAAAAACTCATTCCTAATTTTTATTTAACAAACGTAACTACGTTGTCTACAGTGAGAAGTTGAAACAATATGTCGATCACGGGATACATCGCGTCATTCGATTCGACGAAGAGCCTTGGATGAAAAAATACATCGATCTCAACACGAATCTCAGAATTCGAGCCGAGAACGATTTTGAAAAAGATTTCTTCAAACTCATGAACAACTGCGTGTATGGTAAATCGATGGAAAACATCAGGAAGAGAACCGACGTTCGACTCGTCACGTCTGAGAAAAAAAGCTAAAAAATTAGTGGCGAAACCCAATTACAGACACCAAACCATATTCGACGAAAATCTAGTGGCCGTTCACATGCAAAAGACGCACCTGAAGTTCGACAAACCATATTATCTCAGTCCGATCATCTTAGATATCAGCAATGGATTGATGTATGAGTTTCAGTACGATTACGTCAAACGAAAATTTGGTGATTAAGCCAAACTACTTTTCACCAACACAGACAGTTTAGTTTACGAGATAGAGACGAAAGATGTCTACCGAGATATATCTCTGGACATGGCCGCGTGGTTCGACAGGAGCAATTATCCCGTTGATCACCCATCTAACATTCAATCGAATGACAACAAGAAGGTGTTGGGTAAATATAAGGACGAGAACGGTGGTAAACAAATCATCAAATTCGTGGGCTTGAGACCCAAACTGTATGCTTATCGTCTAGAAGATGAAGAGATCAAGAAATGCAAAGGGGTTAAAGCGTGCGTGGTGAAGAAAAACATCTCTTTCCGAGAGTATAAAGATTGTCTGTTAGGAAGTGGTCCGGTGTATAAGACTATGAAATCGATTGGAAGCGAAAATCACGACTTGTATGCCAAAATAGTCAACAAGATTTCGCTGACGGCCGACGACGATAAGAGATTCGTGTTAGACGATAAAATAAGCACTTTGGCACTCAGACATTGGACCGTGGATCTAATTTTAGACGATAGGATTTCAGATATGATTGAGGATGATAGGATTCCAGATATGATTAAGGATGATAGGATTCCAGAAAATCAAGAGGAATTAGACGGATTCAAGATTATGGAAGTCGATAAAGACATTGAGAGAGTTAGTTTGAAAAGAAAAAGAAAAAGATAAAAAAATAACATCATTTTAGTGAATTATAATAAAATAAAAAAATAAAAAAAAAAAATATACACATTTATGAATAAGAAAATAGAGATATCTGTAGAAGGTGTCATCTTACCTAACGAACCCCTATCCAACATCGATCTGTCGAATGCGGCGAAGGAATTGAAAGTCAAAGATTTTCTAGGCGTGTTTTCCAGAGATGCCTTGCTGAAGAGAAGACCTTGACAATCGGAATGCGGAATTTTAAATCTAGACAATTTATCGGGTGAAGGCACTCACTGGGTGGCATGGTTCAAGAACGGGAAGAAGAATTATTAATTCGACAGCTATGGAATCTCGCCGCCGAAAGAAATAAAGAACTATTTCAACAAATCGATGGTTTGTTACAACACGGAACGAGTGCAATCGCCAGATCAAGTGTTTTGCAGTCACCTGTGTCTCTTCGTTCTCAAGAGATGGTCTGAAGGAGATCGGTTTCAAGACATTCTCAATGATTTACATTAGAGAGAGATTTTTTTTTATAGTATATATAAAGGTAAAAAAATTATTTAAAAAAATTTAATCGAATAAAAACGAAAAATGAAAATAAGTGAAATAATTCATTTTTAATAAACTGCGTTTGAAATATATTTTAAAACAAAAATCTCAAAACAACATGCCAGTCGATAAATTTGGTAGAAGTGACAACGAAAGTCAACCCAAAAAGAAGAGGAAGACGCTCGAAGTCGGCGATGGTTACGATGTTGCCAACTTGGACGAACGTTACATTCGGAGATACGAACCTCGAGAGGAACCTTTGAACATGAATGATAAGAAGCTCTACAATCTTCCTGAGCTGATAGATCTCACAGATGCTGCGACTAAAAAATACGTCGACAGGGGGAACGCAGATTTCGAATGAATCATGCTATATAATTACGTGGATAAAGCCATGGCCGACGATCTCGATCTGAAATCTAAACATTTGGTGAACGTCACAAATCCCATAGATTTCACCGATGCCGTGACCAAGAAATATGCGGACGACTCTCACGTGCGATTCTGCGAACATCTGAGAAGTAGATACATTCAGAAAATGATGCAGTCGGAATTGAATGCCAAGATAACGAATGTGGCCACTCCCACAAATCCCAAGGACGTGGCGACCAAACACTACGTAGATCTGGAACAGAGAAAGTCTGACAGACGAGAAATGAAATCAGATTTGAATGCGGGATTCAACAAGATATTGAATTGACACGGATGCAGACTCAACCGTGGTCAACAAGGGCTACGTAGATTCTGCCATGATATGATCACAAGAATATGTAGAATCACAAGTGGATGATCTCTACCTGAACAAACAATCTGGCAGAACCATGGAGGGTGGCATCAACATGAACAGTCACAATTTATTCGGTCTCGATCACGATCCTAAATTCGATTCCAGCACAGTCAGCAGGAAGTACGTGGACGACAACTCAGTCTGAAGAAAGGGCATCATGGAAGGTAAACTAGACATGGGCGGACACGCGCTCACGAATCTACCGGATCCCGTGAACATGACGGATGCCTGCACCCTGATTTCGGTGGTGGAAAGAGTCAAATACGCTAGACAATTGATCACCGGCACGTTAGAGGAGGGAAAAGCCGAGTGGTCTTTTGGAAACGGAGGTAGCGGATCGCAACATGGTCAGGTGGGATATCCCATGCCGTTAGGAGGTGAAATCATACGAATGGATCTGGCTTCCACGGATTTGAATAACAGAGCGGTCGTCAATCTCGTGGTGAATGGAGTAGAGAGTGATAAGAGATACAGCATTGAAAAAGTCTGAGAATCAACACGCGAATGTTAGCACGTTTGGCACGCCTGTCGAAGTGAACGCCAGAGACAGGATTATTTTCATTACGAAAACCAATAATCCTGAAGCCTCCACTTCCGTGGTGAGTCTACTGATCGAACTAGATCCTTTGAACAAACAGTGAACGTGTGGAAATAATTAATTAAAAAAATAATGAGTGATTATTAAAAACAAAAAAAAAGTAATGAGATTTAGAAAGATGTTCAATCTCTCTAGATCTCATTACTTTTTTTTTTTTGTTTTTTAATAATTACTCATTACTTTTTTATTTTGTTTTTAATTTTTTTCATACACGTCTCTCATCGAATGATCAACATCTTATTTCCATCCGATGCAAATTGTAATTCTCTGACCAACAGGACCAGGGTGAAAGCTTCGGTTTTTCTCGGCACGTTCCTATCGAATTGAATCTTGATCTGAATGTCTAAGATGCTACTCTTGAGTCGTTCACTCTGTTTACTAACGTCGAATACGAACATGGGATACATCGACTTGTATTCGCCGGGAGATATGTTAGAATTGCTCTTCAATTCGTCTAGACCATGATACTTCGTTCTAAAATCAGCAGCATCGCCGTACAGTCTGCAGAAATCGTTCTTGTCGAATGATGCGTTGTAATCGATTGCTGGATATGTCATGGCGTTCAGAAACACTTGCGTGTTTCTCAAATGGCAGTGATCGAACAGCATTCTTTTCCTTAGACCCGTCCCTGTCAGTCTGAAACGCAACCACGATGAAACACGGTCTCTCAGAAGCAGATTTCACCATGAATCTCCAATCGAGGTGATTTGTAGAGGTTGGAATGCTAGCCGTGTTGCACTGTCTCATTCTAAATCCCACAGGTAATTTACTCTTGGCTTCTATGATCTTGTAGAGATGCGTTTTTTCCACGATCGAAGGCTCCACATGCGGAACGAACCACGATATCTTGTGTAGAGTTTTCTTACCCGCATTGGCCGCAGTGAGTCTCACTATTGCGTCATTGTTTCCTTTTCGAATCAACGTCAGATTGTGTTTGAATCCGTACATGATCTTGTTGTAATCGTCTGCGAATCCGAAGATGTGTTTCAAAGGTATCCTGAACGAAAACGTTCCTTTAGGTTTGGACGTCTTGACGACGTAGTCGAATATCGCGACGGCGACGGCGCTAGCAGGGCCGATGGTGTATTTCATCCACAACTAATTAAGTCCTCTGGATTTCAAAAAATCATCCAGATACGTCAAGAGTCCAAACATCGTGGTGGCCTGACCGGGATGAAACACAGATTCTATCTCTTGTCCGGATAGCAAGTATTTTATATTACTGAATAGATGCATGATGCCATTATTGGCTAGAGTAAGCGTGTCGTCGTCGGCGTAGTCGCTCCCCCATCTTCCTTGGTGAGACATCCCTGTACCACTATGTAACTCTCACTAGGATGGACGAATAGATCTTGGGTTTTGACATTGATTCTTATCTCTCCCGCATTGTTCAAACTCGTTCCGGTTATCGGTTCGTATTCGTGAACCTCGTATTCTTGAATACTTTCATCTTTCACTATGCTTTGTGCGATATCTCGTATATTTGCCATTTTTGAAGGGTTTTTGTTTTTTGTTTATTAATTAGCTTGCTTTTTTTTTATCTAAAAATAGTTTTAATTATTTTTTATTAATATTTTTCTCTCCTATATATATATATGTGTAAACAAGAAAATGTTAAAGAGAGTAAATAAAAAAAAAATTGTTTTCTTATTAAAACTTCGTCCTCTGCAATTGTTGTTCGTAAAACTTTCTGATGATCTCTTCTCCATCCAAAGCTTCAATTTCATAAGTCACCGGATCGGTGTGAAATATTTTGATTATCTCGAAGATTTTCGAGGTCCATCGAGGAGTATAACCCTTTTTGAAGTGCTTCTTATAAGCGCCGACCGCAAATTTCGGCATTCTAGACTTCTTTCTGATCTTAGATCTCTCTGGATATAGATGCGCGTAGACCCGTTTTTCGTTTCGAGGATCGCTAGCTTCCGCGGGTGTCATCTTGATCGATCTATGTCGCGTGTTGTTGTAATCTTTGACCAGACCGTTCAGAGCATATATGTATTTCTTAGTCGAATTCGCTGTGAAGTATCTGTGCATCTTTTCCTTCATCGTTCGATTCCAACGTTCCATCACGCTGGCTTTCTCTTCATTTTCGATCGAGTAGAGGTCGACTAATCAATGAACGTGCTTGTTGTAGAATTCCTTTCTCTTGTCCACCCACAATTTATTCGGTTTTCGAGAAGACCAGTCGAACACGCTCTTCAGAGCCTCGGTGACGCAAGGTCCCACTTTATTCTTCAAAGCTCTGATCCAACCGTATTTGGAAAACACGTCGATGACCGTCAATAGATATTTGAAGCCCTCGTTCCACCTCGAAAATGATCTCATGTCGACCAAGTTGGCAGACCAAATGTAATCCAAACCCTTCATGAACAACCTTCTCTGTCGAAATTTATGCACGATGGGTTTGTGCAACTCCTCGGCCAATTCACTCGTCAATAATCATTTCTTCTTCTTTGCCGATGCGCTTTTTTTTTTGAACGCCCCATCCGAATCGGCGTTTCGCCCCAATCAGATTACCGACCAGCGAACATTCTATCTTCTCTCTCCTGGTCGGATTCGATATACCTCTCAATTTCGACAGCATGTTTTTATCGCAGACGTCGTTGCGAGTCTTGGTGTCGGGATGTCCGGCGTAGCACAGATCATGATCATACGCGGCCGCGTCCACCCTATTCACGGGTTTGCTCCAAGATTTAGGAGTCAGATCGGCGTTGAGTCTTTTGTTCAATTTCGTTCCGGGTCCCGTGAAACTGTGACCCAGCAGATGCATTTCGAAAGGTAGATTATTGATCATTTTATTCACGATGCCTTTACCTTTGCTCACGTTCTTTTTTTTTAATGAATCGAGTCTTGATCGAACCACACACGTCGCAAATTCTGCGAAGCGTCTGTCTGTCGTTTTTAGTTCGTACTTCTCGAGAAGTACTCATCTCGGTAACTCTTTCACACTTTACGCAACACATTTTTTGAGAGTTATTTAAATTAATTTCGTTTTTATTTTATATATAAATTTAATATTTCTTTTTTAAAAATTCTGTTCTTATTATATATATATTTTTTTCAATCACTGCTCTTGAGTTCTATCATCTTACTGAATTCCTCCCTAGCCTCTTTCCTCCCCTTTTCCTCGAGAGAATCCTTCATCTCTTCCTTCATGATCTGACGAGTCTTGATTCTCACGGCTTCTTTCATGGCATCATATTTCGTTTTCTCACTCAATATCGTAAAGTATTCTCCGTCCGATATCCTACCGTCTTTCAATGCCATCGAGATCATTTCGGATATCGTGTCGATCTTGGAGTCGGCCAAGACGCGAATCTTTTCGTGTTTCCTATCTTTCAGATATAATTTCTTACTCAAAAAGTTTCCGAGCGTGCTAAACAATCCGGCGGCGAGAGCCACTCCTTCTACGGTCAGCACGATCGGAATACCGACCCCGGTCGACAACAATCCGATGCCAGCCATGTGTAAACCCATGAAAATCGTGATGAGTGTCGTGTTGACCGCATTGACGAATTCCAGGAAACGCGAATACTTCTTCTTAAGAGAATGGTGAGAATCTCTCTCTCGAGTCAAATACAATTGGATTCTACTGATTTGATCGATGCGATACCTCTCTCCTCTTTCTTTCTCTTCTAGCGACGGCGCCATTGTCAAAACGCCGTTTGGCTTCTCATCCTCTTCATCATCTAACGTCGGATACAATTTATTTCTGGTTCTCATTTTTATGTTTTTTCTTTCTAATATTAGATAAAAAATTTTATGTGTGTATTTATTTTATTTTCTATTCTCCCTTATTTATATCAACGAGAAAACTTAGACGTATGTTTCATTCAGCAATAATTTCATGATGCATCCCTTGTCTTCTAAAGTCAGACTTCTACGCGCCAATTTCAGTTCTTCCGAAACTGTGGGCTTGTCTCGACCCTTACAGAAGACTAATCTCCTCCAAAACGTGATCACTTCGTCGAATCGAACGCGTTCGAACGCCGGTTCGAAATACTTGACAACCGTATCTTCCGTTTCCATCGTCAGACACGAATGATTCTCGTGATCGAAGTCTAGATGATCCCAACATCCAACGCATAATTCTAACAAGAGGCGACCTAGTTGTTCGTTCACGCAGAATGCGTAGGCTCTCATCAGCATTTTAAAAAGAAACCTTGCTCTAATAGTCTGGGAAGCGTTCATGATTTACGTATTTTTATTATCTATTCGATTTGATATTTATTTTTTTAAATAACTATTTATTTTTTTTTCTCTCCTATATATATATCAATCACTTTTTTATTTCCTCGCCTCAAAACCGATTCTATCACTATTCGCCCCACAAAACTCGCGAGGTGAATCGGTAAATCGTTTTCACCGATCAAATCGCACCCTAGACTGTCCGAAACGCGATCGCGAACGTGGTGTCCCAGAAACGGCAAACCATCATTTTTCCATGTACCGGAGGCCCAAATCGGTCTTAAAACAAAATTTTAAAAAATCCTCGATGAGTAACGGCGCTTTACGCTCACTTTCACCGTTGGCGAACGTCGAGAAAACGTTTTGAGGTCGATTTTTCCTGTCCTAGAATCGGCAAATGGGGTTTCGCCGATCGGATCGCACTTTAACCGTTCGAACAACCGTTGGCGAACGTCGGTGTCCCAGAATCGGCAAACAGCTTTTTTGATGCTGCCCTAGAATCGGCAAAGCGTTTTTTTTGCTCGCGTTCACCAACGATGGATCGATGGTCTAATCCGCGATGGGAACGTAGAGAAAATTTTTTAAAATTTACATTTTCTTCAAATTTCATACATTCTTTCACTTCTGAGCGATGTGTCGAATCTACACGTTCGCCAACGGGTGTTTGAACGGTTAAAAGTGCGATCTGTGAGCCTCAAAAACAATGGCCGATTCTGGGACACCACGAAAAAACGACATTTTTGTACACGTGTACACGATTCAACACTGAATCCCTATGGCGGTACACGTACATGTACGTGTACGTGTACGGTACATGTACAAAGTGTCCCAGAATCGGCCGTTTATACCTACTTCTGGCAATGTCCATTGACAATCGAACACATTCTATTAGACTGAACTGATTTTAGTGACATCAGGCGATGATTTTATAGTGTACCGTCTCTTTGAGAACTATTTTACACAATCACTTCTTCTCACCATATTCTCTCGTTTTGCAAAGAAATCAACATTTTTAATATGTTTTAATTGTTTTTAATGTTTTCTCTGCGTCTCATTTTTTGAAAAGTTTTCCTGTCAACGGGTTGATTTACACGGTATTCGTCCAGCATTTTCGCTACTTTCCGCGCTATTTATTTCAATCTCACGATCATGTACATTTTATATTTACACATATATGTTACTTTATGAAAGAATCGTTTTACACTACATCACATTTCATCGACACGATATGGCCTTGTCTGCTGTTGTGGCGCTAAGCACCAATAAATAAATAGTACACATGTAATATTATATACACTTTCAATAGAAAAGTGCGGCTTTTACGGGGGTGGGGGTGGGGTGATGGAGAGGTTCAGGTGATGTGAAACGAGGTAAAAGGGAGCAGCTCGGTTGAGTGCTGGAGAACGCCATTCGATCTCACATATGAATTTATTGGAACAATTAGGAAAAAGGATCGATTGATGTTTGAGATGCCTAACAGCGTAATACTTGTGTGGCAATTATGCTTGCGGAAAAACCAATCTACTTTCTCTCTCCCCTCTCTCTCGCTAGAAGAAAAGTGACGGGTAGCAGGGGCCGTGAGGGTGTAAGGAGAATTATCTCTTGAATAAGTAACGTGGGTAGCAAGGGACAGTGCGGAGGCCCAGGGACATTCGTTAGAAGTGCTATCTTACAAATCGTTCCATTACGGAAGGTGGAATGTCATAGGATACAAACTATGCATTGGGGTGGAATTCTCTGGTGGGTCATATTGTCTAACTGCTACAGGCGTGGGTATTCTCTCACAGGTAATCTTAGCTTATAGAGGACGTAAAGGGAAAACACTAATGTTATTTGTACTTGGGTCAGCCTCAGGACCGAATCACAGCTATATGTCTGCGGTTCGAAGGAGCAGATCTGGACCTCGTCAAAAACGCACAACAGCCTTTGCCACACATCTCCACTCCACCTCACTACACTCCACTCCACTCCACTCCACTCCACCCCACCCCACCCCACCCACCCCACCCCACCCCACCCTACCCCAACACTCTGGCTGGTTTCAGTCTTTTTAATATGCCCCAAGCGACGACTCTGGGCCTCCAAAAATATATCTGGTCCCACTCAGTGTAGATCAGTGCCAAAGAGTCTGAACCAATGACACATTTTTGTAGAAGGTTTTGATTTGAGCAGGAGGCGAGGATTTCTTTAGCGTTGGGACACATTTGGGAATCTCTGATTGTTTTCATTGTATGTCATTTTCTCTTTTTACCAGAGCAACCCTCAACAAAGTAAAACAATCCCAGCTTCTGCGTGATGTGTGGCTTAAGAAGGGAACTAACTCTAAACAATACATTAAGTGGTTACATTGTTTGGAGTTAGCTCCCTTCGTACAAATTTCTACCGGTCTTTTCATTCAATGCAAACGCGCCACATCTCGGGTGTTTCACAAGAATGCCTTTTGATAAGTTTCGTGATATTTGATCTGTATACCTACCTATCTAGTTAGCAGGCCGACCAAAATGATCGACTATCCATTATCTGGTACGTGGGAGTGGGAGAGGGTGTGTGCGAGTTTGTGTATGTCTGTGTGCGTTGGGGTATTTTGTTTTATGTATTGATTGGTATTGGTGGGTGTTTTCTGTGTGTTAGCTCATTCGTCTGCGTGTTAGCTGATTCGTTCATTCATACACGCATTGGCTGGTCAGATGGATGGTTGGTTGGTTGGTCCGTCCGTCCGTCCGTCCGTCCGTCCGTCCGTCCGTCCGTCCGTCCGTCCGTCCGAGTTACGAGGTTTTTTTTTGTACGGACAGACATTATGAGCTTACTGAAATATTATAAGCTTATTTGATATATTACGAGCTTAATTAATAGGATATGAGACTTATGAAGCAAACTGCGAATTTTCGGGGTTTATATCAAGGGTTACGGTCAGTTTAAGGTTGGGGTTAGCGTTAGTTTCTATCAAGTATTACGTTGGGGGATGTAACCATGTCCATACCCCGCCACCCCACACCACCCGAAATTTAAAAAAAAAAAAAACGAGGTTTTAACCGTTGTCCGAACGAATTAAAATGATCAATTTTTTCGTAATTTTTTAAACCCACAACTCCCATTTTCCGTTCGTTCGTTCGTTGTCTGTTGATGGGTTTTTTGTTGTTGATATTCCAGTTGTTGATGCATAGTTGTTGTTCATGTGGATGTTGGTGTTGCAGTTGCGGATGTAGTAGTTGTTGGTCCTGTGGAGGTCGGTGTTCTAATTGTTGGTGCCATAGTTGTCTGATGTAGTAGTAGTTGGTGTAGTTGAGGTAGTTGTCGTTGAAGTGGCGGTTGTACTAGTAACTGGTGGAGTAGTTGTTGTAGTAGTTGGTATAGTTGTTCTTGATATTGTAATACACTTAACCCAACTGATTTTAGAGTCGTTGGTACAGAAGTAGTCGTGGTCGTTTGTGTAGTAGCAGTTGTTGTTGTTGTCAGTGCTGGTATTGTAGTAGTTGGTGCATTAGTTGGAGGTGTAGTAGTCGTTGTGGCGAGTGTTGAATTGGGTGATGTAGTCGAGCTTGTTGATGTAGTTGTTGATGTTCTCAAGGTTGTTGTTGCAGTAGTTGGTGTAGTAATTGTTGTTATAGGTTCATATAGTAGCCGTCGTGGCTGGTGTTGTAATGCTTGATTATGTGTTGTCGTGGTTGGTGTGTTGATTGTTGTGGTTGGCGCCAAGTAGACTTTAGTTAACAGCATAACAATATTTGCTATCCAGTTATTAGAAATGCCTGTCAAGTCAAAGGCTATTGCGTGTTGGATGCGATTTAAACGTTGTAGATAACTGTTCAGTTATCTCCAACCTACTCTCCATTAAAAAACATATGATCCCTTGACCGCGGGTTAGGTTGGTGGTATATTGTTGGAGATTTTTTTGTCTGATTTAAAATGTTTTTGGAGGATTTCAGATGGTTTTATGCCAAAAAAGAAAACTTTCATATGCCCGTATGCTCCCTTGACCCCTGGTTATGGTGAGAGTCTATTTGAGTGCTTGAGTGATGTTTTTCTTTTTTAAAATGGGGTTTGAAGGGTTTATAGTGATTTTATGTAAAAAAAGAAAACAAAATCACCTTATAACCCCTTGAATCTGGGCTGGGGAGCAGTCAACTTGATGTTTTTCTGTTTTAAAATTAATTGTGAAGGATTTCAAGTGATTTTATTCCAAAAAAGAAACTTGTGGTGATATGACCACTGTGATTCGGTGACCCCAGTTAGGGCGAGGGTCAGTTTGGGTGATGTTTTTTTTTTTTGCTTTAAAAAGAGTTACGACGGATTTCGAGTGATTTTATGCGAAAAATGAAAGAAAATTACAATATGACACTTATGACCCCAGTTTGTGTCAGAGTCTATTTTGTATGATGAGTTTTGAAGAGTTTCTAGTGATTACATGCAAAAAAAAAAGAAAACTGCCATATGTTCCTTATGTTCCTTTCACCTCAGGTTAGGGCGAGTGAAAATTTGGGTGATTTCTTCTGCTTTAAAGTGAGTTTTGAATGATATCGAGTGATTTTATGCAAGAAAAGGAGAAAATATCCGACGACCTTTATGACCGGAGTTTGGGTAAGTGTCAATTTAGGTGATGTTTTTCCCTTCTTTAAAATGAGTTCTGAAGGGTTTTGAGTGATTTTTCTGCATAAAAAGGAATATCACAATATGATGACCTTTATGATCTCTTAACTCCTTACATGCTGCTGCCAGATATTTCCGCCAGAATGCAAATACTCTTGCCAATAGAAAAGGATATAATTTGGCTTCTATTAACAGAACGCGTCACTGTAAATTGGACAAATCATATCCCAAATGATAGCTGGGCTTCACTGTTTGAATTTTTTTTTATCAAATCCAGCCATGGCCGCTTTACAGCAATCATGACTGGAATTCATGAAAAAATTCAGGAAAATACTCGGTAGATTAAGAGTTAAACCCATTTAGGGTGAGATTCTATTTTTCTGCTTTAAAATGAGTTTTGAAGAGTTTCGAGTGATTTTATGTTAAAAATGGGACATTGCTTATGACCATTATGACCCATTCACCCCCCCCCACCCCCCAAAAAAAAAAAACGAAGAGAATCATCATATTACTCTTATGAGTCTGTTTGTGAGAGTTTTGTGCTTAATCCTTTACCCAACGAAATGCCCGCATCCGCCCGCGTAATATGCAAATTCAGCAGCTGAAAAAATATTATTTTCGAAAAATTTCAACAAAACCATATCATGTGACCCCTCTTTGGAACGAGCTCGTCGAGCTCGTTCCAAAGAGGGGTCACATGATATGGTTTTGTTGAAATTTTTTGAAAAAAATTTAAAAAATTATATTTAAAATAATAAATTTTGATATCGTCTGCGTTGGGTAAAGGGTTAAATATGAGCTTTGAAGAAGAGTTTCGAGTGATTTTAAAGAAAAAAAAGAAAAGAAAATCGCAGTATAAACCTTATGACCCCTTTGACCCTGGGTTGACACCCTATTTGCGTTATGTTATTCTGCTTTAAAAGGAGTTTTGAAGGATTTGGAGTGATTTAATACCAATAAAGAAAGAAAGAAAATCACCAGTTGACTTTGGCGGCTTCTTGCCCCCGGGTCAGGGAGAGGATCTATTTGTGTTATTTTTTGATGCAAGAGTGTGCATCCCATTGGGGATCTACTTAGCCCAGGACCCACGACAAGGAAAGAGTGCTTGCTCAAGGGTCTCCTGCAGTCAGTTATTTAAAATTTATATCTGATAGAACCGTTTATAAATATTTTTTGTTATTCAGTATTTATACCCAATTAGTTTATATAGTATACAAATAATTTGCTTCGAAATTATAATAGCGGGAAATTGACTGAAATAAGCTGTTATTGATTTTTTTTTTTGGTGCATAGTGCCACATCAGAAACCAAGGCTATATCGTGTTAATAAATATCGATGTAGTATAAAACGATTCTTTCATAAAGTAAATTATGTGAGAAACACATGAAAAATGTACATAATAGCGAGGACAGTCTGGGACAGTAGTGAAAAATGATACCAAAAGCTGAACGAATTCGTGAAAATCAACCCGATGACAGGAAAACTTTTCGAAAAATTAAAATTTTTAGTAAATTTTTGTGTCTTTACATATTTACCACAATTGTTTACAATGGGCTGTAACGTCAGTGCAAGCCCTACTTCGAAACTTAACTCAAATCAAATTTGAAAAACTAGAAGAGTGCAAAAGCACCAGAAAAAAGATCGAAAGGGTCGATCACCGGTATTTTTCCAGCACATTTCCTGCATTACCGAGCGCATGCACGGGCTGCCTTGACGTCGATTGCGATTTTCTGCCAACGAGTAGTTTTGTGATTTAGCGGGGAGGTAAAGATATCAAGTATATCCCCAAGGAGGGTGGACCTCCTGTAAACAATTGTGGTAGGTATGTTAAGAAACAAAATTGCTTAAAAAATTTAAATTTAATTTCAACCTAATCACAATTGTTTACAATTGGCTGGATAAACAATAGGAGGAAGTGAATCACATAACCAATTCCACTAATAGTGCATCTGAAAGAAATGCAAGGAGGGCAGGGATAGACAGCAAAACCTGTAATGAGGAGAAAAGGGCATTAAACTCGCTGAAAAGAGAACATAATCTAATTCGCAACTGTACCGTGTTGAGTTGAAGGGCATCCTGAAAGGGAGAAGAAAAGAAGATGCTGCGTGAATCACCTGAAAATAATGTTGAGTGAATTAAATGCACATCAACCTGAAAAACACAGAATCAACGATGGGGAACAACAGTCAGAGCAGCAACCACAAGGCCAAAAAGAAAAAAAAGTCCACAGACTGCTGTTGAAGGTGGTGGAGATAAAAGGTGGAGAAAGTAGTAGCATTTCTCCAGTACGCCGCATTCATAAGATCACCTGAGCGAAACAGAATTGAAGAACGCCCAGGATGCAGAAATGGCACGAACGTCATGATCATTAAACTGGTTCGAAACAAGATCCGTTACAGTCAAACTTGAATAAGCCAGCGTGATTGTGAGACAAATCCACCTGGAAATAGAATGGGAAGATATAGACTGCCTCCCCAGAATAAGAGACAGAAAGAACCTCTTCCGACCCCTCCGAATGAATTATGTGCGATTAATATAAGTCTTAATCGTCCGCACATGGCAAAGAAGAGGCCTCCGGCAATCTACGGGGGCCTGGAGTGAGGGGGGGGGAGGGGATGCCCGAATACAGATAGGAGAAGGCACAGAATCAGAAAGTTAATTCTTGGCCATAAAGGAGCAATCAGTAGTGAAGGTGACACTGTTATTTATTTATTTATTTATTGGGGTTTAAGGTCACATACTTATGCACATTGGCTAATCGTGACCGTGACTGTTTTACGGGTGGATGAAGCCGGAGCACCCGGGGAGAACCACCGAGCAACGACGAGCAACTGTCAGCTCCTCAACCTTCTAACTCTGTTCAACCTCCGCTCATGCAGGGTTACGGCGGTTGAAGACATGTGCACCATCGACGTGCAGTACGCCTTAGTACACGGCGTCAGCGTGCCACCATGTAGGCAACCGAGATAAAGTGCCTTGCCCAAGGACACTACGTGAGTCGTCCCGGAGGGGGATCGAACTCGGGACCTTTCGAATAGAAGTCCAACAGTCTACCACTGAGCCACCACGCTCCCATGTGGCACTGTTAGCCTCATTTCTGAAAGCTAAAGCATGAAGCTTACTGACACGTTTTGAAGCAAACGCTAGAAGGAAAGCAGTCTTATATGTGAGAAAACGCATATCGGTCTCAGATAAAGGCTCGAAAGACGCCCCCTCCAAACCATGTAACACTAATGCCAAGTTCCATTTGGGTGTAAGGCGCAAAACTCGAGGCTTTTTCAAAGAAAAAATCCGAATTAGTTAGGAGAGGAAGCGATTACGGCCGATACATCACTTTCCCGCATAAGAGAAAGTTCTGACAGCATAGACATATATCCCTTAATGGTAACAGGCTGAAGGCCTTTGGAATCCAAAAGGTACACCAGGAAATCCGCATTTTGAGCTATTAACGGATATTTCGGTAATCCACATAAAACTGTCCACTTTGCAGCATAAGTTATGCCAGTGGAACGTCGCCGCGATGCAGAAATACACTCCACTGCTCGTCTCGGAAAACCTCTTCGTCGGAGATCGTACTTGATAAAAGACAGGCGTGAAGGGACAGGCTCACCAGATTGTTGTAATAAGAAGATCGCGGCATGGAAGTAGACGAACTGTCCGATCTGCTAACAGAGGGCACAGCTGATTGATCCACGCCCTCTGTGCAGACAGAGGGGAGATCAGAATAACCCTGCAACTGCAACACGAATCTTCGACAAATTATGAGGGACAATCGGTGCAAGAGGAAAAGCATAGCCGACCCACCCTGTCTAGTCAAGACACAGAGCGTCCATTGCAAAGTCTAGTGGATCGGGACAAGGGGAGACGGATATGTCTACCTGATGATTCCAGCGAGCGGCGAAAAGGTCGATGAGAGGACGACCCCATCGTTCGCAAATCGTTTTAAAAGCCAAATGATTCAGCATCCATTCGGTGGGAAGGACGCTGTCTCGTAGGCACAGGGAGTCGGCAAGGACTTTTAGACGCCCGGGGATGTGCCGAACGGAAACCCGAGCGTGTACATCCCTATCTAAAAGTAGAAGATCCTGAGACTGCCGATACATGGGAATCAAATGTGTGTCCTCTTGATTCAGGATGCAGGCCACCACTGTAGAATTGTCCAAAAGGAACAGGGTAGTGTTATCTTACAGGTGCGGGTTCCACTGCTGAAAACTCAACAGAAGAGCCAGGAGCTTCTTCTGGCTGATATGAAGGGCTACTTGCTCTCAGTCCCATTCACCGTGTGTAGACAGGCCGAGGGGGTCTAACGTCGCACCCCAAC
Source organism: Pictodentalium vernedei (assembly GCA_031216915.1). Lineage (NCBI taxonomy): Eukaryota > Metazoa > Mollusca > Scaphopoda > Dentaliida > Dentaliidae > Pictodentalium > Pictodentalium vernedei. The sequence goes on from CM062296.1 coordinate 585,881,564, forward strand.
CCCGATCGCTGGCATCCGCGGTGAGGATGCGAACGGCCTGAGGAAGATCCAACGTAACGCCCTGAGACAACCAAGGAACATTGGTCCAGGGGCGTAGGTGACGATGCAGGGACCGATGAATATTGAGTTCCAGATCCACAGGATCCACATTCGGACGCCAATGATCCAACAAGTGTTGGAGAGGTCGAACAAACAAACGACCCAGCGAAATGAGATCCGTCACCGAACCGCAAAGGCCTAGCAACTGAAGGAAAGTCCGGGCCGAGACCGAGGAGGATCGAAGCAGGTCCAGAGCCAAGGCGGAAAGGATCAACACCCAAGCCTTGGGAGCGGACACCACATTGTGGAAAGTGTCTAAATCCATGCCCAGGTGACGAAATTGCTGAGAAGGAATCAGGTCTGACTTCTCGCAGTGCAGTTGACTCTGAAACCCAGCGACGCTAGCAGGTCAAGCAACCGGCGGGCATCGGACTCCACGATGTCAGCATTGGTTTGCCTTTGGAGAATGTCGTCCAGATAGGCCGATGAAGTCACAGACGACTGAGTACGATGAAAAGCGAGTGCATGCGACATCAGTCGGGTGAAGGTCCAAGGAGCCAGATTCAAACCGAACGGAAGAGCTTCAAATTGAAAGACGCAATCCCGAAACGAGAACCCAAGGTATTTCCGTGACGCCGTGCATTCTTCGGGTCGATACTGGCTGCAAAGTCGCCCTGATGAATCGAAGGTCGAACCGATCTGAAAGTCTCTATGCTGAAACGGGGTGCTATGATGGACTCGTTCAGGATACTCAGATCGATGACTGGACGAAGCTGGTCATTCTTCTTTGTCAATCCAGGAGTAGTCTCGAGTAGAGCCACGGAGAACGGGTGTTTCTGACCACCTCGATCGCCCCTTTGGAAAGGAGGTGTCGATCTCCTGCACCAGAAGATCCAGACGCTGAGGATCGGAAGGGATCTGAGCAGAAGGAGCGGACGTAGCCGAAGGCGCAACCTGCGTGGCCGTCGAAATCGACGCGGCTGGGCACTTGGTGGGCCTGGAACGATCACCACCACCCGCCCAAGTAGGTGGTACAGTTACTGCAATAAGCGCTGGTCCTTCAAATGACAAAGAACCCGTCACGGACAGCCCCCACGGAACCAGGAACAGCTGAGGTCCGACCAAAGAAGCATACCTCAGAACAGCACGCTGCTCAGAGGGAAGGGGTCGATTAGTGTCCAACACTGCATCCCGGCGTACAAGCTCCAAATTAGCCGTGTTGCAGGCGTGAGCGTGTTGGGTTCATCAGCTCCTGAGACAAAACACGCAACTGCGCCTGTGCATCACCAAACTCTCCTGGCGGAAGGTAGGAAGCCAGGGGAGCGACGCCGTGATACGCGAGAGACAACAGTCATGCCCAGTATTTTTCGGAAAAAGCCCACGATGGATTCCAAAACAGACATCGGGAGAACTGTCCATTTTGGCTTAGTAAACCCGAGGAAAGAGGATTGCAGAGGGCGCAAACTCGCGGCGCTAGAAGGCTCGACAGGGTTGCGGCGCTCCACAGACGACCGTGGTCGGACGACCACTGAGGGCTGGTCAAAAGACAGAATGTCTGGCAAGAAGCCAAAAACAAAACCTACGGCCTGCTCCAAGACAGACGAGGAGGAGGGGGGGGGGGGGGTGCGTATCCTTCAAGCATATCGTTATCCTTTGCAGTAGACGTCGCCCAACTCAGGTGGACCAGCAGTAACCCCCTGTGAATGCTGTGCTGCATTAAAAGGGTCAGGCAAGGAATCTATCTCACCAAAGGAGATTGCATCTCAGGAGGCACAATGAAACCAACTTGAGGGTTGCTAGAAAGCAACCGGGTGAGCGCCAGAAAGGCCTGCCTACGCTCACCCCGAGGATCCGTCGGTGCAGCCGAGCCCGACAGAGTGTCTTCCCAGTGAACCCTTCTGGAAGATTCTCATGATGGACCGACGACGGACGATGATCAGCAGCCAGACTTGGGAGACGGTTAGAAGACACCGGAGTGTTGTCCGAATAGTGACGGGAAACCGCCACTGGCCTCTGCGGAGCAGTAGGCCCTGTCAGGAAATCCTTATGAGAGACCGACGACGGACGTCAATCGGAAGCCAGACTTGGGACACGGTGAGCTACAGACGACCCCGACTGCAAATCCTCTGAGACCGACGAGGTGCGTCGATCGACACCCAGACTTGGGACACGTGAGAAATCAACGGAGGAAGGTATAAAGAATGACATCTAACAGGAGCCGTAACTGGCCTCTGCTACACAGAAGCCATGGTTTCCACTGTCCCTGTCACATCACGCTGGTCGGATTACCAGCATGGGAAAGCGAAACAACAAACGATTTGCCCGACGAGGGTCGAAGACTCGCTGACGAAGCGACAGATCTTCCCAATCGGCAAGGTGTAAACCTAGCGAGATGAGAAAGGGCAGCCAACAAACCCGTACAGCTTCGCCGTGAAGCATGGGAAGGCTAGAAGCCCTGCGAAACCACACCGGATACAGCCCCGGGTACCCGAGAGTGTATATCATCTCTAGAAGAGCTGGAAGGAAGGCTTTTATGCAGAATAGGAGCAGCATGAACAGGTTCCTCAACAGCTGCAGATGATGCCGATCGAAAATCGGAGAGATTGTCCGAGTGGAACTCGGAAGAACTGTCGCCCCAAGGGCGATCACTGGCACCAAAGGAAGGGAGACCGGAGTCCCACCTGAGTCGTCCCATCACCAGCACCACCAACAGCTGCGGAGGAATCTGTTACCGAAAAGGATTGTCCAGAAACCCGCGTGACAGATTTACCACGTGTACTCTCACTCTCACAAATATGTGAAGAGACACGGCTACCTTTGGCCTGGGAACGGAGTGTTCTAGCGCGAGCCAGAATCACCATGTTCACGGCAGACCAGAATTTTGATGACCAAATCCCACAGATGCCACAGGGATTGGTCTGAGAGCAATTATTACAGGTGGCACATTTAGTATGCAGATCATCCACATGTTTCACCTGTAAACATGAGAGACAAGGAATAGTCTTAGGCATGGTCCAAAAAGGAGTGGGAAATGAAAATTGATGAGGGAAAAACCACAAAATCACAATATTTCTCACCGCAGAAGCCCGATCACTGAAGCGGGTCGCGTTGTCGCACGCGACAAAACTGAGGCACACCAAGAGAATACAAGCTAAAATTAGTATACATATAATAATAATTTAAATCTTGAGTAAACGGTCAATATTCGTTGACACTGACAACATAGTTTACGAACAAACCCGACCATAAAGAACACGTGGTCACAAAAATCCGACCATGTAAGATGGCGAAAAAAGGAACTGACGTCACGGTAGTTCGTTTGTGTCTTTTTATATTGTTTTATTATATCCTTCCATTCTCTTGGAATTGAGTTTATTACTCCTTGCTAGACAGTAAACGATGTCTTGATATCATATTTTGTGGAGAACTTATTAAATGACAAAAAACTTTGGTTTTCATTTAATAAATCATTTACAAAATAAACACCTACCTTGCACCAGTGCCGGTTGAAAATTGTTTTGTTGTTGATTTTTATATGGTTGTTGTGAAAGATTGTTTGTGAAAAGATTTCATCTGGGGTTATGGCGACGTAATTGTTGAGCAATGACCAAGCTTCCAGAACACTTTTCCAGAAATTATTTGTGTGGTTTCCAACTATACGTAGACGTTCTTTGTTAAAGTACCATATTTTAAAGCTCCCAAATTTTTCAAATTGATCTAATGCAAGAGTTTTCCACGGGGCCATTACGTTCGGGCCTATAAGTTTTTTAAACCATGGTAGTTTTAAGGAGCGACAATAGCTGCTTATGTGGGGGAATTTTAGACCACCATTTTCTATGATATTGATAATGTTTTCGCGTTTAACTTTGTCGTTTTTACCGGACCACGAAAAATTGAAAAAATAGGTTTGAATCTTTTTTAACGTCTCCTCGTTTGGATCTGGAAGGACCGATAAACAATGCATTAGTATTGGTAGGGCAAGTGTTTTTATAACTACACATTTACCTATCAGAGTAATATTTCTAAAAGATCAGTCATTTAACAGTTTCTCAATGCATTTTAGTTCCTTTAAGTAATTGCATTGTGTGTAGTTTTCCTCGAATAGATTGTATTCCATACCTAATATTGTAAAAATGTTACTGTGATTCCAATTCAGTTCTTCTCTTGTTTGAATTTCTTCGCCACAACCCCATTTCGATCCAATCCATATAACCTGTGTCTTATCGAAATTTACTTTAAGACCGGAACAACCGGAAAATATGTTCACCATTTCTAGTGCTCTGTTCAAAGAAGTAGGGCCATCGCTTAGAAAAAGTGACGAATCGTCTGCATACTGACTAATCAGGTATTCTGAATCATTTATTGTTATGCCTTTAATGTCGGGGTTAAAGTTTATCGCCGCACTCAAGATTTCTGCGCTAAGAATAAACAGGTAAGGGGAGAGCGGATCACCCTGTCTGACACCTCGTTGTATATTAAATCTCTCTGAACAGTTTCCATTGTTCAATACGTAGCTATAAATGTTGTTGTAGAATGTTTTGAACCATTTACGGATAGTGGTACCAAAATTTTAAAATCTTAAAGTTTTCTCAATAATGGCCCCTCCAACGAGTCGAATCCTTCTCGAAATCTATCAAAATCAGCAGTACAGGGATATCCAAATCTTCGCATTTTTTAATTAGATCAAATGTTAAACGATTTGATTACCCAATATATATTCCCTTCATAAAGCCTAACTGAGTCTCAGAGATTAGTTTCGGTAGAACTGTCTTTATTCGATTAGCAATTACAGTGGAGCCTATTTTTACTTCTACGTTAATAAGTGATATTGGACGCCAGTTTTTTATGTACATTTTCGATTTATTTGGCTTAGGAATACATGTTATTATGTCATCCCTTTGAATTCTGGAGAATTCTCCTGAGTCGTAACCGTAATTCAAGGAGTTGACCGAAAAATTCCCGATATCTTTCCAAAAACGTTTGTAAAATTCTGCTGTGAAATCATCCAAGCCAGGACTTTTATTGTTTTTCATATTCTTTAGGGCACTGAGGCATTCATGTTCCGATACAGGACCTTCCAGTAACCGACTTTCGGCCTCATCGACGAGAATGTTTAGATAGGGGTTTTGCGGATCAAAAAAAGTATCTTCATGACGAATATTGTTTTCGGGGCTTTACATCTTTGATGAATACAGATTTTCGAAGAAATTCCGTTGTTCAGAAATAATATCATTTAGGTCGCTAGTTTCGGATCCATCAGATTTAATAAGTTTTGCTGTCATCTTTTCAGTGTAGTGTCGTTTTTCTAGATTGCAGAAATACTTAGTTGGTTTTTCGCCTTCGACCTTCCACCTGGATTTTGTTCTCAGTATAATACCTTTTATCTTTTTGTCATTAATTTGTTTTAGGTCATTTTCGAGTGGAGTAATGCGGCTACTAGCAGATATGTCTCCACTGTCTAATTTAATGTATAGTTCGTTTAGTTCGTTTTCAATTTTTTTCTTCCTTTCTTCTGTGTGTCGTTTTTTATGGCTTGCAAATGATATAGTTTCCCCCCTTATCATTATTTTTAGCGTCTCCCAAAACAGTTGGTCATTAATTGTGAGCTTTAATTTATCATTATTTTATTATTATTATTATTATTATTATTATTATTATTATTATTATTATTATTATTATTATTATTATTATTATACTGGTCTATTGTTTCAGTTATAGTTAATTTACTAAATTTATATAATCAGGGTCGTATAAAAGACTGTTGTTAAATTTCCAGAATCCTTTTCCCTTTTTCTGGTTCACGAAAGAGAGGCATATACTAATCGGATTATGAGATGATCTATGTCTGACGTGTATATCTGTTTTTTTAATAAATAGCTGTAAATCCGAAGAGACTATAAGGTAGTCTAACCGTGCCATCTTGTTTCCCGACCCTCTCCACGTGTACCGTTTTTGATCCATATTTTCTACTCTCCAAACATCATGTAAGTTCAGTTTTTCCATTTGGTGTGAGATTTTTTCATGAGACCGCGTGTTATTCCTATGTTTGTAGTTAAAGGTATCCAGTTCATAATTTCTGGGGGCATTCCAGTCACCTCCAATTATAACTGACGAATTACCAATGTCTTCAATTTTGGAGAAAAAAAATTAAAAAAAGTGGGTTAGCCCCGTATAAGACTGCCAGATTGATGATTTGGTCCTGGACATCTACATCTAAGATAATAAAATTACCCCCAGGGACGTGTATATTCTTACTTATGGTATACGTGAATGTGTTTTTAAACAGAATAGCCGTACCTCTGCTAGAGCTTGAACACGAGCAAAATAGTGCCTCGTATCCCCATTCATTTCTCGACATTTGTTCCACGTCCTTGCTCGAGTGAATGTCTACCAAGAGAGTAATATCGAATTTATTCCTGCACTGTAAGAAAATGTCACGGCGTTTTACTTTATCTGATGCGAGACCCCGACAATTTAAACTTCCAATTGTTAAGTTAGCCATATTTATTTTGTGAAGGAGAAATTTCGTTTAAAGCAACATAATTCAAAAGATATTTACAGTTTGTCTCAATTAGATAAAAAACCTATTATTTTTGTTTTGAATGCAAGCGTATCTGAAAGTTAAAAGTTTTAATAATAAAAACAACAACAACAGTCTCTTCAGAGACATTTGGAGGTACAATTCAAGAAACTGACCGAAATTGTCTTATGCTCTGCAACAGGGAGGAGTGTAAAGGAGATTTGGTAAAAACCATAAATATAGGATAGAAGTAATCACTAAACTAAGTTTTCTCTTTGTTCATAGTTCAGGAACCCTCACCCGGCGCATATAGCAGACGATAATAAAAAAAGGTGTTCTTAACCGACTTCAAACTCCGTCCCCAAACGCAGCCCATGACCCCCATCGGTTCCCCCACCTAATGCAGATAAAAGACGACAAGAGAAAAATGTATTCTTGATTAACTTCAACCTCTGCCCCCCAAAACCTAGCCCACGCCAGTACAATCTAATAGAACGTGTTCGATTGTCAATGAACATTGACCGGGAACACATTCTGGTCGCATATTACCTTCTAACAAAAAGGAAGGTGTAGTCTTGTATAACCAATATGACACCGTGTCGGAGTGACGTGGTCTTTTCAACAAAGGTTACAAGACGAAAACTTATCAGTAATAGTAGTTCGGAAGCGATGGAGCTTGTTATTTGTCGCTCCATCCCATTCCATCACGCCACACAGATTTGATGTGCTTTTTGGTATGAGGTTTAAAATCACTGAAAGAAATTTTGCAATCAGTGAGAGGCTTGTTTAACGCATATTTTGCTGTACTATCTGCCCTAGTGTTACCGGAGATACCAACATTTTCATAACCAGCAAAACACGATATCATATTGGCCAGACATGCCAGTATTCAACTTCTCACGAAGTTCCAGAAGGAGAGAGTTCTTCAGCTTGGGGTTGGCCAAAGCCAGCAAAGTGTAAATAGACTCGGACAAGATAATCGTCTTCCCTTCCCGCACATTCGAGACGTTATCAAGTGCTAAGTGTAAAGCTTTGATGACCTCAGCCGTGAAAATATAACTTTTATTTGGTATTCTAACTGAAGTGACGCGATCGCCAGTAACAACAGCTGATAAGACTTTTTTCACCATCTTTAGTTCCACTTGTATAGATTCGTTTGTATGCACTATATTTAGACTTTATTTCTGCATGTGTTTGTTTAAATTGCAGTTTGTCTAAGATGTTTTTGGAGGAAGCAAGTTCCAAAACGACAGAGGTTTTCCTTACATACCAAGAAGGAATATGTATTTCACGATTCTCTTTTATCGAAACAAATTCAAGTGTGGCTGACTCCAACTGGGGGAGGGGGTAATTCTAATGCCAACTCGAGGAATATGTTTCTGATGTCTGTAACAAAATTCAACATTTTCAGGGTCCGAGATACAATTATAAGCAGGGTTTGATGAATTAGCCAACAGTTTATGGGCATATTGAAGTGACAGTTTAATTCTACGCTTCTCGAAAGAAGGCTCCCCTCCCTCTACGAGTATCGAATCTACTGGTGATGTTCTAAAAGCTCCAACGCTAATTCTAATACCACTATAATGAATTGCAGGAAGTGGTTTGAGGTACGACATTCTCGCAGAACAGTAAACCACACAACCGTAATATAATTTTGATCTAGTAAGCGATTTATAAAGATGGAGTAGCGTTTTTTAGTCTGCATCCCAATCAGCTCTGCCAACTACCTTCAGGAGGTTAAGTGCCTATTTATTTGTATATTGATGTTTAACGCCACAAAAGCAGCTAAGGCTATATCGTGGCGAGAAAACGATAGAAATGAAAATGTCAGTTATGAAGTACAAAAATGAATAAAACATGAAATAATTAGAAATATCGCAAAGACAAGAGTGGTCTGAACAGAAGTGGGCGATGATACAAAAATGTGATAACGTGCAAATCAACCTGATGATATTTAGAATTGAGTCTACTTTAACCCTTTACCTAGCATCAAAAGCAGACGACACTTGCAAAAAAAATTCTTGAATAACTAATTTTTTTTCGTTTTTTTTGTGTCAAAAACATAGGTTATGACCCCTCATTGGAACGAGCGCGATGAGCTCGTTCCAACGAGGGGTCATAACCTATGTTTTTGACACAAAAAATGAAAAAAATAATGAAAGTTAATTGGCGATTTTTGAGAATAGCGCTGGCCGGTTTTGCCGGTACGTTGGGTAAAGGGTTAAAAGAATAAAAGCAATTTTAAAATTTACTAAAATGGTTGATTGCGTTCAGAAATGAAATAATTGTGTGCGGGCTCGTATGATAGAAAAGATCTCTTAGAGATCTTGCAGAAAAATACTGCCCTTTGACATGATTAAAAGCAGTGCAATGTAAACGAATGTGTCCCACTGTCAACACCCTCTGAAAAGGAACGCATTTTGGTCGCATATTACCCTCTAACAAAATGGAATGTGACAGTCTTGTATGACCGATATGACATCGTGTCAGAATAACTTGATCTTTCCTACAAAGGTCACTAGACCGATTCTTATCAGTAAAAGCAGTTTGGATGCGACGGAGCTTGTTATTTGTCGCCCCATCCCATTCCGCCTGCCACAACAATTTGATGTATTTACTGATATGTGGTTTAAAATCACTGAACATAATTTTAAAATAAGTGAGAAGCCTGGTTAAGGCCTGTTTCGCTGCACTGTCTACCCTAGTGTTACCGGAGATAACAACATATCCAGGTAACCAGCAAAACGTGATATCATAACCGTCAGGCATGGGAGTAGTCAACTTCTCACGATGTTCCAAAATGAGGGGTTTCTTCAGACTTCCTTTCCTGTACATTCTCGATGTATTCAAGCGCAAGTTGTAAAGCTTTAACTTCAGCTGTGAAAATAGAACTTTTATTTGGTATTCGGAATGAGGTAACCTGATCACCAGTAACAACGGCAGATGATACTTTGTCACCATCTGTTAATCCATCTGTATAGATCCTTGTATAAGCACTATATTTAGATTTTATTTCTGCATATTTCTTTGAATTGCAGAGAGTTTGTCTCAGATTGTTTGGAAGAATCTAAGTCCAAAATGCCAGATAGTTTCCTTAGATGCCAAGGAGGAATGTGTGGGCCACCGTTCTCTTTTATCATATCAAATTCAATTTTGGAGGACTCCATATGGGGTTTAATTTCCAATGGAGGAATATGTTTCTGGTGACGGTTAAAAAAATCAATATTTTGAGGGTATGAAACACAGTCATAAGCAGGGTTCGATGGATTAACTAGCTGTTTAAAAACGTATTGGAGTGACAGTTTGATTCTGCGCTTCTCAAGGGAAGGATCCTCTGCTTCGACAGGTATTGAATCTATTGGTGATGTTCTAAAAGCACCCAAGCTAGAAGCTTAAACCACACAGTCGTAATCTAATTTGGATCTAACAAGTGATCTATACTGATGGAGTAATGTAATGTTTTTGGTCAGCACCCGAATCTATGCTACTAACCACCTTGGGGAGATTCAGTGCCCTTTCACATCTCTCACTTAGTTGTTTTATATGAGAAGAGAAATTCAGTTTATTGGCAAATCATAAACCCAAGAATTTCACTTCTTTAACAACTTTAATAGTACCCCCATCTATTTTCAACTCCGGATCGAGGTGATGTTTCCGAAGCTTTCAGAAATGTGTACAATTAGTTTTGGTTTCTGAAAACTGAAAACCGTTTTGTATGACCCAATTTTTAATTCTATTTAAAAACAAGTAGAGTTCGTGCTCGATGGCATTCATATTTTTACTACTGTAGCAAATTAAAAAGTCATCGACATATAGTGAAGAATCTACCATATTCTCAACTGCCGCGATGATGCTATTAATTTTAACTGAGAAAAGGGTAAAATAAAATACTACCCCGAGGAACCCCCAACTTTTGTTTGTGGGGACCAGAAAACGTAGTCTCAACACGAACCTGAAATTGGCGGTCCTTTAACTGGTAGAGTGCTGAATTATTTTTAGTCATTAAAATTTCTTCACAAGTATTTGCCATGTTGCAATTTATGGGAGAGTACCTATAGATACTCCCCCATAAATTGTACCATGGAAAATCCATTTTGACTAAATAATTTAGATTCAAAGATAATATGATGGACATCCACATAGTTTGAGCCTTTGAGTTCCTGTACCTGCACGTTAGAGTAAAGCCCAAATATGGGCTTCCAGCACTCTACCAGTTAAAACTAATTTCTATACAAAGAGGCATACGCCCTCTCAACCTCAAATTAAAAAGATCTTTCAACCCTTTACCCAGCGTAACGGCCAAAACCGGCCAGCGCTATTCCCCAAAATCGCCAATTAATTTTCATTATTTTTTTCATTTTTTGTCTCAAAAACACATGTCAGCTCAATGAGTTCGTTCCGAAGAGGGGTCATAACCTATGTTTTTGAGACAAAAATGAAAAAAATTAGTTATTCAAGAATTTTGTTTGCAAGTGTCGTCTGCTTTTCGTGTTCGGTAAAGGGTTAAAATCACATACGTCCACGTTGTATCGTATGCATTTTTCAGATCAAAGGAGATGGCGACCACATGTTCTTTTCTGACGAGGCATTTCTTATAAACGTTTCAAGTCTAACTAAATGATCCACGGTACTTCTCTGGTTTCTGAAACCACACTGAACATTCGCAAGTAGATTGTTCGATTCCAGAAACCAGACACTCCGATCATTGAAAATCCTTTCCATGGTTTTACACAGACAACTTGTCAATGCGATTGGTCGGTAACTACTTGGATTGTTGTGATATTTATCAGGCTTTGAAATAGGAATTAGTGTTGCTTTTCGCCAGGAAGGTGGAACCTGGCCAGTTTCCCGCATTTCGTTGAAAAGTGATAAGAAAAATTTCCAGTGATGATTGTTGCGGATGTTTTAAAATTTGATAATGTATTTCATCAGGTCCAGTGGCAGTATCCTTTGCTTTGTGTAAAAAGTTACGTAACTCTTCCATAGAGAAAGGTTCATTATTTATTATTTATGTATTGGTGTTTAAGGTCACATACTTATGCACAATGGCTAATCATGACCGTGACACTTTAACGGGTGGAGGAAGCCGGAGTACCCGGAGAGAACCACCGAGCAACGCCGAGCAGCTGCCATCTCCCCAACATCGTAACTCCGCACTGACGCACAGGCAGAGTTAGATTGGTTGAAGACATGCGCACCATCGACGTGCAGTACGCCTTAGTACACGGCGTCATCGTGGCCCCATGTGGACAGTCTGTGTTAAGTGTCTTGCCCAAGGACACAACGAGGGAGTCCGAATCGATCGCTCAGATGGTCACCCATCCGAGGACTAACCGGTCTCGATGTTGCTTAACTTCGGTGGAAAGTTTAATTGCAATCTTCTAAATTGTTAGAGGTAAATTTATTCTATTTTGTTTTTTCTGTTGTTTAATTTGGACGAATTACGAATTCAGGATAACTATTTTCAGACGACGCATGTTTGAAAAATGTGGAGTCCAATTTGTTGGATATTTCTATTTCTTTTTTTTTGATGTTAGTAGTTTGCTGTTATCCTGTAGGAGTTGTAGAGTTAATTTTGCTTCTTTACCTTTAAATCTTTTAATCATTTTCCAAATATTATTGATGGATGTATGTTGGTTTAGTTTAGAAACATAAGGTTCGCAAAAACTTTTCTTTTTTTGTTTTATAGGTCGTCTGGTCTTAGCCCGATTAAAACGTATTTTGTCTAAATTATCTGTTGTCATTGACTTATTAAATTTCCGTTCAGCCTTCTTACGGTCTTGTATAGCCTGCTTGCAATCTTTATCAAACAATGGTTATGTGAAACGTTTTGGATGTTCCGAGGTATTAAGAATGGCTGTGTTTGCAATGTCCAGTAATTCCCTTGAGAAATGTTCTTCTGGATCGTAACTTGTCACAAATGTCCCTTGTGTTGGTCGTTCAGAACAAAGCGATGAGAAAGTTTCCCAATCAGCCTTTTTGAAATTCCACTGGGGTACCCTCCCATCGTTCGCCGGAACCACACTCTCCAACACAATTGAAAAATAGTCAATCCCGCACAAGTCATCTTCTACCTTCCCAGAAAACTCAAAAGAGATAGAAGGGCATGCAATTAGGGCATGCAATTGTAAGATCAGTTGATGTATGCAAACCAGATGCAGGATGCAGATAAGTGTCGGAACCATCATTAAACAAACATCAGTCATATTTTGAAATAAACTCTTCGCTGTTTTAGCCGTGACGTCTTCTTGACTGCAGGAATTAACCCAAAAACGACTATGTGCGTTAAAATCACCCATCAAAATATATGGAGTTGAGAATTGATGGACCAGCAGCTCAAGATCATTCAGCTGTCGGGTTTCACTTGTTGAAAAGTAAATCGAACGTCGTGTAACTGTTTTGTCTAAAGTTAAACGCACAGCAACAGCCTGTAAGTTTGTTTGTAAAGGCACAGTACTGTGAATAATGTCATCTCTAACTAAGATAGACGTTCCAGGAACATGAAGATCATTATCATCTGCCCAGGCATTTTACGAAGTGTAATACTTAAAAGATGAATGATCGTGAGATCCAGGTTTCTTTAGAAGAGTTTTCTGCAGACAATAAGCAGCAGGTTGATATTTTTGACATATAACGCCCACTTCATTAAAGTTTGTTCTAAAAGCTCGACAACTCAATTGTATTATATTGTACGTGAGTTTATTATCCATGTTTGGGTGGTGATTTTGGTGGTGGTCATATGGGAGATCTTGCCCCTGATTTCTTTTTGGGTGAAGTTTTACGTGAGAACAATTCGGGAGTAGTTTAGTAGAGAACGTCTCATCGACAGACATGTCCTCGATTCCTTCAAACATGTTGCTTGTGACACCATTTTGAAGGCGTTTTAGGAGTCCGCCCGATTTTTGTTTTTGTTTGTCCTTCTGTTTTCGATCTTTATCTTGTCTTCTCCTCTGACTCTGACGCCGGTTTTGTTGCTGGCATTCTTTTTTTTTTTAATTTTTTTTTTTTATTCAGATCTAAGGTTTTCAATTACAATCAAAAGCATAGTTTCCATGAAATTTTACAAAGAGATTTTATACATGACACAAAAAGAGAACAAGCAAAGTTTGATTTTCATTCATAGTGATATGACATTTCATTTGTAGCTGCACATTGTTGCAGGAAGCTGCCGTCTGTGTTTTGGTATGGATCGAGGTGATAAATACATATATACATATTAATCTACGTACATGTTGGGTTAGGTAGAAGATTATTGTGACAGTATATGAAAAAGGCAAAAGGTGTTAACCAGTTAGCAATGAACTGATTGTATCCCACCTTAAGTTTATTTCCTTTCTACGTTTATTCGAGTATGTATATTTGGACATGAGTTCTAGTTTTCTGTAGTTTCTTAATTGTTCAATAAATCCTGTATATGTTGGTAAGTTATTTTTCACTTTGCAGGAATAAACGAACTTTCTGTAGATCAACATATAGAAGTCTGTTGTGTTATTGGGTGGAGCCTAAATTCAGAAGAACTGTTTTCACAACATAGCATTCAAAGAACAAGTGAAGTATTGTCTCCTTTGTGTTGCAACAGAAAGTACATAGTTTCGTTTCAGAGAGTTTGCATTTATAAAGTTTTGAATTCGTATATAATATTTGGTGGACAATTTTAAAATGTAAACTTTGTAAATATGTATCGTCCGTTATTGAAAATGGGATTTTATATATAAAATTCCAATCATCTGAGTGCAGATTTACATCCAAAACCTCATTCCATTTATTCTGCATATGAATGGGAGGCGTTGTGTACAGTTCTAAAAAATTAAAATAAAAGGTTCGGGAGATTTTATTAGTAGATTGTAACGTTTCGATGTTTCCATGCTGAATATTATTCAAAGGTTTATTGGATCTGGTTGCCGTTTTCCAAGCTTTGGGAATAATGCATTTATAATACCCTGGAAAACTGTAAATGGTGTATTAATGTTATACTTGTTGGAGAAGTCAGAGAAGGTTAGGAGGCTGTTGTTGTCAGATACTAGGTCATTTACAAAGTAAATACCTTTATTACACCGAGTTTTATTGAAGAAAAGCTGTCCGTTAATTTGTATTTGATTATTTAAGAAAATAGTTTCGCCTAATATGTCTGCTGGGGTTGTGATGCTGTTATTGTCCAGAAGAGCCCAGGCCAAAAGAATATCTTTCCAGAAAGTTTTCACATGTTTTCCAACTACCTTTAAACCTTCTTTATGTAAGTGCCAAAGTTTGTAAGTTCCGAACATTTTTAACTCGTCAATTAAAAGGGTTTTCCATGCAGTCAATGAGGTGGAAATTTAATTCCACCATTTTCAAAAAGGCCAGTAATAGTTTTACGTTTAATTTTTTCAACTTTTCCGGACCACAAGAAATTATAAAAAATTGTTTGAATTTTGTTAAATAGCTCCTTTTGTGGATCTGGTAAAACCATAAAACAATGTGTCAGAATTGGTAAAGCCAAAGTTTTTATAACAGTATTTCTTCCGATTATTGTTAAGTTACGAAATGACCACTCACTTAATAATTTTTCAATTTTCTGCATTTTGTTAGTGTAATTATTTAGAATATAATTGTCGCTAAATAGATTAAATTCAATCCCCAAAATTTTGAATGATCTGGAATAGTTCCAGACAACATGTTCTCTTGTTGATAGTGTTTCACCACAACCCCGCTTGGAGCCTATCCATATAACTTCCGTTTTATCAAAATTAACCTTTAAGCCAGAGATTAGTGAGAACTGTTTAACCATATTCAGGGCATTGTCTAAAGAGTATCCATCATCGCTTAAATGCAGAGTGGAGTCATCAGCGTATTGACTTATTAAGTATTCAGAATTTGTTATCTTTATTCCATTTATATTGGGGTTAAATTTTAAAGACGCGCTAAGAATTTCCATGCTAAAAATAAAAAGATAGGGCGATTGGGGATCACCTTGCCTTACACCTCGTTCTATATTGAATCTTTCAGAACAATGGCCATTATTAAGTACGCAACTAGAAATACTGCTGTAGAAGGTTTGGAACCACCTTATCATAGAGGGTCCAAAATTAAAAAATTCCATCGTCTTTTGGATAAAGATCCATTCCAGGGAATCGAAGGCCTGTTCGAAATCTAAAAGAACTAGGATGCCTGTCTAGTTTCTCACATTTAGCAATTAAATCGAAAGTTAGTCTAGTGCACTCCCCAATATAACGACCTTTTATAAAACCGAGCTGGGTGTCTGAAATTAAATTGGGAAGAACTGTTTTTACTCGGTTTGCAATTGCTGCGGATCCTATTTTTGTATCTACATTAATTAGGGATATTGGGCGCCAGTTTTTTATGTATTGTCTAGGTTTGTTTTGTTTTGGTATACAAGTAATAATTCCGAGTCTCTGTGTAATTGAAAGCTGTTCCAATTCATAACCACAATTTAACGAGTTTATAAGGTAAATGCCAATGTCTTTCCAAAAGAATTTATAGAACTCGGCGGTGAAGCCGTCAGAACCGGGTGTTTTATTGTTTTGCATTGCTTTAAGGGCGTTTAAGCCTTCCGAATGTGATAATGGCCCTTCGAGAGAAAATTTTTCGCCACTGCTTAAAAAGTTAAGGAAGGGGTTACTTTTGTCAAAAAAAGTATCATCTGTATCAAGAGGTTGATTAGTAGATAGTTTTGATGAATATAGATTTTGGTAAAATGATTTTTGCTCGGTTAGAATCTCGTGTAATTTCCGATCCATCACCCTTTACTAACTTTGGGATAGTTTTTTCTGTATAATGTCTTTTTTCCAAGTTGCAGAAGTACATGGTCGATTTTTCCCCCTCTATTTCCCCCTCTATTTTTCATTTTAATTTTGTTCTCATTATTATTCCCTGAAGCTTTTTATCCCTAATGGTTTTAAGTTCGTTTTCAAGTGATCTCATTTCTTCTGACACTGACTGTCGAGTTTAGTATTCAGAACTTTTAAATGATCTATTTCGTGTTGCTTTTTGTCCGCCTTACGTTTTACAGAAGAGGCATATGCAATACTTCTCCCTCTGATCATAATCTTTAGTGTTTCCCAAAGAAGCTGGTTATTTATAGTATAACTTCCTGTATTATTATTTGTATATTGGTCTATTGTTTCAGCAATAATTTGTTTAATAGCAGTTACATAGTCTGGGTCACTGAGTAGGCTGTTATTAAACTTCCAAATGCCTTTTCGCCGGGGCTGGTTATCAAAAGACAGTTTTATACTTATTGGGTTATGGTCGGAGCGGTATCTAGTGTGAATTTCTGCATTTTTAAAAAAGAGTTGCAAGTCTGACGATAATAGAAAGTAGTCTAATCTTGCCATTTTATTTTCAGGCCCTCTCCATGTATAACGTTTTTCCTCTGTATTTTCTAAACACCAGACATCAAATAAGTCAATTTTTTCCATTAAGTTCATTACTTTTTTATTTGCCTTTTGGTTGTTTTTTTTGCTTATATTTAATTGTATCTTTTTCGTAATCTTGGGGAACGTTCCAGTCCCCTCCTATTATGATTGAATCATTACCTGTGCTTTCGATTTTAGAGAATAATTCATCATAGAATTGTGGTCTATCGTCATTGGAACCGTAAACAACTGAAATGGTTAATCTTTGATCCTTGATGGTAGCGTCCAGAATAATAAAGTTTCCAGTCTCATCTAAAATACTTTTGTGTATGGTGAACCCAAGAGTATTTTTAAAAAGTATAGCCACGCCTCTGCTTGAACCGGAGTGAGAACAGAATACAGCCTCATAACCCCATTCACTTCACCAACTGTTTTCCGCTTTCTTGCTCGAATGTGTATCCACCAGAAAAGTTATGTCAAATTTATCCCTGCATCGAGAAAACATGTCTCGTCGTTTATAAGAATCGGAAGATAAGCCACGGCAGTTCATGCTTCCTATTATTATGCTAGCTATTTTGTATGAGGTTATGGGTAAAGCTAGAAGTGTATGTGCAGCTACTATGTTGTGAATTATTCATGTTTCCTTTTTTAAATTTGCATTTCTGTACAGAACAGTACATGGAAAGACCTATGAATCTACTAGGTTTGTCCCTAACAAAAACATTGCTTTTCTGTACAAAGTTGCCATTAGAAAATCTGTTAGATCTGAAATTTAAAATGTTATCAGTAACAAAAAAGGTAACAAAACACAATAACAAAAATGAACTCATTTTGCTTCTTATCTGTTCCTCTACAAAAGTCGAATTTCTGCACCATAAATTTACAACACAAAAGTGTGCAACTTCTTTTTAGGAGTGCGACATAAAACGGAATCTGTGGTAGAGTGAGGGTTATTCTATACACTGTGTATATATAATTGAGTGAGTATTTATTTGTGTTTGTGAGTGTATATGTGTGCAGGCGTGCGTGCGTGCGTGCGTGTGTGCGTGTGTGGGTGGGTGGGTGGGTGGGTGAGTGTGTGAATGGGTGTGGGTGTGTTTGTTTGTGGGTGGGTGGGTGGGTGGGTGGGTTGGTGGGGCTGTGTGCGGGTGTGTGTGTGTGATCGCTGATGTGAACAAGTTAGTGTGCTATATGGGGAAGGGGATGCAGCGTCTGATGAGGAATTGGCGGGAAGGCTCACGGCTACTATACGTGTGCGTAGAAGAGGTTTCTGGCATTCTTGATGTTAATTTTGTTTTGGTTTGTCTGACTCATTGTTGTTGTTCGGGTTTAGGACGTAGATTTTTACTATTTTGTGATAAATTGTTTGCTTGTTCTTGCGTGTGTTTTGTTTGGGTTTTTTTCTGATTTTGAGGGAGCAGTTGAGTTTGTTTTTGACTGTGTTTCTGTTTGAGTGGTGTGTTCTTTAGTAAACGCCTGTAATAAGGACGGAATTGCACTGTTGTTGTTGAGTCATGTATACTGTGTCTGGCCTTCTAGTGACTTTGTGTGTACTTTATGTCTTAAGGTTGTGGCATATGGCGGCGCTGATGTATTGAAGCCAGCCATAAATGTTACAATTTCTCTGGCTTCCTGGAAACTGATTTGTTTTTCACATTTTATTTTTTGAATAGTTTTTTCTTTTTTCCCAGAAAGGGCAATCTTTAGAAGATGGTATATGATTGACGTACAGTTTATACGCTTGATTGGGTTGTTGCCTGCCCACACCTAAACATATCGTTTGTCCTCTGCAATTATTTTGACTGTGACCATACTTTTGACAGTTGAAGCATCGAAGTGGATGTGGAATATACAAATCCACTTTGATTTTCATGTAACCCACTTTAATAGATTCAGGTGGTTGTGCCGTGTTGAAAGTTAAAATATACGTATTTGTTTCTATTACGTTACCATATTTGGCCTCCAAATCTATAAGTTTATCTATTTGGAGTAAATTGATAGCCTGCATTTCCCTTTTACATTCAATTACTATTCCGCCTGATCTTAGATTCTTCACACTTTTGACATTGCCAGCAATTTCTATAATGGCTTTCTCCAATACAAAGGGGTTGATATCTGAAGCCATTTTATCCCCATTTGCCCCAAAGATAATAATGAATCTTGGCCAGATGTTTATTGTTGTAGTTACAGTTTCCAGATCCGAGTCAGAATTAAAATTCAATAAAATTATCTCGTGCCCTCGTTTTTGTTTTGGGGGGTTCGTTTGCCAAGGATGTGTATAATTCGTTAATTTGCCCCGACTCACGCACACCAAGGAGTCCAGCAAGAGGCTGAGTTACTACTAAGAGCAATGACCCCACCAGGCTGCCAGTATTCCCACATACTTATTCTAGGACCATTTAGTCAGTCAGTTTTGATGCCGAAGCATGCCACTGACTGATTGGCCCGTGCGTGGGGGTGCCATGTTTCCAGATGTCGGTCATTCAAGCAATCATTCTGCGATATTCTGAGATGTAAGTACCCACCGAAAACAAAACCAGAGAGTGCAATAACACCAAACATGTTATAAATTAGATGAATTTCGAAAGTCGGTAGTCGGTATACAATGGCAACTAACATTTGATTAAAAGAAATGACTGATTGAATGACCTCCAAACCCCCATCCCCATCCGACGTGACACCCTTTTTGGGGGCTTCCGATTGGCCAGACCGGGCCTATCCGGCTATCCATCTACATCCGAAGTTAGGGTCAAAGCAGTGTATTGGACAGGTATCTCCAAAATGGAGACTGCCCTAATCGGGGCATAGTTTGTCTACTACTAGGATTCTTTCCTCCAGGGCATTGGGAACGCACCTCACGGGAGAACAAGGCGCCCGTTTCCTTTCTCAACCAGGGCTTTGGACCGGCTATGGCGAAGACCTTACTCCTTTTAATTTCGTTCCCCATGGGGAACTACTCAAAACAGAAACAACGTCAAGGTAAGAGTGCGTTATCCTGGGAAATAAGTTGTTTGCTTTTCAATGGGTTTTAACTCTTAACCTGCTGAGTATTTTTTAGATATTTTTCATCAAATCTAGTCATGGCTGCTGTAAAGCAGCCATGACTAGATTTGATGAATAATTACTCTAAATGTAACACAAGAAATCATTGGTAAAAACATCTATTCAATTTACATGGTACAAGTATGATTAAATATGCCCAACTTATACTTATTTCAGTGACAAGAGAAACCCTGTGCAGGGCAGGAATACCCGCCAGTAGCATGCAAAGAGTTAAGTGATTATATTACCTTTCTTTCGTTTTGTTTAGGTCTAAGTATTGTGTGGTAAAATAGATGGTAAATGTTTTACTGTTGTTCTGACAGATGTATCGAGGATAAGTATAATTAGTAGGAGACCCAAGGGTCGTGATGGTTAGATGTGACCCAGGAGGTCCAGGTATAGGAGGATTTCAGTTGTTGGGAATATTGCGGTGTTGTTGGGAAGGCTTGTCTATCTGGTGTAATGCCGGTGAAGGTTACTTTGATGGTGGGGACAATGTGAGGTGGAAGGTGGTTGCGGACTCAAAGAGGGAAGTTTGTAGGTGATGTAGGCGATGAGGGGAAGATCAACAGGAAAGTTCGTAATGTAGAAGGGGGTAGCAAGGTTGGGTAAAGGTAGTAGTTAATGTATAGACTAGGCGATAGCGGTGGATGGGAGTGCATCAGTAGAAATGTGACCATCAGAGAAAGAGGACAAGAGTGTGGTGCAAGGGAGCAAAGTGAATACATTGAGGCTATAGTGAAATGGCGCTGCGTATCGTTTGCTAAACTAGTGACCAATTCAATCACGGCTTCTGTCATCGACATTTGTTTTTATTTAAAAGCAAGAAGTACAGTAAGTTGGGACCCAGGGAAACCCCTCCCGGGTGGCATAGATGAGCTGAAGATGAGATCCAGTGGATTGAGAGGGAGAGATAATATGTAATGAGCCACCAAGTCTGCAGAACACAGTTTGAAAACTTAATCTGATGATAGTCAGAGATGAAGCTGCATAGCTTATAGTCCTCAGCAGCGTTCAGGTGTTAACACAGAAACACTTTTTATAAGGGGATGGCAGTTAGTCAGCCGCTCTGTCTATATTATCTCCTTGCAATATATGAATGAATGATTTTTTTTTAATGATTTGTATTATATTTTAAAAAATGGTGTATAAAGTTCTTGCGTTACATGTTTATACCGTAAAATGAAATCTGAAACACAATCTGAATCTAAGAGAAGATGGGGTTAAGGCAACTCGCATATGATCTCTTCTGTCATATGCGAGGAATTGGATTTTGAAGGCATCCACAGCAGTGGTGCCAACGAACGGACACTATGTCAAAGCAACGAAGCGTCATGGCAGCTCGAAGCTATTAGAGAGAGAAACACCAGATGACCTTTATCCTGATATTAACTGGAAGCCTGGAAAATGATGGAAACATGGGAAGTTAAATTTAATTATTTGTATTTTGATTAAAGTTTATTTTATGAGGATTCTGAAAACTCGAGGCAGAGGTTATTGAATTTAGCCTGAAGCAATCAGGATAATTACTGAACTGCTTTATGCTAATTCTTCTTGTTATTGCTGCTCGTCGTTCTTAGGTATCGATGTTTTGTTCGTACGCTTGGGGGGGGGGGGGGGGGGGTCAGAAAGGTAGATGACTTCCACACTTTTTCTGAACACATATGTTGCCCCCACTTAGACGAATAAATAAGTACCCTAAGAAGTGTTTATATCAAACCTTATTCGTTATTTAACACTTTGACTAACACAATAGAAGACGGCAAATATATACATAATTAGCTGAAGGATTTAGTGTTTTGCGTCAAAAACATAGAATCCTTTATTGGAAAAGGTATAATCTATATTTTTTAGGTAAAAATTGAAAAAGAAATATTTAGAGTCCCTCCCTTCACCACACACAGACACACTTTCATCATAATTTCGTCCCGACTAGTTGCTGCCACAAATCCCCTATCCTATTATTCATAGGCTTCCTTGTGTTCTCACATATTTGCGAAGAGACACGTGTATTCTTTGGCTTTACAAGCCTTTTTCACCAAGACTTAAATGTTTTGAAAAACAGTATCCTATCCTTCACTTTCAGAATGTTTCTCGAAGGGTATCTGAGTGTTTAGCCTATGTTCGCGTGTTACAGAAAATGCTTAAAAAATAAAAAAAACTGGAAAGATAGGGAACACTGTTTGCCTCTGAGGACTGATACTATAGCCCCTAGTTTTAGTGGTCAGTTTTAGCGTTAATCTTTTATAAAGCTCCTGTCACATCTTTGCGATATTTTGTACTAATGTCCAGGAATAGCCACAAATTCAAATTTCCACAATTGACCGCGATGTTTTGAAAAAATCGCCCTGAATCAACTTCTCTCACGACCTTACACGACTTTCACACGACCTTCATACGATCTTGTACGACTGTGGTAATAATCTACATAGAGTTTCCAAGCCGATTCAGTACGAATCGATACAACCTTGTATGGTGCTCGAACGACACTGATACGAACTAATACGATGATGCAACAAAACCTAGCGAGGATCCTCGACAGTCAGAACAGACTGATTTCAGAGCCACTGACTGTCGGGGTTTATATCCTTTTAGTCTCGAATCTTGGTGATGTTCTTGGAACTTCCTACTGTATCCTACCGGATCTAAATGGAAACGCATCAAAATCGCAAGAGAATCTTGAAACTTCGTAGAGATTCTTAGTGTGGCTAACTTACTAGTTCTTACTGGTATCGTGATAAATCTTGGTACCTCGTACTATATAATCTTGAGAAAGTCGAACGGAGTCTTGGTGGAGTCGTACGAACCTCGTAGTGCCGTTGAAGTAGATTTTAAAATATCCTACTAGTTCTTAGTGAATCGTGACGCAACCGTACTGCCCAGGTGCTCACGAACACCCACGAACACTCAAGAATACCTAGGAATACATCGTACGGTTTAGTACAGTCTAGTTCGACAGCGGTACGACGCAGTAAGGAATTGAACAATCTCACGATGGAGTACGAAAGTTTTGAACAGAATACTCAAGAATGATTACGAAGCAGTACGGATCTCAGTACGGATATCCACGATTGCCCAAGATTTTCATTTCGTAGTAGATCGTGTCAAAAAATCGCAAAGATGTGACAGGGGCCTAAACATCGAGTGACACTATAACCGTAGGCTTGGCACGAGCAATAGTGTCAACGTGGATTTGAATAAAATTAACACCAAATACCCAAGGTCTATAAGTAGAGTATAATTGACAATGCGAGCACTCTAAGCCCTAAGATAAATTTTCGAGCTTATTTTATCGAGAAATCACCTATGTCGGATACGAGATCACTATAGATTTCTTGAAAAATGGGCTCGTATACCACGAGGTGACACACGACATTTTCAAGTCAGAAATCGCAATGGAAAGCAACTCGTCGATAGAGATACTACGAGGATGTATCCCGTGTGTCGAAAATGAAAATCTGAGAAAAGTTTAGAAATCTTAGAAAATTTTAGAGAACCCCGAGATCGTAGGCTCGAGCTCAGTCACATAATTCATCGCATTTATTCATAAGATGACAGTGAAGATACGGGAAAAGCTTCCGAAGCCGAGATGTCGATAACAGATTTTTGTAAAAATCGACTTTGGGGTTGAACTGTAGCGTGTTGTCTCGTGACATATTAGTCCAGTTTTGGCGAGAAATCTCAAGCGGGTGATGAAAACGTCACACTAGTCAAAATGTGAAAACATGTAATTTTTTGCTGTTTTCTTAGTGCCTCATCGTCGGATTTCGTCGATTCGGTGACGATCTCTCGTATGTGAAACATTCAAATCGCCAGAAAATGAGAAAACATGTATTTTTCGTCGGTATTTTGTAGTGTTCTTTTTTCGACGGATGCGATCGATTCTTTGGAGATGTCTCTGATGAGAGATAAGTTAACCGCGCGACATCTTGTTTTTTCAATCAGTTTGTCTGTCTGTGACGGAAAAATTTAGTGTCTCTTCGACGGATGTGGTCGATTCGGCGCGGACCCACTCGGATTGGAGTGACGTTTAACCGCGTGGCATGTGGAATGGCGAATGCTTGGATCCAATGGGATGAGTGAAGTACGGAAAGGGATTCGTGAACGTACTGTGGCAGAGATCCGATTACCGCCTGACAACCAGCAAGAGTGTGATCACGATGCATATATACGTTTCTGAGCGGTTGAAACAATTTCAGTCAAGAGATTCGTGAACATACTGTGACAGAGATCCGACTATTACCACATTTCAGGTGAGGGGAACATAATAAACTTTCGGTAAGAAATTCGTGAATATATTGGGACAGCGTTCAGACTACTGCTAGCACCACGACATTTTCCGATAGCGGAACAGGAGAAACTTTCGGCAAGAAATTCGTGAGTGTACCGTGACAGAGATCTGACTACTACTAAAACAGAGATCCGACTACTACCACATTTCGTGAGAGCGGAAAAAATCGTCTTTGGGGTTGAACTGTTGCGTGTTGTCTCATGACATATTAGTCCACTTTTGGCGAGAAATCTCAAGCGGGTGATGAAAACGTCACACTAGTCAAAATGTGAAAACATGTAATTTTTTGCTGTTTTCTTAGTGCCTCGTCGTCGGATTTCGTCGATTCGGAGGAGATCTGCTGTATGTGAAGCATCCACCCCGTGACAACCAGCAAGACTGTGATCGCAATGGATATATACGTTTCTGAGCGGATGAAACAATTTCAGTCCAGAGATTCGTGAACATACTGCGACAGAGACCCGGCTACTACCACAATTCAGAAGAGTGAAACATGGCAAACTTTCGGTTAGAGATTCGTGAATATTCAGATACAGAGTTCCTCCTGCTACTGCCACGACATTTTGAGAGAGCGGAACATGAGGAACTTTCGGCAATAGATTCCTGAGTGTAATGTGACACGGATCTGTCTACTACTAATACCACATATCAGGAGTATAAAACATGTCCAACTTTCGGTAAGAGATTCGTGAATATTCTGAAACAGAGACCCGACTACTACCACAATTCGGGAGAGTGGAACATGAGAAACTTTCGGCATGAGATTCATAAACATACTCAGACAGAGATCCGACTGCTACCATCTCAATATGTCGGGAGAGCGGAACATGACAAAACTTTCGGACAAGAGATTCGTGAATATATTGAGACAGAGTTCCGAGTATTACCACCACGACATTTCGGGGAATCTGAACATGACAAAACGTTTTGGCAAGAGATTTGTGAATATACTATGGCGGAGATCCGACTACTACTACTACAACATTTCAGGAGAGTGGAACATGTCAAACTTTCGGGCAAGAAATTCCCAAACGTATTGTGACAGAGCAGAGATCTGACTACTACTACTACTACAGCATTTCGGAAGAGTGGAACGTAGCAAACTTTCGGTAAGAGATTCGTGAACACACCAGGACAGAAATCGGACTCACAACATTCAAGATAGAGTGTAATATGGCAACCAACAAGTCTGAGAAGGCGATGGATATATATGTTTCTGAGCGGGTGATAGAGAGATTCTTTCTCAGGCCAGAGATTCGTGAACGTAATGCGACAGAGCAGAAATCTGACTACTACTACTACTGCCAATTTCTGAAGAGCGGAACATGACAAAACCTTCGAGCAGGAGACTTGTGAATATTCTGAGACTGAGGTCGCACTACTACTGCAACAGTTCAGGAGAGTGGAGCATGACAATCTTTCGGCCAGAGATTTGTGGGTATACCGAGATATAGACTGACAACTACCACTACCATCACGGCATTTCGGGAGTGCGGAGCATGACAAACCTTCGGACAAGAGATTCACGAACGTACTGTGACAGAGACCCGACTATCACGTGACAACCAACAGAACTAAGATCGCGATGAATTTATACGTTCTGGGCAGAAGATAGAGAGATGTGTTTGGGATAAGAGATTCGTAAACATACTGTGACAGAGCAGAGATCCCACTACCACGTGAGAGCCAACAGGACTATGATAGCGATGAATATTTACATTTCTGAGCGAAAGATAGAGAGATACTTTTCGGACAAGAGATTTGCAAACGTACTGAGACAGAGTAGAGATCGGACTATCACGTGACAGCCAACAAGACTATGGTCGCGATCAATGTGTATGTTTCTGAGTGGAAGATAGAGAGATACTTTTCGGCCAGGCGATCCGTTAACGTACTGAAACAGAGATCCGACTACTACGACGACATTTCGGGAGAGCGGAACATGACAGCAAACAGAGACTCTGAACGCGATGTATTGTAAACACAAAATGAAACAAATTCCAAGTTCGTAAAGGGCAATAACTCTGAGAAAAAATATACAGAACAACGAAATATAACGCCATACCGCCGCGTACTTTAAAAGTTATCACCTGAAAAAGAAACACATTTTGCGAAAAATACTAAGTCCATAAAGGGCCATAAATCTGCTAAGGCTATGGTAAGTAAAACCAACGGCTTGGTACATAATTTGTTGCCTTTTGAAATTTGAAAAATTAAATTTACCTTGTCTTAACCGTTGATGAAACGTGATAGAAGCGTCCTTAGAGGTCGTTACCAACTTTAACCCTTTACCTAACGTGGAAAGCAGACGACACTTGCAAAAATAATTCTTGAATAACTATTTTTTTCATTTTTTGTCTCAAAAACATAGGTTATGACCCCTCGTTGGAACGAGCTCGACGAGCTCGTTCCAACGAGGGGTCATAACCTATGTTTTTGAGACAAAAAATGAAAAAAAAAATGAACATTAATTGGCGATTTTTGAGAATAGCGCTGGCCGGTTTTGGCCGTTACGTTGGGTAAAGGGTTAATTCGATCTTTCTACCGTAGCGAATCGCTTCCAACATATGGGGTGTTGGATCCTAGTTCGCTAGGCATAGCCTCTCATCCACACCCTTTATTTACGATTACGAGGCACAAAACGCGTAGCGTCCAAATGACTAATATAATGTCTGTTTCGATAGCCATTTAGTCGAGAAAATTCACACAGTCTCGTACTTGGCAAAACATGAATTTTGAATCAGTGAAAGCGAAACATACACACAGTACACACAAATGAAAGCCTGCAATGCGTAGAGTTCGAAAATGAGGTGGTCAACCCTCCTAGAAAAGTGGGTGGGTCTGAAGGTGCAAGAAAATAGTAAGCTGTATTTTGTAAAAAGGTAAGCGATTTTGTTTCGACAAATTATCATCTGACTTAATACTATTTCGTCAGTTTTATGTGATTCCATCCCGAGCTATTAAACTAATTTGAATTATTCTGCATGTTAATAAATCTGATGCATAGCATCTACCTTGGTGTAAGATGCTGTTGTGACGTGTTTTCATCACGAGTTATTAATCGAATTATTATCCACTGATTCTGAGAGAAGTTTTTGAATAAATATTTTTATTTTAATGCGTTTTTAAACACGTCTCCTGTAATTGTTTTCATTATTGTATAGACACAATACATGACTGAATAAGAATTTTTGACATCCTTGTGTATGGTTTTGAAAAAAAACCCTCAAAACATTCGGTAGGCTTTGTTCTGAAGGAAAGAGCCGTGATGTCTTCATGTTTTCAGACTATTACAGGGTTTTTTCCCAGTCGATGGATATATATTAGTGTTTCAGGTCACTTTCGAACATCTGATGACTACTTATGCCGTGTAAATGTAAAAAAGAAACAGAGATAAAAAGAAATATGTGAGGCGTGGAGGTTGATCAATAGTGTGACATCATACCATTCCATCGAGTATGTTAAGAGTTATCATCTAAAACAAACACATTTGCGAGAAAAAAAAATAAGTTCATAAAAGGAACGAATAAGGCAAACAACACATTACATCGAAAGTTAGGGAAAGAGATCAGACATCGACGAGATACGTTGGCTTACCGAAAATGATATGTCATTCTACTTTGAGTATTTTTAAAAAAAAAGTTATCAGGCTTTTCCCAAAACACTCCAATGTGGGCAAAATTCTCTCTTATTTTGGTCATGAGATTCACCTCTGACTTTTTGTTCTGTATGTGAGTGTAACGCCAGACAACACACATACTTGAGACTTTTTGAATAGTGTCGATCGTATGTTGGGAAGCGACACGCAATAACAGTTCTGTCTTTAAACATATTTTATTTGCCATAACTATTGAGCAAAAAGGGATAGGAGGACAAGTGCTTTCCACTTAGTAGAAACCTCCGCTCCCATAACATGAATACAGAAAATGTTACAATGGCGAAACAAACAAGTTTTTTGAAATTCATAAATGTAAAATAAACTATTTGAATGGGTTTATATATATGTGCGTATGCGTATAAATAAATATGAATATGTAGCACTAAACAAATACAGAAAAAGGAAGAAAGAAAGAAAGAAAGAAAAGCTGTTGATGTCCCTTTTGCATTCTGTATCTCTCTTGATTTGAATCAATTAATATACAAAGCCAAAGGCCCCTTGGGCGCTGATCTGATTAGGATGTGTTAAAATAATAATAATAATAATAATAATAATAATAATAATAATAATAATAATAATAATAATAATAATAATAATAATCATCATCATTTCTTCGCCTTCTGTACTACAGCTTATGGACGTGTCTCATTAGATCCTTGCTGATTCACACAAAAGGTAGAGAAAACGCCGCGTCAGCGACTCAGGCCTAAAAACAGCGCAACCGTGACTACCATCGTGACTGCACAATCTGTGTACCGATGCGCTGGCTCAACGTCACCCCGATGACGCGTCCATTCCGCAACCCCTCCATGCGTATTCTATATTGAGTGGATACCTTGAGTCAGCATTGTTTTACAAATATTAGATGGGAAACTCGTTGTCGATCCTCCCAGTGCTACAAATAAATTGTTGCACAAATTTAAAAATCAAAGTGTTAGTTTTGGTTTCTAACACCGGATCACCGTACAGAAGATTATCCACCGAATTCAGAGTAATATTAAGATTTGATAAATTACCAATAAGAGCGTTACGAGCGTTTGAATAAAATGGAAAGACAAGGAAATAAAAGTTGTTGTGTGTGTCCTCCATTTTGCTCGATGACAAACCAAGATACTTCCATTCCTCGACCCACCATTAACGACCACTCCACGCGCGTGCAGCGCACGCAATCACTCCCTGATTATTATTTTTTGTTTTATGAAATTTGGACATTTGATTATTTAGTTACAAATTATTTTGATTATTTTTGATAATAAAATGAGTTAAAAATTATCTCATTATTTCTAAAATAATTAAGTCCTTTAAAAAAATTATTTCTTCGTTTCTGAAATAAAAACAATAAGTCAGAAATTATTTCCTTAGTCTTAAAATTGATAACTCCGTTGAAATAATAAACTTAAAAAAATAATCGAATGAATGGTGCGCGCTCCGCGCTACGCGCGCCCCAGCAATTAGGTAGAAAGTAATAATTCGAATGTTCTCAACCAATTTTATCCAAGTGTCCGAACTCATCCAGCCAAGGGGGCGCGCCCACAACGATAGAAAGAAGGTAAGAATTCGAATGTTCTCAACCTTTCTTCCCCCTAAGTCTCTGGATTCCTCCAGCCATGGAGGAGGGGTCATCAACCCGACGAGGTTCCCCGTAAGTGGAGTTCCTCCGTGGGGTGGGGGTACAGTCATCGTAAAAATTGAAGGTTCTACTTTTAACTTCACGTATAGCACTAGGTAACTTATTGACAATCTCCTGGCATTTCCAGACATCCGTGAAACAACAAATTAGTCTAAAGCTCGTGATTAAACCACATAAAACTGAAGAAATAGTATTAAGTAAGATAAAAATTGGAAAAGTGGGCGAAACTAAATCGCTTATCTTTTTACAAAATACAGCTTACTATTTTCTTGCACACCCAGACCCACCCACCACTTGGGGAGGGTCGATCACCTCATTTACGGACACTAAGCTCCGAGATGTTTCAGTTAATTCGTAATATGACAACCTTTCGAAAACGTACATTTTTGGGCCATTGGGCCCACACCACACACTCGGGAGAGAGCTGATCAGTTGATATTCAAACTCTCCTCGTCAAGGCCTTTCGTTTGATGTTTTAAATGACTACCTTTTGAAAACTAACGACGTGTTTTGACGCTATTGCCCCACCCCACCCTACTACCACTCCATCGAGGAAGATCAGTCGGTCACCTAATTTTTGAACTCTACGCGTCGAGATGTTTTGAAACCTTTCGACATTTTGAAACCCTAGCCCCTACCTCTTCACTTCATTTTTGAATTCTGTGCGTCGAGACCTTTCATTTGAAGTATCACATGCCTACCTTTCGAAACTTACGTTTTGACGCCCTTCCCCCACCCCACCCTCGGGAAGGGTCAGTCTCCTCGTTTTTGAAATCTACACACCGAAACCTTTCATTGAATGTATCACGTGCCTTCCTAAAACTTAAGTCTTTGTTGACCTTTCTCCCACCCCATCCCTCGAGGATCACCTCATTTTTCAACTCTACGCGCCGAGATCTTTCGTTTGTTGTATCACATGCCTACCTTCATAAAACTCGGATTTTAACGCTCTTGCGCCTCGCCCCTACCCCCATTAATTTTTGTTGTTGTGTTTCATATTGAAGGGTAAGTGATCTCTCCAAAACATCGCTTTATTCTATATTATACTACTCAAAGTTTGCTTAGCACGACATATTTGACACATCATTGTGAAATTTTCTTGTGACTCATTTGCGATATTTTTGGTGGATATGATTGAAGAATATATTGAGATGGTCCCCAGTGTTTACATTAGCTCTCTTGACAGGCAGAGGTTTCGTGACAGTCATGGAAAGCATGTACCCCTTGATTTCCATGATGTTTTCGTGTACTGTCTACATGTACATGAGATGTGTAGGGTATTCAGTCTTCATTTCAACACAAACCCTTGTGATTTAATGATTGAATATGACGAATGCAAATGTAAGAAGACATTTGTCTGAAGCAGAAATGTGGTGGGCTGTAGGGATGGTGGAACAAGGGTCTACCCATCGTCAGGTTGGTGAAGCCCTTTGTCTGCACCATACGGTGATCACCAGAGCCTGGGCAAGATTTCAGCAGTATGGCACACCAGTCAGGCGACATTGTGGTGGCAGAGACAGGGCAACATCTGCAGGTGAAGACCGATGTTTGATCATTCAGGTCATTAGGAACCGCTTTGACATAGCAACCCAGCTTCGCAGTGACCATCATAATGCATCCGGGGTAAATGTTTCGACGCAAACTATCTGGGAAGGGTTGCACGAAGGTGGTGGTGTCCGATCGAGAATACAATGTATTCGCATTCAGCTGCCCCAGAACCACCGCCAGGCACGATATGAATGGGCCATGGATCACGTTGAATGGATCAGAGAAGATTGACGACCTGTCCTTTTTACAGATGAGTCAGATGAGTCAAGGTATTGCCTACACAACACAGATAGGCGTTCTAAGGTATGGAGAAGACCAGGAGAGCGATTCCATGCAGCCAACATTGCTGAGCATAACCGCTATGGTGGAGGGTCAATAATGGTCTGTGGCGGCATCAGCTGGGATGGACGTACATAGCTCTGTGTCCTTGACCGTGGTACATTGACTGCACAGCGGTATATTGATGAGATCCTGGATGCCCACGTCAGATTGTATGCAGGTGCAGAGGGTGATCGATTCATTCTGATGGACGATAATGCCCGTCCTCATGTTGCCCATGAGAGGGGAGGGGAGGGGATTGAGCGTATGGACTGGCCAGCAAGATCCCATGACCTCAATCCAATCGAACATGTCTGGTATGAATTGCAGCTTGCAATTTCAGCCTGTCCAGTCCACCCAAGAAGTGTCCAGGAGCTTGGTGCCATGTTGGTCCAAGAATGGAACAACATCCCACAAAGGACCATCTGGAACCTGATTGGGAGCATAAGAAGGCTTTGTTAAGCTGTAATTAACAATAATGGGTCTCAAACTATTGAACCCATATCAGTTCGCTCCGTCAACGTTTTGGTAAATTTGAAAAATTTCCTCTTTTACCAATAATATCCATTTTCCATGGTTGTGGTATTCAACAGCTAAAAAATAATGTCAAACACAAATAAAATCTTAATTTCTGTACTTAAATAATTAAAGATATAATTAAATATAAAATATATACACTTTTCATAACAATATTTGAACTAAAACGTAAAACTTGAGTAGTATATATTTGGTGCTTAGCAAACTTTGAGTAGTATATATTGTGCACAAGTAGAAAAAATAAGATTTAAAAAAAAAATCATTCTCAGGAATAACTTGTGTGCCAAGATTCGAAATTGCTCAGGGTATTTTCATGGGTTCCAGACAGGTGCTCCCATGATATTTGCCACCACCCAGTTCAATAATAGCTAGTGGAATAACTGCCCCAAAGTGAAATTGTCACCTAGAATATGTGCGCCCTCAGTCAAACTGTCATCTAGGAAACTGCTCCCAATGGAATTTGAACCTAATATATGTGCCCCCAAATCACAATGTCAGCTTGGAAAACTGCCCACCCACACCCACACCCCCCAAATTATCAGATTGTACCATTCCAGAGGCTCTGAAATATGAATACAAGATTTAAAAAAAAATCAAATTATATTACAAAATTTAGTAATATCACAATATGTCAAAAGTATTACATCTACATAAGATGTTGTCAAACACTAACTAGTATAATATAGTCTTGTAGAGTGTTAACTTGCATAACTGTTTAAGTTAAAACCTAATGCAGCAACTAACAGCTGCGAGGAATTCTGGCACAGTTTTTCTTCCCACTGACAGCTGGAAACAAAATGTTTTCGTCATGTTCCGCTTTCCCGAAATGTGGTAGTACTCGGTTCTCTACCTCAGTATGTTCACGAGCCCCCGAAAAGTATCTCTCTATCTTCCGCTCACAAACGTATACATTCGTCGCGATTATAGTCCTGCTGGCCATCACGAGATAGTCGGATCTCTGCTCAGTCACAGTTCGTTCACGAATCCCTTGTCCGAAAAGCATCTCTCTATCTCCCGCTCAGAAACGTATATATTCATCGCGATCTTAATTATGTTGGTTGTCACGTGATAGTCGGATATCTGTCACAGGACGTTGCTGAATCACTTGTTCGAAAGTTCGTCAATCCCCCACTATCCCGAAATTTCGTGGTGGAAGTGGTCAAATGTTGGTTGTCATGTTAAACTCTCTCTCTCTCTCTTTTGACCGAAAATGTGCCGTGTTCCACTCTCGTGGAATCTTGGAGTAGTAGTATTAGTCAGATCTCTGCTCTGTCACAATACGTTTAAGAATCTCTTGCCCGAAAGTTCGTCATGTTCCACTCTCCTGAAATGTTGTAGGAACAGTAATCGGATCTCCGTCATAGTATATTAACAAATCTCTTGCTCAAAAGTTTTGTCTTGTCCCACTTCCCCGAAATGTCGTGGACGTAGTAGTTGGAACTCTGTCTCGGTACATTTACGAATCTCTAGCCCGAAAGTTCTGTCATGTTCCGCTCTCCCGACATATTGTGATGGTGGTAGTCGGATCTCTGTATGAGTATGTTCACGTATCTCTTACCGGAAGTTTGTCATGTTTCGCTCTCACGAAATGTGGTAATAGTCGGATCTCTGTTTCAGTATATTCTCGAATCTCTTTCTGCAAGTTTGGCATGTCCCACTCTCCTGATATGTGGTGTTAGTAGTAGTCCGATCACAGTACACTCACGAATTTCTCGCCGAAAGTTTCTCATGTTCCGCTTTCGGAAATGTCGTGATGGTAGCAGTAGCCAGAACTCTGTCCCAATATATTCACGAATTTCTTACCGAAAGTTTGTCATGTTCCCCTCTCCTGAAATGTGGAAATAGTCGGATCTCTGTCACAGTATGTTCACGAATCTCTTGACTGAAATGTATACCGTCCGCTCAGAAACATATTTATCCATCGCGTTCACAGTCTTGTTGATTGCCACGTGGTAATCGGATCTCTTTGCTCTGTAACATTACGTTCCCGAATTTCTTGTCCGAGAAATATCTCTCTATCATCTGCTTAGAAGGATGTATATCCGTCACGATCACAGTCCTCTTGGTTGTCATGTGATAGTCGAATCTCTGCTCTTGCCGTATTTTCGTTCATCCCATTTGAATCCAAGCATTCGTTGAAAATCTCTCCCATCCGATAGATCGCGTTTAATCGGCCACATCCGTCGAAGAGATACTACAATAAAACGTATTTCTCCTTCACAGACAGACAGACTTATTGAATAATAAAGAAGATGAATTCTCTCTCATCAGAGAGATCTCAGAAGAATCGACCGCATCCTTCGAAGAAACACTGCAAAACACCGACGGAAATTACATGTTTTTGTTTTCTCAGACGATTTGGAATGTTTCACAAACGAAAGTTCCCCGCCGAATCGACGAAATCCATCGATGAAGCATTTAACAAAAGAACAAAAAATTATATGTTTTCACATTTTGACGAGTGTGACGTTTTCATCACCCACTTTAGATTTCTCGCCAAAAGTGGCCTAATATGTCATGAGACGACTCGCGACATACAACCCCAAAGCCGATTTTTACAAAACTCTCTCCCCGACATCTCGGCTTAGGAAGCTTTTCCCGTATCTCCACTGTCATTTAGTGAAAAAATGCGATGAATTCTCTGACTGGGCTCGAACCGGACGATCCCGATATTTTCTAAGATTTTCATTTTCGCACGATCTCCGAGATTCGATCGCCAGTATCAGTATTCTATTTCCCATCCGATTTCCGATTCGAAAATGCCGCGTGTCATCTCGTGGTATGCAAGCCCATGTTTCGAGAAGTCTAAAGTGGGTTCTTATCCGACATAGGTAATTTCTCGAGAAAATAAGCTCGAAAATTGCGAGAAGTTATCTCCGGGCTTAGTGGGCTCGAATTGTCAATTAATTTCTACTTGTATAATATCAGCCCTCATCACTAACATTTGTGCTGATACTTAGTTTGATATGGACGAAATAATTAAAATACGTTTAGTACAGTACAATGCCACGTATCAATACTTAACTCCTTGTATGCTGCTGGTGGATATTCTTTCCCAGGACACAAAATTTCTTACCTCAGAAATATGTATAGTTGGGTCATCTTTAACCAACCCCCCCCCCCCTCCCCACACACACACACTGTAAAATGAATGGGCTTTTTAACCATTGATTTCTTAAGTAAAATGAGATGATGTTTTCATGAAATCTAGTCATGGCTGCTACACAGTGTTGACTGCAGGCGAAGATACTGCCCACGGAATAAATTCGACAGATATTTGTTGTGGTCATATATAACTGTTCTTGCCTTTTCCGACAGAATATTACTTTAAAGTTCAAACCACAATCGATCAGACGTTCTTTAAATACGCCAGTAACAGTCGGTGGCCAGCTCTTCTATTGTGCTGAGAGGTGCACGGATTGACCTTGGCTATTGAGCGCATAAATACGCATCATCCATCCTTAATAGTTTTTCTGTGTGTTGCTTTTTCAACAGAACATACTGTAATGATAAAGCTACAATTGATCAGACTTTCTTTGGGTGCGCGAGGAACATTCGGATATCAATAAGCCTATTAAGTGCAGGAGCATCGGGTTTGACTTCAACTTTTGTGTGAACTGCATGCACAGAATTCAACCTTAATTTCTTCCCAGTTTTGTGATTTGTATTATTGGAAATTTTTCCAATAATTTGAATGTGATATTGTAGTTCGATTTCCATACAATACAATATCATAAACAATGGAATACGGTTTTCGAATTACAATGTGACGATCAATGTTATTGATATCGCGGAGGATCTGTTAAGTACATTATATAATTCATATTGAGGTCAGCACTGAAGGAAAACCTCGATCCCCATCAAGCAGCAGATAGGTAGCCAGTGTTCTCGCCGCCGGGTGCCAGTTTAGCAAATTGCACTAAAAATGTTATTTGACACCCAGAAATCTTGGTTGGCTAAAAGTTTCTTTCATTTGTGGGGGAAAGTCATGGTGGCAGTGAAGAGCGGATCGATGACGAAACACATTATGTTTGATAAGTTCTCTAGTCAAAAAGGTGTTGGAAATAGTCTTTAGACAAACTTTCAAAGTTAATTATCGGTGAGCGGTAATGGTGAATTGTTTTGTCTCTAAAAAAAAGCATTGCAGTTTATCAAATCTTCAAAAGGTAGCATTTAACACTTTATCTGACATGAAGCGCTGACGTCACCTGCAAACCAAATTCTTGAATAACTCATGTTTGTCATTTTTTGTCTCACAAACATAGGTTATGACCCCTCATGGGAACGAGCGCGACGAGCTCGTTCCAAAGAGGGGTCATAACCTATGTTTTTGAGACAAAAATGAAAATAAAATAAAAATTAATTGGTGATTTTTGTGAATAACGCTGGTCGGTTTTGACGGGTACGTTAGGTAAAGGGTTAAAAAGATAAATATTTCAAACCGTCACGCGCGACAATATGAAGTATTTATCTGATTAAATGGGGCGCGGTGGCTCAGTTGGTAGAGGTGCAGGCTGCAAGTCGAGAGGTCCTCGGTTCGAATCCCACCTGCGGCAACCTCGTTGTGTCCTTGGGCAAGACACTTCACCCCCATTGCCCACGTGGGGGCACGGTGACGTTGTGTACTCAGGCGTACTGCACGTCGATGGTGCACCTGTCTTCAACCAATGCTCACCCTGCTTGTGTGGAGTTGGTATGTTGGGGAGCTGACAGTTGCTCGCCGTTGCTCGGTGGTTCTCTCCGGGTACTCCGGCTTCCCTCACCCGTAAAACTGTCGTGGTCATGGTTAGCCATTGTGCAGAAATGTGTGACCTTAAACACCAATAAATAAATAAATAATATTATCTGATTAAATATTCCCTTTTGTAAAGACTTTCGACCGATTAATCCCAGTGGATTAGCAGTAATAGTGATTAATCTGTTAACATCTAAGTGCAACAATTGATAAACGTACCGACAACAATCAGCCTGACTATTAATTGAAACAGTTGCATATAGGTATTAACCCTTTACCTAACGTAACGGCCAAAACCGGCCAGCGCTATTCTCAAAAATCGCCAATTAATTTTCATTATTTTTTTCATTTTTTGTCTCAAAAACATAGGTTATGACCCCTCGTTGGAACGAGCTCGTCGAGCTCGTTCCAACGAGGGGTCATAACCTATGTTTTTGAGACAAAAAATGAAAAAAATTAGTTATTCAAGAATTATTTTTGCAAGTGTCGTCTGCTTTTCATGTTAGGTAAAGGGTTAATACAGTACGGCCGTCGTAGACTGGTCACTTCCCACGGGTGGGCAATATTTCCACTGACACAACATTATTAGATTCCAAACACTAATTACAGGAAGAATCAACAAAAAGTTAATTAATGAAGCACTGAATACAACCCGGTGCTTCATTGGTTAAACATTTTGCATTTGATGATTATTATTACTGGTAAACGCCCGCGTGGATATTACTGCCCACGCGTGGATTACGACCAGTCTACGACGACTGTACTGTAACTTAGGTGACCGCCTTTTCCGCCTATCAATGATTTCATCAGAACTGTCGAGTTCTGTCACTCTTGAAATAATTGCCAGTTCATTTTTTAAGAATCGATCAATCAAATTGGATCAGCCATCGAAGTGCACCCCCTCCCCCAAGCATTTTGGCATCAGAACACTTTGTTTGGAACTAAAATATCTAGGATGGCTACAAATGTGGCACCAAACAGTTTCAGGCCAGTATAATAGCCGGTCGTAATTCACACGTTGACAGTGATGTCCACGCATGCGTTTACCAGGTAATAAAAATCATCAGCAGGAAAATGTTAATTAATTAATGAAATTAATGAAATTTTTGATGATTATTCCTATAATTAGTGTTTGGAATCTAAATATTATTGCGTCCGTGAAAATATTTCCCACCTATGGAAAGTGACTAGTCCTCGGCGGCTATACTGTAGGTAGCATACAAATTTTCAGCATGTAACTTTTGCGTACAATTTTCAATTTTACAAGAATGCAAAGATATATTTACGAAACAAGGGTCGGGTGGATTCCTTTGTACATTCTGCAGACTGAGACGCAACACTTCCAATCTGGTGTGTATAAAGATTTTCGAAGACAACACAATACACTCCTATCTGGATCAGTGATAGTTTATTCTTACAGGCCTGCAGGGCTGTAGGAATAAATTATTATTGCTGAACCTCCTCACAAAGAGAAGACACACCCACTCATTCGGTGCACATTATTATATAAGGACCTACCATTCAGGGCATCAGAGTTGTACATGGGAAAACGTATTTTTTTATCGCGTACATCATTCTTCAAGAACGACAGAAAGTTTTTCCACGCCAAGTTTAAGATAGTTCGATTTTCCTGATTTGGTTAACTCAGGTTTGATCGACCAGATACATAGACACCCCCACGTAAAATTTATTTATTTATTTATTAGGGTTTAACGATACTTCCGACAGCCAGGGCCACATAGTGTTGGACAGTTTTATGGCAATGGCTAATCGTGACCGCATAGATGAAAACAATGCATTGGAAAATATTTATATTAGCCGCCATTTTTGAGAATGGACCATAGCAATACCCGTAGATACGATATAACAATAAAATCCCACACGAAAGCAATGCTGAGAAACGTATGGGCGCCACACATTTGAGGATTTTTTGCAATTATTTCTTAATTAAGACCTGAAATATTTCTGAATTAACTGGATGAGTCCTAGAAGCCACTATCAGGGCTTGCAAAAAAATTAGGGTACCAGATCAAAAGCCAACACGTTCATTGCTCATAATCAGTCAGACGCATATAATATTTATTTATATAAATTTGTTCTATTACAAATTACTGGAGAGTGCCTATTGGCACTCTCCAATAAACTGTAATAAAACAAATCTTGAAGAACAAATTCAGACCACCAAAACTAATCTACGCTCAACCAGTTAAGAAATAGTATGTCTCACTTCACAACGCGCAACCGTCTTCTAGAAGAATGAAGCTCCGAATGACCAACATTCCGCAATTTTTCGGAAGAGACACATCGAAGTATTTGCGCTTTCACTCAGCAGTAAGAAAGTGTTCAATTTGGATGAATTCAAATTAACACTTTATTCGTTGGAATGAAGTGTTTGCGAATTGTTATAAATATTAGTTCAAATTACGAGAGACAGCAACAAATAAGATATTAGGTCACTTCGGGTATCAGTGTGGGCTCATTATGCTCGATTTTTCCCAAACGTTTTCATATATACACGAAGCAGCATATTACTTTGACAGGAAACTAAGAACAATAGTATCTGTATTAGTTCGTAAGTCAGGTACCAACATATGTACACCCCAAGATCGAACAAAACCTATTTTACGTTTATCAGGGCAACTCTAGATTAGATTTTCAAATATAACATGAAATTATTCTGGCTATACTGTAAGAATCCGAAATGGCGTACAAGGTTGCGGTGCTTTTTCGCCTCTGCACACTGTGTTCAATTTCGACACATTGTCTCAACTTGAAACACTGAAAATGGTCTTTTCTTGCCCACATTTTTTTACCGATATAATTATGCGGACGATGTTGTCATTTTCGACACTTAAAATCCAAAATGGCTGCCAAAATATGCCTTAAAATAAGAAAAAAAACAATTTTCTACACAACTGTTTCAACAACTTTTCGCGTAACATTCAACAAAATTAAAGAATTCCAGAGAATTTTATCTCAAAATAATTTTTAACTATTTTTCTCAATAGCTGCTAAAGTGGTCAACGCTCAAGTAAACTAAATAAACGACCCACATTTGAGGAAGACAAAGCAAGAGGAAGAAATGGCATCATAATTAACGTGACCATTGACGTCATATGGAATCGTCATGGTTTCCCGCACGGGTGGCCATGTTGTGACACGATTAGCATAGCAATACACGGTGTTAGGGCGTCTGCGCAATGCATGTTGTTAAGGAGTGTTTCTGTCGTCCATTTTGTTTCATGACGGCCGTGGTCTTGGTTATATAGAGGTGTATGGTTTTCTTTGAGTCTGAAAGGCTTCCAACGGTAAAGAATGTGTTTGAGTGTATATTTCATTTATTGGAAATATACAAAAATACGGAAAATAACCCTAAATTGGCTAATTTACCGAAGCGGACCCGACATGGCTGTCATCCGGGATAGCAATTAGTTACTTTGGAGCCCAAAGGCCTACGATGGTATGGAAATGTGTCCTGACGGGATGTTCAGTTCAATGTGAGTATTTTTGCTAGCTCGAATTCGCTTTGGAATCCTAGTTTCTAGCTCTTCTAGTTCGCATTCTGGCTACCATGCCCTATCTTTTCCCAGCTACACTTATCTAGCCTAACCTCTGCCCTCGATTCTTGGAATGTCCAATTAGACTGCTCCATTTACAGTACAGTCACCGTGGCTTGGTCGTAGTCCACGTGTGTCCACGGATGCGTTTACCAAGTAATAAAAATCATTACCAGCAAAATGTTAATTAGTGAAGCACCGGGTTGTACACGGTGTTTCCTTAGCTAATTTTCGATGATTATTCCTATAATTAGTGTTTCTAATCTAATAGTATTGCGTCCGTGGAAATATTGCCCACTAGTGAAAAGTAAACATTTCACGGCGGCTGCACTATACCTAAGTTCCGTCTATTCTCAGTTCAAAAAAATGTATCTCTCTTTAGCGAGATGTGTCGTTTCTTACAGGTCAGATGAGCTGAAGAGGTTTGAGGGAAATTGCTTCTTGTAGTAAATGTTTGTCTTATTTCGGTGAAAAGAGATTCCACAGCCAGATTCTAGAATGAAGAATGAATGAAGAAATGTGAAAGCATTATTCTCTATGCTCCTAGATTGCCGATGGCCTCTACATCCAGTCCTCTACAACTGTTCGTCCTGTAGTCGACTTAGACTCCTTTGTTAATACTACGACTGATTGACACCACTATTACCAGGTCACGGTTTATAGCACTACTGGATTCTAACTCAACGTTGACTACCACTCCATTCATTTACCATCTCTCAAACTACAGGACAACTGTACTCTTCCAGTGCAGATCAGCTGTATTCTTGGCTTGGTTTGTTTCACTATCAGTCCTGCAATTGACTTACCCCAAAGCTGAAAACTGAAAAAAACTGAAGCAAACAACTGTATAACTGTTGGACTCATCAGAGAAAATGGATTCTACCGGCATAGTCAGGGCCTTGTAACGGATTCCATAAGTGGGATGTCTGCGAATATGGGTTTGAATCCACTTTTTACTTGATGTTCAACCCCAGTGAGGTTTCTGTCGCCACAAGCGAATCATAGAATGAGATTCCATAACTGGGATTTCTGTGAACATAGAAATAGTGTCCGATGGAATCCTTTTCCACCATACGAGGATATATGAGGTTAGACCCGAATGAAACATTGGCCATGCTTCGCTGGATGGTAGAAGGTGCAAAGAAAGGTGCTTCATTTGGCCTGTAGATACACAGGAGAGAACTATGAATAATCAAAAGACGGGTCTTCAAGACACCCATACACTACAGCTATATAGATAATTATATGACAAAGCTTCACAACCAGAAGAAGAAAAAGAAGAAGAAAGAAGAAGAAAAGTATTCTTGTATTCTCTTATCAGAGAAGAAGGGGAATATTCTCATGATCCGCTGTGATGTAATTGGCTAGGAATTCCACTTACGGAATCGCTTTCTGTGGTTAGTATACGGATATATAATCCAAGTTGTGTCAAATGCGAGCTATGAAGAAGTACCCCGCAGAGGTCTATCCTGAAGCCATTTTATCCTCATACGGTGAATGAAGGATTCCATCTATCACCAATCTCACATTCACAGGAAGTCCGCTTATATGGTCCCTTATTAGTACCTGACAATGGCTGTAGAATCTCCCGTTTTTCCACACGAGTCAAAGAGTCGTACAAGTAATGCTTCAGTTTTTTTCAGTTCTTTGGTGCGAGGTAAGTCAACTACAGGACCGATAGCGAAACAAATCAAGTCTACATGTTATTTGCTGGTCCTGGACAATAGTCCAGCTGCACACAATAATGAAGCAGATATTGAGATTCCAGACACTTAATGAAATGTCATGCACAGCTCAAGTGACTGGCTTCCCACCACATGTATCATACTCATCAAACAAAGATGATCTCCCATTCCCCTATGTAATCTACTCACCCTCTCCTTAATCATTGTAACCCTGTGTCCGGATTGCTATCATCTTATTCCTTATTGGAAACACAAAATGGGATACTGTATTTATTGGATGTTCAGTCATACTTTAATCATACAGCCCTACGGGGCTGTATGATTAAATTATCACCAATCCGCCTGCCCAGTCGAACGTTTAATGTGTTGTAGACCAAGGGACTGCCAAATTTCGTTTTATGTGACATTTAATGCATATTTGGTTGAACGTGTGAAAAGGTAACTATTCCGGTTTTCATATCTTGCGTAGACTAAAAAGAATTGAGTTTATTCAGCATCATATTCGTATTCACATTGAGATTAATATATTAAAAATTATCATGTTAAACCCGACCGAGTGTCGGAAAACTCTACAATTTCATTTATAAAATTGAAATTATGTGACATATGATCTCGGCAACTTCGTCCCGAGGTAGCAGAAATCGGCGTTGGCCTTCATTGGTGGGATGGTATCTGGAGATTCGCTCGCGATCTCTAGTAGACCTCTACTTGTAAGTTTATTTGTTTCTGGGTTATAACTTCGCCACGGTTGTCGACAGATTCTAAGTCTAACCTAGACATTTGATCTTTACCTTGAAGGTACAGACGCAGCTATGGTGTATGACACAGCCTCCTATCGTCCTTTATAATTTGGTGCCGTTTGATGATTGTAACCTCAAACGTTTTTGAGATATTTGCCCGGACACACACACACACACACACACCCTCACACATACCCCCACAACTACAAACAACACCACCCACTTGATTTAACCCTTTACCTAACGTAACAGTCAAAACCGGCCAGCGCTATTCTCAAAAATCGCCTATTAATTTTCATTATTTTTTTCATTTTTTGTCTCAGAAACATAGGTGATGACCCCTCGTTGGAACGAGCTCGTCGAGCTCGTTCCAACGAGGGGTCATAACCTATGTTTTTGAGACAAAAAATGAAAAAAATTAGTTATTTAAGAATTATTTTTGCAAGTGTCGTCTGCTTTTCATGTTAGGTAAAGGGTTAATAAATACCTCATAAATGAAGTCACTAGACATGTGATTCCTGTCGTCACTGCTCACGAAATCGATCAATAGCAACGAACTAGAACAATAGTAATGACAATAGATCATGTACTCCGCTGACAACATACTATTCCAATGAGATGTGACGACAAAGAGGATATCACATCCGATATGATATAACACAATAGCATGACGGCTTTCAAAGTTAGCTATGACGACGAATATGCACTGTGACTATGACATCACTTTCTGCTGTACGACAATATTTTTAAGTCTCGACAATTCAAAAGGTATCCTCCAAAAGGTATCCTCCGAAAGTTCATCACCATATAAAAGGTATCCTCCAATACAGAGATGAGTTGAAGAACCACACGAGTAATGTCTCTTAGAAGCAAATGTTTTCATTGTGTTTTAGCACATTTGAAGAAATCATCATCTACATTTATTGATACCTTTTTATATTGTATGATTTGTGACACAACGTGCATTTTTATATAGGCACATGAGTAGTAATAACCGATGGTGTAGGTCAAAAGCGTTTTGCTTTAAATTACGACAGTATAGATCTAATCATGTTTCTACACACGCGTGTAACATGCGTATACCCATACCGTCAGTATTAAAAAACGCTTTCGTCCCATACTGTAAAACACCTCTCAATGATATTTCAACTGTTAAAAACATTCTAGAAGTGTTCAATTGTACGGAGACGTTTGTCTGGTGTCCGAGACGAAACGGGGAGGCAAAGCTGCGATTCAGAAGCGGCTATATCATACAATCAATAAAAAACTGTTTTTGCGTTGTTTGGAGATTCATTTCTGTTACACAGTTTTTTTTTATTTCTCCGTTCGATCTCTAAGTACAGGAAAAAGTTGGCACTACCCAAACGATCATTCACAGAATACAGAGCACTATATGCCTGGAGGTGGTTAGTTACTTCTCAAAATACATTAAGAACATAGTTTATGACAAGAATTGGTATTTTTCATAGGCACCATTTTATGGACTTTTATCCAAAGTCGTTACCACTCGCCCCAAGACGCCGCCCCACCCCCTTTCACTCCATATCTATGTCACAGTATAGTGAAATGCAAAATTCCAGATACTCATCGCCAAATACACAAAATCATGATCATTCAAATAGATTTAGTTTGTTATCGAGAATTTTAATGATTCATCTAGTA
This sequence comes from Pictodentalium vernedei, assembly GCA_031216915.1. NCBI lineage: Eukaryota > Metazoa > Mollusca > Scaphopoda > Dentaliida > Dentaliidae > Pictodentalium > Pictodentalium vernedei. Next base: position 585,925,881 of record CM062296.1, read on the forward strand.
TTAGGCAATATGTGTTCTCAATAAAATGGTGAATTACATAGATTAGTAGTATATTAGATAGGCCATATTTTGGAAATATTTTGTCGAATGGGCGGTTTGAACAAAGAAAAGTTAAATTTATTTTTTTTCCAAAACGCACTTCGTTGGAATGTATGCATAGATTGATAGGTTTATAATCGTGGTAGATAGGGTTATAATCGATAACTCTTTGCATGCTGCTGGCGGATATTCCTGCCCAGCATTGGGTTTCTCTTGTCACTGAAATAAGTGTAAGTTGGGCACATTTAATCGTATTTTCAGGCTGTAAATTGAATGGATGTTTTTCACCAATGATTTCTTGTGTTACATTTATATTAATATTTCATCAAATCTAGTCATGGTTGCTTTATAGCAGCCATGACTAGATTTGATGAAAAATATCTAGAAAATACTCAGCAGGTTAAGAGATAATTCTGTTCAAGCACATAACTGGCCAGTAGATGGAACACATGTGCATTGCATGGACCATACATGTTTTACATGTCTTGTCAATAGAATGTGCGCATAGAATGATTAACCCATTGAACGAGCAATTCATAATGAAAGTGTATAGTACATACAATCTATAACTAAGTAAGGTTTGTATTACACGTTCACCCCAGAATAACGCACTCTTACCTTCACGTTGAGCCTGGGCTGAGTATTTCCCCAATGGGGAACGAAACTAAATGTCGGTTGGGCAATTCTCCTTGGGGATATTGTCCAATATGTCACCTTGGGCCCTTACTGCATGGTAGAGAGTTGGTCAAATCAGGCTCGGGTCGATCAATCGGGAGGCCCAAATATGAACGTCACGTCGAGGCATGGAATAGTCGCCAAACAGACCAGTCAGTGATATTATCCATCTCTCTTTTATCATTGTACTCTTCATAGATAAATCCGTATCTTTTTCTCCATCTCGTTCACTGCACTGTCTGTTGGATATCATTTCTTTTCTGTACAATAATCTTCCTTGTTTGATGTGGCCAGTTTATCCACGTATCTTTGATGGCGCGGCTACACGAGTCAACGGTCAGCGGATGTGCATTTGCATCAACGCTGCCCGAATAGGCTTCATATGTACTTCTGGTGCAACTCGCTGGATATACCGCGACATTACCTCCAGGTTGGGCTCAGAGTTAGAGTAGAAGGTATATGGCGAAGACCCAATTACTTATCACAATATGGCACAAATACCAAACAAAAAGAAACTAGGTTATAAATTCAAAAATGACACAATGGACTTGGATATTGATAATAATGATTTACCAAATATTAATACCCGGCCTCAATTTATCATTATATAATTTAATCATTTGCCCCGCCTCTGCGTTTGATTGGTTGAAAGCACACAGCGTGAAAGTCGTCAAAATCGTATAAACCAAATCACGTAATGATTTGGAATGTCTACACGTTCGCACATCCGATCCAACTTTGAAGACTCTGGAAGCCCCGCCCACTCAATCCAATTGTCACCGTGAGGGCGTGACGACAGACTGATAGATGGATAACAAGCTTGTAAACAAAGATCAATGATCGATTTTTCATCGCCTCCAGTCAGCGAGAATATAATGATAATTTCTCGGGAGCAATTGAATTTAATAAAACATACCGAAGTGGGAGACGAATAAAAGATCATACAGCCAAACATGATTTTGGGGGAACTTAAAAAAAATGTTTTTAATGATATTGTTACGTGACTTGCTAAATATCTTTCGTCTGCGATCGAAAATCAAAACAACAAACAATTTGACAATGATTGACGTGACCTGTTTGTGGCACACTTTCCTGAGTTTGACTGTTGTCTTTTGTGAAAATTAAAAGTTTGTCGTTAACATACACATAGTTTTCATATTTTAATATTACAGCCGGATTAAATTATAAGAAAGAACTGTTGTTTTCCTTCGGTTTATGCGATATAAACCGAAAATGTTCAGCACAAGCTTAATCGTAACTCGCTACGCGAGTTATGAAGCTTGTGCTGAAAATTTTCGGTTTATATCGCATAAACCGAAGGAAAACAACAGTTATTTCTTAAATATATAGCAGAGGAAGGCAAACAGACAACAAACATCAATCTGTTCGTCACCCAAGGGTATATCATGTACTGTACAAGAAGTTGGAAAGAGAATAGAAGAGAAATACAGGCTATTAACCTTTTAAAAGTTACAAAAAATGCAGGTATGGAAGTGAAAGATTTTCTCAATAACACTTAATGAAAGCAAAGGGGTAGTGAGAAATTGTGAAAGAAATGAAATAACAAGGTATAAATAGTGTGAAGAGAAGTCAGATGAAAGAGATACCGATACATATATTTTTACCTTTAGTTCTAGCCAACCACCAACATTGATGAAAATTCGAATTCGATATATGAACATCAAAGTGAATTTGTTAGTTCCAAATCCTTCGATACTTCAATTGTCTACAGTATGACCATGGTCAGAACTGTTGGAGAGGGCAAATACTATGTTTCAAGTGTGGCAAGCAACACCCTGCGCCATTTAATAATGCCACCAAATGAGTTGACTGTCAGGGCAATCGCATCGCGTCATCAAAAGATTGTCCCGAGTGGAGAAGGAAAAAATGATACAAAAAGCAAAATGTATAAAACAGGTCAGTTTCAAAGAGGAAGGGAACATTGCGATATCTATGCTTGGCATGCATTCAAGATCACTGCCATACGCAACTGCACTAAACAAAAACTACCAACAAAATCAGTCGAATGTCAGACGCAATATTTACGGCTCAAACACACTATTCCAATTTTATTACAGCCCTTTACAAAAGGACACATCGATGGAACTGATACTGAACAAAAGACAGCTTAAACAAAGTCATCTGCTCAAGCATCAACACAATCAAAAGAGAACCCCAAATCAGATCAAAGTAAGGAATAATGGCGAAACCGCCACGGAAACATCACTCACAGCAACAAAGTATGAGTCAAAGACAGATTAAAAGGAGAAACAAAGGCAATTGTCAGACAGAACAGCCAAAGCGCTTCATGACCTGTTACCTACAACAGCTATAAAGCCTTTGAAGATATTGCAGTTGATGAGTGCATTGACGAAACGTTCGGACAACCACGTCCGAACTCATCTCAGCATTAGTCCCCGAGAAATAAATCGACAAAGACACCTACCTGGGCTATTTTTCCCATACGCACACCTTCCAAATCGCCAACCAAATATGGATAATACTACCAAACACAATATAATACAATGGGGTTTTTGAGGCATCAGAGCGAATTTTAATGAACTGGCCCTATTAAGTCAAAAATATAAACCTGCCGCTTTTTGCCTGAAGAAAACATATCAAAAGAAACTTGGAACTCACGATTATATTATTTATTTGTTTATTTATTGGTGTTTAACGCCACATCAGCATCTAAGGCTATATCATGGCGATAACAATAAAATAATGTTAACATAGATCATAATCTTCCACTAAGTGAAAAGAGTCGACGAATCCCAGAAAGAACATGAAGAATAGATAATTATAGAATACAGTAATGAGAAAATGAGGCCAGTGGTATAAACAGTACCGAATAAGTCAAGCTGTTGAATATATATGAATAGAATAGAGTGTAAAATTATAAGAATAATTTAAAATTTATTACAAAGGTTGATTTCCTTGAGAAACAACATAATTGTATGAGAATTTGTGTTGTAAAATGAGTCTCGAAGAGACCCTACATCAAAATACTGCTGTATGACCAGATTAATATCAATACAGTACAAACGAATGTGCTCCACTGTCAACTCCTGCCGGCATGGAACACAATCTGGTCGCATATTACCCACTAATAATCGGAATGTGCAAGTCTTGTAAGACCAATCTGACATCGTGTCAGAATGACGTGATCTTTCCTACAAAGGTTACAAGGCGGATACTTATCAGTAATAGTAGTTCGGTTATTTGTCGTTCCACCCCAATCTGTCTGCCACACAGATTCATGTACTTAGTGATATGTAGTTTAACATCATGGAAAAGAATTTTAAAATGAGAGAGAGGCTTTCCTAAGGCCTGCTTTTGCTGCAATATCTGTCCTTGTGTTACCGAAGATACAAACATGTCCAGGTAACCAGCAAAATATGATATCGTATAGGTCAGACATGCGAGAAGTCAACTCTTTTCACGAAGTTCCAAAGAAAAAGAGTCCGAAAAAAATAATCGACCTCCTTTCCTGCATATTCTCGATGTGTCCAAGTACTACTTGTAAAGCCTTAACTTCAGTTTTGAAAATAGAACTTCTTTTGGTATTCTGATTGAGATGAACTGATCACCAGTAGCACGGTTGATGATACTTTCTCACCATCTTTAGATCCATCTGTATAGATCCTCTTATATACACTATGTTTACACTTTACTGCGATACATTTTTGTTTAAATTCCAGAGAGTTTGTCTTAGATCTGTTTGAGAAAGCAAGGGCCAAAATGACAGTTGGTTTCATCAGATACCAAGGCGGAATGTGTGGCTCACGGTTCTCAATTATTGAATCAGATTCAAGCGTGGTGGACTGGATGTGTGGTTTAATTCCAATTCCCAATGGATGAATATATTTCCGGTATATGTTGAAGAATTCTACATTTTGAGGATCTGTGACACAATGATAACCAGTGTTTGATGGTTTTGCCATAGTTTGAAAATATGGAGTGACAGTTTAATTCTGCGCTTCTCAAGAGAAGGCTCTTTATGTAGAGCATCGAATCTACTGGTGATGTTTTAAAAGCCCCAGGACTAATTCTAATACTACTATTATGAACCGCATCATGTGGACTAAGGCACGACTTTCTCGCAGAACCCCAAATGACACAAACGCAGTATGATTGTGATCTAACAAGTGGTCTATGCAGATCGAGTAGTGTTTTTTGGTCAGCGCCCAAATCAGTTCTACCAACTACGTTCAGGAGGTTAAATGCCTTTTCTGAACTCGCTCTCATTTGTTTGATATGAGACGTGAACTTCAGTCTATTGTCAAACAAAAAATTCAAGAAATTAGCAACCTTAATGGTCCTCCGATCCATTGTCAACTCCGGATGAAGGTGGTGTTTCCGGAGCTTACAGAAATGAACACAATTAGTTTTAATTTTCGAAAATTTGAAACTGTTTTCGGAAGTCCATTTATGAATTCTGTTCAAACACTGTTGCGTTTTGCGCTAGATAACATTCATATTTTTACTGCTATAGGAGATTAAAAAGTCATCAACACACAATGAAGAGTCTACCATATTCTCAGTTACGTCAGTGATGCTATTTATTTTTACCGAAATGGCAACAGATAAAATACTACCCCGAGGAACCCCCATTTCCTGACCATGGGGATCAGATAAAGTAGACACGATACGAACCAGGAATTACCAGCCTTTAAAATCCTTTGAAAACCCATACTTCCACGTTGCATCATATGCTTTCTCCTGATCAAAGAATATCGCGACCAAATCTTCTTTTCTGGCGAAGGCATTTAGTATAAACTCTTCACGTCTAAACAAATGATAAAAAGTGCTTCTCTGAAACTAAACTGGACATTCGCCAGTAAATTGTTCGATTCCAGAAGCCCGACAAGACGATAATTGATCAACCGTTTCATGGTTTTGCACAGCAACTTGTTAAGGCAGTAGCTCTGTAATTACTTGGATTGCACTGATCTTTATCGGGCTTTGGAATAGGAATTATTGTTGGTTTTCGCCAGGAAGGTGGAAATTGGCCAGTCACCCATATGACACTGAAGAGGGATAGTAAAATTTCGAGTGATGTTTGAGGCAGATGTTTTAACAGTTGGCAGTGTATTTCATCTGTTCCAGTGGCAATATCATTTGCATTATGCAAATAGTTAGTCATCTCTTCCACAGAGAAAGGTTGTCAGAGGTAAATTTGTTGTTTTCTTTTTCCTTTTGTTTTTTTAATTTTTAAGAATTCTGTATTACAATTTCCAGACGACGAATGTTTAGAAAATAATGAGGCCAGTTTGTTTGATATTTCATTTCTTGAAGTCATTAGTGTGTCGTACATTTAATTTTGATTCTTTACCTTTAAATAAAACATAATGTAACTGACCTGTCTAAAGTTCGGTGTATCACTACAGCCTGTAAATTTGTTTGTGAAGAGACAGGACTGAGAATAATGTCATTTCTGAAGATCTTTTTCATCAGCCCAGGCATCATTCGAAGTATAATGCTTAAACGCTGAATAATCGTAAGTGTCAGGTTTCTTTAAGAGAGTTTCCTGCAAGCGAAAGGCAGCAGGTTTATATTTTTGACTAAGAAGGCCCAGTTCAATAAAATTCGCTCTAAAACCTCGACAATTCCATTGTATTGTGTTTGGATGTATTATCCATATTTGATTGGAAATTTAGAGGGTGGACGTATGGGTAAAATTGTCCAAGTATTTTTCTTTGGTGACTTTTTACCTGGGGACCTTCTCTGAGATGAATTCAGATGCGTCATCGAAGATATTCTGAAAATCCATGTATTCAAATGCAATGCATGAAACCTATTTTTGGTAAAAAATTTCTGTAACATTTTGGGTGTTCTATCCGATTGTAATTTCTGTTTTTCGTTTTTGTTTTCTGACTCAGATTCAGACGTTGTTCCGGTTTCGATTTTTGTTCTGGTTTTGTTTTTAGCTTGGGGTTCGGTTTATTTTGTTCAATTTTGTGTTCGAATGTGGGTTCTTCTTTCTTAGCTTTACGTTGAGATTTAGGCATATCTTCCATTTTTCTCTTTTGTTTTCTTTATTTTTGTGTGGAGTAGACTGAGATTGTGTAGATTGTGATTCGACGGATCTGATTGTAAATGGGTCTACCAACTTTGGTAGAATGCCGTCACGACATGTAAATTCCGTCTGACATCTAGTTGATATTGTCGACGTTTTCTGTTTCAGATGAATTATTTATTATTTATTGGTGTTTAAGATCACATACTTATGCATAAAGGCTAATCGCGACCGTGACAGTTTTACGGGAAGCTGGAGTACCCGCTGAGAACCACCGAGCATCTACGAGCAACTGTCAGCTCCACAACACTCTAACTCTGTTCAAGCTCTGCTCAAGCAGGGTTACAACGGTTGAAGACATGTGCACCATCGACGTGCAGTACGCCTTGGTACATGACGTCATCGTCCCCTCCCCCCCCCCATGTAGGCAACCGGAATAAAGTGCTTTGCCCAAGGACACAACGCGGGTCGTCCCGGACGGGGATCAAACTCGGGTCCAACAGTCTACCACTGAGCCACTGCGCTCCCGTTTTCTGTTTCAAAATCGTAGTACAAGTCGGAAGTGATAAATTCCCGCCAGGCATGGATGTCTCCGGCCTCTTTGAAACTAATATTTTTTTTACATTGTATTTTTTGAATTAGCTTTTCTTTCTTCCATACTGAGCAATCATATGTTGACGCAACGTGATTACTCCGACAGTAACATTTTAAAGCATGTGAGCATGGGTCCTGATGTTCTTGGAAACATATAACTTGTCTCCTGCAGTTGTTCTGACTATGTTCATGTTTCTGACACTTGAAACACCGAAGTTGGTTTGGGATATACAAGTCCAATTTGGTGTTCATGTAACCTATTTTAATTGATTGTGGCAGCTGTGATGTCTCTAATGTAAAGATATATGCATTTGTTTTGATTGTTGTATTGTCGTTTTAATTTCAATTCGTTTAACTTCCGTTTCTTCATGTGGTTTTAATTCATTTGTACTTTCTAACTCATCCAGACCTATCAGTTCTTTGGCCAAATAACGCCCTTACTAAAATTTAGCGTTTTATGAGGAAAAGCATTTACCTCTATGATATTTATCAATTTTCAAAAGCTTTTTGCTTTCATTTCCTTTTTACATTCTATCAATACTGCACATGATTTCAATTTGTTAACATCTTTGACGACCCCGCCTATACCCTTTATTGTTTTTTTCCAAGGCAACGGATTGATGTTTGTTACCGGCTTGCCTTCTTCTGCTAAATAGATGATTATGAATTTCGGTCAGTGTTGTGTGTCGGTGTGAGTATCCGTTTCATACCCAAAGACATATCAAGGTTTTTGTGTTTTGGTGTGAGTAGCCATATTGTAATATATATAGAACACTTCTTCTATTGACTCCCTCCCTTGCTTTCAGCGCTACGTGGGGGTTAATGTCGCGAATAACCAGCGAACGGCACTAGAGATGTACATAATCAGCATACTCGACCAGGGCGATGCATAAGCATGCTGCTGACCGATTGACCTGTCGAGTGCGGGTAATGCCAAATCTTCAGAAGGTGATTATTCAATCAATTATTTTTCGATACCAGTGCTACGGAAACAGCCGCCTACCATCAACATAACCAGTGATATAAAGAAAACGTTAAACGATTTCTCAAATTCGTAATTCCTCAATCCGCCATCTGAGGACCCGCCTTGTATGGAATGACCACCCCTATGTGATACTCAAGATCTATCGGCTTTCAAGCATTATACTTCCTATAACGACTGGGCAGATGAAAATGATTTTCATGTTCGTGGGGCGTCTGTCTTGGTCAGAAACGACATTATTCACAGTCCTGTTTCTTTACAAACAAATTTACAGACTGTAGCGGTACGCCTAACCTTAGACAAAACAGTCACATTATTTTCTTTTTGCATTTTGCCCAGTAAATCCCTACTTTTTTAATGATCTTGAGTTAGTCATCCACCAATTCCCATCTCCATATATGTTCAATGCACATAACCCATTTTGGGGTGATTCCGGCAGCCAAGAAGATGTAAAAAGTAAAAGAATGGAAGAGTTACAAAATCTGGCTTGTTTTTGTTCAATGATGGGTCTACACTTATCTGTTATCCCGCATCTGGTTCGTTCACATCAATTCATCTTACAACTGCATGCTCTTCTATCTTCCTCGATTTTTCTTGGTAGGTCAGAGATGATTTGTACGGGGGGTTTCCGGAGGATAGTGAGACTGTGCCCCAATGGAACTTTGAAAAGGCAAACTGAGACACGTTTTCATCGCTTTGTCCTGAATGACTCGCACGGATGAATTTCCAAGAGAGTGCTGACCAACTGGTGCCTTTTAATGCAGAGTGGCTTAACATTGCAAACATTGATATTTCTAAAACCTAGACAAATCAAAAACATTTCACAAAACCATGGTTTGATAAATATTACAAGCTGACTATAAAGGAATGCACGAAAACAGAATGGAAATTTAATTCACCTACAACAAATAATCTGGGCAAACTACGTATTAATCGGGCAAAGATCAGATGATTTATAAAGTTTCTTGGGAAACTTATGTTTCTAAACTTAACCAGCACACATCAGTGAAAAAAATGTGGAATATGATTAAACAAATTAAAGGTAACAACATAGAATCAACTGTACAACATCAGGAAGATAATAACACACTAGTTCCATTAAAGTGAGAAAAATATCAAACAAATAGCCTCAGCATTTTCTAAACATTCGTCGTCTGGAAATTGTAATCCAGAAATCGCTAAAATAAAAAAAACAACATAAAAACAAAAGGTCAAATTTATCTCTAACAATTTTGTGGACAACAATGAACCTTTCTCTATGGAGAAGTTAAGGAACTCTGCATAGATCAAAGGCCAACTAAAATACAGTAGCAAGGTTTAAAACGTCTGCCACAATCATCACTTGTGCTTTTATTATCAAGTTTCAACGAATTATGAGTGACTGGCCAGTTTCCACCTTCTTGGTGTCAAGCAACAATAATTCCCACCCAAAGCCGGATAAAAGCTATTGCAGTCCAAGTAGTTATAGCCCTATTACACTAACAAGTTGTCTGTGTAAACCATGGAAAGGATGGTCAATGATCGACTTCTCTATCGAACAAAATACTTTTGATTGTCCAGTGTCGTTTCAGAAGCCAGAGAAGATGTGTGGATCATTTGGTTAGACATGAAACGTTCATAAGAAATGCTTTGTCCAGAAAAGAACACATAGTCGCCACCTTCTTTGACCTCGAAAAGGCATATGATACAACGTGGAAGTTTAAAAGATCTTTTTAACTATGGAGTTGAGAGAGCACATGCCTCTTTTCATAGAAACTGTTTAAAGGACCACCAATTTCAGGTTCGTGTTGGGTCCACATTATCTGATCCCAACGAACAGGAATTGGGGGTTCCTCGGGGTAATATTTTATCTGTTACCCTTTTTTAGTGAATATTAATAGCATTACGGACGCAATTGAGAATATGGTAGACTCTTCATTGTATGCTGATGACGTTTTAATCTGATATAGCAGTAAACATGAATGCCATAGAGCACAAACTTCAGATGTGCTTAAATAGAATTCAGAAATAGATCACAGAAAATGGTTTTAAGTTCTCAAAGACCACAACAAATTGTATACGTTTTAGTAAGCTTTCGAAACAACACCTCGAGGCCTGAAAACAGATGGGAGCACCATTAAAGTTCAAGTGAAATTCTTAGGTTTGTTTTTTGCCAAACTTTACTTCACTTCTCATATAAAAGAACTAAGTGTGAGATGCAACAAGGAACTTAACCTCCTCAAGGAAGTTGGTAGCACTGACTGGTGTTCTGAACAAAAAACTTATTGGATCAAACTTACTTTACTTGATGCAATTCATAATAGTGATATTAGAATTGGCCTGATGCATTTAGAACACCACTAACAGATTCAATGCTCGTTGAAGCAGATAAGGCTTCTCTTGAAAAGTGCAGGATTAAACTATTGCCAACTCATCAAACCCTTCTTATAATCATGTCTCAGAAAATCATCGAAATGCAGATGTTTTTCACAGACACCAGACACGTATTCATCCATTTGGAATTAGAATTAAATCTCATATGGAGTCCTCCACACTTTTGAAACTGATTGAATAAAAGAGACCCGTGAATCACATATTCCTCCTTGGCTCCTTAGAAAATCTTCTATTATGTTATACCTTGCTTCCTCCATAAATCTCGGAGACAAATTATGTGCAGTTTAAACAAGAATATGCTGATATAACGTCAAAGTATAGTGCATATAAAAGGATCTATAGAGATAGATCTATGCACAGTGACAAAGCGTCATCAGCCGTTGTTAATGGTGAGCTGATCATCTCAATCAGAATACCAAATAAAAGTCTAAAGTTCTATTTTCACAGCTGTTGTTAATGTTTTACAAGTAGTGCTTGAACAGATCGAAAATGTATAAGAAATTAAGTCAATTATTTTCTGAGACTCTGTTTCCTCTTTGCTAGCTCAACCCCAAGCTGTAGAACTGTCTCAATTTGGAACTTCGTGACAAATTGAATACCCGATATGCTATTCTGTTTTGCTGGTTACATGGACATGTTGGTATCTCCAGTAACACCAGTGCAGACAGTGCAGCCAAACAGGCCTTAAAAAAGCCTACCACTGATTTTTGTATTCCATTCAGTGAAAAATACGGGGTAATAATGTAAGTCAGATAGCATTGTGGTGGATTGTAGACGTTAACATTGCATTATTATTATTATTAATATTATTATTATCATTTATTTGTACCTCGTGTTCTTTCCACATTTCGACACATTATTTTACTTCTGGGAAAATAATGACCACCTTTTTAATTCTTTTTCATCACGATAATATAGCCTTGGATGCAAGTGTCGCGCTAAGCACCGACGCATTACACGTCTGATTGGGCGGGCGGATTGGTGATAATTTAATCGTTCAGCCCCATAGGGATGTAGGATTATAGTATGACTGGAAATCCCATAAATACAGGATCGCATGCTGTGTACCAAAAAGGGCATAAGGTGGTTGCATTCCGGGCACAGGCTTTCAAGGATTAAAGAGAGGGTGAGTAGATTGCATGGGATTGGAAGATCAGCTTTGTTGATGAGTATGGTGTATATAGTGGGAAGACAGTCACTTGAGCTGTGCATGATAAGTGTGGGCCTACGAAAAGGCAGGTTTTTCTTCCAATTATTTACTGGGAAAATTTTCAAGGGTGCCAAAACAAGTCGCGTGTGGTGAAAATGTGACTTGGGTTAAAGTGAGGGTGATACACTGCAGCTGTGTAAAGCATTGCACCAAATCTACATGGGCGCGAATGTAATGTTGAACATTACCAGTATTATAGATTGCCATTTAGTGACTGATATTCATTATTATTATACATTTAAATGTTTCGATTATGTATGTGCTTTAACAAGAATAAAGTACCCTGGGGCCCAAATGTGTGAAAAATCAAAAGAAAAGTTGTTTGTTTTTTTTGTATGATCTCAAATTACAGTAGAACAGTTTGAAATTGTAAAGTGAAGTTCCAGAAGTCATTCATCGAAGCACAACCACCGCCCTTTTGGCGGCAAACGCCATTTCGGCGGCCATGTCTACTGTGTATTTCATTATATTTCCAAAATTTCGAAAGCCATTTTTAATAATGGCGTTAAAAGAGAGGATAAATACAAAACCTAAAAATGGCATCTCCCGCACTGGGGTCCGAATTTGAAATGGAAACGTAGTGGTGCATAATATTGAATGATAACAAATGACTGTGTGAAGTTTCATAACTGTATCCCTTTTAAATACCGAGCGTCTGGACCCACAAATGTTGCGGTTTTAATGAAAACTGTCCAAAATATCCTAAATTATGAAGTAATATGCCCGGTGGTAAGTACATCATATTTTAAGTGTTTGAAGTCGGATTTTCAAAACAATTCGACTTTTTAAATAGAATCATGTATACTAAAGTATCACTTAACTAATATGAACTAAAATGCCAATCGATTTCATTTTTATCTGGTGACCTTTAAGTGTTTTCGTTTTGCGAAACAGACGGTCAGTAGTGTCATAGCATTAAATATGTTTTTTCCATCGTAATAAAAATCTGGAGGTGCGCGTCCGGAACTATCGATTTTTCAACACAACTAAATTTGAAATGACTTAAAACACAGGAAATGACGTTAAATCGAAAAAGTAAAAAATATTGGGGGTTCTAATTTTTTTTTAACTCTACAATACACTAAAATTTCATTTAAGTTGGACGAATTCTGTTTTTGCGACGTTCACGTAATACCGTCACCACAACGACAGCCCAGATTTGTTTTCAGTTGGCTGAACAGTAATTCCATTTTCAGGTATGATTTTTATTGGAGAATATATTTTTTTTAAATTTTGAGACTGAGTGGTCAACTGGTTGGCTGATATGATACGTTCAGGAAAAATAGTTAATGTGCAGTTGATTAATTTAAAGATTGAAATCTGCAATCCAAGCAAATGTGATCAAGAGAGCCATCATCAAAGCGGGAGTGTGTGAAATTTCATAGCCATATGTATTATAAATATGGAGATGTGTGTGTTAGAAAGTCATTTTAAAGTTTTTAATGCAAAATGACCAAAATGATGCTAAAACTGAAGTGACGTAAAAACGTCAAAAAGCTGATCAATCAAAAAAAGAAAAAATACTTATTTGCTTTTTTTAGCTCTACAAAATAGTAATATTTCTTAAAATTCGCACGCATTTTATTTTTTTTTAACCTATGATACCCCACCCCTTCTATGACAAAACCTATATACAGTTCGTTCATCTTATTAATGTTTTTTGTGAAGATTATATTCTCAGAATTTTGAAAGCCAAAGGCGCAAAATGAGGTTGAAAGTAAAAGGTCAAGAATAAAAAAAGTATAATGGTCATCGCTCCCATCAGGGGTGTCTATGTGAAATCAGAAAAAAATAGTGGTGCACAATCTCAAATGACCAAAAAACGGTATGTGAGGCTTCATGGCTGTGTCATTTACAAATATGGAACCACTAGAATCACACCAGTTGCATTTTCAATGACAAATATCGAAAATAGCTTACGTAAAAGAGGGCTATAAATCAATAAACTAAACAAGACGTGCCTTCCCATTTGAAGCTACACAGCACACTAAACTTTCGTGAAAATTGGCCGAAATTTATTTGTTTTTTACTTTAATATCAATAACGTTACCACAAACTTCGGCTATAACTGTTCAGAATTTTGAAATCGATACCACACCATCGATACCACATTTTTGCTTTTTGTTGGAGATGATACTTCCCAAAATTGAAAGAGAGAGGCTGGAAACAGGAAATGGTATTACCAATTCAGAAAAATACGTAAATTGGGTGTTATTTCAGAAAAAAGTCAAAAATGTAATTCCAGATTATATAATCGGAAGTGACTATTAAGAGGTGTACCAAATGTAGTTAGTGTAGCTTTGAACATGTGCCCGCATTTAGGTAAATAAAAAAGAAAAAAAGACTAACGATCACTTTTAAGTCATTTCAAGTTCGTTGAATGACTTAGTCATAACAATAGAACTGAAACATCCACATATTTCACCCCCGCCCCAGTGCACACATGTGTAGTCGTGTTTTTGTTTTCTCAGAAGAAGGCAATTATATTACTCAGCCGTATGCAGTAATTCCAATTGAACATATACACTGTAGCTTCAAATTCCGAATCAGATCTTCCATAATTAAGTTTTAAGATTCTCCAGACGTCGGACCTAGAGTAATGATTTATTACTATTAAATTTCCTTGACTGATTGTAAGATTGATTCAAGTTCTGAAGCAGATTTATCAAATTAATTTTTCGATTTGAAAAGTAAAATAAATTGCAACTTAGCTCTAACATAAACTCAGGACCTCTTTATCAAACTTCAGGAGAAGTGGATGGTATCCAACTGCGCCGCTGCATTATAAATTACCAATTCAATTATTCACAATCTTCGATGATACAATGAACAGTTCATTCGTAAGTCCTCTTTATGATAATTCCATGAAAATCTCAAAGATTTAAAAGATTTCAAAGGTAACACGATAAAATTGCACACAGCACAAGTCAAAACAGATTCTATGTTATATGACGAGCCACCACATAGAAATTATTTTCCAATTTTTTTGGCTTTCCAGTTTATACATTTTCTAGTTGTAAAGAGTTTTATGATAAAACAGAACAAAGTAGTTCACTTTCTGTAGCTGAGTATCATTCATCTTCCGCTGTAAACATCCCTGTAATGTTGTCCTTGAATATTATCTCACAAATATTCTCAGAGAATAATGCAGACGTCACACCATTGCCCAAGTTTCCATGAAAGAGTCACTATGTAAACAGCCCTTATATAATTTATAGTGCAAAGGTGATGGGCAAACCAGGAAAAGATTAATAAATGAAATTTTACAAGTTGTGCGATGACTTGGTGGGTTACACTTTTGTCATAATACACCACCCACCCCCACCCCCCTCACTTTTGTCCTCATTCCCCCATTCCCATCACTGGGTTGATACTGATTACTGACATATTTTTAAATTACATCAATCCCCAATGAACACAAATTTATTACCTTGTATATGTAGCAAGCTGATCGCTTCCACTTCTGGCTGCACAGGCTGACTTAATGAGGCCGTTTGTTAATTCTGCAATTAAATAACTACAGCACCGGGTTTTCGATGTTGTGTAAAGTTGATGTACCATTGTGGTGTCCAGTTGCCCAAGCCGTTCTTGGACGTGAACTTTTCCTGGAAAGCAACATGAAATGTAAAGCTATGTAAATTTATAATGGACTGGTCTATATACTACTCAAAGTTTGCTAAGCACCAAGTATATCCAACTACCTGTTTTACGTTTTAGTTGAAATATTGTAATGAAAAGTGTATATATTTTTTATTTAGTTATATCTTTAATGATTTAAGTACAGAAATTAAGACTTTATTTGTATTTGACATTATTTTGTAGCTTTTAAATACGGTAACCATGAAAAATGATTATTATTGGTAAAAGAAAATTTTTCAATTTGCCAAAAGGTTGACGGAGCGAACTGGTATGGGCTTAATATCGATTTTTGGGCCAGCATGGCACCGAGCTCCTGGACACTTCTTAGCTGGACTGGACGGGCTGAAATTGCAAGCTGCAACTCATTCCAGACATGTTTGATTGGATTAAGGTCAGGAGATCTTGCTGGCCAGTCCATACGCTCAATTCCTTTCCACTGCCGATACTCCCCTACAGCATGGGCAACATGAGAACGGGCATTATCGTTCACCAGAATTCATCAGAATGAATCTATCACCCAATGCACCTGCATACAATCTGGCGTGGACATCCATGATCTCATCAATATACCGCTGTGCAGTTAATGTACCACGTTCAAAAACACAGAGCTCCGTACGTCCATCCCTGCTGATGCCGCCCCCAGACCATGATTGACCCTCCACCATAGCGGTCATGCTCAGCAATGCTGGCTGCATGGAATCGCTCTCTTGGTCTTCCCCATACCTTAGAACGCCTATCTGTGTGGTCTATGCAGTACCTTGACTCATCTGTAAAAAGGACAGGTCGCCAATCTTCTCTGGTCCATCTAACGTGGTCCATGGCCCATTCATATCGTGCCTGGCGTGCTTCTAGGACAGCGGAATGCGAATACACGGTCTTCTCGATCGGAGACCACCTTCGTGCAACTTTGCCCGGATAGTCTGCGTCAAAACATTTAACCCGGATGCATTCTGAAGGTCATTGCGAAGCTGGGTTGCTGTGGCATAGCGGTTCCTACGGGCCTGAATGATCAAAAACCGGTTTTCAGCTGCAGATGTTGCCCTGTCTCCGCCACCACTATGCCGACTTACTGATGTGCCATACTGCTGAAATCTTGCCCAGGCTCTGATGATCACCATATAGTGCACACCAAGGGCTTCACCAGCCTGACGATGGTAGCACCTTGCACCACCATCCCTACAGCCTGCCGCATTTCTGCTTCGGACAAGTGTCTTCTTACATTTGCATTTGCCATATTCAATCATTAAATCACAAGGGTTTGTGTTGAAATAAGCATTAAATACCCTACACACGCCATGTACATGTAGACAGTACACGAAAACAACATAAAAATCAAGGGGTACATGCTTTCCATGACTGTCACGAAAAGTCTGCCTGTCAAGAGAGCTAATGTAAACACTAGAGACCATCTCAATACAATCATTAATCATATCCACCAAAAATATCGCAAATATGTCACAAGCAAATTTCACAATGATGTGTCAAATATTTGGTGCTCAGCAAACTTTGAGTAGTTTATTGTATTTTGTAATCCCATAATCTCATGGTCATTGAACTAAGTGATGAATGTAAATAATTGTTCAAAAAGCCTAAAATGTTCACTTATCCTTCGAGTGCAATTCAGGAAGGGTAACTTAGATGTAGAGTGCAAGCGGAAACAGACCGATGACAATGTACTCATATAGGTTTACTGTAGACTGTCCTGTTCCGAGTTAAACACGATGTAATGTTCAACGTCTTACCAACAGGTCTTCGACTTTTTGAGCAATTTCCCCGGCAAAATCGGTACATTTTCATTCAAAAAAGAAATGAAAACCCCTACTTTAATGAACACAACCGTATAATATGTAAACCTTCTGATGGAGAGGTCAGAAGGCAAGATAAATCAGGTGCCCGTGCCTAGTTCGTGATCGTTCACGTAACCAGAGATTCAGAACAAGCAGCGACATCTCTTCAGAAACGTTTGGTTTCATTCTGAACTTATTTCCTTTTCACTTATCTGAATAGACACATTCGTCTCAATCATTCATTATGCGTTCCATGAAGGTCAGCATCGTTGGACAACACAAATTAACATGCGCGGATCTTAAATACGCCGCGTATTTTATCATGGGGGTGGGGTGGGTGGAGGGGGGGGGGGTGGGGGATGTGTTGCATGGAATACCGAGGTGGATCTAGGACACTAAGGCAAACATGATAGTAAAAATATTCTGATTATTACCTGTCCCGGTACTACAATTCCAAATCTTATGAGGGCTTAAAAATTATGTGCTGTATTTCACGAATATAGTTTTCACGTATATGTAAGAAAACAGCATTATGAATATGAAAACTCCCCCACCAATCCAAGAGTAGTTTTTAACAAAATCGAACAACTGTTTTCAGTTTTCTTTTAGTACATCCGTTTTGAACATTAGGTCGAATACTCCAAACGCATCATGAAATTGCAAGAGAAAAAAGCGTCTTTTATAAAAAAAAAAATCATGTTTCATTGGTCTAATCCCCGTGCCATTCCTTCAAAGACTATGCTATAAAACATAATAGTTTAATGATTTATTAACAAAAATAACTAAACTTTTATTACAGTTCTTCCAATTTTATCGCACTTTTTACACAATATGTTTTCGCAATAACATTTGTTCTGAAGTGAAAAAAGCTCTTTGCTTTGAGTAAAAGTCTTTTACAAAAAATCAATGACAAAAGAAAAAAAATAATGCAGTGTAAAATTTTCTATATTTATCTTTCAATAAGTATGTATTGTGTCAATAGTTTCCCGAATACAGCGTGTATCAGGAGCTTCTGATTCACAATCTGTACCTATTGCAACTGCAGTTTCCAAGCACATTACAATTGGTCTACATTACTGTTTATAGAATATTACACGCTTTCGAAACACGCCCGTGAGAGACTATGACTTTCTGTACATGAAATAGAAAAAAACCCTCTCAAAAGCAGAATTATTAAATTATTAAACCAAATTACTTTTATGTTTGTGCATTTGAATCACTGAAAGCATTCATGTTGAAACAACACGCCATCTACAGTGCAGTCTTTTCAGAATATTGAACAGACACACTCATTACAATTATCTTCGGACCAGGAAAATTCAGCCGTATACCGTTTCCAGTGAAGCAACATGTCTTTTATGAGTGTGAAAATAAATTTGAAAGTAATAGGCTAGTTAACCAAGTTATTTGAACTACGGTTGAAGGTTGTGTAAGATAAATCTTTCATCACCATAATGTTTCTGTCCAAAATGTTGTATCAAAGTCTCGAATTCGTTTCTAAGACGATATCTCGCGTGTCAAAGTTTCTGTAGTTGAAGCACTGAAAGTATTGTAATTGAACAACACTCTGTTTACTGTGCAAAGTCTTTTCAGAATAAGCTTCTAGCGATTCAAATACAGAAACAGGAGCGCAATTAACATACCACATTTTGTACATAAACTTAATAGTTATAATATATATGTATCAAATTCAAATGATACATCGTTATAAGTTATTTTACAGAAAAAATATGACTTGAATCTGTTGCCCATCCCTAGATATGCTGTATACCAACAGGTGTTATAAAATAGTTGTTACATTAAAATTAAAATAATATTTTGATAATCAACCGTTTAAAAATGAGATGAGATGTAATGAGTGTGGGAGCTTGTTTGGCAGAAAAATCTAGTGTATTCATTTCACATTCGAGATATCCTATTTTTTTTTATAAAATACACGAAAAGGGAAAATCTGCAACTTTATGATTTTCATAGTTTAACCCCAAATATTTTACTACTACATTTTTGGACCGAAATCAAATCTTATGACTTTGCTTAAACCATCGCACGACTGCATTGCCATTTTCTTTAGATGTGTTCAGCTGAAGTTTATTTTACAGAAGTGTCTATAATGGAGTGTACGATGATGATACACAACACACTTCCGATGTTGCACTCTGTAAGCATATTTTGTTGCATTGCCATTTTGTTGAGTTTTTCTCAAGAGAAAGCACCTGATGTTATTACTGAGAGGTAATGAACCATATGAGTAGTTAGGATAAGCGGGTTTGGTACCACTGACACAAGAAGTTCCGAAAACGTACTGTCTAAATCAATTGTGATATTACGCGTTTTTCAGAGCAGTATCTGCGTATCTCGAAAATCCTTCAAAAATCGTTCAGGTTCACTCGCATTTGGAGACCACATAAAATTTACACCCATCGCTATGAAGTACACTAATATGCCGAGACTATACTGTGCCAAAAACGGAGAAAAATAAATAAAATTGATCTCTCAATATATTGTACTAAAACGCCGAGACGTTACTATTAATTTCGGGACCAAATATCAGGGTAATTTTTCACGCGTTTCTGTGCTATTTCAAAAACACGGGACCTTCGGTGTAACCATTGAATTTTTATGGGAAAAAACGAAGAGGGTCGTAGGAAATTTCGAGACTTTTATGTCTTTATGGCCGAAAAATTCTGCATTTCGTTGCATTATCATCTTTTTCACAAGGTTGATTTTTTCCAGTGCAAACTCTATGGGGATTTTTTTTATAAAACCGCCTGCGGCTTAAAAATGACGTAAAGATAACGTTGACATTTTTCTTGCAGATCTCTTTGTTTTTCCCATGGAAATTAAAGACAGATCAAACAGGAAAAAATTGACGTTTCTTTTGGCGTGGTCCCGCAAAAATGTGTTGACCGTGTGAATCGAATCGAATCGAAGAAGGAAACTTGCCATTTCTTTTGGGGTGTGTCAGAAAAATATTGTGATGACCGAAGTCTTTACGCACCAAGCGGATCAAAGGAAGATAATCCACCAATTCTTTTAATATATGGTGTTGTATACTACTTGAAATATTGTTATGAAAAGTGTATATATTTTTTTAATTATATCTTTAATGATTTATGTACAAAAATTAAGATTTTGTTTGTGTTTGACATTATTTTTTAGCTTTTGAATACGATAACCATGGAAAATGGATATTATTGGTAAAAGAGGACATTTTTCAATATGCCAAAAAGTTGACGGAGCGAACTGGTATGGCTTCAATAACGAGTTTGAGACGCATTACTGCTAATTACAGCTTGACACCGCCTTCTCATGCTCCCAGTCAAGTTCCTGGTGGTTCTTTGTGGGATGTTGTTCCATTCTTGGACCAGTATGGCACTGAGCTTCTGGACTCTTCTTGGCTGGACTTGGCTGGCTAAAATTGCAAGCCGCAACTCATTCAAGACATGTTCGATTGGATTGAGATCAGGAGATCGTGCTGACCAGTCCACACGCCCAATCCGCTCCATCTGTCGGTACTCCCCGCCAACATGGGCAACATGAGGTGGGGCATTATCGTCCATCAGAATGAATCTATCACCCACTGCATACAATCTGACGTGGACATCCAGGATCTCATCAATATATCGTTGTGCAGTCAATGTACCACGTTCAAGGACACAGAGCTCTGTACGTCCATCCCAGCTGATGCCGTCCCAGACCATGATTGACCCTCCACCATAGCGGTCATGCTCAGAACTGTTGGCTGCGTGGAAACGCTCTCCTGGTCATACCCTAGAACACCTATCTGAGTGGTCTGGGCAGTACATTAACTCATCTGTGAAAATGACAGATCGCCAATCTTCTCTGGTCCATCCAACGTGGTCCATGGCACATTCAATCGTGCCTGGCGGTGGTTCTAGGGCAGCGGAATGCGAATACATGGTCTTCTCGATCGGAGACCAACTTCGTGCAATCTTGCCCGGATAGTCTGCATCGAAACATTTACCCCGGATGCATTCTGGAAGTCACTGCGAAGTTGGGTTGCTGTGGAAAAGCGGTTCCTACGAGCTTGAATGATCAAAAACCGGAGTAGTATAGATGCGAGAATCATGCCCCATTGCCCGGACCCCCCTTGACAGTGACCTCGGGGTCAGACCCCGGACCCCGGATAACCGACCCCCGACCCCGGCGCCCAAAGCCATTAGGCCTCCACTCCCTCTTCCCTCCTAGGCTATTTTTAGGCGCCCAATCCCGCTTCCCGCCCTGTATGTACCCTATTTTTTAGGTTATCCCACCCAAAGCCCATTTTAGGGTCTGCCTCTTCAAAGAGTCCCAAGCTATGTCTAGCCCATTTAGGCTTTCCCCACATTGTTTTGGCTTTTCTTGTATGTGGCCCCTCCTCCCCAAAACCCAGTCCCTCCCCACCAAAGTCCCGGCCTTTTCCTCCCCCTTCCTAAGGCTAGCCTAAAGTTGGGGGACTTCCAAACTGAGGCGTCCAATGGGTACTAACAAAGAGTCCCCCCCCCCCCCTCCCCTTCCCCCACGTAAATTTCGAGCTTTGTTGTATCTAAGGTAAATGTTGTCAAGGACATGTACATGTATCTACATACAAAAAGGATTAATTTGAAGACTACCTGTTTTGTTTAGACATGTCATAAAGGAATTAAGATAGAGAACACCTGGTCTTTGTCAATGTATTGCATAGATAAAGATGATTAAGATAGAGGGAATCTTTGTTTATAAGAAGATATGATAGTGTCACGTTGTATAGTTATGCAAATAGAAAAGGGACAACTGGTATGTTTGATTATGTCATAGATAAAGGTATTATGATAAATGTCTCCTTTGTTTAAAAGAAGCTTAATATGATAAAGACCATGTACACTGTTTGATTATGTCATAGATAAGATGGTGTCACGTCGCAGGTGTTTGGTAACCCAGTAAGATCGCTGCGGTGTCTGATTGGTCAAAACAAGTATCCAATGAGAGCAAAGCGGTGTCTGATTGGTCAAACAGTTATCCAATCAGATCACACCACACGTCCGTATTTTTCATGTGACCAACGGATAAGCGTGATGTAAGATAATGCCACGCAGACGTTCGCTGATTGTCCAAAACAACTGTTGTTTATATAGTTGCCTGATGATAGTTTGATAGTGGATGGTAAGAAGGAATTAACAACTCTGAATTTTCTCTCTATTAAATTTTTTTACAAAAATCATAAAAATCAGTTTTTACAAATAATTAATTGGTTTTACAATAGGCAAAATGGATTTTCAATCAGATTTACAATTCTACAAGTAATTTTTACAAAGCGGAAAATGGTTTTACAATGAGTTAAAATGGATTTTCAATCAGTTTTTACAAGTAATTTTACAATTTCACAATAAGTAATTTTTACAACAATAAGTAGTTTTACAATAATTTTACAATCATACAATAAATATATTTGAATATTCAGTAACTGTCTTTTGGCACAAAGGACATTGACTTTGTTATCTATCGGATGTAGTCTGAACTACCATATCGATTCCCGGCCCTGAAAAGGGTCGTTTTTTGTTGTTCTGGGATATTCTCTAGTC
Organism: Pictodentalium vernedei; assembly: GCA_031216915.1. Lineage (NCBI taxonomy): Eukaryota > Metazoa > Mollusca > Scaphopoda > Dentaliida > Dentaliidae > Pictodentalium > Pictodentalium vernedei. The sequence goes on from CM062296.1 coordinate 585,948,760, forward strand.
ATCTTTTGAATCTGGCCGGTGGTAATACGAAGGTGCTAAATGTGCTAAAGGTGCTAATATGGAGGTGCTAAAGGTGCTAATACGAAGGTGCTAAAGGCACTAAAGGTGCTAAAATGAAGGTGTAGGAATACAAAATTGGATGTAATTAGGTTATATGGTTGGCGGCGGTATAAAACATTGGGTGTAAGTGGATTAGAGAAAATGAATTATTGGTATACATGCGTGAGCACTCCTTTTTTATTTGTATCTGAATAACCATGGAACAAGGTCATGCCTGCGATGTGTGTAGGAAGTTTTTCAGTTATGAAAAAGGTTTACTTCGACATAAAAGAACTGTTCATCAAAGAACTAGTTTTTGTTGTGTTTACTGCTCAAAGACATTCATTCGAAAAGACAACCCAAAGAATCATGAGCGAAACCATCATAATGGTCATGGAAGAAAATCCTCATTAAATACAACCTTCAACAAAGTTAACAAATGGAAGCTAGAATATTCCCCAGATGACCAATCGAGAACAACAGCAGATGACAATGTAAACCTAAATATATTGGCTTTGCGTAGTAATCAATGGATGAACAATGCTGAAAGATACGAAGATGGTTATTGTCCCGAGAGGATTGGGATGCAAGGTGAAGGTATTCAGTCAAAAGAAGACGATGACATCTTGTCTGATTCTCAGGAGAGTGAATATTCAGATTCAGACGATAGCGATACAACTCCTGAAAGCGAATATTTAAAAGAGGAATCTGACGAAACAAACACTATAATCGCAAATGCATATAGGGATAATTTGCCCAAATTTCAGGCAAAACTTCAGAAGTTTCAAGCAACATATGTGGAAAGTGGATTACCCGGAGACGACATCCGGTCAGGGAGTCTCTTCATGACAGCACGAGAGCTTCCTTCTTTAGGAGATTTTTCAACGCCTGGACTCGCGGACGGAATTTTAGACTACATCCGGTCTATAGAAAAATCAAGAAAACTGATAAGCGACTTCAGGACGAGGAAGGTTATGGGCTGAAAGAAACAATTTGCAATTGAGAAACGAAAATACCTTTTGGAGCCATTAATAAAAAAAATTCTCGTTTCTGGATGTGCTGCCAGATTCAAATGATTACTAGAGAATATCCCAGAACAACAACAAAAAAAAAAACCCGACCCTTTTCAGGGCCAGGAATCGATATGGAAGTTCAGACTACATCTGGTCGCCGACAAAGTCAATGACCTCTGTGCCAAAAGACATTTACTGAATATTCAAATATATTTATTGTATGATTGTAAAATTAATGTAAAACTACTTATTGTTGTAAAAATTACTTATTGTGAAATTGTAAAATTACTTGTAAAAATTGTTTGAAAATCCATATTAACTGATCGTAAAACCATTTTCCGCTTTATAAAAATTACTTGTAGAATTGTAAATCTGATTGAAAATCCATTTTGCCTATTGTAAAACCAATTAATTACCTATAAAAACTGATTTTTATGATTTTTGTAATAAAATTTAATAGAGAGAAAATTCAGAGTTGTTAATTTCTTTTTAGCATCCACTAGCAAACTATCATCAGGCAACTCTATAAACAACAGTTGTTTTGGACAATCAGCGAACGCCTGCGTGGCATTATCTTACATCACGCTTATCTATTGGTCACATGGAAAATACGGACGTGTGGTATGATCTGATTGGATAACTGTTTGACCAATCAGACACCGCCTTACTCTCATTGGATATTTGTTTTGACCAATTAGACACCGCCACGATCTTACTGAGTTATCAAACACCTGCGACGTGACACAATCTTATCTATGACATAATCAAACAGTGCACATGGTCTTTATCATATTAAGCTTCTTATAAACAAAGGAGACCTGTATCATAAGACCTTTATCTATGACATACTCAAACATACCAGATGTCTTTTATCTATTTGCATAACTATACAACGTGACACTATCATATCTTCTTATAAACAAAAATTCCCTCTATCTTAATCACCTTTATCTATACAAAACATTGACAAAGACCAGGTGTTCTCTATCTTAATTCCTTTATGACAGGTCTAAACAAACCAGGTAGTCTTCAAATTAATCCTTTTTGTGTGTAGTTACATGAACGTGTCCTTGACAACATTAATCATAGATACACCAACAGAGCTCGAAATTTACGTGGGGGAAGGGGAGGAGGGAACTCTTTGTTAGTACTCATTGGACGCCTCAGTTTGGAAGTACCCCAACTTTGGGCTAGCCTTGGGAAGGGGGAGGAACAGGCCAGGACTTTGGTGGGGAGGGACTGGGTTTTGGGGAGGAGGGCCACATACAGTGAAAGCCTAAACAATGTGCGGAAAGCCTAAATTGGCTATACATAGCCTGGGTCCCTTTGGAGAAGCAGACCCTAAAATGGGCTTTGGGGAGGAATATCCTAAAATAGGGTACATACAGGGCGAGAAGAGGGATGGGGCGCCTACAAATAGCCTAGGCCTAGCAGGGAAGGGGAAAGGGGAGTCCTAATGGCTTTGGGCGCAGGGGTCGGAGGTCCGGGGTTCGGGGTCTGACCCCGGAGTCAGTGTCGGGGGGTTCGGGCAATGGGGCATGATTCTCGCATCTATACTACTAACCGGTCTTCAGCTGCAGATGTTGCCCTGTCTCTGCCACCACCATGCCGTCTTACTGGAGTGCCATACTGCTGAAATCTTGCCCAGGGTCTGATGATCACCGTATGGTGCACACCAAGGGCTTCACCAACCTGACGATGGGTAGGTATCCCCTTGCTCAGCCATCCCTACAGCCCGCTACATTTCTGCTTCAGGCAAATGTCTTTTTCCATTTGCATTTGCCATATTCAGTCATTAAATCACAAGGGTTTGTGTTGTAATGAAGATTGAATATCCTACACATGTCTTGTACATGTAGACAGTACACGAAAACATTATGAAAATCAAGGGGTAGATGCTTTCCATGACTGTCACGAAAAGTCTGCCTGTCAAGATAGCTAATGTAAACACTGGGGACCATCTCAATACAATCCTCAATTGAATCCACCAAAAATATTGCAAATATATCACAAGCAAATTTCACAATGATATGTCAAATATTTGGTGCTAAGCAAACTTTGAGCAGTATATTATACATGGGAAAAACTGATTGTAAATGCAATATTGCTCCGATTATTTGTTGCATATTTTTTTTATTTAATCGTTTTCGAATTTCCGCATGCCATATTCCTTCGCTCTGTGAATGATGCAACGTTCGAATCGTTCTATTGTCAGTCATTGTAATAGGCACCTTGATAATTTTGTAACCAGAAGCGGTGATCCGTTTCATTGGGGCGAAGAAGAGAATTAATTAATTAATTAAGCGGAAGCAAAATTTAATTTTGTCGTGTCACATCATCTATCCATGCGTTATTTAATGATGAGAGCGATGAGGGATTAGGAATTTGCCCAAAGGAGGGATTTAGAGGTGAATCTCTCTCTGTAGCCATGGGGGCAACCCTGGTCTTTGATATAAGGATAACATAAGTTATAAAAATGGGGAATTCTCTCCCTTTGGTTCACTCGATGCGTGAAGACTTATAAATATATAAAAAAGAGCAGCGTGGCCCTCATTGTGATAGAGAGGGATTCACCTTTAAAATTCCACTTTTGGCAAATTCCTACTTCTTCATCATCATTCTCATTATTAAATAACGCAAATATAGACACGAATAAATTAAATGTAATTTCCGATTAATTAATTAATTAATTAATTAATTAATTAATTAATTAATTAATTAATTAATTAATTAATTAATTAATTAATTCTCTTCTTGGTCTCAACGAAACGGATCGCCGCTTCTGCTTAAATGGTTCTCAGTACGCCTATTGCAATGGCAATATAACGGCTCGACCATGGTTTCTTTTAATTTACAGAGCGAAGGAATATGCCGGTGTGACAGGAATGATAGTCCGTAGGAACGTTAGTCCCTCTGAACTATTATTCCGCGGAATTATAGTCCTAGGTCTACCATTCCTAGGAACCGTAGTCCGGCGGACTACTATTCCTAGAAATGGTAGACCTAGGACTATAATTCCGCGGAATAATAGTCCAGAGGGACTAATTTTCCTACGGACTATCATTCCTGTCACACCGGCCGGAAAATTTAAAATCGATTCAGTTATTCCGCCCGGATAAACACTTAAAAAACAACAAATAAAAGAAGGAATATTGACTCTACAATCATTTTGAGAGAGATCTGTAAGCAAATGTTAACGCTACCTTTGCGACATTATCAAGCCGCCGAGAATTTTATAAAAATCCCATAGAGTTTGCACTGGAAAAAATCAACCTTCTCGAAAAAGATGATGTTGCAATGAAATGCAGAAATTGTTCCGTCATAAAGACAACCGGTTTCGAAATTTCCGACGAATCTCCTCGTTAGAAATCCAGTGGTTACTCCGAAGATTTCGTGTTTTGACAGAGCACAGAAACACGTGGAAAATGACCTGCATTTTTTGGTCCCGAAATTAACAGTAACCTCTCGGCATCATAGTGCAATTTATTGAGAGATAATTTTAAAAACATTTTCCTCCATTCTTTGGAACAGTAACATCGCGGCATTTTAGTGTACTTTATCACCGGGTATCTAATTTTTTTAAGTGGAGTCGACATGCGAGTGAATCAACGATTTTTGATGGATTTTCGAAATACGCAGATATTGCTATGAAAAATGCGTAACATCACGACTGATTTTGAGACCACGTTTTCGGGACCGCTTGTACCAGCTGTTCCAAAACCCCATACCATAACTACTCATATAAATCAAAGTAAAGAATAGTTTTGTTCTTTATAAAGCATATTGCAACCCATTGCTCGAGGACCCCGCCAGAAGTATCTGTGTTTAACATATAGTTATTATTAATATTATTTATTTGTTGAATCAGTCCCAGCAGTCCGCAAACAACCCATGGGGAAGTATGTAGACAGTCAATCTGGCTTTGGTATTCCCAGCGGTACATCTGCTTCATTTTATATTGGTAGTATAGAATAGCATAGCATAGCATAGCCTAGAGTGGTATTGTATAGTATAGTACAGTACAGTGTAGTACAGAATAGTATAGTAGCATAGTATATAGGCTCTTATATTTCTTGGCTTTTGTTTTGGTAACTAGTCGCTTGAACACAATTTTCCATAAAATGATAACCTTTAAGAACTGACCAGATTGTATTGTAGTTGAATGGATTCCGTCTTTTTTGCCCCGAAAACAGCTGGCACGGAAAGGATATTCTTTTGGTAACTTCACTGAATATGTGTTCCATTCTTCACTGACGAGATCTGCCTATATTTGTTTGTTGTTGTTTATTTCAAAGTTTATATCAGCACGATATTCGGCAGCGTTCAGTCCTCTTGTTGTTTTATGTACTTTATATAGTGTAGTACATGAACACATTTTCCCTCAACATTCTCCAAAAAAACATATTTAATCATAGATGGATCAACGTGTGTTCGTGTTATCTGTTCATGGTTATCCTATCTATATCGTCGCCTGAGTGCCAGAAGGTCCTATGTCCCCTATGGGACATAGGACCTTCTGGCACTCAGGCGACGATATGACATCCTTCAATACTTCTATCACTTTCTCTTTAACAGGCTGGGTCAGTTCACTTACCACACAGTCTTGAAATATTGGTTTAACTGGTGACGCATTCTTTATTTCTTCTTTCACCTAGTTAGAAAAGTTATAGTGATTGATTTGTTCAGTTAATAGAATTATTATCTGTTTCACATTGCGACATCATAAATAATCGAATATCACTTCTCCGAATTTATTGATCTCTTTCGCACTCCCCAAAACTGCAAAAGCAATGGTATTTATTACTTCTTCTAAGGCTTGGGCAAATTTTCGTTTCAATACTAAATTGGTATTTCAATTCTGAAGATTCTAGATTTTATTGCTCCTGTTTTGATCTGGTGTCAGGCCTACATCTACCCTTAGAGTATATCGCTTACTATAACCTTTCAATGAAGAACCAAATGCCTGACTTTGATGGAAATTTCATACACTTTCAAACAGAAATAAATATGAATTTAAAAAAAGTATTTTTAAAGATGAGTTTCAAAAGGCCAACAGTGTATGGAATGACCATCAACATTAATACCTAGCTTATTCAAATTAATTATTCAAATTAATATCTTGAAAACTGAAAGGTGTTGTACCAATATCTCCATAAATATCTCTGTAAGATTCTAACATCAAAATTATTGGCTTTAGCGCTTGCTTATGAAACAAATGGCCTTCTATTTTTTAACAAAGTCAACTTCCAATTTTAAGTTCTTTAATTTAAAGCATATCTAAATGGTATTTTGTCATTTGGGTGATCTATTTGTGCATTGATAATATTAGTAAGTTTGTATGTCAAATCGACTGCTGGTATGTCAAAGATTGCTTTTTGAATATCATTTTCCGCCCAATTTCTCCAACAGTTAAGCAAACGAATTTTTGCAGTCCGCTGGGGAAGTTTAATTCTCACCTCAGTACCATTTGGTAAATATATTTCTTGAACAAATAAATCTGCGTGTAATGTGCCTTTTAGCTGAAATGTTTTACTTTCTGACACTAGTTGATGTCTCTCTCTTGAGGTTTTATTATTTCCTGATGGTGGATTTGTGGTGTGTTTTCCAGTTTATGAGCATACCAAAATTCGTGGGAATTTAAGTTGGGTTTTTATATTCCGTCGAATAGCTCAAAACATTTCTTTAACGGTCCTATATGGATACAGGTGTGTGTTAGTAGTAATAGCACTTTCATTCAGTGAAACATCGATTTTACTGAACATACAATGGAAAAACGTTATTATTGGAGTAATGTCAGTGCCAAGCTCCATATGGCTTCCATCTTGCTGTAAAATTTTAAACTGCAAAGCAAGAGTTGAGGAAGCAAGGTCAGGCAATTTTGTTGTCTGTCCTGGAATTCAAGTGGAGAAGAATTATTTAATGAAGCAATACGAAACGAAATTGTTTAATTTCATTACTTTGTTCTATTCTGCTTGGTGTTGCTGATACAGTGACAGGATCAAAACTTATGTCAAAATGTTCATTTCGTTTCGTTTTGTTTCTATACATTTATCCATTTACATGACGTAATGTACAAATATTAAAAGCGAGGTACACAATAAAACTATTGCAGCACATTGCATTGTGTCTATGACTCCATGGTGGTGGTTATAGATATATACTATACAGTGTACGTATGGAGAGGAACTTTCTCTTTCCTTCTCTCTCCCCTCTCTCCACCTATTAACCCATTTAACGCATCGAAGGAGTTAACCCTTTACGTAACGAATCGCCCGTATCCTCCCGCGTAAAATGCAAATTCAGCAGTTAAAAAATTATTATTTTTCAAACAATTTCAACAAAACTAAATCATGTGATCCCTCGTTGGAACGAGCTTGACGAGCTCGTTCCAACGAGGGGTCACATGATATGGTTTTGTTGAAATTTTTTTAAAAATTTAAAAAATGATGTTTATAATAATAAATTTTGATATCGTCTGCGTTGGGTAGAGGGTTAAATACATGCGGTATATTGGAGGAAGTTCTATGTGTTTTCTTATACAGTACAATCGTCATGGACTGATGGTAATCCACGCTTGGGCAGTGATGTCACACATGCGTTTGCCAGGTAATAAAAATAAGCATCAGCAAAACGTTAATTAATGAAGCACCGGCTTGTACCCTCTGCTTCATTAATCAAATTTTGGATGACTATTCAAATAATTAGTGTTTCCAATCTAATATTATATGTCGGTGGAAATACTGCCCTCCCCGTGGAAAGTGACCAGTCAACGGCGGCCGTACTGTACCCACGAAAATTATTTTTGTTTGTTCTGAAGGCTCATACCGTCCAGCAACTCTATTGGAAAGGCATAAAAACTTCACTGTGATGTGATAAGGAACAAAAAATTTCATTTATAGTTAAGACTGTATCCAGCTACATCACGCCCGGAACGGATCCATGAGCACTATCAAGTCTTATTTATTTATTTATTTATTGGTGCCACATCAGCAACTAAAGCTATATCGTAGCGATAAAAACTATATATTTTAAAACAAATCATTATCTTCCATGAAGTAATTAAAAACGAGTCGATGAAAATATGAAATATGAGGAATAAAACTAAGGAGTGAACACAGTAATGAGAAAAAGGAGACCAGTTGTTAAAAACGTGCTGTCTAAATCAACCTGTGGAATAGATATGAATGCATGAGAATTTAAAACAATAAAAACAATTTAAAATTTACTAGAAAAGTTGTTTTCCTTCTGCAACGACATAATTTTATAATAATTTGTGTTGTAAACTAGATCTCGAAGAGACGCAACATTATAATATTGTCGTCTGACAAGATTAAAATCTGTACAGTGCAAAAGAATGTGTTCCACTGTCAACGCCTGCTAACAGGGAACACATTCTGGTCGCATATTGCCCTCTAAGAAACAGGAATGTGTAAGTCTTGTATGACCGATATAGCATCGCGTCAGAATATTGTGATCTTTTCTACAAAGGTTACTAGACGGATACTTATCAGTTATATCCGTTCGTAAGCGATGGAGCTTGTTGTTTGTCGCTCAATCCCATTTCGCCTGCAACACAGATTTGATGTATATATTGAAATGTCGTTTAAAATCACTGAAAGGAATTTTACAATCAGTGATAGGTTTGGTTAAAGACTGTTTTGCTGCACTGCCTGCTTTGGTGTTACCGGAGATACCAACATGTCCAGGTAACCAGCAAAACACGATATCATATCGGTCAGACAAGAGAGTAGTCACCTTCTCACCAACTTCCAAAATGAGAGGGTTCTTCAACTTCTTTGAGTTGAGTAAAGCTAGCAAAGAAAAACGAGAGTCGGAAACGATAATCGACTTCCTTTCCTGTACACTCTCAATGTGTTTAAGTGCTAGTTGCAAAGCCTTAACTTCAGCTGTGAAAATAGAACTTTTAATTGGTATTCTGATTGGGATGATCTAATCACCAGTAACAACGGCTGATGATACCTTGTCACCATCTTTAGATCCATCTGTATAGATCCTATTATAAGCACTATATTTAGATTTTATTTCTGCATATTTCTGTTCAAATTGCATAAAGTTTGTCTAGGATTTTTTTGAGGAATCTAGATCCAAAATGACAGTTGGTTTCCTTAGATACTAAGGAGAACGTGTGACTCACGGTTCTCTTTTAAACGAGCAGACTCAAGCGTGGCAGGCTCCACCCTGGGTTTAATTCTAATTACCAATGGAGGAATATGTTTCTGGTGCCTGTTATAAAATTCTATATTTTGAGTATCTGAGGCACAATGATAAGCGTGGTTTGATGGATGATTTATTAGCCAATAGTTTGGAAACATACGGGAGTCACAGCTTAATTCTGTTCATCTCGAGAGAAGGCTCCCCTGCCCCAACAAGCATTGAATCTATTGACGGCCTAAATGCGCCCAGCCTAATTCTTGTACTACTATTTTGAATTGCACCACGTGGAGGTATGATTTTCTCGTGGAACCGTAAACCACACAACCGTAATCTAATTTTGATCTTACAAGTGACCTATACAGATGGAGTAATGTTTTTGGTCAACACACCAATCATTGCTACCAATTACCTTCAGAAGGTTCAGTGCCCTTTTACATTTTACCTTTAGCTGTTTTATATTTGTTGTAAAACAATTTCACTTCCTTCACAACTATAATAGGACTCCCATTTAGTTTTAATTCCGAATCAAGGTGATGCCTCCGGAGCATACAGAAATGAGAACACAATTTGTTTTAGATTTGGAAAAGTTGAAACCATTTTCTGTAGCCCATTTCTGAATTCTGTTTAGACACAGCTGAAGTTTGCACTCGATAGCATTCATATTTTTGCTGTTACAGCAAATGAAAAAATCCTCAACATACAATGAAGAATCTACCATATTCTCAATTGCGTCGATGATGCCATTGATCTTAACTGAAAAGAGGGTCACGGATAACATACTACCCCGATGAACCCCCAACTCCAGTTCGTGTGGATCAGATAACGTAGATTCATCTGGAACCTGAAATTGGCAGTCCTTAAAAAAATCTATAAAAAGAGGAATACGCCCTCTCAACCCCATGTTAAAAAAAATTTCTTAACCCTTTAACTAGCGTAACGGCCAAAACCGGCCAGCGCTAATCACAAAAATCGCCAATTAATTTTCATTATTTTTTCAATTTTGTCTCAAAAACATAGGTTATGACCCCTCTTTGGAATGAGCTCGTCGAGCTCGTTCCAAAGAGGGGTCATAACCTATGTTTTTGAGACAAAAAATGAAAAAAATTAGTTATTCAAGAATTTTGTTTGCAAGTGTCGTCTGCTTTTCATGTTAGGTAAAGGGTTAAAATCCCATACGTCCACATTGTATCGTATGCTTTCTCCAGATCAAAGAAGATGGATACCACATGTTGCTTTCGGACGGAGGTATTTCTTATAAACATTTCAAGTTTAACCAAATGATCCACAATACTTCTCTGGCTTCCTGAACCACACTGAACATTTGTGAGTAGATTGTTCGATTCCAGAAACCAAGCAAGTCAATCATTGATCATCCTTTCCATGGTTTTACATAGACAACTAATCAAGTCTTATACAAGCTCTTATACTTATGATTAGTTTAGCCTTCTGTAGTAGGGAGGAATTGTACCACGCTGTTGAAGATGGATAACCATGCTTACAATTGCATACAATGTTTTGGGATCAGTTCTCTCGTCGTTTTATCATGATGCAAGATATGCTCTATTCACTGGGTCGATGCATAGCATATCATTTACCCAAGGACTCACCCTCTTGCATAGTACGCTATTCACGAAATAGTCAGGAGAACTCTACTTACGGGGAAACATTTCGAAGTTGCAAGCGGGGAAGCTCAGGAATGCCAGGTGTTGGAAGTTTATGACTTAGCATTTTTGTATTTGTACAGGAAATATTATATTTATACTGAAGGTAATAGAATCTCAGAGTGAAAGTTGTTGATATTAATGTAATCTGAAATTAAACTAAATCTATTGGTATATATCTTTGGCTTGGGGTTGTAAGAAATTTCTAATAACAGTCGAGCGAGGGATTATAGATTCTTGTCAATTTCTTAATTAATTTTGAGCGATTGCACATGAACCATGTGACATCATTTTGAAATTTTAATGAGATAAATGAAGTGGCTTTCCCTCCGATTTGTGAGTTTATTTCGATACCTCTTTTTTGTCAGATGACTTGGACCAGAAAGAAGTATTAACTTTGCGTTTCTTTATACCAAATACAGAACTTGATTTTAAATGATTTTTACCAAGAGATAAACAATGACATCATGAGACAAAATGCATGCTTAAGTGACTTTTGTTTTCTGATAAGATCATTTATAAACCTAACCCTTCTTTTAACCCTTCCTGTTTCAAAACTCTTAAGCCGGGTTTTGCCATAGGCTCACTCAAAGGGAAAGCAATTCTTAAGGTGTTTCACAAGGTAGACACCAGTCCATGGCCACACTGACGTGGTGCACCATTATAAACTGGAATAGTTTTTTCACAAGATTATGTTTGTAATGTAACTTTACTAGAGACTCACCACTTGCAATCTGAATGCGTGTACCAGTGTTTCAAGAGGTATTGAATTTTATTTCTTCAAAATAGCTTTTTGAAACAGAGATGTTATGTAAATGAAGAAACTCTTCATGCCACTGTTGTATATTTTGCTGATTTATAATTTTATAAGGAATTACATGCAAAATGGGTGCGTCAATGTCTCCTATTTGGGTGTAATCTGCAATATGTGAATAAGGCCTAAAAAGGTAAAAATCTGTTCTCAGGCTCACTCGCATGCTCGCTATTGTTAACCAATGCAAACTTAGAAAAATAAAAATTAAATGCTTTATGGCTGATATTTTGCCCAAGTTAATACAATTGATGAATTTGTCCCTTTAGTGCAACAAGGTTTAGGAATGCTTTAGCATTGCAAAGCCTTCTTGCTCTCAATGGATGACATACCCCACCACCCATGCTATTCTGTAGATTATCAGGCCTAAAACACAAACTAATGAACTTTTACTGGCAAAGAAATAATTACAAAAATAAAAAATAAAATAAAAAACCGCTCGCCCACATGCAATTTTACAAAAATGGCCCGAGAAAGAGAAGATCTGCTTTGTGGGGTCTAAATGAAAATTTGATTAAAAGCAATATATACATCGAGTGTACAAGAGAAAACCTATTTGTCATGGGGAAAAAGAATGACCCGTTCTTTTGCTCCCCAATTTTTAAAACAAACAAGGAGATACTGTTTGCATAAATTTCAGATGAGAATGTGGTGATAAGATAATTTAAATTCATCTAAAATGTTACCTAGAGCATTTTTAATTTCACAGTCAATAGTTTCAAATAGATGTGTCCCATCCTAATAATCCCCTGTTGGTATCTTGAAAGTAACATATATCATTCCAGCATAAATGAATACTTTAAAGATAACGTCTCAATTCCAGGTGCAATTTAAGCATCGTGTATGCAAACAGAAATCTTATTTTCATCCCCTGTTACGTTTTTTGCTTGAATGGGTAATATACGGATTACAAGCTTAACTTCCCTGCCTGACCTGTCTCCCTGTATAGGTATTGATAATTTTACTTGCAAACAACATTGTTGTGTGTGTTTCCGGGTACGCATCCATTGAATTATCATTGAGGGGGTGCAACTTAAAAGGAAGTATTCTTTTTATTATCTACTTTAAGTATTTTAAACCAGATGTAGGGAGAGTATACCTCAGACAACTGCGTAATAATACCAACTACAATTCTTGTTTTGGAGATTGTCACCCGAGATGTGTGATCGCAGTAATAAAATGCCGTAAATTACAACAATTTGTGAAGAAATATCCACTCGAGACAGATCCTTGGCGACACTCGTCACAGCAGGATGTCGTTTGCTAGTGGGTGAGGCAGAAAGCTGCAGTTGGACCCGTCCAACCGATGGTGGGCGCGGCGTATTCGCTGGCTGCAGAGCTGGTTGGAAATACCCTTCAAATATTCCCAATCGGCTCTACAGTCAGTAAACTGAATTGTGACTGAGTGCGTCACCATCCAGATCACAAAGCCAACTGAAAGGTAGGCGCATTAAACGTCATGGATGCACAGATAAATATAAAAGATGACTGCTTCTTCTGGGCAATCTACAGATACCCAGTCAGCGATCATCTGTCGTACTTGACCTGCTGGAAGCCCCCTACCGCGGCGGCTTCAAGATGGCAGAGGTTCCCTGTCCACAGATAAAAAAAAAACAATCATGGATCTGGGATGACCCTGAAATCCACATCGTAGATTCTGGTGAGCAGCTCCACAATTATTTGCCAACTTTCTTCAAGTTTTTTTTTTCAGGGGAACCAACCCTGTACATCATCCAGGTCTGTCCAGTCTCAAAGATGCTTAAAAAGCGAAATGCTGTGTTACCCGTGTTGGACTTTAGCAGCTGGCAATCATGGCAAAGCCTATAGGTACTGATCCGAAAACACAGCTCAGTCCCGATAGACCCCAGAGTGCAAACCCACTGGGTGGCCCTGTTTCACTGCAAAGACCCCGACAGTTTCGAAGACTGTCTTTGGGAGAGCGATGTGTATATCATGCGAGTAAAGAGTTGAACCAAATATGAGGAGCTTGTGTTGAAGACTGATTGAATGGATTCCTTTTTTTAGATATCCCGGTTTCTATTTTCACTCAGTATAAAAAAGTCATCAGGCTACTGAGCTTTTGTCAGATAACAAATGTCTTTTCTAGAGAAAGTCGCAAACATTTGTGCCAGTTTAATTCTACAGAAGTCACACAAACAGCCCTTTACATTGAGTTCCCTACGTCGAAGAACATGTCGCGTATTTCTGTCATTAATTTTCCCGCAGTTGTACATAAAAAAACAACGTTTCTGTACTGGAATATTCTATTCATCCGGACATAGCGTGCGAATAATGACAGCGAGACCGGGTCGGCGGAGGGGATGCGCCTCCCCTATGCTCTATATTCCGGCTGTAAAACAGACTGAGTGGCCTTATTAAGTTTACTAATCCCCGGGCCCCTCTATTCCTGCTTGGAAAACGAGTTGGAAACCATTACGGATTCTAGTGGCTTGCCTGGAAAGTCTAAAATAATCTAACTCCATCTGCTTCAAACGTTTCAAAATATTTCTCAACTCGTTTACGCTGTGTTCTCTGTGTCCGGGGTAGGTATATGTGTGGAGGGAGTTGAAGTCCAGAGTTACTCATGAATAGAATCCTGCTGCTTTATTAAATCCGGATATCTACCCACATGCTGATTATCGTACATACGTAAGATGGGGAGACTTCATTTCATTCCAATGTCCGATCAGTGGCGGTGGCCGATGTAACACTCTAAAATCAGTTGGGTTAAAAATCAACCCAAATCATATTCACTCAACCCAGTTGATTTGGGTTGATTTTTAACCCAACTGATTTTAGAGTGTAACCTCGGCCCATATTCACTCGACCCAGTTGAACTGGGTTGATTTTTAACCCAACTGATTTTAGAATGTGCGACTCATGGAAATCTCAATGCTGCGGACCTTTGCTTTTTCGACAATAGAATCATACAAATGCGGGTAAGATTGGCGATAATGACATGATTTTGTCGACAAACAGGACGTCACTCATCTCTACATGCAGCCCAGACCGTGAATGGGTTTGCTCCCGGGGAGCGCATCATAGATGAACCCACTAAAGACGTGACAATAATGTGAACATTCTCTGCATTCTAAAATCAGTTTGGATTAAAAACCAACCCAAATCAACTGGGTTGAATGAATATGTACCCACTTACTGGGTAGAGTGAATCTGAACCCAACTGGGTTCATATTCACTCAACCCAGTTAATTTCGGTTGATTTTAACTCAGTTGGTTTTAGAGTGTAACGCAGGAGCGTTATTAGATCTATTATTTTGTAAAATGCGCTTCCATTTTGCACCGATGCTGGTACACTTCAGATGCACCTGCACAAATCAGAAGGCATTACGCCCAAATGAGCGAGAACACGGATAGTCCGAGAATATCACTTACTACTGGCGACGCAAGCAGGATATTTCTAAATACTTATCAGCATTTTTACAACACTTTTTTCTGAATCTTCCGAAGACCACATTTGTATTAAAAGGGACACTGAATTCGATAATGTTATAATCTTTTCTGTTTGGAGAACATGGCAAAATCAGTCTTCTTGGCTGTAAGTGGTGGCTTAAGGTGTAAATACCATAGGTGAACCTCGGAGTCACAACCGCAAGCACGGCACATTTGATGATATTCTACTTTATATAATCCTAGTGCTACCCCGACCATAGCTAAACTAATGTGAAAGGTTGTACCCGGACAAACCTAAATCTAATGTTCCAGGCATCACGGTTATTACTATAATCTCAACCACTGCTTATTGCTGTGATAGCTGATGAGGCAAACTGAGAAGTAAACCTCAAGAGAAAAAATCGCGATGACGACAGATATTAGTCTCTAATCACTTTCCCTCGTTATCGCGTGATGGGAAATGAATGACTGAAAACAAAATCCGACATTAATCCCCTAACACCTGTGTGTCAACAGCGCGCTGATCGGTGATTGATTGACACAACACATGCTCCGTACAGTAAATGTGCTAGTCATATAATAAATCACGATAGACTTAAAACAACAGTGTTAACCCCGCCTCTGATTTTTTTTTTAGAAACTGTTGTTTTCGTCATGATAGAAATGATCGTCTTTTGTTTTGTTTCTTTTGTCCAATTTTCTAAAAAATGTGGTAAATTAGATAACTTTTTTTCAGTTGATTCAGGACACCTGCTTTCAAATAATTCGTCAAATGAAGTCAAAGCGTTGTAAAGCATCCACGCTTTGACTTTATGCAATATCTATAAACGTGTCCCGTGTATCTAGAGTTAATTATGTTTTGGGAACATGTTCAGAAACTCCATTCCCAAGATTTGTTATTTCTTTAAGCCCGTTAAGCTTCTGCAATTTCAAACTGTAATCCTGATTTGATGAGCTATTTTTTGTAACCAGTCCATGATGTTCGATGTTTTTCGTTAATTATCGGGGACGAGACAAGCTGATAGTATTATAGATTTTTTGGAGAAGGCAGCTGACAACTCTATTATGTACTATATAACAAATGAAAAATCGCAAATGTTTGTCCCCAAAGTTAAGCCTGGTATTAAATCAAAATCTCCTTAACAAGCGGATTTTTAAACTAATCGATGCGATTTCTGTTCAAAAGCCTTTCCTTTACGAAAGACTCGTTGCCAAAGAAAAAAGTCTTTATGCATGCAGATATTAGATTCGCTAATATATAACACTATTAACCAAATGACGTACCGGTAAGTTTTGTCTTTTTACGTTGATGATTTTATGGACGGATTTTAAATTTTATTTTTGTTGTAAGCTGTGCTTTACCCCAAACCAGCGGGATGCTACTTTATTCACAAGATGCTTTAATGATGGTTTCTAGTACATGGTTGCAGTTCTTACGAGCTCTCGTGTAGATTTTAATGCTTAAGATGGAACCATTTACTCTTAATAACTTTTTAAACAAAGAAAATATTAATTCAGGTTTTTATGAATCATAATCAAGTAACTAACAACTCGCCCGCGACACATTATGGGCCAAATCTCAAAATACACTTTATATACGATATGTTTTTTTCTTAAATGTTTCGAGGGAGGGTGCGGTTAGGTGGGATCCAGCTGAACAAACAATTGCCCAGCTCAATCATTAATACGGGCACATTGTTTCGACTAAGCAGATCTACTCGACTGTAGTTTAAACTAGGGTTAGGGTTTTTCATTCGCAATTCCTGTTGCATTCTTACACTTTTCAAGCTATTTCATGTATCCAGACTCAAGGGATCATGTACTATAAGCGTAAACCACCCTGTCAGCTAACCTGCATCGAGCTATGGACTGTCACCACTGACAGTGACATTAACACAATTCCTGATCTAGATTCCAGCACATGGTTTACCAAATAAGACGTTAAGACGGTATTTAAGCTCACCATTCATCCAAACCTTGGGGGCTTGAAATGGTGAAGAAAATTAATTTATGTTTTCATCCGCAAGTAGTATTCATCTTCGCCCTTCTCATTTGACATACCTGCCTAACTAGATTGTACAACATAGGTTCAGAACTGCGAGTAGTCACCATTCTTTGGATGCCCTTAAAACTCTCGGTCCTTTCTCAGAAATCAGCCCACACTACCTTATGATCATCACTCACTCTGCTTTGCTCATTGGGTTTTCCTCTTTGAGAGGAAAAGACACAAGGTTCCTCTCATTGCCTAAAATATTCTGGCGTCACATAAGATATCTTCCATACAGAATGTCGCCTACCTCTCGAAAGGTATCACTCGCATCATGTTTGTCATTAAAGGCTTTTACAGAAAGCAGACATACGCCAATCGAGAGTTGCTGAGCTTAGTGGTGCACGTCTCATTTTCTACTTGGGTCACTGTTCGAGGGCAGTGTTTTATATCTCATCTCTCAACTCTGCTAGCCAGGAACCAATACTATAAAACTCTTGCAATTGTATTTTCTAGAATTGTGCTTTCTACATATTAATATAACTGACCAAAATGAATTATTAGCATTTAAAAATACATGGGAATTGGCTAACTGGCAGATTGCCACATCTTTGAATTGCTAATGCTTAATATCAAACCATTTAAAGTTATAACTAGAAAATACAATTCTAGAAAATACAATCGTAAAAGTTTTATAGTATTGCCCCTGATCACACCTGTCTCGGCTTTATGGAATCACATAAATATTTCTGCTAGCGGCAGGAAAAAAATCTTCCCATGATATGAGTACTAGTGCAACTGTAATGGTGTATAATTCTATCGATATGGCAATCACATTACAGCCACCGACCTGTTTCTGTGTACATATGCCAGTTCTACCGTTGGTTTCGAAGGCGCTGGCGCCACATGGGTTTTGCCCCCCTTGCCCCCACGTTTGTGTTGCAATGACTCACAAAAGCTGGTCCAGGGTTCTTCTTGAATTCTACCTGTTTGCAGTTGCAGGTGTTCTCTGTGGTCATACTTTGTCCTGGAAACGAATTGTTTTTACTCGTGATAATGAAGTGGAAGTGCACATTATTCGAGAGGGAAGGTCCCCTGTCCCACTTATCATGCTGCATATGCGTCCAACGTGTACGCTATAACAGGTGGGTTCATGTTCTTTCTGTGTACGTCATTCCTATAGCCAATTCCCTGGCTGAGCTCTTCAAATAAGAAATGTTTCATTTACAGAGGCTCCAGAGGCTAACCAGCAACTCCATGCATCTCATCCATCCCTGAAAATTGTGCCCAATTGATAGAAACCTTTAACAACCTATGGACTAATGTCAACAGAAACCCAGCGAGAAAACAATACTTTACAAGTGCCAACGGGCTGCGCAATTTGGAAGGTACCTTGAATCTTTCGAGACATCAACATTCTCGCTTTCAAGAGACAACTGAAGTTTTCCCTCTGCATTTCTTCTGAATTATGGTTTTTCCTCTATCTTACGCTGACATTAGATAAGTTTGTTGGGTATTCGCTCATTTAAACCTTTACCCAACGTAACGGCCAAAACTGGCCATCGACATTCTCAAAAATCGCCAATTAATTTTCATTATTTTTTCATTTTTTTGTCTCAAAAACATAGGCTATGAGCCCTCGTTGGAACGAGCTCGTTCCAACGAGGGGTCATAACCTATGTTTTTGAGACAAAAAATGAAAAAAATATTAGTTATTCAAGAATTTGTTTTGCAAGTGTCGTCTACTTTCCATGTTAGGTAAAGGGTAAAACAATAAATGACTGAACTACCTATCTCTCTCTCTCTCTCTCTCTCTCTCTCTCTCTCTCTCTCACGAAGGTTCGAGCTTACAGTTGAGTTTAAACGGTGGATTGTGGGCTCGGCTCTCGAGAGTGATAGGTGGGCTGTAAATGTTCAGGTGAACAAATAAATCCCATCAGAACATGGAACTCGCCCAATTCTGTTTGAAAGAATTTATCCAGTAAATAGGACCAGTTTTACACCTTCATCTTATATATCACTTAAAACATTTAATATATTGAGTATGGTCCTTAATGAATAAATCTACCCCCTCCCCCAATCCAACCAATAGTTATTGGTGGTTTTTTTTTGCTGAAAGTCTCCGAGGCTCCGTCTTGATACACTTCAGTATCATACCTCCAGCTATATACTCTGATAAACATCTGCGATATTCTACATTTGAGACATACATACAATGCACTGTTTTTCACAAACTATTTTATTCTGAAGGTCAGTTGTGGGCTCCCAGTTCTATCTGAAAGAATTCATCCAGTAAATATGACCAGTTATACAACAGCCCCCTTTAAATATCATTTACTACTTGAATATATCGAGTATGATCCTTAACGAATAAATCTACCCACCCTTCCACCCGAGGGGGTTGAAAATTCTCAGGTGACTATATACCAACAAAAATTCGTCCCAGTTATGTGTGAAAAAATACATCCAGTGAATATGATTAGTCATACAAGCCCACCCTTTTAACCGTGATTTTAAACATGCAGTAAACATATTCAGCCATATAACACCCCCTTTCAACTATTTAGTTTTTACACAAGTAGAATTTAAAGGAACCGAAATTTCGCTGCTGATCTTCCTGGAAAGTATACATCCAGTGAATTTGGCCGGTTATACAACTACTTATCTATCTCGAGGTCCAAGCTTGCAGTTGAGCTTTCAAGGTCGATTGTGAGCTCGGATCTCGAGAGTGATACATGGAGCCCAAAAACAAAGCACTAGGCAGGTTGAGAAGACATATAGATCAAATACTATTTCTAGCCCATGCTAATGAACATCAAGACAAAAATGCGGTAAAGACGGCCAGCGACGACATGCATATGTGAATGTGCAGATAACGTTTTGAATGTCAATGTATAAATGACAATGCGAGAACGAGCATACCCCATTCCACACAAGTATGAAATTAGGAAAATAGCCAAGCAATTACCTGTAGGGAAAGCAAGACGAATCATACAGAAAGGCGTTCTTTTAGGAAAGTTGCTGAGACCTGTTCTAGCTAGCTTATCAACTATCCTCGGAGAAATCCTGTAGAAAGCCAAACAAAACGGCCCTTTTCAGGACCACCCAATTTCATAAAAAGAGTATCTTTTTATCACATACACACCACATTCGTTTCCGGTTGCATTTATCCGAGAAGGTTTTCAAAAAAATGACAGCTGAATCTAACAGATTCCATTTCGTCAGAAATAAAACCGTCCAGAATATTCTCGATCAAATGATTTTGAAAGAATGATAAAAACTTCCAATCTTGATTACCTTTTATTGTTTCACACCGGATCACTTATTTATTTGCCACGTAGAAAATATTGCATGGCACGATCTGATTAGACAGTTATTTTGGTCAATCAGAGAATGCCTGCGTGGGATTATTTTACAACACGCTTATCTATTGGTCATGTAGAAAGTACCGACGTGTGGTATGATCTGATTGGCCAACTGTTTGACCAATGAGACACTGACTAGATCTTACTGGGTTATCAAACACCTGCAACGTGACACTATGTTATCGATGACATAATCAAATAGAGTACATGGTCTTTATCATATGGAGCCTCTTATAAACAAAGGAGACCTTTATCATAATACGTTTATCTATGACATAATCAAACATGCCAGTTGTCCCTTATCATATTAAGTTTCTTATAAACAAAGGAGACCTTTATCTATGACATCTCTTAACAAAGGGGACTTTTATCATAAAGCATTTGCTCTGTACTTAATTCCCTTATCTATTTCATAACGATACAACGTGACACTAGCATATCTTCTTATACACAAAGACTCTCTCTGTCTTAATCACCTTTGACATGTCCAAATAAAGGAAACAGGTCAGGTAGTCTTTGTATCTAAAGCCTTTTGTATGTACATAATATCAGATGTTCCATTATGGGCTTTATCGTAATCTTCTTTCATAACTGTTTAGTCACTCCAAGTAGCCTTCAAATTAATCTTTTTGTATGTATGTATTTACATGTTCATGTCCTTGACAACATTTGTTAGTACTCATTGGACGCCTCAGGTTGGAAGTCCCCCAGCTTTAAGCTGCCTTGGGAGGGCTTTGGTGGGGGAGAAACAGCCCATACAAGGGACTTCGTGGGGAGGCACAGTCCATACAAGGTCTTTGGGGAGGGGGAGCTCACATACAGGGAAAGCCAAAACAATGTGGGCAATTTCTAAATGGGTGCTGGGTTGTACATAGCCTGGGCCCCCTTTGGAGGGGCTTTGGGGCTAGGCAGACATGGGCTTTTGGAGAGGGATAGCCTAAAAGAGGGTACATACAGGGCGGGCAGGGGAAGGGTCGCCTAAAAATAGGGTACAGACAGGGCTGGCAGGGGGAGAGGGCGCCTAAAAAAAAACAGTAGTATGTCTCGCACGTTTCACCCCAATTCTGGGGGCTCCGGTGGGGGACCTCGGAAGTGACGTCATGTCACGTGACCCATGTTGTGTTGTCATGGTAACCCGCGTGAGCAGCCATCTTGTGACGTCATCTCCATAGTGATACGTGGTGTGAGTGCGCATGCTCAGCGCGTGTTGTTAGGGTGATACGTGTTTCCGTCGTCCATTTTGTATTCTGGAGACCGTCATCTTGGTTCCTATGGTAGCACGTGGTTGCTATGTTACCCAGTTTTTCTGCAATAGGACGGGGTATGTTCGGAGGGTATGTTCCTTTGTAGAAGAGTAAATCTAATTACCACAAACAACCCGACAATCTCTCCAAATCACCAAAATCTATCCCAACTTTTACTATTTCAGCATTCTCTTCTTCTATCTATATATGCAATAGTTTTCGTCTATCTGGCCATGCTCCTTTGTTCTGGAGTATACTCCAGTAGGGCAGAAGAGCCTATTAGTTGGAACAGTTTACCTTATTATTACTATATTTAGCAATTGCTGGTCTATTCTTGTTAGTTCTGACCCTATCCCAAGTACGCTTGTTGTATCATATATCTAGATCATTTATAACCAATCAAATTGCTTGATTTCCCATAATCTGTATGCAGAGTTATCTCCCCTTATTACAAATGAAGTCCTATCCGATTCTCATCACCTCTATATCCAATGGCCATATCCCATGGAATCCCTTATTGTGAAACACCCGTGGCTATGGAATCCCTTTTTTTGTCGTATGAGGCCATGAGGGCTATGTAAAAGCCCTCAATGAGTCCTCATATATTATGCCTCATAGCCTCATTGAATTTTGATGTTATCTGGACCATTAAAAACCCCTCAATGAGGTATAATTTACTACGACTCTTAGCCTCATTTCAGTATTTAAGATACCTATGGCCAGGTATTGTATTATTCGAGGATACCTATCGAGGATACCTTTTGGAAAATCCCATTTTTTGTCGTATGAGGCCATGAGGGCTATGTAAAAGCCCTCAATGAGTCCTCATATATTATGCCTCATAGCCTCATTGAATTTTGAGGTTATGGGGACCATTAAAAATCCCTCAATGAGGTATAATTTACTACTAATTGGGGTGAAACGTGCGAGACATACTACTTAAGCCTAACGGATTTGGGCTCCAGGGTCAAATGACAGGTAAAAAGACAGGTAAAAAGAGCAGACCTGCGCATGCTATACTACTTGCAATACCTTTCGACAAATAATGACACGATTTATCCTCGGAAGTCTATTTTTTTTTTGAGGCGTTCCACGCGCAGACAAGAAAACTTAACCATCTTAGTACTTCTTCCCCATATGGGAGATTTCTGACATCCCCACAAGGAGCGTAAAATTTGGAAAACCTACTAGCTCACTTTGATTGACATTTGGTTGGCTGATTCCACCTGAATTGAGAAATCAGGTGGCGTCAGGTAAGCAAAATGGGAATCCAAGAGTTATGTTTATCTACCGTGAAGGAGATATAGCCGCTCGTGGAGCGCACACGATGCATATTAGTCCCTCGCCACGGTGGCGCATACACACGCCATTTCCAGACCTCTAATAATCAACTTTAATGAATTCCAATTATCCACGGACTGTGAACGAGATCCGGCTTTCTGCATTTTCAATATCTATTGTATGCAATGAGTGTTTTCCGGTTTCTTTTGAAGGTGATGATCTAGAATTCTTACAAATGTGTATAATGCTCACTTCGCCACCACCACATTCCAGAGTCTGGCCGAAATCAGTTCATTGTGCATTTTCAGTAGTCCGCATGTGAAGGAATTGAGGAATGTCCCCAAACACATTTAATCTTTTATGTTAGCTTGTTCTCATTTTGCCTTTTATTTCATCACTGTGTGCGTCCACTCATTACAAACACCACACCGTCTGTAACTCTTGGAGAAAACAAACAATTAACACATTACGCATTTCATTGACTGGACAGCCATCAAAATTTCTACTCATACTTCGTTCAACCATATCATGTCCAAGAAAACAATGGACCTCAGAGATAATATTCAATGGCGGGTAGTATAACACTAGTTGAGATTCAGACAAGTGACAGTATAATTTTTTTCAGAAAATTCAATGATAAAATCAAGAACATATCCTACGAAGATGTAAATGAATCAAAGCTTGCTGGACACCACGATACTTGTAAATACTACATGCCAGCGGCATTTCGTCTAAACATATCTGCTGGCATCACGACGTCTCTAAGCATATTTAACTTTAACTATATTAGTCTCAGCGCCAACTGGGGTGCCTTGAAAATTTTTCTATATACTTTGCAAACTGGCGCCGATACGTTTGACATCATCGGGTTGACAGAAGTATTCAAATATCCGAAAAACATTTCTTATAATCTAGCGGGTTACCAAAATATCTTAACTAATGTGCGGACTGATGATGGTATGGGATGTATTGGCCTATTTATTGTTATTGTTATTATTGTTGGCCTACATATATTAAACCTATCTTTCTAAACCGGCATAGTACCCGAGAAGATGAAATTAGTTGAAGTTATTCCAGTATTTAAATCAGATGACGCGAGTTGTCTCAATAATTATAGACCAATTAGCATACTTCCTATTTCTCCAGACTCTAAGAAAAGAGTATAAAGGTTCGCCTTGACACATTCCTAGTGAATAATAACATCATTTGCCAACACCAATGCGGATTTAGAAAAGGATATTGAACAGTGCGTCCGATACTACACCTTCTGGGTCGATTATATAGCAAAGAAAAATAAGAAACCCACCAAGGATAGAGCAATCTCTGTTTTTTGGTCCTGTCAAAAGCCTTTGACACAATAAACCATGATATTCTCCTGCAAAAGGTTAGAGAATAGAATAGAATAGAATATTTATTTAACAATATACCAATTTACAAGAATAAATTAATACAGTACATTTTTTTGGTACAGATTGTAATGGTACATTGTAGGGAGACATCATAGCCAGATTGGCTGTCTTCCGGACACCCTCCGAAATACAATTTAAAAGCAACACACGTGGTCGGAGTGGACACTCTTGTCAATAGCATTACCCTTGCCTTTGGCTAATATGTTATATGTCTGTGTATCTGGCCTCGTGGCCATAATTAGACTAGTTACTGATGTCAATATAATTATGCGGCTTTGGATGAGCTAACTTATAATAAGAAGGGTGTTTAGTGGGTTTATCCACAAAATTGAGTTGTGTAGCAGTATGTACTTTTTAGAAGTTAATATCAAGAAGATTGTTTATCGTGTACAGTTGATAACTATTTAAGGCCTTCTCCCACATCCATGTTCATCGCTGGCCCTAGGAACTTGAAGTTCCGCGTTCCAGACACAGCCATAGATGTGCAAGAAGGACCTCAAAATGCAATAAGTAAGTAAATTTACTTACTCCAAAAGTTGATCAGGCGGCCCTTGACACATCAAGGACATGACAACGAGCTTTACCGCTATGGACATGCATTACTTCACTTCTTGGACTTCAGCGAGTGAATCACTTTCTGGGTTTACAATCTGGGCACATGCGGTACGAGCATGCTACACAAGAAGAGTAACTATTTAGATATTTGCGAACAAGTTGTTTTTTTTAAAGAGACGTCGAGAGGGTTGGTATCGGATGTCGTTTTCAATTTCATTCCAAATCTTTGGGAAGCTGTGTCTGGAAAGTTTGGCTAATAATTGAGTTCTGGCTTTTTGTATCGCTATCATCCCAGCTAGTCGTGTAACCATTCCGTCAGAGGAATGAATATTGAAGAACGTTTCGAATGATTCTGGCAAGTTCATATTTGTCCAATCGTGCATAAACAGAGAAACATTTAATTTGCAAAGGTCGCTAAATTTCAGGATATGAGTGGCTTTAAACAGAGGATAAGTGTGACTGTTATATTTTTTTCTGCAAATAATTCGTATGACACGCTTCTGTAAAGATTCTGTTTTGGTTCCAGATGAAGCATGACCCCAGATGTGAATAGCGTACAGAAGGTGACTATAAACAAGAGAGTAGTACAGCCATTGCAAAGCTTTTGTTGGGAGAACATTTTTCACTTTGTTCAGGCAGCAGAGTGCACTGGACATTTTTGAGCATTTGGTCGATATGTGGTACTTAAAGTTAAGATGGGAGCGCGGTGGCTCAGTCGGTAGAGGTGCAGGCTGCAAGCCGAGAGGTCCTCGGTTCGAATCCCACCTGCAGCAACCGCGTTGTTTCCTTGGGCAAGACACTTCATCTCCATTGCCCGCGTGGGGGCACGGTGGCGTTGTGTACTAAGGCGTACAGCACGCTGATGGTGCACTTGTCTTCAATCAATGCTAACCCTTCTTGTGTGGAGTTAGTATGTTGGTGAGCTGACAGTTTCTCGTCGTTGGTCGGTGGTTCTCTCCGGGTACTCCGGCTTCCTCCACCCGTAAAACTGTCACGGTCACGATTAGCCATTGTGCATAAATATGTGACCTTAAACACCAATAAATAAATAAATAGATAAATAAAGTTAAGATTTTCATCAAGAAAACGCCCAAGAATTTAACCGCCTTGTCTTGCTGGGAATTTCCTACTGGCGAGAGCTTAGTGTTGTTAAGAAGTATATTAATCTTTTCGGCTTTATGGGGACTATTTTGCGGATGCATCAAAATGTATTTACACTTGTTGGCGTTAACTGGCAGTTTATTGAAGCAGCACCAATTAAATATTTTAGACAGCTCAGTGTTAACCGTGGACTTCAACTTTTTCAAATCGTGCCCAGTTGTATACGTGTGTCGTATTTGTGTCATCAGCAATTGGTAATAAGTTAAGCAAAGTGCAGTGACTCATATCATTTACAAACACTAGGAAAAGTATCGGTCCCAGCACAGATCCGTGCGGGTCACCACAATTCACTTCTCGTTGTGTTGACTGGTACGAGTGATAATCAACATACTGGTGCATGTTTGACAGGTAAGTTTGGAACCAAGCTTTGCCTATTCCTCGTATCCCATAGAATTCCAATTTTATCAATAATATTTCATGGCTGATCGTTTGAAATGCTTTGGACAAGTCTATGAACACTGATAACGTGGAGTCTTTTGTTGGTTTACCATTGCTTTCAGCAATATATTGCAGAAGGTGCATGATTGGATGAATAGTGGGATGGCCTTTTCGGAACCCATATTGGTGTTTATAGAGAATGTTAAAGTCATTTAGAAAATTGTTTAGTCTTTGGCACATAAGCATTTCGAGGACTTTTGAAAAAACTGGGAGAAGACTTATTGGTCTATAGTTTCCCATTTCATGTGAATTTCCTCCTTTGAAAATCGGTATTACTTTCGCCGTTTTCATTTTTTCGGGAACTTCACCTTGAATGAATGACAAGTTGAAGATGTGAACTAGGGGTGTGGCGACTTCAGATAGAGCGTCCCTCATTAGTCGCGTGGATAAGTTGTGGCAGTCAGTGCTAGGTTTTCCTTTGAGTTTGCTGGTTGTCAAAATAATTTCTTGTTCCGTCGTTGGATCTATGAAAAGGGTGTTGGGATGATTCCCCCCTTACAAAATCATTGAAATTCACCCCTGACGGTGGGACACGCTCATTAATAGATTGACCAATTTCTGCGAAGTATTTGTTAAATTGTGAAGAAATTTCATCTGGGTCATTTATCTTTCTATTATCAAGCACAAAGGTCCATGATTCTGGGGATCCATGTTTAGATTTGTTTCTTTCATATCATGTTTGCTGCTTTCAATTATATCATTATAGTACTGTGCTTTACTATGCCTCTTTACTCGATTAAAGATTGTCGAGAATGTCTTGTATTTCTGTATGTTGGTCTCGGAAGGAATTTTCAGTTTGAGTTGATAAAGTTTATTTTTATTGAGAGACGATTGTGGGAGACCGCGTGTCATCCATGGGTTGCATTTGATATACTTTTTTGTTAACCCTTTACCTAACGTAACGGCCAAAACCGGTCAGCGCTATTCTCAAAAATCGCCAATTAATTTGCATTATTTTTTTCCTTTTTTGTCTCAAAAACATAGGTTATGATCCCTCGTTGGAACGAGCTCGTCGAGCTCGTTCCAACGTGGGGTCATAACCTATGTTTTTGAGACAGAAAATGAAAAAAATTAGTTATTCAAGAATTATTTTTGCAAGTGTCGTCTGCTTTTCAGGTTAGGTAAAGGGTTAATTATACTCTTTTCAGAGGGAATGTTGTTTCGAAGGCTCCAAGGTAAATATGCATAAAGGATTCATATGCCACAGTGCTACAGGTACAGTTATAGACCGATTCGAAAGTGCTGTTTTGCAATAAGTGCTTGAATAATTCAACATGTTCACTCTTCAATGATCTTTTGTGTGTGTGTGTTAATCTTTTTCAAACCCGTGATTGCCTTCCCGGGTATAGAATGTTGCGAAATGGTCTGAGATATCCGTGATTATTATTCCTGCTTGATTATTAGAAGAGACGTTGTTTGAAAAGATATGATCTATTAATGTTGCCGAGTGCTCTGTTATTCGCGTGGGTTTTGTGATAACTGGCATGAAGCCCTCACTGAATATATTATCTATAAAGGTGTTAGTTTTGGTGTGATGGTTGAAGTTAAGCAAGTCAATATTAAGATCACCAAGAAGGAATGCTTTTCTGTGTTCAAAATTTATTTTAGCCAAAATCTCTGACATAGAAGACATAAATAAGTCAATATCGGCAAGAGGGGTGAGTTGAGTCTGTAAATACATCCAATAATAAACGAGTTTTTTTCTACCTGGGTTAATTTCGATGAAGATTGTTTCAATGACATGGGGGATAAAAATTGTCAAGTCAGGTCGCACTTTGAAAGGGAAATTCTCTGATACAAATAAACCCACTCCCCCTCTCCTATCGTCATGATCTGGGCGCGTTTATAAGCGAGTGGGTGATAGCCATCGAGTTTGTAGGACATGTGGTCCCGTATCTTGAAGATCTCGGTGAGGCCTATCACATCAAAGATGTTTTCATTTTTTGCTGGACGTCGCACAGGAAGTCGGTAAATGAATCCCAGTTGGTATTAAGACTGAGTTGGGATATTGATTGGCCTTGCTTCTTAAAATCTTGTTTAAATTTGGAAGTGAAAGGTAGTTACATGAATGACTATGAATAGTAAAGGGGGATTCGGATTCTTCATCTAGCTTGCTATTTATTACACCATTATATTTAGAGGTAAGGTTATATTGGTCATTGTTCTGTATCTCATCCAAAGCTAACATATCATTCGCCATGGTTAACAATCGGAATGAGCGATTTCATATCAGCCAAAGGCAACGGAAGGTCATGTGGAAGTGTGTCAGCATATTGAAAACTCTGTAATAACAAATAAATAAAAATAAAATTCGGCTTATGAGAGCCGTACATAAAATCAACACTAAGATTTGGGGGTTCCACGCCATAGCGGATATGTAACTCAGAAAGTTATTTACGATTTTCACGAGGGTGATTGTGCAAGTAAGGTTCCGAGGCTAATTAGATTAGGAGAGTATGGGTGAGGCATTTCCCTATGGACCTGGCGAACGAAAAGAAAGGAGAAACATGTTAGAGGTGGATATGTATAAGATAGCAGAAACGCCCTATCACCACCCGGGCGGCACATAGCCAAAATGAACAGAAACCGCCATTTGGCACCTGGGCAGCAAATAGCCATCCTGATCATTTCGGCCACCTGCCACCCGGGTGGCAAATAGCAGCTGTAAACACTTCTTAGTATAAAAATATATTTTAGGATCATACTGTTATTACAGAGAAACCAGCCTCGTGCTGCCGCTATGAAATTAAAGCTTGGATCTTAATATAAAAAAATAAGATCACACTATTATAACAGAGAAACCAGCCTCATGCTGCAGCTATGAAATTAAGCTTGGATCTATATCTGAGAGCCAAAAATTATCTTCGACCTTCGGTTCGAGATTCTTGAATAACTAAACATATTCATCTTTCGTCTTAAAAAAAAAAAAAAACTCAGCCCATGACCTCTAATTGGAATGAGCTCAATTGGCTCATTCCAACGAGAGTCCACAAGCCAGTCCCCTGAGACAAACAATGAAAACATAATAAAATATGAATGGTGATTTCTGTGCACAAGGCTGGCCGGTTTTAGCCATTACGTTGGGTAAAGAGTTAATATAAAAAAAAAAAAAATTATCATACTATTATTACAGAGAAACCAGCCTCGTGCTGCAGCTATGAAATTAAGCTTGTATCTATATCTGAGAGCCAAAAATTTTCTTCGATCTTCGGCTCGATGTGGAATGCGGAATAATTGTCTACCAATTGGTTGAAAGGTGTATTGAGAGTTGTTAGCGTCATAGCAGTAAGAGAATGAAAAATCATGATTTCATGCGACAAGAGATTAACTGTCTTCCACAGATAAATTTGTCTGCAAGATGACAGTTGACTGCCCATTCGTGTATTCTCCAATGTGCGTTCGGTGAATAACAAGTCAGTGCTTTGTTGTTGGGACTGTGTAAAAGCAAAGCCAAGTGAATGTCACACTTTAGTGTCGCGCTCAAGAGAGCGTTTTTACTGTCCGTGTGTAAGAACAATTGGAGTGACCCACAAAAGGACTATTTACACTATGGCGTTCTTTCATCACAACAGAAATGCTTCACAATTAGGACATCATGCTTCAATGCCCGATTTTACTAATAAAAGTGGTAAAAATTGAGGGCAACTGCTAAAAATCTGTAAGTTCGTGCTATCGCTTCGTGATTTCGTGCCATTTTTCGCAACATAGCCACTATTCCTGTATCATATATCTGGACTTAGTGTTTTTGGTGCGTTCATCTCCAACTGATACATTAGTTTATTGGTAATTGTGAGTGGTTGGTTCTCGTCAGATCACCGAAGTTAAGCAATGTCGAGCCCGGTTAGTACTCGGATGGGTGACCGTCTGAGCGATCGATTCGGACTCCCGCGTTGTGTCCTTGGG
Source organism: Pictodentalium vernedei (assembly GCA_031216915.1). Lineage (NCBI taxonomy): Eukaryota > Metazoa > Mollusca > Scaphopoda > Dentaliida > Dentaliidae > Pictodentalium > Pictodentalium vernedei. Next base: position 585,979,213 of record CM062296.1, read on the forward strand.
CAAGGCACCTAACCCCGATTGTCCACATGGGGACACGATGACGCCGTGTATTAAGGCGTACTGCACGTCGATGGTGCGCATGTCTACAACCAATCTAACCATGCCTGTTCTGCAATGCGGAGTTACGATGCTGGGGAGCTGGCATCTGCTCGCCGTTGCTCGGTGGTTCTCTCCGGGTACACCGGCTTCCTCCTACCGTAAAACTGTCACGGTCATGATTAGCCATTGTGCATAACTATGTGACCTAAAACACCAATAAATAAATAAATAAATAAATAATGTGAGTGGTTACTTAGCTTTAGGGGTAAGTATGGTGCATCTTCTCATTGCTCTTGGGAATGGTCTTATTGGAATTGAGTTTTCAGGTACAGTCAATGCCGAGTTAAATCCTACATGTTGCTAGGCTCAATGGGTTCACTACTAGCAAGGGCTAATATATCCTGCCCTGTAGACCTCCAATAGCTCTGTCAGACAGTATATATTAAAACAAATGCATGACCATCATTAATGTGTCTTAGTACAGTCAGCACCAAGTATAAGAGGCTGTTTGACGATTATTATCCCACTACATCAGCTATTAAGCTGCATGCATCAAAACAGATAGGTGATTGACCTGGTTGTGTTTTAGTACAGTCAGCACAGAGCACAACTGGATTTCGTAGATTATTGTCCTGCTACATGTACAAGGGTTATGGGGGTGGTGGTAGCTTAACTGAATATTTCTTCAAGTGTAACCCCGAAAGTACCCTGCAATTTGCCGTCACCACTCTATTTATTATACGTTTGTAACCGTAACAAGATTAATCTGTGATTACAAGTTAATTCTTGCTAATTGGGCATTCATTTAATACGTTATACATTGCCCAGCAACTTACATAAGTTCTGTTAGGCAATGCATATCAGATCAAAGGCTTGATTAGTTACAAAAAAGCTGGAATCTTACACGGTTCTTTTGATTTGTATTTTCCGGTCTGTACTAACAGTACACAAAACGAAATTGTTAATCTATCATTGACACACTCACACAATATGAACATGTATGTACCTGTACGTCCAGTATATAACTATTCCTACATGTATACACATGGACATATTTATGTTAATATGTGATTCATACAGTATCAGATTGTATGGTTTTTTCTTCAAATGTAGGGTTGGGTTCAATAGAACCTCTGCACTATAGTTCATGTGTTTCTCTTTCATTACATAGCAATATGGGTTTGTACATACCTTCAGTGCAAATTTTACCTGTTAATTGAATATAGGGTATAGAGTAAACTCCTGTTAAATGAATAAAAAAATCTTGCAATCTGTCGAAGATTTACTCTGACGGTCATTGAATTACCACATTGATAGACATTTTGGGCCTCTGCACACCAAATTGTAGCATTTAATCTATTATATCTTGCCCGACAGAGCTTAATGAGCTCTATGAAACAAGATATAACAGATTAAATACTCAATCTATCACTCAAAGTTAGGGAAATGGTCCAATTCCTGTTAATTGTACACTCCTGTCAGCTGAATATTGTTGGCTATTCAATAAACAGGGTTCCACTGTATTTACATATTCACACAATATGAACACGCGTGTACATGTATATACAGAATATAACTGCCCCACATGCAAATACATAGACCTATTTATGTCAGTCTGTAATTCGAATAAGCTTTGTCAGACAGTATACATAAAAACAAATGCATGATTAACCTTGGTGTGTCTTAGTACAGTCATCATCAAGTATGAGTGGCTTATTGCCGATTATTTTTCTACTACATCGACTCTGTCAAGCTGTATGCATCAAAACAAATGGGTGATTGTCGTAGTTGTATTTTGGAACAGTCAGCGCCAAGCAAAACTGACTTACGTAGATTACTATCCTGGTACATGTACTAAAGTTAGCGGCGGGGCGCGGGTAGCTTAATAGGATATTTCTTTGAGATTAACCTTGCAAATTCCCTGCGACTTTCTGTCACCAGTCTATTTATTATACCTTCATGACAAATTTAATCTGTGGTAGCATGTTAATTCTTGCTAATTGGACAATAGTCTGATGTGCTATGCATTGCCCAGCAAATCTGTGTAAGCTCTTCTTAGCAATGTATATCAAATCAAATGGTTGATTTGTTACCAAAATGCAGGAATTTTGCACGGTTCATTTTCCGGTCAAATGAGGTTTTTATTTTTTATTTTTTATTGTTCATCTGTTGATCTATTATTGACATATTCACATGAACATGTATGTACATGTATGTACAGTATATAACTGTTCCTACATGTACACACATGGACATATTTATATTAATATGCGATTATGGTCTCAGAGCTATCTAATTGATGGAAAGCAATAGGTAGAGTATCTGAACAAAATATCATCACACACCAGAAGTACCCACAGAGTTCCACAGGGTTAAATGTTAGGGCCTGTTTTATTTTAGATTTACATTAATGACAAAAAAATAGTACTAACTTGAATCTCCTATCATTCGCTGATGACACAACGGGCTATACATCCCACCATAATCAAGAAATCTTATATCAATCTGTCAACACTGAAGTAGAAAAAATAAATATGTGGTGCAGGGCTAATAACCTACTCCTAAACGCAAACAAATCGAAATATGTCTTAATCATCTCTTCAAATATCAAACTTAAAAATAGCAATAATACTATTAGCTTCGATAATAATCTTATAATCAGGATGGGTTTTAAAGAAACAGAATCCTCTGTCAAATTTTTGGGAGTTCATCTCGACGGTAAGTTGAGTTCCTCCATCTACATATCAATGCTGTACAGATAAGTAGCAAGAGCTGTTTGGGCATTAAATAAAGTTAAATATTTCTCTCACATAGAACGTTAGTCACGCTGTATTTTGCATTAATTCATAGTCACTTCCTGTTTGGTATCCAAATTTGGGGATATTCCAAACATATAAACAAACTCTACCTCCTACAAAATAGAGTAATCCGAATAGTAAACAACAAAGCTTATAACTGTCACACAGATTCCTGCTTTTAAAAGATAAAATACTTAAAATTTAAGACCTTTATACATTACATACATTATTATTGGTGCACGACTGGCATAACAATGCACTACCTACCACCTTCCATAATTACTTCACCACTGTTACAAACCAAGATGGAGTTGTAACTAGACAACCAAGATTATTAAAATCTTAAAAACAAACACACCCAGAACCAAGTTTATTGAATGGCTACCAACGAACAACTTACCGGCATTATGGAACAAATTAAATAATGAAATACGGACACATACACGATAGAAATGTTTTTAAATTGACCTTAACTAACTTACTAACAGGCTCCTATCCCACTTCCGTCTCCTGCACAAATCCTTATTGCCAAGATTGTAACGTTTGATTAAAGATTCGCTTGACTGAATCTCATCCGGCGGGCGATGACAGGGTGCCCCAGTAGAAATTTAAAAATGCTAATGGGACACTTTCTCATCGCTTTGTACGCGGGAGAAATTTGTAGAATGTGCCGAACAAGGAGAGCATTTTACTGTGGTATCAATTGATATTGCATATTCCCAAAACCTCGACGTTTCAAGAAAGCATGGTTTGATGATCATTGCAAACAGGCAAAAAAGATCACTAGTCAACAGAACATGAATTTAAAAAGTCACCGACGACAGATAATCTAAACAAACTACAATTGGGCAAAACCGACAAAAAGGAATAGTTTTTGAGTATCTTGTGATTCTAAACATTCTAAACTTAACCAGCAGACACCCATCAATAAAATTTGGAAAATGATTAAAAATATTAGTGGGAAAGAAACAAAATCAGCTGTTCAAAATCAGGAGGACAACAACAACCCAATCACATCAAAAAAAAAAAACGAATATGAAACAAACTGGCCTCAACTTTTTCTAAACACTCGTCCTCTGAAAATTGCAATCCGGGGTTCGTTAAAATAAAAAATACAAAGCAAAACAGGAGAAACAAAAGATTAAATTTACCTCTAACAATTTCGAGGATTACAATAAACCTGTCTCTATCGAAGAGTTAAATAACTCTTGGATTACCACAAAAAAATACTGCCACTGGACCTGACGAAATTCATCATCAACTTTTAAAACATCTGCCTAAAACGTGTCTTGACCTTTACTATCAATTGTCATTGACATATGGGTGACTGGCCATATTCCACCTTCTCGGAGTCAAGCAACAATAATTCCATTTCAAAGGCTGATAGAGATTACTTCAATCTAAGCAATTATAGACCTATTGCACTAACTGGTTGTCTGTGTAACTATGACAAGGATGCTCAATTATCGACTTGTGAGGTTTCTGCAATCGAACAATCTACCTGCGAATGTTCAGTGTTCATAAGAAATGGCTTTACCAGGAGAGAACATGTGGTCGCCATCTTCTTTGACCTGGAAAAGGTATATGATACAAGTGGATTTGTTGGATTTTAAAAGTTCTTTTCAACATGGGGTTGAGAGGGCGTATGTCGCTTTTCAGAATATTTTTTAAAGACCGCTAATTTCGGGTTCCTGTTGGATCTACATTATCTGATCCACATAAACAATAATTGTGTTGTTTTTGTGTCATCTCAAAAGCCTTCGATAGGGTGTGGCTTGCGAGGATTATTTACAAAATAAAGACGTATGGTATATATGGCCCAATTTTAAGTTGGCTTAAAAGTTATCTCACAGACAGGAACTTTAAACATATTTTATTTGCCATAACTATTGAGCAACAAGGGATAGAAGGACAAGTGCTTTCCACTTAGTAGAAACCTCCGCTCCCATAACATGAATACAGAAAATGTTACAATGGCGAAACAAACAAGTTTTTTGAAATTCATAAATGTAAAATAAACTATTTGAATGGGTTTATATATATGTGCGTATGTGTATAAATAAATATGAATATGTAGCACTAAACAAATACAGAAAAAGGAAGAAAGAAAGAAAGAAAGAAAAGCTGTTGATGTCCCTTTTGCGTTCTGTATCTCTCTCGATTTGAATCAATTAATATACAAAGCCAAATGCCCCTTGGGCGCTGATCTGATTAGGATGTGTTAAAATAATAATAATAATAATAATAATAATAATAATAATAATAATAATAATAATAATAATCATCATTTCTTCGCCTTCTGTACTACAGCTTAGGGACGTGTCTCATTAGATCCATGCTGATTCACACAACAGGTAGAGAAAACGCCGAGTCAGCGACTCAGGCCACAAACAGCGCAACCGTGACTATCATCGTGACTGCACAATCTGTGTACCGATGCGCTGGCTCAACGTCACCCAGATGACGCGTCCATTCCGCAACCCCTCCATGCGTATTCTATATTGAAGTGGATACCTTGAGTCAGCATTGTTTTACAAATATTACTAGATGGGAAACTCGTTGTCGAACCTCCCAGTGCTACAAATAAATTGTTGCACAAATTTAAAAATCAAAGTGTTAGTTGCAGACAGGAAGCAACGTGTAAGGATAAATGGCTGGAACTCCGAATACTGTCCAATTGAATCAGGAGTTCCACAAGGATCTGTTCTGGACCCTTTCCATTACCTTATTTTTATTAATGATATTCCCGATGCAATTGAGTCAATCATACGCCTATTCGCAGAGGATACTTGCCTCACACAAAGTGGTAATGATCCTTCACTTATGAGCTTAAAAGACAATAGTAAGCTCATAAAACTAAATAGATGGGTAACAGATTGGCTTGCAAACTTCAATGCAGAAAGCCAATTTAGTTCTCTTTAATCTCCAAAGAAATATTTACTATCCCAGCATTTGTTCGATGATAATTCATCAAACATCACAAGCATCTTGGAACAGTTTTACAGTTGAATCTCTCGTGGGACATTCACATTGATAAAATGTGCAAGAAGGCATGCTCTAGACTATCACAGCTGAGAATGCGAAAACACTCACTAAGTAAAGAATGCACATTAGTAGGTAATAAATGCCGATTCAGAATCACTTGTACACGATTTCGTACATGTACATCGATGTACACCTCCACAGGATTTAGTGTTAAAATCGTGTACAGGTACACGATTTGTCGTTTTTTATGGTGACACAGAATCGGCTTTGCCGATTCTACATCACTGGATTCTATATACATATCGCACAAGAGTGAAAAAATGTATGAAATTTTAAGGAAAAAGAGGTGTATCGTCCGATACAGAATCGGCAAATGGGTTTCCCCCATAGGATTCAGTGTTAAAATCGCGAGCAAAAAAACGTGTTGCCGTTTCTGTATCATCATCAAAAAGTGGTTTGCCGATTCTGGATCATCCGTGTCTGTACACGATTTTAACACTGAATCCCTATGGAGGCGTACACGGAAATCCATTTGTGGATTCTACATCAGAAATCGACTTATGTACGGCACATGGAATAGAGGTGATACCGAACCGGCAAACCCACTGCCAGGATGCCCAAAAGCTTGAAGAGCTTGAAATAAGTAATCACCCAATCACTTCACGTTCCTAACGCTAATTAACCAATCAGATTGCTTGCTTCTCATAAACTTAATCATACAAAGTTATCTCCCCTCGTCGTGGGGGTGGGGGTCACGCCCATCAGAAAAATCGAAGTTTCGAGAAGGTGGTCACGTGACCTATCAAATTGAAGGTCTCGACGAGTGGATTAAGAAGATCGTAATTTTAACCCTCGTCGTGGGGTGGGGTCACGACCAGAGCCGAAAAACGACTTCCTTTTTACATATCCAGGCATGTGAGGTATTAATATGAAGGGCTCGATGAATACATTACAAAAATGACGTTTTTCATTTTATGTGGGGGTGGGGGTCACACCCATCATAAAAATCGAAGTTTCGAGAAGGTGGTCACGCGACCTATCAAATTGAAGGTCTCGACGAGTGGATTAAGAAGATCGTAATTTTAACCATCGTCGTGGGGTGGGGTCACGACCAGAGCCGAAAAACGACTTCCTTTTTACATATCCAGGCATGTGAGGTATTAATATAAAGGGCTCGATGAATATATACAAAAATGACGTTTTTTTCATTTTATGTGGGGTGGGGGTCACGCCCATCAGAAAAATTGAAGTTCCGAGAAGGTGGTCACGTGACCTATCAAACTGAAGGTCTCGACGAGTGGATTAAGGAGATCATAATTTTAACCCTCGTCGTGGGGTGGGGTCACGACCAGAGCCGAAAAACGTCGTTCTTTATACAAAGCCAGGCATGTGAGGTACTGATATGAAGGCTCGATGAATACGTTACGAAAATGACATTTTTCATTTTATGTTGGGGTGGGGTCACGACCAGAGACGAAAAACGTCTTCCTTTTTACAAAGCCAAGCATGTGAGGTACTGATATGAAGGGCTTGATGAATACATTACAAAAATGACATTTTCCACCATCGCCGTGGGGATGGGGTTAACACCGATAAGAAAATCAAAAGTTTCGAGAAGATAGTCGTGTGACCTATCAAATTAAAGCTATCGACAAGGATATTATGAAAATCGCAATCTTTCCTTTCTTATAACGGTGGAGTTGGGACCATCTTGAAATCGACAGTATTAAGAAAAGGTAGTTATGGAACATATTAAATTGAAAACACAACAAGTTGAATCTGATGCATCATTTATTTTTGATATCTGTGTTAAAAACGTGAAGAATGTTTTCAAAAAAATATATATGATTGTTATGCAAATTAGAGATGCATTCGCTTATTAACAAGTCACGCCTTAAGATGTTTTCCTTCAATAATAACTCTGTTTACTGAACCATAGATTTGTCAATAAAAAAATTATAAGTTGATCTTCTAACGTTTCTACATATTGAGGATAGCCTATTTCACCATTTCCGAAATAAGTGTCAATCCAAACTATTTTTTTTTTAGGAAACTATGCCCACGTCGAGAAGACATTACAAACTAAACCAGTATAATCTTGACTGAATTCAAATAATTCCATTTGTCACGTGTTAGAAAAGATTTGTAAACAATCTAAACGCACGTGTGGAAAAGTTGTTTTGTCTTGTGTTCTAAAATATTTTAAGATAGGTGGCGTTATATAAATACAGCAACAACAAAAAGCAGTGTTTACAGTGTGTCAGCGTATGACTGAATGAAAATGAGAAAAAAGCTCTTTTTCTAACCACTTGATAGCGAAGCATTACATCAGTTGTCGCGATATTTGATGTCATCCAGCAGCAGCCAAGACATTCAGCTTTTTACGTCGACATACCACTTGTCCAAAACAATTCTCTTTTAACCCTAAACGGGTGAAATACATCTCGGTAACGACTCCCTTTTTTTTTCTTGATCAGACACAACCTATTTCACCATTTCCGAAAACAAGTGTCAATCCAAACTATTTTTTTAGGACAAAATGCCCACGTCGAGAAGACATTACAAAACTAAACTAGTATTAATCTGGACTAAATTCAAATAAAAAAAAACATTTGTCACGTGTTAGAAAAGATTTGTAAACAGTCTAAACGCACGTGTGGAAAAGTTGTTTTGTTTTGTTTTTTACAACAGGAGTTAAAATATTTTAAGATAGGTGGCGTTATATAAATACAGCAAGAACAAAAAAAAAAACAGTGTTTACAGTGCGTCAGCGTATGACTGAATGAAAATGAGAAAAAAGCTCTTTTTCTAACCACCTGATAGCGAAGCATTACATCAGTTGTCGCGATATTTGATGTCATCCAACAGCAGCCAAGACATTAAGCTTTTTACGTCGACATACCACTTGTCCAAAACAATTCTCTTTTAACCCTAAACGGGTGAAATACATCTCGGTAACGACTCCCTTATTTTTTCTTGATCAGACACAGCCTATTTCACCATTTCCGAAAAAGTGTCAATCCAAACTATTTTTTTTTAGGAAACAATGCCCACGTCGAGAAGACATTACAAAACTAAACCAGCATTAATCTTTACTAAATTCAAATAAAAAAAAACATTTGTCACGTGTTAGAAAAGATTTGTGAACAGTCTAAACGCACGTGTGGAAAACTTGTTTTGTTTTGTTTTTTACAACAGGGGTTAAAATATTTTAAGATAGGTGGCGTTATATAAATACAGCAACAACAAAAAAAAAAACAGTGTTTACAATGTGTCAGCGTATGACTGAATGAAAATGAGAGAAAAAGCTCTTTTTCTAACCACCTGATAGCGAAGCATTACATCAGTTGTCGCGATATTTGATGTCATCCAACAGCAGCCAAGACATTAAGCTTTTTACGTCGACATACCACTTGTCCAAAACAATTCTCTTTTAACGCTAAAACGGGTGAAAATACATCTCGGTAACGACTCCCTTTTTTTCTTGATCAGACACTGTTGTTGGTGGAAAGTTGACTGGAGGGTCGTTCAAAACAATTGATCAAATATTTCGAACGAAAACGACTCATTTTCTAACTACGATTGTCGCCGTATTCTAACGTCACCACACCAATCATACAATACGATATTGGTACTGCACTACCTCTTGAATATTACAAATTTACGATTTGTATTGTCTTCAACACAAATCGTAAATTCCTTCCCGCATCACCATACTTATACTATACCACATCGAATTTGACATCGTCATCATCCCCTTGCTAGATGAACTTGAACTCGTGTTGCGAAATGAGCCTATAGGGGTTAATTAAGCTCGCAAGCTCGGTAAGAGCTCGAGCTCTTGAGTTTTTATTTTAAGGATTCAGTGGACCCATGTTTATTCAATGAGCCTGATATTGTTTGGTAAGGAAACACAAAATTCCAGAGCTGGTGAGACCTCACAGAACTGCCAGTTATCACAATGTTTATAGTTCGATCTTACGATCTCTGATCGATAAATTTTCCCTAACATTCCGTAACAATGGTCGATAATAGAAATTAGTATAGAAAATCGTGTGAATTGTTCTCTGAAAATTGCATTGCTTGTATATTATTTCTGATTTTTTACAGATTGCCTTCAGGGTTTAGTTTAAAAAAAAACCTTGTCAAATGGTTAGGTTCAAGGGAAGTAACTTTGCTAGGTTCAAAAGGAAGTAACTCTGTCATCCGTAGGTAGAGGTTTATTATGAGGTCATCAGAGATCATAATACAGGTTTGGTTCATGGAAGTAACTCCGTTCATTCGTAGGTAGAGGTTTATTATGAGATCATCAAGTGTCGTGATACAGGTTAGGTTCAAGGGAAGTAACTCAGTAACAACCCATCTCAAACTAGAGGTTTATTATGAGTATATCAGAGGTGATAATACAGGTTAGGTTCAAGGGAAGTAACTTCGTAACAACTCATCCGTCAAACGGTTATGTTCGAGGTAAGTAACTCTGTAACACCTCATCCATAGGTAGAGGTTTATTATGAGGTCCTCAGGAGTCATGATACAGGTTAGGTTCATCAAATGATTAGGTTCAAGGAAGTAACTATGTAACAACTCATTCATCCAAACAAAATTAAAATTCGATGCACCATACTAAGAAGTGCTTGAAAAAAAAACACTTTTAGGTTAGGTTCGAGGGAAGTAACTCTAACAACTCATCCGTTCAAACAAAAATTAAAATTCGATTCACCATATTAAGAAGTGCTTGAGAAAACCTCCAGGTTTTAGGTTATGTTCAAGGAAGTAACTCTTTAACAACTCATACGTTCAAATGGTTAGGTTCGAGGGAAGTAACTCTGTTTAACAACTCATCCGAGGTTTATTATGAGGTCATCAGGGGTTATGATATGGGTTAAGTTCAAGGGAGGTAACTCTGTCATCCATAGGTTCAAGGAAGTAACACAATAACACCGAGGTATATTATTAGGTCATCAGGAGTCATGATACAGGTGAGGTTTAAGGGAAGTAACGCTATCATCCGTAGATTCGGGGATGTAACAATCAACTCACCCGTCAAATGATTAGGTTCGAGGGAAGTAACTCTGTAACAACTCATCCGTAGGTTCGAGAGAAGTAACTCTGTAACACCATAGGTAGAGGTTTATTATGCGGTCATCAGAGGTCATGATATGGGTTAAGTTCAAGGGAAGTAACTCTTGTCATCCGTCAAAATAATTCAGTTCAAGTGAAGTAACTTTGTAACGCCGTAGGTAAGGGGTGTTGGGCCAGAAATGAAGTGAGGTTTGAATGTTTGTTTTTAAGTGAAACGTGAAAATTATGACTCAGGACGAAACGCCTCGTGGGTGAAAACGTCTCAGGATGAAAAGTCTCTGGGACAAATCAAATGTCGAAGTGCCAACTTTCACAGATTTATTTTACCAATAATAATAATAATAAAAAAATCCTTTCACAACCTGCCTAATAAAATCGTGAATCACAATTTTTCCCACATTATATTCAAAATTATCACAACCCATTTGAACGGGTAGTTCATCCATAATCATATTTTTTGGAAATCTGAAAATGAAATACAAAACGAATGTTTGTGTGTTTTTTATTAACCACATAAAAAATTGTTTAATTTCATTAAAAAAACAAATTTTTTTTTTGAAGGAATTAAAACATAAGGAACATAAAAAAATTGATTAATTTCATCAAAAAAAAAAAAATTACATTAAAGAAAATTAAAAAATTTAAAAAAAAATCTTTTTTATATATATAAAGAGTAAAAAAAACAAACTTTTTTAACAAATTATTTAAAAACAAAATTCGAAAAAAAAAAAAAATAGAACACAAATTCCCAATGACAGTCATTTACAATACAAATGTTAATAAAATAAATGCCAGGAGACTGTGTTCCATTCAACATAGAACCTGACTTTGCAAACTTTCTGAAAATGGGTGCGAATCAAACGTGGTGCGAATCGACCACTCCTTTTTTGTGACTGTTTGTTGTCAGACTGAAAGACACCTTCCCTCTTGCTCTCATTATGACTTACCTTTCACAAAATAAAATACTTTCTGTCGTGAATATTGCTGAAACCCACCCAAGAGGTAGTGCAGTTCCAATATCGTATTGTATGATTAGTGTGGTGACGTTAGAATACGGCAAGAATCGTAGTTAGAAAATGAGTCGTTTTCGTTCGATATATTTGATCAATTGTTTTGAACGACCCTCCAGTCAACTTTCCACCAACAACTGTGTCTGATCAAGAAAAAAAAGGGAGTCGTTACCGAGATGTATTTCACCCGTTTAGGGTTGAAAGAGAATTGTTTTGGACAAGTGGTATGTCGACGTAAAAAGCTTAATGTCTTGGCTGCTGTTGGATGACATCAAATATCGCGACAACTGATGTAATGCTTCGCTATCAAGTGGTTAGAAAAAGAGCTTTTTCTAATTTTCATTCAGTCATACGCTGACACACTGTAAACACTGCTTTTTGTTGTTGCTGTATTTATATAACGCCACCTATCTTAAAATATTTTAACTCCTGTTGTAAAAAACAAAACAAAACAACTTTTCCACACGTGCGTTTAGACTGTTTACAAATCCTTTCTAACACGTGACAAATGGTATTATTTGAATTTAGTCAAGATTATACTGGTTTAGTTTGTAATGTCTTCTCGACGTGGGCATTGTTTCCTAAAAAAAAATAGTTTGGATTGACACTTTTCGGAAATGGTGAAATAGGCTGTGTCTGATTAAGAAAAAAAAAGGGAGTCGTTACCGAGATGTATTTCACCCGTTTAGGGTTAAAAGAGAATTGTTTTGGACAAGTGGTATGTCGACGTAAAAAGCTTAATGTCTTGGCTGCTGTTGGATGACATCAAATATCGCGACAACTGATGTAATGCTTCGCTATCAGGTGGTTAGAAAAAGAGCTTTTTTTCTCATTTTCATTCAGTCATACGCTGACACACTGTAAACAATGCTTTTTGTTGTTGCTGTATTTATATAACGCCACCTATCTTAAAATATTTTAACTCCTGTTGTAAAAAACAAAACAAAACAACTTTTCCACACGTGCGTTTAGACTGTTTACAAATCTTTTCTAACACGTGACAAATGGTTTTTTATTTGAATTTAGTCAAGATTAATACTAGTTTAGTTTGTAATGTCTTCTTGACGTGGACATTGTTTCCTAAAAAATAGTTTGGATTGACACTTTTTTCGGAAATGGTGAAATAGGCTATCCTCAATATGTAGAAACGTTAGAAGATCAACTTATAATTTTCTTTTATTGACAAATCTATGGTTCAGTAAACAGAGTTATTACTGAAGGAAACATCTTAAGGCGTGACTTGTTAATAAGCGAGTGCATCTCTAATTTGCATAACAATCATATATATTTTTTTGAAAACATTCTTCACGTTTTTAACACAGATATCAAAAATGAATGATGCATCAGATTCAACTTGTTGTGTTTTCAATTTAATATGTTCCATAACTACCTTTTCTTAATACTTTCGATTTCAAGATGGTCCCAACTCCACCGTTATAAGAAGGGAAAGATTATGATTTTCATAATATCCTTGTCGATAGCTTTAATTTGATAGGTCACACGACTATCTTCTCGAAACTTTTGATTTTCTTATCGGTGTTAACCCCATCCCCACGGCGATGGTGGAAAATGTCATTTTTGTAATGTATTCATAAAGCCCTTCATATCAGTACCTCACATGCTTGGATTTGTAAAAAGGAAGACTTTTTTCGTCTCTGGTCGTGACCCCACCCCAACATAAAATGAAAAATGTCATTTTCGTAATGTATTCATCGAGCCTTCATATCAGTACCTCACATGCCTGGCTTTGTATAAAGAACGACGTTTTTCGGCTCTGGTCGTGACCCCACCCCACGACGAGGGTTAAAATTACGATCTCCTTAATCCACTCGTCGAGACCTTCAGTTTGATAGGTCACGTGACCACCTTCTCGAAACTTCGATTTTTATAATGGGCGTGACCCCCACCCCCACATAAAATGAAAAACGTCATTTTTGTAATGTATTCATCGAGCCCTTCATATTAATACCTCACATGCCTGGATATGTAAAAAGGAAGTCGTTTTTCGGCTCTGGTCGTGACCCCCACCTCACGACGAGGGTTAAAATTACGATCTTCTTAATCCACTCGTCGAGACCTTCAATTTGATAGGTCACGTGACCACCTTCTCGAAACTTCGATTTTTCTGATGGGCGTGACACCCACCCCCACGACGAGGGGAGATAACTTTGTATGATTAAGTTTATGAGAATCAAGCAATGTGATTGGTTAATTAGCGTTAGGAACGTGAAGTGATTGGGTGATTACTTATTTCAAGCTCTTCGAGCTTTTGGTTTTTGGTATACATTGTTCTAGCCATTATATCCACGTTATTAAACGCGATTCACCTTTTATGACGGGCGTGACCCCCACCCCCACGACGAGGGGAGATAACTTTGTATGATTAAGTTATGAGAATCAAGCAATCTGATTGGTTAATTAGCGTTAGGAGCGAGAAATGATTGGCTGATTACTTATTTCAAGCTCTTCGAGCTTTTGGGCATCAAAAGTGGTTTGCGGGTTCGGTATCACCTCTTTTCCACGTGTCGAAATGACACTCATGTTTATAGTCGACCCTTTTGAACGAAAACCTTCATTCACGCCAGAAACAACAAGAAGGACGCCAACGCCCTATAGCTCACCAACATTCCTCTTTGATAGTAACTTTGGCAAACACAAGAACTGTATCAAACAGGCTCATAACATGTGACAAAGCTTACCTAAACACAACCTCTTAAAAGTAAAACACAGAAACTGACATAAATACTAAGTTAAGCATGAAATTCTGAGCTAAACAGAAAACTAAACGCAACTAAAAATGTCAAGAAAAATGTTTAAAATGCAGGGTATGAGGGGTTAATCATGGAACAATGATACTGAGGAACATGTATGATGAATATAAGTGTCATGAGAAGAGAAGGAGCACAGCAGCTGACCTAAACACTAAGTTAAACATGAAATTCCGAGCTAAACAGAAAACTAAACGCAACTAAAAATGTCAAGAAAAATGTTTATAGTGCAGGGTATGAGAGGTTAATCATGGAACAATGATACTGAGGAACATGTATGAGGAATATAAGTGCCATGGGAAGAAAAGGAGCACAGCAGCTGACCTAAACACTTAGTTAAACATGAAATTCTGAGCTAAACAGAAAACTAAACGCAACTAAAAATGTCAAGAAAAATGTTTAAAATGCAGGGTATGAGGGGTTAATCATGAAACAATGATACTGAGGAACATGTATGATGAATATAAGTGCCATGGGAAGAAAAGGAGCACAGCAGTTGACCTAAACATCAAGTTAAACATGAAATTCCGAGTTAAACAGAAAACTAAACGCAACTAAAAATTTCAAGAAAAATGTTTAAAATGCAGGGTATGAGGGGTTAATCATGGAACAATGATACTGAGGAACATGTATGATGAATATAAGTGTCATGGGAAGAGAAGGAGCACAGCAGCTGACCTAAACACTAAGTTAAACATGAAATTCCGAGCTAAACAGAAAACTAAACACAACTAAAAATGTCCAAAAAAATGTTTAAAATGCAGGGTACGAGGGGTTAATCATGGAACAATGATACTGAGGAACATGTATGATGAATATAACTGCCATGGGAAGAGAAGGAGCACGGCAGCTGACCTAAACACTAAGTTAAACATGAAATTCCGAGCTAAACAGAAAACTAAACGCAACAAAAAATGTCAAGAAAAATGTTTAAAATGCAGGGTATGAGGGGTTAATCATGGAACAATGATACTGAGGAACATGTATGATGAATATAAGTGCCGTGGGAAGAAAAGGAGCACAGCAGCTGACATAAACACTTAGTTAAACATGAAATTCCGAGCTAAACAGAAAACTAAACGCAACTAAAAATTTCAAGATAAATGTTTAAAATGCAGGGTATGAGGGGTTAATCATGGAACAATGATACTGAGGAACATGTATGATGGAAATAATTGCCATGGGAAGAGAAGGAGCACAGCAGCTGACCGAAACACTAAGTTAAACATGAAATTCCGAGCTAAACAGAAAACTAAACGCAACTAAAAATGTCAAGAAAAATGTTTAAAATGCAGGGTATGAGGGGTTAATCATGGAACAATGATACTGAGGAACATGTATGATGAATATAACTGCCATGGGAAGAGAAGGAGCACGGCAGCTGACCTAAACACTAAGATAAACATGAAATTCCGAGCTAAACAGAAAACTAAACGCAACTAAAAATGTCAAGAAAAATGTTTAAAATGCAGGGTATGAGGGGTTAAATCATGGTATAATGATAATAATCATCATATAGCAGCATTTTAAAGGCCATGATATGGAAATAGGGCGAGTAAGTGACCTAAACAGAAGCTTTAACATTATTGAACACATACGCTGACGCCGACGCTGACGCCGACGCCGACGCCGACGTCGACGCCGACCGATCGAGCCATGCCATAAGCTCACACAACTAAAGTTGGTGAGCTATAAACTGACACTCATGTTTATAGTCGACTCTTTTGAACGAATACCTTCATTCACACCAGAACAAAAATATGAGTGTCAGTTTTTACTCTCATCGTGGCAGTGGGTTTGCCGGTTCGGTATCACCACTTTTCCATGTACCGTACATAAGTCGATTTCTGATGTAGAATCCACAAATTGATTTCCGTGTACGCCTCCATAGGGATTCAGTGTTAAAATCGTGTATAGACACGGATGATACAGAATCGGCAAACCACTTTTTGATGATGATACAGAAACGGCAACACGTTTTTTGCTCGCGATTTTAACACTGAATCCTATGGGGGAAACCCATTTGCCGATTCTGTATCAGCCGATACACCTTTTTTTCCTTAAAATTTCATACATTTTTTCACTCTTGAGCGATATGTATATAGAATCCAGTGATGTAGAATCGGCAAAGCCGATTCTGTATCACCATAAAAAATGACAAATCGTGTACCTGTACAATTTTAACACTAAATCCTATGGAGGTGTACATCGATGTACGTGTACATGTACGAAATCGTGTACAAGTGATTCTAAATCGGCATTTATTACCTACTCAAATTTCTTCTATTCTACCGATAGTGGAGTATGGGAGTCCAGTTTGGTTCTGTGCTCCCAAATAACTTCTCAGCTAAATTCAGTACTGCGGCAACCGCGTTGTGTCCTTGGACAAGACACTTCACCCCCATTGCCCACATGTGGGCAAAGCCGCGTTGTGTACTAAGACGTACTACACGTCGTTGGTGCACCTGTCTTCAACCAATGCTAACCCTGCTTGTGTGGAGTTAGTCTGTTGGGCAGCTGACAGTTGCTCGCCGTTGCTCGGTGGTTCTCTCCGGGTACTCTGGCTTCCCCCACACGTAAAACTGTCGTTGTCATGATTAGCCATTGTGCAGAAATATGTGGCCTTAAACGCCAATGCTTAAAATAAATTATTAATTTCAGTACAGTTCAAACAAAAACTGAACTTTTTAAGCGGTTTTTCTTCCCATCTTGCATGGATACGTGAAATTCACTAAGTGAATCAGTAAGAAATTTGCACTGGATGAGTTTAAGAAATCAATTTCGCGCCAAAAATATAAACCTCTGGAGTATTTCAATATCGGTAAGAGAAAACTTAGCATTATTCTGAGTAGGCTAAGAACTGGTTGTATCAATCTAAACAGCGATACGCTTAACGATTATATTGCTGATTCGCCACATTGCAGATGTGGACATCTGATAGAAGAGAACATTTTCTTCTGTACAGTTCACTCAATACAGAATTCCGGCAAGAACTCTTCTCCATCCTATCACATTTAAATATCAGTAGTGTGTCTGTTGATGCACTTTTGTGCGGCGACCGTAGAAGTTCAAATAGAGATAATGCGCTGATGTTCACTGCCGTGCAGACGTTCATCAACGACTCCCAACGATTTGATTGAGCTAATGGAGGTGCTGAAACAGTCCAGGTGGCTTGCTGAACTATTTACTACCCAAAACGTCCGTTTTCTACAAGGAGACCATCATTGTATACCGGTGCGATACGGGGCAAACTCATAGTTATTACGGTTCACATAGACATTGGTTGATTTGCGACGTCTGGCTCTAGCCCTCTATCCACATTAACATTTCGTTCCTAAGGCGGTCGCTTGATTATATGTCGGATTCCAGATTACAGAAGAAAATCGCCCTGCCCACTCCCTTTCTGTCTTATAATTTTTTTGTACTTGTGTACACCAACTCTTTATTATTATATATTTTTTCCACAAACTGCCATTGTATATATTTTCAAAAAAATTGTTACACTCCCTGCATACTATGTTTATTGTTTATTGTAAGAGGAGCGGAGGGAATTGTAAATAGAAAAGGTAGAAAACACTTATCCTCCAATCCTCGTTTGCACCATTAGTGGGAAATAAAAGTATGTTTAAACTAAACCAACCAATAAATAAATATATAGTTGAAAAAAAATGTTTTTCAAAAAGTTTTAAGGAAATCATATCAGGCACCCCTTAATGGAACGAGCTCGTGGAGCTCGTTCCAATGAGGGGTCACATGATATGGTTGTGTTAAAAATGTTTGAAGAAACAATTGAAAAAATAATAATTTAAAAATTAAATTTTGATATCGTGTGCGTTGGGTAAAAGGTTAATAAGCCAAATAGTGAAGAACTCAATGGACTCGACGAGCTGCCATCTCTCAATCGAAAAGGAGGTCGATTGAGAAATGAACTCTTCGACAAATCCATTTGTTATTTTATTATCATTTTCAGTGATCAAATATAGTCTCATGTAGCGAAGATTTAACACACTAATTTTATGAATAAAATTTACAGTTTTCAACGGCATAAAAACTTGAATTGGCAAAACCTCAAAAACCCACATTTACAGGAGAGGGAGCGCAGTGGTTCAGTGGTCACAGCTGTGGACTTCAAACAGAGCTGTTCTCATAAAGGGTAACTGCGTTGTGTCCGTCGGTAAGGCACATAATCCCGATTTCCCACGTGGGGACACGATGACGCTGTGCACTAAGGCGTACTGCACGCCGGTGATGCCCTTGTCTTCAACCAATGCTAACCCTGCTTGTGCGGAGTTAGTATGTTGGGTTACTCGCTGATGCTTGGTGGTTCTCTCTGGCTATCCCGGCTTCCTCCACCCGAAAAACTGTCCGACACGAGGTGACCCTGACTGTCGAAAGTGTCATTAAACCCCAATAAATAAATAAATAAATAGATAAATAAATAAAAAAAAAAATAAAATAAATATTATAAGCAAGGTCGGTCGCACGGTGAATTGAGGTTGGGTAGTTTAGTGTCTGGGTGATAAAGAAGGCTGACACAAGATTACATGTGGAATGAATGGTGGGTTCGACCTTCTTGGTCGGGTTTTCGGTTGGATGACTGTGTCATCCTTGGAATTGGCAACAGAGTCACTGATTTTCAAGATAGGGCTATGGGCCACTAGGTCAAGTGCGTGGAATGGTAAGGTTGTATACATTTATAACACCAGACGCAAACTTGACCTGTGAAAGTTTATCCCACAAGTTTCGATTTGAATTCTGTTGAAATAAACGCTGTAATACATCTTAAAATGCATATTGATTCCCCGGCCTTTCAATAACTGTTCATAGTCCTGTATGAAGTATTACATTTCTTGAATTTCTAAAAAAATTCGTAGTATAAATATGCTCTTCATCAACAAATTTACCAATGTTATACGAGCTATCGAAGATATTACAAGTTGTTAGATATTTACCTATTTATTTAGTTATTGGTGTTTAAGGCTACATACTTATGCTCAATGGTCAATCGCGACCGCGACATTGTTACGGGTGAATGAAGCCGGAGTACCCAGAGAACTATCGAGCATCGACGAGCAACTGTCAGCTCCTCAACATTGTGTTCAAGCTCCATTCGAGCATGGTTACAGCGGTTGAAGACATGTGAACCATCGACGTGCACTACGCCTTAGTACACGGCGTCATCGCGCCCCCATGTAAGCAACCGGGATAAAGTGTCTTGCTCAAGGACACATGGCGGGACGTCCCGGACGCGGATCGAACGCGGGACCTCCAGCATAGAAGTCCAACAGTCTTCCACTGAGCCACCGTGCTCCCTTGCTAGACATTTACGAGCATAGAAATGTTGTAACAACCTCAAATATTCCCATTATTGAAATAAGTTATATCAGTACACCGTGTTGTGTCCTTCGACAAGGCACTTAAACCTTATTGCCCACGAGGAGGCACGGAGGAGCTGTGTACTAAGGAGTACTGCACATACTAACCCTGCTTGTGCGGAAACGATACGTTGTGGAGCTTGACAATTGCTCGCCGTTGCTCGGTGGTTCTCTCTCCAGATACTGCGGTTCCTCCACCCATAAAACTGTCCGAAAAAATATGACCCTGGCTGTCGAAAGTGTCTTTAAAAACCCAATAAATAAATAAATACCTGTACTATAATTTGTCCTGACCAGGCCTAGAAATAAGAAGACTTTCACCAGCAGAATCAGGTCGCCAGAGGGTAACATAACTAAATCCACTCTCTGTGAACCTCAATCTGAGTCAAGGTCTCCTGCCTAAACAGAAAAAAGGTACCATAGGATAAATGAGTGGATTCTAGCCCACTCTGTAGGATAGCATCAGCAAATTCACCCTTTGGGGGCCTCATTTCGCAAATCTTTGCTTATTTCCAGGCTTGGTCGTGACGTGCCGTTTCTCCTCAGCCTCTACGGGCCTGATGAACTTCAAACTCGGTAGGTGTATGAATTTCTATCCGATATAACTAAATTGGCATGTTTGGTGACAATATTTTGTGTTATTTTCGAAAATCGACAATTGTGTCCTATCCTGTGTTATTCTGTACACAAGACACACTTGATTTTTGACCCATCTGATTTTTGAGTGCATGAATCGCCATTAAAAAACGTGTGTAGCGCGTGTCCACATCCACTATTAATTAATAATTAAATGATCTGGGCGCGTGGGGGGGGGGGGGGGGGGTACATGCGCTGGAAAGTCGAATCAAATTCTTCGAAACACATTATGTTGAATTTGTTTTTTTTCCCAAATTTCTAAATATGGTGGTGTAAGGGGAGAGGAAGTATCTTTTTCTCAGACCACGTGTCTCAACAGCCAAGTCTGGTCTATATGCATACTGGTCAATATGCAATTTACAAAGGAATGTGCCCCATGCTTCAGACGGTACACAGTTAATTATCTACATTAGTCGGCATCCAACATCTGGGCCGTACTGCAGGTCTTATAAACGAATGAAACGTCGCGCTGTTTTCAATCAATCAGAAAAAAAACAATATTAATTGAATTACTGGGGTTATTCGTGGAAGAAACAATCATTCCTTTTTTTAGAGCACAGAAGGTTACTAGTTATCCTGTTGTCTGTTTATGGAGTACTGGTTTTTATTAACCCGAAGCCATCCGGATACGGCTTACTGAGGGCAGGTAAAAACCGTGCTACGTGAAGAGACACATGGTGGCGACTTTATCTGTTGATACCTCTGTTTCATCGCAATTTCATCATCAGAAAATTGCGCAAAACTCTTCGCAGTCGTTGTTGTCGATATGTCGTCGTCTACGCAACACTTCAGCGTTCAGGGCGAGACCATAACCGGGAAATTCATTAAAATAAATCCGTATCACGTAGGCGAGTCTTTCCTGAACAATCACGCTGACGTGATGCGGAAAATTTCTTAGTGGTTTATTGGAAATATCGTGAGATGTCTCCGTATCAGGTAGCTATCGACCAACCAGATTTAAGAATGCACGCTAGTCAAAAGATTAAAGGATTTGTTTTGTTCTGACATGTTCCCCAACCCAAAACCCACATAATCTGGTAGCATACTGCTCTGGTCTTCAACGTAATGCCTTTTATTAATTGTTTTTAAGTCGATTAGATTCCATTCCTTTCCGGAAAATTTCTCAAGTGCGAGTTTTCTGTCTTGTTTTTAATGCAGGGATCAGTAGACTTTTCGGCAAAAAAAAAATACTGTAACATACTGCTATCAGTATAACATCTATTTAATGTTTACTGTACAATAAAAACTGGCAACTATGTCGCTCTTTCT
Source organism: Pictodentalium vernedei (assembly GCA_031216915.1). Classification (NCBI taxonomy): domain Eukaryota; kingdom Metazoa; phylum Mollusca; class Scaphopoda; order Dentaliida; family Dentaliidae; genus Pictodentalium; species Pictodentalium vernedei. The sequence continues at coordinate 586,001,175 of CM062296.1, forward strand.
GAAATATACTGTTTTGTTATTTATGCCCCTATTATTCATTGTTTAAAGAATAAACGTAGTTATTTTTCAACCCTTTCTTCCCTCCTTGTATGGAATCTGTGTGGTACAAAGCGTTTGGTAGCAAATAACTGAATCGGGCGACTGCTTCTCAGAAAGCGATCATGACAATTCAAGTGCTGAAAAAAGGAACACAGTTATATTTACAGAAAAATTTAACCCGCTGCGCAGTAATGTCAAAATAACGACATTTCGCGTAGCTATACGAACATTTTCACAAAATGCAACAAGGAATTTTACCAATGTAACTCTGTTTCACAGAGCTCGCTGAGCTCCATTCGACAAGATTAAATTGGTTACATTCCCTCTTGCATCATGAAAAAAGTAGCAGCTCAAACTTTTGAGTGCTCGATATCAATGTGCAGAGGAGGAATCTCAAATTATTCCAACTAAAACCTGCATATCGTCGCCTGAGTGCCAGAATGTTCTATGTCCCATAGGGGACATAGAACATTCTGGCACTCAGGCGACGATATGGCATACGGTACATATAATTCGAGGACAATATATTGGTCTACGGTTCCAGTTTCAACATAGAAATCTCCAACAAGGCGCTTTTTAAGACCGCAACCGGCTGAAAATTCGTAAGTTTTCTGAAGTCAGCATAGACGGGCTCCGAACCTGGGACTACGGAAACGAATCACCAAGCCCTGAATGACCTGCCACCATACCGACAGAGCTAATTTTGGAATTACGTCAACCAGTATATTTGTTTGCATTCAGGACCCGCCACAAGTTCGATTTGTGAGAACTGACAATTACTGGATGTTGGGATTGTCTCTGGGTATTCGTAACTGGCTACGATATCGCCTGTTTTCTGTTTATACGATCTACTGAGGATCGTTTGCTTTCACATTCCATGCAAGCTTGAACAGAGGAAAGTTATGTTGGTCTATGATTCCAGTATTAACACGGAAATCGCAATTATTACCACTCAATCTATAAGTTACTAGTCGATTAACATAAGTTTGGAGGCCCGTTAAAACTCCATAATTTTAGTGACGTCATTCGACGGAGCCGGCTATTTTTAGATTCAAGTTAGCTGTAACAGGGAGTGGTAATAATAGTAATAAACAGCCCTTAAGCTTATTAACGGCCCTCCACTTCGTCTCGGGCCATTAATAAACCCTCGGGCTGTCCATCATTGCTGCAGGGCCGCTAATGAACCATAATGCCCTCCAAAATCATGTTATTCTTATATTAATGAGAGATGCGTTAAGACGCATTACCTTACAAGAAGGGCAAATAACACCGGCAAACAGTATTCTTGAATAACTATTTCTTATTTTGTTGAGTCAAAATATAACTTATGACCTCTCATTGGAACGAGCAGACGAGCTCGCTCCCATGAAGCGTCAGAAAGTATGTTTTTCAGAAAAAGTAGAAAAAATAATGAAAATTGGATGGTGATTTTTTTAAATAGTGCTGGGGGGTTTTGTCCGTTACGTTGGTAAATGGTTAATTAATAATAATAAATCTTTGACGATCTGCTGGTTTGGAGCGGTTCTCGTATGTGCTATGAAAAGCTGCACCCTTCAACGTTCTTCTCTCTTCCCAACACCCATAAATGTTCCTTCTTCCCAATGCTTAACACTGTTATCTATCTACCTGCATCAATCTGAAGAGTTTCCTGCTAACAGGACACGTTGGACGGTGTGTTCTAGAAACAAGAACAGAAGAACCATGCTTGTAGCGATCAGTTTTGTTTTTTGCGATATACAGTGACATATGGATATCGAAAAAAAAACAACACCTGACCGCCTTAACTGAACAATTTCAGAAAAAACGTAAAAAACCTGCATAACCAACTAAACACATGGCGACTAAACGGAGGCCACTAAGATTACAATGATCACGACCATATTTGCTAACAAGCTCATTTAGCGCGTCGGGAGTTAGTGGGTCTTTCTTATTAAGCCGAACCTGGCCTAATGTACGGTGTGAACCTTCCTTTACGGAAATGCATAAATCCGATTTACAGGGATCAGGAAAACTGGCGAGCTTATGTGCCCAACTGATTGCATAATATGCAGTGTCCACTTTAGCAGTTGAAGAAGAGTTTGTTGATAAGAAAATCAAATACAGCGACATATAAAAGTCAGAAGCTGGTAACGGGTTAGCGTCAGAATACTGGAGGGATCACTTACAAAAACTGTCAAACGCAAAGGCATAGTCACGTATGGTGGCATCCGCTCTAGAACGTAGACAATACTTCTGCAGACGATCTTTCAAGGAACACAAAAACGGGTCGTCTACCACCGGCAGTTTCTCCCATATACCACTTTGGAAAGTATCTGAAAAACGTAATGAAAAAACAATGTAAGAACATGTTGACGGCAGAGAATTGACACACCCTAGTGATCTCGGCATTCATAATACAAGAATGACCATTTCACACATGACTGCGTCGTCCAAACGGTGCGGACCAGCCTCGTCATCCTGTACCAAAGCGATGAAGTAATCGAGGTAACAGAGAGTAAGGAACAATAATAAACAAAGTACAATGTTCAGTGTTTCATAACCTGACACAATGACTTTGCTGCAGCGGCTACACAGCCTTGTCACCAGAACAGTTTTTAAAATATAAGTGCTTAGAAGCATCAAGTCTGACTTCTGATGTTCGCGAAGTAAAGGCTGTGGAATCAAAAAGGGACTTAGTATTCATACCCTAAACAAAAATGTCCTGACCAGGAGAAAATTCTCGCACATCTTGTACGTATGGATGACTGACGAACCCACTTTGAAAAAGCATCGTCCAAAAAAGGAGGTGACAGCCATTTTGGAACAACCATTGTCCCGCGTGCTTGGCAATAAAGCAACTGGTTCAAGACTTTCGGAACTTGAGAAGTGGGTGGACAGGCCCATTATTTTCATGTGTCCAATTTTGAGTGAACGCATCAACGGCTTCTGTGCCAGGTTGCCAAAAGAACGAATTGAATCTGGATAATTTGGAGTTTTCAGCGTTCACAAAACGATCTACAGAATGTGGACCCCACATGCCGACAAGTAGCTCGAAGAAAGCGGTACTAGTAGCCCAGTCATCGAAACCAATCATTTTGGAAATGTAATCTGCTTTCGAATTATTGGCACGTGGAATCAAGACAACTTCTAATGAAATATTATGAGACGTGCAGAACTTGAAAATATCTAGTGCAATAGCATGTAATGGCAAGGTAGAACTGCCTCTGTTAATAATGGATAAACAATTTCGGTTATCAGTATGCAATTTTACAGTATTGTTCGACAGCAAAGAACAAAAAGATTTCAGAGCTAACGAAATCGCCTGTAACTCTCTCCACTTAGAGCTCCTACATGCCTCGTCTGGGGACCACATCTCATGAAAAACATGCTCACCAACACCAACCGTGAACGCTCCACAGGCAACACTGCTAGCATCTGAGTAAACTAAAACATTTGGCAGTCGATAGTCACCGAATTTTCGCCTGTTTAATGCAGTCGCGTTGTGAGACCAGAATTGCAGTTCATCCCAGATTATATCCGGGCATACCAAATGTAATTGAGAATCCCATCGCCTACGTTGTTACGTTGTTCGATCGCTGCATAAAGATGACGACACATCAAACTGGTAACATTGCCCATAACCGGCGACAATGAGATAATTTTCCCCGTAACGTGGGCTAACTGTCGTGCAGTCACCTTTGGGAAACAACCCATGACATCTGCAAGAATTTGTGAAAGGTCATTTTAGCGTCTCTCTGGTATACTTATGCTGAAGTCCAGAGAATACCAGAGTAACCCCAACCACTCTATGGACTGTACAGGCTCAAAAACAGGTTGTTCGTAATTAAGTAAAAACCCGGCATCTTTTAAAGATTGTTGAACAAATTCTGAATTTCGTTGGCACTCTGATTGATGACTGGATAAACCAAAACCATCATCTAAGTAAAGTACAATTTGAATGCCATTCTCCCTCCAAAATTGAACAATGGGACGAAGACACTTGGTGAACACAAATGGTGCAGATTTAGGACCAAAAGCTAACACTGTAAAACAATAAAATTTATTCTGCCATGAAAACCCCAAATATGTTTGATGCTGCACACAAATATCAAAATGATAATATCCGGATTTGAGGTCGAATGTAAATAAGAAGATTTGGTAAGAAAAATAGTTCAAAGCAACTTTCCAGTCTTAAAACATAATTGTGTCTGCCTTTATAGAATTATTTAATTCACTGAGATCCAAAACGAGACGCTTTTTGCCTGCTTTATTGACGGAAACACTGAGTGGATTTACAAGAAAAGGCTGAAAAAGGAGTGCACACCGCACACCCATTTTCAACCATCTCTGATATAGATGTATCCACGAAATCAGAATGCAACAGTGCGGATATATTATTTCAGAAATGAATAGGTGGCGGGGGCTTAAGAGATGGGATAACGTAGCCAGTTTTGACAGTTTGCAAAACAAACTCATTGGCACCAATATGTTCCCAGAAATGTACATGTGTCTTGACGTTACCTTTTACACCACCTCCCACACCAGATGAATGTTGTCAAGATAGATAACGTGTACCGAGAACATGACAAATTGCGTAACCAGTACCCGATCCGGCACGGTGTACAGTATTTCAGTATACTTTATCTTTTATCTCATTGCTTCGTGGCTGCTGCAGATGTTGTTCCTCCGTTCGGGAACTGACATTGTTGTTTCCATTGGCCAAATTGGTGACAGTTGTAGCAGATGTCGTATGGAGATGGTTCTCTACGTCTGGAGGAACGAAAAGGCTGCTGGAATGGTAATGGTCTGACAGCTGCACCCGAAGAAGACTCAGTGAGTGGCCTAGTTACAGAAGCAGAAGGAGGGGTTTTGCGTTGATACGGTTGATGGCGTTTCTTTTCTTTGAGGGCTCGATGAGCTCGGCTTTCTGCTGAACGTAGTCGTTTTTCATCCTCAGAATCTGATGCCAAATCGTCACTCTCATATTCTCGAACAGTTTTCCAACCCGCCGGAGATTTATTAGCCATTCTGATGAGTTTGTTACGTTTCGACAGTTTTGGATAAGCCCCAAGACGAGTTTGTTGGAGGTGGAATCTTCCACAGGCAACCGTTTTTGTAACTTTTTGAGGTCCGCAAGTAAATCCGAATTGAATGAAAACTGTATTTGATTGCCCTCACTCTTAAACTTCACAGACACTTCTTGTTTTACATTTTGAACAACACTGTCAGTTCCAGTGGACAAATCGTCCTTTAAGATTTAAATTTTCCGATTCAAAAATGTTTTGAAAAGCTCAAAAGTATCAGCCAAATCAGGGTTTTACTGTTCATTCCCTTTATCAGCAGGGTGTGCACCACTTGGGGAACCACAATCGGAATCCAATAATTTCTCAATGTTCTTTGACATAGTATTACTGCAAAATAGAACGGAGAACACTGTTGCACAGCGGAACGGCAGGCTTCGAATGATCAAAAACAATCTGCACTTCATGACCACAACAGTCATGAACTGCACGGACTACGAACATTTCACCCAGACAATAGCGACATGAAAAACTTATTTCTACATCAGTGGTCAACACCCATTGGCGCATACACAACGACAGTGTAGACAACTAACCCTAAATCACCCGGCGCATGTGATTCGTAACTTTTATAAATATGTTTCTTATAGCTTGTGCATGACAACGTATTGCGGCTATTAAAATATATTTCTACAGAAAAAGAAAAGCAACGTATCAGATCCAAATCTTGAGAAATTGTGCGCTTCGCAGATGGCGGCTTTTCTATAACATTTGTCCTTTTCGATGGAAAGAGAACATTCTTTCAGCGGGTCCCGAGATGTACTAATCGGCGTTCTTCGTCAGTGTTTCCTGGAGGGATCAGAACGTCTCGATAAGTGTCAAATGAAATAATCACGGATGCGTGGCATGGAACGAAGAGTTTCTCGCGATATGATCAGATCATGGAGTCATAAAGTGTGAGTAGTAGACAATGAGTTTTTCACATGTTTTTGAGGAATCTAATAGGGGAGGGGCTCTGTGATTACAGCATTGTCTTATTATTCGGAAGTGAAGAGGTTTAGCCTGAAGGTAGATTACATATAGTAAAACGCATTCATAGAGTGGAATTATCATATACAGGATTTATTATTGCGTTCTGCACGTTTTGTATTTATATTATACTTTTGTTTAGTATGATTTTTATTTAAAATATTGATTTGCAATTTTAATTGAGTTTATTGGAGAATTAGTAGAAAAAAAGTATATTATGGTGACGGAAATCCTTCCTGAATTTAATAATTATGAGGAAGAACGTATCAAATATTGGGAGATAGCAAGGGCTACCCGGGAAGCCTCATTAGAAATGGCCCAATCGTTAACTGCAGAGTCCCTGATGGAGACTGTTCCTAGAAACGGACAACTCTTGTCATTTGATCTGACAGGTATTGTCCACTCCCAAAGCCGAATTCCTTATTGGGAAGTACAGAAATATAATACTGAAACCCATCAGTATGAGTTCATCCTGCACGAGAAATACTATCGATACTTTATACGCAGGAAGTTGAACTCCCATCCCGAGGCTGATTGAACGTGTGAATGAGCCTAGTATTGTAAATGGTTCTTATCCAGATTGTGTGGCCCATTACTGGAACGACTATCGCTGGGACGGTCGTTATTTCAATCATGAACAATATACCTCGTCCCATGGCTGAACGGGCGACCGATGAGATGCAAAATCCGGATTTGGTATGGCAGTTCCGACAAGGGGAATTTAATGTAGAATATACTGCCTTACTACATCTGCGGTTACGAATGTTCAGATATATGAGAGAGACTCATGAAAGGGAAAAAATAAATCCCATGTATCAGTTGGTAATGACAGCCTTTCGCCGACACGAAGAGCGGCGGAAGTTGCAACACACCACATTTGCATTAGCAGAAGGGACGGGGAAGACATGTTGCATATGTTTGGAACAAGTGACCGCACAACCAAACATTGCATTTCTGTGCCCTCAGTGTAAACAGAGAGTACATGAGATTTGAGGCTGACAGTGGATGGCCACATCTCACACGTGTCCGCATTGCCGTGAAAGAGTCAACTGGAGAAGGGCGGTGACTGTGTTCCGTGGGTTTAGAAATCGTCATACTTTATTCAGATTTCCCGCCGCGGGATTAATAATGAGTTAATAATAAACATCATCGATCTAATTGTCTAATATGATTTGTTAAAAGTCTTAGTTACACATCCTAATCAATCAGTTTAGGAATACTTATGGTAATATAGTAATGTGTAACACATCCTGGTCAAACGGTTTGAAAACTAAATCCTGGTCAATCTATGAAGAATAATTATTTTAATATTGCGTGTACTGAATTGCATGTATAAAGGTGTGACAGTACTATCTAATTTGTTATATCAGGTATACAGAGAAATAATAAAAGGGAACTATAGATTTTCGAGATGTTAAGGAATGCACGCTCAATTTCGCAAGTACCTGATCTTCATGACAGCAAGTCCCTATGGGATGTGATCTTAAGCGGTGGAGGTTTATGTTGTGAAATTCAGTCTACAGTGGAAACGTTTATGTTAGGTGAAGTGTTAAAGGGTCATTAAAGACCATAGTAAATTCTATTATTATGCCTCAAGTTTGTAACATCAGCCGTGATTGGTTAACTTGACACCTTCTAAAAGTCATAGTACTGGAGTTTTGGGGCAAAACACGGGTACTATCGGAACGTTTTTCCCTGGAGACAGGAGAACGAAGAAAATGTAAGCGCCACTTCCCTTGATCAGCGTCGATTGGAATTTCTCAACACCAAACGCTGGCTCAGTGTCCGTTTAACTTTTTCAACACCAGTAGACACAAACTTACCAACAAATATATCATCTTCAGTGGGTATGTTTTCAATTTTAACTGCAAACAATGAATTCAAAAGAATCAGAAATATTAAAAAACTCACTCACGTGTTGTTCATCACTTCAGTGAATCCTGAATATGAGTCTCAGTTATGACTTCAATCAATTATATTTAAGAAATAACTGTTGTTTTCCTTCGGTTTATGCGATATAAACCGAATATTTTCAGCACAAGCTTCATAACAAGCATTAACAATGAATTATAACATGAACAGCATGATGCAGTTGTAAACATTGGCATTTGTTGATATAGAAACTCCCAAAGCGACGGCACTTGTGACAATTCATTTTTGAAGAGACGTCATTCGTTCGAAATGACGTCATGTTTTTGGATTCGACTAGTCTACATTGTTGTTGCAAGATTGATGGCATGTTGCAGTTAACGCTTAACAATGAAAGTTATATTTTGTTCGGCATAATAAAATAATTAGAACGTTTCTTTTCATGTTCTATCGGTCGATAGTACCTGAGTTTGTGTGATTTCTGAAATAAAACCTTCAGCAGCTTCGCTGCTTCAGGTTTTATTTCAGAAATCACACAAACTCAGGTACTATCGACCGATAGAACATGAAAAGGAACGTTCTAATATTATAATATAATACTATAAGAGTACTTAAAAGTACTCGGCAGGGCATAATATAATCGAGTAGAACATAAAAATATTAAATTAAACTGTACCCTGAAACACAAGATTTCTGGCGAAACTGTAGGCTAATAAGTATGTTATTACTACCTATCAATCAAATTTGCCCATTGTTTTACCCCCACACCAGATGCGCTTGCCGGTGTACATTCCAATAGATGAAAAATTTATACAAAACTGTCCAGGTAGTAGCTACGCAATGATGGAGGTTACTAAAGGATTCTCTCTAACGTCACGCATCCACATTTGTTTTGGTGTACTGCACTAGGCAAGCATTGCATGGGATCATGAGAAACATGATTGTAGAAATAGTCTCCAACGGTCAAATTGTAGATAATTTGTTCACATTCCTATGGCTACTAAGAGCGCACTACGAGTACACAGGAACTTCATTTGCACTCTGGGAATGACGTGATAGAATGTTCAGTTGATGGGGACTTGATAAATTGCAGACAACTAGTTCCATTGTTCTGTCAAATCAAATCTGATTTGCAGAACTCGAGGACTGACTAATGTGTCACGTGGTGTTTAGATGGTATCAGCTGGTTCTGACAGGGCAATCACGCTGACTTCTAACAGAGGACATCCTCTAAGCCGACGTCAATTGAAGCTTGGGCGACTAATGTTAGAACATCGGCACGAGCTGGTGGAGACCATCTTTGGCTATGGGTGCCTCGTGCCACTTGATTTACTCTCCAGATCTCGTGATGCTTACCAAGCATGAATTTTGCAATTCAGCCCAAGACCAGTCACGTACTTCTGTGTATACAAAAGCGAGCAGAACACCAGAACAGAACCTCCGGTCACACTCACAAACGGGACGTTGTTACCACTAAACATATAATTATTTGGCTGGACGGTAAGCCTTGACTGTCATAAGGAAACTACCGTCGCCTCAGTATTGTCTAATGCGTGTTTTAGATTTGAATGCTTTGAGACGATTTTGATATTTTTGATGTAAGAACTTGATGAAGTTCTTTAGACTTTGTATTTAAGAAAAGTATTGATAATCGGAAAAGGAGCTGCGTGACCAAGTTATCTTTTGCTACAAGAATCCACGAGAGAGCACACGGATCAGAGGGCCTGGAACTTATAAGAAACACAAACTCATTCCAAAGCCGTTTTTGGCCAGGCCTGAAGTCCGAACTGTTTGATAAAACCAACAGACGAACATAGAGCCACGGCAATGAACGCTCATCACTGTTGCCACAGACTGTAAATGTGCAGCAGAGGTAGTCCGAAGATTGTTTGCTTGAAGGTCATGGAGTAGTTGTGTAATAATAATAATTCTTTGGCTTCCCGCTGATTTGCCGCGGTTCTCTTACGCGGGTGCCTTCTACAGCAACCGCGTCACCCGCCTAGTCTCTCCTTCCCATTGCCTCCTCCCAATCTTCCAGCATTCTGACACAAATTGTTTTACGCTTATCCTCGTGACACCCTCATCCACCTATCTGTCTTGCTTTCATTGCAGTTTTCCATTAGTTTTTTAAGGACTCTTATTCTTCTTGGCAAATATTTAGGGCATTCTAAAACGAGATCTTCCAGGGTATCCGTTACCCCTAGCTGCACATTTGGCACCCTCTTTCTTTGCCGTTCTGGATTCCACCCCCTCCCCTCAACTCGAGTGACTTTGATCTCACTTTGAGCAATAAATACCCCTCCTCCCCAAACCAGCCGAACCACCCAAACGATTCAAAGAGCTTTTGTCCCTATGTCCAGCTCGCTAGTTTGTTTTGCAATCATCGAACAAACTTCCCCTGATAAAACTGCCCCCCCCCCACCCCCTTGCTTCAATTCCCCAAAACAGATCCCCAGTCTCAATAGAATAATTCTCCATTAACACCTTAACCTGCCTTGTCCATCAACTGTGTGAATGTTGAATCCCTTACATAGTTAAATGTCATCTTATATAACCTTCTGCTTGGAGGATTTACCAGGTAATTCAAGTAATATAGTTTTCCCATATCTATTCTATCTTTAACAGGCATCCATCCAAGTTTCTCCCGACTGATTCCAGTGCAGCTGCTTTACTTGACCCGGTCATCCACCAATCCAAATCATTTTGCAGAATCTCCAAGTTCTTCAGTACCGTTTGGTTCAAGGGTATTTGTTTCTTAAGTTATAATTGGTAATCCTAACCTCTCCCAAATATACTGAGTCGAAAAAGAAAGTATAATAAACTTTGAGGAGCAATTATTTTTAGTATTATCGTCTTTAATCCCAAACAAATTATTGTGAATTCATATTTCGAGTCTAGCTGTATGAATTTGCATAATTTCATGTTCTTACTGATGCCAGCGTCACGTCCGGACGTCGCAATTCAGATATGGGGTGAAATGAAAAGTTCGCACATGTAGTCAATAGCGTGTATGTCCACCGTTTGCCTCTTGGATGGCAAGACATCGACGGCGCATGGACCTGATAAGTCTCTGGATGTCACCCTGCGGTATTGCGTTCCACTCTTGCCTTAGAACATTACGTAAATCGCCTAACGTCTGAAGATCATGAAGTCGTACCTGACGGTCCAGTTGATCCCAAAGATGCTCGATTGGCGACAAATCTGGCGAAAGTGGGGGTCAGGGGAGAAGTTCGATGCTCTGCTCCTCAAGAAAGTCACAACAGATACGCGCCACGTGACATCGGGCATTGTCTTGCTGGAATAACTGCAATCCGACGTCAGCGTTGAACAACGGGACAACAACAGCGTTAATAATTTCGTCTTTATATCGCTGTCCATTCAGATTACCATCGATGAAGATCAACTACGTTCAATGGTGCAAGGAAATTTCTGCCCAAACCATTACACTACCCCCGCCGAAACGGTCGCATTCCCGTATGCAAGAATAAGAAAACCGTTCTCCTCGTCGGCGATACACGTTTGCCCTACCATCAGCGCGCCGTAGACAAAATCGTGATTTATCACTAAAAAGAACTGTGCTCCAACGCTGCTGAGTGCAGCAAACACGTTGACGTACCCAGTCCATTCTGACGGTACGATGACGTTGGGTAAGGATTGGTCCGTGGTATGGACGCCTACTTCGGATGCCGTGTTCAGCGTGTCTGTTGTGGACAGTTTGTGCACTGATTCTATTGTTAGTTCTACCAGGAGTAATTGCTGCTGTCCTCGTCGCCGGAAGAAATCGATCCCGCAAGTGAGACGTCCTGATGTGTCGGTATTGTGCATGGGTCGTAACTCTTGTGCGATCTGAACGCGGTCGGTCGGCAGTACATCCAGTGGTTCTACACCTTCCAATGAGACGGTAAATAGTGGCCACAGTGACTCTGAACTCAGCAGAGAGCTCACCTGGAGGAATCCCAGCCTCGTGCATACCAATGGCACGCAACCTCTGATTTTCGGTTAACCTTGGCATTTTTTAAATGTCGGAAGACAAAAACTAGCGTGTTTTCTCAATAACCCAGGCTCTCTAGCACAACATAACACAAAGAAAATCGTCGATCACCCAATCAATTTGACATTCTCGGGTAGCACGTGCTACTTTGAAATCTGTAGCAAAATTGTATACGGCTGGGTGGACAACAACAACTTGACATTAAACTCTTTGCACGACTTTTTGTCCACAAACTTGCAACATTAGAACTATTATATTTCATCCTTTATGCTATTTTTCACATTTGTTTCTATTATACTTTCTTTTTTGACTCGGTATAGTTTTTTGCAACAAACACCTTGTTAAAGGTGTTCCTTCCCAGAAGTTTTAACCGATTGGGTATTCTTTTCCCTTTTGTTTTAAGTTTGTTAGTGTGGTTTCTGAATATGCCTCCACTTGTGACACATTATTTATTTATTTATTTATTTATTGGTGTTTAAGGTCACATATTTCTGCACAATGGCTAACCATGACCGTGACAGTTTTACGGGTGGAGGAAGCCGGAGTACCCGGAGAGAACCACCGGGCAACGGCGAGCAACTGTCAGCTCCCCAACATACCAACTTCACACAAGCAGGGTTAGCATTGGTTGAAGACTGGTGCACCATCGACGTGCAGTACGCCTTAGTACACAACGTCACCGTACCCCCACGTGAGCAATGGGGGTGAAGTGTCTTGCCCAAGGACACAACGCGGTTGCCGCATGTGGGATTCGAACCGATGACCTCTCGGCTTGCAGCCTGCACCTCTACTAACTGAGCCACCGCGCCCCCCACTTGTGACACATAAGTTCACCCCTAAATACTTACATTCTCCTGTTTCCCACAACGTTATATCCTTGCTTGTCCCTTCGCCAATAGAAAACTTACCCACCCTCCAGCTTGGGGACTCATCCATCCTACGTCCCACGGATATCACCTTTCTCATGTTTTAGTTCAGTTTAAGTCGCCAGTCATCCCTGTACTTTCCTACAATGGTTAACCGTTTCTCTAATCCTTTTTCACTCTGGGTTAATAAAACCATATCTGCAAAGTATACCCTGGGATTTTTGTCTCTCCAACTTTAACCCCCTCTGTGTTGCCATCAATTCTTCTAAGTATTTTACGTACAATGCAAACAGAATCGGGGAGAGGACACACCCAAGCCTAAGGCCTATCTCCATTGGGACACTTTTTGTCATGATGTTTCCCAGGTTGAGGGTGTGATAGAAAAGAAACAAGTGTAACCACGCGGTAATTAAACCTGTTAAATGTTTATTGATATTAAAAAAGAACTTATCTTTTACGCGAAATAAGGATCATGCTCGTCTGCGCTATTCGCAAAAATCACCACTCACATATTAGTTTTTTAAATTTTTGACCAGAAATATAATTTTTCCGCGTTTCGGTAGTTTAGCGGAAAAATGTTGTCTTTGGTAGACCATTCAAATAAACAAAGGTGTTGTTCAGTCCATGGGTTGTCAGGGTACTGATCACGTGAGTGAATCGGAGTGTAGTCACTTGAATGTTTGTGACTTCAGTTCAAGCGTTTTTGCAAACGAAAGAGCCACGCAATTTCAATTATGGACGACGCTCACCTCAATGATTTGGTAGAAAACAAAATTCAATCTGCAATGGTAGGCTGTCAGAACAGTATTCTCAATAAGATGGAAACATTACTTTCAGGTCAGCTGCAGAATTTTAAACGTGAAATAAATTCAAATCAGAGGGAAGTTTCGGAAGTTCAATTGGCTAAAATTCAACAAAACATTTTATGTAATGAAAGTTATAAATTTAACAAGAAGGGTTGTGAAGAACAGTTTAAGTTTAATACTCAAGTCAACAGCAAGCTCAAAGAAGCTGAATCTTTATTAAATGAAGCACCGGGTGCCAGTGGTTTAGTCAATACAGCTAGAGACAAAATTATTGAAGGTATGAGTCTTATATCGCATCGACAGAAGCTGGTTAAACTGGCAGATTCATCTGAGTTTGGATGGAGGTTAGTTCAGGAATACGAATCACATCCGTTAGCCGAAGATTCGGAGGACGAGAAACGCATTTCTAAGGCGGAAGGGAGAGCCAGCAGGAAGGTTAAACAGCAGAAATTCAAGAAAACGAGGGCTAAATTTATTCCATACAGCGCTCCAGCATCAGCATCTTCTGCATCGTCGGCACCAGAATCTCGAGAATCATCTGTTAGAGCAGCAGTATTTCGTAACCGACCAGGTTTATGTTTTACTTGTGGTAAAGCGGGGCATTGGCGTGCCCAATGCAGCGTTAATACTGGAAGTGACAGTATTGGAAGTACACAAAAGATGAGTATTTTAATTGATAGTAATGATTTATGTAACAACGCCGAAGAGTTTCCTGATAATGAAACTGCTGAAAGTAGAGCAAAACCCCTCGAAAGGGAAATTTTTAAGACCCCTGTAGGGCGTCTGAAAAGGGCATTCAGAAAATGGAATGACATTGGCGCAAGTAAACATATTTTGGATATTGTTCAGAATGGATACAAAATCCCCTTTTTGAGATTGCCTTCTGGGGTTTTATTGAAAAATAATTTATCATCTCGCACAGAGACTTCTTTCGTTGAAAGAGAAATAGAAAAATTATGTAGAAAAGGTTGTATTGTTGTTACTCAGGATCACCCGACAGTGGTTAATCCACTGTCGGTTGCATTTGGTAAGAAGAATAAACCTCGTTTAGTCTTGGATTGCCGACACATCAATCCTTTTTTAGCTCAGTTCAAATTTAAGTACGAAGATGCAAAAATTGCTTTAGATATGTTTGCAAAGGGTGACTGGTTTTTCACTTTCGATTTGTCATCCGCATATCATCACGTGATGATTTTTTCCGAGCACTCTAAATATTTGGGATTTTCATGGACTTATGCCGATGGTGAAATTAAATATTTCATGTTTAAGGTCTTACCATTTGGTTTGGGGACTGCAAGCTATATATTTTCAAAACTTATGAGGGCCGTAGTTGCTTATTGGAGATCGCAGGGGCTGCGAGTTATTATGTTTTTAGATGACGGCATCGGGGCCGGGGTTTCTCAGGCGGACGCACAGAAAAATGGGAGTATGGTTAGGAGTGACTTGATTGAATTGGGTTTTTTGATTGCAGAAGAAAAATCATGCTGGGTACCATGTCAGAAAGCTGATTGGATTGGCTTTACATGGAATATGAGTGAGGGCAAGGTAAGTGTAACATTTGAACGGATAGAGAAATTGAAGCTCACAATACAGTCAGCATTATTTCAGTTGGAAAGTGTTAAACATTCGACCTTACATGTGAGGTTTTTAGCTTGCATAGTAGGCCAGATAGTTTCTCTTAAACTTGTTTTTGGCTGTATTGTGCAGCGCAGAACGAAAGGTATGACAAGATGCATTTTATCCAGAGCTAGCTGGAATGCGCCTGTTGTCATCACGACGGAGGCGAAAGCAGAGCTTTTGTTCTGGACCCGTAATTGTTCCAAACTGAATGTGTTCAGTTTGAACCCGAAATGTGAAAGTTTGTGTGATTTTTCTGTCTATACTGATGCCTCTGGTTTTGGTTATGGTGGTTACATTGAGGCTAATGATAACCATAATCAAATTGCATGTCACTGTGACGTAAGTAAGACAGACAATTGTTCCCAAGTGGGAAATGTTTGCAGTCCGTTGACTGAATGTAGACCTCACTGTGAGGTAGAGAGGGACTGGGTGCCCGGTGGACGTTTCGTCGAAAATACACTGAATGGTAAGAATAGTTTTTATTCTGTCCAGGACGAAGTTATTGGGGATTGGGACCCCACTGAATGTTTGGAAAGCTCAACTTGGAGGGAAATTGAGGCTGTACACAGAGTTATATGTAGTTGCCTTGGTAGTGTAGAGGGATCGAAAATCAAGGTTTTCTCTGACAATCAAAATGTTTCAAAAATTTTAGCTACCGGTAGTAGAAATTCCAATTTACATGAAATTGTCCTTGACATTCACGATGTGTGCAACAAACATAATATAAATATTTTTCCTGTTTGGATTCCACGGGAGTTGAATGTTAAAGCGGATTTTTTGAGCAGATGCGGAGATAGTGATGATTGGGGCATTGATTGTAAAGTTTTGACACTCAAAAGTTTACATTTCTTTGTTATTTGTTCCTGCTCTTTAGAGCGTTTTTCAAAATGAGCATGAAAGTTTATATTATCTTTCGTATTTCATAAGGGAATAATTTAAACCAGTTTTTTGGTGTGCTTGCGTATCTTTCTTTGTTTTCTTTCAAGTCGCACTTCGCTTGATGGCATATAGATAATAGTTGTTATTTGTTTATTTGGGTATATGAAAGACTATAATTTTTCCGCGTTTCGGTAGTTTAGCGGAAAAATGTTGTCTTTGGTAGACCATTCAAATAAACAAAGGTGTTGTTCAGTAGATGGGTTGTCAGGGTACTGATCACGTGAGTGAATCGGAGTGTAGTCACTTGAATGTTTGTGACTTCAGTTCAAGAGTTTTTGCAAACGAAAGAGCCACGCAATTTCAATTTGCAACCTATTTGTGGGTGGAGATTAGATGTTTCGGTTTTTTCTGTTATTTGCCAATATTTGCCTAGTTTTTTAAAATTTGTTCCAATAAACATTGCATTCCAATAAATATTTGTATAAGTGAGATTCTGAGCTTACCCTGCAGGCGGTATCAGCATTGGCTCAGAATACAGGTTTCCCACTGGGTTTTTCCTGGCCCGCTATGTCGCCGATACTGGGGAATGTATGTACAAACTTTGATGAGTGTTGAAATTCTAATATTGTGAATAATATTGTGAATAAATCCGCTGGCTCTTTTTCAAGTCGCACTTCGCTTGATGGCATATAGATAATAGTTGTTATTTGTTTATTTGGGTATATGAAAGACCACAACTTATTACCACCTCATTCGCACCAGCTTAGCGCGCTTTCCAATCAGAGGTCAAAAGCTATGTGTCTGAGATATCGTGTTGAGTAAATGGGTCATCGAAGTGTGAATGCTGCCATTACACTTCACATGATAAAATGTGCATACATGATGTAAATAACGGTCAGACAAGACAACGGCGAATGAGTCGATCACAAATTCTGAGTCTGCAATTTATTTATATAATTTTTTATTTCTTAAGGTTTAACGACACTTTAGCAGACAAGGTCATATCGTGTCGGTAACAGTTTTACGGGTGGAGGAAGCCGGAGTACCCGGAGAGAACCACCGAGCAACGACGAGCAACTGCCAGCTCCCCAACATCGTAACTCCGCACTGCAGCAAAGGTAGGATTAGATTGGTTGAAGACATGCGCACCATCGACGTGCACTGCGTCTTAGTACACGGCGTTATCGTGCCCTCATGTGGACAATCGGGGTTAAGTGCCTTGCCCAAAGGACACAACGCAGGAGTCAGAATCGAATGAGTTTGCAAAATAAAACTATTATATTGTGTTCAACATAATATCGATTCATGATCAAATCAGAATCTCATTTCTTGACGCGAGAATGTGGATGTGGATTTGATGAACGTTTGTGATTGTTTCTATGCACCCATTGTTGGGTAAAAAAAACAGCCTTGGGAAAATAAATTGTTTCAATAAACGTTTGAAGCATTCTATTGACATCTTGCGTTATTGATGAATATTCCAGATAAAAAAGAGGGTGATTTGATTACTTTTGGACCTAAAAAATGCAATTTATATTTGGTGTGTTTTTGTAGAGAATTCCCTGACAAATATGTGCACGTGACCGGTACTTCTCTTGCTGTCATTTTTTCTCTCTTATTTGTTGCATGACCCACTGTTGTGTGGTCAGAAAAGGTTGTCTGAAGGGCTATACTTGACAAAGATATTTGAATGCCAAAAATAAAGTGATGCGATCCTATTTTTTTGCCTGAACGTTATAATGGTCGCCTATGGGAAAATATTTAGTTCCGTGATACATATACTGTACTATTTCCAAACTTACTGTAATGTATACCAAAAGATGGCGACAATTATATGACGTGTGGGAATAGCAGAAGCTAATGTGGAGGGGTTACGCGATGAGGGCAACATAGAAGACACGTATCTCTTTCTTGAATGTTCAGTGAAAACTCTTCATTGAGCCATTTTGGGGCATAGGGTGGCATTATAGTTCTCATGGAAATTCAGCTACATCATGGAAACGCTGACCATGTTAGTGGAAATAC
This sequence comes from Pictodentalium vernedei, assembly GCA_031216915.1. Lineage (NCBI taxonomy): Eukaryota > Metazoa > Mollusca > Scaphopoda > Dentaliida > Dentaliidae > Pictodentalium > Pictodentalium vernedei. The sequence goes on from CM062296.1 coordinate 586,019,299, forward strand.
AATCTTAATGAATGAATGAAGTTTATTCAACAATATACCAAATTCACATGTTAGATTTGTACAGAAAGATTTTCATATATAAGGTATAGTGGTACATTGTTAGGAGACAACATAGCCACATTGGCTGTCTTCCTGTTGACCCCGCGAAATATGTGAATAATACCACACTGTCATGGAGTGGACTGAAATATGTCTACAGTTACCACTGCCTATGGCTCAACAGTAGAATAACTGATGAATGAAAGAAACACCTCGAATCTGTATTTGGCCCTCCAACTATCCTGATTGAAAGATTACACAACATGTGCAGACATTTTATTTTATGGTTATTCTGTGAATAAGATTAAATTAAGTTAAATTAAATAAGATTAAATTATGCTAAAATAACTCAAATTAAATTGAATTAAATTAAGTCAAATTAAATTAAGTTAAATTAAATTAAATCCCCGCCCAACGCAGACAGAAGATGACACCGGCAAAATAAATTCTCGAATGACCAAACAGTTTCATTTCTCGCCTCAAAAGTACAACCCACGACCCCCTGGGCATTCATGTCGATCATTGATAAGTTTTTCCATGGTTTTAACAGACAACCTGTTAAGGCGATAAAGGGGAGTGCGTTGGCTCAGTGGTAGACTTTTGGACTTCTATGCTAGAGGTCCCGAGTTCGAACCCCGTCCGGGACGACTGGCGTTGTGTCGTTGGGGAAAGCACTTTATCCCGGTTGCCTACATTGGGGCACGTTGACGCCGTGTACTAAGGCTTACTGCATGTCGATGGTGCACATGGCTTCAACCGCTGTAACCCTGCTTGAGAGGAGCTTGAACAGAGTTAGAATGTTGAGGAGCTGACAGTTGCTCGTCGATGCTCGGTGGTTCTCTCCGGGTACTCTGTCTTCCTCCGCCCGTAAAACTGTCACGGACACAATTAGCCATTGTGCATACGTATGTTACCTTAAACACCAATAAATAATAAATAATAATAATGATAATATACCATATTTATGTAACACCTGCGCAATATCCTAGTTAATACTATGCAGTAACATGAGAAGGTCGTAGCAACAAGAAGTCCAAATGGCATTTTCTTTATCTCAAAACTACGTCTATATTCATACTCAATGATTCTACATATGGCAGGTTCATTCACCACCATATCGCTATAGCAATGTACCTATAACGAATCCCTTCCCAAATATAATCCGACAACTGTGAGGCTATGCAGTAGCCTGAAATTCCCCAGGCCCTTCTCTAATGTGTGAGCACCTGTTGGTATTATTATAACTACTGCATTAATCTCTCATCATTTTAACTCTTTCGCCGACTCATTTAAAGAAATGTTTCAATCCCAATTACATGTTAATATGTTCCAATAAGAGTAAAATCCTCGCCCTCTGATTGGATGAGAGCTGGCGTAATTTCTTTTATGTTTACGGCTGGAGTAGCAAATGATACCGTCTGACGTCACCACGCGAAATATTTGAACTGACGTCGCTCGTTTCGTAATTGCTTCATCAAGGGAGTGACTACCAAGCCGCTTCATTTTTCTGAATTTTTCACACGTACAGCAGACGGTGTGCCGCATGAAGGGTTGTTCAAATTACAAACCGAGTTACGATTTGAACTGAGATGGAATGAGTTTATCAGGTTTGCTGATTATTTATCCAGTGCCGTCGTGGGGTACACGACAGGTTTATTTACTAAACCTGTGATCGTTAAAAGTTACCTTGAACAAGGCAACTTTTTAACGATCACAAGTTTAGTAAATAAGCCTCTCGTGTTTCACGATGTAGGTTTTGGGTAATGGATAGTGTCTTATTGGAACATATACGTTATTGTGATGAGTTGACGGTAACATGGTATTAGTGGAGATGCACGAATCGATATCGATTGACCGGAGGAGGAGCGGAGGAGGATCCGCTCCTCCTCCGACAAGGGGAGTCGAAAGAGGTCATGGGGAGGGGTGAAGGACACAAGAGTGCGGTCATATTTTTAAAAAATGTTTTTTTTAATTTTAATAATTTTAATTGCTATGACGTAGCATATTTTTAAATAATTTTAATTCCTATGGCGTAGCATATATAATTTAATATAAATTTAATTTTAATTACTATGACGTCATACCCCCTCTTAATGCTGAACAGTGCTATGATGCAGTAACCCCTCCCCCTCTCTTAAATTTTAATTGCTATGACGTAGTCCCCCTAACAAATGGCGTAATACAATATATTAATAATTTTCGTTAAAGAATTAAGTAATTTTAAATTAAATTGAAATGGCGTATTTAGAGGGTCTTTTTGTTAAAGAATCTATAATTAATTTTTATTCCCCAAAACACTTCTTGAAAAACAAAATGGCGCGTCCGTTTGAAAGAATTACATGTATATGAAATACTTCGATAAAGCAGCATTGAAAAGTGTCAGCGCATGTAATTGGGGATCTATTGTGTTTGTGAACAATGGGGCACCTACCCCTTTGCTTTGACACATTTATACATCAGTGAAATTTAAATGGCGGAGGCATGTTTTTTGTTTTCTCGTTAATTATTATCTGTCGCTTATCAAAACAACCCTTAGGTGTTTAACAGTTAATTGTGGTCCAGTGCGTTTAATATTGACAAAAATCAAGTAATGCCCGGCCATCATTTTTCTCAAAGATGACAATAATTGATTTTAACTTAAGTAATAATGGAAAGTTACTAATATTAAGGTGATTGCAATATCACAGTAAACGATAAAGTGTTAACGAGCCAACAGAAAGTGACGCCCCTTTGTAATTGGCACCGTACAAGTCAGCCAATCAGAGTACAGGAAATCGTCACGTGCACCCGTCAAATGTCATTCAGTGTTTCCGTTGGACTGAAAATATGAAGAGAATTTCATGTTTGTGACAAGACCTTTAAGGCAATCTCTGTGCATTTACATATTAAATGAAATGGGTATTTAATTTTACATTGTTTGATCAAAAAAGCCTATTAGAAAATACGGGAGACATCTCATCTCATCATAAAAGTTCTGATAAAAAATTCTGCCTTTATCCGAAAAAAGTCTCACAAAGAATATGAAAAGAACTACCATTCTATCATAAACGTTTTGACCTTTATCCAAAAATTTATCATAACAGGCCTAGTCCCCTTCCGTCGTACAAGTTTTGTGGGAAAAATCAACAGTTCCTCAGTACCCCCCTTTAACCTTCACTGTAAAAGCGGTATAAACGGTGTTGTCCTATTACCCACCCAGAAATACGTGAAAGATGTGGACTTGGGAAAAATAACCTCCTAGAGCAACTTGAAAAGTTTCAGCGCGCCGAAGGTACGGGCAATGTGGGATTTGAAATCCATTGCGACCTGAATAATTTATGAATCGACGAGAGTTATTTGGTTCGAGTGTGCGCATTGACATTGGGTTTAGGACCTCGAGCTGGAAGGGGACTAGGAATTGTGCATAACTACAAAAATTCTGTGTTTTATTTGGAAATGTGGACATATTTGTGGTAGCACCGAAATCACCGGTTTCCCCTCAACATATTATCCAGTTTTAACAAGCTGTGATCCCGAGTTTCAGGTGACGAGTAGACTTGTCACACTTTGAGTAAAGGATTTCGCTGACAAAAAATGAGTAAACTCTGTACGTGTAATTATAAAACATCGCAAGTTCGTCAATATTCGCGTAAAGTCTGGGTGTAATGAAATGGCGTATTTTCCGCAAACACTCTGTTAAATTCCGACTTAGATTTATTCAAATAGACGCAGCTGGTTTTCAGTTTTTTAACTTGTACAAACTTGCAAAAATTTACTTTACTTTTGGGTTCAATTGAGTAAAATCCGGTATTTGATACTTAATGGTAGAGATAAATTTTCACCTGTTGTCCACGCCACTGAGAGATGTTATGACACTCAGGTTGGCCTGTTAATTCAACTCGCGGGACTGACTACCCCACTCAGATCCACCCTTTGTCCACTATGAGCAAAAAATCAAAATTAATTCCCACATACAACACTTCAATTTAGTCTCTCTCTCTCTTCTCTACGGTAAACAGGCTATGTTTTTCTGGTAAAATAGGACACGGTCACCAATCCTGTAGTAGAAGTCCTCGAAAATGGGCAACATGGGTATTAAAGATTGCCTGGACTTGACTTTATATCCATGTTGCGGTTACGATTCGCCATTGTGCAGAAATATGTGACATTAGATATCAACAAATGAATAAAAATGGATTGGCCTTTTACCGCAAAAATAACTGACACCGTTTAGCAATTATGGACCCTTACGGGACAATGTAACAGATAATGGACGGAAAGTATAAAATATTGCGTCATAATAGCATTTAAAGTGCCCTGAAATGGCATTGTTTTCGTTAAATGTTGTTAGTCGAAATGTCAGATGAATAAAATTATTCATTTGATCACCACTCGAGCAATCACTGGCCATGTGGGGATTCAGGGGAATATACAGGCGTCGGTCCATCACTGGTTTAGGGTATGAGCTAGTGTGTCAATAAACAGTTGGTCCTTTGCAACCATTTTGTGATCTAATAGGGAGGAGTGGCATCTAGAAGAGGTCTGAGTTATGAGAGATTAGTTGATCATCATTTGTTTCCTAGTTATCAGTGTTTTGTCAAAGCATGAAACTTCAATCCAACGAAACAGTACACTTTAACGCATCAATCGTTTTATTATCTAGTCGTCTGGTTTCTGTTTTATTTTATCAAGCCTAATTGGATTACAAGGATCTATGAAACTTACATTATTGTGTTGTGTTATCTTGTAGGCACACTCAAACCTCCATGAGACTACCCCCCAGATGAGGTAGGTATCACCAAAAGAGTTATATATATTATCATGCTGTTTCCAATTATACTCGTCATGTGAGGGTTCTAAACCACTACCGTGTCCAGACTGAAACAGGTAAAATTTGGGTTTTGGGGGCATTTTGTACGTTTTGGGCTTCTTACATACTTGAAAGCAGAACATATCATCTATCTGAGTCCTGAACAGTATTTAATCCTTTACCTAACACGAAAGGCAGACGACACTTGCAAACAAAATTCTTAAATAAATATTTCTTGCATCAAAAATATAGCTGGTGGACCCTCATTGGAACGAGCTCAACGATCTCGTTTCAATGAGGGGCCATACGCTATGTTTTTCAGAACAAAATGAACAAAATAATAAAAATTGAATGGTGATTTTTGTGAATAGCACTGGCGATTTTGGCAGTTACGTTGAGTTAAGTGTTAAACACAAGCACTGGCATTGATCAATAATTTTTTGAACGGTGCATGCGAATGTTCTAAAATTAGCATAAATTACAACACATTTTTCAAAAATGTTTGCACGAAGTCCTTATTAATTAGTCAATTATTGGAGTTGTGGTCTGAAATGTAGATCAAAATTTGCAGTAATGTATCTGTAAAAGTTCGGTATTAGGATCACAATCATCAGTTCAGTTGGAGAAGGGGTGTGTTCTGTGCACCTTGTGTTCAATCGAATAGTAGCGTTATTACAGGTTTTAAAATCATCTTTCCTCCCTATCCTTACTCTTATGTGTGGTCCACATTTAGGCCAGCATGCTAAACTTAGAGTCTATGGGTGTGACGTAATTGCATGCTGTAAAACCGTGAGACCGCCTGATTACATCAAGTAGCACGCGGTACTATAGACTTTGCCAAATACTCTACGGGTTCCTTATTGTGTGATAGTGTATCAGAATCCCAGTTCTTTCTAGTTTTACTACTGGTATACCAAAATACAAGCCACCCTACGGTGTTATAATATGATAACATAGGGTGCGTTGTTTGACATTTACTATGTATACTCGGGTACAGTGAAACACCATTGAACTAAGGAAAAATATCTGCTTCCTGTTAATGATTCAGAGTTTGTGTTATCTTACACATTTATTAACCTTTCAGTTCATATGCAAAATAATTTATTGCTATCGTCGTTTGTTGGTCTTTCAGTGTAAAGAGTTTTGATTGCATTATAAAATACATAAACCAGCTTAAAACACTTTACCCAACGCAGACGATATCAAAATTTATTATTTTAAATATAATTTTTTCAAATTTTTCAAAACATTTTCTTCAAAACCATATCATGTGACCCCTCGTTGGAACGAGCTCGACGAGCTCGTTCCAACGAGGGGTCACACGATATGGTTTTGTTGAAATTTTTTGAAAAATAATATTTTTTCAACTACTGAATTTACATATTACACGGGCGGATTCGGCCGATTCGTTGGGTAAAGGGTTAATAACACCCATACTTAAAAAGGAAGCTGATGCTTTTCGAGGTTTGTCTTCGCAGTTTTTATTTGATATTTCAAGAATGGCATTTGGCGGTGAAAGTGACAATGAAATGATATTACACAGGACGACTTCATGTGTCGACGATGACGTAGGAAATCAAACACAGAACACTTGAACAATAGCACTGCACATGAATATAAACAGCCATAGCTATAAATACAGCAGTGATATTTAAACATATTGGCCCCTGGACAAATCATAAGGTGGCATGAGGATCAAAATATTGATTACTTGATATGTAAGTGTTTGAGACATTTACATGATTACACTCTACGTGAAAACAATTATGCTCTCTGTTTTCCGACATACTAACACCGGGGATAGTATATCCGGTGATAGATGTTGTATGTGATTTGTCATAATGAGAGCAGACGAAGAGCAAAAACAAGGAAATAAAATTCTGGCTTTGTTACCAGTGGATTGTCCTCTAGGCTGTAATAAATGTTTCATTTTATGATTGCGAGCACTTGTATTTGGACCACTTTCACATTGGATCATGTAAACAAACTTTGTATGCTATGTGAAAAAAGCAGAAAAAAGGACAAGCATGCAAAACTCTTGTCCTTCGGCTACTTTAACCTATATACCCCCATTCGAAACGACCAAATGTCAATTTCAAGTCTTGAATCGCATTACAATTATTGAATTGAGCAAAGAATCTGGTAATTCGGTGGGGATGGAGCAGTTCACCATTACACGAGTTACTCTGCAGTGTATGCTAATATTTATGATTTAAACATGTATCGAAACGATGATCCTCTTTGTTTTACTCGACAACAATTTATTATAATACCCGTATGTGTGTGTTGATTTGATTCTCGGAAAACAGCGGGTTAATATCGATAAATTTTATTACCACCTGGACAAGAAGATAGTTCAGGACTCAACAGGCAAATCTGTAGTGCATTGTCCACCATAGGCCAAAACTAAAAGACTTTTACAATTGTGTTTTATAGAATTGTATTTTCTACCTATTAATATAACTGACTAAAATGAAGCATCAGCATTTCCAAAGATCTGGCAATTTGCCAAGTGGCAAATTGCCAGATCTTTGGAAATGTTAATGGGTAATTTTAACTCATTTAAAGTCGCAACTAGAAAATACAATTCTAGAAAATACAATTGTAAAAGTTTTATAGTATTGGCCCTAGGTTGTTGCTCGAAGGGTTGATGGTTGAAGAGTTACCCCTAAATTTCCCCAGCCCACCTTACTACTGACAGAAAAATATAACTTGGTGCCAAATGGCAACTCCATATCTCTGAAATTGTATGATTGAATAAGACCTTTGCTCTGGTTGAAATGTCAATGCAAAATTCACACTGCCCCCCCCCCCCCCAAAAAAAAAAAATATACCCCAAGGGACCAAATCTGAAACCAAGTGACACCCGATAAAAAATTACCCCTTGGTGCCAACCTTCATCTAGGGATAATGTTTTGAAATTAAGAGTGTATCTTGACATTGCTGTGGTTAAAAGGTTAACACAACATCAGATGCGATCAGGAGCCATCTAATATCCCTTTCTTGGTAAACATACCCCTAGGTTCCTAATTTAGTCTGTATTGGCAAATTACAGATCTTTGAAATGCTAATAGTTCCCTTCAACCCATCTAAAGTCATAACGAGAAAATACAATTCTGAAAAATGCAATTGTAAACGTTTTATAGTATTGACCCCAGATGGTGATCACACAACTTTAGATTTGTTTGTAAAATCCCTAATTAGCTAGTTATTTATACTGTCTAGTTTCAGTATGGTGATTATGAAAACGCACAAACAATTCCGATCGGGTCGCGACCGGGTCACAATCCGGAAAAAACATAGCTGTCCGTTTTCCTCCTCGCTATATATACAATAACACCTGTTTCAACAAAATGCAAGAACCTTGAATGTCAGATGCCATTGTCGTTTGTCTTTGTCTATCGATTCCGTCTTGATTTCGAAACATCTTATCTATGTAATCTTGACCCTCTTATGTAAATATGTCGGGATCCACTCCAGAAAGCGTCCGCTTTTGTTATCATGGTACGCTAGACAATGAAAAATATACTTATTCATGGGTGTTTAATAAATTCACTTTCAGCACCAGTGGCCATATCATGACAGAAGCACAACTATGAAGTCAAATTTGCGAGAAGTATATTGGTTGACGTCAATCAACTATGAGGGGTGAGTGCCTTGCGTATGTGTTCTCTAATATGTATAAATTAAAAAGACGTGAACATTCCTCTTCTCCAACAAATTAACCCTTTCAACCTGGTATGCTTACATCTTTGAGCGAAACAAAAATTACTAATGAAATGGGCAGACGACTAAATGCCTACCACGTTTGGAAACAGAATCCAATCTTATAGTCCTATGGTGCTGTAGTATTAAAGTATCACTGACTTTCCCTATATATGCACAATGGACTCATCTATTTTGATAAAGAGACTAATGTATATGGCGACAGCATGTTAGGAATTGGGGTTGCAAAGGTTAATCAAGTTGAAAAAAACTGGAGGACGATACACATCGTACCCTGAGTTCCAATGTGTTCTATGTGCCAGTAGGCACATAGAACACATTGGAACTCAGGGGACGACACGACACAGGAATCGGCCAGCGTTCTAATGATGCTAATATATACCATGTCCTATCCACAACCAGAATGCTTTTTTCACAAAATGGTTTAACTACAAGATCTCAATACAAATCATGATAAACAGACATTAATAATACCTGACCTAAACAGATGGTATCGTTCATTGAGTACTAGTGACGGCTAATAGGTTTGCGCGCATTTGTATAGACAGCTTACAAATATAAACGAAACTACTTGGCGTTGGGTGTTGTGGAAATTCCGGAAATTGGCCGAAACCCAAGATGACCACCATATTTTCTCAATATTACTATATGCACATCTCAACGGAAAAAATAGGCGCGTTTGGTAATTCGACGCGTATTTCCACGAATGAAACAATTATTATAAACATTAATGCTTTATATTTCGTACATAATTGTGTATAATTCAATTGAAAACTCATTAAAAGTGTATCACATATTAAGAGCACCTCATTTGGATAATCTCAAGAATGATATCAAAAGTGACGTCTTAGCACATGGCGTGACGGGTGTCACGCGAGTTATCATGGTAGGCGTGCGTAAGTGGTTATATTGTTATGCCAGTAACCTGCTGATGCGTGGTGTCATCACTGCTGTGCAGCCCATGTTGTTAGGGTGGCAGTTTTTCCGTTGTTGATTTTATAACATGGAGGCTATCATTCACCCTGAAACAACACGCGGTTGCTATACTTTTTAATAGTTTTACTAAGGATGGGGTTGCTATCTATGGGTATGTTTGCTCAAAGTGGGTTGCTCTCGTGAGTTTAAACTCTCACTAAATCTGCGATTTCTTCTAATTCTGGGAAAACCCTGTATATTTATGAGACCACTTGGATGTTTATGACGAGGACTGGAAGCTCAAGTCTTGTGATGTGGGGAGTATATTGGATCACATTGGAATACTTTTACGAGATTGGGTTCTCTCCAGATTCTCATTTATTACTTTCCCCGACCCCACTCTATATGTTTTCACGAAATTATTCGTCTTTGGGAAGGTTCTCTTTCAGCATCAGTGTGTAGTACATGACACTGCTCTATGAGCAGAGTTATACATGGGCCTCTGGTAGAATAGTATTGACGATGTATATCCAGTTTGATCCAACATCCCTCTTACTATTAGACAATGTCAGTCTAAAGGCCGCTACACACTGTTGAGAGCGATGCGATGGACTCTACAGAATAAAAAAATAGTTTCAATGAAATGAAGTGCAAACTCAACCTGGACGCGATGCGATGGCGAAAAAGCGACCAGGCGAAATTCGCTGAACGACGACCTGAAGCGATTTCTGGACACGTTTTTTCGTTTTCGGGTGGCGACATCGCGTCCAACAGTCAACTAGAGAGCTCTTTGTTATCACATGCAATACTTGTGGTTTATGAATCTCCTCTTTCTCGATATCTATCTTTTCAAATTTCAAAACTTCGCTCAAAATACCGCTCAAAGAATTCGCTCTAGTGTAAATTGAAAATCGCGCCGACATTTTCGCTTTTTCATGTTTCGACGCGTCGCTCGAAGCAGGATGTAGCGGCCTTAAAGGCCTCCACATTCTAAAACGATGCGAGCGTTGTATCAAAAAAATAGAACCCTTGATTTTCTGCTCAGGCTTTCACAATGGCCACGAGGCCACTCTAGCAATCCGTGCGTTGCGATAAAAATGCGTACAGGTTTAATTTGGACGCCTCACGGCAACTGTCGCATTCTCAGTATGGAAGAAACAATCGTGTGTATATTCCTCGGGATTTGTTATTATAATTATCCGACAGTCCACTTGGAGGAACAGCAACTTTTGCTTATTTCAGCCAGAGATATGTCAAGGAAATTGAACAGTATTTCTACTAAAGCAAAGAAGTTATACAAAATTCTTAGGATACTGTCTTCATTCCTGTCAGATCGGAAAATAAAGGTAAGAGTGAATCGCGAAATCTCAGACGAGGTAAATCTAGAGGCCAGAAACCCCAGTGCTCCGTCCCCTTCCCGCTACTATTCACTATCTACGTGAATGATATAGACAGAGCGAGGTAAAAACACGTAGAAACTTCCCAATTCTCGGATGATAAGGGCCTCTGGACCTCAAGCACATGCGCCGGGATTGTAAATGGATGCCCTCAAGACGCCCTCCGGGACCCAAAAGCGGTGCGCTAAATGGCGCATCAAGCTCAATGCCAACAAAACCCAGCAGCTAATAATAACCCATAAGAAGAAATTCCAGAAGTTAATCTGAAACTCTACAACGAGGACCTTAAAATAACAACCGAAGCTAAGTTTCTGAACATCATCCTCGATAAAGGACTTAGACTAAATAACCACGCCAATCAAACAGTTACTAAAGCCACAAGACGGATTAACTTCTTAAAAATGATTACGGGAAAAACTTGGGGGTGGGGGGGTAGGGTTAGCAAAATCATCCTACTCAAACTGTAAAATACATTCATACGTTCCATACTAGAGTGTGGGTCTATCATCACCTGCAAACTCTCCAAAACAAACATCAAAAAATTACAACGCGTTCAGAATTACACCCTCCGCGTTGCCCTACACATTGCCCTCCGCGTATCGTTCGGAAGCGCCATAGCACGAGGCAGCGAATCTTGAAACAATCGAAACACGACTGAATAATCTCGCGAAGAAAACTCACAATAGACTCAAAGAGAGTCAACTAATCGAAGAACTCTCAAGAAATTAACTTGAAAATAAGAGAAGCGGAACACAAATTAAATTTAACAACACATTGTAGGATCACTGCCCTGCAATAAACCATAAGCAACTGGGGTGGTCGGCATGTAGCAGTAAACACTCCCTCGGTGTGGCTGGTCCTGGCTGCCTCTCTTCACCGACCACAAAACATTTGCGTGCAGTAATCACCTCAGTGAGGCCGCAAAAGTACCCAGTCTGCCACCCACAGTATCACACCATCAACCGGTCTCCCAAGAAAACAGCTTCATCACCTATGGGAAGGGCACTATGAACCAGCAGGCGGTGTGCAGCCTTTTGACGTCGAGCTCAGTCATTACCCTAGCAGCGGACATTGCACGTCACTGAACCCTGGTGAGTTTGAGGGTTGAGCATCCGACATCGTGTAAATAAAGAGGCTAAATGGTCTTAAGTGACAGACTATACTTGCCTGAAGCCATTTCTTTTAACGGCAGTAATAATTTCGGTGAGGCAGGGAACTGCCACCCACATGTTGTTTGGATTTTTGTTGTTGTTGTTGTTTTCCCCCTCTAAACGTTATAGAATACTGTAACCGCTATGCATCTTCTCATCCTTCACTCCATCCCTGGATGTGATTTTCCACCCCTGGGGAGGCGAGTGTTGGTCCTGCGTCCCTCCCTTGCCCTTTTTGTAAACGTTCTCAGAACGTATCGTGTAGTGCGCCTCAGTATGCAGCGTCACCGTGCCCTCACCTGGACAATCAGGATTAAGTGCCTTGCAAATGGACACAAGGCAGTACCCCTGGCGGGGATCGAACCATGTACCTTTCGATTTAAAGTGAAGTGCCTTAACCACTGAGCCACGGCGCTCCCTAAATCAAGGCAACCGTGGTGCAGAACTTCATAAATAAATTTGCTCAAGTTAGCATAAGAGCCAAAATTAGGTTTTAAGTTTATCTCCATTTGCTGATTTGGTGGATACTTGTTCTATACGCCAATTATAATTTATTTTGGGAAATTATCCTTCCTACCTTTAACATTTGTGTGTATATGAGGGGTGGTAGATGGGGTTGGTTGGGCAATTTTAGTGTGAAAAGGGGGTAGGGATCTATTGGATAGTAGGGTAATGTTTACCCATTTTTGTTCCCCAATCGTCGACAAATATCGCTCCCATTTAACACAATAAGCTATCATTTTATGGTTGTCCTCAAAATCAGTTGCGTTAAAATTCATATTCACTCAACCCAGATGATTTGGGTTAATATTTGTGTGAAAAAGATATTTGAAGATCTAAAATTACTAACTGTAAACAATGCATATTTTGAAATTCTAAAATGGACATATAATACTTGCTCTATATCCAAACTGATGTTAATATTTTCGGAAAATGGTATTGGATACGCGTGATTGGACACATCAATACATTACCAAGTTTCGTGTGGATCATTAATGTCAGCGGCCCACGAAAACTTCGTGCATGTTTTTTTCGCACGAGAGCCGCGTTAATGTCTGTGAGGTTCATTTTGGAATTTTCATTTGTACTCGACGGGCTTTTATGGAGGTCTCATCGTTCTTTTCTTGGTATAAATCCGTTCATCAACAGTTTCTGGTCGAAACGTAACTTTTAAGGTATGCAAAGACTGACGCGTGACGAACGTTTACGTGCCGTTGGCATGTTGGAAGCTGGCAACAGACAGACTACAGTGGCTCAAATTCTCAACGTTACTCAATTGGTAATTAGCAGGCTGCGGTCACGCTACCGCCAGACAGGCAATGTTGATGACAAGGGCGATAACTGCCAATCGGATTCGTTTCATCCGAGCCACAGCATTACGTACCCGCCATCAAAGTGCCTCAGAAATTGGAAGCAGCTGTACCGAGTGTCAGATGTGCGAGTCATTGGTCAGACCATCCGAAATCGCCTACACAGCTGGAATTTGTACGCACGACGACCTCGAATAATTCCACGTTTGACTGAACGTCACATCGCGGCAAGTTGTAATTGGTGTGGAGGACGACAACGTTGGGACAATCGTCGATGGAGCAATGTAATGTTTTCCGATGAATCGGTGTTGAATGAATGAATGAATAACTTTAACTTTTCGATGTTCACTCTCGACTTCCACGACAGGCGAAACAGAGTATGGTGGCGGCGGTACGAACAATACCATGACGTATCCGTTTGGAAGCACGATCATTTTGGTGGTGGATCGATAAGGTGTGTGGAGGCATAACCATGACAAGCAGAACAGCATTACATGTCATCCAAGGGCGTGTCACACGGCAGTACTACCGTGACAACATGTTAGAAGCTCATATGGTACCATTTGCGCGACGTCACGGCCGTCGATTCATTTTCCAAGAAGACAATGCAAGAGCACACAGGGACCTTGTCGCTACAGAGTTCCTCCAGGAGCAGAACATCATTACACTGCCTTGGCCAGCACTAAGTCCAGACCTTTCACCAATCGAGCACGTCTGAGATTTGCATGGCTGGCGCGTACGACAAGACCAACAGCCCCCTACCAATGTCCTGGAACTCACCGCTGCACTGCAGGAAGAATGGAATAACATCAGTCAAGCTGATATTAGACATTTGGTGAGGAGCATGCCACGTCGGATCCGCGCTTGTCTCGCGAACCGAGGAGGGTTTACAAGGTACTGAGGTCTTGGACTGAATGTGGTAAATTCTCTGACTGACCTACCATGTCTTCTACAGCGCAGTGCGTGGAATGTATGCCTGTCAGACACCCAACTATCGCTGAAATCATTCACTAGATGTCACAGTGCAATGCCTCAACTGTCTTTTTGATGAAAATATAAATATATTTCTTCATATATCTCACTTTTATCAAATATCTCCTTCTTTTTTGAATAGTGTATATAGTTTCGTATTGATGCCTTTTATCCTGTCTGGCCATTAGTTTTGTTGAACAATCTCTGACTATCAGATTTACTGTAGCACTCAAGAGATTAATTGCTTGTATGCGATTTATGACTCAAGCGTACTGTGTCAGTTATTTCAGTGGGGCTACATTTCGATGCTAATTGTTGAGGGATTCCTGCTAAAGACACTCTCCAATAGTTTGTACCAAACATAGTGTGGGTGAACAAATTCAAAAACCACGATTAATATTTTCTCTTCACGTATTTACGGTTTGTTGTTCAATTACCGAATGCGATAGAGAGTAATCGCTTGACTGGACTGGTAACGTGAAATAATTCATGAGAGGTGAGGGACGTTGTACAAACACGAGTGCGCGAATGCGCATGAGTGTTTTACAATATAGTCTCCAGCCTCGAATAAATTAAAAAACAAAAAAAACAAAAACAATGAAGTTCCCATTACACCCACGGCAAAGCGTCTTCGTATGCGCTCACGGATTCATGACCCAATTGTTGATTGCATAATTCACTTGTGAAGTTATCGTTTATAATCAAACCCAGAAATCCCAGTAAATCACACTTTGGAAAGTAATAAAATATGACTTACAAACAACGCATCCTTTGAGGGATTAAAATTTGCATACCCTGTCTTCCATTACTCCTTTTCAAATTGAAACGAAGTTAGTATTCATCCTCAAAATCGGACCACGTACAGTGATCACAAAAGCGAACGGAGAATTTCAACCGTATCACAAGTCTTGTTGAAAGTTCCTCCAAGCAATAGAATATCACTTGTCAAAAAAAAGGAAACGTGAGAACATTGAATCTCAGATCCTATTTTCATTCGTTTTTCTTGATGTTAGTATTGATTCTGGAAAAAGTTTGTTTCTAAAATCTCGAGCTCTGGAGTAATTATGCCGCGACCGGATCGCAATATGATCATGGAAGAGATTACTTCTGTGATCACAGTACTGTGGTATTTCAACGCTTCACCATTTTGTCACGTTCACGCGATTTGCTTTCCACCCATTTTCAGTGGATTGTCTCATCCCACATGCGCTCTCAAAAATGAAACTCATTCACCATTATTTCCGCCATAATATTTTAGCCATAACATAGTTACAAGGACATGACAAGCGTTACTAATTCCCAGTTCATTATTCGACCTTCGCTATCAACCGATTAACCCTTTACCCAACGTAACGGCCAAAACCGGCCAGCACTATTCTCAAAAATCGCCAATTAATTTTCATTATTTTTTTCATTTTTTGTCTCAAAAACATAGGTTATGACCCCTCGTTGGAACGAGCTCGTCGAGCTCGTTCCAACGAGGGGTCATAACCTATGTTTTTGAGACAAAAAATGAAAAACATAAGTTATTCAAGAAGTATTTTTGCAAGTGTCGTCTGCTTTTCAGGTTAGGTAAAGGGTTAATCTTGATCGGTTGATAAAGAATGTCGAATAAGCAACTAGGAATAAGTGACGGTTGTCAGGTCCGTATTAGTTTCCTGCTTTTCTTTTATATTGTTATATGTTTCTGCTGAACGCTATTATGCTTTCGTCTTGTTGCTGTTCTTTGGAGGGGCTCTCAATAAACTTCAGCCAAACCACACTTACTAAACTAATTATAATAATCCAAATATTTTTCTCAGGTCAGCACGTATTATCGGTGCACCAAAAAACCCCGATAGCACGCAACGAAATATATAACATAAATAAACCGAACTAAATATATGATCAATTCATCTTCATTGCCCGAAAGTGGAAAATGGAGTACAACTAGAGAAACAGAATTTACTGCATCCAGTAAATCAAGTCTGTGTGAAAAGCGTTAAAATATCAGGAATAAACTCTACAGAAAGAGAATTTATGGAGGCTTATCTTCTGGTGTAAAATATTTTTTAACAAATCAGAAATGGGTTTTTCGTTAACAGTATTTACAGATATTCATACAGGAATCAGAACAATTTTTATAAGAAACCAGAAAAGGCATATATGTGACCAGCATTTAAAGGGTTCGATACACGAATCAGAAATGGACAATTTTGGCTCTGCCCACTAATTTGAGTGATGAAATACATTCATAAACTTTAGAAATACATTAAGGTGTAAATGCATTTCCCAGTCTTTCTGAATAATATGCACTTGATGACCTCATTCAGGTGGACCATATATTGAATCTCCAGCAATGTTTAACTCAGTCGGTGTAGTCCCATGTCCACATCTACATTGAAGAATGAGCGCAACCCACTTTGAAATAATGGCTCCACCAACTTCAGATCTGTCATCTGACATTCAGATCGAACGGGTGAAAAAAACATAGATAAGTGCAAACTGGTTATTGTTAACCAGCATGCCAAAATGCATAGAGATAGGACGGTCCGTATTTGAGTTGTCGCGCTGACAAAGGGTGCATAAACTCTATGTCGGAGATATTGTCATAAAAACCTTAAAAAAACCCAAGAGCTCATTTGAAAGCCTGCTCTTAAAAGCATCTAGTGACCTAAACAAGGCATACATAAAACTGGAACTTCTCTAATAAATTAATTTTAAACAGTCATAGCACTAACACAGTTAACAGAACATTCAACTATGTCAGTATTGCATCTTTTACCGGCATACTGACAGTATTGTGATAGGTTTCAATAACAAATCTAGAGTGTAGTTTTACAATTACATGTACACTGGAATTCTTCATTATCAAGTTGTTTGTTTTTATATTAACTTGGTTTGTGAATTAATTCTGTACAATGAGATTACATAAATAGATCATGTTATTGTATTTGACAGTCACAGCTTTCTCCCCACTGCTTTTTGTGAAATTCTTTCATAGAGAAAATATTCATACAGGAATCAGAACAATTTTTCTAAGAAACCCGCAAAGGCATATATGTTCACACCATTTATAGGGTTCGATCAAGGAATCAGAAATGGACATTACTGCCGCTACCATTTATTTGAATGATGAGATACATGTATAATCTTCAGAACTGCATTAATTGGTATAAAATGAAATTCCCAATAGGTCGAAAAAGTATGCATTTAATGACCTCTCTTGACCGCATAGAGGTGGACCACATTTTGAACCTCCAGCAAGTTTCAACTCATTTGGTGTAGGTACCATTACTATAGGTCATACTGAACCTGAAGTATGAGCATAAACTACTTTATAAATATTGGCTCCACCAACTCCGGATCTGCCATATTTGTAGATGATGGCAAATGTTCATATTAGCAAGGCAATGATGAAGTGCATGCATGGTACCTCTGGAAAATATATTGCAAGTAAAAAGGTTCAGTAATGTTGGAATGTAGACGTTGAAAGTCCTTGAAGACCCCTAAGAGCCTGTCTGAAGACTTATTGGCAAAATACCGAGGTCCCATCTATATCCATGTGTGTTTAGAACAACACTGTGAGAGTGGAAATGGTTTTCATTATTCTCAATGATTTTTTCGAAGAGAGGTGCACCATCGAAGTGCAGTACGCTTTAGTACACAGCGCCACCGTGCCCCCATATTAAGATTTTCAGAGGGTTCAAATATTCGCTTTAAATATTCCATTTTAATCCTTTAACCCTTTACCCAGATGGTAGAGGTGCAGGCTGCAAGCCGAGAGGTCCTCGGTTCGAATCCCACCTGCGGCAACCGCGTTGTGTCCTTGGGCAAGACACTTCACCCCCATTGCCCACGTAGGGGCACGGTGACGCTGTGTACTAAGGCGTACTGTACGTCGATGGTGCACCTGTCTTCAACCAATGCTAACCCTGCTTGTGTGGAGTTGGTATGTTGGGGAGCTGACAGTTGCTCGCCGTAGCTCCGTGGTTCTCTCCGGGTACTCTGGCTTCCTCCACCCGTAAAACTGTCACGGTCATGGTTAGCCATTGTGCAGAAATATGTGACCTTAAAACACCAATAAAAATAAAAAAAAAACCTTTACCCGACGAATCGGCCGCATCCGCCCGCGTAATATGCAAATTGAGAAGTTGAAAAAATATTAGTTCCAACGAGGGGTCCCATGATATGGTTTTGTTGAAATTGTTTGGAAAATTTGAAAAAAATGATATTTGAAATAATAAATTTTGCTATCGTCTCCGTTGGGTAAAGGGTTAAATGGGCGCGCAATGGCTGAGTTGACAGAGGTGCAGGCTGCAAGTCCAGCGGTCCTCACTCTGTCCTTGGGCAAGAAACTTCACCCCATTGCCTACGTGGGTGCATGGTGGCGATGTGTACTAAAGCGTACTGCACATCGATGGTGCACCTGTATTCAACCAATGCTAACCCTGCTTGTGTGGAGTTAGTATGTGGGGAATCTGATAGTTGCTCGCTGTTGCCCGGAGGTCCTCCTCCCCAGGTACTCTGGCTTCCTCCGCCCTGTAAAACTATCCTGGTCATGGTAAACCACTGTGCAGAAATATGTGAAATTAAACACCAATAAATAAATAATCCTTTAAAAAATGAGCTCATTCCAATGAAGGGTCATAAGCTATGTTTTTCAAGCAAAAATGAAAAAGTAATTAAAACTGAATAGACATTTCTGTGTATAAAGCTGACCGGTTTTTGCCGTTATGTTGGTTAAAGGGTTAAGAATCCCTTAGTTTGGAAAGCACACTGAAAAGGTGTCCCATTCCACATAGAATTAAATGTTTCAGAAAAGAGAGCGAAAAACATTCTGTAGCCATGAGTTATATTAAAGATATTTTTTTACTCACATCGAAGTATTAAGAGGGTTAAAATCTGACCATTCAAATATTCCATTTTATTACTTTGTAACTGTGATAGGTGTTTCGAGAAAGCCACACACCACTCCATCCCAAAACCTCTCAATCCTGAGTTATGATTGAGAATAAATAGATTTTAAAAAAAAAATGCTTTGAAAAGTGAAGGTTTCTCTCTCTCTCCAATGACTGAGACTGAAGTTTTCTAACATGATACAACATAAATATACAGTGCTGTTCAATGTAACAAAGAATTCTATCTCAGCTTTCTCTCTGGAGATTTCTGTTTTAGATAATGGTTACTGCTTCAGCTAACTCATTTCCCAGTAAATGTTGTAAACATATTTTTAACATCTAGAGCCCGAAGGCCCACATGCCTCCAAATCATAGATGACCAAATACCAATGGCAGGCAGTCTATCAGGATACCAAAAACATTGAGATAGGATTGATTGTATTTGGGTTATCATGTTGACAAACAGTGCATAGAAGACATTCTATGAATGTTATTAATTTATTGGGGTTTAACGACACTTCAACAGCTAGGCCCGCCTCGTGTCGTACAGTTTTTATGGATGGAGGAAACCAGAGAACACAGAGAACCACCAAACAACAACAACAAGCAACTGTCTGGATCCCCAACATGCTAACTCCACACAAGCAGGGTTAGTGCAAGTGTATCATTGGCGTGTAGTATGTTTTAGTACACAACATCACTATGCCATTATGTGGGCAATGGGGGTGAAGTGTTTTTGCCCAAAGACACAAGGCAGTTGCCGCAGATAGGATTCGAACTGAGAACCTCTCGGCTTGCAGCCTGCACCTCTAACTGCTTAGCCACCGTGCCCCTCTATGAATGTAATGGGAATACTTTAGAGGCTTATTTTGGGGATAAAATAGTTTTAAAGAAATAAGAAATAGGTTTTCAATGACAGTATTTATAGATATTTATTCAAAAATCAGTTAATTTTTTCCAAGAAACCAGATAAGGTATATATCTTCACAGTATCCAAAGGGACCAATCAAGGCAATTCACAAGTAGGTTCAAAAATATGATTTCCAGCAATTCTGGTAATAGCCCTCGTGACTCGTGTTCGACCTTGGCCCAAATTTTGAATCTCCATCGAGTGTCGACTCGTTGGTATTGGTCCCAGGTCCATACATCATACCATGCTTGAAATATGAGCATGACCCACTTTCACGAATTTTGGCCACACCAACTTTTTTATGTAAAAATGGATGTATGGACTTCAGGAATGCTTTAGAGAGTCAAAAAATGTGATTTCCAGCAATTCTGAAAAAATGCACTCAATGACCACAAGTGACCTCCGTAACCTTGACCCACATTTTTGAACCTCCATCAAGTGTCAACTTATTTAGTGTTGGCTCCAGGTCCATGCATCACACCATCCTTGAGATATGAGCGTGACCCACTTTCAAACATTTTGGCCACGCCCACTTTTTTCATGAAAAAATGCACATCTGAATTTTGGGGAAGCATTTGGAGTCAAAAAATGTGATTTCCAGCAATTATGAAAAATCCACTCATTGACCCCTGAGTGACCTCGGTGACCTTGACCCATATTTTGAATCTCCATCAAGTGTTGACTCATTTGCTGTTGGTACGTCAGGAATGCTTTAGGGGGTCAACAAATGTGATTTCTAGCAATTATGAAAAATGCACTTAATGACCCCAAGTGACCTCCGTGACCTTGACCCATATTTTGAATCTCCATCGAGTGTCGACTCATTTGGTGTTGGTCCCAGGTCCATACGTCATACCATGCTTGAGATATGAGCGTGACCCACATTCAAAAATTTTGGCCACGCCCACTTTTTTTACGTCAAAATGCATGTGTGTATGTCAGGAATGTTTAGGGGGTCAAAAAATGTGATTTCTAGCAATTATGAAAAATGCACTTAATGACCCCTAGGTGATCTCCGTGACCTTGACCCATATTTTGAATCTCCATCGAGTGTCGACTCATTTGGTGTTGGTCCCAGGTCCATACGTCATACCATGCTTGAGATATGAGCGTGACCCACTTTCAAAAATATTGGCCACGCCCACTTTTTTCACGTCAAAATGCATGTGCGTATGTCAGGAATGCTTTAGGGGGTCAAAAAATGTGATTTCTAGCAATTATGAAAAATGCACTTAATGACCCCTAGGTGACCTCCGTGACCTTGACCCATATTTTGAATCTCCATCGAGTGTCGACTCATTTGGTGTTGGTCCCAGGTCCATATGTCATATCATGCTTGAGATATGACCGTGACCCACTTTCAAAATTTTTGGCCACGCCCACTTTTTTCCGTCAAAATGCATGTGTGTACGTCAGGAATACTTTAGGGGGTCAAAAAACGTGATTTCCATCAATTCTGAAAAATGCACTCAATGACCCCTAGATGACCTCCGTGACCTTGACCCATATTTTGAACCTCCATCGAATGTCGACTCATTTGGTGTTGGTCCCAGGTCTGTAGGTCATACCACGCCTGAGATATGGGCTTGACCCACTTTCAAAACACCCCTACAGACACCCCTGATACCTCAGGAATCTGAAAAATATTCAGTGCCGAGAACTTGTGGCTGTCTATCAGCATGCCAAAAATCAACGAGATAGGGCAATTCGTTTTCGAGTTATCTTGCGGACAAAAAAATGATGAGAAGACAGAAGAAGAAGAAGAAGAAGAAAAAAAAAAAAGAAAAAAAAAGAAAAAAAAGAAAGAAAAAGAAACCGTGCAAAAACAATAGTCTGTGTGTTTCACACAGACTAATAAAGCCATAACAACAAAACAATCATTAATGCAATTATCCCCCGTGCGCAGCATCTGATATGGAAGAATTTATCAATCTTCCTTTGTGATTGTAGACAGTCAGTGACATCACCGTGATCTTGTTGTTTTGCGTGAGTGCACGGCTATCGCGATTTTTGTCACAAGCCAGAAGAGAACACGGTTTCAAACTAAGACCCCAGTTACACGATAACGTTTTCGGGCGATGCGTTTTCGGGTGTCCTCGCGGCAAGGTTGTTATCTCTTTCTCTCGTTTACGCGACAAAAGCTGCAGGCACCGAAAACGCTTGTAGTAGATCAATAAAAGCGATTTCCTTGTGATATTTGAGAACAAACAATACACAAGTTTCATAACTTAAATCATGCTTCATTTTAGTATTGCTTGATTATATTAACTTAACAAATTATGTAGTAATAATTCCCCAAAGTGTACTTAATTTCATGACACAAAATTCGACTCTAGCACGGACTATCAGTGATTTACGAAAATTAATAACTGTGCATCAAATACGGTGGTCTTTTCCGTTTGATGCAATGGCTAGGTCATTTCATTTTCAAATATCTTTAAAATGTTTACACATTAAAGGAACTAAATTGTTTTGAAAACTTTTAATTTTGAGATTGTTTTCAAGGCACACGTACTGCTCCTGGCTGTTTTAGTCTTGTCGCGTGAACACCCCTTTAGTGCACACATATACCGTATCAGTTAGAAAACCCAACGTTTTGAAAATATTCGGGACCCATTTACACGGCAACGTTTTCGCAACGTTAGGTTTTCAAATTGAAACGACCCACGTGCTTCGTGTAATGGGCCGGTTCCACTGCTATGAAAAGAAAAATTCCCCTTAGTAAGCACTCGATAGATTGTCCTCTCCCGTTGTTTATATACGTCGTTGATCTAATCTAATTGATCATGAATAATATGGCTTCTAAATGTGTAAAACTAAAGTCTTTAGATATTATAACTTTAAAAATATATAAAAACTTTGGGACACGTTATAGTAGTAGTGCAATTACTCAGATTCATACTTTTCATGGACCAAGATATCAGAGAAATAGCACATCGAGATCCCCCCCCCCCCCTCTCACACACACACACCAAGTGTTAAAGATAACAGTTCGAGTCTGAAGAAAGGGATCGGATAGACACGATGTTATGATATCCTTAACAGTTCTGACCTAAAATTAACCCTTTGAACCCGAGAGACCGTTTTTTTCCGGACCAGGAACATGATACATCATAATTTCATTAAGTATGATGGGTGCTGAGTGTATGTGTGGGATAGATAGTCAATATTTTCATATTGAGTGGTCTATCCCTAAATAATGAATATGGATTCTTCCAATTGCTGTCATTCAACTGACATGGAAGATACCAAGAGAGTTCAAACGGTTAAAACAATATCAAAACTAAGTTTTCGCGGCTATTAGACCGCTGCTTTGTCGCGGTTCATTTGGTAAACACACTTTAGAATATTGTTTTGAAAAAGGAATTGGTTAGAATACTGCAGCTCAATGAACACATGGAATGTTTCTTGAAGACACTGTATGGTTGAAATTTAGAATAGATTAAGTGTTAACAGACAATACTAACTCTTCACCAACCTTGAAGATTTCAACCCCTTTTTAACCCCTTCAACCCATTATGCACAACTTTCTCAGTTAAGTAAAAATGGTTGCCCACGAATAAACCATGACCAGACATCAAAATGAGCACCAAATTTTGAAGGAGGCTCAGTATTAATTTAATCGCATAGTCTTGTATGACCGTATAATTAGAATTTTACTTGAACCTCCCTCAAATAGAAGGAACTCGTAATAACTCACAACAAGAATAGACGAGAAAGTAAACACCGATATGGTAAATTGGTGCAGGCATCCCTGCATCTATAGGGCTGTGGGATTAATTTATTACTGAACCACCATACAAATACACCACCAAAACAACCACCACCACTACCATCACTGCGACTCCTAATACTACCACCACCATAACTACTACTGCTACTACACGTGGAATCGAAGGTTTATAATACTCTTGATGTTTAGATTTTGCTTGTCCCATTTAATTCCCGGATACATGTGTGATTCGAACTGCCTATGCACCCAAGATATCAGAAGATGACGGACAGCAGGAGCAGCAGCAGCACAGTGCGTCCCACGTAATTGAATAACCTGTTAATTGAATATAATTTTCAAATACCAAAACATTTATCATACCTACAGTCCAAATTTGACCTGTTAACTGCATATAGATTATATAGAAAACTCCCGCTAACTGAATAAAAAAATCTTGTAATGTCTTGAAGCTCAGGATAACAATCTCTTACCTTGATGTGGTTCTTGGCCTGAGTAGTTCCCCAATGGAGAACGAAACTAAAAGGAGTGAAGACTTCGCCAAGCCCGGGTTGAGAAAGGAGAAGGGCGCCTTGTTCTCCCACGAGGCGCGTTCCGAAGGCCCTGGAAGAATGAATCTTGGCAGTTGCGGACAAACAGTGCCCGATTGGGGAAGCCTCCTCGTTGGAGATACCTGTCCATTACACTGCTTTGGTGCTAACTTCGAACGTAGACGGATGGTCGGATATGGCTTGTCTAGCCAATCGAGAACCCCCCCCCCCACACCCCCACCCCAAAAGGATGCCACATTGGTGGGCATTTGGGAGGTTTTCAGTCGGTTATTTTTGTAACACAAATTTGACATTGCTAACGTACACTGACTTCTAATGAATTTCTAGCTTTTTGAACATGTTCCGTTTCATTGCACTGCCTGTGTCGATTATCAGTGTCAAGTTTTATTGCACTAGTATCACAAAATAACTAGTTGAATGCCTAACCTACCCTATTCGGGTCAATCGGTCAGCAGTATATATTGCATCATCTCGGACGAGTATATTGTCGTATGTACTTCTGGTGCCGTTCGCTGGTGATTCCCGACATTACCCCCCTCCCCCCCAGGTGGAGCTCAGAGCTCAGAGTAAGGGTGGAAGTCATACTCAGATGAATTAAATAAATACTAAAATATGGCTACCAGCAACACAAACAAAAGAAAGACTGCATGTAGAGACGTCTGCTTCTGACTCAGATCCAGAAATATGCAGACCAACTGCTAAAGACAACTGGCATAAATTCATTGTAATTTATTTTAAGGACGAAAAAAAAAAGCTGTCAACATAAATTCATTCGCTTTAGAAAAAGTAATAAAATGTATAACAAGGACTCTTAAAGGAGTTAAACAATTAAGTCTGTGGGATTCTTGCTTGAATGTGCTTACCATACACGAGCTTTAAATCTTTTAAAAACTAAAAAAAATAGTAGACATAGAAGTGAATGCAAGCTCTCATAAAACCTTCAATTCCAGCAGACGAGTTGTACGAACAAGAGATCTTGCAAATATTGATGATTCGGAAATTCTGGAAAAATTAAAACCGCAAGGTCAAAGTATAATTAGCTTGAAGAGAATAACAATCAAGAAAATTGAAATGAAATCAAGACAAGCACTTATATATCTTTATTTAATACTGCCCCCTCCCCCCTCCCTCCTCCCCCATCAATCAAGGTGAGATATATGAACATCAAAGTGGATATGCATATTCCAAATCCGCTAAGATGTTTCAGATGCAAAAAAAAATTGGACATAGTGACGATTCGTGCCGAGGACAAACAACATGCCATAAATGCAGTGAACAGCACGAAGAGCCATGTACTAACAGTACTATAAATGCGCAAATTGCCATGCCACACGTCATCTTCAAGTGATTGCTCTGTCTTGGAAAAACAAAAAAAAAAAATAATACAAAAAGTAAAATGTGAAAAACAAATAAACTTTAAGGAGGCCAAAGACATTGTTTTGTCCATGGCTGGTGTGAACAAATCAACCCAATCATACGGTACAACATTATAACAAAACATACAGACATGATCAGAAGAATGCTAGATTAGTCATACCAGTCCCGTTGCAGGTTTCTACAATTACACAGGCCAATCAAACAGAACCCAAGTATACCCAAACGCAGCCAACAGCTTCAAATGTAACATAGGATAAACCAGAACACAAACAGGGAAATGATATACCTAAAACTGCACAGAATAAGGAACGTATAACAACATCAGACCTTGAACCAAACAAAACAAACCACATACAACAACAAAATCTGTGTCAGAATCAGCTAAGAAAATTAGAAAAAAAGATAAGAAAAAAAAGAAAAGGAAAAACAAAAACAGTTATCAGATAGAACACCCAAGGCGCTTCAAAACCCTGTTACCCGCAACTGGTTTGAAGGCTTTGAATAGGTGGCAGCCGATGAATGCAACTGAGCCTTGTTCAAGAGTAGGTTCCCGAAAGAAAATGTAACCAAATGTAGCAAACTACTGGGGCTAATTCGCACATACGTCCACCATCTAACTCTCCGTCTATATATGGAGAGTAAAACCAAAAACAATATCATGCAGTGGAACTGTCGAAGTTTTAGAGCAACATTTAACGAACTCGGCCTTTTAAGTCAAAAATATAACCCTGCTGTTCTTCTCTGTCTGCACGAAACACTCTTAAAGAAGCCTGACTGTCCAGATCATTCAACTTTTAAGCATTATACATGCTTGGGCAGATGAAGATAACCTTCATGTTCGTGGAACGTTCGTCTTAGTTAGAGAAGACATTACACACAGTGCTGTACCGTTGCATACAAATTTACAGGCCACCGCGGGGCGTCTAACTTTGGACAGACGGTAACATTATGTTCGATTTATGTTTCACCAAATGAACCCCTTCAGCTGAATGATCTTGAACAACTTACTTGTTCACCAACTTCCAACTCCATACATTTTGTTTGGTGATTTTAAAGCTCATAGTCCTCTTTCGGGTGATTCCTGCAATAAAGAAGACTTAAAAGGTAAAACAGTGGAAGAACTTATTTCAAAGTACGGCCTGTGTTTGTTCACTAATGAGTCAGATACATACCTGTGTTCCGCTTCTGATTCATATACTTCAATTGATCTTACAGTTACTTGTCCTTCTATCTTCCTTGAATTTTCATGGAAAGTTGAAGATGGCTTCTGCGGACGTGACCACTTTCCGATTGTGTTGGAAAGTGTGGTTCTGGCGGACGATGAGCGGGCACCCCAGTGGAACTCTAAAAAGGATGACTGGCACACGGTCTCATCACTCTGTTTCGAACGCCTCACGCGGGAGAAATTTAAGGAAAGTGATGACCAAGTAGAACATTTCACTAACGAGTTGCTTGTCTTTGTAAACGCAGCCATTCCAAACACCTCGACAAATCCGAAACGCTTCAACAAACCACGGTTTGATAATGATTGCAAACAGGCTTTTCGAAAGAATGCGGAAAGAGATTTAATAAGTCACCAACTACAAATAATTTGGACAAATTTAGTATAAATCGGGCAAACACAAGACGACTTATAAGACAGAAAAAAGAGAAAATTCTTGGCAAACGTATATCTCTAAACTTAACCAGAACACGTCCAGTAAGAACATTTGGGAAATGATTAAAAAAATAAAGGCACAGAAACAAAATCAACTGAACAACATCTGGCAGATAACGTCACGCCAATTACCTCGGGAAAAAAGAAATATCAAACAAATTGGCCTCAAAATCTTCTAAACATTTTTCGTCTGAAAATTGTAATCCAGAATAAAAAAAAATTAAAAAAACCCAATAGGAACAACAAAGGATCGGATTTACCTCTGACAAGTAAGGGGATTACAATGAACATTTCTCTATGGAAGAGTTAAATAACTCTTTGTATGAAGCAAAAAGATACTGCCACTTGACCCGATAAATTACAAAATAATTTCAAAACATCTGCCACAATCATCAGAACCGTTATTATCAATTGTCAATGAAATATGAGTAACTGACCAGTTCCACTTTGTTGACGAAAAGCAACAATAATTCTTATTCCAAAGCCTGATAAAAATCACAGCAATCCGAGTAATTAAAGACCTATTGCATTAACACGTTGTCTGTGAAAAAAACATGGGAAGGATGATCAGTGATCGACATGTCTGGTTTCTGAAAGCGAACTATCCACTTACGAATGTCAGTGTGGTTTCAGAAGCCGGAGAAGTACCGTAGATAATTTGGTTAGACTTGAAACGTTTATAAGAAATGTCTTTGCTGGGAGAGAACACGTGGTCGGCATTTTCTTTGACCCGGAGGAGGCTATGATACAACGTGTAAATATATGATTTTAAAAGATCTTTTTTACATGGGGTCGATAGGGCATGCGCCTCATTTTATAGAAAATTTTAAAAGACCCTCAATTTCGAGTTCGTGTTGGGTCAACATTATCTGACGCGAGCAGGAATTGGGGGTTCCTCGGGGTAGTATTCATTCTGTTGCCATACTTTCTGTAAAAATCATTTGAATAATTGATACAATTGAGAGTATGGTAGATTCATCTTTATATGTCGATGATTTTTTAATTTGCTATAGCGGTAAAAATATGAATACCATAGAGTGCCAACTTCAACTGCGTTTAAACAGAATTAAGAAATGAGCTACAGAAAATGGTTTTACGTTTTCCAACACCACCGAGTGTCTACGAGCAACGGTCAGCTCCTCAACATTCTAACGCTGTTCAAGCTCCGCTCAAGCAGGGTTACAGCGGAGGAAGACATGTCCACCATCGACGTGCAGTGCGCCTTAGTACATGGCGTAATCGTGCCCCCGTGCAGGCAACCGGGATAAAGTGCCTTGCCCAAGGACACAACGCGGGTCGTCCCGAACGGGGAATATAGATCCCTTGTTAGATCAAAATTACATTACAATTTTGAGGTTTACGGTTCTCCAAGAAAGTCGCATCTCAAACCGCTTGATGCAATTCATAAGAGTGATATAAGAATTAGTCAAGGTGCTTTTGTTACATCACCAATAGATTCGATGCTTGATGAAGCAGAGGAGCCTCCTCTTGAGAAGCGCAGAATTGAACTGTCACTTCAATATGTTTCTAAACTGTTTGCTAATCCATCGAACCCTGCTTAAAAATGTGGTTCAGACCCTCAAAATGTTGGATTTTTAACCGACACCAGAAGCATATTCCTCTATTGGGAATTAGAATTAAACCCCATGTGGAGTCCGCCACACTTGAATCTGATATGATAAAACAGAACCGTGAACCCAAGATTCCTGCTTGGCATCTTAAAAAACCTACTGTTATTTTGGACCTTGTTTCTACCAAAAAGTCTGAAACAAATTCTTTGCAGTTCAAGTAGAAATATGCTGAAATAAAGTTCACGTATAGTGGATTAAAATGATCTATAGAGATTGTTCTAAAGATGGTGACAAAGTATATCATCAGCGGTTGTTATATCACATCACATCAATCAGAATAACAAATAAACGTTCTATTTTCACACCTAAAGTTAAAGCTTTATAACTAGCACTTGAATTCATATGTCATTGTACAGGAAAGACAGACGATTATTTTGTCCGGCTCTTTTTCCTCTTTGCTAGCTTTACTCAACCCCAAGATGAAGAACCCTCTCATTTTGAAACTTCATGAGAAGTTAAATTCTCTCATGTCTGACCAATATGATATCGTGTTTTACTGGTTATCTTGACATGTTTGTATCTCTGGTAACACAAGGGCAGACAGTGCAGCAAAACAGTCTTGAACGAAGCCTCTCACTGAATTTAAAACTCCTTTCAGTGGTTTTTAAACTCCATCACTTCCGACCAACTGTCAATGATAAATGTCCTTAAAGTGACCTCTGCAGAAAAGATCATGTAATTCTGACACGAGGGTATATTGGTTATACAGGACTTACCCATTCCTTTTTGTCAGAGGGTAATATGCGGCCGGAATGTGTTTACTGTTAGCAGGGGATGACAGTGGAACACATTATTTTATATTGCACTGATTTTAATCATGTCAGAGGGTATTATTTCTCAGTAGGATCTCTAAGAGATCTATGTTGTCATACGAGCCCGCACAAAATTCTCTCATTTCTGAAAGTAATCAAACTTTCTAACAAATTTTAAAACTGTTTTTATTCTTATAAACTATATTCAAGTCTCAAATCATCAGGTTGATGTATAAGGAATTCACTTTTCTTGTATCATTGCTCATTACTGTTCACCCTATTCTTGTCTTCGACATTTTTATTGTATTCATTTTCTATTTTTATTCGATCCTATTATTTGATAATTATATCATTTTCTTGTCACGATATAGCCTTAGCTGCTGATGTGCCGTTAAGCACCAGTAAATAAATAACTAAATTTGATGGTTCTGGAGAAGAAGTTCTATCAATTCTGAAAGTAATCAACTTTTTATAAATAAATTTTAATATTGTTGCTATTCTTTTAAACTTGACCCTTCAACTCTCAAACCATCATAAGATATTCATTATCTTAGTATCTTCGCTCATTACTGTTCAAACTACTCATGTCTTTGCTAATCTGTTGACAAATGTCTATGTATCATTCTCTTTCCTACTTTTAGTCAGTGGGTGTTCATTGATAACGGGGTATTTTATTTTGAGCCGTTTTCTCGCCACGATATAGCCTTAGCTGCTGCTGTGGCGTTAAGTACCAATAAATAGATACATAAATCTATCAAAGAATTGCCATGTCAGTCGCTGAATTCCCCATGTTTATAGACTTTTTTGACCACAGTACATCAAATAAAGAAATTTTTATCAATTGTATCTTGTTTGACAGAGCTCATTGAGCTCTGTTAAACAAGATATAAAAGATTAAATGCTCAGTTTATTTCCAGAATACACGGAAGTGGTCAACTCCCAGTTAAATGAACGTCTCATATTCATTGAATAATTCTCACTGGCAAATAGGCTATTCCATTCACAAGATTGAACTGCAGTAGTGGTTGTGATTGTAGTGGCTGTAGTGTTCTAGTAGTAGGAGATTAAGTTTGTATTAGCAGTAGCGGTACTTCTAGTTGTCGTAGTACAAGTAAAGGTGGTTGTTACTGTTGTAATATTCGCAGCAACAACACAGCAGCAGGCGAAGCATTAGTTTTAATATTATTGTTGTTATTATTATTATTATTATTATTATTATTATTGTATTAGCAGTAGCGGTACTTCTAGTTGTCGTAGTACAAGTAAAGGTGGTTGTTACTGTTGTAATATTCGCAGCAACAACACAGCAGCAGGCGAAGCATTAGTTTTAATATTATTGTTATTATTATTATTATTATTATTATTATTATTATTATTATTATTATTATTATTATTATTATTATTATTATTATTATTATTATTAGTAGTAGTAGTAGTAGTAGTAGCAGTAATAGTGTAGGAAGAAGTAATAGTAATAGTAGTAGTAGGTATTGTTGTTGATGAATTTGTTAGTGGTGCTGGGTGCTGTTGTTGTTAACGTTGTAGCCACCGCCAAAGAAGTAGCGGTAGCAGTGATACAAGTAGTAGTAGTAGTAGTAGTAGTAGTAGTAGTAGTAGTAGTAGTAAGCAACAATGTCGGATAGCAGAGTTACGTGATATTAACATTCTGGAGAGCTGATCTTCCAGTTAGAGATTTGGTTATAACTCTGGATCTTGACTTAATATGGGCGTATCAGAAATAATTAGTTCAGGGTAAGTATGAATATACAGAAATTGCGATATTAAGAAACACATCATTACCCTGTCCAGTAGTCAAAAGAGAAAGACAGACTTGACAGTAAAGTAATATCTCAGTTAGTTACCCGGGAGCTGGGGAAGTCTGGTCTTCGAAGATGAATGGAATCTACTATAAAACTATGTCAAACGTAGCTAAAATGGATATTACATTGATGATGATGATGATGATGATGATGATGATGGTGATAACGTTTAATATGCTATCTCAAAAAGTGCATAATGGATCACTACTTCTATGGTAGGACGGAAGGCGCCAGTTAAATTCTGCGCCCTACCATAACAGACATCTCGTTACTAGCAATTCCAAATCATATGAAAGGAGGAAAACTGGAACTCGACTTCTTCTAGTATTAAAACAGATACACGAAGGAAAAACATTCACATATGCTATCACTTTTTTTCTGCCAGTTCGCCCCACCTCCACTTCATCCCATCCTGACTCAACCTGAACAGGGTTTGAATATATCATTGGAAGAACGAGATATGGGAACTTTCTTCTATTTGAACTCCGAACCACTACAAAACAATCAATGATTGGTAAATTAATGTTTTAACTCAAGGTTTTTTCTTGCCACCTAAGCTGGCACAGGTACATTGAACGTATGCCATTTTTTCGGATGTTTTGTGTTCAAAGGTTACACTTGTACAACGCTGTAAATCTTCAATCTTTCCTCTTACGCGCATTATTTTATATCGGTGCAATTTATCTTAATTTATCTTTCCGTATTCCGGAAGTCGAAACGTGATTCATCATTCTTTTGCAGACATTGATTTATCTAAAGAAAAAGTGTTCTTGACGTGATATGCGAATAAATATTCTTCGAAGGAAATAGCACATTTTTACAAAAACACATATTCTCTTCTGGAGCATTTGTCCGTTTGATGAAATAATCCCAACGACCAAACAACTATCTAACAATAACGATCCTACTTCTTTTTTTTGATTCACTTTCTAGCTTCAAATTAAACACAAATGCTTAGCACCTATCGTAACCAATGCCCCACGTCCTTCATCATTAACATCAACATTACTTTATTACATGCAAAAGCATTTCATGTTGGTACATGCAGCGAACAATCACGGAAAAGTAGGAAGCAGACAAAAGAAACAGGTCGTAGGTTCAACAAAAACGTAGATGGGTATAGCTTTGGGGAAGATGCTGTCGTTGGTAACGGCGATGGTGTTATAGTGGAATCGGGGGTAAGTGTGTATGTATTGGGGTGGGGTATCTGGGACGGCATATATTATTTTCCCACGGAGTGTCCAATTCGTGCGATTCTTGGATAAAAAACGATAGAAAAGGGAAATGCTAGCATAGCATTCACCCATTCCCCAAAGCTTGGTTGAATACGAAAGAACACCCAGTCTAAGTGATTCTACATAGAGTAGCTCCGACCAACAGGGGACGAACATAAAAAAATATGACTTTCGGGAATTCCAGGACTGAACTCCCGATCCTCTTCGATGCAGTTGTATAGTTCTAAAAGTCAATGGTCGTTCCCCACTAGGTTAACGCACAGAGGTAGACATGAACAGAATACATACGCACTCTAAAATCAATTGGGTCAAATATCAACTCAACTAGACTGGGTTGAGTGAAAATGAACCCAATTGGCTTCATATTCACTCGACCCAGTCGATGTGGGTTAATTTTTAACAAACCTGATTTTAGAGTGCGCTCATCCTGCGTCCCCAGTTTTTCAATCCTAACCCACGTATTATGCTGGAATTTTCAAAACGAAATCGCTGTACCTACGATCACCACACTGCCAAGTACCGGGGCGCCGACTATGGCAGGGGCAACATTCAAGGCTACTGAATATGTTCTCGAATCGAGATAGAGAATCGTATAAATTAGCAAAACAGATGAGAAAGATTTCCGGGAAGAATCCAGATGTTATATTTGTTAGATTTACACTTCGGGTAACTGACCTGGTGGGGGTGGGGGTGGGGGTGGGGGGTGTAAATCTGATTTGTCTCGACTGTAATGACTCAAGATCCTATAGCTAAAATATTCCTAAATGCATACTATAGCATCAAGACATGCCTTTGACGACGATGCCGTTGGAATATTGGTCAGTCGGGATTTTAATTAAAAGCTCAAGTCTTTTTGAAAATGTATTTGTGAATAAATAAAATACAGATGTTAGGAGTCTGGGCGTAACTGCTTAAGAACTGAATCGTGGCTGTTCGAAATCCACGATGTGAAGAAATAAATCGATCATGTACAAATTCCATGAACCTCCGTAAAACACAATTAATTTATATCCGGTCAGGATATCGAGTTGGCTTATCTGAAGGCACGGCCTTGACTAATCATAATTCGGCCAAGTTCTATTCCTAAAAACGACACAAAACAACCTAGCCTCTGATACAAAATAGTTCCCATAAACTGCCAATATAGTACCTAAAATACAATTCACACTCGAATTGGGGAAACCGTCTATTTATAGAAAGTAATGAGAAATAATAGAATGTAAATATAGACTCTGGAAAATCGAATGTAGTGCGTAATATCAATCGACGATATTCAAATGTTACATGATCAACCGGTATTCATGGGATAAATCACGTGATCAACTGGTATTCATGGGAAAATAACATCACCCGAGGATCCACTGACAGTACTGTGTTCATTAAAGACAATTTCAGTAATACGGATACTATTTTTCGTACTCCCGCTTTTACAGAAAAACACTGTGACATATTTTGTTCTATCTTGAAACATTATTTTTCAGTGATAATATAATGGAATCTCTACCTCGTGGGAAAGTCTAACAGCAGCCACACTGCTCTGACACCATTGTGGTGGTTTCACAAAGATGGCTTATGCCAAAATGGTGTTTTTTATTGCATTCATCTGGGACATTTAGAATTTGAAATACCGAATACACGAATGCGAGTAGTATGTAATGAATGTTTCACTTTCTGTTTGTATGACCTGGACTGATGATCTCGGAAGTAACGTTATTGTCGCGTGACCAGTTATGTCATGCTGTGTTAGCATGGTAGCACGCGTTAGCTTCCATGTTGTGACTTTATTATCATAGTAACACGAGCTGTCAGTGCGCATGCGTGTTATTAGGATGACACATGATTCCTTCGATTATTTTGTTACCGGAGCACGCTTGCAGAGCGGAAGAAACTTTCATTGGGAACTATTTAAATTTTGTTCTTGTGTGTCACTATCAACTGTCCATCTTAGGCTCTGTTCTAGTTGTGCTCACTCCAGAGTTTTTGAATCTGTTCTATTTATGTTATGTATTATCTGCATTCAACTACCTATTCTGGTTTTCCCAGATGTCTCTGATGCAATGTGTATCCAATGCATGCAGCATCTGGGCACACGCCAGATGTGCCAATATTTGTTTTTGTGTTAGAACCCTCTGAAGCTATCCTCCAATTGTCTTCGCTGGTCCGCGTTAGTCCCCTAACTACAGTGACATAAGTATCCTCAAGTACCTGTATGTGTCCCTACGTTGCATCTGTTGTACGAATATTCTACACCAGCACACATCAGCACATCCGGCATGTGCTCATGTGCTAAGTCGATGTGTAGCACACAGCCTAGGCATATTCCATCAGCTACTGGTCTCGCGTTCCGTGAAATCCTCTCTAAAGTGTGCCTATATCCGCAGAATGACCTTTCATCGTATGTGCTGATGTGCTGTGCGCTCATTGTGTACTAGCAAACAGGCAGATATCGACCCATACACCGTATACCCATGTGCTGGACGCAATGTGTACTCTTTGTTATACATTGTGTGCTAACAGCACACAGACATACCTGGAAAATCTGAAAAGGTAGTCCAAAGCAGATAGAAGTCATAATATAAATAGAACAAGTCCTGGAATACTGTAGTGAAAACAACTAAAAATGCCTGGAATAGACAGTAGTAGCTACCTAGCTGAGCTCGTTCCACCGAGGAGTCACAGGCCATGTTTTTGATGCAAAAATAGTTATTCAATTTAGTTTACAAGTACCGTATGTCTTTCGTGTTAGTAAAGGGTTAGCAATGAAATTTATACAGACTGCGGTGGTCACAAAGTGATTTATCCGTTTGTTTCATTAAGTGTACAACAAAATACTAAAAATAACTTTATTTCGAACAATTTCTAGACTTATGTCAACCAAATAACACAGTTCTATCGACTGAAATTAAAAATGGTGTTTTATCCAATTATCAAGTAGTGAAAACAAGGCTAAATCGTTTCTCGTTTTGTCTATTTTTGGTTAGCGATTATTGCAATGGGTGCATGTGAGGGTTGATTGAAATACGGTAAAGTGTGTAATAGTTTTCTTCTTCACAGTCTGATCAGGGGCGTAATTAGGACTGTCGGTGTAGGGGCTGGAACCTCCCCTATAATTCCAACAGACGGAACATATTCTGAATTTGAGATAGCAATCATGTATTTCTTACACGACTCGATTTGATGATTATGTCTCATATGCACAATAAAAATAATAATGATAAATCTTCGGCCCTCCACTGATTTGTCGCGGTCCCCTAACGAGGAGGCCTACATTAACCCAGTGCCAAGCCGGGGTATTCCTCTCCCACTCTCCCTCCTTATCCCCCAGCATTCAGTTAAAAGCTGTTTCATATTTTCCACTATTGGCGCCTTCTCGCGCTCCCAACCATAAAATTGACCCTTTCCCTCATGTCATTCCTCATCCAATTATCCTTCATGTTCCCACCCCACTTTCTATTAGTTTCCCAAGGAGTCTTGCTCTACTAGGCAAATATTTGGGGCATTCTAAAATGAAATGTTCCAGGGTCTCGGTTACACCTAAGTTACACACTTGGACAAGAATGACGACCCAAACGATCGATTCAGTTACTCCCCAAAAGCTGGCTCACCCTTTTTTATATAACCCGTCTAAAAAACTGTTGGTCCTAATTCCAGCTCGCCAGTTTCTATTACAATCCATATGCTGCAGCCCTCCCCCTCCCCCACCTTCTAGATCTTCGGTCTCTATTGAATAATTCTCCATTAGCTCCCTCGCCTGCTTTATCCATCCTGTCTGAATGTCAAAGTTTCATAATGGTTAAACGTCGTTTTAGACCATCTGCTGTTTGGGAGGTTTACCAAGTAATTTAGGTAGCATAATTTTCCAATATATGTTCTATCTTTAACCGACGTCCACCCGAGTTCCCCTCTGACCGCTTCCAGTGCGGCTGCGTTACTTGGTCCGGTTATCTGCCGACCCGCATCATTTGGGAGAATCTCCAAGTTTTTCACTACCATTTGGTTTAGAGGGATAATATCTGTTTCTTATGTTATACTTGGTAATCCCACCCTCTCCCAAACAGATTTTCCAACGAACATCTTGATGAATCTATTTCTTCCCAGAAGTTATAACTGATAGAGATTTTTCCCCTTTGTCTTAAGGTTATCTGTGTGCTTTCTGTAAGTGCCTCTACCTGTAACACATAGAGTATTCATATTCACCCGCTTCACCCACTGTTATATCCTTGTTTTCCTTTTCACCAATAGAGAATTTACCCACCCTCCACCTTCGCGACTCATCAACCTTACGGCCCACAGGTATTACCTTGCGTTTGTTTTCGATAAGTTCAAGACACCATTCATTCCCGCACTTTCCTACTATGGTTAACAGTTTTTTTTATTCCCTCACCACTCTCGGCTAATAAAACCATGTCGTCGGCAAAGAAAAGCCCGATGGTTTTTGTCACTCCGACTTTTACCCCTTCTGCGGTTGCAATCAACTCATGTCCTAAATCTTTTATGTACAATGCAAGCAGAATCGGTGACAAGATGCACCCTTGCTTTAAGCCTATCTCTATTGGAACCCTCTCTTCGTTGTGATGTTTCCCAGGTTAAGTACACTCTGCACATCTTTGTACAGTGGTGCTTTCGTGATTCCAATGAAACTTTCTCCGAATCCAAGGCCCTCAAGTGTCTGCCACATTCCTTCCCTCCATACTCTGTATGCTTTTTTCACATCAAGATTGGCCATAAACATTTTTTTTTATTGACTTTCGTTGATTCTATCAGTTGTGATAGTGTAAACAAGTGGTTGGTGACTCGTCTTCTTTTCCGGATTCTGGATTTCCCCCAGGAGTCCTCTTCCATACAGAACCTTGGGGAATACCTTCCCAATATTGCTGCTAGCAGATATTCCTCTGTGCTTATCTAAAACTTCCCTCTCTCCTTTTATGTGTATGCATGTTACCCTGCTCGGGACCCCTTGCTTTGTCATTGCCATGTTAAATAGTGCCGAAAGATGTTCATATAATGGATCCCCTATTCTTTTTAAAAATTCGTTCGGAATTTTATCAGTGCCGGATGCTTTTCTATTCTTTAACTTGATAACTGCATTTCGTATTTTCCCCACCCCGGTTTCCCTGCATACTAAGTAAGATACATTTTCTGGACTCTCCATCATACATTCTGGAGGGACACCCCCCCCCCCCCCCACCTTCTATCAATTACACTCTCCCAATTCTTGATCATTTCTACTCCTATACTGACCCGGTTATCAGTACTTTTCCCATCCACCATAATACTCTGTGTGGTATTGCCTTTGCTGGTTTTATTTATCCACTTCCAGAATATATTAGAACTTGACCCCCCCCCCCCGCCCTCCCACCCTGATATTCCGCTCTTTCCTATTTTTGTCCTTGATTATAGTAACCTTTGTGCTTGCCTCCTCGTATACTTCTTTGGCACTTTTAGTAGCTGTATCATTTACCCCTTCAGTTTTCTACACCTAAACGCAGCACATTTTCCGCTTCTCTCTTTTATTGTGCATTTTAGCTCATCATTTACTCTATATCCTAATTTATCTGTCGTCACTCTGATGCTCCCTATGCTTTTCCTCCCAGCATCTTTTAGAATTCTCACTATTGAGTCCGCCATCTCCTGAACGTTTTCTCTGGCTGACACATGTTATAACTTTAACCCCTCAAAGTGCCCTCAGTCTGTTATTGTCTTTCTATCGTTCCTTCCCCACGTCCATTTACCCTTATATCCGTATTCAAAATCTTTAGGCCGAGTTCATTTGTAAACTCCAAGAGTTTCCACCCATTAACATTGATTTTCTTATCTCCACCCACTATACCCACCCCCACCCCCGGTCCCGATTGTGTCCATTAAACTATCCCATTACTACAACATGGAACCTATTTACCAGTAATGTAAAACTGGATCTGAGTGTCGAATATTCTCCATCATTCCACCCAGACGTGCTTCCCTCAACTGCTAAATATAAAAACTGCGACTCTTCTGTTTTTCATCTTGATTTTTGCACATATTATTTCACTTTCTACTTAATTTGTTGTATTTACTTTTCATAGGTCTGTGATTCTTACAGGGCCTAAGTCCTCATTGATATTCATACCTACACACGCTCCCCTTTTTGGCCTTCTCGCCTCCCCACTCCAATCCACACATACCCTTAATCTGGTCAGTCCAGTTAATGCGTCAGATAAATGGAGATTCGTGATACTATTGGTTCGGTTGAGAACCCATCATGATCAGTTTATCAGGTAAATAAGATAATGGGAATCCAATGTGTAACGACTACTACATGTATTTATACACAAAAACATAATTCCAAAAATTCTGAGTATTCGACAAAGGCATTTCTTGATAACAATGGGACTTGAACCATCACTGTAGAGACAAACCAGGTTTATACTGCGGAATTGACCGTGTTAGCAACGTCACTGAGCCTGATACCACAAACTTGAGTATTTGTTTATTTGTTTTTGTGTTTATTGGGCTTTCATGACCCTTTAGACAACCTAGGTCATTTTGTGTAGTGCAGTATTACAGCGAATGAATTGAGGCACTTGGATAGAACCAGTGAGCATCCCGGCACGAGCAGGCTTAGCTCTGTTGAAAGCAAGTTTGCTGTTGCCGTGCTCTACGCCTTAGTACATAGCGCCATCATGCGCATGCATCGTCAAGTGCCTTGCTCATTGACATAACGAAGATGGCGCGGTTCAGAATAGTCCAATGCTCTATCCTATGTGATTCAGTGATTCATCTGGTATTTCACCTTCGATATTGGGCACAGACTGAATACTGATTGTCTTTTTTCAAACGTTTACCCCCAAATCGTGGCATCATACAATCAATACTGAATTCACACCCGGGAACACATTAGTCAATTATATCTTTATTGCACTTCGCGCGCACCGCTGGCACCGCATCCAGTGTGTAGGAACCTATCGCGAAAGCCTTATGCAACACGAGAATCAAGCTGCTTGATACCTCAAATTCATCACACAATTTTCAGCTTGACATACCATCGAATTCTATTGATAGTCAGATATATACTCTCCCAAAAAAGAAAGTGCGCATGCTAAAAAATAACACTAAAAAAAGATATATATCATTTTCATTCATGGAAATTTTATTCAATCACAGATCAATCAATTTGTGATCAACACGAGAAATTTCATTACGCTACGACAAATACTCTTGATGCCATGGAGAGTCAAAGACACTAAGGGTCCAACACAAAAGTCACACACTCAATATCTGGTATGACCTCCGTCTGCATCGACTACTGCAGTGCATCTATGCCTCATGAAAGCGAACAAGTTAGCATGGAAGTGAGTTAGGGTAGGGTTAGGTTAGGGTTAGGTAGGGTTAGGGTTAGCTTAGGGTTAGCTTAGGGTTAGGGTTGGGTTAGGTTAGGTTAGGTTAGGGTTAGGGTTAGGTTAGGTTAGGTTAGGGTTAGGGTTAGGTTAGGGTTAGGGTTAGGGTAGGGTTAGGGTTAGGTTAGGCTAACCCTAACCCTACTCTACACCACTGCAGTCGAGCACGATGATGACATAACGTCAAAATCGGACGAATTGCAGGTCTTCGAGGACGTAAGCCATATTCTCTCAGCCGGTTGATTACTGTTTGAGGATGTATCCGTCTCAGGTTAGGGATGTTCCTCGCTGTCGTCGTTGCCGTTTGTTGCCGCTTCCGGAGATGGACGACACGGATATACCGATCTTGTGCAGGGGTGGTAACTCGGGGTCTCCCGGAGCGGGGTCGGTCTCGAACGTCATCATGTTGTGCATGTCGATGGATTAGCCTGTCTACAGTGTTACAGTGGCAGTTCAAATGCTGGGCAACCTCTCTGTGTGTTCTGCCAGCTCTAATCATACCCAAGGCAAGGAGACGTTGATTCATTGTCAATCTTGGTACTGCTGCATGAATTTTCAGACTCTCCACGTGCAAAACATGTCTTTCCACAAACGGGCAGCACGTCATTTAACGTTAATGCAATTTTAACGGGGAAAGCTGTTTTTGAGTTCAATATAACTTATTCATGAACAGGTTAACACTCTTTGCACCTACGAAATTATTTTTTTGGAGTTTGATCAATTTCTGCAATGCACACTTTCTTTTTTGGGCGAGTATATATATTTATATGCTCTTACCACAACTGTGTTGAAAATTTGGACGTTTTCAAGAACCAGAATCGATTGGTTCAAACCCGAGAATACGATCCACGAACATTCTCAGTTTTAAACACACTGCTCTCCATGACCAATGCGACAAACAGCATTCAGGAATTAGTGTGGTTGACCATGTCATTCCGTAAGAATCTGATGCCCAAATTGTGATAAGAGTGTATTTTCATTAATTAAGACAAAACATTTTTGAAAATGGATGGTAACAAATTTTTGACCCCTTAAAATGTGTCACGTGGCCCATTGATGACCTTGACCTTTTTTATAAAATGTGTTAACCAGTCCTCTGTAGAGTATTTTGCGATGGATGTTATCTATGTACTTCAGCTGCTAGATTTTATGGTTCCAAGTCAGTAGAGATGCTTGCTAAAAACATCTGAGCTCATGTAAAAATGAAACACGTGCAAATACTCTTAAGATCTCCCAAGGGTGATGCGGGTATCTAGTATGAAAAAGATGCATCGATAACTATAGACAAACAATTATTTCACTAGATGACACCTAATCAAGATAATGGTATATCTAATTGACATTTAGCAACCTCGGGGTGGGATTAAACCTTAATAGTGTTGATACCATCTGTACGGCTCTTGGTGGTGGGGTGGTGGGGGGGGGGGGGGGGTGGGTAGAATATCATAATGTTTGTAAGTTCTTTCGCCATCAAGGTTTTAAATTTGCCCATGTTTGAATGAACAATCTGAACATTTTCACAAAGCTGTACATGAGAGAACAATTCTCAGACAAGAGCAGATGGCTGAATCACATAAACCACGGCATCTACACTTTACGAGTTCCAGAACTGTTCAGGTGCTGCATCTGTAAGGCACTTTATTGGAAGACATGCTCCATCTGGACCATCCATTCAGCTGAAGTTGTGGTCATTTTGGCATCGACGAAATGTAGGACTTTTCCTTCATTGATATGTAGTTAGTTCGAACAATGTGGGGTAGTAGTGTTCCGCGAGTTGGCGGGAGCTACTCGCCTTCGGGGTTTCTCTTACGGAATAGCTCCCACTGAAATACAGGTAGAGTGTCTACTCTACTTTGCCCTGAGTATACCTTACATACAAATCGCCCGATTGGACGATACCTCTCGGGAATATTTTTGTTTGCATGCGTCGTCTGGCTTTCATGTCAGATAAAGAGTTAATGCAGCCTGGTCCCGGCTTGTCCAGAATGTGAAGGTTGTCATGGAGAGGCTCTCCAACATTATCCTCCCTCGCCTGGTGGAACACAACTTTTGTTCCATCCAGTGTGTTTTGTCCATATGCAATGTCTTCCAAGAAGTCAATGTTATCAATTGCAAAATAAATGGATTTGTCCTTTTCACGGCCGTGGCAGAACATAGCCACCTGTCTCCGTCATTCTCTCTCTCACTCCAGGACGCAACCCTCATCAGCAGATTTAATACACTGTCATACGAGCTACCCAAATACATATCAGATATCAGGTTAACTAGACTTTTGTCACGAACCTTTCTATGCAGAGAAAGGAGTTGACCTATAGCGATCGGTGTTTCAGCTCTTTGTACAAATCCATCATCGTTTGGCTTGCCTCTTACTTGACGGTCAGTTTTCAGATTCTGTAATATGACCCGTGGTAAAACATCAGCAGCTTTGTGCAGTTCATCACCACATCTACTCCTAACATGCTTTGTATACGGACGAAAAAGAATCTGCTCAAACAGAAACTGAAGTTGAGGCAGATTATCGAAATCATCAATCCAACTTTAGTGATACTTCCACGATACTCTAGCAATTAGTTTTGCAATGTGCAAGATAATTTCACAATTCCATCGATTATGGCATTGGTATCATGCTTTACGACAAAATCACAGCATCAGTAGTGTGGAATTGAGAGTTAGAGCCCACTTCAATTTTTTTTCTCAATCGCACCTCAGCTTTTTTCGAGCAAATCGCGTTCATCACGATTGAAATGTATAGATTTGTACGATGCGACACGATCACGACCACATCGTCACTTTCCTTGATTTTTACACTGTTTGCGGTAGACGAGGTATCGTGGGTTTAATGTTCAATTCTCTAACGATCAACGTGATTCGAGGATTTTTGACAAACTCTAAAAAATTTCAAATCTCCAAAATTCACTTTTGGTGGGCTCGTAAAGAAATCTGACCGACCGTCTCGGGAAAACACTCACCTTTTCGCAGAGATAACACGGACCTGCCATTTAGTGAACTTTTTTCGACAGAATGTCGTCAAAACGACACGACCAGTGCGAATGGAAGACCAGCGATCCGAC
Source organism: Pictodentalium vernedei (assembly GCA_031216915.1). Taxonomy (NCBI): domain Eukaryota; kingdom Metazoa; phylum Mollusca; class Scaphopoda; order Dentaliida; family Dentaliidae; genus Pictodentalium; species Pictodentalium vernedei. Next base: position 586,062,588 of record CM062296.1, read on the forward strand.
GTCGATTCCCGCGGAAAACGGAGTTCGAATCGAGAGGGTGAATTTATCGGTGGGCTCGAACTCTCGGGCGATGATGTGGTGAGGTTTTTGGCAAGGAGAGAGATAGCTCGCTGGATGCGACGTTGCGTGAAAATCCGTAGTATATTTTTTTAGGGTTAATATTTAAATGTAAATGGATGTGAATTATAATGTGAATTAGATCGTGATGTGAATTTATAATTTGAATTAGGTAAACAAAATTTTAATCGTTTCTATTCTTCTGAAAGGACTGTTATAATCTCATGTATGAACTCTTGTATATGAACCCATTAGGCAAGGCAAGTGTTTTTCCTTTGTGAATGTATAATTATGATCGGTTCGTTTCCCCCTAAAATTTCGTGAGGCATTTTACATGTGGTCGATTCTACTCATTTTGTCATTTTCCAACAGGTGGAAATGAATGGTGACAAAATGCGCGCCGATTTCAAAACAAGATATTACTGACTGGAGGAAAACCCATGAAATGAATGTCATTCTCAAACAATATATTTCTGACTAAGGGAAAACCCAAGATATTTCTGACTAGGGGAAAACCCATATGTATGTAAGACGGACGATAAAAAAATTGTTGACGCTAACTAACCAATCGGATTGCTTGATTCCCATAACCTGTCCTTAACTATACAAAAAACTGTAAAAAAAAAAAAATTTAGCATGGTTAGAACAATGTACTCCAAAAACCAAGAGCTCGAAGAGCTTGAAATAAGTAATCACCCAAACTTTTCACTTCCCTGACGCTAACTAACCAATCAGATTGCTTGATTACCATAACCTATACTTAACCATACAAAAACTGCAAAAACAAATTTTTTAGCATGGTTAGAACAATGTACTCCAAAAACCAAAAGCTCGAAGAACTTGAAATAAGTAATCACCCAATCACTTCACTTTCTTGACGCTAACTAACAAATCAGATTGCTTGATTTCCATAACCTGTACTTAATCATACAAAGTTATCTCCCCTTATTACAATGAAGTCCTATTCGATTCTTATCACCGGATTATTCAAGGAGATTGCGAAAGATAATATTTTGAATCCTCGTCGTGTGGAGGGGTCACGACCAGAGCTGATAAACGTCTTCCTTTTTACAGAGCCAGGCATGTGAGATAACAAATTGAAGGGCTCGAAGAGTACATTACGAAAATGACATTTTTTTCATTTTACGTGGGGGTTGGGGGTCACGCCCATCAGAAAAGTTTCAAGAAGGTAGTCATGTGACCCATCAAATTGAAGGTATCGATGAGTGGATTAAGAAGATCATATTTTTAACCCTCGTCGTGGGGGTGGGGTTACGTCCAGAGCCGAAAAACGTCTTCCTTTTTACAGAGCCAGGCATGTGAGGTACCAAATTGAAGGGCTCGATAAGTACATTAGGAAAATGACATTTTCAACCCTCGCCGGGGGGTCACGCCCATCAAGAAATTAAAGTTTCGAGAAGATAGTCATGTGACCTAATAAGGACCTATCAAATTAAAGGTATCGATAAGGATATTAAGAAATCATAGTTTTCCCTTCTTCTAACGGTGGAGTTATGACCATCTTGAAATCGAAAGTATCAAGAAAGGTAGTTATGCGACATATTAAATTGAGAAAAACTACAACTTGAATCTGAAGCATCATTCATTTTGATGTCTGTGTTCAAACACGGAAGTATGTTTTCAATATATGATTATTATGCTAATGAGAGATACACTCACCTGTTTAATAAGTCACGTTGTCAATAAAATTATATGTTGATCTTCTAACACGGCTCGTTTCTATATTTTGAGAATAGCCTATTTCACTATTTCCGAAAAAGTATCAATCCAGACGAACTATTTTTGGGGGAAAAATGACCATGAGAAGACATCATATAACTGAACGAATATATACCTTGATTAAATTCAAGTAAAAACATTTGTCACGTGTTAGAAAAAGATTTGTAAACAGTTTAAACGCACGTGTGGAAAAGTTGTTTTGGTTTTTTTTACGACAGGAGTTAAAATATTTTAAGATAGGTGGCGTTATCAAAATACGGAAACAACAAAAAATAGTGTTTGCCATGTGCCAGCGTATGACTGAATGAAAATGAGAAAAAAGCTCTTTTTTAACCACATGCTAGCGAAGCATTACACCGTTTACTGCGATATTTATCACAGGTGTTCAACACGTGCACAGGTCATGAAAAATAGTGTATCAGACTGTTTTTTTTTGTTTAGAAATTATGAATTTTTTTCCATGATTATGTATATAAGAGAGAAAAGGTACGTAACTTCCTCGCTTGGAAGATTTCGTCCTGTCTTATTCAAACTCGCAGAAAAAAAAAACAACAAACTCATGAATTTGTAGTCTCGATATTGATGTCATCCAGCAGCCAAGGCATTAAGCTTTACGTTGATATAACACTTGCTCAATTAAATATTTTTTTAACGTTAAACGGATGAAGCGTATCTCGGGAACGACTCCTGTTTTTTCTTGGTCGGACACGGTTGTTGACATAAAGTTGACTGATTGTCGCTATATTCTAAACTTCGCCACACTAATCATACAATACGGTATTGGAGCTTCAGGACCTCTAGAATATTATAAATTTACCATTTGTATTACCTTCAACACAAATCGTAAATTCCTTCCCATCACCACACTTGTACTATGCCGCATCGAATTTGACCTGACCATCATTCCATTGGTAGATGAACCTGAAATCGTCATCCAAATGGTCGATAATTAAAAATGAAGGATTCCCTCGTATTTTTTTTTCTATCACAAATATGGCAACCGATTGGAAGTCTACTCACTGCCAGCAACCGTGTCCAACTAAGATAAAAAGGGGGAGTCGTCTCAGTGAGATATATTTTATCCGTTTCGTGATAATGAGAATTTAAAATCTTGTAAATTTTCACCATTGTTATTGAGGCTCATCAAACCTTGAACCTTATGAATGTTGCATGTCTTGACGAGTGCCAATAATTCGTACTAATCTCGAACACGCGAATTTTAGGGGTTATAAAATAAGGATTCATCTTGGAATTGCTTTCGATGGATGGAATGAAGCGCCCCCACGACGAGGGTTGAAAATGTCATTTTCATAATGTACTCATTGAGCCCTTCAATTTGGTACCTCACATGCCTGTCTCTGTAAAAAGGAATACGTTTTAATCCACTCATCAATACCTTCAATATGATAGGTCACATGAGTACCTTCTCAAAACTTTCGATTTTCTGATGGGCGTGACCCCCACCCCCACGTAAAATGAAAAAGATTTATTTTCGTAATGTACTCATCGAGCCCTTCAATTTGGTACCTCACATGCCTGGCTCTGTAATCAGGAAGACGTTTTTCGGCTCTGGTCGTGACCCCACCCCTCGACGAGGATTAAATATATTATTTTTCGTAATCTTCTTGAATAATCCGGTGATAAAAATCCAATAGGACTTCTTTGTAATAAGGGGACATAACTCTGTATGATTAAGTACAGGTTATGGGAATCAAGCTAGCTAGCGTCAGGAAAGTAAAGTGATTGGGTGATTACTTATTTCAAGATCTTCGAGCTTTTGGTTTTTGGAGTACATTGTTCTAACCACGCTAAACAATTTTCTTTACAGTTTTCCCGTTACCCCCTGAAGGTAAGGTTGAAAGATTGAAGAATTGAAGCAGGAGGAGCCGTTAAGAGATGCAGTTTAAAAGACAGAAAGAAGTAGAAAAAAAAACCCGGCAGCGATGCGTGGATATATACATGAATGTATGATGCACAAGTACATTTTAGAATTTAAAATGTTTGCATTGGTAATTTGGTAAGAGGCAATTGAGATGTGTTGTTTTGCATTGCCCGTATTGGGTGAAAAGGATAAGGACAAGGATTAGCCTACATGGTGGACTTACCCCGAATACTGTGAATACTCCAAATACTCTAAATATTTCGCCTTCAGCTGATCAAGATGTAGCGGAGGAACGGCAGTCAGAACAGGCCGTGTTATGGCAGCGTACAGAATTATGATAAGAGTCGATTGAGATCTGAGTGACTTGTTTTATAAATGATGGTCTCGATCTAATATTTTTTATAGTATTACTCAGGTTATTCCATAGTTTAGGAAACGAATGGAGTGTGAGTTTTTTTGAAAAATCTGATCTTGGGATACCTCTTCTAACTTGACCTGTCTGTCTGGTTATTCTACTGAACTCATTGCCATAAGTTTGGAAGTGATTGGTGAAGCTAATTAGAAGATTTTCATTGTGCCAATCGTACATGAAAACTAATGCATTGCGTTTGTATAAGTCGGGAAATTTCAGTATCTTTTCCTTCTTAAACGAGGGATCCGTGTGAGAGTTAAATTTGTTATTGTTAATCGTGCGTAATGCTCGTTTTTATAGACAGAAGATCTTATTGCAGTTATTGACGTGTCCCCATGCGTGGATGCTGTATAACAAGTGGCTATGCACGAGTACAAAATACAAGGATCTAAGCACACTGTGTGGAAAAAGTTTTTCTATTTATGGCATATATTGCCCTTGATATTTTAGATACAGCCTGCGTAATATGGTGCTTGAAATTCAGACACTCGTCAAAATAAACACCCAGAAATTTCACTGCTTTATTTTCGGATCTGCTTGATATCCGTTCTAGTCTGTTGTTGTCCATTTTCAAACCTAGAGTTGGATTATCTGTTTTAATGTGTGATGGGCTAAACAGAATATTTTTTTGTTTTTTTAGCGTTTCTTGCAATTTTATTTGCCTTACACCAATCACTCAGCTTCATAATTTCACCATTCACGTGATTATGTAGTCGTTCAATATTGTTATCCGAGGCTAATCCAGTTGTGTCATCCGTAAAAGAAAGAATGTTCAGTGTTGTGGATTTACTGATATCATTAATATAAGCTAAAATAGCAAAGGCCCCGGGACAGATCGCTGTGGAACTCCACATAACGTTTCCTGTAATTCCGATGTCGTGTCTCCATACTTTACAAACTGAACCCGTTTTGCGAGGTAACTGCGGAACCACGAGTTCGCAATGCCTCTAATTCCGTAGAAACCTAACTTTTGTAGGAGTATACCATGGTTAATAGTGTCAAATGCTTTTGAGAAGTCCACAAATAGTGACAGTGTGCGATCTTTCGTGGCTTTATCGAAGTTTTCCGCGATATAATTATGGAGATGTAACATAGGATGAAAAGTGGAATGTTTTTTTCGAAAGCCGTACTGATGCGGGAATAGAATATTATATTTCGATAGAAACCCATAAACTCTACTGAACATTAAGTTTTTCAAGTATTTTGGAGAGAACAGGCAAAATGCTTATTGGTCTATAGTTATCAACGTGCTGGGGATTACCAGATTTGTAAATAGGAATTACTTTTGCAATTTTCATTTCGTCTGGCACAACTCCCTTTGAAAATGAAAGATTTATTATGTGCGTTAAGGGATCCGCTATTTCTCTTATTACTTCTTGCATCAGTTTAGACGTAATGTCATTATAGTCTTTGGTCTCTTTGTCTTTCATTAATTTTGTTATGGATATTACTTCTTCTGATAGTAATATATTATGTGGATTACTATCAGTTAGGAAATCGGAGAAATGTTTGCTGGAGGTGCCAACATTTTCGTTTATTGTTCGGCCAATACTTGAGAAGTAGCTGTTGAAGTGATTAGTTACATTCGTTGAGCTTGATTCCTGTTTTTCATTTATAACGAATTCAGTCGGGAGGACCTGCTTGTTATCAGATTTATTGATAGCATCACGAAGGATTTCCCAGGTTTTTCTCATATTGTTTGCATTCTCATGCAAGATATTTTTATAATACAAAACTTTAGCAGCTCGCTTTGTTTTATTAAACATCGCGCAGTAGGATTTGTACCCCCTGGTGTTGTCTGCCGATGAACGTTTCAACTTATTATGATATAACCTATTCCTATTCTTATTCTGTGACGACTGAATGAGACCTTTTGTCATCCTGGGCTGGCGTTTGATGTATTTATTTGGAATGGTAACTTTTTTCAGCGGAAAATGTTTGTCGAACGCATTCGAAAAGATCTTCATGAAGTTTTCATATGCCACTTTAGGGCATTATGATTCGAACACCGATTCAAAATCAGTACTGTCTAGTTGTGTTTAAAGGAGTTTATACTGTGCAAATCAAGGGATCGTTTGACAAAAGTTTTAGAGACATGCTTTAACTTAACAGGGTGCTCAGAATAAAACGTTCCAAAGTGATCAGAGATATCTGTAATAATAATTCCAGCTTTATAATTTGGAGATAGTGAGTATGTGTAGATATGGTCAATTATGGTGGCTGAATATTCCGTCATTCGTGTTGGTTTAGTAATTACAGGGAGAAAACCTTCGTTTAACATGCAGTCAATAAATGTTCGTGTTCTGTCATGTACTCCGTATTTTAGAAGGTCGATGGGAATCAAGCAATCTGATTGGTTAGTTAGCGTCAGGAAAGTGAAGTGATTGGGTGATTACTTATTTGAAGCGCTTCGAGCTCTTGGTTTTTGGAGTACATTGTTCTAACCATGCTAATTTTTTTTTTACAGTTTTTTGGATGGTTAAGGACAGGTTATGGGAATCAAGCAATCCGATTGGTTAGTTAGCGTCAACAATTGTTTTATCGTCCGTCTTACATACATATGGGTTTTCCCCTAGTCAGAAATATCTTGGGTTTTCCCCTAGTCAGAAATATATTGTTTGAGAATGACATTCATTTCATGGGTTTTCCTCCAGTCAGTAATATCTTGTTTTGAAATCGGCGCGCATTTTGTCACCATTCATTCCCACCTGTTGGAAAATGACAAAATGAGCAGAATCGACCACATGTAAAATGCCTCACGAAATTTTAGGGGGAAACGAACCGATCATAATTATACAATCACAAAGAAAAAACACTTGCCTTGCCTAATGGGTTTATATAAAAGAGTTCATACATGAGATTATAACAGTCCTTTCAGTAGAATAGAAACGATTAAAATTTTGTTTACCTAATTCAAATTATAAATTCACATCACGATCTAATTCACATTATAATTCACATCCATTTACATTTAAATATTAACCCTAAAAAAATCTACTACAGATTTTCACGCAACGTCGCATCCAGCGAGCTATCTCTCTCTCCTTGCCAAAAACCTCACCATGTCATCGCCGGAGAGTTCGGGCCCACCGATAAATTCACCCTCTCGATTCGAACTCCGTTTTTCCGCGGGAATCGACGTTGGGTCGCTGGTCTTCCATTCGCACTGGTCATGTCGTTTTGACGACATTCTGTTGAAAAAAATTCACTAAATGGCGGGTCCGTGTTACCTCTGCGTAAAGGTGAGTGTTTTCCCGAGACAGTCGGTCAGATTTCTTTACGAGCCCACCAAAAGTGAATTTTTGAGATTTGGAATTTTTTAGAGTTTGTCAAAATTCCGGAGCGGGCCTACCTCGAATCACGTTGATCGTTAGAGAGTTGAACGTTAAACCCAAGATACCTCGTCTACCGCAAACACTGTAAAAACCAAGCAAAGTGACGATGTGATCGTGAACGTGTCGCATCGTACAAATCTATACATTTAAATCGTGATGAACGCGATTTCCTGGAAAAAAACTGAGGTGCGATCGAGAAAAAAAAAATGAAGTGGGCTCTAACCCTCAATTCCACACTACTAGAATCACTTTTTACTTCGGACAGCATCATATTTTCCCTTCCATTGTGGCGCGGTGGCTGCACAAACTCCGAATTTGGTATATGCCTTTTTATAAGTGTCTTCTGTGATTTTCTGATTTCCCGATGTTTTCTTATAAGATTGTAGCATACTCATTGTTTATATCAATCATGCTTAACACACCACCTTCCTCAGAAATACATGAGTCAACGTACATGATAAGTTGAATATCTGATGTTCGCTGTCTGACATTTAGATCACTATGGGCCTTATTTTCATCTGGAAGTTACCGTACAGCATCTATTGAAATACATGAGTCAACGTACATGATTAGTTGAATATCTGATGTTCGCTGTCTGACATTTAGATCACTATGGGCCTTATTTTCATCTGGAAGTTACCGTACAGCATCTATTAAACAGTTGGAATGATACCGCTTCTCTTTAGCCACCGCATCGCTTGGTTCATGTAAACTGGATAAACACGTTCTGATACGATCATCATTGGTTCACTGTTTGATGTCCAACAGTGTCCGTCCTCTATTGTCAGTTTTTTCCTTCATAAGAACATGGGGAAAAGACACATACTTTCTCTTTCGATTTAACTCCGGCAATACGCCGAGGACGACTGCAGTCATTTGAAGTTGATGACCGTCCTACTTGCTGTCAAGTCGTTTGGAAAATGCGGTTTTTTTGCTGCTCTTTCAATTAGTTGTTTGTTCTGAACGTTTTTCGAGAGTTAGAATGATACATGATTGGATTCAGTTCAGTCTGAAATAAGTTTGCCACATACTCAGCTACTAGCTTTAAATTCAATTCACCAAGTTCAACGGGTTTCATAGCATATTCCTTGATTGGTGGTATCATATCAAGATCAGGATTTGCCACAAAGCGACCCGCAGACTCTCCTTCCTTGCAAACAACGCATATCACTGAAATGTTCTCGGCCATTAGTTTTGTTTCCAATATGAATGTCAACAAGCAGTTCAAATATAAACAGATGTAGAAATTACGATGATGAATGATAACTTAAAAATAGAAATAAATAAAATTACACTTAATTTCCACATCTTAGCAATTTTCAAGGATACGACCCTGACCGAATGATCCCAGATGGCCATATAACACACTTTAATCGATCGACATCCTTAAAACTATCGAGTCACCTACTTCAACTGAATTAATACATCACCAAGATATGTCTATGCCTATGTGTATTTCAAAGTACCCCTATAAAGATCATGGCCATTTTGGGGTCATACGACCCCCTTAATGAGGTGGGAGAATTTGTTACCGTTCATTTTCATAATCCTTACATCTAAGTGGTAGTATATCCACCCCTAACTCAAACTGGGCATCAAAGTCCTACAGAACCCCCAATTATGACATGGTCAACAAGACGTAAATTGTCGATTCTCGAAGATTCTCAATATACACCAAAACATTTGAGTTCCCTCCAAACTTTTTGGAGGTATTAGATCATTCTGTTTGATGACAGAACAGATCGTGGCTAAGCGGCGAGTGCAATGGCCATGGGTTCGGGCTCTATCGAAGCTGTTTGTAGAAAACATTCCAAGCTAGCTTTGGAACGGCCACATAACAACTGAGCTGTTTGCTTGATATTGACGAATTACAATTAAATTTGGCCAATTGCATCCTCGTGGATTACCCATAACGTTAATGATATATGTCGCTGTGTAATAATAACCTTCATACCACAATTGCTCTGTGTATTCGACGTTACAGATATTGAGAAATGTGCTAGATACACCTCGCGGCCTACATATAAAAACGTCATATAAGAGCGCACCTAATCCGTCGTTACGCACCTGATTGACGTTATGACGTGAATGACATACTTCGATACAAAATACAAAACAATGTCAAGCAAGAAAGTTAAATATATCAACATTATCTTCCCAGTTCAAGTTTAATTGTGGTATAAATACAGAACACAGCTCCGATATAGTACGGGGGACATAAACCGACCACCCTTGTTGTTGTTTTTTTTCAACGGCGTTTGTGAAACACTGGAAAAACTCTAGATTGGTTCATGGATTCCTTTCCCATCTACTCCACCGTCGTTGTGTTCTATTTAAATATATATCATTCAACATGATAATATAATGTAATGTTCTCTTTCGGAATTATATTAATCATCAAAAATTCAACAGTCATAGATGGAATTAAATGAAGGAGCACAAACCAACACTCCATTTCTCTCAATCTGGACCTCATTGATGACGGGGTAACGCCGGGCGACTTGTTGTGCGTGGAGTAAGAAAGCAATTTAGCATCCAGAAACGGGACAGGAGGGCCTTACGTTATGGTCCCAGAGTTACTTGGATTTAAAATACAAATTCATTATTTATTGGTGTTAAGGTCACATATTTCGACACAATGATGCTAATGGTCGCCACAATATATATATATATATACGGAGTCAAAAAAGAAAGTATAATAAACTATGATAAGGATTGTTTTTAGTATTATCGACTTTAATCCCAAACAAATTATTGTAAATTCATATTTCGAGTCTAGCTCTATGAATTTGCATAATTTCATGTTATTACTGTTGCCAGCGTCACGTCAGGACGTCGCAATTCAGACATTGGGTGAAATGAAAAGTTCACACATGCAGTCAATAGCGTGTATGTCTACCGTTTGCCTCTTGGATGGCAAGACATCGACGGCGCGTGGACCCGATAAGTCTCTGGATGTCACCCTATGGTATTGCGTTCCACGCCTGGCTTAGAACATTACGTAAATCGCCTAACGTCTGAAGATCATGAAGTCGTACCCGACTGCCCAGTTGATTCCAAAGATGCTCGATTGGTGACAAATCTGGCGAAAGAGGGGGGCAGGGAAGAAGTTCGATGCTCTACTCCTCAAGAATGTCACGACAGATACGCGCCACTTGACATCGGACATTGTCTTGCTGGAATAACTGCAATCTGACGTTAGCGCTGAACAACGGGACAACAACAGCGTTAAGAATTTCGTCCCTATATCGCTGTCCATTCAGATTACCATCGATAAAGATCAACTGCGTTCGACGGTGCAAGGAAATTCCTGCCCAAACCATTACGCTACCCCCGCCGAAACGGTCGCATTCCCTCACGCAAGCATCAGAAAATCGTTCTCCTCATCGGCGATACAGTCTTGCCGTACCATCAGACAAAATCGTGATTCATCACTTAAAAGAACTGTGCTCCAACGTACCCATTCCATTCTGACGGTAAATGACGTAGGGTAAGAATTGGTCTGTGGTATCGACGCCTATTCCGGATGCCGTGTTCAGCGAGTCTGTTGGGGACAGTTTGTGCACTGATTCTATTGTTAGTTCTACCAGGAGTAATTGCTGCTGTCCTCGTCGCCGGAAGGAAGCGATCCCACAAGTGAGACGTCCTGATGTGTCGGTCTTGTTGCAGGGGTCGTAACTCTTGGTCGACCTGAACGCGGTCGGTCGGCAGTAGATCCAGAGGTTCTATACCTTCCAATGAGACGGCATATAGTGGCCACAGTGACTCCGAACTCAGCAGCGAGCCCATCTGGTGGTATCCCAGCCTCATGAATACCAATGGCACTCAACCTCTGATGTTCGGTTAACCTTTGCATTTTTTAAAATGTCGGAAGACAAAAACTAGCGTGTTTTCTGTCAATAACCTAGGCTCTCTAGCACAACATAACACAAAGTCACCCATTCAATTTGACATTTTCGGGTAGCACGTGCTATTTTGAAATCCGTAGCAAAATTGTATACAGTTGGGTGGACAACAACAACATGTCATTAAACTCTTTGCACGACTTCTTGTGCACAAACATGCAACATTAGAACTATTATATTTCATCCTTTATGCTATTTTTGCACATTTGTTTCTATTATACTTTCTTTTTTGACTCAGTGTATATATATACCTTCATATTTATGTGATATTGATGAGTTTAGTCACAAGAACAGGGCATTGAGACCCTGACCCCCAAGAGCTATCTTATCGAAGGTGGATGTAATGTCTTTGTATCCAGTAAGCCACTCTTAGATGACATTTAGCTCTCGGGACATTCTTAACTGAGCACCTTGTTCCTCTCGAAACGGTGGACGGAGTCTGCAGAATGGCTGAGATCGTACTCACGCGTAATGTGTTTGAATTTAACACAGAATATTTTCTGCGAATGTCAAGCACCGCCATCTTTTGCCAATATTTTCAAGGGCACTTTTGGAAGAAAGCTTCTGTCGTATTGTCCAATTTCGCCGGATATATGGCTTCGGATTATAGATGATATTTTCTTGGTTTGGACCGCAGGGGGAGGTTGGGCGGAGGGGCGGGGGGGGGGGGGTGTTCGTTATAAACTTCTGGTGTTTCTTAATTTTATGATTAGTATACATCCTTCCATACGATTCACTTGTGATTATTCGCGGTGTACTATCGATTTTCTTGGTGTTTCGATTACACTTCAGGACGACGGTGCAATTTGTACAGATTTGTTTACTAAACGCACTGATACTCATCAATATCTGTTGTCAACTAGTCGGCATCCTAATCATACTAAACGTAGCATTCCATACAGCCAATCACTTAGGATCCTGCGTATTTGTTCGAATTTCACCACTGCGAAGATTCGTTGTGACGAACTTACAAATTATCTGGTCGACAGAGGATACAGTAGGAGGAAAGTTAAGGCTCAAGCTGAACGGGCCACTACTACTTTTCAACATCCCCAGCCTAAGTCTTTTTATGAGGCCTCTCGCGTGGTTTACTTTAATGTTGAGTTTCATCCTACCTGGCATCAAGGGCATTTTAGAACATATTTTCCCATTCCGCGCCAGTCTGTAAAAATGAGGGAGGCGGTTCAATGTACTCCCATCGTTAGCTTTAGACTGCCTCCTAATTTGACGAGTATACTGATTAGAGCTAAAGTGCGGGACGCACCCCCCCCCCTCCCAACTAGCAGGGAGGTACCTTGTCAACAATGCAAATCTAACCGGTGTCAGTTGTGTACCGTGATTGTAACTAAGAACAAATTTGTAAGTACCTCGAATGGAAGATCTTTCCACTGTAAGAATACTGATACTGACTGTAATGCCAAATGGCTTATATAAGCCTTTTTATGTCCTTCTTGCCAATTGCTGTGTGCGGGACAGACTAATAATTTACATATAAGAATGAAAAGACACATAAGAGTGACCTGAGAATATGTTTAGGACATATTATGTATAAAAGTGACAGTTCTCATACATGTGAACATCTCACGTTCCACTCACAAGACACTTTTAGATTTAAAAAATGGAATATGAAATGGTTTCGCATGCCAGAGGTGCCCAGGGACGGTGTGGGGCAAGCCCCTTTCGATCCTCGTTAGCAGTTGAATATTCTTTTTAGCAGCGAGTCCAGGAGCGTCAAAGGAGGGAAATGTAGGGTACTCAATAGATGTCCGAGATCATGGTGTTCTTGTGAGTTGTGAAGGTTCAGTTTTGTCGTGACGATCTTCAGATGCTCTTATTGATTTTTACCCTCAGGTGAGGATCAGTGTGGGTCCTCTCAACAGAGGTGCTACCTCTTCCCAAGGGCGCAGTGTTGATATTTTCAGGCAAGTATAGTCTGCCACTTATGAGTTAGTTTAAACAATATTTATTACTGAAAGTGACAATTGTATACACCACGCAAACAGATAAAAAGGAACAACTCATCAAATTAATGGTATACAATGTAACAGAACAACAGAATAAATGTAAGGGATCCAACAATAAGCAATAAGCTTTTGGAAGTCGTCTCCCTTGTTGAATAATTTGATTAGAAGATAACATGAGGCATTTGCTGGACTAATATTGTTTAAACCAGCAGAAAGATAACAGGAAGAAGAAAGTAGAGATAGAAGAAGAGAAGAAACAAAGAGAAGACAAAGATGAGGATGAAGCCAACTTGAATTAAAAAAAAAAAATTCCCTGGTGATCTGAGTTAAGCAGACATGAATCGGGTTGGTAGATGAGTAATGCACTTATTTAGTGACGCGAAAGAAATTAATAGCGGGTGTCGACTGGTTCAAGCATTATACCTAGTCAGGTGCACACGTACCCATGCAGGTCACGTAATCGCTGCCGCTAACTGAAACGTTTGCTAAGTACAATGAAATCCTGGACAACATCAAATATAAAGCGGTTTTCTGCATTATCAAGGAATTCCGAACCAAACAGAAGAGTACTAGGATCAAGAGAAGATGAGAGTAATTCAATTGTACTACTGCGCGCACGTTCATGTATTGGACAATATAACAGGAAATGCTCGACTGTCTCGCATACACCACAAACCCAGGGGGGGGGGGGGGGGGGGGCGACAAGTGGTTATTTTATAAATGTGCGTTATGGTTGCTGTAGAACAAACGTAACCTACAGTGGCAAATCTGACCAGCCCACGATTTACCTCCGCCGTAAAATGTCGGTGGTCGAAGATTGCCATCATTTAGGAAGGTCGTAAAATTACTCAGGGATGACTTTTCTCTGACAGATAATGGTAAGTTATTCCACTGACCAGTCGTACTTGAGATACACGAAGCTTGGTATAGTTGCGAGTTACAACAGGGAGCTCGATGATTCTGGTGGGAGCGTAAGTTACGACTTTGACTTGTTAACGAAACTGTCGGTGGAATATTGTTAGGCTTCAGATGATGGTACAGTTTGAAGAATGTTTCAATCTGTGTTTTCGACGTCTTTCTTCCAGAGAGTCCAGCGGTTTTCGGTATACAGGAGGGTCTTACTGGCACTCACAGTTGCATCGGTAATAATCCTGGCCTCTGCGATGTGAATTTTCTCCAGATCAGCAGCCTTGGTCGCCATACAATTGTCCCAAACGTATTACCATAATCCAGGAGGGGTCTAATAAAAGCAAAATACAATTTTCCAGCACATTACGATCAAGGATGAATTTGTGACTCCTCTGTATGTCAAAACGGGACCAGGCCTTGGAGCTGATATTGGCAACATGATCATTCCATGTACAATTATTGTTTAGTACCACACCTAGATGTTTATGGTTCTTAACTTCAGAAATCTGTGTCCTACCAAAGAATAATAGTGGGTGTAGAAGGGGTGTAATTCTACGTGATATAAGCATGGTCTCTGTCTTTTGGGGATTGAACTCAACCAACCAAGGTTTAGCCCAATGTTCAATTGTGGTTAAGTCTTGATTGATTATAACTGCTTTGGCGTGGGCTTTCAACTACGAGATATAATAATGTGTCATTCGCAAAGAGTCGTATACTGCTTATTAGGTTTTCTGTAATGTCGTTAATACATATAAGGAACAGAAGGGGACCAAGGATCGACCACTGGGGGACTACAGAGTAAATGGGTTTCCATGATGATGTCTCAGAAGCTATAACAATCTGCTGGGCCCTGTTGGAAAAGTATGATTTTAGAAACGTAAGAAGGTCACCGGACACACCAATCTTCTCGAGCTTGTGAATGAGACCAGCGTGCCATACTTTGTCAAAGGCTTTACTTACGTCACAAAAAACTACCCTTATCTCTTTACCTTCATCTAGGGCTCGGCAGAATTTATCAAACAGATCAGTTAGTTGAAGTATGGTCGAGTCATCTGGAGTGAACCCTGACTTGAGTTGACTCAAAAAACATTGCTATCGATTAGGAATTTCCACAACTGTTTGAAGACACACTTCTCAAATATCATACCAATACAACTGACAAGTGATATCGGACGATAGTTGGTGACAACATTTGAGGAGGATTTTTGAGTACTGGTGACACATTAGCTTTCTTCCAAAGGGACGGGAAGTGGGAATTACTCAGAAGAAGATTGAATATTGTAGAAAGTGGTTCAGGTAACGATGATTTACATTCTTTGAGTAGACGTGGGTTTACTAGGTCAGGATCAGTTGCCTTGGAGACTTTAAGAGATTTTAGCGCTTCGTATTCATCACAACAGTGAATGGTTATGCTATCGATTACATGTGGGTCACTCGAGACAAGATTTGGTAGGGAGGAAACCCGAGTCGTCCACAGTTGAGACAGAGCAGTAGTATTCATTGAATACTTCTGGTTTCTCCTTATTTGTGAGATATGTTTTGTTTTGATGGGTAATTGGTGGGATTCCTGATGTGTTACTGCCAATATGTGATTTAAGGGTTTTCCACCATTCCGATGGTGATGATTCGCGACTATTCAGTGTGAACTGTACTTTGGATATATATGTAGCCTTAGCCTACCAAATAGCTGAGACTACATCGTTTATGTTTTGTTTATATTTCACCCACGCATGAGGAAGGTCAGTACGTTTGGCTATACGATATAGCCTTTTCCTTTGTCTTAAGGGTAGCCGTATTTCGTTGTGCATCCATTTTGGTTGGGTTGATCTTGCAGTCATTATTTTGTTGGATATAAAACGGGAAGCAATATCAAAAAGGTTGCTAGTGAAATCTGAGACAATCGTATCCAAACACGAACCATTGAAAATAGTGTCCCAGGTTTCAGAGGTAATAGCTGCATTTAAAGCATCATAATTACCCTGGAAATACAACTATATGCGTCTTTTGAAAGTGAAGGGCTCTGGCTTTGAAAATTCCACTTCAAGGGAAATTGGACAGTGGAAGCGGGTCATGTCGGGTACAAACGGATCTATGGCCTCGCATGCCTTTACGTTGATTGTTTTACTTACAGCAAATATGTCAATAATTGAAGCAGAGGATTCGGTATAGCAGGTTGGCTCATTCACAAGCTGTCTTAAGTCATAATATTGCATAATGTCTGTAAATAATAGACGCGCGAACACATATTCCACTTTCTGAGAGATGGATAGGACTGGATATGAGAAAGACTAAAATATAATCCACAAAGTGGACTGGAACAGACTTTAGCAATATGGTCAGGAATGTGACCATTAATATAAGGGAAAGTCATCAGACTCTTTTGCTGCCAAAACACACAAAAACTTCAGTTCAGTTCGGACATAAAATTAAAGTATTATTCGATCCTGATACCCTTCTGCGTGTTAACCAGTGTCCGGAGCCGGAGACCTTTTCTAAAGGAGTTCTCGGCCACCGGGCCTGGCTTTATTATTATAAGACGGGGACCTTGTTTCTATATATCATTCTACAACTCCGAACTTTGTACCATATGAGACCAATCAAGTCACTTTTGCCTAGTGCTCTAGTAGGTACTGAACTCAATAGCTGTGATCCATTTTCCATATTGCCAAGGTGATAGCATTGCCCCCCCCCCTCCCCCCTCACAAAGAAGCCGGTCTGCTGTCGGGACATTTTGCCTTTTCTAAGTAGCGACGGGGAAAGAGCTTACCTTACTATGTCGCTTCCTTGCAGTGTATCAAAATATGTTTAAAGGATTTTTATTTCAATTATTGTATTTTCAATGTAACTGATATACTGCGAATAAAAGGTTTCATTTCATTTCATTTGAATATTTTCAAAATCATGAATCGCCAAAATGAGTCATCGATCCATAAATGGAGTATCAATTTGAGGAATCTTTTATGAACCAAAATAGGAGACGTTATCAAACATGAAGAGGGATGGGGATTCTGATCTTCGCAGATCTTTATCATTATACAAACATAGAGTACAAGTCAAAAAAAGCTACAGGACAACCATTACAAACCAAGTATCTTTCTCCTCCCACACTGACAAGACCAGAAGCCGACATCATCCTCCGCAAAGCTCTCACTGTGGGCCTTCCAGAAAATGATGTTAGACTCCAATTCCACCAGTGCAGGAGCAGCAGTATACTCCGGTTATGATACAACCTACCTTGACTTGTACTGTATTATTCTTCTGCGTTTAAGCCTTTACCTAACAAGCCGTAAATAAAATAAATAAAACACGGCATTCATAATATGGTATTTTTTCGCACCACCCCTCAACTCAGAGCTCCAGGCTCCACACCGGAACAAGCTCGTAGAGCTTCGTCCAGAGTGTGATGAAGAGGACAGATCTGGAAGGAAAAATGATTTATTGCTTTCTTCGGAAGAGCGATTGGAACTTGTACTTATGAGTTAATCTTGTTGAGGAGGGCCATCATTGGCAAGTATAATCTGCCTCCTGCAATCGATGTAGGTTGAGTTGGGTTTGTGTGGAATTCTATTAACAGGATTGGATCTGGTCGGGAAGAGATACCAACAACGGCCGCTTTCGGGGACCACCCAGAGAAAGACACGAACTGCCCTGGTTCGGGGGCAGGCCTGAATGGTAACCTATTTGGCCGGAACCTGGATACGCACTACCGGCGTTTACAAAAAGGGACTACAGGTGGGGCGCAGGACCAATGCTCGCCTCCCAGGAGGTGATTGACCACTTCTAGTGATGGAGTGAAGGATGTTCAGAATTCATAGTGGTAGCTATGATCCATAGTGGTTAGAGTAAATCCATGGCTGTTATTGGGAAGTGGACGATCAAAAAACAAAACATCTGTCGGTACCTGCAAATAGAAGAGAAAGAATTAGTAGGTTGTATATAGTAGAGTAAATATGCTAACATGTTGCGTTACTTTGATAGAGTGGGTGCGGTTCGGGTTGTGGGAGGAGAGCAGGCTATGACGATTATATGCCACACCCGGGGGTGTTTCCTGCTCATTACCTCCGCGGTTTGGTTCCTGCTGGAGTTTATATTGGTTAATTGGTTTAGGTAGGTTGAGGTCAAGATTTAGGGAGGAGAGCAGGCCATGACGATTCTGTGCCACACCCGGGGGTGTTTCCTGCTCATTATCACCGTGGTACGTTTTTATTAGTAATTATGGGGATCTTCGCCATCAGGTTAGTGTTGTATTACTTTGATTGAGTGAGTTGCGTTTAGGATTGTGGGAGGAGAGCTGGCTATGACGATTATATGCCACTCCCGAGGGTGTTTCCTGCTTTTTACCCCCGCGGTTTGGTTCCTGATGGAGTTTATATGGGTTATTTTAATTAGGTAGGTTGAGATCAAGATTTAGGGAGGGGAGCAGGCCATGAGATTATGTGCCACACCCGAGGGTGTTTCCTGCTCGTTACCTCCGTGATTCGTTTTTTACTAGTGATTATGGGGCTCCTCGCCATTAGATTAGTTCAGATTGAGATTAAGATTATCGGAGGAGAGCAGACTATGAAGCTTATATACCACGCCCGAGGGTGTTTACTGCTCGTTTCCTCTGCGGTTTAATTCCTACTTTCGTTTTTGTGGGTTAATTAAGTTAGGTGGGTTGAGATCAAGATTAAGGTAGGAGAGCAGACTATGGCGTTCATTTGTCACACCCGAGGGTGTTTTACTGCCCGTTACCTCTGCGGTTCGTTTTTTATTGGTGCTTATGGGGATCTTCGTCATTTGGTAAACTCCGATTTAGGATTGTCGGAGGAGAGCAGACTATGACGCTCATATGCCACACCTGAAGGTATTTCCTGCTCGATACCTCCGCGGTTTAATTCCTGCTTGGTTAGGGGTCATCTTGATTGAGTATGGACCTCAGAGTCATACTGGCCGTGCGCGGGAGTGGATCGGTCGGGTCAGGCGGACCCGGATCTTCTTGAATCGGCCCCCCGGCCCGGCCCGACCGGCCGGTCCCCCCCCCCCCCTCGGTCAGTGTGGCTTCTAGGTAGCAGTGACAGCGCGCGATGATTATTGTGTGGCATTTTTTTCTTTTTTGGCGGCTGGCACAGATGTTGTGTAGTGCTGATATTATCTTGCTGTCCCTGAGGCGTTCGCAGTTTTTGGCGGCGATCTTCTATGCTTGGAATTTCGGCTTTTTCGTGAAGTAGTTTGATTGGGGTATCCCAAGGGGCTCGGAGGGCAACCCTAAGCGCGTGGTTCTGGACACTTTGGAGTGTGCCCATGTTAGTTTTATTTATTTCACCGAGGACAAGAGCCCCGTACTCAAGTACGGGCGCACGAATGCTTTGTATAGTTTCAGTTGGACTGCCTCATGGGCTCTCCGGGAGGTGCCGCGAAGCATTTTTAGAAGATTAATACATTTTGTTGCTTTTGTGGCTGTATCAGTGGTGTGTTTATTGAAGGACAAGTTTTGGTCCATGGCTTTGCCGAGGAATTTTGCCTTGGTGCATTCAGGGAGGACTTTATCCAATAGTTTGAGGTCAACATCGCGGTTTTCTCCTTACGGGTGAAGGTGATTTTGGGGTTTTGTTAGTGTTTAGCTTGATTCTCCACTCCGCACACCATAGCTCCAGGTCATGCAGAGCGCATTGGAGGGAATTTTGGATTTGGTCGGAATCGAACGCTTTTTCTACATCAAGTTGGATTGCTGTGCCTATTTGCTTATTATTAATGGTTGTTTTCATTTGTTCCACAAGGCGATGGACGTGTTCCATTCCTTCCTTATTGTTCCTGTAGGCAATTTATCAGTCGTTGAAAAAGCCGGTGTCTTCGAGGTGTTCCCTCAGTCGATTGGTAAGGACTCTTTCGAAGACGTTACCAATGCAACTGAGGAGGCTGACTGAGCGGTAGTTAACCGGTGTGGACAGGTCCTTATCCGGTTTGAGTATCCTTACATCAATGGCCGATTTCCAACATTTTGGAAAGTACCCATTGTTGAGGCATGCGTTATAGAGGATTACGAGCCTAGTTATTAGCAAGTTGGGGTGTTCATTAATAAAGTTGTCGATCGCATCTTTAACTGCGTCATCGTATTCGGGTCGTTCATGTGGGCGGTCGGTTTTCCTGAGGAGGTCGGCAAAAGTGTCGGCCTTCTCCTTTTCATTATCGGCAGTGGAGCCATCCTCTTTAATCAGGGGTTTGGTGACTCTTTTATTGCGATTACTTTTTTGGCCTGTCAACACCTTGAAGGTGTTCAAAATTTTTTTACATCTTTAGCTCCGTTGAGGTTGGCTGTGTCATTTTGCCAGTTAGCTTGTTGTTCGGCCTGGAGAGCTTTTTTACTTCGCCATGAAGGCAGTTATAGGTTTTTTTGAGGTCCACTTTTTTGTCTGGGTCGCTTTCTGATTTTAGTGCGCGTAGGTCTTTTCTTTTCGTTTTTATAAGTGAGAGGGTGCCGCCTGAGATTGTTCTTCTCCACGGGCGCACCTCCTCTTTGGGACATATTTCGTCTAGGGTCGTATTGATGATTTTTTCAAGGCACGCGGATTGGGTTTCAAGTTCATCGACGTTTGAGGGGGTGTTGTTAGGGAGTTTCACATAAACTATTTCGCGGTAAAGATCCCAATTTACTTTTTTGAAGCTTCTGCGGATGGTGGGGGGGGGGGGGGGGATACCTGATTGGACCACTATTTAGTCTGATTGAGGCATGGACCGGGAGGTGGTCATTGCCTAAGTTTTCGTCGCCGACCCAGTGGTCGTCAATGTGGTTTATGAGAGAATCGCTATTGATAATTAAGTCTAGGATATCGGAACGGAATTGTGGGTTACTACTGATATAGGTCGCGGAGTTATCATTCATAACAACATGCAAAATTTCTCAGTGATGTTGAAAAGGGCGCCCCTGTTGGGTCTAGTGGATTGGCAGCCGAAGTATTGATGTTTAGCATTGAAGTCCCCCAGGAAGATACAGTAGTTGTATTTTCCTGTAAAAAATTCAAATACTGTCTCATTAACTATCTTACCGGGATCGTTGTAATAACAGACTGTCGCAACTTTCGTGTTATCGGCCGTGATTTCGATTGCAACCACCTCGGCTTCAAGGTGGTCTGTTTTGATGGGTTTGAATTTGATGTTTTGCTTGATTAGAAGAGCAACGCCCCCACTTTTGGTGAGCAGGCGGTCTCTTCTAACAGCATTAAATCCGCTGAGTGAGAAGTTTTATCCTTTGATATACACAGTTCTCAAATACCTGTTATGTCGGTATCTTTGAAGTAATGGCTCATTTGTACTTTTTTATTGTTAACGCTCCTGGCGTTCCACACTGCTAATTGGTGCTTATCCATGGTGAGAGCCAGGTAGTAGTAGTGGTATTGTTATCCCCGCATGATATAGTCGTGATCTCCGTCCGTCCGGACATCCGTCCGTCCGTCCGTCCGTGCGTCCGTGCGCCCGTGCGTCCGTCCGTCCGTCCGTCACACCCTGAAAGGCTCCTAGGGTATTCAATTCGAAACGTTTAAACTATGCTAAGGTGTTCAGGTAACATCTGTAGTTGTGCATGAAGGTTTCGGAATTTTGATTTGGCCCCAGGTGGTTCCAGTGGAACCACTTTTATCATTGGAAAATCAGTTTTCATCGAAAGTCTTCTTGGGTATTTAATTCGAATCGTATAAACCATGCTAATTTGTTCAGGTAGCATCACTAGATGTGTATGAAGGCTTCGGAATTTTGATTTGGCCCCAGGTGGCTTCAGTGGAACCACTTTTATCGTTAGAAAATCAGTTTCCATCGAAAGGCTCTTAGGGTATTTAACTCGAAACGTTTAAACTATGCTAATGTGTTCAGGTAACATCTCTAGATGTGCATGAAGGTTTTAGAATTTTGATTTTGCTCCAGGTGGTTCCAGTGGAACCACTTTTATCATTAGAAAATCAGTTTTCATCGAAGGGCTCCTAGGGTATTTAATTCGAAACGTTCAAACTATGCTAATGTGTTCAGGTAACATCTCTAGATGTGCAGGAAGGTTTCGGAATTTTGATTTGGCCCCAGGTGGTTCCAGTGGAACCACTTTTATCGTTAGAAAATCAGTTTTCATCGAAAGGCTCCTAGGGCATTTAATTCGAAACGTTTAAACTATGCCAATGTGTTCAGGTAACATCTCTAGATGTGCCTGAAGGTTTCGGAATTTTGATTTGGCCCCAGGTGGTTCCAGTGAAACCACTTTTATCGTTAGAAAATCAGTTTTCATCGAAAAGGCTCCCAGGGTATTTAATTCGAAACACTTAAACAATGCAAATGTGTTCAGGTAACATCTCTAGATGTGCACGAAGGTTTCGAAATTTTAATTTGGCCCCAGGTGGTTCCAGTGGAACCACTTTTATCGTTAGAAAATCAGTTTTCATCGAAAGGCTATTAGGGTATTTAACTCGAATTAACTTGAAACGTTTAAACTATGCTAATGTGTTCAGGTAACATCTCTAGATGTGCATGAAGGTTTCAGAATTTTGATTTTGCCCCAGGTGGTTCCAGTGGAACCACTTTTATCATTAGAAAATCAGTTTTCATCGAAAGGCTATTAGGGTATTTAATTCGAAACGTTTAAACTATGCTCATGTGTTCAGGTAACATCTCTAGATGTGCATGAAGGTTTCGGAATTTTGATTTGGCCCCAGGTGGTTCCAGTGGAACCACTTTTATCATTAGAAAATCAGTTTTCATCGTAAGGCTCCTAGGGTATTTAATTCGAATCGTATAAACCATGCTAATTTGTTCAGATAGCATCACTAGATGTGTATGAAGGTTTCAGAATTTTGATCTGGCCCCAGCTGGCTTCAGTGGAACCACTTTTATCATTAGAAAATCAGTTTCCATTGAAAGGCTCTTAAGGTATTTAACTCGAAACGTTTAAACTATGTTAATGTGTTCAGGTAACATCTCTAGATGTGCCTGAAGTCTTCGAAATTTTAATTTGGCCCCAGGTGGTTCCAGTGAAACCACTTTTATTGTTGGAAAATCAGTTTTCATCGAAAGGCTCCTAGGGTATTTATTTCGAAACGTTTAAACTTGGCTAATGTGTTCAGGTAACATCTCTAGATGTTCATGAAGGTTTCGGAATTTTGATTTTGCCCCAATGGTTCCAGTGGAACCACTTTTATCATTTGAAAATCAGTTTTCATCGAAAGGCTCC
Source organism: Pictodentalium vernedei (assembly GCA_031216915.1). NCBI lineage: Eukaryota > Metazoa > Mollusca > Scaphopoda > Dentaliida > Dentaliidae > Pictodentalium > Pictodentalium vernedei. The sequence goes on from CM062296.1 coordinate 586,085,979, forward strand.
TAGGGTATTTAATTCGAAACGTTTAAACTATGCTAATGTGTTCAGGTAACATATCTAGATGTGCATGAAGGTTTCGGAATTTTGATTTGGCCCCAGGTTGTTCCAGTGGAACCACTTTTATTGTTGGAAAATCAGTTTTCATCGAAAGGCTCCTAGGGTATTTATTTCGAAACGTTTAAACTTGGCTAATGTGTTCAGGTAACATCTCTAGATGTTCATGAAGGTTTCGGAATTTTGATTTTGCCCCCAGTGGTTCCAGTGGAACCACTTTTATCATTTGAAAATCAGTTTTCATCGAAAGGCTCCTAGGGTATTTAATTCGAAACGTTAAAACTATGCTACGGGGTTCAGGTAACATCTCTAGATGTGCATGAAGGTTTCGGAATTTTGATTTGGCCCCAGGTGGTTCCAGTGGAACCACTTTTATCATTGGAAAATCTGTTTTCAACGATAGTCTTCTAGGATATTTAATTTGAATCGTATAAACCATGCTAATTTGTTCAGTTAACATCACGAGATGTGTAAGAAGGTTTCGGAATTTTGATTTGGCCCCAGGTGGCTTCGGTGGAACCACTTTTATCTTGGAAAATCAGTTTTCATCAAAAGGCTCCTAGGGTATTTAATTCGAAACGTTTAAACTATGCTAATGTGTTCAGGTAACATTTCTAGATGTGCATGAAGGTTTCGGAATTTTGATTTTGGCCCAGTGGTTCCAGTGGAACCACTTTTATGATTAGAAAATCAGTTTTCATTGAAAAGCTCCTAGGGTATTTAATTCGAAACACTCAACTATGCTAATGTGTTTATTTATGTAACATCTGTAGATGTGCATGAAGGTTTTGAAATTTTGATTTGGCCCCAGGTTGTTCCAGTGGAACCACTTTTATTGTTGGAAAATCAGTTTTCATCGAAAGGCTCCTAGGGTATTTGTTTCGAAACGTTTAACCTATGCTATTGTGTTCAGGTAGCATCTCTAGATGTTCATGAAGGTTTCGGAATTTTGATTTTGCCCCCAGTGGTTCCAGTGGAACCACTTTTATCATTTGAAAATCAGTTTTCATCGAAAGGCTCCTAGGATATTTAATTCGAAACGCTTAAACTATGCTAATGTGGTCAGGTAACATCTATGGATGTGCATGAAGGTTTCGAAATTTTGATTTGATCCCAGGTGGTTCCAGTGGAACCACTTTTATCGTTAGAAAATTAGTTTACATCGAAAAGGCTCCTATGGTATTTAATTCGAAACACTTAAACAATGAAAATGTGTTCAGGTAACATCTCTAGATGTGCACGAAGGTTTCGAAATTTTGATTTGGCCCCAGGTGGTTCCAGTGGAACCACTTTTATCGTTAGAAAATCAGTTTTCATCGAAAGGCTCTTAGGGTATTTAATTCGAAACGGTTAAACGATGCTAATGTATTCAGGTAACATCTCTAGATGTGCATGCAGGTTTCGGAATTTTGATTTGGCCCCAGGTGGTTCAAGTGGAACCACTTTTATCGTTAGGAAATAAGTTTTCATCGAAAGGCTCCTAGGGTATTTAATTCGAAACGTTAAAACTATGCTACGGGGTTCAGGTAACATCTCTAGATGTGCATGAAGGTTTCGGAATTTCGATTTGGCCCCAGGTGGTTCCAGCGGAACCACTTTTATCATTGGAAAATCTGTTTTCATCGATAGTCTTCTAGGATATTTAATTTGAATCGTATAAACCATGCTAATTTGTTCAGTTAGCATCACGAGATGTGTAAGAAGGTTTCGGAATTTTGATTTGGCCCCAGGTGGCTTCAGTGGAACCACTTTATCGTTAGAAAATCAGTTTTTATCAAAAGGCTCCTAGGGTATTTAATTCGAAACGTTTAAACTATGCTAATGTGTTCAGGTAACATTTCTAGATGTGCATGAAGGTTTCGGAATTTTGATTTTGTCCCCAGTGGTTCCTGTGGAACCACTTTTATCATTAGAAAATCAGTTTTTATTGAAAGGCTCCTAGGGTATTTAATTCGAAACGCTTAACTATGCTAATGTGTTTATGTAACATCTGTAGATGTGCATGAAGGTTTTGAAATTTTGATTTGTCCCCAGGTTGTTCTAGTGGAACCACTTTCATCGTTAGAAAATCAGTTTTCATCGAAAAACTCCTAGGGTATTTAATTCGAAACGTTTAAACTATGCTAATGTGTTCAGGTAGCAACTCTGGATGTGCATGAAGGTTTTGGAATTTTGATTTGGCCCCAGGTGGTTCCAGTGGAACCACTTTTACCGTTAGAAAATCAGTTTTCATCGAAAGGCTCCTAGGGTATTGAATTCGAAACGCTTAAACAATGCTAATGTGTTCAGGTAACATCTCCAGATGTGCATGATGGTTTCGAAATTTTGATTTGGCCCCAGGTGGTTCCAGTGGAACCACTTTTATCGTTGGAAAATCCGTTTTCATCGAAAGGCTCCTAGGGTATTTAATTCGAAACGTTTAAAGTTTGCTAAGGTGTTGCTAAGGAAATGCGGGCATACACCATTGTGTGCTTTGCACACAAATAAATCGATCTAGTTTATTTAGTTATAGGGAATTGGATAGTTTCTCAATTAAAGGCGGCTTTTAGTAGGGTGTAAGAGATTTGAGATTTGAAGAGATTAGACGCTATGTTGCTGATATCTTTGCAGATCTCCGTGAGGTCGACTTTAAGGTGGTTTTGGAGAACTTTATGCAGTGTGCCTGCAATGAGGGAGCAGATGGTATGGGGCGGGGGGGGGGGGGAGGCATCAACCGGCTTAATTAGGTCGTGCGATTTTAGTTGGATACTCTCTCTGATTTTTTTGTAGTGGGGTATATAATACATTTTATATTCACAACATAATAAAATTTACAACAGACAGAAATCTGAAATTATTATGCATATTTCCAAAACACCTAAAAATGAGAAAACTTTGTAAAAAGCCGTCTATCAGTTTTCATAATCTGAATCGACACGTTGGGGAAAACCAGGGTAAAAAATCATCAGATAGGGGTCATGGAGGATTGTAACCATAACTGGCGAGAGGAGGTCAAATCAAAGAGGTCTTTGGGTGGCCTGCGTGATAAAGACAAGCCTGGTTTTGAAGAGTACCTTGCTGGCACCTTTGGGGGGGTGGGGGGGGGGGGGCGCACTGTTGTTCAAGCTGAGGTCGCGGTCCATGGAGCTGAGGGGAAAAAATGGCAAAATCAGTAAAACTGAGTGCCAGATGTGTAATTTAGGCGTGGTGGAGACCCTGGAACACTTTCTTCTAGAATGCCCAAAATACCAGTCTAAAAGAACAAGATTCACTGTGAGTATAATGGGGAAGTGGGATGGGAGAATGAAGGACACGTGGTTAGTGGGAGACTCAAAGGAGAGGGTTAATATGCTAATCGGAGAGATTGGGAAGAATGGGGCAAGGGATGTCATCAAGCAGTTCGTCTCCGAGTGTTGGGAGGAGAGAAGAAACGTGGGAATAGGGAGGCAGTTGGGAGTACAGGGGTAACCAAGGCCTTCTCATACGAGAACCGCGACAACAGCGGCCGGCCAAAATGTTATTATTATTATTATTATCAGAACTACCATTGTCGCTCTGTATCTCTTCCTTCTTGGATATATTTTGGCATCTATCGCCGCCTTCACAGGGACAAGCGTCTGTGCAAGCTAACTCGGATACTTTACAAGAGCATCGGCCTGTGCAGTGAGATGTTTTGCATTCACACTTTACCATTTCGACAATTAGGCATTGGCTCCTTAGTCATAAGAACCGGCCAGTACTGTTTAAATAGTGGACAAGTCAGTTGCTGGCGCTGGCAGCATTGGGCAAAATCCAACAACGGACATTTGTGGAGAATGATGTGCAGGTGACATTTCATTAAATGGTGACCAGCCGCGGAGGCACTGCTCAGCATTATCAAGGTTAACAGTAAAGAGCTTGAGGGGACACACAATCCACGCTTGATCAATAAAAACTGCGTCTTCAGACTCGGACTTGTCAGGTTCAACAAACCAGTTGATATCTACTCTCCCTAGAAGGTTTTCTGGATTTGACCGTTTGTTTCCTGACATATATTGCCTCATAGCTTTCGTTTGACATGGTTGAGATTTCAATGTACTCTCCCTTGTACGTTTTCCTTGGTTACCAAAGTTACCACAAATATTTGCATCAGGGTTGTTTACCTGTCTTTGGTATAATACCATTGTCGTGGAATGTGTCGTCAACTTACCGTCGAGGGTTTCTTCCTGGAAATCATTATTATCTGCAGCTGCTTGAATAAAAGAGCTATTTGTTAAGTTATCTGGAATAATGACTTCCCCCTCTGCCTAATTTGACATATTTTGTTCAGCCAGACTTGTTTCAAATCGTCCGAGAGTTTTAGCACTACAGCAATGTCCAAATTTGTTAACGATTGAAACTACCTCTTGAGATCCAGTAAGGTGTTTTAAAGACATGGCCAAACCTATATGTTTTGGTGTGTATTTTCTCCCCCCCCCCCTGATATTGACCAATAGAGATCTTGACCTACGCTTAATATTGTTTTGTGAAGATCTTCATTTATGTTAGGGTCACGTTTAAGAGAATTTACATCATTCTGCTCGTCTGTACCAGTCAACAACCAGTTCAGAAATTGATAAACACTATCCGGCATAATTTTCCCAACATTTTCGTTGGTGATATCACTGCTGTTCCAGATATTAACCCTTTACCCAACGAATCGCCCGCATCCGCCCGCGTAATATCCAAATTCAGCAGTTGAAAAAATATTATTTTTCCAAAAATTTCAACAAAACCATATCATGTGGCCCCTCGTTGGAACGAGCTCGTCGAGCTCGTTCCAACGAGAGCGTCACATGATATGATTTTGTTGAAATTTTTTGAAAAAATTTAAAAAATGATATTTAAAATAATAAATTTTGGTATCGTCTGCGCTGGGTAAAGGGTTAATGTCAGGTGTACGTTTTATATTGGCTCGCAAAATATTCGCTGCAGCAAAAAGGGAACGAACCTTTAAATTATCTTCATAACTTTCGGTATGTTCATCCGGAGTTTCAAAAATGTCATCTCGTTCGGTTTGGTTTATTGCATCAAATAAAACTGAATCGACTGCTGTATTGCCCATGACTAACAAACAATGACTGTGACTCTTTTGTTTTTGGAACATTATACGGTCACCATAATGCAGAGATAACTTATCTTTGAGCCGATGGGACGGGTAGGTAGAGTCTTCTATTCCAGTGGCTTGCAGATAGTGTTTATATTTATCATATGACTCGTCCGTTTTGTTCACTTTAAACATTTGATATTTTGTTTTCATATTAATCAGTGATAAATAAAGCCTTCCGTCAATTTCACTGGTCAATTTCAAAACTAGACAATTTGATTGACTGAACAAAATACAACTGGGCCACATTTTCATAACTTGCATAATTAGAGTTGGGAGCTTTCACTTGGTCAATTTCAAAACTGGACAATTTAATTGGCTAAACAAAATACAACTGGGTCATATTTGCATAATTTCAGTAGGGAGAATTTACGTTATCTGTCCTATTTAGGGTGGGTTATATTGTTTTAATCTTTTACCTAGAAGAAAAACGCCATTCATTTTTTTTTATATTTTCACTTTTTGCTTCCAAAACATAGGTTATGACCCCTCATTGGAACGAGCTGGATGAGCTTGTTCCAATGAGGGGTCATAACCTATGTTTTGGAAGCTACAAATTAATGTTTTTTAGTTATACGAGGACGTTTTTTCCAAGTGCCGTCTGCAACTCCAGTTAGGTGATGGGTTAAAAGGGTCATACTAAGCGGCTAATTTGTGCGTGTGTGTGTCATATGATAAATAGAATATGAAATGAGTGTTTTTCTCATCTAATATTTATGAAACTCGTCCGAATTGTCTGCTTGGGCTCGCCAGAGGCTCGCCAAAACGGAAAATTCTTAGTCTCGTTTCATAAATATTATATGAGAAAAACACTCATTCCATATCCTCTATTTATCAAGAAGCTTTGGCAGCTCGTACACAGCACCTTATTGAACAAACCACCATCGATCTTGGAAATTAATCTGCTAAACGCGATTTTATACAGATCAACAGAGCTTTGGTTGTCAGATTGGGATTGTATGTTTCTCTTTGGCACATACGTTTGGTAACATTTACGATGGTAGTGAGCACCGACGGCAACAAGTCAACATTAGCGAGGCATCGAAGAAGAACCCAATCACCACGTCCCTCGGCACTGGTGGAAACTTTCTTGAAATCTGGTTGATTTGTAACTTTGCTCATTAGAATTGTCTTATTGTTTACCTTGCATGCTATGTTACTGAACAAACACATGCATTTCCAATCGAAGGTTTCTGTGGACGATCGCGTAGATGGACCGCCAGAATGCTTTCCCTTTGAAGCTTGTGTTTTACTCTCTTTTACACCTTTCCTCTTCATAGATCCCATACTGAAATTTTCCGTCTTCTTTGTAAATGCTTTATAGCACACACTGTGCCATTGCAGGTGGGAATATGAGGTCTCTACCTTTATTTTCAGCTGTCCACAAAAAGAGTCATTTTTGTCTATGTCAAGTCTATCTTGACATATTTGTAATATCTATGATTCTCCCTGTTTGGTACCAACAATACATCTATCACGGCGCGCAGAACCTTTCAGGACACAAAATATACACTTAGATTCAACACGTCTTTTCTTTTTTACAGCCAAGAAATTACCTTCTAGCTCCAGACCGTCTGAAGAATCCATCATGAGACCACATAAAACGCAATCAGTAGACAATTACAAATTCCCACAAAACAAAACATAAACATAAACAAAACAAAAACAAAAAAAAAGGAAGAAAAAACAGAAAAATAGAAACAGAAACAAAGAGCACCGAAAAATAAACACAACTAGGATTGAGGATGAAATCAGTCGAATCAGAAGGTTGACGCCTTTTATTTTGTTGATAATTAATCAATTTGAATATAATTACGGGTTTAATTTGCACTTTATTGTCGGGATACGACATGGTTCGGAGTGATCCCCACACACTAGGCCCGATCGTTCATCTAGGGTCATTTAACCCTTTACCCAACGTAACGGCCAAAACCGGCCAGCGCTATTCTTAAAAATCGCCAATTAATTTTCACTATTTTTTTCATTTTTTGTCTCAAAAACATAGGTTATGATCCCTCGTTGGAACTGTGAGTCTAATGGGGAAGTGGGATGGGAGAATGAAGGACATGTGGTTAGTGAGTGACTCAAAGGAGAGGGTTAATATGCTAATCGGAGAGATTGGGAAGAATGGGGCAAGGCATGTCATCAAGCAGTTCGTCTCCGAGTGTTGGGAGGAGAGAAGAAGTGTGGGAATAGGGAGGCAGTTGGAAGCACAGGGGTAACCAAGGCCTTCTCGCCAGAGAACTGCAACAAATCAGCGGCCGGTCAAAGTGTTATTATTATTATGAATACAAAATTGTCAAAACAGACCACCTGGATGATGTGGTAACCGCAATCGAAATCATAGCCGACAACAAAAAAAAAATGCGATCGTTTGTTATTACAATGACCCGAGCAAAATAGTTCACGAGGGCGTATTTGAATTCTTCACAGGAAAATACAACCGCTGCATCTTCCTGTGGAACTTCGACGCTAAACACCAATACTTCGTCTTTAAGTCAACTAGCCCAAACGGTGATGCTCTATTCAACATTACCTAAAAATTTAATTTACATGTCACGGACGACAACTCCGCGACCTACATCAGTAGAAACCCGCTACATAGGTCAGATATCCTCGACCTCATAATTACGATCCACGCCTCTGTTAGAATCATAAACCCAATGCGCGAACCTAGTAAACATTATCATTTCAACCCTAGATAAAATATGTCCTAAGGAAGAGGTGCGCCCCTGGAAATGAACCATCGCCGGCGACACCCTCTCTCTTATTAAAACCAAACGAAACACTTAAATCCGAAAGCGATCCCACCAAGAACATAGAACTTTCAAATACCTACAATTTCATTCACTTCTAGGTTAGAAAGGCACTCCAAACTGGGAAAGGTTCCACATCCAACCTCAATGGGACAAGGGAACCTAAGAAGACCTTGATGCCCCCACCACAAACGACGAAGATATTAGCATTATAAAAAAAGTGCAAAAACTCTTTCTCACCCGGAGAAGACGAAATTAGCTACAAAATTCTTAAACAGCCCTAATTCTTTTATTACCAAATTTAAAACTCCTTACAACGCATGCCTCATTCATGTCTACATTCCAAAGTGTTGGAAATCAGCTATAGGTGTCCTGATACCTAAACCGCACAAAGATCTCTCCAACCCACCCAACTACGCCATATCAGCCTCCTCAGCTGCATTGGTAAAGTCTTCGAAAGAGACATAACCAATCGACTAAGTATCACCTAGAAAACGCTAACTTTTTTCAACGACTCTCAAAGAGCCTATAGGAATCGCAAAGAAGGCATGGAACACATCTATCGCCTTGTCGAACTAATGAAAACGGCCATGGATAACCAACATGTAGGCTCAGCAATTTTATTTGCCGTCGAAAAGGCATTACGCTACGAACTCTCTAAACTTAACCTCCCAATAGATTGTTAACCTAAATGAGCGACAAATTAAAATCAGGGCAAACAACGAAATGCCCGACTGTGTCCCCTCGAGGCTGGCACCTCAAGGGTCCGTCCGCAGCCCTCCTCTTTATCATACATTCTAAAATCGGTTGGGTTAAAAATCAACCCAAATCGACTGGGTTGAGTGAATATGAACCCAAAGTGGGTTCATATTCACTCAACCCAGTCGATTTGGGTTGATTTTTAACCCAACCGATTTAGAGTGTATATGTAAATGACCTTAAAATCACAACAACCACGTCCAAATTTCACAATTCGAGGATGATAAATGACTATGGGATTCCTACGACCGAACCAACAACCTTCAAATATCTCTCCAACGTGGACTCGATGACGTAGAGCGTTGGTGCGTCAAGTGGAGAATTAAACTCAATATCAACAAAACCCAAAGATGTACCTGCACCCGTTGGGCCAACAATCGCGACGTTGACCTAAAATTACAGGACAAAGTCCTTCCAGAGTGCCCCGAGGCAAAATTCCTCGGGATAACTCTTGAAAAAACCGACATTCAATAAACATACCAACAATATCGCTATTAAGGCAACTAAACGAATCAACCTGCTAAAAATGACACCTCCTGGGGTGCCAAGAAGCAGTCCTACTAAAACTCTACAAAACATTCGTGCGCCGCATTATCGAATACGGAGCAATCCAACATCATAAAACTCCAAAAAAGTCCAAAAGCACGCACCCAGGGTCGCCCATTGCGTTCCCCGAGATACCCCCATTAAACTACTCCACGAATGTGCTGCGGTTGCATAGCTATCCAAGCTGCCAAAAACTGCGACCGCCTCAAGGATAGAAAACTAATATCAGAATTTAAGGAGATCTGTGCCAGCAGACGAAAACCCAAATATTCTAGAAAATAATCAGCATAAAACCGAGCACACCTGTTCCAGAGCCGGTCGGGTCAGGAGTGGGCCAGGATCGCCTGGGCTGAGCGGACCAGAACCGAATCGGATTCAGGTCTGCCTGTCCGGGCCGCTCCTGACCGGAACGACTCTGGTTCGACTGCCCTCTCGAAAGAGAAAACAGCGGTCGGTATGGCGAATCTGGGGATCGCAGAGATAATTATGATGAGAAGAGAGGCAGCCTGCTTCTTCTCATCATAGTTATCTCTGCGAACACAGCAATAAAGGGAAGATCATTTCACCGCGGGAGCGGCAATTACACCTACGGTGCGGCTAGCAGTTGTTGCAGACTGCTCTCCCACCACCGCGCCCAACTGATTCCCAATAAATAAAAACACTCGCCGTACAAGCAGCAACTACACCTACGTCCATCGTCGCAGGCTGCTTTCACATCCCCTCTCCTAACCGATCCCCAATAAAAAACACAACTTACCGCCCAAGCAGCTACTACATCAACGGTTTGGCTGGAAGTTGTCGCACGCTGTTTTCCCACCTCCGCTCCTAACCGACTCCCAATAATTAAAAGACAACTATACCTACGTTGTGGCTGGCCATCGTACAAACTTCCATCCCGCCCACCAACGTGGCCCTTCTACTGATCCACATGGTCCCTGCCTAGCTAACATGAACCACCCCGAGAAGAGCCAATGGTTGGGGGGGGGGGGGGATGACACAACCTCCTTTCCATTTCCAGACACACATCACATACCGACTCCGGAAAGACAGGAGCAGCAGATCACGCCCGTCGAAAGATAACATAGAACTTAGAACTACGGCACAACAAACGCAACAGCTCAGACGTCCAACGCTCCACCAATGAAATAGGTCACCAGAAGAGGCAGATATTACTTGCCGAGGAGGGCTCCAAGATACGAAGCTTAGACAAAGTGGCAGACTCTACTTGCCTGAAGACGTAACAAGATCATGAGGGCAGACACCTCACCTTCACACACACCTTACAGGGTTTTTTCTTCTCTTTTCCCAATAACCGTTATGGAGTTGTACCAGTCGAACATGAACAAATTATACTTCTTATTATTTATTATTCTTAATGACCGTTTCTGTAATTTAAATAGACGACTACACGCCTTTGATGCTCCCCATATGGGAATTCCATAAATGAAGTGACTTTGTACAAGCGAAAAATATAAGGTTTTCATAACTTTGTCTGGGAGAACTTTCTTTACTTTATTGAGAGCGAAGTTCACGAGAGCTACTTTCGAACAGAGCTGAGATATGTGTGCGTTATACGATAGGTTTTCGTCAATATGTATACCAAGACATTTAATTGATTTTTCACTTTCCCTACTACTGACTTTGTTTATAACTTGATTATTTATACATATCTGTTGATGTGTAAGGTTCTTGTCTTTGTGGGATGGGTTCAGTACGATGTATTTTGTTTTTTTGGCGTTCAGGACTAAGTTGTTCGCAGTGCACCAATAAAATATGTTTTGGAGTTCCTCGTTGAACTCCGAGATTAATCGATTTATCTCTGAGCCCGATTTGTATACCGAGGTGTCGTCTGCAAATGACTGAAGGTTCAGCTTTGTTGATTTATTAATATCATTTATATATATGAGAAAGAGTATGGGGCCAAGGATAGAGCCTTGCGGTACTCCGCATGTTAGGTCTAGCAGATGGGATTTACTGTCTCCGAAGGAGACGTATTGAGTCCTATTCTGGAGGTAGCTTTCAAACCAGTTATTAGCATTACTTCTTATCCCATAATACTCTAGTTTTCGAAGTAATATATCATGCCTTATTGTATCAAAGGCTTTCGAGAGATCTAAGAATAGATCTAGAGTACTATCTTTACTCTCTTTGTTGTTCTCTACGGCCATATATTTTAAAAGGTGCATTGTCGGATGAAGTGTACCATGATGTTTTCTGAAACCGTATTGGTGTTGGTATAGGATATGGAATGTATTCAAAAAGTTTATAAGTCTTCTTGACATGAGTTTTTCTATAATTTTAGAGAAGACAGGCAAAATACTGATCGGTCTATAATTTGTAAAATTGTTTTCATTACCTGATTTAAAGCTTGGAATTACCTTAGCGATTTTCATCCAATCGGGAACTTTTCCCTGACAGAAAGAGTTATTTATGATGTGCGCGAGTGGATCGGCAACGAGGTTTATTGAGTGTTTAAGGATGTTAGAAGTAATATTCTCGCAGTCTTGACTTAATTTGGGTTTCATAGAATTTACAATCCTTATAATTTCATAAGGCGATGTTGGGTTGATAAACATATTATCTAGATATGTACCATTCAGGTACTCAGCAAAGGGCTTCCGAGGTTTGGATATTTGTTTCGAGGTCTGATTCCCTATATTTGCAAAGAAGGAGTTGAATTCATGTGCAATCTCATATGGTGCATTTATTGTCCTGTCGCCAAGGGCAAAGAAAGAGAACAATTTATGTTCGTTTTTGTTAATATTTAACGCATCATTTAGGATTTGCCATGTTTTCCGCATACAATTCTTATTTTCTAAGATCTTTTTTTCATAATACATAGCTTTGCTTTATTTTTTCATTTTGTTAAATAGCCTACAGTCATTTTTGTAATTCCTTGTGTTCTGTTCGGTTGGAGATCTTAATTTTTGTGGAGAAATTTGTTCTCATTGTTAGCTGAAATTAAAAGTCCCTTTGTCATCCATGGCTTTTGTTTTATAAATTTCTTGTTAAGTTTGTGTTTTTTCAAGGGAAATGCAGTTTCAAAAGCAATTGAGTAAATGTTTAGGAATGTTTCGAAGGCTACATAGGGACAATCGGATTCCATAACTGGAGAAAAATCACTTTGGGACACTAACGACTTAAAATGTTCTATAGATGTGGAATTGATTTTCCTGGTAAGAATCTGTTTTGAGCTGTCCAGTTTGATGTTTGTCAGTTCGACATAGAAGGTACCAAAATGGTCAGATACATCCGTAATGATTATTCCAGATTTAAAAGCATGAGCCACATTATTAGTGAAAATGTGATCTATGAGTGTTGCAGAATGATCTGTTAATCTAGTTGGTTTGGTGATAAAAGGTATGAATCCTTCACTAAACATCAAATCGATAAATAAACTTGTTTTGCTATGGGAAGCTACCTTTAACAGGTCAATATTGAGGTCGCCCATAATCAGGGTTGGTTTATTTTCTTTGTTAAGCAAATCAGTTAAATAATTGATTTTTGATTGAAACAGATCCACGTCCGCTTTTGGTGCTGTGTTAGGTCTGTATATTGTACCAATTATTCTCGATGAGTTTTTGTACTTTAATTCGGCAAACAACGATTCAAAGACATGTGGTATGAATATGGAGAAGTCATGTCGGATACAAAAGTTTTTTCAGACTTTATGAAGAACCCCCCCCCCCCCCCCCGACCATCATCATCACCGGGTCTCGTATTTTTTAATAAGGGGTGATACCCTTCCAGAGTATAAGTTAGATTGTCAGGAATTTGAAATATTTCTGTGAGACCTATGACGTCAAATGTGTTCTGTTGGCTGTTCAGTTCGGAGAGTAAATGGTGTAGGGAGTCCCAATGTGCATGGAGACACTGGTAATTAATATGGAAAGCCAAGAAGGATCCAGGTACATCCTCAAGCTCCGAATCCACTTCACCAGGAAGAAAATACTTACAATCTACAGAGTTGTATATAGACGATAAGTTGTCTTCGGTGTTGTCGTTAAGAAGGTGACTAAAATGATATTCAGGATTGGTCTGGTTCTCGTCCAGTGTTATACTACCCGCCATTGTCAGCAATCCGGCCACCAGTAGCACCGATGCACATAGAGATATTAGTGGTTATTAAGGATATGAATACATTAAATGCTGCAGTGTATTTCATGAATCTAAAGGAAAGACCACACAGGAATGGTGTGATGACATTGACTTGAAAATACAATGTTGCACAACAGAGAGAGAACATTATTAGCATAGAGAAGACAGAAACAAGAAGCAGTATAGACAAAAAATATGAGTAAGAGCTAGTTTCTAGCATTCAGGGATGTTGTTGGGAGTATAATTGTTCTATGGTTCTTTATACATGTGTAGACAAATTAGCCATTAGGGTAAAACCGTAATTACCAATTTCCACTTCACATTTTCCATCTGCGTCATTGTAAGTGCTAATGTTGATTTTGATCCAATGGCTATATAAACGGTTATTGGGTTGACCAGTGGGAGACTTTAATTCAAGTTGTCAAAGAGTAAGATTCTTAGTAGGCTCAAGTGTGTTTATTTTATTTATTTTTTGTATAAATGCTTAGATGCAATGTAACGGGGGTGGGGGGGGGGGGGGTGGGGGTATAGGACACATTCTGCAAGACTGGAACAGATAAGTTGAACACCATATCAGCAACGTAAGGGCTGTGCTACCAGCCGGAGGGGGGGGGGGGTAGGACACCTTCAACTAAGATGGAACAAAATGGGTCCTGCTTCCGGCCACTCGACTCCAAATTGCAATAAAACAATAGCACGACATGTCAGCAGCAACCACCCAGATTATTATTTAGTTCCCCGTGTAGACGCAGGTCTGTTTTGTTCATACGATTATTTATCTGCAGTGTACCGAGGAGTGCCGTGACACTCTCCAATGAATTGCATCAAAACAATTGCACAATATATCAACAGCTGTGACATGCATTCTTCACATAAAGGTATTATTTAGAGGATTGTTTAGTTACAATTCATTAGAGCCAAGCACAACATGTATCCATAATTGCAACAATAACATCAGTTCTGTATGGAATCGTCTTCTTTATATATTGTCAAGTTGCAATATATATTGGGGGAGCGGTGCTATAAGACACTTTCCACTAAATTGGAGCCAAACAATTTGCACCCCAAATCAGCAATGCAATAGGCAGCGCACAAAACAATTGTACATCATGTAAGCTGTAGTCACACAGATTCTTCACATAAGGAAGTTTTCCCCCATACACACACAGGCTACAATAACACAGATTCTTCACATAAGGACATTTCCCCTTTTACACGCAGGTCAGTTTAATTCATATGTATGTTTGGCTGCAATGTATTGGGGAGTACCACCAGACACTCTCCACTATATTTCAGCAAAACTATTTCACATCATTTTTGTAACTTTGACATGAATTCTTCGAATACTATTACTATTTAGAGGATTGTTTAGTTACAATCCATTAGAGAGTTGCACCAAGCATTTAATGTATCCATAAATTGCAACAATTGCATCAGTTCTGTATGGAATTGTTTTCTTCATATATTGTCAAGTTGCAATATATATTGGGAAAGGGGTGCCATCAGACACCTTCCACTAAATTGGAGCCAAACAATTTTCACACCACTTCAGCAATGCAATAGGCAGTGCTACCAAACACTCTCCATCAAATTGCAATAAAACAATCTGACTGCAATGTATTGGGGAGTGCGACCAGACACTCTCCACTAGATTGCAGCAAAACTATTGCACATCATATTTGTAGCAGTGATATGAATTCTTCGAATACAATTATTATTTAGAGGATTGTTTAGTTACAATCCATTAGAGAGCCACACCAAGCACCACATGTATCCACCAAATTTTAACTATAACCTCAGTTCTTTGTAGATTTGTTTTGTTTATGTATTTCTCAGGTTGCAATATATGGAGGGGGGGGGGGACGGGGTGCTATAAGACATCTTCCACTAAATTGGAACAAAACAAATTGCACACCATATCATCAATGCAATAGGCAGTGGTAACAGACACTCTCCACCAAATTGCAATAAGACAATTGCATAACATGTTACCAGATAACAATAAAATGATAACCTCAGTTAAAGAAAACACAGATCTATTTTGTTCAAGTGAGTGTTTGGCTGCAATGTATTGGTGCCACCAGATACTCTCCACTGAACTGCAGCAAAACAATTGCACAACGTATCGGTAGCAGTGTCACAAGTTCTTCACATACATTGTAAAATTATTATTTAGAAGATTTTTTTAGTTACAATCCATTTGAGAGTTCTACGGGGGGGGGGGGGTGGGGGGGGTGGGGGTGGGGGTGGGGGGGGGCTTCTTTATAGAATTGTTCTGTTTATATAATTGTCAGTCGAAACAAAACAAATTACACCATATCGGCAGTGCAATGCAGCAGTGCAATGGGCAGTGATACCAGACATTCTCCATGAATTGGCAATAAATAATTGCACATCTTAACATGTCAGGCAGCAATAACGCTGATTATTCATATAAGGACGGACATTTTTTAGGATTATTTAGTTCCCCATATACTTTCAGGTCTGCTTTGTTTATATGATTGTTTGGGGAGAGCCAGCAGAACTCTCCACTAAATTGCAGCAAAACAGTTGCACAACATATCAGTAGCATTGACATTCTTCACATAAATTTCTTATGATCCATCACAGTTCATTCCATGTGGCAAATATGTACTTATTTTGTAAGTTACTGTGATTACAAAGACGGTCTTTTTCCTGATCAGGTAACGAATAGGTCGCGACACACTTTCACCAGAACATCTTGTTTTTGCAACTAAAATATTAAACAAAAAATCAAGAAAGAATCAAGAAAAGCATCTGAAATTCGGTGTCCTGGCATTTGGTTTTCCATAATTGGGATTCTACAATGTTAAGGAGGGGAAAAAGGCAGAAATGTTCGGTAGGTCTGCGATCCAGTCGATTTTTATTGCAGGCCTTTTAAATGGTACACGGTAGTTTAATACATGTTCAATATAAGACAAACGAGTGCAAAGAAAAGCAACTTTCGACAATAAAATATGACGACATTTTTTCTTTCTCTTGGTTAAAACACAAGGGACGTTTTTGAACAAAACACGAACTCTTAAATTATGCCTATCAAACTTCCGTTGTGGTGAAGGTGAAGCGCCAGCTGGTAAACCACCATGACATATACACGGTATCATCTGGAGCCAATGCTATAAACCTTTTACAAATGTATTTTCTAGAATTGTATTTTCGACCTATTATAACTGACTAAATTAAAGCATTAACATTTGAAAAGGTATGGCAATTTGCCAACCGGCAAATTGAGACATCTTTGAAAATGCTAATGGTTCACTTCAACTCATTTAAAGTCAAAACTTGAAAATACAATTGTAAAGGCTTTATAGTATTGACGTCTACCAGGGGCCAATACTATAAAACTTTTACAGTTGTACTTTCCAGAATTGTATTTTCAATTTATGGAAACAACAAATTGAAATGGACCATTAGCATTTTCAAAGATGTGGCAATTTGCCATTTGGCAAATTGCCCCGTCTTTTGAAATGCTAATTATTCATTTAATTAATGTATATTCACTTGTAGAAAATACAATTCGGGAAAATACAATTGTAAAAGTTTTACAGTATTGGCCTCTGATCGTAAGTTTCTACCTGCGTTTGTGTACACAGTCGTTCTGCCTCTCATATATGGCAAGCCCGCATTTGAATTATTTTGTGTATCGTCCCGCTGCAGTGATTTGCAAAAAACACCGTTTTCTGTACCACAGTACATTATAACGACAACCCGGTGCGTCATTAATTAAAATTTTGCTGCTGATGATTTTTATTATTATGGTAAATGTATGCGTGGACATCACAGCCCACGCGTGAATTACGACCAGTCCTGTACTATAGGTAAAACACTGGCTGGCAAATAAACATGACGTATAAACATAAATGGTATCACCATGGTGAGGAGGAACGACAGAAAAATAATTGTTCTTTGCATACTCATGGTTACTGGGTTATGAAGAGACGTCATAGGTGGATGGTGCGAATAAAAAGGAGGTGTATATTGATCATTCACACTTCTGACTTCAGAGCGTGAGCATCTCGACTGACATGGAAATACCAGCTAGACTAGAGAAAGCCATATCAGCTCTGGGCGTCTCTTGCCCAATCTCCTGGACTATCCAGGAAAAAGGCAAGAGCGCCCAACTGACCTTGGATTTCATCATTGAAGAGAACAACACACCACCCTCTTCGGGAAGAGCTAGTACCTTTGGAGAGAGGATCCCCTCTCCCACTGGTCCTCACCCGAAGAGGCTCGGAGGCCCTGAAAAGAGAGAGAGGAAGAAAAATAAGAGCCCTTCGACCAAGCGCAGGAGCGCCCTGCGCCTGGAGGCCTTCCGGAATAGGAAGAAAGAGGTGAGCGAGAGGATGGAGGTCCTTGAGGCAGCTGCCAGTTCCCCTCCTAGTCCCACTAGTACAACCAACCAACTGCCAGCTCCTGGGCCGGTACTGTTGGGTGAGGAACGTCTGGTGGAGACTGAGGAGGAACCGGAGGTTGCCTTTTCACCACCTCCCACCCCTCACTCCCCACTTCCTTCTCAACCGGACAGCCCGGGTGAGCCAATCACAGAAATACAGCCACCTCAGTCTGCAGTCACCATCAAAGACCCAAGGATAAGGAGAGCATTAGAGTTGGCCCAACGAGAACTTGACTTGGGGAAACAAGCCGTCGCAGAAAGCCGCGCGTCCAGGGAAAATTCAAAAAAGACACTAGACACAATCCAGCCACTAAACTCTGCACCACCGCCAGCCATATCACCAAGCCAACCGCCACCTAAGAAAAAGAGCCGGAAGAAGCATAGACGGGGTTAAGCCACCTCCCTCCTTCCTTTTCCTCCTCCACCGCGCCTTGACACCCTACAACAACAACAAACAGCTAACGAGGGTCGAAAGGGGCTTGTCCTCCAAATCGTCCCTGCGCGCCTTCGGCGCGTCAAACCATTTCGTTCGATCACAACTTAATTGCAGTTACAAACAGGGGAAAACCCACAATAAGGAGCAGAATAAGCTTTAAGAAAATTTGGAAACTCAAAAAGGATGCTGATTTGGCGTAGATTGACGGTAAATAGACATTGAATCTCAAGAATGTAAACAGAGATGTCAGTGTCCACGAAATTACAAAAGCCACGGTAACCAGGAGAAGCCAGGGAATACATTATAGAAAGGGTTAGGATGCGCCAAAACAGGAACTTGGATATTAGTGAATGACAAATTGAAAATGGATATAAAGGGCAAAAAACCCAAATGTGCTGTATACAGGAGGGGTAGAAAACTTAAATGAATTCATCTAGTCCAATGGAAAGTTGCTAACATTGTTTTCAGAAGTTGAAATCAATAACTCTATTTCATACTGAATGTATGCGCGTGTATGGAAGAGACAAAGACCATCTACATTGTGTTGGGTGATAGTTTATTTTATCACCCCACTGCAATTTATGTTGTCTTGAAGTATGGCAAAAAACGTGCAACGCAAGTAATTCAATCAATGTATTTATGGTTGATCTTAACAATTTCCATACGGAATGTAGGTTCGGTAATAAGTTAGTCCAAGAGCCCAACAAAGTCACCCACTTTCCTCTTGCTATACCCCATTTGAACCATTTTTGTTTTGTATAGCAATTGTGTTATGTGTTTCCTTCTTCAGAGTGTAAAAACATCCCACCCACTTCGGCCACGTCAAAAGTATAAAACCAGCCATTTGGGCCGAGGAATGCATAACTTACAGTACAGCCGCCGTTGACTGGTCGTAATCCATATGTGGGAAGTGATGTCCATGCATGCGTTTACCAGGTAATAAAAATCATTATCAGCAAAATTTTAATTAATGTACTCGGTGCTTCATTAATTAAATTTTGGATGATTATTCCTATAATTAGTGTTTGGAGTCTAATATTAAGATTATTGCGTCCGTGGCCATATTGCCCAGTTGTGGAAAGTGCCCAGTCCACGGCGGCCGCACTGTAGTCAATGCACCGCGACTATTTATTGAGGGATGGGCGATAAATATGGTAGACAGTATACTCTTCGTTCGCCAAGTACTTTGCCAACGATCTACGTGTGCAGTTGATTATGGTTTTCAAAACAGTGGAAACTGCAAAACCCCCATTTCAGTTAATTAGAATCCGAAAAGTTTTCCAAAAGCTTCAATATATTGCACATTCTATACCGCCACGTTAAAAACATTGAAGAAGAACTATGAGCGGATTTTGTAATAACCGGTTGATAGGTACTGAAGTTGTATATTTTCTTTGTATTTCACATATCTCTTCGGAAATAGTGCTGACGACTCTAAAACGCATTCATCTTAATTTTATCGTTGAGAAGAATTCTTGAAACTAATCTTAACGAGAAAATAAAACTTTGAAGTTATTTTCGGGATGAATGTCACATTGAGGATAACATATTCACTTTGGAGTTGTTTGAAATATGGAATTCATCAACAGATATACGTTATCTAAAAGTAACTGTCAAACTTTAGCAGTAAAAAGGCACGAAACTCATCCAATTAACTGCGTACTTACACAAACATTTGCCAAAGTCGATATGTTCTTTTCAGCTTGCTATCTGCTATGGATTTTGTACCTTCTTCAACATCTTTTGTTCAAGTAGTGACACATTTATTGACTCCAAATTATTACCGACTCAATGCTTTACCAAGCTGCGAGATGCAATATTTACCTTGATGATTGCCGTCAATTATAATCACATTCCTACAGCTTGTGCAGCACACGCTCTTTCGTTAGCCCAAGTACGCGTACACTTCATTGATAATGCAGCCGTTGACAAAAATAGAGTAATAATTAAATTAGCGCAGAAGGCCGAAATGTCATTTTATCTGGAAAACAATATAATAACTGGCGGTCTTTCTTTCCCCTTTTAAGTACTTATGAAAGATATGTTGATTTCATAGAAAATACTACAGTATGGCATGTTACAACCGATAATGTTACAACGCTGCATAATGTTACACCAACGTACAATGTTACAAAAAATGTTGTAAACAACCCTTAATGTTATAAACTCCGCATAATGTTATAACTTTGTTCAACCCGTTATGTTATAAAAAATCGACGCATAATATTACCACTTTTTTCAACGCATAATGTTAAAACAAATTAACCGATAATGTTATAACTTTAGAAAAACTTATACCTTCGGTAATTTATAGTGTCATGGCATCAATTTCGAGGGACTAAGATCCGTCAATATGTTGATATACATAGAACATAAGATAATAGTGCCCTTCGTATTGAAGAAGGATGGATTGTGTTTTGTTAGCTTACACCATAGATATGATCGGAGTAGTATTAAGAGAGAGAGAGAGAGAGAGAGAGAGAGAGAGAGAGAGAGAGAGAGAGAGAGAGAGATATTCAAACTTTCTTAATTCTAAGTATCACATGGCTGGACTGTTCTTCAAGGCACTCTGAGAAAGTAAGACAATGTTAAATAAGTTAACGAGTTCCCAAATACTCGCCGTTGTACTCTTGAGATCTTTGGGTATTCTTACACCTATTAAAATGTGATTGACACGATATGGCCATTAGCTGTCGAGCGATCATAAACGCTGACAACTTATGGGAAGCAGGATTATGGAGGATGAGCAGAAAAAGCAGAAGCTGGGTGCTACCCAAAAGGATTAGATTGCAATCGAATCGTTGATCTTTGCGTTCGAGAGAACTCTCAGCTCGCTTTTCGTATATAATTTAACAATACGAGTAGCACCCCGTCCTAATGTTTGATAAACAGTTTGGATAAACGCAATCTTGTGAAGTCAGTCCCACAGTGGCACACACTGTGTTCTCAGCTAGGTCCCTGCGAATCCCATTTTCCGCTTTAGCCCAGGTTTCCCCAACAACGAGCCTCAAGTGATTTCTTGGGATAAGTGTGTTGCATGTTGAAGCGCACAGCTTAGGCTACCCTGAGCAGGCAACACTCGCGACTTTCTATCTCAAATTCAGCGCTTTACCCACTGCGCTACGCTGTAGCGCACTCTGGATCAAAACTCAAACCGAGATTTGCATGGGGTGGAGCAGCGATGGAAAATGTGCTCCAAGAGGTGAAAATGGGGTTAGTAAATCGATAGTAATAGAGCTTAAATTTAGATAAAGCAGGCACTGTGACAGGGTATTCGCCTTCTTTTAGGCACACTGAATTTTCTGGACACATTCTACTGTTCAGAGTGAGTGAGACTATTTGTTTTGTCTTACCTACATGGGTATGCTATGTAAACGTATAAAATATTATATGCAACATAAACAGGATGTTACATATAATACATTATAAGTTTCCAGATATGTGAGGTATCACGGAACCAAACAAAACTCATGCTGGCAAAATCGCAGTAGTTTTGACAAAGCTGTTGTCATTTTTATTGATATATTTCAGCATACTGTCTCTTCAGAATGTACTGTCTCTTCTACATTCTGAAGAGACAGTTTGTCGAAATATATCAATAAAATTTGTGTATGACTATACACGAAATGTGGATACCTTATTATATACCGAATTAAAAAGAAAGTATAATAAACTTCGAGGAGCAATTTCTTTTAGTATTATCGACTTTAATCCCAAACAAATTATTGTAAATTCATATTTCGAGTCTAACTGTATGAATTTGCATAATTTCATGTTCTTACTGTTGCCAGCGTCACGTCAGGACGTCGCAGTTTAGACATAGGGTGAAACGAAAAGTTCACACATGCCATCAATAGCGTGTATGTCCACCGGTTGCCTCTTGGATGGCAAGACATCGACGGCGCATTGACCTTATAAGTCTCTGGATGTGACCCCGTGGTATTGCGTTCCACGCCTGCCTTAGAACATTATGTAAATAGCCTAACGTCTGAAGATCATGAAGTCGTACCCGACGGTCAAATTGATCCCAAAGATGCTCGATTGGCGACAAATCAGGCGAAAGTGGGGGCCAGAGAAGAAGTTCGATGCCCTGCTCCCCGAGAAAGTCACGACAGATACGCGCCACGTGATATCGGGCATTGTCTTGATGGAATAACTGCAATCTGACGTTAGCGTTGAACAACGGGACAACAACAGCGTTAAGAATGTCGTCCCTATATCGCTGTCCCTTCAGATTATCATCCACGAAGATCAACTGCGTTTGATGGTGCAAGAAAATTCCTGCCCAAAACCCCCGCCGAAACGGTCGCATTCCCGCACGCAAGCATCAGAAAAACGTTCTCCTAGTCGGCGATACACTCTTGCCCTATCATCAGCGCACCGTAGACAAAATCGTGATTCATCACTAAAAAGAACTGTGCTCCAGTGCTGTTGAGTCCTGCGAATTCGTTGACGTACCCATTCCATTCTGACGGTACGATGACATTGAGTAAGGATTGGTCCGTGGTATGGATGAATACTTCATTCTTCTGATGCCGTGTTCAGTGAGTCTGTTGCGGACAGTTTGTGCACTGATTCTATTGTTAGTTCTACCAGGAGCAATTGCTGCTGTCCTCGTCGCCTGAAGATAGCGATCCCGCAGGTGAAATGTCCTGATGTGTCGGTCTTGTGCAGAGGTCGTAACTCTTGGTCGACCTGAAAGCGGTCGGTCGGCAGTAGATCCAGCGGTTCTATACCTTCCAATGAGACGGTAAATAGTGGCCACAGTGACTCCGAACTCAGCAGCGAGCTCATCTAGAGGCATCCTATCCTCATGCATACCAATGGGACGCAACCTCTTATTTTCGGTTAACCTTGGCATTTTTTAAAATGCCGGAAGACAAAAACTAACGTGTTTTCTAAATAACCCAGGCTCTCTAGCACAACATAACACAAAGAAAATCGTCGGTCACCCATTCAATTTGACATTCTCGGGTAGCACGGGCTATTTTGAAATCCGTAGCAAATTTGTATACGGTTGGGTGGACAACAACAACAACAACATGTCATTAAACTCTTTGCACGACTTCTTGTCCACAAACATGGAACATTAGAACTATTATATTTCATCCTTTATGCTATTTTTGGCCATTTGTTTCTATTAGACATTCTTTTTTGACTCAGTATATATATATATATATGGGGAAGCGGGGATGTTCCCTCGAAATGGGTGAGATCCGGCAGCTAAGCGATGTCTAAGCTACGCTATAAAGCTAAGCTGGTGCCCCCCCCCCCCCCCTTCGAAGCGACAATGGGAGTGGGATGGGACATGTTAGCTTCACGATTCGCCGGCGACCGACTCAGCTACTGAGTTGACAAATTTGTCCGGCAAAGCCGACCAGATTTGGTGGCATATATAATTCATTCTTCCTATTTTAATGTAGTCGGAATATCGAATGCAATTTGTGTCTGGTATACTTTGGATACAATAAATTAGAGTACTATCTTTATATAGAAAGCGCGCGCGTACGAGTGTGTGTGTGTGTGTGTGTGGTGTGGTGTGTGTGTGTGTGTTTGTGTGTGTGTCTGTGTGTGTGTGTGTGTGGGGGGGGGGTGTTAGTGTGTGTTTGTGTGTGTGTGAGACAAAGCAACTACCCACAAATATATACATACAAACCGACACGTGTGTAACCAAAATATTTGGCAGCAATCGGGGCATATTTAGGGCAGGATGGTTGATTGCGAAGTTATACAACTTAGATCATATCGTACCTGTGACAGTTTTACTAGATGACCAAGCCGGAATGAACTATGTAGCGATGGGTAACTACACTGCAAAAACATTTGATTTTATGTCACGTATATAGAACTAAGAATAGAATGAATCAAACTCGCCGTCATAGTCAAGTCATTACTCCACATGAATAACAACGTATAAGTATGTAATATGCGGTAACGAGTATGACCACTTCCTCACAAACCTCTCTCTCTCTCGCTCTCTCTCTCTCTCTCTCTACCTCTCTATCTCGAGGGGGAGTGAAAGGTAAAAAAAGCGAGAGTAAGATGAACAGAAAGAGTGGGAAAGGACCAATTTTTGAATGTTAAGTATTTTATACATGCTCGTTGATGTGGATATGAGGATGTCATAGATGATCAGGAAATTGTTTCATTTCACTCTTGGTTCCATATACGTGGTAATTTGCCACTGGTATATAACTAAAAGTTTTTGCTGTGTATCAAGTCACCAATTAAGCAAGCACTAACGCTACAGAAGCAAGTTTATAAAGGAAGGGATAACATACAAAATTCGTCAAGACTTATCCATATTTACACCCCATGTATGTGAACATTGAGATACACAACAAACATAAATCAAACGTAATAGTAGAAGTGATATATAGACCTAATACCGCACCCCATGCCGACATAGAAAGTTTCGTATCTAATGTTAACGAAATTACTGACCAAATCAATCGTAAAAATAAAAAAAAATGTCTCCTTACTGGACATTTTAATACTGACCTCCTGAAAATTTCCCAACATACTCAAACGAATAATTATGTAGATACATTGTTCAGCCATGGGTTTCTGCCCACTATCACAAAACCAACAAGGATCACAGATCATTCGGCAACACTAACTGATCACATATTTACTAACAGAATATCTGAAAACTTTAAAAGTGGAATAATAATAAGTGACTTGTCCGACCATTTTGCAACTTTCTACTTTGAGATAAATTATAAGCACCAGAAACCTGAAAACTCAAAATTGTTTAGAAAGTTTTCACATCAAAACATAAACAGATTCAAAACTAAGCTATCAAGGTACCATATTAACGACGAAACTGAATTCAAAACTCCTGATAATGCGTATGACTCCTACATAAATTTCTTCATTGAAGAATTTAACTCACACTTTCCGTTGGAAAAAATAAAAACAAGTAGATCTGTTAGACGCCATCCTTGGGTCACAAATGAACTCTTAAACTCTTCTCGTAAGAAAATGGAACTATAAAAAAGACAATTGAAATACCCCACAGCTGAGAATAAAACAATATATAAAGCATATGTTCAGAATTTTAATAAAATTAAACGTAAAAGTAAGGCCTCATACTATAATTTAACACTAGAAGAAAACAGAAACAATGTAAAAAATCTTGGCAAATCCTAAATTCCGTAATTAAAAAAAAAACAGCTTGTCTTCTCAAACAGTGCAACATTTTAGGTCAAACAATATTGAATACTCAGAACCCCAACACACTGCTAGCAAATTTAATGACTTTTTTCCAATACTGGAGTACCAACTGCTGCTGAAATTCCACCCACAGCTAAACACTTTACTGATTATCTAAGTAAAAATATGCGAACAGTTTCTTTGTAATCCCAACAACGCCAGATGAAGTTATGGATGCAATAAAAGTTCTAAAATCTAAACATAGTAAAGACTCGGATGAGATCTCAAATTTTCTTATCAAACAAGTCAGTAAGGAAACAGCCAACCCATTATGCAACATTATAAATCTCTCATTCCAAGCAGGAACAGTCCCTCAAAATATGAAAACTGCAAAAATAATCCCAATTTTTAAAACCGGTGATTGACACACATTTAATAATTATAGAAACTATAAGTATGTTACCCACTTTATCGAAGGTTTTAGAAAAAATCATGTTAAAAAAAAACTGTTATATTTCTTGAAAAGCAATAAAATCCTATTCCCTCAACAATTTGGATTTAGGAAAGGTTACACGACAGTTCACCCAATTCTCAAAATGCTTAAGCACATAGCGGACGAAAATAACAAGACAACCAAAAACAGTACTCTAGCCGTTTTTCTTGACCTGTCAAAAGCGTTTGACACCATCCATCATGAGACGCTTCTGGTAAAACTAGAATATTATGGCATGAGAGGCATTGCCAATACTTGGTTTAGGAACTATCTCAGTGAGCGCACCCAATTTGTAGAATATTCCGGATGTAGATCGCACCCACCCCAATTACATGCGGGGTCCCACAGGGCTCAATCTTAGGTCATATTTTATTCTTATTATATGTTAATGATATACCAAACTCAACATCCCTTAACTTATTGTCTTTCGCTGATGACACTACAGGATACTCATCTGGACATGATATAGACCACTTATTTGAAACAGTCAATGCTGAATTAAACTGTATTTTCGATTGGTGTTCAACAAACAAATTAAAACTAAATGCAAATAAAAGCACATTTATATTAATCAGCCCTCCCCATTCCAGTATAACTGACACATCAAGACAAATCGTTATTAATGGTACACGATTTGGTAGAGAAGGAGCATCGGAAATTGACAAAACCGTTCGATTTCTTGGTATAAATATTGACGATAAATTATCATATAAGATGCACATATCCACCATATGTTCAAAGGTGCCTAGATCTCTTAATGTAATCAGCCGCGTGAAGAATATCTTAACCCATCGCGCCCTACTTTCTCTTTATTATGATCTAGTTCACAGTCATCTCCTATATGGAATACAAATTTGGGGACACTCTAAATCGGTCAATAAATTATTCTTATTACAAAAGCGCGCGGTTCTTATCATAAACAATAAACAATAAACATTATAAATCCGATACCAATCCTTTATTCCGCAAGACAAAATTCTCAAACTACAAGATCTTCATACCCTACATGTTTTACTACTTATACATGACTGGAAGCACAACAAACTTCCACCAACCTTCGACAATTATTTCTGTCCCATTGGGAACAATAACCAGACAGTCCAGAAACCGTGCAGTTAAAAAAACAAGAAACAAAGCCTTAGACCAACTCCCGGTAACTCTGTATCCTAAAATGTTAAATAGCATGGACAGTGCCATCACGAAAATATTTATCAGAATGGTCTTCAAAAAATCTGTTATGAACAGAATATTGGATCAATACCCTACTACGATAAACTGTACTAAAACACACTGTAGAGACTGCAACGTTCTCCTTAACTCAATTTAAATATATATAACAATGTGATCATATATACACCCCATATATACACTTGTCACAAGATGGTCGCCAGAGATGGTTTTGCCTGGTACGTTTGAGTGTATTCATCTCTTTAGATATATCTCAGGAGATGGATACATCGAGTTGTGTTGTTGGATGGGGTTGTCTCTGACAACTGCTTTGTGTTAAGTGTGTACTCTCTACATAGATGTCACTCGTGTTTCCTTGGGACCGTATGAGCATGTGTGTATATGTATACATATGTACACTGATGGGCACACATATACATGCATATGCATAGTCCTAATATTTATATGTATTATATAATACATATTATGTCTGCATGTGTGTGTGTATGCGTGCGTATGTGGATGTGTGTGTGTGTGTGTTTTTTTTTTTCAAATGACACAATCATGTTTTAGAGGAATTTTGAATGTTGGTTTCTGATCCCCCGCCGGGATTCGAAGCCTCGGCAACACCGCCTGGCAATCAGGAGTCCAGCGTCTAAACCACTAGACCATTGCACACAGTCAAAAAACGATGGCTGGAATCTAGCTTTTTAGATGAAGTCCTCATGATTACTTGGTTCATCTTCCTTTCGGCAGCAGCATGAAAGTGTGGGACGCGCTGGCTACAGTACGACGAAAGTGCTGTGGATGGCCTCAGACGAAGAATGGCACGGGCTTGTGTGTGTTTTTTCAAATGACACAATCATGTTTTAGAGGAATTTTGAATGTTGGTTTCTGATCCCCCGCCGGGATTCGAACCCTCGGCAACACCGCCTGGCAATCAGGAGTCCAGCGTCTAAACCACTAGACCATTGCACACCGTCAAAAAACGATGGCTGGAATCTAGCTTTTTAGATGAAGTCCTCATGATTACTTGGTTCATCTTCCTTTCGGCAGCAGCATGAAAGTGTGGAACGCGCTGGCTACAGTACGACGAAAGTGCTGTGGATGGCCTCAGACGAAGACTGGCACGGGCTTGTGTGTGTTTTTTCAAATGACACAATCATGTTTTAGAGGAATTTTGAATGTTGGTTTCTGATCCCCAGCCGGGATTCGAACCCTCGGCAACACCGCCTGGCAATCAGGAGTCCAGCGTCTAAACCACTAGACCATTGCACACCGTCAACAAACGATGGCTGGAATCTAGCTTTCTAGATGAAGTCCTCATGATTACTTGGTTCATCTTCCTTTCGGCAGCAGCATGAAAGTGTGGAACGCGCTGGCTACAGTACGACGAAAGTGCTGTGGATGGCCTCAGACGAAGACTGGCACGGGCTTGTGTGTGTTTTTTCAAATGACACAATCATGTTTTAGAGGAATTTTGAATGTTGGTTTCTGATCCCCCGCCGGGATTCGAACCCTCGGCAACACCGCCTGGCAATCAGGAGTCCAGCGTCTAAACCACTAGACCATTGCACACAGTCAAAAAACGATGGCTGGAATCTAGCTTTTTAGATGAAGTCCTCATGATTACTTGGTTCATCTTCCTTTCGGCAGCAGCATGAAAGTGTGGAACGCGCTGGCTACAGTACGACGAAAGTGCTGTGGATGGCCTCAGACGAAGACTGGCACGGGCTTGTGTGTGTTTTTTCAAATGACACAATCATGTTTTAGAGGAATTTTGAATGTTGGTTTCTGATCCCCCGCCGTTAGTCCACACAAAAGACAAACAATGGGGTACCTCGGTATGTAGGGTAGACAAGACTGTGTGTGTGTGTGGGGGGGGGGGGGGGGGGGGGGGGTTGCCTTACCAACTTGACGAGGTAACTAGACAAAAGAGTTTGCGTGTTTCGCCTTACCGAGGTACAAAAGACAAAAGAAACCCTTTACCTCGGTTGTTTTCCCAGAACTGTACCGGCAAAACGAGGTAGAAACCGTTAGTCCACACAAAGGACAAACAATGGGGTACCACCTCGGTATGTAGGGTAGACAAGACTCTGTGTGTGTGTGTGTGTGTGTGTGTGTGTGTGTGTGTGTGTGTGTGTTTGAGGTTAAAAAATCGCACTGGCACAGACATTTCATACTGAAACGTTTTTTTCTTTTAATATGCCGCCGAAAAATTGTTTTCATTTACTGAACCCTGATTGGTTTCAAACATGACAAAAAAGTACACAAAATTGATTTAAACTAAGTGATGAGCTTAGGAACTGGTTAAACTGACTGGCAGAAATTGGTGTTATTCATTGATGGGCTCTAATTTAGTCCTTACAAGGATGTTACGCAAGCTTTTGTTTTTCTTATAGGCGATGACAGGTCGAAGATTCAAAGGTTCATTTAATTTAGCATTGGTAAAATTGAATTCATCTTTTAACATTTTTGCTATTTCGATATTCATTCTGTTGTACGTTAAAGTGAAAGGAATGATGGACCTCCTTTCGCATTCGCCCTCTGATATGTTCATACCAAATGGCCAGAGAGTTTGAAGCGTATTGATCCAAAAAGCTTCACGTTTTTTTCTAAATTCATCCGTTTCTTCTAATGTGTCTTTAATTGGTGGTTGTTCAATAGGATGGATTTCGAAATCGTCCAAAGAATGGCCAGGAAGGTTAAAATGTTGTGCTACTGGGGCATCAGCATTATGTTTTATATCCTGTTTGTGTCTAGTAGCACGTTCTCGAAAAGGATTTTGACTTTGACCAACATACTGTTTCCGACATCGCTTACAAGTGATAAGGTAAATAATGTTTGGTGAATCACAATGGAGGGGGTTACGGATCTGATAATGATTTTTCGTTTGTTCGGAGGAAAATTCCTCTTTTTGATCAGGCATAAAAGTATGCAGTCTACAACGAGGCTTTTTGCAATTAAATACCGCGCCACTACCATTCTGCAAAGGTCTGTTGTGTTCAATCTTCAGTGGTTCGAAATCGGTAGTTTCAGCTGGACTTTCGAGCTTTTTCAGGGTTTGGGATTTCAGGCTACGCAAGAGACGCAGCGAGTACCCTCTCGATCTGAGGGCGCCAAATAGAGTAGAACAAGCCTCATTGAAATTTACCTTATCACTTGAATTGCGATGGAAACGAATGAGTTGTGATTTGATGATACCTTTAAATGTATGTTGAGGATGAAATGATTTTGTGTGCAACAATTGATGTGAATCAGTTGGTTTAAAATACACTTTATAATCTAAATGACCGGACGCCTGAAATTGCTTGCCTTTATACACGGTCACATCGAGAAAATCAACAGAATTTTCACTGATAGTAGCTTTCAATTTAATATTTGGATCGTGATTGTTCAAAATTTCTAAAAATTCATCAAAATCTTCTTTTGAATGTTCCCAAATAATAAAAATGTCATCTAAATACCTTAGATATACGAGAGGATGCTTTGCACATTTGCTTAAGGCATTTTCCTCCCATTCCGCTACATAAATGCTTGCAAAATTAGGACTGAATCTTTTGCCCATAGGACAACCCATTATTTGTAGAAAATATTCTCCATTGAATTGAAAGTCATTACCTTTTAAGCTCAGCTCTAAAAGATCCAAAATTTGTTCATCCGGGCGTTTCGCATCCGGATATTTTTCAAATGCATTTTTAACTGATTTAACACCTTTATCAATATCAATGTTCGTATACATACTGTCGATATCCAAAGTAGCCAGAATTGCATTTTTCGATATTTTCAATTTCGAAATTTTTGACAGGAAATCCTGTGTATTTTTTAGATAGCTCGGATGTCTATTTGCTATAGGTTTCAGATGATAATCAATTAATTCCGAGATCGCATAAGATTCCGAATTACAATCTGATACAATTGGCCTCCCGGGTGGAGTTAAGTCATCCGTCCATGAAGAACGGTCCTTGTGGATCTTTGGTAGGATATAAAATTGTCTTGTTTGAGCACTGAGCTTAGCTGTTAAATATTTCAATTGTTTTTTGGTAATGTGACCTTCGTCGAGGAGAAATTTTAAGATCTTATTGAATTTTTCGATATTACTAGGCCAAATAAGTGAATCTATTTTCTTATAATGTTTAGTATTGCTGAGTTGTCTCATGGCTTCCTTTATATAATTATCCCGAGATAGAACAACTACCGACCCACCTTTGTCGGCTGGTTTAATTACTAATTTCTTATTTTTTCGATGTTTCGTGAGGGCTCTCCGTTCACCAGCTGTTAAATTGTCTTTATCGGAGAGTATGTTCATGCTGAACACCTTTTGGATGATTCGTTTACTAGCCTCAATAATTTCGGGATCTACTTCACTATCTGGAGGTGACCAACCAGATGATTCTGTGAAAGGAAGTTTCCGACCGCTGGAGTTTCTAAAGCGGTCTGCTAATTTCATTTGCCTAAGAAAATTACAGTTGTATGATGGTAAATTTGTTTGGTTATCAGTTTTAGGCTTTGGTGCTGGTACAAAAGTTAAACCGCGATCTAAAAGAGATTTCTCTTGGGTTGTTAGGTCATTGGTGCCAGACAGGTTAACCACATTAGTTCCTAATCCCACATCTGTTAGGCGGCTGTTACCTTTGCCTTTACTTAGTTTAAATTTAGGTGGTTCAACCAGTGATCGTACATAATATTGGCGGTTCTCGTGGTCCAATGGATTAAATCCTGAGCAACATCAAACTTCGCGTCATCAATTTTAGGTATAACGTTAACGTCCTTCACTTTCAGAATGGTTTCGTTGATGATGCTCAGGGTTCTCCTCTCAGCCTGAGGGAGTTTTTGCGAAAAGTTTAGTTCAGCGAAATAAATTTTTGCTGATCTAAACTTGACCCTGATATCGCTAAGCATATTCCGCAACTGCTTAACTACGAGATCAGAATTATCGTTTCGAGAATTCACGCCAATATTTAATAATATTTTTTGGGGACTGGACTGGCCCCTGTGCCCTTTAAACATAGAGCGCAGATGATTGAATTTGGCGCCGGGGTAACACTCCACCTGGATGTCCGGATGGGGATTTCGATCAATGCGTCCTAAATTTGAACTTCCAATCATAAGGATGTTTTTACAAACATCGGGGAGGCGCCAATTCCTTTTGTCAAAATTAACTCCGCTTTTATGCCGAAACTGGGAGAATTTAGAATCAAATGAGCGGCCCGAGTTGCGGCTCGGTGATTTGACTTTCTCTGAGTACGATATACCTGGTTGAACCACACTAGAGGCAAGAGAAGGGGGAGAAGAAACAGAAACAGGAGAGGAAACAGAAGCAGGAGAAGAAACAGAAGGAGGAGGAGGAGTTCTAGTGAGAGCACTAGGAGAACCAGAGAAGAAAGGCTGAGGAGGAGTAGGAGGTAGAGGAGCAAGACGAGGCGAGACAGCGTTACTCAATTTGCGAGCATCTTCAGTCACAATATGGACCGGAGATGTTTGCAAATTGAGGCGCTTACTCTGAGAGAAAGAAGAAGTAGAAGGAAAAGAAGAGGGAGAAGTGCTTTGCCTTGATCTTTTCTTGTTTTGCTTTTCGCGTTGGGGTAGAGGGACAACACGGGCCGGAGTTTGCTTGCTCCCTCCCGTATTGTTCCTTACTCCAGACGCTGGGCGAAGTTCCGAAATGTAAGACTCATAGGCCGAAATAGTCTTATCTGTCAACTTATTTTTAAAGTTCTTTTTAGCCCAGATCAAGGCACGCGCCGAAGCGCTATTGAAGTCTATTTTTTCGAGTCCAGGAGGTGGTCGCATAGCCAAAGTTATCTTAGACTTCAACTGGTTTAAATTTACCTTATAATGCTCAACTAAAGCATTTAACGTTTGATTGGCCCATCCCACACTAATCTGTCGAAAAACAGAAAAAATGTGTTGGGTGGGAAGAGCTGGCTTTAGAAAGCCACCTAACTCATCTACTTTCTTCTCCAGCTGTTTCGGGAAATCCCGATTTGCCAAATGGTGCTCTAATAGCCCAATGTGGTGCAAACATTGAAGCACCTGAAACAAAGCCTTGACCAGCCTAGAATAAGCCTGGAACGATTGTTCCTGGCCAGTTCCGGACTGGGCAACTCTCTGCCTCAGATGCCTCTGCCCTTTTCTTGCCATTTTTAAAGAAAGTAGTTGAATTAAGTATAAATAAAATATAAAAGTGATGAAATAAATAAAATTGGAAAATTAGATATTACCTATTAAAGAAGATACCTGGATTGGTTGCAGTCTTCAGCAAAGGTAGAAAATAATCCGTCTGTCTCGACGCGTTTCGCTTGGTTTGGCTTTTTCAAAGAGACTTTGAGGAAAATGAATCCAACTTTGGGAGGGCATGCATGGTATATATCCATATGTGGGCTGGGGGTGTTTTTCTGTGGGTTTGTCTTACCAACACAAAGGACAAACAATGGGGTACCTCGGTATGTAGGGTAGACAAGACTGTGTGTGTGTGTGTGTGTGTGTGTGTGAGGGTGTGTGTGTGGGTTTGTGTGTGTGTGTGAGGGTGTGTGTGTGTGTGTGTGTGTGCGTGCATGCATGCGCACGCACATGTATGTGTGTGTATATATATACGTGTATGTGGTGGGGGGGGGAGGTGTATGTGTGTGTGTATGTGTGCATATGTATCTATGTGACGTCGGTCTGTTACCAGTTACTTGAACATTTTCATTTTCATAATCATTTTATAATTCTTCTGAAATGTATTATTCGACCTACGATACTTTGATAACTTAATTATCTTCTGAATCCCGTCCCGCCAATCTGCAAACAATCCTCGGGGAATGGCAGGAAGACATCCAACCTGGCTATGTCATTCCACGCAGCACCTGTAAGTCATTTTATATTGGCAGATAAATTGCTAATATTGTTCTCTGTTGAACTATGATGCATTCAATTTATTTGTATATAAATATATGCTTGTGCTGCAAATAAAGTTACAAAAAAAGTTACAAAAGTTTAGCGTTGGTTGTCTGAGCACATGGCTGTACCGTACCCACATGAAACAAATGGCGACATTGGTCAGTGTGTAAAGATTAATTTCACATAATTACATCAGCCGAGTGGAATCTGACATTTGATTATGTATTTCATTTCTGAAACAGTAATGTGGCTATCAGCAATAGGTTTGTGTATGGGCTACCGGAGTATACCCGGTGGCCCATACCCAAAATATTTGGTGATGGCTCCATCAGTTTTCCCACAATGTTAAAGTTTATACTTGAGTGAGCGGTCACCCGGCCGTTGTAATTAGGGGAAGTCACTCTCTACGCATTGTACCTTGTTCATGAGTACAACTCAGGTTACCTGATCCGGCATCAAACTCGATCTAACCTCCGAGTAACCGCCGCTTCCCCACCCCGTATTTCGGATGCAGTGATATGAGAGAGTAAAGTTCGAAACCACTGTCCAGTGAAAATTAGAGTAAATCAGGAAAAATTATGCAATAAGTAAATAAAGTGTAACTTGCTGGTGCAACCTATTTCAGAATATATCGCTAATGATATATCCAGAGAACTGAGAACTTGTTAACAGCAACCAGGCATTGTACCAATTTGCTGTGCCGCCAAACAGTTCCCTAATACGATGAGCCAGACCATTCCTTTTTCCAGACGCACAATACAGGTGTCTGACGCTAATAATGCTGCTGTTGTTTTCTAAAATCCCAATGGCCAAATTGTCTGAAATGTGTAGATGCTATTTCTTTGAACTGCTGCGGCACCCTGTTAAAGACGCCTAACATGGTCATATGAATAGACAACTTTTTTCCTGTTATGTTTTGGAAAATTTCGGTTGGCATAACTGGTATAAAACCCCGTTCGCTTGCACTTTCTTGCATTTTTTCCAGATTCACAGTCATCAGAGTCAATACCTATCTGACTCGCCCGATCAGCAGGATCAGACGAATCAGATATAGGTACTTGATTCTGACAGACATTCGAATTAGATGACCGCATGTTGGTGAGAATATTCTGGAGATTCATGTTTGATGGGCATAAGCTCACATAGTGATCCCCTTGATCTTCAGCAATATGCCCTAAATATAATGCGGATAAGTCAACGTCGATTTGCCCATTGGAGATAGAAAGCGTGTTGCACCTGGGCCAAGTGAAGAAGAAACTACGATCTGGACGTGGTAAATTTCACTTGCTCTCTGTAAAGTTATATGCTCACCATATGTCCCGTTTCTACTCATGCTTTGAATGTACCGTCCCAAATCACTGTTTTCAACGTAATAACCCACACAATCACCAAGTCTGTTGTAAGGACTCCTCTGAAGGTCGGATACAATTTCTGATCTCAATGTCTCTGGTGATCTATAGATACCAGTACCCACAAGCTGATATGCAAGAGCAGCAGGCTGGCAATTGCCATCACCATTTGGGTCAAACTGAACAGATAAACCTGTTTTTTTGAAGTTTCTCCCTATGGGTGAGCACAACGTAATACTTACTCCGGTGAATATCTTTATGTGTACGCCTTCACCTTTTCTTCTCAGCCTCGGCTGTCACACTGGTTATATCGTTTGCAGAGAACCACTTAGCGACTACAGTATTATCTTTGGGAGAAAAATACCTCATTTGAAACGGTGAAATTTCACATTTCTCTTGAGAATGGTTCCACGAAGAACACAATGCTACCGGGGTTCGTGGTGCTTACCGTTTCTTATCCTAACATGATCTTTCTGTTTTACATTGTAGAGAGATTGTGGATTTTTACCAAGTTTACGGTTTATCATTCTCCGGATACATCTTGAAGAAGCTGAAGCTGCTGCGGCTCTCATTTTCCGTCTACTTGTTTCAAAATTGAGACAGTCTATGGGCAATGGTTGAAGCTTCTTCTGCCTTTTAGCCGACACATCTTCGATTCTGACACTGCTGTCCGTGGCACTTTTAGCAAAGGTTAGGCGGTGGTTTTGCCTGCCAAAGTGTATTTGAAATGGCGATTTCCAGTTAAGTTCTTCCCTTGCATC
Organism: Pictodentalium vernedei; assembly: GCA_031216915.1. Taxonomy (NCBI): domain Eukaryota; kingdom Metazoa; phylum Mollusca; class Scaphopoda; order Dentaliida; family Dentaliidae; genus Pictodentalium; species Pictodentalium vernedei. The sequence goes on from CM062296.1 coordinate 586,121,953, forward strand.
TTCGTTCAAAACAGAAGCGTATCGAGGAAGGTGGTTAACCCACTCACACCATGGCTTATCAGGTAAAACATAATTTTTTTTCTAAGCACTCTGTGCGATCTCTCAGTTTTTCAATGACTCTGTGGGTGATGGGAGAGCTTGATATTATTTTTACCTCCATTCTTTTTATTAGTTGTTTCACTGCATCCATGAACTCTATCTTATTGTAGAACTCTTGGTGGTCCATGTTCAAGGTATATATATTTTAAGTAACACGCAACTTCTTTACTGCTTTTAGATGACATCGATCTTAACCACACATAACGACTAAATATATCCATTTCAGACAGCACGTATCTGTAAAACTCATCATGTCCATAATATCAACTTGGTGTCATTGCTGCACTGCTGATGCTCGGATTGGCCTAAGGACACATCGGTTAGCAAACCTAGCTTTTAGTAGGTGATAAGCTGTGAATTTATCCAGATGTCTGTATACAGAACGTTCACTGATTCCGCAGAACTGGCTACCCAACATATGCTTTAGTTTTCGAGCACCGGACCCTTTACTTTTCTTCAGCGCTTCTTTTACTTGTTTGGGAATGTCTCTCGTTCGTAACACCCGTTTGCCGTTGAAGAGCAAATTACCGTCCTCGTCAATATTATATGAATTACTGTTTCTATAGAAACGTACAAGTGCTGCCTTATGCACTTTTGTGCGCTGTTTGACGAGTACATCGAAATTCCCCATCAAACATCTAACAATTATGTCATATACTTCATCGTCCATAGAGCAGTACTCGTAACTCATTGATTCTCGTGTGAGGGCAAACCATAACCATACACACAAAACTAGTAAATCAAAGAGCCTCATGACAGTTCGACTGACCACTGGACACTAAATGTTGTAGAGATACGTATACTGATACAATTTCCAACTTGTATATATATATATAAAATACCCCTTTGTGAAAGAACAACTATTCGTAGGGAACCTGCTTTCTTGAAAGATCTCCGAAATCAACATTCACACGTATAGCAATACAGAACTGCCATTCGTTTGAAATAGCGAACCGTCTGGATTTCTTATGCCAACCGGTATTGCTGATATCAGAAAATGTAATTCCGAAGGCTGTGTTTGAATTGAAGTACGATTACAAATCTATCCAAGTCCAATTACAAAGCAACCCTGAACAAATGTTTTGAAAACTTTATGGAGAGAGAGAGAGAGAGAGAGAGAGAGAGAGAGAGAGAGAGAGAGAGAGAGAGAGAGAGAGTAACTGGTTGATTGATATTTTGGTGTTTTACGACACTAACAGCTGAGGTTATATCGAGTCGGTGACAGTGTTACAGGTGCAGGAAGCCGGCACCCATCGAGCAGCGGCGAGTCACTGTCAGACTCTTCAGCTACTAATTTCCCCAAGGCAGACTAGGCATTTGGTTGAAGGCATGTTTTACATAAACATGCGCTACGCATTAGCACATGATGCCACTTTTCTCCCAAGAGGGCAATGGGGATTATGTGCCTTCTCCTCCTCCTCCTTCTCCTCCTCCTCATCATCATCATCATCATCATCGTGCTGCCTTCTCCGGTGACTCCACCGTTTTGGAACCTGTAGTCCCAAATTCACTACTTGCTCCACCTCTTCCAGCACCTCCACCACCTCCATTATCATACCATCTAGTACTACTCTCTTTTTGCATTTTTCCATAGCCTTCTCTTCACAATCACCCGATATCTCAATCCCTGCTACTCCTCTCCTCCTCAGCCTAATCCCTACTACTCCCCCATTTCAATCCTCCTAAACCCCACTCCTCTTCCTCCCCTAGCGACGCATCTCCTTCCTGTTCCGTGCGACGCCACTACACTACATCCACCATAATTATGTACTCTCACCTCATGCACATTTTTCACCTCCTCCAACTCCACCTCATATTTGATCAATCTTAATTGGTACACAAGTCAAATTAATGAATAATAACCTGTTTATGAAACCTAAGAAATATACGACAAATGCGATTTAGTTGCTCAAAATAAACAGAAACTGGGTTGTTTACCCATCCCGAAAAGGCGTCAGACGACTATGGTACACTATTTTTCTGGAATACTCATGTCGGCAAACGTACCACCCGGATAAAATAGCACCCCACCCCTCACCCCGCCACACACACACCATCTTTTAATTGGAGACTGACTGACCAATGGTAATGACGCCACATATCACGCAATTGGGTTACCAGGATAACCTGAATGTATGTCACGTAACTATGTCATTTCATGACAAATCCCCGGGGATGGGTGTCTCGCAAAAAATATTACCTTAACCCTTTACCCAACGTAACGGCCAAAACCGGCCAGCGCTATTCTCAAAAATCGCCAATTAATTTTCATTATTTTTTTCATTTTTTGTCTCAAAAACATAGGTTATGACTCCTCGTTGGAACGAGCTCGTTCCAACGAGTGGTCATAACCTATGTTTTTGAGACAAAAAATGAAAAAAAATAGTTATTCAAGAATTATTTTTGCAAGTGTCGTCTGCTTTCTACGTTAGGTAAAGGGTTAAGCGGACCTGAAACCTTTTTTATATACTACAGGTACATAATTGATGCGGTCAAAATGATAACTGGTAGCTACGCGACTTTCAGATGAAGTTCATCTCACAATAGTTTTGACCGGGATGAGTATACCTGAGTTACAACATTATCCGTAAATTTGTTTTAACATTATGCGTTGAAAAAAGTTGTAACATTATGCGTCAATTTTTATAACATAAAGGGCCGAACAAAGTTATAACATTATGTGGTGTTTGTAACATTATCGGTTGTTTACAACATTTTTTGTAACATTATGCGTTGGTGTAACATTATGCGGCTTTGTAACATTATCGGTTCTAACATGGCCGAACAATACAATTATATACAGAAATGGATGCACTGTATCGTTTGGCGAGTTAACAATGAAACAAGTGTGGAATCAGTCCTAAAAAAACAAAAAAAAAAAAAAACGCTCACCCAGAACCCATGTCTTCTAATTTACTCTTTCCTTAAAAACACAAACGCTGTTGATAGTTAAACATGACTATTTCACCTAGAGATAACATTAATCTTTCACCCTTGTGTTCCTGTATGAAATGATTTCAGTTCTCACATGCGAACATTTCTGACAACACAGAACATTCTATCTATTTTTCAGAATTGTCATTTCTAATTCAGTATATAAAATTACTCGACAAGTTATATTCGTTGCCCTGTCCCTTGCCCTGCATGAGATATTCTTAAAACGTATATACGATATCCTGCCTCAATCAAACCTGGAGACTAAATTAAATGATACAATACTATCCGTATCGAATCCATAACAGTAAGCAGAGTCTGTAATAATTTAATCCTACAGTACTATAATCATAAAAAGACAGAAATTCTCGACGGGACAGACTCGCGATCAGGTCGAAATGCACTATTCCCTTACCTCACAACAAGGCTATATAATCTCAGATGTCGAAAAGGATACATAACATTTAACCCTTTATCCAACACGACGACCAAAACCGACATGCATTATTCACAAACATCACCATTTAATTTTCTTTATTTTGTTTCATTGTTTGTCTCAGAAACATAGCTTTTGACCCTTCATTAGAAGGAGCTCGTCGAACTCCTTCCAATGAGGGGTCATATTCATAAGCTATAATTTTTACGCAGAAATTAAAAAAAATAGTTGTTCAAGAATTGTGTTTGCAAGAGTCGTCTGCCTTTCGTGTTAGGCAAAGAGAAAACCTCAAAAGCTATTTTCATTCTTGTTTCTTGATTCAGTCTTGATTTGGCATTTTTTTCTGAAACCACAAACGACTGGAGAAATTGTGTGCCGACCGGATCGCGATCTGGTAGAGAAAGAGGCCACCTTTGTGATTACAGTAATTTTCATCTTTTCCTTTTCCCATTTGCCGTGGCAGGCTGGAACATTCAACAGTGTAGCGGGTACATTGTTCTTCATGTTTTGACCGCATTTGTGGCAGATCGCTTGGCCTCGGCATGCATCTTCACTGTGTCCAAACTTTTGACACTTGAAACATCGTAGTGGATTCGGTATGAACAAATCCACTTTGATGTTTAAATAACCTATTTCTATAGATTGTGGTGGCGTAGATGAGATGAATGTGAAAATATGTGTTTTCGTTGATATAATGGTGGCTTGCTTTTTTGATTGTTATATGCCTTATACACACACTGTGATTCCATTTCCTTCGGAACACTAAGTTTGTATATTTCAGCTTATTCACGGGTTCGAATAACACCTCTGCTTTCATTAAATTTCCCCGTCAACTTCAATTAAAAGTCCACCTGTTCTCAATTTTTAATAGCCTTTACTGTACCAGCAATACTCTTAACCCTTTACCCAACTCAGACGATTTCAAAATTTATTGTTTGAAATATCATGTTTTTAATTTTTTCAAAAAATTTCAACAAAACCATATCATGTGACCCCTCTTTGGAACGAGCTCGACGAGCTCGTTCCAAAGAGGGGTCACACGATAAGGTTTTGTTGAAATTTTTCGAAAAATAATATTTTTTCAGCTGCTGAATTTGCATATTACGCGGGCGGATGCGGCCGATTCGTTGGGTAAAGAGTTAACTGACTTATATAAACGGGCTTGAGGTTTTTGATCGGTCGTTCTGATCTGCTGCGAAGATATTAATGAATCTGGGCCAGTGACTATTTGTTTTTGTAATTTGAGTAATATTGTCAGAGTCAGAGTCGATATCCAAAGTTGCTATTTCATAGCGTATTTTTGTTTTGGTGGTTTGGGTAACCATTATTGTTATATATCTTGCCCTGCCTCTCACCCTTACTCCGATCCCATCTTAGGGGGTTACGTTGCGGATATCCAGCAAACAGCATCCGAATGCACAGAAAGCATACTCGAACAGGGTAATGCGTACGCACACACCACTAACCGATTGACCCGTCGAAGGTAGGTTATGTCATGTCTTCAGAAGTTGGTCATTCAACAAATTATTTTGTCATACTAGTGAGATGCAAATTCCCACCGACATCACTAAACCAGACAGTGCAATAAAGGTGATATGTTATGAAAATTTGGATATCGTGAATAGGCAGTATACAATGGGAATGATAAAAATTGTAAAATGAAATAACTGACTGAATGACCTACCAATACCACCCCGACTCTCCGCCTCCGATGTGACACCCTGTTTTGAAGGGCTCCCGATTGGCCAGACCGTGACCAACTAACCAGCCGTTAGCGCCCGACGTTAAGGCCAAAGAAGTGTATGGGACAGATTTCTCCGAAATAGAAACTTCCCTAACAGCACTGTTTGTCCTAAACTGGCAGGATTCCTTCCTCGGGGGCCTTTGGAACACACCTCATGGGAGAACATGGTGCCTGCATAACAGAATAGTACCATTTCTGTCCGGGGCTGTGTATTCAGATATTTCAATTGTTCAACTAAACACAGGCTTTCCTCTATTCGCCACCCGAGGACCTGCCTAGTAGGGTATGGCCAACTCCCATTGGAAGGGTTTCCATAAGGGTGATTCTGTGTCCAGATAAGGAGATGAGACGAGGGCCATGAGGTTATTCCCTTATGCGATGAATAATGAGTTCTACAAGCATGGGCATACATAGAGCGATTCTGTAAGTTGAATTCACACCCGATTCTGTGAAATGTCATTCCGTGATTTGACATTAACACTCGTGGGTATACCCCACCCCAAATGGATAAAAAAAGAACAAGAATAACAAGAATCGTATTGCTACAGTCAGCAATATTGGTAGGATGCTCTAGCACAGGACATATAGTGCTTGCCATGGTACAAACCACCGATAGTGCAAGGCTACATTATTGGGTGAAGAAAGTGGAAGCCAATCAGAGGGCAGGAAGCGGACGTAAAGGTAGAAGCCAATAGTTGGACTACTGTACTGACATGTAGTAGAGCAGTGGTATGAGGCAGTTGTACTAGAAACCAATAGAATAGTGCTTAGATTGACTCTTGTAAATATTATTCGGAACCATATGGCTTATGCTGTACACGAGGGGAATAACTTTGTATAGGTAGATACAGCCTATGGGAAACGGCGTGATCTGGTTGATGGAGGGCACATATAGGGACTGGTCATAGTTGGCCAAGATACTCCCATTGAATCGAACGTATCCACAGAAGACATTCCCGGTATGTTGTAGGTCTTTGGATACCATAATAACCAAGTGACATCAGAGATGACAACCTTGCTGGGTCCGTTTTGGTAATTTTAAGGCATTTTAGAGATTTCTGGCAATTGTTGATTACAATTGCGTAGTTAGATATACTACCGTCACTCCCGCGGTCCACCAGCGTTGGCATGATCTCCATATTTCCTACTGCTTTAGTTCATTTTAGTAACTTTTCCTTGTTCACGACTTTGTTTGAATAAAATGCGCCGCATAAAAATAGAATCTCAAACCGAGAAACAAAATCATTGCTCATCATTTCATCGCATCGCGCACAGCGCTAAGATTCCGCCATGTCCGAAACAGCAATTTTGCAGAATTATAAACAAAGAAACTTACATAAAGATGCGCGAAAGACGGCCCCATCCCTCGGCATTTACTGTACGAGGCATACATGTACGACTTAGGTTATAATAGTAGATTTGCTAACTCTTTCCACAATAACTGCGACAGCAGTTATTTAAACACTGGATAGTCTACTGGTGGTCGCAGATCTGAAAATCCTCTCCTTGGGTCCCCGTGTAGCTACAATTTCACCAAATCGGTTCTTGAACATCCATCCACTTTTGATCTTAATTGCACTGCATGTACTCTACCACTGACAAATACATATGAGACTTTAAATTAATTATTTTTCGCTTTAACTGAATATGAATGCGGAATGGTGTGTTAAATAGCACGAAGTGTGTAGCTGTTCATACCACTTAACACTCTCTCCCCACATTCATACTACAAAAAAGCGTCAAATAGTTCATTTTTAATTCTTATAATTTAATTTAGAGCAGTTGCTGTTACCATAATGTATATCAGGGTGGTCGAAATCTCCGCCATTTATACCGTGGAGATATCAAACGATGGCCACGTATATTACCTACGTTAAATCAGACGAACGAGCTTTTATTCAAACCGACAAAAAGAAAACAAGCAGGCTCAAATACTACAGTGGAAAAGTAGTTTGAACACCCCGCGTGAATACTCATTTGTAAACTGACTGTGAATCTTGCTTTGTTCTATCTTTAGTGAACAGTTACGAATGATTGTTTTTGGAGTAATAGGCGTTGAAATGCAACGACTTCTCAATCCACCTAGTGCAATTACAGTTTAAATACCCCGTTAGACATACCACATACGTTTTCAACAGAAGGTCTGGAAGAACATTTATCAACCAAGGAAAACCTCATCTCGCCTAATTTTTGCAAGAAAATTTGATCTCTTTGAAGAAAAATCAATTTAAAATATGTGTTCTGTTTGTGGATAGACACATTTAATTTAAAGATCTATGCCTAAATTACAAGGAAGGTACCAAATATCTGGCCTACAAAGAGAGTTACCCCTCTGAAAACATAAACAGAAAGAGTCGAAAAATAAACGTAAATGGACATGAATCGCCGAGCCATTCCTGATCTAATGGTCAAGCGACACATTTGAAATTACAAAACCTCAGAAACCTGCACCAGTTGATGAAAGAAAAAACAAAGAGCAGCACAAAAATTTCTGTAATACGGAATTTAAGTATTTTATTTGCTATTTACAAGAATGTGACCGTTTTATTCTATATGCAGTTGGTTGTTACATGCCTTTTACGTTGGGAAAGAATACTTGAGGTATTTAAATTACTTTGTACATTGAGACAATAATTACAAATTATAAAGAGAGACAGAGAGAGAGAGAGAGAGAGGAGAGAGAGAGAGAGAGAGGGAGAGAGACATAGATAGAGAGAGAGGGGTCAGCTGTTTTATCCCGGAAAGAGTACCGTTCAAACTTTCTAGAAGTGTGCGAGGATTGTTGGTAAGCACTCTCAAAAAAATATTTCCCGTTCGTGGCATGCGATCACTTATGGGAAAAATGGCATCCAGTAGCTCATCCCTTAACCGTGTGATTGAATGGGTGTGATGATGACTTGTGCAATTTTGAGAATCACATTTTGTGCTCACAGTGTGACCGCGGAATTGAGAAATATACATAACATAATTCATGTACGATGTAAAACGAGTATACAAGGTGTACATTATACAAAGATTGATTAACCCTCCTACACACTTATGTCAAAATACAGAAATTTCAAGTTGTAAAGTTTTCTAGGAATTTAACCAATACAGTATTGTTTCAGGGAGCTCTGTCAGACAGGACTGAATTGGCTAAATTTATAGTTGCATTATGGGAACAATGTGCGGCTTGAAAGTTTGATATTTCGGCATCACTGTAAAGAGAGTTCAGCACTTGGTTACTCGTGAGGTGGACATCTTCATCAGCACTAATTTGAGATATGTGTGTGGAATCTCGACGTCTCAACCTGTAAACTGTTGCTCAAGAACAACCCAGCAGTCTGATCGGTAGTGCATGAAGTACACATTTGATTGTTAAGTCCTCATGTTTCTATTGAGCTCAAGTAAAGGTGCAGCTTGATCTCTTTACAGCGATTGATCATGTGTCCAACCACACCAATCACTCGTGGAGGAGGAGGGGTGGGGCTATTTCACAGAGTATTGAATAAAATTTACAAAACAAATAAATGAAGAAAATTTATTAACTCCAGCCCTGAATCAGCGTGTGCAAGAGATGGGCTACAGCTGACGCGGACTGGTCGTAATCCACGCGTGGGCAGTGATGTCGTGATGCGTTTACCAGGTAATAAAGACATCTTCATCAAACATTTTAATTAATGAAGCAGCTGGTGTACCCGGTGCTGCATTAATTATTTTTTTGATCATTATTCCAATAATTAGTGTGTGAAATCTAATATTATTGCGACCGTGGAAATATCGCTCCCTCGTGGAATGTGACCACTCCACGGCGGCCGCACTGTAACCCGGTTGGGAAAACCAGCTCAGAAACGCAACTGAAACATGTAACAAATAATGTGTTGTATGATACAGCGCAAAAGCCGTGAACCGGAGAAGGGCAGAACACATCTCCTACCTATCGACTCTGAATGGTTTGGAGACCATACAGTGGCGCAAATAAGTAGACGGTGAACCACCACTCGAACAATATTTTTGTTTTATTCAGAACATGTTCGTTTGGATTGGAATGCTCACTGATGTCAAAATTTTGAAATGATATTGCAGCAGATTCGACTAGACCGAATTGGTCGGCAGATTATTTGGGGCCACAAAGCTGACGTGGAAGTAATTAAACAATCTGAACGGATATTTTTAATAAACACAATTTGCTAATTCACACTTCAAAACTTTCAATATCATAAACGTCGTGAACACTGACAAGCTGAAATCACTCTTCATTTTGCCGGAAAACAGTAACAATAAACTCTAGATTTTATTCACAAAGCACCATTAAAATGTACACAGAGTTTAGAGATATGGATTCCAGACAAACCGGAGATGAGAAACTCTTAAACGGAGAACCTGATTGTCAAATAATCTTTTACTACACATATTCCCTAGGTTATGAATTGAAATCGAATCGTCGATCCAAAATTATACCGGCTCCCACTTCAATCGTACTATGACAAATATTCAAATTTGTGTTCTCCGCGAATATCATGATTGTAAGTACGCAAACCTACAGTCGAGGAGACGGGATTATTGCTGGATCGCCGACTATTGTTGGACACTGACTCGTTTCCCGTTGTAAGGTGTGAGGCCACAATTTAGGCTTCGGTGTGTGTACATCCGATCGAAGTCTCGAGGTTCATTGGCTGAGGCACTGCTTACGTGTTTTTTCGAGATAGCGCCATTGTTATCTGAGCGAAGATCCCTGTCGCGTGTGTTTTGGTGTTCGACCTTTTCGCAAATAATGTATCTTGTTATCCTGGCTGTCAGCTATTTAATCTATTATTTTCTTCTACATATCTGGTTCTATGTTTGTCACATTATTGTGCAAAATATCTGTATCATTTCTTCATTAATTCGCACCTTCATTCATTCTTTCATCGATTGGCTGAATGACGGAATTAGCTTACTAAATTGACGACCAATGACTTATGTTTCCCGGGCGACCACAGGTATCAGTTTGACATTCATTGTTCAACCAAGCACTTGTATTGTAAATTAAACATTTAGTTCTTTCGTTTACATTGTGGCCAATCTAATATTAGGGTTACTGTCAGTAATCAAAAAGCAATCAGAATATGGTTCGTTAGTTCGTTCGTTCGTTCGTTCGTTCGTTCGTTCGTCCGTCCGCTCGCTCGTTCGTTCGTTCGTTCGTTCGTTCGTTCGTTCGTTCATTCGTTCTTTCGTTCGTTCGTTCGTTCGTTCGTTCGTTCGTTCTATTCCGTCTGTTTGTTCTCACATCTATTTCCAGACATCCGAAACATATTTCTCCATTGGAAATTCAAATTAAACCCCATATGGAGTCCGTCACGCTTGAATCTGATTCGAAAAAAAGAGAACCGTGAACCACATATTCCTCCTTGGAATCTAAGGAAACCTACCATCATTCCTCAAAAAAAGTATGAGATAAACTTTTTGTAATTTTAGCAAAAATATGCCAAAATAAAGTCTAAATATATTGCATATAGAAGGATCTGTACAGATGGAGCTAATGATGGTGAGCAGGTATCATCGGCTGTTGTTACTGGTTATCAGATCACCTTGATCAGAATACCAAATGAAAATTACATTTTCACGGCTGAAGTTAAAGCTTCACAACTAAAGCCCAAGCATATCGAGAATGTACAGGAAAGGAAGTCGATTATCTTTTCCGACTCTCTTCCCTCTTTATTAGATTTATTCAGATTCAAGCTGAAGAACCCTCTCAATTTTGGAACTTCATAATCTCATGTCTGACACGAATATGATATAGTGTTTAGCTGGATACCTGGACATGTTTGTATCTCCGATAGTACCAGAGAGACCGTGCAGACACCGGGGTTAAACAAGCCTATCACTGATTTTGGGATTCCATTCAATGATAATAAACCACATGTCAATCAATACATCAAATCTATGAGACAGTCTGAATGGGATGGTACGACAAGTAACAAGCGCCATCGCATTACACCTAATGTTGTGGATAATTACTCGTCTGGTAACCTTTGTAGAAAAGATCATGTAATTTTGACACGATGTGATATTGGTCATACACGACTTTCACATTCCTTTTCATTAGAGGATAATATACCACCAGATTGTGTTTCTTGCCTGCAGAGGTTGACAGAGGAACACATTTTTTTCCACTGTAGAGATTTTAATCTTTTCAGACGGCAGTATTTTAATGTTGTATCTCTTCGAGACCTATTTTACAACACCATTAAATACATTTTAAATTGTTCTTATTCTTTTAAACTCTCATCTCATCATATCTACTCAACAGGTTGACTTAAACAGTATTACGAAAACCACTGGTTTCATTTTCTCATCACTGACTATTTATTCCTCATGTTTATTTCACTGAATCGTATTATTTCCTGGAAGATTAAGACACTTATATTCTACATACCTTTTTAGCGCCACGGTATAGCTTTAGATGCTGATGTGGCGTAAACATAAATAAATAAATAAATAAATAAATAAATAAATAAATAAATAAATAAATAAATAAATAAATAAATAAATAAATAACTGCCCGTTTCACTTGTTATTTCTCAAAATTGATCTCACCTGGTCACTGAATGTTTTATCTATATAGTACGGATCACTTTAATCCACTCATTCGTTTAGGCTGCTTTTAATAATTGCAAGTAGTATGTAATGTGGTTTTGAGGACTCATTGTCAGGATCTCAGGCAGGATCTCATGTGACGCCATAGTCACGTGACCCAGTGGCGCCATGTTTAGTTGTCATGGTAGCCCGCGTGAGCGACCATCTTGTGACGTCATCCCTATAGTGATACGTGGTGTTAGTGTGCATGCGCAGCGCTTGTTGTTAGGGTGATACGTGTTTCCGTTGACCATTTTGAATACTGAGGGCCGCCATCTTGGTTTCTACGGTAGCACGTGGTTGCTATGTGACCCAATTTTCTGCAATAGGGTGGGGGTATGTTCGGTGTGTGTGTCCGATTGAATACTGTATTTTCCCGATTCGCAGAACTACCACAAACAACCCGACAAGTTGTACTATTTCGAATTCTTTCAGAATTCTCTGCTTCGATCTATTTATGCAATAGTTTACGTCTACCCTACCATGTTCGTTTGTCCTGGAGTGTAATCCAGTAGAGTAGAAGAGAATATATCAGATGGAACAGCTTTGCTTATTATTATTACTAAATTTAGCTTTTCTGATCTGTTCTTGTTGGTTCTGACCCTATTCCTAGTACTCTTGTTGTTTCATTTATCTAGATCACCCAATCACTTCACTTTACTGGCGATAACTAACCAATCAGATTGCTTGATTTCCCATGCAGAGTTATCTCCCTTATCTATAACAAAACCCTATATCATTCCCAGAGCCAAGAATCTACAGAGTAGTTACTGATAAACCATTGCTCGAACGACTCGAAGCCCATCGAGCAAATGAGCTTTAGAGCAATTGCTCGATCGAGTGACTCCACATACTGCTCGAACGACTCGAAGTCCACCGAGCAAATGTGCTATCGAGAACACCCTCCGAACATACCCCACTGCATTACAGAAAATGGGGTCACATAGCAACCACGTGCTACCATAGAAACCAAGATGTGGTCCCAGTGTACAAAATGGACGACGAAACACGTATCACCCTAACAACACGCCCTGCGCATGCACACTAACACCACGTACCACAATGGGGATGACGTCACAAGATGGTCGCTCACGCGGGCTACCATATCATTTAAACATGGCGCCACTGGGTCACGTGACTATGACGTCACATGAGATCCTGCATGAGATCCTGCCAATGAGTCCTCAAAACAACATTACATACTACTACTGCAGTCGAGAATAGTTACTTGGTTTGTAGTAATTATCCAGTAAAAAAGTTGTATCGTGTGTTTGTGTCAAGGATAGATACACGCACAAAGAAAAAAAAAACAATAAGTGACACAAGGGACACCATGCTCTCAACTCCCCACTACATCTCTTTAGAGAGGATGTTGTTGTTGTGGAAAAACAACCCAAAACACCAAAGCAGATAAAGCAATATATATTTGCCATAATTCATTACTATGAAAAAATAGACAGAAATTCCCAAGCAGACACGTGCCTTGCAGAGAGATACATACACGGTGAAAACAAATAACGATATGTCTAGTATCACTATAGGTAGCTTCAAGCCGCAGAAGTAAATTGGTATAACGTTTTTGGTTGATACTTACTCTAGTGAATCGGCATTTAGTAAGCGAAAAAAAAAAAAAACGAATGGTGTTACGAGGCAGTATTTTCATCTGAAACTAGAATATTCGTGAGGAAATTACCGACCCAGAATTTTTTTTATTATTCTTGATACTTTTATTCAACACCAAAGACTTACAATGGGAGATTGGAACGTCCCACAAAATTATGAATTACGAAAGAAAAAATCTATCACTCAAGACATACTGAAATGAAGACACTTGGTTTCATACTAGAGTTTTATAAGTTTTTTGGAAGATGTCGGCTGCTATGTAATAAATTTTTCGAACCATGATTGTACCTACGGAGACCTCTCTGCGTCAAAAAAGGGCCGGAATAATATGCTGTATACCCAAGCCAAATAAATCAAACCTGTACATGAGAATGGGGACCTATCTCTTTAATAAACATTTCTGTTAAAATAGGTTCAAATGTCATTGCATTTCGCATTAAGGGAGATTTAATGAAATTAATTTCTGATGCATAACTTGGCTTCATGAAAGACAGATTTATTGGACAGCCAATTCAACTGATACTAGATTTAAATAAAAAGCGCGAAAATATAATTTGGAAAACGTATCCTCCTAAATTTCGAAAACGTTTTTGATTCTTACGAATGACATTCCCTAGAAAAAACTTAAAACTCTCGGTTTTGGCTCATCAATTATTCTGTGGTTTCAAACATTTTACAAAACTATTTTCAGTTATTTTCACTGTTCTGAACGTTTCGACCTTCAAAAAGGAGATCTGCTCTTGCCTTATTTCTGCATACTTTCTCCACAATTTTCAGTGCCTACATGAAGTACAATGCCATTATGAACGGAAAAGAAATACATGGCTCTGAGTATTTAAAAAACCAACATGCAGACGACACAACACGGTTTCGTTCAAACGATGAACCGGTAACCTCTCACGAAATGAAGAACAGGAGTCAGTAGAAATGTTTTCCAAAGTAACAGACCAGAAAGCAAATTTTGAAGAGCGAAAAATATATGGATGGGACGTAAAGGAGATCGGGGAAATGAAAAAAAAAACAAATACCCAAGGAGAACATTTTACGATACTTGCAGGAGAGTGCGACATTTTTAACAAAAACTACTTTTAAAGAAAATTAATAAAATTGAAAGACTACTTAAAGATTGGTCCCTCAGGCATGTAACAATTTTTGGAAAAAACACTGTGCTAAAATCCCTCGCCGTTACCATTCTACTAGATGGTTCTACCAAATCTACCTGAGGATATCCTCAGAAAAATGCAGACGTTGTCCTACAACTTACGTGGTCCGGAAATAACCTAAAACATTTATCATAAGGTAGTCATTAACACAATAGACAACAGCGGCATAAAATTCCGCATTGTAGGTTCTGTTACACTCTTAAAATGTCCTGGATAAAAAAAACCTAATCAATCCTCCTGTGCTAGTAGCGCCTTGAAAACAATAGCTTCTGACGAGTTGGAATCTTTTGGAAGTGAAAAAGTAAGTTTCACACATGCACAAAGAAAGGCTAAGTGACTGCATTCTGAAGTGACGTTATAGAGGCACGGCCTCTTTGGGACACAGATACCATCAACACTCTAGCCGAAAGTCTTTCAGAACCGTTTTGTGCAACAAAAACATAAAGGTTGACAATAAAATAGTTCTTTTTTAAAACGTGGTGCGATAAAGAAATCTTTTCCGTCAATGGCCTATTTTGTGTTGATAAAAGTGTTCTATCCGATGCAGAGTTCTGTAGAGAATACTACATAACACCTTTCACGGTGTGCTGTATGCTACTCAACACTATACCTATTTCATGGAAAACGAGTGTAAAAACATGCGTAAATTAGAAAAAATGCGTAGTCAGAATTTAAGTACTCTAAGAACATCTCCCAGTCTGCTTCAGAATATACAAGACAAATCTGAAAGTAATGTCATAAATGTTTGAAAACAGAAAACAGTTTTAGTCTTAACAGAGATACACAGCAATCACTGAAGGGTTTTTTTTTGTTATCATTTTCTTACAAGTTTTGTAGGTTACTTGATTTTTTTGTTTGCTTAAATCCATCCTGCCTATTACTGTTATTGGTATTTATCACACACCTGTCAATGTAAAAGAGGGGTTTTCCACTGTTCTGATTGTATGATAAAAATAAAGTTGTATCGCAAATGTTGTGATACAAAACACGTTCGATTTCGTTTCAAACGTAAACAGAGAAGGAACCCGTCTAAATAAATCATGTCGTCATTGGTCGAATTCACCTTTGTCGAGATCGTTTAGAACTTCCAAGTTTCTCATTTAGATTTCTTTACCCAGGGTATTTAAACAATCAGATTCGAGGCAAACATTTACAAAATAAAAATAACATTCTGACTGCTTGTTTCTTGACAAATACTTTCTACAACTGGTGGAGTGTGCTAAACTTATTAGCCATTTAAAAACTGTTTGTTGTGTTATTTCCCGCAGCGTAGTCAATATTTGACGTTCGATCATCGTGACCGTGACACTTTTCGGTGTCAATTGGTTTCTACCCATTGAATGCCGTAAAAATTAAAAAGCGACTTAGGGTTGGTACCCTGCCCGTTAACAGCGATGTCTTCTTGGCAACGAAGGAAAAGCAGTAATTATCAACATAGAAAGTGTTTTTAGTTCAATTTTCGTATAGAGTGATTGTAACATGAGAGGTGTGTAATAAATACAGAACCGCACATACGTTTGAATGGTTAAGAATTATCGCACTCGATTGCTTTGGTCCAGGATATCACTTGAGCCTTCGGATCTCGTGATATCAGGGGCTAAATCAATCTTGTGCGATAATCTTTAACCCATTCAAACATATGTGCGATTCTGTATATTTATATCACTTAAATAATCCCTGTCCTGTCATATGCAGGTTAAAACTATCGATGACTGCCAAGAGGAAATACTTAGAAGTCTTAGCGACAGTTAACACTTCATCATAAATAATAGTACATAATGACACCCCAAAACAGGGTTAAATGGTCAAGGGGACATGGCAGGTCAGTCTGCATGACCAATGTGATTGCATGGTAAATATACTCTGACCATAAATACAGCATGTTCAAAAGATCAGTGTGTAGTGCATATAAATTTTGATCCGAATATATTTATTTATTGATGTTTAAGGTCGCATACTTATGCACAATGGCTAATCGTGACCTTGACAGATTTACGGATGGAGGAAGCCGGAGTACCAGGAGAGAACCACCGAACAGCGACGTGCATCTGTCAGCTCCTCAACATTCTAACTCTGTTCAAGCTCAGCTCAAGCAGGGTTACAGCGGTTGAAGACATGTGTACCGTCGATGTGCAGTACGCCTTAGTACACCAGCATCATCGTGCTCCCGTGTAGGCAAGCGGGATAAAGTCCCTTGCCCAAGGACACAACGCGGTCGTCCCGGACTGGGATCGAACTCGGGACCTCTAGCATAGAAGTCCAACAGTCTACCGCTGAGCCACCGTGCTCCTTTATCCGAATGAAAAGGAACACATCACCACGCTGCTGCAGGTAATTTATTTTGCAGATAAAATTACTACATAACTAGATTATTTTGAAATCGCAAAGCGGATTTACAGAAGTTATTCAACGAAACACGCCCATCACTGAGTGGGCCCAACAAAAAGGAGGAGGTTTGGTGCTTTTTAACGCAATAAGTCAGCGAATAACATGCCCAATATCACTCAGTGTCGCTTGGTAACAATGCGCAATGCATGTCTGACACCAGAATTACAGTCCCGTCTGTTGGGAGTAAGCTATAGGAAAATATCTTGGAGCAGCTACTGCAAATCTGAATTGTATTTTCTATGTACGCCGCCAAACATGGTAATACCATTCTGAAATCCAGAAAACATTTGTCAACCCTTCTAAAAGCATTGGCGTTTTAATGGATATGTATAGAATGGAATGGAGTGGTCAAACTTTGAAGTGACGCAAAAACATCAGAAAAGGCGTCAATCGAAGAACTAAAAAGAGCTATATCCTAATTATTGCGCTTTATAACATACTAAAATTTCTAAGAAGTCCGACGCATTTTAATTGTAGATTCTGCGACTCCACCCCACGCCCCTGACGTCATTTTAGGGGTCTGTAACGGTTAGAAATTTTCTAGTACAACAACACATTCTTATATGTGGATTTTATTGAAGATTAAATTTTAAAAAGATATTCTTGAAATGACCCAGAAATAAAAATCTGTAAAAAATCTGTTAAAATCCGGCTCTTTCGAATTTCGGGTCGAAATTACCAAAACTAAAAATGGCTGGAACAATTGCAGATAACCAGAAGTGGATGTGCGAAATTTCAAAGCTGTATCTTTAACAACTATAGGGCGGCATGTGTCACCAAATTGTAGGTTTTAATTAAGAATGTCCAAAAGAGCTTGCAACTAGAAGTGACGTAAAAACATCAAATGGCCATAAATTAAACAACTAAAACAGCTGTCTTCCAATCGAGAATCTATATATCAAAAAATTAAAACGGATGGAAAAACTTAGGACAACCACAAGTCGAAGGTTGTGTGAAGTTTCAAAGCTTATCTTTAAGAACTATGAAGTAGCGTGTGTCACCAAATTAGAGGTTTTAATAATGAATGTCCACAAAGCCACACAAAATAAATTAATTGATTCTCAGGCAAATTTGTTTTTCAAATCAGTGAGGGAGGGAGAGAGGGTTTCAATTTTAATTTTTAATTTTCGTTTGCAAAAAGTGAGCAAACTTGGAGAGGATTTCGGCTGTCGTTTTACACATAAAATTATAGAAAGTGCATATTTATACAAATAAATTCATTTTTAATTTGAAAAATAAAACATTCCTCTAAAAACAAACTGTAGGTACTGTAATTCAAAGGCTTTATATTCTTTCAATGCTCTTCATATTATCTTTGAAGTAAAAGTATTTAATCTATGGGGATGTGCCTCTTTACAATTTATGGGAGAGTGCCTGTACTGTCTCATAAATTGTTACAAATCAAAGCTATTGGAGTTACAACTAAATAAATATGCATCAATCAAAAAATGTAAACAGTTTCAGGTCTCCCTGAGTTTGTACTAATATTGGAAGACACTGAAAGGCAATACAAATGACCAATGAGGGGGGGGGGGGGGGGGTCAAATACAATGAGGGATTGCCCGAGAATTAAAACACCTTTTTAGCCTAACAGCATATAATTTGAAGTGACGTAAAAAGTCTTAAAATGGCGATAAATAAAAAAAAACAAAAAACAAAACAGCTATTTCTAATTTATTGAGCTCAACAACATACTAAAATTAAAAAATAATCCGACACATTTTAATTTTTGACCTAATTGCCCCCTAAATATCTCCACCAAGTTCGGCCATAAAGGTTGGAAATCTTGACCACTGCACCTCATTTTCAGATATACTTTTCATTGTAGATTATCTATCCGAATTCTATTCAGAAAGATAACCTGACCAATGAACTGGAAATTGAATCTTTCAAAACATCCTTAACATTGTTTTCAAACGAGCGTCTGAATGTAAACAATTAACGAACGGAACAACTTCAGATAATTGGAAGTCGAGATAGGAAGTTTCAAAGCTATATCTTTAAAAACTATGGAGCGGCGTGTGTCACAAAATTAGGAGTTTTATTGATGGATGTCCAAAATATCTGATATCAACTTTGTGCTATGTTTTGTATTTTTTTTCTGGGGAGGGTGAGTACGACTGTCGGGTTAGTTTATGTCATATCTCCCGTATATCACTTGTAATTTACAAAATTGTTTCAACTTAGTATTCATCCCTTGAAGCTGAAGTTTGACGCTTTCCGACCGTCACTGGGAATTTTGTTGAAGCACTAAATCGTGCCAGACAATGTGAATACAAATGTGTCGAGACATCATTTTAATCATTCGTCTGTGTTTACGTAAAATATTTTGTGGATATCAGTAGCAAGTCGTGCTTTAATGGTGCACACAAAATAAGAGGGTACACAGCGACGTTGTTTATGTAATAGCTCCGGTATCTGACGTCGGATTTTAAAAAAATATTTGTACTTTGTATTTGGGGCCAAAAGAAAAGCAATGAACCAAGAATTCAAATTCGTGCAGTGAAATTTAGTTTTTACGTTTTTCGGCTGTCGTTGAGAATTTTGATGAACCTAAAATTGGAGCTAAAAGAAAGACTAAGACCCAAAAGTAAAACTCTCATCGCTCGTATTGCCGATCGACAGGGAAAGAAGTAAAGAGATTGTTTATAACTTTAAATGACGAAAAAGCAATGTGCGAAGTTTCAAAGTTTTGCCACGTACAACTGCGCAGGACTTTCGGTAATAAAATTGGACATTTTAATGAAAACTGTCCAAAATGGACAATGAAATTGAAGTAATACGTCCTATGGTATTTACATCATATCCCCGGTATTTGTAATCTGATTTTCAAAACTGTTTTCAGGTTTCTATTTGGAAGAAGACGTATTCCAATGTTATTTGAACTGAATTGAATTCAAATTTAACTTGAGTTTTACTTTATGCAGTGAAATTTAATTTTGAGCCATTTTCGATAGTTTTGACGTTTGTATGACCGTAACCTTGGAAGTTCTGTGAGTGTAGCGGGGTCAAACCACGACACCGCACTCCATCTGTTATTGATGAACAAGTATGAAAACTTTGGTACTTCTAAGTTATACAACTGTGGTTACATGCCTGTCAGAAACGAATGCCTGTCAAAAAACCTAAAAGACATAAACATGTAGAAAATGACGATATATCGAAAAAAATAATGTTTTCATATTTTGAGTTCTACTACATACTAAAATTCCATCCAAATCAGATCAGATTTCCGACACGAGATAAATAAATGAATAATCCAAATGAGATGAACTTGAATCTTTTCAACACTGACATTGACGTCAGAACTTCGAAATCCCCCACTAGTGACGGTTTCCCTATAGTGTGAAAACTGATTGCATTTGTGGATACGTTTCTACGGGTGATTATATATGCCATTTGCCAGAAGCAAGGATACTTCTTATATATAAGAAATCAAAATTGTTTAAAAATGACGTCAACATTATGATGTCACTAACAACAAAATTATAACTATTTTCTAGAACGGACACATAGCATGTGATGCCTGCTGTTTCACAGCTGTGTGTCTTATCAATAAGGAACTGCACGTATTTGAAAATTGGCATTTCAATAAAAAACGTACATGTCCCTAAATGTCGATACTTACGTCATAGCTCCGGTATTTGAAGCCCAATTTTCAATATTTTAGCTTCGAATTGGAAACATGAGTACTCCAAGTTCTGTGAGTCACAAAATGACGGATATTTCAAAACGCCAGAAATTAAAATGATCTAAATATGTCGAAAATGACGATAAATCGAAAATAAGATAAAAAACTACATGCCTTTTAAAAAAAATTGGGCTCTATAAAATACTAAAATACTCTCAAAGCAGATTAACTTTTAATTTTTTAGCCATAGACGTAAAAAATTAAAAAAATTCGCTAAAAGGGTCTTTTTTTCCCTCGGGTGGAAACTGATGGAATTTTTGGATATGGTTTTTAAGGGAGATTATGTTTTAAAAATGTGAGAAGTGGAATTTTCACCTTTCCTATATTTGAGAAAACAAAAACATTATAAGTTATTCTGTTTGTTGACAGGGGACATGGTCTCACGTTCCCTGCATGAAATTTACATTCAACCGAGGCGTCGAGGTTGAATGTAAATTCCATGCAGGGAACGTGAGACCATGTCCCCTGTCAACAAACAGAATAACGTATATGTCCCGTTATTACACAAGTAAAATTGAATTGGAAAACAAAATCTTTCATTTTATTGTAATCTTAAATAACAAAAAACACCACCGTTTCAGTTTCAGTTTATGTTACAGTAAATTAATGAAAAGAGACATTATAATCTAATCGGTTTCATAAATAATTACCCATGTTTACATAACTAATCTTTTTGTACGTAATAACTGTACTTTTGTGTGTATTTTACTTCAGTTAAATGTATTTGTCTCAGTTGATGTCAAGTGAAAAAAGACATTACGAGGAACCGTTGCTCATGGCAACGAGACGCTTTCCTTGACAGTGGACATAAGAATCGCTGACAGTAGACATAAGCGCGTTCCCGGCGACATAAAATAAAATCAACGAGGCATTGACCAATCACTGCAAGGTATTGCGGTTGGTATCGTGACATTTACTAATGTCCGTCAGACCGTCAAAACTGACGCTATGAATAATAAAATTATAAATATTTGATACACCAGACATCTAGCAAATAGTGTATGTAGTTTCACGGATGTAGCTAAAGTAAGTAGTGTTTCGCGTCCTAAATGTGAGATGTTTAGGAAAGGATTGCAAAAAATTGTTCAAATTTCAATCGTCGTAAAAACATCAACAAGGGCGATTAAATCGAAAAATAAAAAAAAACATGAACTTTAAAAAAAATGTTTGACCTTTACAGTATACTAAAATTTCAGGAAAATCTAACGAAAGTTTGTTTGTTGTTTCATGACCCTGTATGACGTCACTGGCTGTTTCGTCCAGAATTGTTGAGAATATTCTATAACGGCAACAAATTTATAGATTTGGTGTTTTTGTGATACTATATTTCCAAAATGTCAGAACGATATTGCTTAAAAATTAGCTTGAAATCGAAATTGGTTTCAAAAATGTGTTTTTCCAGCTCATTCCAACAGTGGGTAGAAATTTAGAAGAAGGAAAAAAATAAACCTTTTCAGAGTTTTGCCTATGGAGAAATGTGCTAAATTTCATCATTGTGAGTAATGTATAAGTACCCGAAAAGTCGTTTGAGGGGAAAATAGCTTACAATTTTAATTTGCCATTTCAGCTCAACTGAATAGTGTAAAAAGGTACTTAGCAGACTACGCATCAAAGTGCGATCATTCATGCCCAGATATTAAACAGATTCGAGCACAATGAACAACGTGCTACAGGTCAAGGTTATTTTTTTGGGTGAGTGATGTTTCTCCAAAAAGGCCTTTGCGTGACAACAGAGTTTCCAGTGTCGACGGTTCAATTCCATTTCTTGGAAAAAAGCACTGAAAAGAACGTCGAAAGGCTTTTCGAAACCCGTCGCCAAAGAAAGCATAAATGAAGGGATTGACGCAAGAGTTGGCATACGACAATGAGTTGGCGATGATTTTTATATCATAGACAGCAGATGTCTTGGGAAAGTTTTCAATAAAAGCTTCGCACAAAAGAAACACGTGAATTGGTAACCAGCATAAAGCAAACATCAGGACGACTGCTGCAACCATCTTTGCTACTTTTCTTCGTCGCCTTACTAGACTCGGCCTTGCACCACCATTTGGCTGAAAAGTAAAAATAATTAATTTGTTAAGAATGTACCGCTTGCCAAGTAGGATTTTATTCATATCCTCGAACGTTTTGTGAGCCCAAATCAATGTGCAGATTGTACTGACTTTTGTAAAATTTAGGATTCTCCAAAGGTTCTAGAAGAAATTAATTTTGTTTTCCCGCAATCATCTGATCAGACTACAAGTTTAAAGGTTCAATAATTGTATTACCTTACATGCAAGCTATCCGTCTTTGAAACTCTGAAACAAAAGCGTCAAAAAGAACAATCATGATGTCCAAAAGAAAAAAAATATTTGGAAATGTATGTGCGTCCTACCTTACTGAGATGAGATTTTAGGACATTGTTATATGACGCAATGGCCGACTATGTCGAAATGTTGAAATGCGTCCGATTTTGCCAAAAATGTTGTATTTGTTGCCTGGTGAATATACATGTATAAACGCGTACTTTGCATTATTATTTAAAAAAAAAATTGTTTATACTAAATACCAGCATTTATTTTTATTTTTTTCTTTAGCGGCATTTTAACCGTTCGTTCTTATTTTACCACTTCTTACCTCCAACAGTGCGGCTAAACAGGCTTTAACCAAGCCAATCACTGATTTCAAGATTCTATTCTGTGATTACAAACCTCATATCACTAAATACATCAATTCTGTGTTTTCCAGGCTGAATGGGATGGGGCGACAAATAACAAGCTCCATCGCATCCGACCAAACATTTTTGATCACTACTCGTATAGTAACCTTTCTAGAAAAGGTCATGAAGTCATATTGGTCACACACGACTTTCACATTCATTTTTTGTTAGAGGGTAATATGCGACCAGAGTGTGTTCCTTTGACGTGGACACATTGTTTTTACATGGCACTGATTTTAGTCATGTTCGAGAGTAGTACTTCACTGTAGGATCTCTAAGAGACCTGTTTTATTATATGAGTTCGCACAAAATTCTGTCATTTCTGAAAGCTATCAAACTTTTTTAATAAATTTTAAAATTGTTTTATACTTTTAATCTAGACTCTTCAAGTCTCAATTCATCAGGTTGATTAAAAAAGTTATTCACTTCTCTTACCGCAATACACATTGCTGTTCAAATCACTCTCACTCCTGTGTTTGACATTTCTATTGCTGTTATTTTTCTCTTTTTATTAAATAAATCTTACCTGCAAAACCCGTATATATGCGTTGTATTTTCCATATGACCTCCTACAAGCTAACAATCAATGTCACATGCCACATATATATTATTTCGTCCCTTGAACGCACGAAGGTGAGAGGGCTCTAATGTTTGAGAGTTGCTGTTGCCAGCTATTTGTTTAATAGGACGATTTACGGATACATTGGAAAAAAGTTAGACTCTCAAAACAAGCTTGGGGTTTAACGTTTAATTAACGTTTTAGAATCTACAAACAAATGACGTAAAAAGACTGAGCACTGACGAATATTTTCCCCACATATTTCGTACTATCAAATCGTAAAAAAACGCACCTACTAATTACACAGACCTCCCAACTGATGTTAAGCTTATCTTCGTCGAGAGTGACGTCGGAAAGGGTAGAATGTTATCACGCGAATAACGTCGAAGAACATGGAAAAAATAAACATCTGATTCATTCTTCTAGCACGACTTTGATGGGCTAACATAATGCTGGTCATGTACAATAAACACAAGTCCTTCTTCTTTAATATTATATTTTTATTTTATCCAGTCGGAGCATGGCCGGTGACCCGAGGCCGCTAGATACGACAATTGTGCTAAAACCGTCAGACGTGGAACAAGAGAACACCAATTGTGAATAAAGGTTGAGGAACTCGCTGTCCCAAATAGCATTAATTCCAGAAATTCGAAAATCAATCTTATTTCAATTACTTTACATCAAGACACGAAAACGCAACACAAACACCGTCAGTGGATGGACCTCCCCACCTCCGTTTATGTGGGCTTCAGAACTCAGTAACTGAAGAAAGTACGGTTATCAAAGTTCTCAGACAATGTCAAAATTGGTCAACATTGTTTCTCGTGATTTATTTGTTGAGAAAGGCTAAACCACCCGAAAACCAAACTCTCACATCTTCAACAAGTTTGTGTACAAGAGGAGACAGGACTCTGATGCTCTAACGTTAACAACGATTGAGGTTAGAAAGAAGGCCAAATTCCAAATGAGGGAACGGAATTGAAATTAAGTGTGCGGGCAGCTTTCATGGTGCGAAAAATGAAAGTTTCAAAATAATTGGAAAATCCAATTTCAGAAAACGGAGATATGAAGGTAAAACTTATGGAACTCCTAAATGTTAGTGAAAATCTTAATAGACTGAGTATCGAGAGAAGTCCGGTTTGTCTTGAAGTCTTGGTCATTCCTACACAAACTGTTTAAATAAGAACGCATTGCCATATTACATTAATTACAGGTAAATATTTTATTGGTTCTGAAAACTAACATACTGCTACCCCGAGGTCGAATGAAGAGGACTGACATCTTTTAACCCTTTACCCAACGTAACGGCCAAAACCGGCCAGCGCTATTCTCAAAAATCGCCAATTAATTTTCATTATTTTTTCATTTTTTGTCTCAAAAACATAGGTTATGACCCATCGTTTGAACGAGCTCGTGGAGCTCGTTCCAACGAGGGGTCATAACCTATATTTTTGAGACAAAAAAAATGAAAACAATAGTTATTCAAGAATGTCTTTTTGCGAGTATCGTCTGCTTTTCATGTTAGGTAAAGGGTTAAATCATTTCAATAAGAAACGAGTAGAAAATGTGACAATGAGATCATGACATATTCGCCCCTTTTGTCGGATAGACTAAGTGACTTGAGTCCATAGTGGTAGCTAGTCCACGTCACTACCACTACGATAGTTTGACAAGTTTATACACAAACACAGTAAAACCGTTCGGTCGGTTTTGGTTGGGCCTTGAATTTCGGTTCTCCAGTTTGCCGCAAAAACCGGAACCAAACAGAAAAACCGACAAACCACCCAGCCCTAGTTTGCGGACACAAGTAGCCCAGGTTTTGCATACGCAATCGTGATGCGGACACAATAGAACACAATTCGCTCGAAACAAATTCTCAAAATATATAAAAGTCACCAAAGTTCGAAATAACCAATCCTTCCTGTGATTTATGATCCATCATGAACTATCAGAGTGCAGATAATATAGCCGCCACATTTCAAAAGGACTTTTGAGGTATAAGGATGAATTTGGATCCGAATGAGATCGACAAGGGGCGGAAAACTAGGAGGAAAATAAGACTGCCCCAGTCTGCTGAAAGCCGTGGATTGAGTAATCACCGAAACATACAAAGAAAATGAGATCGGTTCTAGTTGTGGTACTTGTGCCCTCTTCATGCAGTGTCTAGGGGATACCACGAAGTGTCTTGCAACACTAGTCCGTTGCCTATGTCAAGGAAAGGTCGTGTGATACTTTGACATACTGACCAACGGACTTCTAAAACGCAATTCTGATTGCACAATTCGTTTAAATATTTTCGTCCCCTCACAGTCAGCACAATCTGAATATAGACCTGCAACTTTATTCTTTAATATACCACCTTTTGGTGACTCATTGGCTAGAACTTTGGACTTCAGATTGAAAGATCTTAAGAACTGTATGCTGGCAAGTAGTATTGGAAATGAGGCTTTCAGCGCAGGCAAATACACAACCACGAGGGCCAACAAACTCCCATAGGGTACCCAACCTACATTCAGCCAAATCTCAAGCAAAATTGTGCACTTTATAAGTACCGAGCTGCACCTATCACACAGTTAGCCTCTTTAATGTAAAAGTTCCAAAACGGCCTACAAGTTGAAGTGACTTAAAACATTAAAATGGCGATAAATTGAAAAAAAATGCCATGGTGTCTACTTTTGTGTTCTACAAAATACTAAAATGTCGTGAAATCGGAAGCATTTTCATTGTTCGACGTTGTTCACATAAGAAGTCACCAGTCAGTTCGGGCTTTGCCATTTGAGAATTTCCCTGAACGGCAACACATTTAAGATAAGGCAGTTATTGTAAACTGTATTCCCCCATTTATAAAAGATGAGCCTCCTAATGAGGTTGAAAATAAAGAATTTAAGAAAGAAATGTAAACCTCGTTTCGTTTACATCGTTGAGCGAAATTTAAAAAAGTAAAGACGCTAGCAGCAATTTCAAATGACCAGAAAATGGTGTGTAAAGGCACAAAACTGTGCCACTTATAACTATGGAGCCCGGCCTGTCACACAATTAGCGTTTCTAATGTAAAGGGCCATATGTTACTTCAACTTTTATGCCGTTTTTGTCCTTTTTATGGAACTGGTGAAAAATGGCGATAAACTGAAAAAAATAAAAATACAGGGTTTCTACCTTAATGCTCCACAAAATACTTAAATTTAGTGAATATCTGAGACATTTTAATTTTGTGAACACTGACCTCGAAACGTTTGGGCCTGTCTGATTTGAGAATTTCACAGATCGGCAAGAGAATTTGAAATCTGCGGTTTATTGGACATTATATTCCCAAAATTCACATCACATTAACAAGTGATGTATACCTTCATAACCCGTAATTTAATCTTTAGTAGAATTTTATATACGAACTTACAGTTCCATATATGTAAATTGTCAGACACAGAAATTTGTACGCTCTACAACAATACAAAAGAGAATATATCGCATATGTTTTGAATGTTCTTTCACCAAAACTGCTTAGCTAAATTTTTCAGATCGGCTCATGAAAAATTGTCCAATACAATTTCAACTAACGCAAGAATATGTAATCCGAGGATACAGAACTGATCGACCTACTGGCAATAACTTTGCAGATTTTTGCATGCCCCTTTATAAAAGATTCATTTACTCCTTCAAAGTGAAAAGATGCCAACTACGTTACACAGATTTTATAGAACACTTGACAGAATACAGTGATTCAGAATTAAATGTCAGCCTATTCCTACTCCACCAAAAAAGAAAACGACATCAAAAGAAGATGGGATCTTATAAACTGAATCCTCTGACATAACGTATTGTTCAGTGACACCGCTTCGAACCTTTTGTTTATTTTACCAATTTTTATCCAGAATACAAGATGGAATCCCACTCTGTGTCCAGACGCTGCCTAACATACTTCCCCTTTCAAAGGGACTTGCATGGAGAAGTGAGGGACAATGTCGAGGAATATTGCGTCATCTGTCTTAAATACCCGATAGTGTGTGCAGACGGAGTATAGAATTTAGAAAACAACCGACTTTCCCCAAATAAGTTGCAGCTCTCATGATTTAAGTTATAAATATTACTTTTATAGAATCTGCGTATCTGAAACATATAAAAATTGTGTTACAAAAGAAATATGTAAATTTATGTAATAGCTGTATCTGATTAAAAATAATAAAAAAGTTTATTTTAAAAAAATTCAAAAAGGTGAGTTTAAAACTGAAGTTGAAAATAGAAAATTAAGACAAAATGTGTAAAATTCACATCTCAGATATCCTAGATTCAAAATAAGCGAAGAACCACTTCTAATAACTATCAAAACGCTGCCTAAGTTTGAAAATTTGATCGTGTATAACTACGAAGTTCTGCTGCCCACAAAAATATCCTTTATAACGCAAATGACCTTATACATGAAGTGATTTAAAGACGTTGAAATTGGCGGTAAATTGACAACATAAAAATAGCAATCTGTTGTTTCTTTAGTTCTACAACATACTATTTTTTATTAACGAGATGGGTATGATCTTAGAAACCAAATCTCCAGAAGTCATTCAACGAAGCAGGGCCAACGCAGACCCAAGGGAAAGGCCTATGTGTCATTTGAACAAAATGTCAGTAATTTCAAGTTTATGCAGTGAAAATTAATCTGCAGTGTTTTCATGCCGGGTGTAACTCTACGACGTCGATATATTACGTCAATTGTATAACGTTAGTTCGAGCTGCGTCGTCCTGTGCAGTTTGTAGCTTCCATAGTTGTTGAGATACGGTTGTCACTAAACTTGTGGGATTGGAAATTGGGCAGAAATTACTACTCTATGATGTCATGAACACATGGCATCCATTGTATCTACCCTCCTTGGCTATATTGTAATTGCGGTATATAAGATACACAATATAAGTAAGGATTTGATGTGTTTAATACCTATTTGTTATATCATGGACTTTTTTTCTGATTTCTTTGCCTAAATAATCCTTGTCTGGGGACGGATGCAAAGCGTTGAATAAATGATATGCGCCACATTTCTATGCAATATTTCCCGACTGATCCAGTCTTTAAAAGTCCAAGTGGTGGGATGCGAAAAAAAAACCATTTGGCTAGCACACGAAAATTTGGAGGCCCTAAAGACTAAAATGATGTAAAAACGTAAAAGTGACTTTAAATCGAAAGATACCGAAACACGCGTGTTTTTATTATTTTCAAAGTTCTACAAAATATGGAAATTTTGCAAAAATCAGACGCAATTAAAATTGTTGGACGTTCACCTCCTATGACACCACTGATCAGCAAATGATTTTATAGTTGTTTTTGTGGAGATTATCTTCCCTAAATTTTGAATGGTTGAACACAAATAAACCATAAAGAAAAAAACGTAAAGTAGCATTTCTCACACTACGTACCGAAATTAAAAACAGTAATGCCACTTTTGACTACAAATGACAATAAAACGGTTTGTGAAGTTTCAAAGTTATGTCATTTGTAACTGCGGAGCTGGGCCTTAAAAAATTATCCCCTTTTAATGAAAATTGGCCAAAATGGCCTGAAGTAATACACCGGATGGTATTTAAGTCATATCTTCGGAATTTGAAGTCGGATGTCCAGACATTTTTACGGTTTGTATTTGGAGTCATGAGTAATAAAATATACCTTGAACTAAAATGAACTAAAATGTCACTTGGTTTCAACTTTTCCGACCCTCGGTCGCCATTAACGTCATAGCGTTAAATTTTCGCCGATATTCTGTTGACAATTATGACAGAGCAGAACTCCAGCTATTCCTTTCGTTGTATGAGAACATTTTGCCGGGAATGTCTTGCAGTTTTTGAGGTTTGGCCGCTCAGCTAACGGAAGGGTAGATGTGAAAAATACTAATGACACGAAAACGTTGGAAGAACATTGCGTCAAGTAAAAAATGCAAAAATTCTGGATTTTTATTTTTTTACGTCTATAAAATACTATTTTTTTTTTAAATTGCGCTCACACTTTAATTTTTTCGACATTTAATGTCGATGGCTAGTTCGGCCATAATCATTGAGAATTTCCAGGACGGCCACACATTTTAGATATGGTTTTTTCTCCTGAAAAACATTTCTGAAATTTCAAAAGGATATCTTTTAAGAATCGTCATAAATTGAATAATTAAAAAAAAATATACACTTGAAGTTGTTTTGGAAAATAGCCGAACACTGAAAAGCTAAAGACGATAAACTCTCAATACACGTGATGGTCAAAATGTGTATGCAATTTCATAGCTATAGCTGTACGGAAAGTACCCCAAAAGGAGGCTTTCAACTTCATTGAAAGACATAATTAGTTCCACAATGAAATATTAAACCAACTTGTAAATTCTACGACCAATTAAAAAGGCAGATTTCGTTGATGACGTCATGTGGATAAGAACTCTGGATGTTATTATTATTCACTCTCTTGTGCGTAACCAATGCTCTTTTCTCTTAGTCAAGGCTATTCGAATGTCCTAAATTAAGGCAGATGAATAGTGAGGTACTTGGTTATCACGTTTATTTGACGTCTTACTGCATTGTGTCTTTGTAGACCAAGATTAGACAACAAAAGATTCCAGTTGAGAATCATTTCAGGCAATTGTCCTAACATAACATTACCAAACACAAATCCAGTTTCAGTTTGCTGTCCATGGAGTGAGATAACAGTTGATTTGCAGAGCAAATTGGTATATCACATTTTTTTCATGATTATATTTCGGGAAATCGGTTTTTTTTTAGAAAAGCACGATTTTTCATTCCCGTTAGCCATATTGGCCCATATTTTAGATTTTAATGACGAACAAGGACCAATATACAACCTAGTGTATTAATCATGCACACTTTCGACGTAATATGCGAATGTTCGGTGGACTTTCGTCTCCTATATTTAAAAAATATCGAAATTTTAATGTGTGTCGGTTTTGGCAGCCATAGCAGAAGGTGGTTGGTTGGGGGCTCGAATGCACCGATTATAAGGCCAGCGTTAGAAAGGTGGTGGAGGGGGATGCACCAGTTAAAGAGGCCGCAAGATCAGACGCAGTCCCCATAACACTCCGCCGAAATGTAGCACAGTGGAGGCCCACTTTCCTTGCCGACACGGGCTCTTCTGAAGGACAATTGAATGCGCCCCGGCTTACCAATCACGACTGCGCTGGCATGGTCATGAACAACAATAATACCTTAATCACCTCCCTTCCCTCCGTCGACCTGGCTCTTCTAGCTTTCTAATTAGATGCACCAGCGACGGTAAATATACAATAAGAATATACGAGGAGAAAATCGGCATTATTGGTTGATTACTGGCCATTTAGTTCCCCGTGGCAAGAGTTGGCTGTATGAGCACTATAATGTGCATTGTAAGCAGCTCAGAAAATCACCAATCGACCCAGGTCACAAGCGCAGGTCAGAAATCCGACTCTGTCTACCGGGTAGTACTGATGGGGTACGGCATATGCTGGTTCACGAGAGGCTGAAGGCAGTAATTAAATTTGGTGAAGTATTGGTTCAGCTCAAGACTGTCCGACCCCCATTTGATATTGACAACACCCATTTAGGGAATGAATTCTTGATAGGTTATACTCTCGATTGAAATCACACATTTAGAGACTGAGCTTTGAAATGCTATACACAAGTAACACGGAGACAACGAATGTCCTCATCGACGTGATACTCGCGGAAATAACGTCTGTCCAAGAGCAGCAATTAGTCAAACGGGATACTCATGGCCTCTACCATTTCTTCGCGCACATTTTGAACCGCGTGTTGGGATTCTAAACGACGCCAAAAATGAGTATGAAGTTGATGGTGCTGTTGAAGTCTTATCCACATGGAAAATTCAGCCAGAGGATCCGTTAGACAATTGCGTTATCCAAATAGCTGACGGAAGACAGGGCGGGCCATATGGCCCTACACGCTCATATGAAAAAACAGGAGAGCAGCACAGCTCGTCAGACAACTTCCCAATGGTCTAAACATCGTGAAGTTCAAGTTCTCGATCCAAAAAAAGGACGACTGGGTAGATGGGAACAAGTTTAATCCCCGTAAATGATGAGCGAAAGAAACACCAGGTCATCATTAAAACTACTCGGGTACACTGACTGGGATCGAGGCCCGTAGTACGAAAATGCCTACCACCCCATAATTGCTGTTGTCTATAGTCAACCCTGGCCCAAATATCTGCACTTCCTACAAAACAGGCAGGCACGGATCTATGTAGGCGAGGCGTGGGAGGCTATATGTCAAGCCACCCAAAATGAACCAATCGTATTCGGGCACCTGGGTTGGTAGGACAAACAACTCAACATTGGCCAGTTCGTGCTACAAGTCGACTGGCTCTACAGAACACTAAAAAGCACGACCCCTTAATCGAGCATCTTGCAGGCAGATTATCCGGGATAAATCATGCCGCAGCAGCCTTGGCAAGCGAACGACTCCAGCATCTTTCCAAGCAGATATTGATAAGTACTGTGTAGAACACCGATACGTAGGCCACTGGAACGCAGACAGATGCCACGTCTATGACATCATCAGTGTCGACATGAAGGCGTGTTAACCTGTGAGTTTCCAGGGTCTGGGGGAGGATCAACCTTAATCTGAGCGTTCAATCAGCCCACACCATACTGTCCCGTGACCAGTGAAGCTTTGCCCAAAGACATGAGATTATGGACGTTTCGCCCAAATACCCAAGTGGAAATTCAACCACATGGTTTTTCCAGCATGGTTTGTGGACATTCAACCACACGGTCATTCCAGTATGGTTTGTGACACATTTCGAGAAGCAGTGCCGGGTCCTACCCCACCATATACCTACTAAGTCCGGCATCCTAGCTGAGCTAAAGGTCGGGGAAGCCATCATCGCTTTCGAAAAGCAGAATAAAGTATGGCTTCCCGAAGATAGAGATCACGGTGCAGCATCACCGGGAAGTTCACTCAGGGCACAAAGGCTGATGGCAAGCTTTTCACCAAATCAAAGCAAACTAGATCTGATGGATACACAGTAAAGCAGTACTCACGAGGGTACCTATGAAATGTGCTCCGCCCCGGTCATCTATATTCTCAATTATTACGATGTGCCCCAGCCCCAATACACTCACCCCATAGCTGTTATGCTAGCCGGAGCCAAAATCAGCTTCCTCAGCATGTGCATATTTCAATGATGACGAAATGGTTCGGGTGGCATCAGACAGCATATACGTCAAGAGAACATCGGTTCAAAACTGGCTGATTCCCAAGTCTATCTGTTCAAAGGCACACAGTTGTGGCCAGGACATATACTACGAATACCTACCGTGGCGAGAGTACCCCCCCCCCCCACCCCCCACATCCTGCAGTTCCAACTCAATGGTGAGATAAGGGAAGACCCTGTTCAAGTCTATGACAATAATGCATATACCCCAAAGCCAAAATACTGGAAGCAGAAAACAAATCGCAGATTCTACAGTCCTTCGACAACTCCCCCCTCCCCTCCTCGACCTACCATACTTCCTATCTCAATGGCCAATCGCCTCAAACAAAACATGGTTTAGTGTCAAGATATGAATAAATCTATCCCAAGTTACCTGGGTGGGGTCGGGTTAGTAGAGCGTTAGCAGCCGCCAAAAAGTTCGAGATAAATCTAAGAAGTTCCCCTTCCAGACACCCAGAGAACACTTCCCGGCTATCGCCGTTCCACTCCTGTACCATCTCCAAGACAGACTGCACCAAAATCATTCTGATCACGATTCTCGGCTCTCGTGTCAACGACAGGTGGCCAGACTAGGAAGTCCTCGTTTTGAGCGATGTTATTGATGTGGTCCTACACCATGCCATCTCCGCGGTTGGACAAAAGTTCTATTGTGAGGACTGGGGACTTGGATACTCGCTGACAGTCCAGTCCAGTCAGGGGCTGACAATAATTGCTCCACGAAAGGGTTGAATCATCGACGATTATCTCTAGTGGTTCAGCTTGGCATACCCGACTGTGTGCAGGTTGAGGTACTTGAGCCAGCTCCTGTGGGCCACGTGTCCAGCGGAAGGAACCGACGTCTGGCAACTCCCGGAGCAAGAAATCCGAAATGCCATTGAGAGGAAGCTCGTAGCCTACAAGTGCCAGGAACAGGCTAAAGACCACAGATTTAACCTCAAGTTAAACTAAATCTTGCATCTCAGAGACAGCAAACATAACCATTGCGCAGCCTGCAACACGGAAATGTCGCGGGTCGCATATCAGTCTTAAAGATACTCAAAGGTTTAGTATAGACATGATAGATAATGTACGCTTTAACTTTCTGGAGTGTAAACGAAAAGGAGGGCTGCGGACTTCAACGATTCGGTAAAAACGAATTTCGTTTTAGCGTAGTAAACCATTGGGTGACACCGCTGTTTAACACGGAACGAAAAGCAGCTCTGACATACCCTGCGCAGGTCCATCTTGTAAATAATGCATGATATGCTCACCTGGATTGGTCATTGACAGTGTCAGCTTTTAGACCCGGATGACCACACAGGATCCGTAGGCGATCGCCTTCCAGCTCACCGCACTGGTAAAGGTACTCATACAACGGAGTGGATCTTTTACGCCTTTAGACGAACAGGACGCAACAAATCGGGGCTTTTGCGTCGATGCCTCAGCTTTAATGGCTGCAAATGGCTTTTTAACTGTCAGAGGCGTCACTTCTTGGTTCACTGCTCACCACAAGACAGTCGGCAGCCGGAAAACCCATTCAGTGGATCTCTGACCATAGCGTATTTCTGGTTGTACAGGTGGCCAAAGAGTCAGCGTGCTGTTTCGCCGTTCCACAATACCCTGCTGCCGGTAGTCATCTCACCGCGCCACAATAAGACAATGTGCTTGGCCAACAGTTGGGACGTGCACCGAGGGGACACACGTCTGCACGGCACAGCCATCAAGGACTGGTCGTAATCCTCGCGTCGTCAATGATGTTCACGCATGCGTTTACCAGGTAATTAAAATCAACATAAGCAAAATCTTAATTAATGAAGCACCGGGTTTTACCCCGTGTCTCATTAATTAAATTGTTTATGATTATTCCAATAATAAGTGTTTGGAATCTAATATTTTTTATACGTGGATATATTGCCAACCTGTGCAAAAAGACCAGTCAACTAGGCCGTACTGTACATGAATGGGGTAGAGCTAGCCACCTTGCCTGAATTCTTTGAGGTAAGAGGTGTGGTGCCTTTATAGTAGCTGAAAACATCGATTACATTCAAGGCATGCTCGGCCGCGGTGCATCCGGTCATGAGATATGTGGCGGGAGGTACGCATCAGATTTGTGAAATGGCTTGATTTTTAACCACGTTTAGGCCTCATCTTCAGAGATCTTGGCAGCTTCTCCAAACGTCCAGATGACCGTGATCCCATTCCAGTACCACTCATTGCTGTGGTATATGCGTGAAAGTTTGTTTTCATTCTTCTTCTGTGGCGATGTATTCCATCAAAGTGATGATATGTCATTTCTCAACGAGAGGTCGAGCTATCCAGTCGAAACTCTGAGGTTGGTGTGTCCCAATAAGAACTCGTACGTGAATCAAAGCTTTGCTCCAAAGTCCTCATGCCAGAACTTCAGCGAGCAGTGTGCGATATCTGTCATATCATGACAAAGAGGCCCATGGCTTTTTTTCCAATTAACCTAGTAATCCACCCCAGTATTGCATTACACAGCTCCTCTGCTAAACCCGGTAAACCGTTAATTCTTTCATACTAGCGCTTTTACCCAATGTTGCTAGGTTTAAAAGGTTAACGAGACGTCACACGTAAAATTCACCATACTCGTGTTACAACTGACACAAAATTGCCAATAAATGCGAAATTTCAGATTGAAATCTCAGCAGAAGTACATCCCGGTGTTGCTGTGGTAGAGGAGCTATTGGCTGAAGGGTTGGCGCGGCCTGGTAGATAATATTCACCCGACTCATGTTGCTCTTAATAACAAATTGTTCTAGTTGCCAATGTTACATCGATATTACTGCAAATGTAGAAGTACATCTCGATGTCACCATGGCTAAAGAGTTAATGCGATAGTGGACGCGATAGGGATACCTCTTGGCACAGATCGCATGCTCGACAGCTGCTTCAGCTGCTGGTTCTTTAATCAGCTTTGGTCAGTCCACTGGGGTAATGAGAAGAGACATACTCGCTGCTGTTGCATAAAGCTAAAGGGCTGCAGTGCACAGAATGGTTATCACAAAGACGAGGGGATACTTTCTTGACGACAATGGCATCATATCTTCAAAAGTTTTAGTCAGATATTGAAAATATTTTTAGCTCAGTATTTAGGTGCTTAAATGCTATAAGGATGCCACTTAATTTTCAGCATCCAGTGACTAAACCGAAGTTTGATGTTTTATGCACCTTGTCTCTTCGTGACGTTTTAAGGAAAATGTTTTGTCTGTCACTCTTGTAATATTGAAGAAACTGCATGCAAATTTGGCTCAGGATCGTCAACATTTTTTTTTCTGAACGCTTATCACAGAGAGCTGGGGTAGGTCCGTTGCAACAATGACGTCATGTTGTCGGAAACTATTGTCAGATTTTGAAAATTTGTTCAACTCCTTGCTTGGGATCACACGTGGGTATGATTACCTAGTTTTCAGCTTTCTGTAGTGAAATTTGATTTTGCCTGTTTCCAGCACCACCTCTGTTCATGACGTCATGACGTAAATGTTTTACTCAAATCAAAAGACTGGCTTCCACCCACAAACATTGTGGAAATTGCGTGCAAAGGTTTGGCTCTGGATCACTCACAGTTTTTAGGGAACATTAATCACAAAGAAGTTGGAGTAGGTCTTGACCGCAATGACGTCATGTCTCCAGAGGTTTTTGACGGATTTTGAAAATATTTTCAGCGCCTTGATTGCAACCCCTCATGCTATCATATACACGATTTTCAGCTTCCAGTGATTAAAATTAATTTTAAAATTTTTGACACCGTGTCTGTTGAAGTCATGACGTTGGAATTTCTAACCATTTCCAATGAAAGTAGTGTCTCGCACCACTTCAGACATCACAGACGTTACAGAAACTGCATGATAAGATTCGGCTCTGAACCACTCAATATTTCGTCGAAATTTAATATTTGGCGAGATTATCGAATACATTTCGCCATCAGCGTATCAGTGTCTGTGAAATTAACAAATGGTTACAAGGTATAGTACACTGTATATGCTGATATGATGTACATCATGACGAGAAAGTTTCATGTTCCTGAGGGCAAGGGCAAAAATGTGGGGGTGTTTTATTTAATTATTTCCTTTGAAGTTCGAGAAAAAGGTCAAAGTTTGGGAGCTTGAAAAGCGGACAATATATCGTTCAGCAAATTGTGGGTATCAATTAGAGCATTACGCCATGCTTATCAGTTTCAGTAACTCCGATCATGTAATGTCAAGTCTCTTTGACAGAGGAGAGTTTGAATAAAAGAGTGGTGACTCAGAATGTTTTCGTTTTGACGTCATAACGTCGGAATTACACGTCGGATTGGAAATCGAAAAGTCAGCTCGCTCCTGAACTTCCGTGTTCTACAACCTCCTAAAATCTGAACAAGATCGTTCGCACTTCAATAGCCCACTGTAATGTCAGTGATGTCAGCGAAAAAAATGTTTGTGGCCGAAAATGTAATGAAACGGTTTTCAGATACAGTTTTAGACATAAAATGCATCTGCAAAGTTTGAAACGCACACTCTTGATAATTGCAGAGTTTTGAAAGTTTTTTAAAAATGATGTAATTTAGCCTCTTTTTAACACTGATTTAAGGTATTCGTAAAAAATGAATGTGGGGCATTCTTGGTAAAAGCAGAAATAAACAGGATAACAAGTGGCTTTATCGAAAATGAAAAGTAAGTGCGTAAAAACGGGACGGAGAATAAAAAAATGAAAAACTTTTTACTAGATGTCATTACAACATCGTTGAATGAAATAAAAAGAAGCTGAGACACTGACCAGGCGACGACTTAGCGATTCTTCATGAAGATAGTGTGCACAGTATTTGAAGGAATTGTGTGTCTCAATGTGGACCCTTTCAACCGGCTTGCGTATTTTTTGTGCGTCAAACTAAATTTGAGTAAACGACAACAAAACACCTAACTGGGCAGGAGTATCAGTGATTATTTAATACCACAGACCCCAACATTACTGAACCTCTCGACAAACACACGATAGATGCAACCATTTCACTGTGTATAGTTGCGCAAACGGTGAAAAGGTCTAAGGTGTCAGTGTTGGAGGTATTAATACAATAACCTTCCCAGTATGTGCGGATGGTATATAGTACTGTACACTAATGGTTTAATCAAATCCACTTTGTCTAAGGGTTCAGTACAATTGTAAACGCTAATCTGCACGGGGCTGAAAGATCAACCAACACGAACAGATCCGACACTTGTAAAATCATTTCTTGAATAACCGAAACCTTTAATTTTCCGCCTAAAATCATAGTATGTGACCACCTCACTGGAAGGCAATCAACATGCACGTCTAAAAATGTAAAAAATACTAAAATGTAACTGATGATTTTTGTGAAGATCTGGCTGATTATTTTTTCCATGACGTTAGGATGAGGTTCAATTTATGCTGACCCTCCCATCGATTTGGTTCGTGATGATTTGGATCTCTAGAGCGACGACAGATTGACAACCAAGATTTCCATTGTTTCAAAATGTCTGAATATCTGGTTGAAAGAACAATAGAAAACTTGTGACTTTAATGCGACAACTTTTCCAAGCTCAAGTTTTATCTTACAGTAAGTATGTATTGCGCTGTTAATTATCCAAATACATCGTGTATCTGTTGGCTGTATCCTGTATCCTGTAACTGCAGTATGCTAGCACGTACATAGTTAGGGTTTCTTTACGTTAATATTTATAGACCTAGCAGGGCTAGAGGATCCTCAGGATCTCCGTTGACCATATCCTACTAGGCGGGTCCTTAGGTGGCGGATTGAGGAAGGCCTGCTCATTGATCAGGTCTGCTGCGGAATAGCTGAATGTGCAGCCCTGGACCAAAATGCTACGAACCTGCTATGCAGGCACCTTGTTCTCCCGTGAGATGCGTTTCGAAGGCAACGGAGGAAGGAATTCTGGTAGGTGAGGACAAACAGTGCCCCGGTTAAGATAATCTCCATTTTGGAGATACCTGTCCAATACACTGCTTTGGCCCTAACATCGGGATAGACGGAAGGTTGGACCGGCCCGTTCTGGCAAATCGGGAGCCCCATAAAGAGTGTCACGTCAGGGGGCATTTGAAGGTCATTCAACCAGTCTTTTCTTTTATTTTAACCAAATCTCATTATTGTCATTGTGTACTGACTTTTAACTAAATGATTACATTTTAGCTCTTGTTTGGGTTTCTTGCACTGTCTGTGTTAGTTTGCAGTGGCAACTTTTATTACAGTTTGTTGTAAAATGATTGATTGAATATCCTTCATTTGAAGTCATAGAACTCGCACGCACGGGCCAGTCAGTCAGTGGTATGCATCGGCATCAACACTAACTGAGTATACTGCCCTAGTATAAGTATGTGGAAATACTGGCAGCTGGGTGGTTTCACTGCTCAGCAGTAACTCTACCCCTTGTTGGACTCCGTGCTGTATGGGAGCCGATACAATGAAGAATTTATAAACATACCATGAGTACTATTCAAAATAAAAAAAAAGTTAAAGGAGGCCGAGATTCATTTCCAGATGCTTCTGATTCTGACTCAGATACAAACATTTCAACAACATCGCACAAATGGCCAAAATTTGTAATAATATATATATGCGGCTGACGAGGGTAAAAAGACAATTGACCCTCTTTGCCTCTTTGCCTTAGGAAAAGCCATTAAAGGAATTGCTGACAGTGCTAAAAATGTAAAACAGCTGAGAATGCTTTTCCATATAGAACACTCAATAACAGCAGAGATGTAATTGAAAAAAGAGACTCAGCAGGAATTAGTGTACTAGAAATACAGAAAGAATTGGAATTACAAGGTGAAACAGCTGTGAGAAATTAAATGATATGGCATTAAGCACCCAAATCAATCAAAGTTCATTATATGAACATCAAATTGGATTTAAACAAAACAAATCTACTTCGAGGCTTCAAGTGCCGGAAATATGGACATGGGCAATACAACTGCAGGAGTCAATCAATATGCTATAAATGAGGACACCAACACCAGGAGCCACGTTACAATTCTATTTAATGTGTAAACTGTCAGGGCAATCACATGCTATCATCGAAAGATTGCACTGTCTGGAAAAAAGGAAAAAACAACTATACAGAAAATAAAATGTGAAAAGCAAATACGTTTTAAAGAGGCCAGAGATATTGCAACATCAATACCTGGTGTGAGTACATCGTCGCCAATACACATGGCTCAAGGGAACAATTCTATCTTTACTAACAGCACTTACAATAAAACAAACATAACTACAGATCACACAGACAAATTCATTGGCCCCAACAACGGAGAAAATAACAAATATCGAACAAAAACAAGAACAAACAACAGAAATACCTAAATTAGAACGCCACAAAGAACAAAACTCTATATCAGAAAACAACAAGAACATGGTAACAAGAAAAAGGAAAAACAGAAACAAGAATACCTAAACGCCTTCAAAATGTTGCTACCAGCAACACGTTCGAAGGCATTGAGAACATGTTGGTTGATGAATGCATCGATGACACATTCTCGGCTACCTACACCTGAATTCTTCTTTGGATAGGTCCCCACGTAAAAACTTCACCAAAAAGAAACACGGGGCAATTTCTGCCATACGTCCTCCATTTAAATCACCACACAAACATGGATGGTACAATAAAACACAACACAATACAATGGAATTGTCGGGGTTTTAGAGCGAATTTTTATTGAACTGGGCCTCCTAAGCCAAAAATAAAAACCTCTGCCTTTTGCTTGCAGGAAACAGTCCTAAAGAAACCAGACACTCAAGATCATTCTGTTTTCAAGCATTATGCTTCTTTTAACGCCTGGGCAGATGGAAATGATTTTCTTGTTCGTTGAGTGTCTCTTTTGGTTAGAAGCGACATTATTCACAGTGTTGTACCTTTGCAATCACATTTACAGGCTGTAGCGGTAGACCCAATTTTGGACAAGACGGCCACGTATTGTTCAATTTATGTGCCGCCAAATAAACCCCTTCAGCTGATTGATCTTGAACAACTGATTCACCAGCTCCCAACTCTGAACATTTTGTTGGGTGATTTTTAATGCTCTTAGTCCTCTTTGGGCAATCCCTGCAACAAAGAAGGCAAAAGAGTAGAATAACTTATTACAAATATGACTTGTGTTTGTTGAATGATGGGCCAGACACTTACCTGCATCCACCCTCTGGTTCATACTCCTCCACTGATCTTATAATTGCCTGTCATTCTCTCTTCCTTGATTTTTCTTGGAAGGTTGAAGATGTCTGCAGGATTGACCACTTTCCAGTGTGTTGGAAAGTGTAGTCCGGCAGACGATGAAAGGGTGCCCCAATGGAACTTTAAAAAGGCTGACTGTGACACTTTCTCACCGCGTTGTGCTGCACGACTCACACGAAGAAATTTGAAGAAATGCTGACCTATTAGAACACTCAGGAATTGCTTGACATTGCAAATACAGCCATTTCAAAATCCCCGGCAAATCGAAAATGTTACAGCAAACTGTAATTGGATAATGCTTGCAAACAGGCTATAAAAGACCGTAAGAAAACTGAACGGGAAGTTAATAAGTCACCAATAAAGAATTTTGACACATTACGCAGAAATAGGGCAAAACATGACGACTTATAAATCAAAAAACAGAAAAGTTCTTGAGAAACTTATGTTTCTAAACATAACCAACAAACACAATCAACAACAACTGGGAAATCATTAAAAAAATTAAAGGTAAAGAAACAAAATCACTGTTCAACACCTGGATGTTAACAACACACTACTTACATTAAAAAAGAAATTTCAAACAATTGGCCTCCACATTTTCCAAACATTCGTCGTCTGAAAACTGTAATCCAGAAATCATTAAAATTAAAAAACAAACTGCAGAAAAAACAAAAGATTAAATTTTAGCTCCAATAATTTGGAGGATGACTACGACCCTTTCTCTATGGAAGATTTAGGCAACTCTTTGCATAGAGCAAAATATACTGTCACTAGACTCGAGGAAATACACTGTAAAAACATCTGCCACAATTATCACTTGAACTTCTTTTAT
Source organism: Pictodentalium vernedei (assembly GCA_031216915.1). Classification (NCBI taxonomy): domain Eukaryota; kingdom Metazoa; phylum Mollusca; class Scaphopoda; order Dentaliida; family Dentaliidae; genus Pictodentalium; species Pictodentalium vernedei. The sequence goes on from CM062296.1 coordinate 586,164,081, forward strand.
CAATTTTCTACGAAATATGGGTGACTGGCCAATTTCCCTGTTCTTGGCGTCAAGCAACAATAATACCCATTCCAAAGCCGATAAAGACCATTGCAATCCAAGCAATTATAGACGTATTACACTGACAAGTTGTCTGTGTAGCACCATGAAAAGGATGATCAATGATCGACTTGTCTAGTTTCTGGAATCGAACCATCTACTTGCGAATGTTGAGTGAGGTTTCAGAAGCCAGATAAGTATTGTGGATCATTTGATTAGACTTGAACAGTTAATATGAAATGCCGTTGCCAGGAAAGAACATGGCACATGGTACAACGTGGAAGCATGGGATTTTAAAAGATCTTTATAACATGGGGTTTGGAGGACGTATGCCTCTTTTATAAAATTGCCTTAAAGGGTCGTTAATTTCAAGTTCGTGTTGGATCTGCGTTATCTGACACTCACGAGCAAGAATTGGGGGTTCCTCAGGATAGTATTTTAGCTGTTACCCCTTTTCTGTGAAAATTAATAGCATAATGGAAGCAATTGCGAATATGGTAGATTCTTCATTATATGTTGGTGACTTTCTAATATGCTACAGCAGTAAAAATGTGAATGCCATCAAGCATAAACTTCAGCTGCATTTAAACAGAATCCTGAAATGGGCCGCAGAAAATGGTTTCAAGTGTTTGAAGTCCAAAACTAATTGTATTCGTTTCTGTAAGCTCTGGAAGCAGCACCTTGTTCCGGAGTTGAAACTGGGTGGGCTTTCCAATGAAGTTGTAAAGGAAGTGAAACTCTTAGGTTTATTGTTTGTCAATAAATTGAATTTCATTTTTCACATACAACAACTAAAGGTTAAATGCAAAATGACACTGAACTTTTTAAAGGTAGTTAGTAGCACTGATTGGGATGCTGACCGAAAAACGTTACTCCTCTGCATACATCACTTGTTAGGTCAAAACTGGATTACGGTTGTGTGGTTTATGGTTCAGCAAAAACAAAAAAATCGTACCTCAAACAACTTGATGCGTCTCAAAATAGTGCTATTAGAATTAGCTTGGGTGCTTTTAGGACATCACCAATATATTCGGTGCTTGTTAACCCTTTACCTAACATGAAAAGCAGACCGCACTTGCAAAAAAAATTCTGGAATAACTAATTTTTTCATTTTTTGTATCAAAAACATAGGTTATGACCCCTCGTTGGAACGAGCTCGACGAGCTCGTCCCAACGAGGAGGTCATAACCTATGTTTTTGAGACAAAAAATGAAAAAAAATAATGAAAATTAATTGGTGAGTTTTGAGAATAGCGCTGGTCGGTTTTGGCCATTACGTTGAGTAAAGTGTTAAAGCAGGAGAGCATTCTCTTGAGAAGCGCAGAATTAAACTGTCACTCCAATATATTTCTAAACTGCTTGCTAATCCATCAAACGCTGCTTATAACTGTCTCTGACCCTCAAAATGTTGAATTTTTCAACCGACACACGAAACATATTTCTTCACTGGAAATTGGAATTACGCCCATATGGCCTCCGCCACTCCTGAATCTAACGAGTACCGCGAACCACATATTCCTTCTTGGCATCTTAGAAAACCGACTGTTATTTTGGACCTTGCTTCTTCCAAAAAGTCCAAGACAAATTCTTTTGAGTTTAAATAAAAATATGTTGAAATAAAGTCCAAGCATAGTGCATATATACGGAGGGATCTAAAGATGGTAACAAAGTAACATCAGCTGTTCTCACTGGTGATCGCCTCAATCAGAATACCAAATAAAAGATCTTGTTTCACAGCTGAAGTTAAAACTAGCTCTTGAACGCATCGAGCACCTACAGGAAAGAGAGTCTATTATCTTTTCCGACTTTCTTTCCTCTTTATTGGTTTTACTCAACCCCAAGTTGAAACATCCTATCATTTTGGAACTTCGTAAGAAGTTAAATACTCTCGTGACTGGCCAATATGATATCGTGTTTTGCTGGTTACCTGGACATGTTGGTATCTCCGGTAAAACCAGGGAAGACAGTGGAGCAAGACATGTTTTAAAGAGGCCCTCACTAATTTTAAAATTCCTTTCAGTTCTTTTACACCACATATCTGTAACTACATCAAATCTATGTGGCTGGAGGAGTGGAATGGGGCGACAAATAACAAGCTTCACCACTTTCGACCAACTATTAATGATAAACTTCTTTCCAGTAACCTTTGTAGAAAAGATCATGCAATTCTGACTGGATGTCCTATTGGTCAGACAAGACTTACACATTCCCTTTTGTCAGAGGGGTATATGCGACCAGAGTGTGTTTCTTGCCAACAGGCGTTGGCAGTGCAGCACATTCGTTTACATTGCGCCGATTTTAATCATGCCAGAGGACAGTATTTCGCTGTGGGATCTATGTGATCAAACGAGCCCGCACAAAATTCTCTCACATCTGAAAGTAATCAACCTTTTTAGTAAATTTGGTTTTTACTCTTTTAACCTAGACTCTTTAAGTATCAAATCATCAGATTGATTTATAAGGAATTTACTTTGCTTGTAACATCACTCATTCCTGTTCACACTACATTCTTGTCTTTGACATTTCTGGTGCACTCGTTTCCTATTTTTGTTCAATTCTTTTATTTCATATTTTTACCGTTTTCTCGCCACGATATAGCCTTGGGAACTGTTCTGGCGTTAAGTATCAGTAAAAAGAAATGACTATTCTGTCTGTATAGTCGTCAGAAATATGCTTATGCCACAACATGCGTAACCCAAAGATTATAAAGTTGTTTCAACATCGGTTTTGTGACTTGACTCGGAAAATGAAGAAACAGGATGAACTGAAGAAAAAAACAGAAAAAGAGTGGGATATAACAAATCTTTGAAACTTTTTGCGTCTCCAACGGGATGTTAAATTAACAAAATACCACTCGTAGAAAAGATTCGCAGAGAGAAAGAGCGTGAGAGAGAGAGAGAGAGAATTTATTTTTTTTTTTAATTTAATCGTAATAAATGGGAGGGGAGCGACAGATCGTGCCACATTGGGGGACCCCGGAAGTGACGTATTGTCAGGTGACCTAGTTGCGTCATGTTTGGTTATCATGGTAACCCGCGTGAGCGGCCACTTATGACGTCATCCCCATAGTGATACATAGTCTTAGTGTGCATGCGTAGCACGTGTCGTTAGGATGACGCATGTTTTCGCCGTCTATTTTGTATTCCGGATGCCGCCATCTTGGCTTTTATGGTGACGCGTGGTTGCTATGTGACCCCGAGGCCCGCAATAGGATGGAGATATATTCTGAGTGACGTTCGATTGGACAGGAGTAAATCTAATTACCCAAATAGACCCATATCCTAAAAGGGATTCCGTAAGTGAGTGGGATTCATATCCGACTTCGTGGAATGGGCTTCCGTGATATGACATAAACCCTCGAGGGAATGAAAAAGGGGTTGATAACACCCAATGAACATCAGAGTAATTACACAATGGAATTACATGTACGTAAACTATTGCAAGATCAGACTAATCTTAAACGAACATGATAACGCACAACAAGCAATACAGAACAGCAAAGCTCCACACCCAGAACTATAATGAAGTATATGAAGTGAATGACGACTGTAGAGAACGCAGTGAACAAAGATGAAATAGTTGACTGAATAGGAGAGACAAACTAAGAATTAACAGATCAAGGATCGGACACAACGAAGGTTACAGCCAACCAGGATTGAAGTGACAAGCATGACAAAGTGAACAAAATTAATATTAAACAATATAACAAAGTTTAACATAGTGTTAACTGTTACGCCTCTTTTGTACATAAAACTCAGCAAACCTTTGAACGGAATGAACTCTATATAAGAAAATTTGAACTATTTTGAACTGAATGAACTCAATATGACATATATAGTCTTAACTGTAACGCCCTTTGAACTCAATAAACCTTTGAACTATAACATTGTTTCTTTTTATGTGGCATAGGAGAATGCCCTCCAGTGTTTATGTCAAATTACGGAACCCCATTTCACGGAGTCGGATAGGAATCACACTTTCGGATTCTTTTTAGGATATGTCTGCAGTTACAGAATCCACTTTTCGTCGTATGATTATATACTGCATATGTTGTGTACATTGTGCACTAGCACAGAAGCACAGATCATCATACCTAGCATGTGTCTATAACACCCAGTCCCACGTTCCGTGGAATCCCTTTTTGGGATATGTCTATGGTTACAGAATCCCCTTTTCGTCGTATGTGCCTGTGTGATGCATGTGTTGTGGGCACACCGTGCACTTCCACGCAAGCACATATAGGCACATCCAGCATGTGTCTATGTGCAGCAGGTGGTGTGTACACATTGTGCACTAGCACACAAACATATCCAGGTACCAACAACAGACTGTTTCTTATATGTAAGGTGCCCTAGCGTGCACTAGGTCATAGGAATGTAAATATCATATGGGTTTAGATGAATGGAGCAATCTGGTTGAATGCATCGAATACTTGGAAGAGGGCAGAGGTTGGAACAGTGTCAGACATAGCCAGCCAGCCAACCCGCAGAAGGATCATAGGTCAGCAGTAATGGTACAAGGCAGCAAAGATGGTAGAACACTCTAGCACACGATAAAATAGGGGCAGCCAATGGTAATGCTGCAGGGCTGTAGGGTTGGTAGGACACTATAATAATGATGAATACAACAGAGGCCAATCATAGGATGGGCAGCTTTTGACGAAGTGGACTTCACGAGGTTGGATCAGCTCTTTTGTTTGTACCTCTTGTTACTTTCTGACAGATATAATTTAATTGGAAAGCATAATTTGTACTTTGTCTTCAAGTATAATGAGACATTCCATCATACTCAGTCGCATCCACTTTTACTACATGGAGTACTAAATCCACCTCTTAAATTGTTTAAAGAATAGCTTAAATTGTCAATCAGCTGTCATTAACTCCCGTACATTATTAGAGATAGGCATGTTAGAAGGACCATTTATTCTCTTTAACAGCGCATGTACTGGAGTTTTCAATAAGAAATTTACTATTTAAATTATCTTTGGTCTCTGCATTTAATTATTAAGTGCAGGTGTAGTCGGCCACACGTCCCCGGAAAATAGTGTGCAATTCGAGGTATTTGTAATTTAATTTTTTGAAGTCCAAAAAGCGATATAACTCTGGCAAAAAATGTCGGATCAAGCCCTGATTTGAACCTGACCTGTTTTTTATGTTAATACACCTACATACCAAATTTTATTTGACTCGGTGAGCAATAAATAAAATTATCATCGGGAAACCACCCCCAAAAAAGAAATTTTTGAAGTTGAAAAAGAGGTATAATTCCAGCAAAAATTGTCGCACCCCCATTCGAACTGGACGGGTATTTTATGTTCATACACCTAAATACCAAATTTCATTTGTTTTGGCCAAATATAACTAAAGTTATCATCAGAAAACCCCAAAAATTGAATTTTCGGAGTCTAAAAAAGGGCATAACTCTGGCAAAAATTGTACGACCGCACTCCAATTCGAACTTGACCTGTATTGTATATCGATACACCTACATACTAAATTTCTTTTGATTTAGCCAACTATTACTAGAGTTATCATCGGGAAACAAAAGTGGGACGGACGGACGGGCGTTCTTAAAAATGGGAGTTGTGGGCTAAAATAAGTTATGAAATATTTATCATTTTAAAACGTTCGGACATCGGTTAAAAACTCGGTTTTGTGGAAAAATTTCGCTGGGAATGGAAAGGGTTACTAACCCCAACCCTAACCCCGAACTTGACCTAACCCTAACCCCAACCCTGATCTGACCCTAACCCTAAATATAAACCCCGCAAATAAGCTCATAATATATAAAATAAGCTCATAATATTTCGGTAACCTCAAAATGCATCTCTGGACAAAAAAGATCTGGTAACTCCCTTTTACTTGCGCGGATGGACGGACGGAACCGGGCAAATTCTTTCGGTGGACAATTAGGTAGGTCTTAGTTTTATTGATAGCCTAAATCATATAGTTCGGCGGAACTAACCGATTTTGATTGATGTATTTATTTATTCTAGTTCTTTTTCATGGACCTCTAAGAGCTTTGGTTCTTCTCAGAAAGACTTGAGCTCTTGGTAAGTGATGTTAAACAACTTTGGACTATGAATTTAATTTACCTAAAATGTTTAAGTTACTTTAGGATAGCTGCTTTAGCTCAAGATAAGAGCTTCAGCTCCTATTAAGAGCTGGTAGGCAGTACCTCAATAAAATCTGTCTGAATGGATTTTCATGGCAAAGCGTTTATTTTTACATTTTAATTAATAAATTATATCTATAAATAAACTTTATATTTGTGCTGGAGTTGTATTTCACAGAAAGTATTCTCTAACCGCACCTTGCCAAGTCTTAGTAACAGAACCTGATGAAGCAAAATAAACCACTAGGCGACGACATTGGGAGTCGTTCCTTAAACCAAAACAATTACACAATGTTAAAACCTGCCCCGCAAACTCCCCCATAGCACTTAGGTTCAACCCCCATGGGGCTGAAATCTATTCTATCATGGCTTGGGGCTATGGGACACAGCTGAAATTGTGGTATAAGCCGATGGTAAGACTACCACGAACTGAATAGGAGCTTGGAATCCCATTATGAAATCTAAATTATGGAATCCCTTTTTTGGGGGGAATCCCTACAGAATCCCTTTTTTGGGAACGTCTGTGGTTATAGAATCCTTTTTTCGGAGATGAGCACAAGAGTCGTAAAAGGAGTCACTCTTTCGAGCAATTACTTGATGACTTTTTTGCTCGATTAGATTTGAGCCATTCGAGTAATACTGGTCCCTAACTGATTGATTCTTGGCTTTAGGAATCACATAGAACTTCAAAATGCACAAGGGAGATAACTATATATGGGTATGTACGAAAAATGAAGCAATCTTACTAGTGATTATAAACTTGGACGAGAACAGAAGTCAGAAACAGAGACAGCTAACACTAGACAGACTCCTAGGGTAGTCGAAATATGGGTAAGTAATATGCAAAACAGGTCATGGAATAGAGGAATAAGCCTCAGAATAGATAAGGACAGGCAGAAAAAGCGAGGCTTGGAGGCAAATCGGAACCAATAAATTTACTATTATACAAAGAAACGCGCCTTATAGCACAACATGCTACTATTATAAGCCCTAACTGGTGGCTTCGCCAAGTCGTTTCCTTGATTTTGGGAGTTTTTGATGATTTGGGGGGATTGTCGGGTCTGTTCTGGCTATTAGATTTACTCACATTCAATAGAATGCATCCTGAGAATATACCCCCGTCCTACTACAGGCCTTTGGGTCAAATGGAAACCACATGCCACCTAGAAACCAAGATGGCGGCCTCCAGTATACAAAATGGACGACGAAAAAAGCGTCAACCTAACAACTAGCGCTGCGCATGCGCACTAAGACACGCACCACTATGCGGATGACGTCACAAGGTGGCCGCTTACGCGAGCTACCATGACAAGCAGACATGAAATAACTAGGTCGCGGGACATGACGTCACTCCTGGGGTCCCCAGCGGCGGTTCCTCAGTGTGACACGATCCATTGATCTACTACTGTAAGAGGTGTGACGGACAGGATATAGTTCTTCAAAATTACCTCCATCAAGGATTTTGATGGAAGTTCAGCGTTCTGCAGGTATATTATCTACTTACACGATAACCCATTCAGACCTTCGAAAAATGACAAAAAAGTGACTATGACTGATCACCGTCAATCACATTACGACTTCTACACGTTATTTAGAATAAACAAAGAGGAACTCGGCCTCTAGATCTATCAACTGACTAATTTATATTAAAACATTTGATTTATTAACCCACATGAAACATGCCATCTACCCCACTTGAACAAGGGATTCCTTTTAATTTTTGACGCTGTAAATACATTACTCACCTGGCGAGATCCGGCCCGCTCCAACCACATGTTCTTCAAGATTAGAGTGTAGCAAAACAGAATAATCGTGAGCGGGATTGCATACGTAGTTAAAGAAACTACCAGTGTAATGCTTTTCTTCCACGTTAGAGTAGGCCAGGTCGGCATGCAGTAGACTCTCGGACCAAAATAGTTTCCATCTTTGACATCGTGGTAAATTGCAAATGGAGTACAGGCTATAACTGTGGCTGTAAAGGAAAATATATTTCTTTGAACAATAAGGAATTGGCTATTCAGGCCTATACAAATTGCGCGAACGATCTTTTCGTTCGCTTAGAAGAAATAAGGCGATCGATTTTTCATTCGCCTACATTATTTGACCTTAGACAAATAATCAGATTTCATTTGATATTCATTTATGAACGCTTCCAAGGTCATACTCTACTCTATAATGACGATTAAGCGTCATGTTCTTTGATACTGAATACGAAGTGCTGCGAGGTAAAACATTGTTGGAAAGCGCTCTTTCCGACACTGTGTTACATTTCAGAACCTTATCTGCTTCATGGTATAACTTCATAAAATAAGCTGTAGCATCGTAGGTTGCTAGTCGGAACCTTTGCAGTAACATCATTAAACACAAGAGTATTACAGCAAAGGGTTGTCTGAACAAATTAAGGAAACCCTTTACTGAGTTACCTTAATTTCTGATTTATACATAGACCTATGTCTTGGTGGCTGCACACCACAAATATACCTACCAGAAGTAAATATATGTGGCACTCTGATTTTAGTATAACATGTACCGAATTTGACATTAAAACCTCTTCACACTGGGAAGATGTAAAATGTTATTGCACACTAGCCGCCCGTGCACACTATACGCCATTGCAACATTGCCCACTGAACGATAGAACAAGTTTTAACCTCTGATTTGAGAAACACATATATTTACTAATCTCCTATAACCTACAAACTGAAACATGAAATCATTTAATGCTACTTTTGGACGCAACGAATTGATGCTTCAAACTTTTATAGAGTGAATATTTGTTACACTTTCGACAGTGAACCCTGTTTAACTGGTTGTTACATTTGCTCGATAGCAGGACTTGAATTACTGGAATTTCAATACGTCGAAATGAAAGCAGGGAATACAATCGTTAATTATTACTTTATGGTAACACTCGTTGCGCACCCGGTATGTAAAACCAATCTGAATAAAGAATAACTACTCAGGATTCCACCTTTCATAAAAGAAGTATTTCAACACCTTACCACTTGGCATATATTTTTGTTTGGCATGTAATTAAGTCATGTTTGCTTTTGGTGTATAAAGGACCGAAATTCTTCTAACAAGTCATTCTAAACTTAGACACACGCAGACAATCATTGAACTTTCAGATATTGCTCATTTCCATGAGATACAGCATATTGATTAAAATTGATGGCGCCCCTTCGACGAATGATCAAGGTAAGATAGAGAACAAAACCTCTAAATATTAAAATCATTGACATCATGAAAGTTAGTAAAGAAAGAAAAACTACTTTGTTTTGGTAGTAATGCAGATAAAAACGTCGTTACAAGTAATCATTAACACCTGATTCTGCTCGCCTCCTTTGTTATACAAATCGAATGTCGCAGACGTTTTGGATGGCAGTGGGGAGAGATACTTGTACATGTGTAACGACACTTCAAACGACACTTCTATAATATGACAATACGCAAGGCGTAAGAAGGAACCCCAAAGTATCCAACATATTGAAATATTTCATTCCGCAACCATTACTCCAAAAACATTTTATGCAATCGAATTCCTGCAATTGTTTAATTTCGGCCAAACACGAATACGTATCACGGTACTAAATATTTTCCCATAGGCGTCCATTATAACGTTCAGGCTAAAACAATATGGTCGCATCATTTTAAATTTGGCATTCAAATATCTTTTGTCAAGTATAGCCCTCCAGACAACCTTTTTCTGATTCTTAATCAGGGGGTCATGCAACAAATAAGAGAGAAAAACTAACAGAAAGGAAAGTGCTGGTCACATGTACATATTTCTCAAGGAATTCCCAACCAAAATACACCAATAGTCAAACCAATGTTTAGGTTCTAAAAGTCCTCAAATCACCTCTTTATTCATCTGGAACATTCAACAGTAATGCAAAATGTCAGTAGAATTCTTCAAATGTTTATTGAAACAATATATTTTCCCAAGACTGCTTAGTTTTGGGGATTACATAATTTCCGAGTGCAACTTTTCGAGGCAGGTGAATCAAATTCAAATATTTACAACAGTAACATCTATGAGCAAACCCAACCCTACCAAAGATACATTTCTCATTTATGCAATAGAATTCAACTTTTGGCTTCTGCCTAGTCAAAAGCATTTTGATTTGTTATCCAATCTTTGTCAAATGGGCTTAAAAACTGGTATTGCCTTCGACAGAATTCCTACTCTGTTACCTAATGAGTAAGTTGGGAGGGATAAGAATTCACAGCTTTCTTTGGCAACTACCCAAATCCCAAAATAAAAATAAAATCCGCATCAGCACACAAAACTTTTTGACAAAATCGGTTTTAATTAACCATACAACAAGACAAATAGTGCCCCACCCCCATGAAACAATATGTCAATTTTGTTTCAAAATTGGGGTTGTGCAGGACTTATAATTCTCTAAATTTGGGAGAATCCATTTGGTTTCTTGCGAAAATCGTTCCGAGAACTCAGACCTGCTATGGGCCAGGATCCCATGAGGCCAGTATGGTTGAACACCTGTTGCATACTGATAATACATGTTAACCCTTTATCCAATACAGGTTTTTAATTTTTAAAACACCAACTACTACAAATTTCCCATTATTATTTAATCACATTCTGGCTTCTGAAGACAGTTCACATTGTGTTTGAAGAATATTTTGCAATCTTTGTAAGAAAAAGCGTCAGTTTTCTCAGTTAAGGCACCTCGATAAAACAATGATTTGTTCCAACAGAATGACCCTACCTGCTACTGTGGTGTCTCATGACACTGTTAAAATTCCTAAAATCATAAAATATTGATTGTGCTGTGCTTGTGCTGCAAATATCCACAAGTGCACTTTCACTACTTTGGTTTTAATCCCCACAGGCACACATTCTGTCAAAAGGAGTGATATTGTAGAAAATATGTCCCCAAAGAGGACAAATCAGTTACAGGACAGTCGCCGTTGACGGGTTGTAATACACGCATGGGCAGTGGTGGAAATCATCATCCGCAAAATTTTAATTAATGAAGCACCGGGTTGTACCTGGTGCTTCATTATTTAAATTTTTGATGATCATTCCTATAGTTAGTGTTTGGCATCAAATATTATTGTAACCGTGGAAATATTGCCCATCCGTGGAAAGTGAGCAGTACACAGTAGCTGTACTCTATTTGTTTCAAGTATATAATACTCTTTGATCTTTAATATATTTGTGACGAGCTGGGTCCAAAGTATTCAATACTCGTAGTACTCGAGTACCACTTTTCTGACAAAGTACTCAATACTTGCCCCAGCCCTGATTTGTGTATATGTGTGGGGGAGGTTGGAGGGTGGAAGATAGTTGCAAATTATTTAAAATGTCGAGCCGGGCAAATGAAAAGCAAAGAAACATTTCATCTGAAGGATAGACAGACAGACATGCAGTAAAGCATTTTGGAAGCCTACATAAAAGTAGTGACTAACTTACATATATCGAGAAGAGACAGGACAATGTTGTCAAACAGTAAACAAGCGGCCCCAGGGGGTATGAGGGCATTCACCTGACATGGCAGCCCAAATATCATCCCAGGGAATTTATTTGAACAAGTTGCATCTGCCCCTCATAAGAATTAAACAAAATCGCCAAAGATTCTGACCGGTGGATCTAAAAAAAAAGATTTTTAAAGAATATTCCTCATATTGAACTAAGTTATAATTCGGGCTCCCACAGGAACCCAAATATGAACCCAGGGACTTGGCTTGAACAAACTTGAATCTCACCTCTCTAAGGATGCTGAATATCAATATCAAAAAATTCTGACTGCTGGATTTCAAAGAATATTCCTCTTATTAAACTAAGTAACAATTCGGACTCCCACAGGGAGCCCAAATATGAGCCCGGGGACTTGGCTTGAACAAACTTGAATCTCACCCCTCTAAGGAGGATACATCCCAAATATCAAAAGATTCTGAAGGGTGGATCGGAAGAAGAAGATTTTTAAAAAATATTCCTCATATTGCACTAATCTAATCATAGAGAGCCCAAATATGGATCCAGAGATTTGATTTCAACAAACATGTGAATGAATCTTCCAAAGATGTTATATGCGAAATATGAAAGCCTTTGGAGCAGTGGTATGGGCGAAAAGATTCTTTAGTGTTTTTCCCATTATCACAGTGTTAAAAAAATGATGACTCAGCATTTGTTCAAAGTCCTGGAAAAGTACCCCATGATAAAGCTGATGGCAACTTTTTTTGGACCATTCCTTTCTGTTCTTCCTAAGGAAGCCTCACACAAAATAAAAATTCTTAGTGCCATGCAGTTTTGAAGATATGGGCGTTTTAAATTAAATTAAATCCTATAGGGCGACTGGAAATAATTTTTTTCATAAATTAGGTACTTACGACCCAATAAGCCCATCATATCAAATTTGCTTCAAATAGGCCTCTCAATTCGAAAAATAGAAATTTTGGCACAATTCGGGCTCCCACAGGAAGCCCAAATATGAACCCAGGGACTTGGCTTTAACAAACTTATATCTCACCTGCCTAAGGATACTGTATATTAAAATCTCAAAACATTCTGACTGGTGGATGTGAAGAGGAATATTTTTGAAGAATACTCCTGATATTGAACTAAGTTATAATTCTGGCTCCCACAGGGAGTCCAAATATGAACCCAGGGGCTTGGCTTGAACAAACTTGAATCTCACCCCCTAAGGATGCTGCATATGGTACCAAATATCAAAATATTCCGACTGCTGGATCTGAAGAAGAAGATTTTTAAAGAAAATTCCTCATTTTGAACTAAGTTAGAATTCAGGCTCCCACATTGACCCTAAATATGAACCCAGGGACTTGGCGTAAACAAACTTGAATCTCACCCCCTAAGGATGCTGCATACCAAATATCAAAACATTCCGACTGCTGGATATGAAGAAGATATTCAAGGAAAATTCCTCATTTTGAACTAAGTTATAATTCGGGCTCCCACAGTGAGCGAGGGTTTCGCGAATATATATTTTTTGCGGGACCCATTTATTTTTTGCGGGACCCATTTCCAATATGTGTCTTAATCACATGAATTATGCTTATTTATCTTCAAATACATAGATTGTTAGACTGTTAGATTGTTCAACCACCACATCAAAGGCTATTGCAGTAATCATGTTTATAGAAATTAGTTAGAGCTGATATGGTTAACCGATTAATCGACTAACAAATGATCAATGTCTTGATCGATAAAAACAGTAATTGATCGGTTAACCGTTACTTTTGAAGTACGGTATTATATGGGTTAACCAAGGAACAAACTTGCTCCAAAACAGGCAAAGATTGTCACACTGGCTCGCTCACATTAATTATATGATACAGAGTAACGCATGTCAGTTACGTGCTAACATACTTGTTCACTTGCATGATCATTATACTGTATCAGTAGCTGGAAATGGTCATTTTCAACCCTTCACCAAATGCGGGTAGCAGACGATACTTGCACAATAAATTCTTGAATTACTGAAGATTTTCGATGTTTGTCTCAAAAACATCGCTTATGACCCCCGCCCAATTGGAATAAGCTCAATGAGCTCGCTCCAATGAGGGGTCATAAGCTATGTTTTGAGACAAAAATTGAAAATATAATAAAATTTGAATGGACATTTTTGTATATGGCGCTGGCCGGTTTCTGTGCATTACGTTGTGTAAAGTTTTAGTTATATAAATCATCAACGGTACGGCAATTATTACGCTACCTATCATTGCAGGTGATTAATCGGTTAACCAAGGTTAAGCCATGCACTTAATCAATCAAGAAAACACTTTAGTCGTTTCAGCTCTAAAATTAATCTAATTTTATTAAATTTTATCTGATGAAAAACTGCTTATATTTTTGCGGGATCGGTAAATGGATCTTCTTAATAAGCATTTTCGAGAACGTCACAGGAACGAAACGACCATTCTCGCAATTTGCGAAACCCTGGTGAGCCCAAATATGGACTTGGCTTGAACAAACTTGAATCTCATCCCTCTAAGGGCGCTGCATATGGTACCAAATATCAAAACATTCCGACTGCTGGATCGAAGAAGATTTTTAAAGATAATTCCTTATTTTGAACTCAGTTTTAATTCAGGCTCCCACAGTGAGCCTGAATATGAACCCTGGGACTTGGCGTAAACAAACTTGAATCTCACCACACAAAGAATGCTGCATACCAAATGTCAAAACATTCCGACTGCTGGATCTGAAGAGGTTTTTTAAAGAAAATTCCTCATATTGAACTAAGTTATAATTCGGGCTCCCACAGTGAGCCAGGGTTTCGCAAATATATTTTTTGCGGGGCCCATTTATTTTTTGCGGAACACATTTCCAACATGTGTCTTAATCAAATGAATTATGTGTATTTATCTTCAAATACATAGATTGCTAGACTGTTAGATTGTTCAACCACCACATCAAAGGTTATTGCAGTAATCATGTTTATAGAAAATAATTAGAGCTGATACGGTTAACCGATTAATCGACTAACCAATGATCATTGTCTTGATCGACAGAAAAAGTAATTGATCGGTTAACCGTTACTATTGAAGTACGGTATTATATGGGTTAACTAAGGAACAAACTCGCTCCAAAACAGGCAAACATTGTCACACTGGTTCACATCAATTTTTTGAGACAGAGTAACGCATGCCAGTTACGTGCTGACATACTTGTTCACTTGCATGATCATTATACTGTATCAGTAGTTGGAAATGGTCATTCTCAGCCCTTCACCAAATGCGGGTAGCAGACGATACTTGCACAAGAAATTCTTGAATTACTAAAGATTTCCAATGTTTGTCCCAAAAACATAGCTTATGACCCCCCCCCCCCCCCGCCCCATTGGAGCAAGTTCAACGAGCTAGTTCCAATGAGGGGTCATAAGCTAGGTTTTGAGACAAACATTGAAAATATAAAATTTGAATGGACATTTGTGTATATGGCGCTGGCCGGTTTTGTCCATTACGCTGAGTAAAGTTTTAATTATATATTCATCATCAACGGTACGACAATTATTCAGCTACCTATTAAGGCAAGTGATCAATCGGTTAACCAAGGTTAATCCGTGCGATTAGTCAATCAAGAAAACCCTTTAATCGTTTCAGCTCTAAAATTAATCTAATTTTATTAAATTTTATCTGATGAATAAATGCTTATATTTTTGCGGGAACGGTAAATGGATCTTCTTAACAAGCATTTGCGAGAACGTCACAGGAACGAAATGACCGTTCTCGCAATTTACGAAGCCCTGGTTAGCCCAAATATGGACTTGGCTTGAACAAACTTAAATCTCACCTGCCTAATGATGCTGCATACCAAATATCAAAAGATTCTGATTGGTGGGTCTGACGAAGAAGATTTTTAAAGAATATTCCTCATATTGCACTAGTTTCAACATTTGGACTCCCATAGAGAGTCCAAATATGGACCCAGGGATTTGATTTAAATAAACCTGTGAAAAAAGCTTCCAAAGATGGTATATGTGAAATTTGAAAGCTTTTGGAGCAGTGGATTGGGTGAAGAAGAGTCTTTAAAGCTTTCCCCATTACCCAGTGTTAACAAATGCTGACTCAGCATTTTTTCAATGTCCCGAAAAAGTACCCACGATAGACACGACAGCCATTTTTTTGGACCATTCCATTCTGTTGGTCCCAAGGAAGCTTCACACCAAATAAGAATTCGCAGTGCCGTGTAGTTTTGGAGATATGGGCGTTTTAAATTTTGTTTTATTTTTAGCTCCTGCGGTTCCCATGGGGCGACGGGAAAATATTTTTGGGCATAAATTAAGTACTTATTACCCAAAAAGCCCGCATCTTAAATCTGGTTTAAATCAGACTCTTGGTTTGAAAAATAGAAACTTTGGGCGGGGCGAAAATTCTTGACCCTCCTATAACTAAGGCAAACATACTTCCACAAACTTCTCTTGAACAAATCTGAGTCTACACTTCAAAAGGAAGCTGCACACCAAATATCAAGTCTCCGCTACTCCTGGTTCATGAGAAAAAGACTTTTTATTATTTAGGCATAATTTTTGCGCGTTGCCCTACTGAGGGGAAGGGCAACTTGATTTGAACAAAATCAAAATGCGATATCATCACAATCAAGCATCTCAAATTTCACTTAAATTGATTCAGCAGTTTTAGAGGAGAAAATGCAAACACCATGTTCACGGACGACGGACGGCGAGTGGTCACGATAGCTCACCCTGACTGAAAGTGGACCATGAGTGCTGCAGTTGGGCGAGAGACTTGGTTCAAGGAGAGAAGAAACTTGTAGCTGCGGGCTGTCGAAAGTGTTGTTAAAACCCAATAAGTAAATAAACAAGAGGCCCCACGGGGTCCGAAGCACTCATCTTAAACAGAACATGATATAAACAGAGTCCAAGAATGAATCTACATTAAGCAATCAATCTCTATAGGATACACTGTCAATCCTTCAGCCCCTCAGGAGTGACAAAAACAGTCCAAGCATCATGCCTTTTCTTCAGTTGATCATAATGTAAAATGTGGAGCTCCCCTCTGAAGCCCCTTGATACAACCAATGAAGATTACTCTCAGTTACACACCTCTGGAGGGTACTGAATAAAAGATTTCTAATTCTTCAGCTACATGGCCAATTCCGGCTCCCATAGGGAGCCCAAATATTAACCCATAAATAAACCAAGAATATGAACTTTTAATGGCAAAGAAATAATTACACAAATAAAAAATAAAATAAAAAAAAACACCCGCCTGCATGCAATTTTACAAAAAATGGTATGAGAAACAGATCTACTTTGTGGGGCCTTATGCATGAAGATTATTACAGTGAATACATTGTCTAACACAAAAGAATACCACACAATCCAAGGTAGACTGATTTCAAGAAGTCCTCCCTAGTGGAAGGGCAATTTTAACAAACATACAGGCTCAAATAAGCATCATACACAGTGTAAAAATTCCACAAAATTAATAAACATTCATGTATGTTTAATAGGAATTAGGAGTATTGTAATTAAAAGTCAATTGTGTGGTTGTTCATAAACTTATATTACTTTGTTATCAGGTGTTAAAAAATATTAATATTTGTAAACACACTCACCCATTTAGATTAGTCCCTGCTCATAGCAGTGGCGCAGACATACAGTACAGTTGCCGTGCTCTGTTCATAATCCATGCATGGACAGTGATGTCCATGCATGCTTTTTCCATGTAATAGAAAATCATCATCAATAAAATTTTAATTAATGAAGCACCGGATTGTACTCTGTGCTTCATTAATTAAATTTTTGATGAATATTGCTGTAAACAGTGTTTGAAATCTAATATCATTGCATCCGAAGGAAATATTGCCCACCCGTGAAAAGTGACCAGTCTACAGTGGTCGCACTGTAAGCATGGGGGCTGGAGGGGGCACATGCCCTCCCCAATTTCATCCATGCCCCCCCTCTCCCCTGTTAACCCATATAATGAACATCCGACAAGACATTTTAATATCTAGATATTTATGCTTGTAAAATTATGGACACAAGTGGACACAGAGTCAAGGTAATTGTGTTTTTCTGTCTTGAATTTCAAATCTTTTTTGTTGGGGGGGTGGGGTGGGGCACCCGACCCCTCCACTGATGAGAGGGGCACACTCCCTCTTATCCTCACCCCTATCTCACTGCTATGTGGCTCACATGAAGCTGTGCATCATATTCTTTATGCCCCAGCCCCATCCCCACTAGATATTACTCTTGCCCCTAACTTTGATATCCTGGCTAAGCACCTGTATCATGGTAAACTAACATCAAATTGTGTGCTTATGTCCAGTAGCTAACATTGGAATAGTATAATGTGCTTTGTAAGAAACTTGATCAAGTATTGATGACAAACGACAATATTTATTACCAGTGCCTGGTACCAGTAATAAAATAGGATTTGCAAATATCAGCCTGCGTTTTTTCAGCTATTAACTTGCTTCATGCAAATTTTTTTTGTTACTACCTGTTAAAAATTACTGTTTCTTGTTTTGCTATTTTAGAAAAAAAAATCACTCCTTTTCTGGCGAGCATACTAGGCATACTAAACACCGAGGCAAACCGAGGGATACCAAGGTGAATGAAAACAGGAGTAAAAGGGGTATGGGATGGTGTGTTTTTTTTATTATTTACTTATTGGTGTTTGAGGTCACATATTTCTGCACAACCGCTAATCATGACCACGACAGTTTTACGGGTGGAGGAAGCGAGATTACCCGGATAGAACCATTGAGGAATGGCAAACAGCTGCCAGCTCCCCAACATACTATACAAGCAGACTTAGTCTTTTTCGAAGACAGGTGCACCAAGAACATGCAGTTTGCCTTAGTACACAGCATATCGTGCCCTCACATGGGCAATGGGGGTGAAGTGTCTTGCCCAAGGACACACAGCTGTTGCCGCAGGTGGGATTCGAACCGAGGACCTCTCGGCTTGTAGCCTGCACCTCTACCTACTGAGCCACTGCACCCCTGGAGGTGTATTCTGATTATGTAAATAGATTTAAGCAGTATGTGCATGGTTTTAATGCCATATTTGACAAATATGGGTACTGAAGTAATAGAGTGCCCTGAAAAATCTTCCCTTTGGTGTTTAGTAGGTCGCTTAGTAATGGTATTTAAAGCTACTGCACCTCAGTAAGCAACAGTGTGAATTGTTAACCACATAGTGACTTCTTAATTAGTTTTCTTTATGGTGTCGGCAGTTGTCTTCTTTGTTATGACAGAAAAATTGTTATGGACCAATATCATGACATGGGAAACAGTATTTTTTGAAAGTGGTAATTTTTCAGTCGCCAACGATAAAAATATTGCTGTAATACTAGAGACATGGTCAGCACTCATGGCTGACCAACGAGACCGACAATTAAAAGGATACTGACTTAATTGTTCTACAATTCTATAAAACGGCAGCAATTGTAAAAAAATGGTCACATAACGATGAAAAGCTGGAAAACAAAAAAAGTGTAAACAAATCACCATAAATTAGTGCCGTTATCACAGGCGAAAGGGCTAAAAAGTATACTGTATATATACAGTTGATGCAGAGTGTAGTGTAGCATCACTAAATCACCCACACAGTGGAGAGTTCACCCAAACAATAATTCTAAATTTGTTGCAAAGCATAACAAGCACAAGCTGAGCTCTGGACAGCCAATGGACCTCTGGGTTAAACCTGGACGTCCATTGACTCCACTGGCTGAAACATTGCTTGTGTTTTTTGTCCATATGTACAGAATTTGAAAGTGATACTTTGGGTGATAATTTCTCTTCACAGGCGATTTTGTTGCAATCCTCTCCCCATGTACTGTACATATACCAAATACAAGCTGTAGCTTTGGGTGTACAGCCGAGCGATACTTATCACGGTACCCCACACAATCCTAATAACATAAAGCCAACAATGGCAAAACAATAAACAAAAGAAATAATAAATAAATAAATGAAAATTAAAAAAAAAAAAACTTCAGAGCTGCTGGAACTGAAAAGTTTGGCCGGCCCAAGGCCAAGATAAAATCTGATGGGAGGTTTATTTTTATCAAAAATTACAGTGATCGGTTTTAAGATACCAAGTTACCACTTAAGTGCTCCATCCACGCACAGACGTAGCCCATTAATAACCAAGCTACCTACTATATACCAAGGGTAGTTTTCGGTAACAACTCGGTCGAGATGTATATATCTTACTCAAATAAATCAAGTAATGTCACGTATATTGCTTTGAAGGAATCAATTAAATGTCTGCAATTATATTTAAACCTTTCTGAACAACCCTGACTTACTTTTTTCTTTTCACCTCGGTATCTCTCGGTAGATCCCGGTTTTTAGTATGACCCTTTTCTGGGTGGTGGTTTGGTTTGGATCAAATTGCCATAGGATGATTTGGGTTAAATTAGCAGCCAATTTGGGTCAAATTGCTGGAGGACAGTTTGGATGCAATTCTTACTGATAGCAGTATATTATAGAACACATGGAACGTGGACTTATTTATTTATTTATTGGGATTTTAACAGCATTTTTGACAGTTAGGGTCACCTCGTGTCGGACAGTTTTATGGGTGGAGGAAGTTGGAGTCCCAGGAGAGAACCATCGAGCAAATGCCAGGCTCTCAACATACTAACTCCACACGAGCAGGGTTAGCAATGGTTGAAGACAAGTGCACCATCAACGTACTGTACACCTCAGCACACAATGCCACTGTGCCCGCACATGGGCAATGAGGGTGCAGTATATTTCCCAAATTGTGGAAACATACATGGAGTGGTGTCCGGGGAAAAGAGTAAAAGTCCCATTGAAGAGAAACGGCACAGGCAAATGTCAAAAGTTGTGCTTCTGAATACTAAATTGTAAATATATAGACAAATACATAAGTAAAACAGGAATAAAACATAATATCACTGCAAGTTCTGTTTTTATTTAATCCATATTCCATATCTCATTGACATACCACCAAAACCCTCTTTATTTGTCTGGTTTCATGCATCGGTCAATGCAGATACGGTAAAAATTTTCAATTTTGTGAAAATTATGAACATTTTAATGGAAATTGTTTGCTTCGGTAAATTGTTTAGGGAAAAATACTAATGTACTAAAGGAAACAGTTACATTGCATTACAAAAAAATAAAATTTAAATTTAGGGGCGAAACCACCCACCTCCGTCTGTGGGGCGAAATGACCCGGGGCAAATGAGGATTGGGCGAAACGACTCGAGGAGCGAACGGGAATTGGGGTGAAACGACCCGGAGCAACTTATCAGCAAGGTGTCATCTATTTTCAAGCAAACTTTTCATTACTATTTATTACACCTTAAAATTAGGATAATTCAAAAACCGTGTTTCGTTTTAATTCTTGAACTTCACTAGCTATGTGTCCATGCATATCTTTATGAAATCACACCAATATAATCAACAAGATCGCCTGTTATATTTGCGGTTTTTTTTGATGAAGGTACACCATGTAATCGCCGAATAGGACAAGTTACAACGAAATCAGTAGAGTTCAATCTGAAATAACAAGACTATTTGCTGAGCGTATTGAAAAACTTCTAAAAGGACAGAATACGAGTGATGTGTAGACATGTAAATATCACGCAAAGCTGAGATGCGAGTTGGGTTGCACCAGAAAACGAACGCATTTGACATTCTGTTTGGTTGTTGATATCGGCCCAAAGATTTCTTTAGGGGGATAAGCCGATTGCAATTGTATCGGCAATGGTGAACCGGAAGTCACGTGATGTTTTCCCTGAAATTTACTGTCCAATTCAAAATATCACTTGACGGTATTAGAGAATTCTGTTCTGGAACACATTTATCTGATTGGGAATTTGCAAATCCTTGCGGGCCTACGGCCTGCTGGGGTTCCTATAATGCCACAAATGTGAAGGCGGTTTGCATGTATTTTCTTTGTTTTACTGCTGGGGCATGAGTCATTTGAAAGCCTTTCCCATAAGCAACTTTTATCCCAAATTTCACTGAAATCTGAGAAGTAATGTTCAAGTTATAATGCAAACAGACATCAGAGCACAGATGGGCAAAAATACGGACGGACATATGGATAGACTTCAAATGCAAGAGATTGTACCAGAGGTGCTGACATACCAGTGTCAAGGATAAGGCTGTGTCAGATGACAGACAAAATCTCTCACACAATGGACCCTGCAACAAATCTCGGGGCAAAAACGTTTTTTTTGTGTAAAATCTTTGAAGTGTTCACAAACCCATTTTAGATCTCAAAACACCAGAGTAACTATACAGGGTCATGTAATATTAAGAACAGCATGCTAAGCATGGCATATGCACCCCACTCCCCACCCACCCACCCCCACCCCCCCACCCATCTCTGAAAATGCTAAGGTGGACATATTTGCAACACTAGGCACACACACGAGGGGTTTATCATCTTTGTTTTACCGCGGAGAGAAATCCAACCCAGAACAAATTGTGAGATCAACGTACACCTGTTAACAATAGTTTATGTCAATCAGATCATCTACATGTGAGATGTGAAATTATTGTCTTTGTTTTACAGCAACATTAATCCCCCCAACCCAGTAGTAACCGTAAAGGCCAGAAACAATGATTGGTCCATCAAAGAGAACAAAGACATAATGCCACATGTGGGGAGGTGATTTGAATTAATTTTCTTGGTTTTACTGCAGGGACGTGACTCATGTGAAAGCCTTTCCCATAAACAATCTTGATTCCAAATCTTATTGAATTCTGATAACCCAAACCTGAAATATGAGGCAAGCAGACAAAAAATTGGTATTTTACGAGACAAACAGCAAATGTTCAAAGTTAAAAAGTGGGATAAGTCTGAAAAGTGAAAAGTAATAAATATGATTGAGATCCGATAATCCAAACCCGATATTCGAGGCGAACAGACAAAAAATAGGCTATTTCTGTATATTCAAAGGGTTTTAATACACATAAACAATATTTTCAACAGCAAAACGGTTGTTACTCCTTAAAGATCTTACATGAAATCTGAACAGTAATGTTCAAGTTATAATGCGGGCCGACATCTGAGTGAGGATGGACAGACGTACGTACATATGCATGGACAGACACACCGACTCACGAATAGGCGCAATCCAGTATACCCAACTTTTTTGAAAAAGTGGAGGTATAATTAGCTATCTGAGGACAAGTATGTCAGTACGGTACCAGTTTCCGAACTCCTTCAGGAGATTGCTGCAGACTTACATACCAATTATTGACCAAATCTATAGATATTTGTTCAGGTTGTCATGCCAATGAGCTGACAACAGGCGAAAATTAACTAATTGAGTGCCATAACTCCACTCAGTTTGGCTGAACTGTACCAATTTTCTAACTCATTCAAGACATTATTATGAAAGTCTCACATACCAAATATTGACCAAACCCTTTGATAAGTGTGCAGGTCACAGTGCTAATGAGCTGAAAACAGGAAAACATTAACTAATTCAGGGCTATAACTGTTCAGTATGGCCAAACGGTACCAGTTTTCGAACCCATTCAAGACATTGTTAAGAAAGTCTCACATACCAAACGTTGACAAAATCCATTGATATTTGAAGTTATCATACTACCGAGCTGAAAACGGGAACAAATCAACAAATTAAGGGTCATAACTCGGCTCAGTATAGCCGAAACAGACCAGTTTTCTAAACTCATTCAAGACATTAAGAAAGTCTCACATACCAATACTGAATCAAATCTACTGCTATTTGTTCCAAGTTATTGTGCAAACAATCTGAAAACGGGCAGAAATTAACGAATTAAGGGTCATAACTCCGTATTGTGACATTTTCTGGATTTTTCTAGCATTACAAAATTGATTTTCTATTACATGAAAGTATCAATGACGGTGTAGCTCAACTTGTGTAAGACATGTACACGTATAGTATGTGACACAGCAATGACACACATCTAGGTAATGACCCGATAACAAAGGTACATGTAAAGTATTCTAATGGTCTGTACATAAATACTGACCATAGCCTGTTACAAATGTACAGGTAAAGTATTGTAAAGGTGGGTGACAGTTAGATGTTAAACTAGAAAATAAATCTCTATGGGGTTAATGTTACAATGGGGATCCTTGTATGGTGCATCAAACGCCAAATGTTAGCAATTGTTTTGGCCTGTTTGATTCAAACCCTTCTACAGTTGATTCCTACTAATTAATAAATATTTTCCCAGTCCTTCTTAAAATATAGATATTTGAATTTTTTATCTTTAGCTCATAGGGTTCCCATGGGTGAGGAGGTTTAATTTTTCTCATTGGAAACAGAAAACTGGGTTGTGCTAATAATGTTTACCCCCCCCCCCCCCCCAAACAACACCAAATATTAACACAGCCAATCCCAAAAGCACTCGTTACCGTCCCATGATGATAACAAACGTAGTCCTAGAAGTTCTGTACAAAAAACTGATTACACCTAATTTTGGTATAAATGGCCGCCGGTAGCCATCTTGAACTTCAGACCGCACCCCAAAAGACTTGTTCTCGTCCCAAGGTGATACCAAAGGTACCCAAGAAGTTTCGTGAAGATCGGTTAATAAATACAGCATACAGCCCGAGCCGTATTGACATGTGCACTTACTGTGTATAAGTAGCGCTGAATAAATCAAAGTTCATCTAATTTGCATAATTTCTGCACGAGAAAAAAACCTGTATTATATGTAATGTATTCCACGTTACTAAACATTCATACAAACATTTATTCAAATCAGAACTTTCATACAGAAGTTCTGTACAAAAAACTGATTGCACTAATTCCTGTGCAAAATAGCTGCCTGTGGCCATCTTGAATTTCGGACTCCACCCAAAAACACTCCTTGTCGCCCCACGGTGATAACAAAGGTACCCAAGAAGTTTCGTAAAGATCGGTTCATATATACGGACTCCAGCCCAAGCCGTATAGAAGTTCTGTACAAAAAACTGATTGTACCTAATTTTGGTACAAAATGGCCACCGACAGCCATCTTGAATTTTGGACCGCACCCAAAAACACTCGTTCTCGTCCCAAGGTGATACCAAAGGTATCCAAGACGTTTTGTGAAGAACAGTTCATAAATACAGCCCCTAGCCCCAGCCGTATTGACATGTGCACTTACTGTGTATAAGTAGCACTGAATAAATCAAAGTTCATCTAATTTGCATAATTTCAGCACGAGAAAAAAACCCGTATTATATGTTTTGTATTCCATGTTACTAAACATTCATACAAAAAAATATTCAAATCAGAACTTTCATACAGACGTTCTGAACAAAAAACTGATTGTACTAATCAGGCTTGGCAATTTCAGGAGAGCGATTTTTTAGCTCTCCTTACTGCCCTCCTGAAAGAATTAAGGAGAGCGAAAAATTGCCCTCCTAAATATTTTTGTCTGGGATGATTGAGATTACATGTATTATGCTCACATTAAATTTTTGTTGTAAAGCAAAAATGTAATTTAACTATAATATACTACCATTACTACTATCCTGTCACTTGAAGCACTTGCACCAGGATGTGACTGTAGATTCAAGCAGACCTGATGTCCAAGAAAGTCATACGCCTACCACTACCACCTTCAACCCCCTTGGGGGGTTGAAGGTGGTAGTGGTAGGCGTATGACTTTCTTGGACAACAGGTCTGGGTACACACACAGGTCTTGTCAAGTGTGTGTTCGGTTGTTGAGTGGGACATCTACATGTCTAAGAGATTTCGCTTTACCTTAGTAAAGTTAATAACTGCTGATGTAGTCTGCTGGTTTCAGTTTCAATGAGTTCGTTCAATTGGATACTTAAAATGCTGTGTAAAGCTAATTGCTCTCCTAAGCTGATTGAGGAGAGCGATTTTTTGCCCTCCTGCATTTTCCAGAATGCCAGACCTGACTAATTTCAATACAAAATGGCTGCTGGCGGCCATCTTGAATTTTGGACCGCACCCAAAAACACTTGTTCTCGTCCCACGGTGACAACAAAGGTATCCAAGAAGTGTCATAAAGATCGGTTCATAAATACGGCCTCTAGGCCGAGCTGTATTAAATTGTTGACGCCGGACAGACGTCCAGACGGACAACGGGCCATGGCATAACCTCAAATGTGACTATGTCAAAGTTGAGCTAAAAATGGGGAGTATCCAGAGTATCACATGACAGAAAGTTATTTGTAAAGGACTCCCCCTTTCAAGGACAATGGGACAGCGTTGGCATTCACCACCATGCAGCCATTGAGGTTGCATTTTGAATTCCTGTGTTTGTTGTTCTTATGAAATATTATTTTATTATCAGATATTGTACAAAGATGGTACCAATAGCACACTTTCAGGAACCGCTGATGTCTGATGTCGACTGTGTGTCAGTGCGTGAGGTGCACACACACTTTTGGGGTTCTATACACCACATCCTTCATTTTGCTATATAATTTGTGTAAATTTATTTGGAATTTATAGAATTTCAGACTTAGGAATTTCATAGTATTGTTTTTGCCTCATTTATGGTGCTTTATAAGTAATGGGCAATTTAGTTTGAAAAAGGGGTTCATGAAGATTCAGCCACAGGAAAGATTCAGCCCTCATAATTTTTCCGAGAATATTCGGTCTCAGTCGTCGTCGAATCTTATCACCTCAGAGGTCAAACCTTCACAGAACATTTATTTTTTTCTTTAAATGGTCTATGCATTTTTTCTATAGTTTTTTTAAAAGGATTTTTGATCACTAATCATGACAAAATTGTGCAATAGGAAACAAACCTAAATGAAGCTGGGACAAAAAAAAAACCTTCCCAAAACAAGCTGAGAGGTTCTCAGTTCGAATCCCACCTGCGGCAACTGTACTAAGGCGTACTGCACATCGGCGATGCACTTGTCTTCAACCAATGCTAACCCTGCTTGTTTGGAGTTACTATGTTGAGGAGCCTGACCGTTGCCTGCCATTGCTAGGTGGTTCTCTCCAGGTACTCTGGGTTCCTCCCCGTGTTAAACTATCCAACATGAGGTGACCCTGGCTGTAAAAAATGTTGCTAAACCCCAATAAATAAAGAAATCAAACTTGCTGAATCCAAGACTTTTGATTGATAGTTATGATTGGAGTGGGGTGGGGGTGTTTTGGGTTATACAGTGGAGCCCACTTAATTGGATATCACTTAAACGTATATCCCTGTTATTTGAATATAATTTCCCAACACAAAACGATTTACCATGCCTCCAGTACAAATTGGACCTGTTAATTGAATATAGGTTATAGAGTAATCACCTGTTAATTGAATAAAAAATCTTGTAACATGTCGAGAAATTACCCTGACTCTTCCCAGTTTTCGTTTGGTTATAGACCAATTTGGCTTCTGTACATTCAATACAGGCATTTAATCTATTATATCTTGTTTGACAGAGTTCATGGAGCTCTGTCAAACAAAATATAATAGAAAAAATGCCAAGTTTATCTCTGGAATACAGGAAAGTGACACAATCCCTGTTAATTCAATACTCCTGTTAATTGAATAATTTTCATTGGCAAAGTAGCTCTTCAATTAACAGGGTTCCACTGTACAGCAAAAACACATATCACAAACTAATAATGAAACTATGTACTTGAGAAATTTTCAAGTGGTCATTCTACAACATGTTTTAGCTGGTACTATACAGTTTTGAAGGTTGAAATGCTATTTTTATTAATCGAAGGTCTAATCTAAAAAAAAAAAAAAAAACACAAAGAATATACTCTGTCTGTGTTCCAATAATCTGTAACAATTAATTGACAGTTTTGGGGGTGCGGTAGCTCAGTTAGTAGAGGTGCAAGCTGCAAGCCGAGAGGTTCCCACCTGCGGCAACCATGTTGTGTCCTTGGGCAAGACACTTCACCCCCATTTCCCACATAGGGCCATGGTGGCATTTTGTACCAAGGCATACTGCACGTCAATGGTGCAATTGTCTTCAACCAATGTTAACCCTGCATGTGTGGAGTAGGTATGTTGGGGAGCTGACAGTTGCTCGCCATAGTTCGCCATTGCTCGGTGGTTCTCTCCAGGAACTCCGGCTTCCTCCACTCATAAAACTGTTGTGATCATGATTAGCCATTATGCATTATGTGATCTAAAACAACAATAAATAAATATTGACAGTTCTTGTCTTCCTGTTTGTTTTTAATAAATTGCACCTTAACAATTACATGATGTTTGTCACCGACTAAATACACCCAAAGCGTACTCTGCAATTTGACCCAAACCGACCGCTACATTTTGGCCTGAACCAACTGTTAATGCACCCAAACTGTCCTACAGTGGAAATATACAAAAACTTAACATAGTTTTATAAACTTGCACAATAGTAGTCACCAAAACATGTTCGATAACGTTAGGATCAACTTCTAACATTTTTGTGACTTTTTAGTGTTTTTTGTCTTTCCCATGTGGAAGTTATTTTCTTGATTGATGATTGAGTAAACATAAATTGAGTATAAATAAATAGATGTCAAATTGCCAATCATTTTTTGCTGCTCAGTGTTTATTATATTCATTATTACCCATTATTGTAATTAGGGACCTTTCCCATTAGGAAAAGACCCTTACTGTACTTAACTGATAATAAATTGTATGGTTGTTCATAAATTTATATTATTTTGATACCAGTTCTCAAAAAATATTAATATTTGTGAACGTGCGCACTCACCCATTTACAACTAGTCCCTTGTCATAGTAAACCAAAAACTTAAAATTGTGTTCTTACATCCAGTAGCTAACAATGGGATAGTATAATGTGGTTTTTTTCAGAAACTTGATCAACTCTGGATGTCAAACAACAATTTTCATTACTAGTAATAAAATAATATTTTCAAACAACACCTCTGTGTTTTTTTCAGTTATGAACTAACCAGGGTATTTTTTTGTTTCTAAAAATTTGATCAGCAATTTCCATCTTGGTTTCAAAAAGTGATGATAAATAAATAGTTAATATAAGGCCAATATGAAAGAAAAATGGTTAGCATTTGCACATTTTTGTATAGCATTTTGCGATGCGAATCTAGTCATCAAATACCCTGTTAAATATTATAAACATAAAATTAATGTGCTTCTTAATGAAAATTATTTTGTTACTACCTGTTAAAAATTCCTTCCAGGACATTATAAAAAATATTTGTAAAAGTAATAACATATGGTACAGAATTATTTCAATTTTTTAATGCCACGTCTTAGATCCTGATCATTTTTATTTCAGCATATTAAGTTTTCCCCAAATTGTTTTTTAATATTTATTTATTTAAAATAAACTGAAGTTGAAAATTAAGAAATAAATTAACAATTTCTGTTCTGTAACATCTGTTACTTCTTTACTATTTTATCAATAAGAATTGGGCTCAGTAGCTAGTGGTGCAGGCTGCAAGCCAAAAGGTCCTCGATCGAATCCCACCTGCGGCAAACACTATGTTTCCTTGGGCAAGAAACTTCATTCCCATTGCCCACGTGGTGCAATTGTGTACCAAGGCATACTGCATGTCAATTGTTCACTTGTCTTCAACCAATGCTAACCCAGCTTGTGTACTGTTTGTACGTTAGTTGTTGGTCATTGCTCGGTGGTTCTCTCTGGCTTCTCCCACCTGTAAGACTGTCCAACATGAGGTGACCCTGGCTGTCGAAGTGTCATTAAACCCCAATAAATAAATCAATAAGAATCATGCACTCCTATTCTGGAGGACGGTTTGGGGCAAATTACCAGAGGATGGTTTGGGTTAGATTAGTAACCAGTTTGGGTCAAATTGTTGGAGGACAGTTTGGATGCAATTCTCACGAAGTCCAGTCACTTTAGCCCCAAGTCATTTCGGCCCCAGTCATTACAGCCTGAAGTCAATTCAGCCCCACTATACCAAGTCATTTCGGCCTCTATAAATGTTTTTAAAAATCGTTTGAATTTTAACATTTTTCTATTTAATTGTTTTTCAACATTTATACCTGAAATAGATATTCAGGTATACATATGAATTCCTTCATGCCTAGTAGATTTTCGTTCATGATGAATAAATGAATGAAAAGTTTCAGCACGCCGAAGGTGCACATGGACGATGTGGGATTTGAAATCCCTTACGACCTGAATAATTTTATTTGCTTATGAATCCACGAGAGTCGGAAGCGAGGGCCGGGAATGTTATTTGGTTTGAGTGTGCGCATTGAAAGTGGGGTACTGGGGTCAGACCTCCGTGGACCTCGAACTGGAAGGTGACTAGGAATTGCACATAACTACAAGACTTCTGCTCCGTGTTTCAGAAAATGTGGACATATTTATGGTAGCATCAAAATCGCTGTTTGGTTGTTGTTTTAGAAAAAAGAAAAGAAAAACAAACCCTGTGAACCTCGAATTGGAAGGAGACTAGGAATTGTACATAACAACATGCATGAATGAGATGACTGCATATACTTTGCGAAATTTCAAACTAAACAATTTTCTCTTACTTATATAGATAGCACCTTAAGTGTATGTAAAATTGTACACCTGGCTAATTTTTAATGCCATGTAAAACGTTTCCGTACACTGCGTAAATACAAATGACTGAACGTTACTTAATAAACATAAACTATGCGCCGATCTTTATGGATCTCTACACTCAAAATGGTGCCGAAATGACAAAGGTGCCGAAGTGACTGGGGCCGAAGTGACTAGAGTCGAAATGACTTTGAGGCCAAAATGACTTGGGGCTGAAGTGACTGGATACCATTCTCACAGATAAGAGACGTTAATTATTACAGAACACATCGAATGTGAATTTACTGCAGAGATAATTGCTCGACGATATACATGTATGTTAATATTTTTTTTCAATAAATATCGAGCAATATATTAATAATTTTTTTAAGAATTATTTTTTTTGAGTTAAAATAAATATCGTAGCGTATCTAAAATATTCTAACAGATGTGTACTGCTTTTCTTTTGGACGAATCTTCTCTGGGACGAGTTTTCCCAGACCGAATTCTCCTCCAGTTCCCGAATAAAGGGGACATGCCATTTTCAATGGCGGTAAATATTCAAAAAGGTTATTATTTTCCATTTTTCAGTGTTCAAAACTACGAAGCACTGTTCAGAAATAGAGATGGCATCAAAAAGTAACACATTATTACTTTGTTTTGATTTCTGACGGGACCGAAAGTAACCTGTCAGTATCACTTTTTTTCGAATTACACCCATTTCGTCCGCTAACCAAAATCGTCCGCTGCAATTTTACGCAAGTCGTCCGCTGCAGTTTTACCCAGTATTGAAGTATGAAAGTATTGAAGAATTGTATTTTGAATCATTTTTTATATATTTATTTATTTATATGATCATTTTATTGCATACTTTATTGTATATTATCTATTGTAATATGTCTTAATGTATCTCCTTGCATAAAATTTCTTATACGAAATTCTGAAAACAGAAATGTCAGAACAAAATAAACTACTCAGCCATCTAATTAATTTTGACACTGTTTAACGCGGCTCTGATTACTGTTTATTCGATGGATTACCTATAATAATTATATTATTACAGCAAAAGTTCTTAAAGTATATGTATGTTATATTAAGTTCCGCAACATAATCTTATAATTTTGCAATTATTCATTGAAGTGTCCCACCGGCGCTTTACAGTGAATAATCGCAAAATTATTAGCAAATGTATCAATGTATTATAATAATTAATTATATTAAGATACGCATCAAAATTTATGTTATATTAAGTTCCGCAACATAATCTTATAATTTTGCAATTATTCATCGAATCGCACCACCGGCGCTTCACAATGAATAATCGCAAACTTATTAGCAAATTTATTATAAGAATTAATTATATTAAGAAACACATCAAAATTTATGTAAAATTAAGTTCCGCAACATAATCTTATAGTTTTGCAATTATTCATGGAAGAGCTTCACTGGCGCTTTACAATGAATAATCGCAAAATTATTAGCAAATGTATTACAGGAATTAATTATATTAAGAAACGCATCAAAACTTGTTATAATTATATTAAGAAACTTGTTATATTAAGTTCCGCAACATAATCTTATAATTTTGCAATTATTCATTGAAAAATAGTTGCTATGCTATGCTGTTATTATCTTGTGAATCTTGTGTACTGAATAAATATCATTATTTCGTTTGATACTGAATAAATATCATTAATTTTATTTTCCATGTTTTTATGATATTCAAACCCTTGACGTACGAATTGGGTAAAATTGCAAGCGGACGAATTGGGCAAAATTGCTAGCGGATGATTCGGTGCGCTGGTGGGCGAAATGGGTAAAATTGTAAGCGGGCGGCTCGGCTTGCGGACGAAACGTCCGTATACCCTTTTTTCAAGCAAACTTTTCCTTACTTTTACAACACCTTACCATTCGGATAAATCGAAAACTGCGTTTCTATTCGGTTTGATACTTCACGAGATACGTGTCAATGCATATCTGTATACAATCACACCAATATAACAACAATTATCAGTTATATTACAGGTTATATGTGCGGTTTTTTCGATTAAGGTTATCACTGGCAGATAAGTTGCAACGGAATCAAGAGAGTTCGATCTGAAATAACGAGATCATCAGCTGAACATATAGACAAACCTCCAGAAGGACAGAATTCGAGTGATAATAATAACAACACTTTGGCCGGCCGCTGATTTGTCGCGGTTCTCGGATGAGAAAGCCTTGGTTACCCCTGAAGTGTTGATATGCATACATGTACATCACGCAAAGCTTTGAGGCGAATTAGGTTGCAACAGAAAACGAACGAATTTGACATTTTGTTTGATTCCCGGGGGTGGGGGTGGGGGGGGGGTGGGGTGGGATAGGCCAATTGCAATTGAATGGGCAATTCGACACCGGACGTTTCGTGATTTTTTCACTGAAATTTACTATCCAATTAAAAAAAATCACATTGACAGTTATAGAGAATTCTGTTCTGGAACACATTTATCTGACTGGGTATGTGGAACCCTTTGCGGGCCTACGGCTCGCTTAGGGTTCCTATAAATAGCTGCTACGCCACTGATTTTCATAATCTTTGTTGAAAAACTCTACTTTTATACTTCAGACTTCTGCAAGTTTAGTGAACCCCGTAGAGAAAAGACGTATTTGTAATTAGTGCCGACCACCGAGTCATGTACTTGAATACCGACGATCGGGGTGGCTATCTCCACGAATGGACGAAGAGTTTTGGTTATTTTGCAGTATTTATGGACAATAACGGACTACAAAAATATCGGATTATCTACATCTCCTTCCTTTACATAACGCCGAATAAAAACATGTTTGCTCATGAAAACCTCAATATTGTTCTGCGCTTTTATCAATGCTGACTACGTTCCAGAAAACCAGGAGTTGGATTTACTTTCGTCATCCGCCTTGGGAAGTGTTAATGTGATAAATATACACTTTTGGAATAGAGAACAGTGTTACACCGGGGACCAATAATATAAAATTGTTACAATTGTATTTCCACGAATTGTATTTTCTACAAGTGAATATAAATGACCGAAATGAACCATTAGCATTACAAAAGATATGGCAATTTGCCAGTTGAAGAATTGCCATATATTTTGAAATTGCTAATGGTTCATTTCATCAGTTATTTCGGTAAATAGAAAATACAATTCTGAAAAATACTGTAAACGTTTTATAGCATTGGCCCCAGATCTGATGACAGCCGGCATAAATTTGAAAATGAAATAAATCAAGGTGTGCAAACTCACTTTTGACAATGCTTCGACAAGGAATCGAAAGTCGCCTATTGAGGACATATATTCAGTGGAAATGAAGAACCAATGCAATTTAGTTAGTTATTTCACTCGACACTATCAAATTTCAGCTTTTCCACAATGGCGTGAGAATTACTACTGGAATACAAGCAGTTATGTTGTGAAGGAAAACGGGAATGTGGCCCGTGCATGATAATTCTGTAATCGCAGTGAAGGTAATTTTTACATCTCCAGAAACAAGTACAACCATATCCGTCTATTTCTCTACATGACATGTAACGGTCGAGGTATAAAGGCCATTTACCAACCGGCCTGGTTGGTCCGGATCTCTTAGTCTCGTGGTAAATCGGCCGCTTTATGACCTAGAGGTCGATGGTTCGAACCTCGGCTCTCGCACTTATCTCTCCTCCTGTTACATTTGGGGGCTCGCCCGACCATCAGCAGTTGGTGGCGTTGTTGACGCTGTGGTGAAGCATGGTGGATGTTTCGACTGCTCTGAGGTGGAATCTGGGGTGAGATTCACGGTGGCTGAATCTCAAAATAAGAGAAGTGTAGGTATAAAGGCCATTTACCAAGCAGCCTGGTTGGTCCGGATCTCTTAGTCTCGTGGTAAATCGGTCGTTTTGTGTGCAAGAGTTCGACGGTTTGAACCCCGGCTTCCGCACTTATCTCTCCTCCTGTTACATTCGGGGGCTCGTCCAATCCTCAGCAGAAGGTGGCACTGCGGGTGTTTCGATCGCTCTGAAGTATAAAATCTAGGGGGAGGAAGCTGGGTGAGATTCACATGTGGTGAATCTCAAATGAAGGGGAGAGTAGTGTAGCGGTCGAGGTATAAAGGGCATCTACCAACCAGCCTGGTTGGTCCGGATCTCTTCGTCTCCTAGTAAATCGGTAGCTTTATGTGCTAGAGGTAGACGGTTCGAACCCCGGCTCCCGCACTTATCTCTCCTCCTGTTACATATGGAACGCATTCCTGATATAGGAAAGTAAACAAAAAATTCAACTGGGTAGCCGAATATCTTTATTAATCAAAGTACATTTTGTTCTAGGAGTGTCCGTGGACGAGTATGAAGTTATGCAATTTTTGAAGCGTCGTATGTTTAGCAGGGTGTGCGAAGTTCTATCGAAAAGAACCCTCTTCGTACACCAATGAAATTGTGTAACAAAGTCACACGGTTTAAAACACAGAGATTGCTTTCATACATAAGGTTGCGTTCAAGAACACCGTGTTCAAAAACAGACCTTTAATGTATTCAAAACTCGAGGCAATTGGTTCGTTCATTTCAAAGTCCAATAGAACTTTCACAAAATGAGCATGTTTCCGGAACCAGTACGGCACATTTGATTATTCAGCTGCAAAACAGCGCACGGGTTAGGTTTTCTGACATGCTGGTCAGAATGGACAGGCTGGCAAAGAGGTGAACCTGTTGTGGACTAAAATTAAGAATTTCAATTTGAAATTTTGGAAACTAGAAGTATCAAAACGATACAGGGTTACGAGTGTGCATGCACTAATTGAAAATTTTATAAAGCAATAGCATGGCTACAACAAATAATACTCCTCAACATTCAATATAGCAGCCTAGACAAAGCGTTCAAAAATCCTATTCGCCTGAAGACACGGGCTACCCACTTAATAATGATACTGTTGTTGATACCGTTAACTTGTTTTGTCAGACGGATGCTAATATATCAACATCCCACAGGTTTGGTGGATTGAGAGATATACACTTTGTTCAGCTTGATTCCAACGAGAACGGTAATATCACACAGTGAAAAACCAGACGTATAGAAAAATGTGGTTGTCAAGCCATTAAATGGTTTCACAATCGCGGGAAGTACAAATAGACTCCACATGGTGTCTTCCGTGATCGGGGGATAGATACCCTTAAATCGGATCTAAAGGAGAAAAACAAAACAAAATAATATAATCAGGGCAATCATCTCACTATCAAACAAGGTGACTAGAATCAGAACTCGCACAGAATAAAAACATTGACCAGGGAATTCACGTCGAGCTAAATACTTACAAAAGAGAGATATGCCCAAAAGGTGAAAACTCACAAAAGTGTCTTCCTAATACTATCGTGCAATGTAAAATACCAAACGCTCAAATATTCG
This sequence comes from Pictodentalium vernedei, assembly GCA_031216915.1. Classification (NCBI taxonomy): domain Eukaryota; kingdom Metazoa; phylum Mollusca; class Scaphopoda; order Dentaliida; family Dentaliidae; genus Pictodentalium; species Pictodentalium vernedei. The sequence goes on from CM062296.1 coordinate 586,199,535, forward strand.
TACAGTTTGTGGTATCTTCGAGCCATTCGAAGGACAATGATAACATTTGAAGCAAAAGAAAAAATATGTGCCGCTCACAGTTTATTATTCAACACGTTCTACATTGATCACTCTCATATTTCATAAAACACCGGATGGTTTATTACGTAAATATTTTATTATATAAGTTAGGAGATACATCGTTTAATAACATTTAATAACGTTTAAGATGCATTACAAATCATATTTCACTCGTGACATAACGAAAATGGTTAAATTTATCTCTAGATACGCGTACGCACGTTCCGTGAATTCGTCGTTTACACATCGAAAGAAAGGCAAATAAAGTGGCTTAAACGTTTCCTCTATGCAGTATCATTCAAAGTGACGGTGAAGATTACGCGACGGTTTTATGAGATACCAGGAAAAACAACAGAAAAAGAATATTTAATGGTGAAGGCAGACGGAAGTGAAACCGCGGGTGGCAAAACATTTGCAGCTGTGAATGATACTGAAATCAGTAACTTTGTAAACGGAGTAACAAAAATACTTAGAAGGAAAATTTTATTCATTTCAAGATATTAAATGCAATTATACAGGCGCCTTGATGAATTGGACAGGTTTGCTGATGAAAATTAGCAGGTTTGCTCGATTCAGCTCGTTTGCTGCGGAATATGCAAATATGCAGCCCCGGGCCAAAAATGTTTAATCCTGCTATAACACACAGCAGACACCTTATTCTCCCATAAGGTGCGTTCCGAAATCCTGGCACATATTACTCCTTGGCACCTGAAAAAGGCAACGGTTATTTTGGACCTAGCTTCTACCAAAAAGTCTGAAAGGAATTCTCTGCAGTTTAAGCAGAACTATGCTTAAATTAAGTCCAAGTAGAGTGCGTATAAAAGGATCTATACAGATGGATCTAAAGATGGTAACAAAGTATCAGCCGTTGTCGCTGGTGATCAGATCACCTCAATCAGAATACCAAATAAAAGATCTATTTTCACAGCTGAAGTTTATGCTTATCAACTTGCACCTGAACACATCGAGAATGTGCAGGAAAGGAAGTCGATTATATTTTCTGATTCTCTTTCCTGTTTGCTTGCATCAATCAACTCCAAGTTGAAGAGCTGTTTCATTTTGGAACTTCGTGAGAAGCTGACTACTCTCATGTCTGACCGATACGATATCGTGTTTTCCTGGTAACATTGACATGTTGGTATCACTGGTAACACCAGAACAGACAGTACAGCAAAACAGGTTTTAACCAAATCTCTCACCGATTTTACAATTCCTTTCAGTGATTTTAAATCACATATCAATAATTACATCTAATCTATGTGGCAGGAGGATTGGGATGGGGTGACAAATAATAAGCTGCATCGCTTCAGACCAAATACATTTTTGATCACTACTTGTCTAGTACCGTTTGCAGGAAAGATCAAGTTATTCTGACACGATATCAAATCGACCATACAAGACTAACACACTCCTTTTCGTTAGTGGGTCATATGCGACCAGAATGTGTTCCCTGGCAGCAGGTGTTGTCAGTGGAGCACATTCTTTTACACTGCACTGATTCTGAACATGTCAGAGGACAGTATTTCACTGTTGGATCTCTAAGAGATTTATTTTATCATACGAGCCCACATAAAATTCTCTCATTTTTTGAAAGTAAGCAACCTTTTTAATAAATTTAAATTATTTTTATTCTTTTAACCTATACTCTATAAGTATAAATATCATCAGGTTGATGTTTAAGTATTAGTAGAGTATGATTAAGCATTCTGGCTCCACAAAAATGCATGTCTGGGTCACAATGGTTATTTCCATTGTAACATTTTCTGGCTCCACTAAAATCAGACTTAGTCAATTCTCGCCTGAGCTGGTATTTCGGCTAAGGTTAATCCGACGGTGATATACTTTAGAAAATAAACACAATTTAAACTTGAAGTGAGCCAGAAAAAGACGATTTTTTTTCTATGCAAATTTCCCATAGGAATGTGTAAAAGTGTTCAGGGCGCCTTCTTGCTCAGTGTTATTTCAATGGGGAGTTTATCGAGAATTGTAGAGACGATGATTTTCCTCCTTTCGTTTTACTCCTTCCAGGCCCACGACATCCCTCAGAGTTTGCTCAGTGCTAATCCAATGGGAAATTCTGAAGAAGTGTAAGAGACAGCAAGTGGTTTTGAACGTTTCTTTTGTCATCGTAGAGTCGAGAAATCTCTAGACCGTAAGAAAACGAGGTGATTTGTGAGCTGGTATGGCGAAATGGAGATCTATCAAATGAGAGAAAATAATTTCCCCCTCTCATTCCGATAAAGAATAAAATGATATCTACTTGAATTAAGAAAATATTTCCTGGGTGGCGAAGGTAGGCATGTGACATGACAAAATTATCTCTTATATATTAAATTAGAGAAAGAAGAAAAATAAATCCATAAATAAACAATTTAATCATTTGCCCCGCCTCTGCGTTTGATTGGTTGAAAGCATACAGCAAGAAAGTCGTCAAAATCGTATAAACCAAATCACGTAATGATTTGGAATGTCTACACTCTGGAAGCCCCGCCCACTCAATCCAATTGTCACCGTGAGGGCGTGACGGCAGACTGATAGATGGATAACAAGCTTGTAAACAAGATCAATGATCGATTTTTCATCGCCTCCAGTCAGCGAGAATATAATGATAATTTCTCGGGAACAATTGAATTTCATGAAATATACCGAAGTGGGAGACGAATAAAAGATCATACATCCAAACATGATTTTGGGGGGAACTTAAAAAAAATGTTTTTAATGACATTGTTACGTGACTTGCTAAATATCTGTCGTCTGCGATCGAAAATCAAAACAACAAACAATTTGACAATGATTGACGTGACCTGTTTGTGGCACATTTTCGTTAGTTTGACTGTTGTCTTTTGCGAAAATTAAAAGTTTTTCGTACACGTACACATAGTTTTTAAATTTTAATATTACAGCCTGATTAAATTATAAGAAATAACTGTTGTTTTCCTTCGGTTTATGCGATATAAACCGAATATTATGAGAAATATACTAAAGTCGAAAAAATGGGATTTTAGTGAATTTTATTTAACTTAAAGAAAGCAAAAGGTAAAATCAGAGAATGTTTTTCTTCATATTATATACTGAGTCAAAAACGAAAGTAAAATAAACTTCGAGGAGCAATTTTTTTAGTGTTTTCAACTTTAATCCCTAACAAATTATTGTAAATTCATATTTCGAGTCTAGCTGTATGAATTTGCATAATTTCATGTTCTTAATGTTGCCAGCGGCACGCCAGGACGACGCAATTCAGACAAAGCTGACACATGCAGACAATAGCGTGTATGTCCACCGTTTGCCTCATGGACGCCTAACGTCTGAAGATCATGAAGTCATAAGCAACGGTCCAATTGATCCCAAAGATGCTCGATTGGCGACGGATCTGGCGAAAGTGGGGGCCAGGGAAGAAGTTTGATGCTCTGCACCCCCAGAAAGCCACGACAGGTACGCGCCACGTGACACCGGGCATTGTCTTGCTGGAATAACTACAATCCGACGTTAGCGTTGAACAACGGGACAACAACAGCGTTAAGAATTTCGTCCCTATATCGCTGTCCATTCAGATTACCATAAATGAAGATCAACTGCGTTCGATGGTGCAAGGAAATTCCTGCCCAATCTATTACACTACCCCCGCCGAAACGGTCGCATTCCGCATGCAAGCATCAGAAAACCGTTCTCCTCGTCGGCGATACACTCTTGCCCTATCATCAGCGTGCCGTAGACAAAATCGTGATTCATCACTAAAAAGAACTGTGCTCTAGCGCTGCTGAGTCAAGAAAACACGCTGATGTACCCATTCCATTCTGACGGTACGATGACGTTGGGTAAGGAATGGTTTGTGGTATGGATGCCTACTTCGGATGCCGTGTTCGTCGAGTCTGTTGTGGACAGCTTGTGCACTTATTCTATTGTTAGTTCTACCAGGAGTAATTGCTGCTGTCCTTTCGCCGGAAAGAAGCAACCCCGCAAATGAGACGTCCTAATGTGTCGGTCTTGTGCAGGGGTCGTAACTCTTGGTCGACCTGGACGCGGTCGGTCGGCAGTAGATCCAGTGGTTATATACCTTCCAATGAGACGGTAAATAGTGACCACAGTGACTCCGAACTCAGCAGCGAGTTCATCTGGAGGTATCTCAACCCCATGCATATCAATGGCATGCAACCGCTGATTTTCGGTTAACCTTGGCATTTTTTAAAATGTTGGAAGACAAAAACTAGCATGTTTTCTCAACAACCCCGGCCCTCTAGTACAGCGTACTACAAAGAAAATTATCGGTCACCCATTCAATTTGACATTCGCGGGTAGCACGTGCTATTTTGAAATCCGTAGCAAAATTGTATATGGTTGGGTGGACAACAACAACATGTCATTAAACTCTATGCACGACTCCTTGTCAACAAACATGCAACATTAGAACTATTATATTTCATCCTTTATGCTAGTTTTTCACATTTGTCTCTATTATACTTTCTTTTTTGACTCAGTATCTCTAGGAAATACAAAAATTAATAAAAAAGAATTTTTAATATTTAAAGCAAATTTTTATAATTAGAAAAAAATGTCATTTTTATGATTGAAAAGTTATGTGAAGAATCTCGGCATCACGAATTCGTCGAGTTATAGAACCAAACCACAGATGATCAGAGTCGTGAAGGCTGTGACATTGAGAAAACAGTGACAAAATTGAGATCTAAAGCACGTCGGTTGGGTTTGAAGGATGTGTGGTCGCAAAATAAAAATGAGTTGAAAACAATCGATGTTTGGAGGAGGTGAGGAAATGAGAAAAACAACAATGGGAGGAAAGAGGAAACGGAAACAAAACATACCTATTCAATCGGCAGAAATAAAAAAGAGAAAAAAGAAGATGATCAAATATCAAACATCGTAAAAGAAGCGATGACTGAACTCGATAAAATAAATGATGGTCACATAAAAGAAATTCTAGCTAAAGTCATGTGCAAACAATTGATGCCCACTCCCACAGAACGAGAGCAGGTGGGTTTTCAAAGCGTTTGATGTCAAAGGTATGGAAAAGTGTCACTCCGAAAATTTCTTGAACGAGATAAAACCTGGCGTGTTGAATTTATTTCGTCGAATGTAAGGCAATGGTATTAAAACGAAAATGGTATTGAGGTGTTGGGTGGAGAAGAATTATTCTGAACATGGGTGAAGTCGTGGAAACAATGGTTTATTTTTTATCTCGCACAAACACCATGACCGACACTTCTATGTCCGATATCTTCGACAACATGAAAGAAAAAGTAATACAATCTATGGGTGGTGCAGCATTAAAACTAAGATTTGGATATTTGGTGAAGTATTAAATCTAGAAATTCACATCGACAAGTACAATCCATTGCGAACATCTTCATATATAACATTGCCTTATTTCATTGAGAATGAACAAGCTGTGATCAATGTGGAAAATAAAGAAGACAGTTAATGCTTCAAATGGGCTTTCACATCTACCTTATATCCCATAGAAAAGAACACAAATAGAGTATCAAAGTATGTGGAAACGTCTAAGAATTAAGATTGGTCAGGAATGAATTGTCCGACTCAGCTACGTGACATCAATCATTTTGAAAATCAAAATCCCGCCATCGCTGTCAACGTTTTGGGATATAATGATTCGAAAAAAGACATTTCCTCTGAAGATAAGTTCACACATACAATAAATTCATAAATCACAACAGAAGACCGAGAGTGCCTTTTGTGGTGTATGCCAACTTTGAATGTTTCACGGTGAAGATGAGTTCGTGTCAACCCGACCATCGCCAGAGTTACACCGAAAAATATCTGAAGCATTATTGTTTTTACATAAAATGTTCTTTCGACGATCGATATTCTTCGGATCTGTACACCTCCATTTGGACGATGACGACGTGGCTTAAAAATTCGTGGAACATTTGGAATCTCAAATCATAAAATATACAAGCAATTTAAAACTCCCGAGAAGATGATATTCGCAGACGAGCAAATGAGAGACTATAAGAGAGCCACCGAATGTCACATGTGTAGAGAACTGTTTACCAAAACTTCGGCACCCGATTACAAGAAAGTAAGAGAACATGATCACTACATGTATAAATTTCGAGGTGCCGCACAGAGTAATGACAATTTAAAATATCAAGATTCTAAGTTCTTTCCAATGATATTTTACAATCTGTCGGGTTACGACAGTCATCTGTTGATGTTGATCACGTGACTTGGATGGCGGGAAGCTAAATTTGTTTGTCTCTCTGGTTCTTGTAATCAAATATGGAATTCTGCCGTTTGTGGGTGTAAATTGCGATTTTTTTTTGTGGACTGGGATTTCGAAATGATCGGTTTGTTATTTTCGTCCACTAGATAGTACGATCTTGGAAAAAGTTTGTAAGTTATTTTCGATTTGTGTGTTCGACTTGTCACCTCAATTCGTGACAACAAACTTCATTCATTGAGCTCAATGGAAAATACTAAAGAAATAAACATTCAGTTGGAATCTGACAAGCGAAGGCGCTCATCGAGTGATAGGGTAACCTTATTGCATAGTACTAAAAAGCATAAGGACGTCAGTGATTGCATGTCTGATATAACCCTCTACGAGGCAGATACCAGCATTGATACCAGTGTTGAGAATAACATGGAAACAGCAGAGGACAGTGCTAAACGAGATTTGACTGACTTGACAGAGAGTCTGGTTGTTCCTCTGACACACCCCAGAGTGCGATCTGTCTTGAAGGATCTAATTCAGTTCATTTTTACGAAGCAAATCCGAGAGCTGAGGGATCGTGTGGACGAGCTCGAGAGCTCGAACAGCGCCAAAGAGGACACGATAACTCGTCTTGAGAACGAACTCGACGAGGTGAAGCAGTATGGCATGCGTGACAGCCTAAGGATATCGGGATTGCCGGAAAACAATGGAGAGGTTACTGACGATTTAATATTGGATCTAGCCCAAAAAATGGATGTTCCACTGGACATCAGTGAAATCGAACGAAGTCATCGTTCAGGTGCACCAGGCCTAACTAAGACTCAACCCAGGACTGTTCTTGTCAAATTCGGCAGCTATATGGTACGTGAAAACTCAAATCTTCAAAAAATACAAATAATGTGTACGTTAATGAACACTTCACTGCAACGAGGTCCCAGCTGTCGAAAACCTGTCGTACTCTTGTGAAGGATACAAAGATCAGCCAAACATGGACTTTCAATGGAACTCTGTTTGTTAAATTGAAAGATGAAACTGTTCGACGCTTAAGTACACCCCAAAAAGTAAACAAACTTGTTACGGGATTGAGGAGTACTGGATCCGGTTAAGTAAGATACTGCAAAAGATACGGTAAAATGTTCCAAGTGTTTTAAATGTGTTATTCTGCGGTGTTACATTCTCAAAGGGAAGTAAAATGTTGTGTGATGACAGGATCAAGGAGCTAATTCTGTTCTACTTTGGAATGGTGAGTGGTGACGAAGGAAAACTCGTCTTTACGCTAAAAATGCATACATGTATGTATAGCAAATATATGCCCTCATTCCTACAGAATCTAACTTCCCTCACTTTACTCATTTCAGATATGTATTCCCACTATATACTTTTCTGGGGAGTGATATTGGGCACTGTCCAACATATTTCAATGAGGCAAATGAACTAAAAGAAAAGTGCTACCCCCCCCCCTACTCCCCCCCCCCCCCGTCCCAATCCACTGCCTCTGTAATGAAGCCGAGTCCTTGAAAAGTTCTATACACATTACATTATGAAACATTTAAGACTGGGACATTTAAAATGGACTGTACTAAGGCAAATGATCAAAACCAAAAGTGCTAACCGACACCCCCGTCGCTACCGTCTGGCTATTGGGGGCTGCCTCGGGGCACTTTGTAACGAATTGTAGTGAACAAAACCAAAGGGGGCTGCCACTGGGCACACGCAAATGGACTGTAACGATGTTCTGAATCATTGAAAAGTTCCTATGTTACATATGTCATTATGAAACACTTTAGCACTTGGCTTGATTATATTTTACTTAGCATTATTCAACTGTGCCCCTGGACATTGCTCAGTTGGAAACCCTTGATAAATGAATCTAACTTGCTCACCCTAGGACGATTCCTCAATAACGAGTACCTAGTTTAGGCTTTATGGAAAAAGGCAAAAATAATGCCTGGTAATTGGAATTGAATAAAACCGCTTCGTTGCAATATATTGGGAATGGAGGGGGGGGGGGGGGGGTGGTGGGTGCCAAAAATCACTGTCCAGCGGATTGTATCGAGGCAATGACCAAAATATAAGGGCTACTCCCCCTCCCCCCCCCCTACTCTAAAGCTTGGTAGTGTAAATTCGAACTGAATGAAACTGCTTCGTTGCAATCTATCGCTGTACAACTGTGTACTGTCCAATGGATTGCAAACAAGCAAATAAACAAACCAAAAGTGCAATCCCACCACCCACCATCTACTGCCCCAATGGTGCCATGGAGCTGTATCATTGAACATTCACTATGCTACATATCACATTATGAAATGTTTTTGTTCGTGACTTGATTATATCTTATTTACAGCCCTGTTCAGTTGTGCCACATTGCTTGGGTGTTGCTCAATTGAATAACCTTATCAAATGAAAATAACTTCCAAACCCTGACACAATTCACCAATAATTTGTAAGTAATTGAGGCTCTATGAAGATAGTGCAAATTAAAGGCTTGGAAGTAGAAAAATTCAACTGTTTAAAACTGCTTTGTTATACTCTATTGGGAGGTTTAAAACTGCTTTGTTGTATTCTGTTCGGAAGTACCACTAGGCACTTTCCAACGGACTATAACGTAGCAAATGAAGAAAAACAAAGTGCTACCACCCCCCCCATCAATTGCCTCGAAGGTGTCATGAAGTTGAATCCTTAAAAAGTCCTTATGTTACATATTATATTTTAATTGCCTCAAAGGTGTCATGAAGTTGAATACTTAAAAAGTCCTTATGTTACATATTATATTTTAAAACATTTTAGCATGTGACTTCTTTATAATCCAGCTGCAGCCTCTTTAACTGCTCCCACCCCACCCTGCAATGAGATCTCTCTTACAAATAACCTTGTTAAACCAGACTAACTTCCAGGTAACTGAAATTGAATAAAGCCGTTTCGTTGCAATATATTGGGGGGGGGGGGGGGGGTGGTGCCAAAAAACGCTATCCCCACTACTCTAAAGCTTGGTAGTATAAATTCGAACTGAATAAAACTGCTTCGTTGCAATCTATCGGGGTACAAATGGGTACTGTCCAATGGATTGCAACGAAGCAAATAAACAAACCAAAAGTGCAACCCGACCACCCATCACCCACCATCTCCTGCTCCAATGGTGCCATGTAGCTGAATCGTTGAAAAGTCAATATGCTACGTATCACATTATGAAATGTTTTTGTTCATGACTTGGTTGTACCTTATTTACAGCCCTGTTCAGTTGTGCCACATTGCTTGGATGTTGCGCAACTGAATAACCTTATCAAATGAATATAACTTCCAAACTCTGACACAATTCACCAATAATTTGTAAATAACAAATATATCGGGGGCTGCCACTGCAAACATTACAGCCCGGTGCTTGATTATTCTTTACTTACAGTCTTGTTAAGTTGTATTGGACATCTCCCAAATGAACAACCTTGTTAAATGAAATTACATGTAACTCCCAATCACTGTTACTATTCACTTACACATTTTCATTAAACTTTTACGAAGGAAGTGTAAATGTAAATCTGAAACTGTATAAAACTGCTTCGTTGCAATATATCGGGGGCTGCCACTGGGCACTCTCCAGTTGATTGAAGCGAAGCAATTGTACAATACCAAAGCGCTACCCCCCCCCCCCCCCCCCCCCTCACTTCTATCCACTGCCTCACTGGTGCCATAGAGCTGAATCCCAGGCCTCTCTCCCAACGTCAGCTAGGCTATCTGCAGTTTGTGCAGTCGTCCTTGCCAGTCCCTGCCAGTCTACATAGCCTTGCCTAATAGTATTCCTGTACAGAGGTAAATATACAAATGGAGATTACACCCCTGGGGCCTACACCACGGAACAAGCTTATATTATATAATCCATTGACCCGATGATAAGATTGAAAATACACCCCGGAGCAAGCTTATATTACATAATCCTTTGACCCGATGATAAGATCCAAAATACAACTTCTGAAATAACCTATCATCTCAAGAGAAAATTTCCGCACAAGTTCAGAAGTGAAATGGAAACCACAAATCACGCAAAACCTTGCCAAAGTTCCTTTCCAAAGTTATTATGTTAAACAAGAAATTTACATTACGATTGCCCAACCATTGGAAAAACTTGTATAAATCCATATCGGGATATGCTAGCAACTTGAAGTTCGCAAATAGATCAACGGACGAATATTTTTTACACTTTGCGTGCAACATGGTATGTGATGCTGCACGCGTCGCGATATATACATAGCCAGAAGATTGGTGCACTATCATCCTCCAATGATGTTTTATTTATTAAGGCAACGATAACTGCAGATGTTTTATTGAATCTTTGTTATTAAGGTTGTGTCCAGGTTATCCATGCATATACGGCAAAACGTGCTGTTTTCATGTTTGAATTTTTCAACTAATAAATTGGGTAACACGGGTTATTTTTATCTCCCCGAAAGACAAACCATTACCAAATTTGCCTTAGTTAATTTTCAGCATCACTCAACTTCACTACCAGTCATGTACTGGGGGTATCTGCACTTAGCCTTGACTTAGATCAGTAGAAATTTTATATACGCCACTCAAAATAAAATCTCTTTTTAACATTGGCCCCTACCTCTATATGCATAAAAAACCGATTATGGAAATATACGTTTTTTGGAAAATAACCCCAACGGATAAACTACTAAAATCTTTATGTAGAACCAGAGAACAATATACTCCCATCATCCGTGAATGTCAGTTAATTCTTGTACATACTCTCTTACTTTGTTCTTTTGTTTCCTTCGTTATGCAGCATTGTTTTACATATTATTCTTAAGTTACAACAGTCCTACTAAAAACTCTAAAAAATACCTCTTTCAAAGTGTGACGTTAAAACACGATGTGCACGGTGAAGTACCATCTTCAGTAAACAATTCCTATTGTGTGTGCGTTGGTGAAGTTAGTGGTCGATTTGGATATCATGGCGGGTAGGATCAACTTGGACGAGATCCAGACAAATCCCGAATATGATTTTAGTAATCTACTAAATAATAAAACGAAGGCATTTTCCAAGGACAATGACTCTACTTCCTGTTTTAACAATATGGCAAACAAATATTTTCTCTCGAATGAACTGAACATTGAACTTGGTGGTGCACAAAGGTTTTTCTCTGCTTTCCACATCAATTGTCAAAGTCTAAATGCTCACTGGGATCTTTTACACCACCTGCTCTCGGATCTAAATGAAGGGGAGAACACCTTTGATGTCATCGGCCTTACAAAAATCTTCCAAATCCCGTCCAATGTGTCTTATACTTTAGAAGGATACCACCTTTTTACTGAAAAACACAAGGCCCAGTAACGACGATGGACGCGGAAGAGTTGGTTTGTATGTAAAAACTGACATTACTTTCAGTGTTCGCCATGATCTCTCTATTTTCATACCCCATGTACTTGAGTCTATATTTGTTGAACCGAAGTGTAAGCACTGCACGAAAATAATTTGCGTAATCTACAGACCTTACACTGTCCCAAAAGCAGATATAGACGTATTTCAATCCAAAACAAATAACATAACTGATCTAATTAATAAGGAAAAGAAAACATCCATAATTATGGGCGATTTCAACATTGATCTTCTAAAAGTAGGTTCTCATTCCAAAACAGACTTGTTCATCGGTCAAATGTTCAGTGAGGGCTTCGTGCCTGTCATCACCAAACCGACAGGAGTAACAGATCGATCTGCGACTCTTATAGACCAGATTTTCTCCAATAATGTTCTTAAAAATTTATTTCAAATCCGGAATAATTCGAACAGATGTATCTGACCATTTTGGAAGTTTTTTTTTATTGAACTCTCAAATCAGAAATCTGATAACTTTAAACCACTTCTAACCCGGGAGATAAACTCAACAAGTACTGAATACTTCAAATCGCTTCTGCCCCAAAGCGACTTTTCCGCAGTTATGGAATCCAACTGTCCCAACACAGCTTATGAAAATTTCTTAAATACTTGCTTGGCCGTCTTCGATACAGCTTGCCCATTAAGAAGACACAAACTGGAAAATAAGTTCATAAAACGGCAGCCTTGGATGACAAAGGGACTTTTAATCTCAGCAAACAAAAATAATAAACTTTTCAATAAGAAGTTAAGATCCCCCACAGCCGTTAACGTCAGCAACTACAAAAATTACTGTAGGCTGTTTAATCGAATAAAAAAGCTATGTACGATGAGAAAGCCCTCCTGGAAAATAAAAATAACACGCGGAACACATGGCAAATTCTAAATAATGCCCTTAACAGGAATAACACAGGGGAAGTTTGCCTTCATTCTTCAATCTTGGCGATAGAAAGATCCATGTGGAAAATGAGTCATTTAGTTGGGGAATAGTTCCAAACAGGATGAAAATTGCCAAAGTAATTCCAATATTCAAATCAGGTGACGAAAACAACTTTACGAGCTACAGACCAATCAGTATTTTGTCCGTTTTTCTAAAATCCTAGAAAAGCTCATGCTAGTGATACTCTTTAAGTTTCTAAATAAATTTGATATCCTCTTCCCCCTCCAATACGGCTTTGGGAAGCATCACAGTACACTACATCCAGTCATGCAGTTGTTAAAATACATAGCCACAGAAAACAATGAACCGAGTAAAAACAGTATTCAAGCTCTATTCCTAGATCTATCTAAAGCGTTTGATACTATCAGCCATGAGATTTTACTCTAAGAACTGGACCACTATGGTATAAGAGTTAATGCCAATAATTGGTTCACAAGCTATCTTCAGACCAGGACCCAGTATGTTTCTTTCGGGGACAGCAAATCTGACCTTGCAGAAATTACACGTGGTGTTCCACAAGGTTCGATATTAGGACCTATATTGTTTTTACTTTACATTAACGACATAAACAACTCAACAAGGCTAAACCTCCTATCATTTGCAGATGACACCACTGGATATAAATCTGGTGTGGAGATAAACCCACTGGTCTCGGAATTTAATGAAGAAGTGCAAAAAATATCCGATTGGTGTGCTGCCAACCACTTGGTTTTGAAGCCAAACAAAACAAAATATATACTTATCAATCCAACTAAAGGAAATGATTCCGCCCATGAGAAGATTTCTTTAAATAATAATGCTATCGAAAAAGTCGGTAACATACAACATGAAAAATCTGTAAAGTTCCTTGGCATAAATATTGATGAAAATCTATCTTACAATGCCCACACATATCCAAACTCTGCTTGCTCGAAAGTTGCCCTTGCCAATCTCGGCCTCAACAAAGTGAAGAAAGTACTCCCTTTCAAAGCAATGAAGACGCTGTATTACACGTTAGTACAGAGTCACTTCATCTACGGAATCCCAATATTGGGCATCGAAAGCATGTTCTCGCCTATTTAAACTACAAAAACGGTCAATACGAATCATTAATAATAAGAAATACAATGCCCAAACCGACCCACTGTTCTTCAGAAATAGCATTCTAAAGATAAAAGATTTGTATAGTCTGCGTGTCTACTTGTTCATGTTCGATTGGTGTAACGGTAACCTGCCAGCATCTTTTGCGATTTTTTTTCTCTACTGTCAGCTATCAGACTAATGTAAACACACGCCAAGCTGGACTTCTGCATCGATGTAGAACTAGAACCAAAACATTAGAAAATCTACCTGTCTTTGCATTCCTCAGGTTATGGAACGAATTGGAAATGGACATTAGGACAGCGAGAAACAGGAAAGAGTTGAAGACAAAAATTAATTGCCAAATTTCTCTCTCCGTACACTAGAAATATCTCCTGCTCAAATCCATACTGCCCGGATTGTGCTATTTAGAATGCTATTCATCTCTAACTCACTCACCCCAAATGTGTCTTCTTGTGCTTTGGGCTGTTTCGATTGATTCAGTAATAGGTGTATTGATAAGATTCCCCTATGTAGGTTATTCTTTTTTCACCGCAAATTGTCTGTCATTCTCGTCCCTGCTGGCCACCGGATCCGCCCTTCACCCTTGCATTCCGTATATTATTGGCAAATCTATTGCTACACTCTCACCTTGACACTTGAAGATGAGGAATGCAACGGTGAGGCTCGAATCGGGGTAGTCCAGCTGAACCAGGACTCGACCACATCACACACCATCCGCTCAGGCAGAAGATGATCTATTTTCAGGACGATTAAATGAATTCACGATGTTGCACTAGTATTTTTCTACTCTTTTCTTCTCTTCATTTTTTCCTTTTTCTTCGCTATCTGCATCTCTGTTTCTTACCTTCCTTCTTGTTAGGGGAAGACAGGAAGACAGCCAATCTGGCTATGCCTCCCCTGTCGGTATACAGACATCTTTACACAGACACAGAAAAGGAATTTTATAGTTTTTGCCATGTATATTGTAATCATATATGTTGTAAATATGTGCATTATATGTAAATTGTGTTGTGTATATGTGTACTGACGAATAAAATATATCTATCTATCTATCTGTGCATGAAGAACTTGGTATTGTAAGCGAAGTATATATAAACCGCATAGCGAAGAGCAAAAAGAAGAAAGAATAAATATATGGAGAAATGTCAGCAGTCATGAGATAAATGCGTTTCATAGAGAGTTTTAAATTCATTTCGACCAGTCTCGAAAAAATAGTCCGTAATTTAGGAAAGAAGAAATCCGAGATCACGATTGAATACTTTAAAAATAAGTGTCAATTGGAGAGCGTATTGAGGAAAGGAGTCTATCCCTATGTTCACATGAACGGTTTACATAGATTCAATGAGTCGAAGCTACCTTCCAAAGATTATTTTTATCGAAATTATACAATGCTGACATTTCCGATGTCGATTTATGAACACACTCGAAAAGTGTGGAAAACATTTGACATGAAATCCATGAGAGATTATCACGATCTCTATTTGAAAACCGATGTTCTTCTCTTGGCAGACGTGTTCGAAAATTTTCGAGACATCTGTTGGAGACATTACAGTCTAGATCCGGCTTTGTATTACACGGCTACCTACTTCGGGTGGAATGCACTGTTGAAGACGACTGAAATCCGCTTGGAATTATTATCAGACATGGTCATGTTGCTCCTGTTCGAAACGGGTATGAGAAGTGGAGTGTCGACGATATCTAACATATACGAGAAAGTGAACAATTGTTACATGTAAGAAGGATTTGATGAGCGGGAACCAAGTAAATACAAAACCAATTTAGACGCTAATAATTTATACAGTTGGGCCATGAGTCGACCGTTACTAATAGGAAATTTCAAATGGGTCGAGAATAGCGAGGGTGGAAAAACTATCTGGAAACGTTACAAGATCCACACAACGATTATCCTTTAGAACCAGAACAATTGAAATGAATAAAGTTGATTAACTCGTTCCAAATTTAAATGACAAACATATTTATGTAGCCTACTGTGAAAATCTGAAATTTTACATAGATTAGAATTAGTCGACATCCATCGTATCATCCGATTTGATGAAGATCCTTGGATGAAGAGAAGTATATAGATCTTAACACGAATTTGCGACGGCATGTAGTGACCGAATTCGAGAAAGATTTTTGTAAACTTATGAATAATCGTGTGTACGCCAAATCGATGAAAAGCATCTGAAAAAGGACTGACATCCGTCTGCTCACGGCGGACGGTCAGGCTAGAAAATACGTTTTGAAACCAAATTATAAACATCGAACCATCTTTGCTGAATGTGTTGTGGCCGTTCACATGAACCAAACGCGTCTGACATTCGATAAACCAACTAATATGGGAACATGCATCTTGGAGATCAGCAAACAATTGATGTATCGATTTCATTACGAATACAGAAAGAAGAAATACGATTCGGAAGCCAAACTATTTTTACCAACACAGAGAATCTGGCTTATGAGATAGAGACTGAAGTTTGTTACTGAGATATATCTCCAATTATCGATGCGTGGTTCGACACGAGCAATTATCCCGGTGATCATAAATCTAATATTCCTTTGGGTGTGAATAAAATGTTGGTGGGAAAATTCAAGGACGAGGTGGGAGGAAGACAGATCACAGAAACTCTATGCTTACCACTTAGATGGAAAGGCAATTAAGAAATGTAAAGGTATTAAAAGAAAAACTGCGAGTAGTGGTATCATTTTCTAAGAGTATACGCTCGAAAATCGAGAAGTGTACAAAACGATGAACACGATTAAAA
Source organism: Pictodentalium vernedei (assembly GCA_031216915.1). NCBI lineage: Eukaryota > Metazoa > Mollusca > Scaphopoda > Dentaliida > Dentaliidae > Pictodentalium > Pictodentalium vernedei. The sequence goes on from CM062296.1 coordinate 586,215,938, forward strand.
GCGACAAGCACTATCTCTGCATGGAAATAATCAATAAAAATGCTTTTTAAGCTGACGATGATAAGAGAATCATGCAATCAGATGGAATAAACACTTTAGCTCACGGTCATTATTCCACAAAGTCGATCATTCCTCAAAATCAAGAGGCATTAGACGAGTACACGATATTGTAAATTGATAAAGACATAGAAAATCTAGAAGATAATACATTGCATAAAATATAAATAAGATAATTAAGATACTTAATAGTAAATAAATAAAATTATATTAAAACAAAAAATAAAATGCACAGTTAGTTTTGAAGAAACGACAAATAAAATATTTCCAATGTTCTTTTGGGATTTTTTTTAGAGAAAATGAAATTCACATAAAAATAAAATCAAAAATCAAAATAATGTAAATTCAAAATAAAATTGAAAAAAGGGAAATACGAACATATCGGTAAAAGGTGTCATCTTACCTAACAAACAACGTCTAACATCGATCTGTTGGATATTGTCAAAGCATTGGAAATTAAACATTTTCGTGGTGTTTTTCCAAGAGATGTATTACCCAGGGAACCGCGAGATGGTTACGAATGCGGAAACTTGAATCTAGACGATTTTTCGGGTGAGGGCACACTTTGTGTGCCACAGTTCAAGACCGGAAGAAAAGAATTGAGGGATTATTTAAAATCGTCGATTTATTAGAATACTGAATGTGTGCAACCTCGCGACCAAGTGTTTTGATGGTGATGGTGGAGTGTCTGTTACATACTTGAGTGATCTTTTCGTGAGGACATACAAACCTCGAAAGGAACCGGCAAACATGAATAATCACAAGCTTTATAACATTCCAGAACTGATAGATCTCAGTAACGCCGTGACTAAAACGTATGCAGATCAGGCAGTTGCAGATTTCGAGCAGCAAGTGAGAGATATTTACTTGGATAAAAACATGCCTGACGATCTAGACTTAAAAGCTAAACGATTGGTGAACGTGGCAGATACTATGGATTCTAGTGATGCTAGCATAAATCACTGTGCTGACGAATCGCACAGACGTTTCACTCAATATTTGAGAGAACGCTACGTTCCAAAAATCATGAATTCTGGAGCGGATGCAAATTCTCACAAGATATCGAATCTTGGAGAGCCAGAGCATCAGAGATGCTGCCACCAAACAATATGTATATGTCGCGGAACGAAAGAGATCGTCGATACTTTGAATGAGAAAAATAAAATAAAAACCGATCTGAACGCCGGATTTAATAAGATCGTCAATCTGGCACAAATTGGCGACGAAGATACCGAATCGACTGCAGTCAATAAAGGCTACGTGGATTCTGCTCTCACAAAATCTCAAACCTATCTCAAAAAGCACGTGAACTATCTCTATCTCAACAAACGATCGGGAGGAATGATGGAGTCTGGTATCGACATGAACAATAACAAACTATTCGGACTCAAGTACAATCCAGAATACGATTCGAGTGCAGTCAGCAGAAATTACGTGAATGACACTAAAGTCAAGAAAATCGCCAGTGTGATGGGAGGTGATCTGAACATAGGAGGTAATCGAATCACGAATCTGCCATATCCCAAGTTGATGATGACGCCTGCACTATGATTTGGGTCAGAGAGAAAATAAAATCTGCAAGACAGTTGATAACCTTGTGGGCAGAAGAAAGCGGTGCATTAGATTCTGGCAAATTGGAATGGTCCTTCGGAAATGGAATGCTGTATGGTCCGATAATTGGATATCCGATGCCGAAAGGAGGACAAATCCTTCGAATGAGTATGACTTCTACAGATTTGAAGAATAGACCGTCATCAGCGAGGTGGTAAATGGCATAGAAAATGACCTACGTAAAATCAAGAAGATTGTGAATCAATATCCTAACAAGAGCAAATTCTAAACACCTTTGACAGTTGAAGAGGGAGATAGAATTAATTTCAAACAAAGACAAATCTCGAAGTTACTTCTTCTGTAATATCTGTGTTGATCGAATGCGATCCTTTGAATGCATAAAAACTGGGGTGAACTTTTAATCGAATTGAACATGTGAAGTACTTGAAGGAAAAACAATAAGGGAGTTTGAGAACATCTAAAGTTCTCAAACTTCCTTATTTTATGTTTAAATATCTTTTTGAAGTTTTTTCTGTTATTTTAAGTTTGTTTTTAAGTTATTTTAAGTTTTTGGAAGTTATTTTAAGTTTTTTGGAGTTTTCTAACAGTTTTTTTGTGTTATTTTAAGTTGCTTTGAAATTATTTTTGATGATATTGAATGACAGATATTTTACTTCCATCCAATTGGAACGTCAATACGTCAGATATGGCAACTGCAAAAGCTTCAGTTTGTCTAGGTACGTTCCTATCGAACTGCATCTTGATGATGATGTCCAGAACGGTGTTCTTGAGTTTCTTCCTCTGTTTGCTGACGTCGAACACGAACATGGGCGAGAGCACGTATTCGGTGGGCGTTACATTCGGAATGCTTATAAATTCGTCCATGTGATGATATTTCGATCTGAAGTCTGCGGCATCGACGTACATCCTGGAAAAATTGTTCTTCTAGAATGAGGCATTGTTATCTATGGGTGGATATCTCATGGAATTGTGAACAACCTGCATGTTTCTCAAGTTGCAATGATCGAATAGAGATGGATTCTTTTCTTGACATCCGATCCTGTCCATCTGAAATCTCACTATTATGAAATGCAGCTTTTCCAAAGAAGATTTTACAGACAATCTCCAATCGAACTGAGTCGACGTCGGGACGGTTGCAACATCACACTGTCTCATTCTAAAGCCAACAGGTAATCTGGTTTTTGATTCGATGATCTTGAACAGTTTCCTTCTTTGCTCATCGTTCGGTAGTACGTGTGGCATGAACTCCGATACCTTGTTCAAATGAACTTTGCCCACAGCTGTTGTGGCAGCTCTCACGATGGTATCATCGTCATTTTTACAAACTAGTGTGGGATTGTGTTTTAATCCGTAGACGATTTTGTTATAATCTTCCACATATCCCAAAATGTGTTTCAGAGGAATTCTAACCGAGAACCTTCATCTTGGCTTTGACGCTTGAATGTTGTGTTTAAATCTCGTGCCTGCACCCACGTTGTCAGCAGTCACATCGGAGCTAGTGTCTTTCATCCACAGTTCATTGAGTCCTTTAGATTTGGAAAAATCGTCTGCATTTTTCAAAATTCCTAACAACATGGTTGAAACACGGTTTCTATCTCTTGACCTGAGAGTTTATATGATGTACTGTTGAAAAGATGCATCATGCCATGATGAGCTAAGCTAATGTGATATCATCATCAGCACAGTCACTACCATCCTTTTTCGTCAATCGTCCTTCTATCTGGAGATAACTCTCGGTCGGATGGAGAAGAGATCTTGCATTTCGATATTGAGTCTTAACTCTCCTTCATTATTGAGACTAATTCCTGCCACGGATAAATATTCGTGCACTTCATACTCTTGGATACTTTCATCTCTTATTATACCTGCCATTATGTTCCTCATTGGTTTTTTTTATTTCACTCTAATTGTTTGTTTAATTATTTGTAATTTATTTTTTTAATTTTTTTTTTCTTACTTATTACTGATCCTCCACCTTTTTTGACGAATTGAGTTTTAGTTTAACCACATACTTTACAAGTGCCGCGAAGCATCTGCCCATTATTTTTAGTTTGCACTTTTCGCAAGTTATCCGTATCCGTTAGTGTCTTACAATTTACGGAATACATTTTTTTTTGTTTTCTTTATTTGATATTTTTTAATTTTTTTTTTTTATTACTTTCTTATATATAAATGTATACTATCATTATATTTTTTTTTATTTGAAATATTTCGCTGGATCTTTATTTTTTCCCAAGAGTTTAAAAGATTCCCTGGCTTCCCAACCTTTTTCTATCAGATTTTGTTTCATCTCTTCTTTGAAAATCTGACGAGATTTTATTTATATACCTTCTTTCAGCACATCGAATGTATCCTTTTCCTCGAGAATGTAGCGCTATTTCCCACCAGGAATCCTTCCGTCCACCACAAAAGTGGATATCATGTCGCTTATGGAATTGATTTTCAAGTCAGCCAACACTTTGATCTTTTCGTGTTTCTCGGCCTTCAACGATAATGTTTTGCTCACGAATTTTCCAGCTGTGCTCAAGAATCCTGTCATGCAATGCCCTCTATCGCCAACAAGACTAGAATGGTAGCCACGGTCGATATGAGACCCATACCAGCAGTGCCTAAACCCATGGATATGGTGATGGGAGTCAGATCCAGACCATCCACCAATTTAGTAATTCACGCATACTTCTTGTTGAGCGATTGACGTCTATCTCTTTCCATCGTTAAATAATGTTGAATTTTATTGATCTGATTGATACAAAATGCGTTGTCTCTATCTTCCAATGGAGGTGCCGTCGGTAATAGAGTCGATAAGTCGGGATGCATATAATTTCTCGTTTCTACCGGCGGTAAGTCGGGATACATATTAATTCCCGTTTCTTCCGGCGGTAAATCGGGATATACATTGTCATTTCTTAATTCCATTTTTATTTTTTTTTTATTTTATTTATTTTGTTTTTAAGTTCCCATCTAATTTAATATATAATTTTGTTTATAAAATTATGTTATTATTTCTCCTCTTCTTTCACAAAACAATGTCTCATAATAACAAACTGAGAATGGGCACGTTTTTAAAAGGCGAATTCGAACCCAATAACAGTCCTCGACCGTCGATCAAATTCTTTCCTCTCTTCCGATAGATACCGCCTCCTTGAGGTTGAAATACACAGCTATCTTTCGCGTGTTTAGATATAATCCTTTACCATCCGTTTCGATTCGACATACAACTCCTCCTTGCTTCAGAAACAATCCGCTCCCCATTATTTTATGCGCACCAGAAGTGGCCAAACCCGACGGAGCTCCTATACCCAAAACCGGCAACACGGTTTTGATGAAAATGGGTAGTGCCTTGGTGGCCAATCCCGCCAACAATCCTAAGAAACCACCTTTCATTTTCAAGTTATATCTCAATTGTGCAGGACTCAGTCTCACTGTCAATCCCCTTCGATTATGATGCGCTTTGGCTATTCTATCAATTTACGTTTCGGTCCAAGCGATTTTGTTGCATCCATTGCTCAAGGTCTTGATGACTTAATTTCAATTTCACAGCTTCGCTTTAATTTTATAATGCTCTGTGAAGTTTGTCTTTCAGATCTTCGGATATGTTTATGTTTTGTATTATGGATCTCGTCATTATTTTTTTTAAATTTTAATGTTAAAAATATTTTTTTATTTAATTTATTTTTTCCTTCCTATTATATATATAAACTGATTTGAGTTCTAAAAAAATATTAATTAAATTCAATTTCCTATTCTGCAACAAAAAAATAATATAAAAATAGTCTTTTGGTTTGTTTGTTTAATAACTATATAATAGATTTTGTTTTGTTTCTTAAATTTCTTAAATTTCTCTTATGAGAAATTATATCCTGGCACGTCTGCCGCAAAGATCTAACAACTCTCCATTTTGATCTGTTAATGCAGTGGTAATACTGTATAAAGTATGAGTTATCACAGGCAAATAGACTAGATTTCGAGGTCGCTCTATGATCTTGTAGCCCAGAGAAACATCCGGAAAGAACGAGTAGCTCATGGGCTGTGTACCACCATTCACATAACCTCATGTCAACGTTCACCAAAATGCTGTTGACAAAGAGAATGTCCACCACATTTTCTGATGTCGCATGTCCTTTGTACATGTTTCGAAAGAATCCCAACATCTTTCCAAAGGTGTCACCTCCTCTCTAAAATCCACTCGATTACCGTCTCTCATGTACAATATCGTTTGCAGAGTGCTGAAGTTGGCAATTATGTTGATGACAGTTCCTTCGTGACAATCAATCTTCATTCTAGTCTGAATGTGTTTGTTCAGATCGACTATGTCGTAACTGCATTTGGGAATGTGAATTGTGAAACAATCCATTCCGTTCGAATATTCAAACGTATTATTTTTCACCGTGATATGGGGAAACGAATACTACATCTCCAGATTTACCAGTGCCATCTCATACCTGTTATCCTTCTTCAATTCGATCGGCGGATTGAATTTCGCCATGAATCGAGTCTTATCATCGCTCACCGCGATCGAAAAAGAATTTTTTGCAGTCGCATTATCAATCATTCTTTCCGTGTTCCAGGCTATCCTTTCCAATAATTATGTTTTGTAGTCTCGCAACATTCTTTTTTTATATATTTTTCAATAATCGCATATTTTATTGTGTTTATTTCTTTCTTTTTTTTTTACTTTCTGCTTAATATGATTAGTTTTTTTGCTTCTCATTTATTAATTGCGAATCGTCCGGAATATAAAAATCGTCGAATCCCTTCCTATATTTTCCATAATATTTACTACTCGTTAGATCAATGACCACGACATTATAAGGTGTATAATCCCACACCAACTTACAAAATCCTTTGAATTCTTTCTTGCTGATGTCATTGGTCTCGTGATCGTCGAAGATGTGATTGAGATTCTAGAAATCTTGACGAAACAGAAAATTCGCATTCTCTCTTATGGTTGGTCTCTGCATTCTGAAATAATTTTGAGATAGATGGAAACAGTCCACATTACTGTGATGTCCTCGAATTTTGTAAGTTTCGCACCGATTCTGTTTATCCAACATCAAGTCATCAAAGATCATGAGATTTCTGTGCACCGAATTCAAATCTCGAGGATTGGGCACATCGTTCGCATTTTCGTAAAATTGACATTCCACATTGGACGTTTTATTATTTTCGAGTTCTCTCGACGTTTCTTGCAAGATCATTGTGAGCGACGGACCACATTTTTCGAATTTGACTTGGTGATCGAAGATTCTCATTATAACATTCTTCGGTAAGTTTGGACTCAGAGCTTTTTGCAATAATTCGTATTTGGGTTGAAAGAGACTCTTGCCAAACACAAACAATCTATCGTAATCCAACCACTCTGGTCGCAACAACAGATTCACCAATAGATTCGTCTTTTCACAATTCGATTTTCCACTATCAATCATCTTATGCTTTGAAGAAAGAGTTTGTGATTCGATCTCTCAGTCTTTGGTGCATTCCACGATGAATCTTTAATTTTCATTCTCTTTGCTTATTTTTTTCCAAGTTATTTTTTTTGTGCTTTTATTTTAAAGCTATTTTTATTTATTTACTTTATTATATAAAACTAAATTCGGTTTTTCAATTTATTTTAACTTTTTCAATCCAGATCCGCTCCTGTTCAACGCCTTAGCGAGTTCATGTATCGATACAACACTGGAACCCTTGAAAGTTTCACATTCGCACGAATCTCTTCCCATTTAGACAACAATTTCGGTCACTTAGCCGGTTTTATCAACTTCTGAATTAGATCGACACTCCTCTTGCCAGCCTCCGAAGTGATTCTCGTGCTCACTTCCATCGCGGCTTTCTTACCCACATCCATCGCAGTTTTCTTTACGACCTTCACGGTGGTGGAAGCGATCTGTTTTGCCACATCACCGGCGAATGCGCGTGGCAGAGCTCCCATCATCGAATCCAGCAAACCCGATCAGCCGTGGACGTAAGATTTCATAGATTCTCTGTTCTTTATCACTGACATATTTTTTTCTTTCGTCTTATTTGCTTTTTTAAATAATAGTTATTTTGTAATTTAATCTAATATAATTCGTTTTACTTCCTATTTTATTTAGTATTATTTTTTTTATTTCCCCTTTCAACGCGTTCATGGTTGATTGATACGTTTCGCTATTCAACACCTTCTGTCACAACAATTCGTCAGATATGCTAACCAACTAGTATCTCACTCCGGTATTACTGGCTTCTCGACTCGCCATCAAGAGATCTAATCTCCCAAGCAGGGCATTAAGATCGCAAGGAATGATACTGAGTGTCACTCCCTGTCCAGTGACAAATTTGAGAAATGCTTTATTGGCATCCCATATGGGTTTCACCCCATTCTTCTATTTTAAACGTCTGCTCGCTTTCGGTCTTATCTCTCGGAAAACGTTATGTTTTTCTCATGACATTCGTACGAAGCAGGAGATCGCTGTATATTTTGTAATCGTCTTCCTCATAATCGTTAGGTTTAGCTAGCACGAGCAGATTCCACAATCCTTTAGTACCTTCATATACTCGATCTTCGATGATTAAATTATAATCGTCGGTTATTTGCACCCTTTGTCACCTTAGAAGAGATTGCCATCATCTCCCTCGTGCAAGCCGAAAACAGAGCCTGCACTCGACGAATTCGTCTCATATAAATTCGCTTAATATTCGGGTTTCATATTTCTAGCATGTACCATCGTGCTCGCGGTAGTAACCGTCGATAGTTCACTTTCAGAATCGGTCTCGATACTATCTTTCTCGGAAGGACTCGGCGGAAGATACAGAACAGGAGAAGGATATGTGTATGTATAACGAGGTTGATCAGTGTAAGTCGGAACATAAGGTTCGTAAGGTTTGTAACTAGGTGTCCTACCTTTTTCTCTCAAGGGTTTCAATTCTTTCACGATCGCTCTTTTCATTTCGCCCTGAGTTTCTGTCACAGGTTTAAACAACTTGGTCCTCTCTTGCTTTATCTCGTTATCGCCCATGCGTTGAGCCATATTGCTGTCTCGAATATTCCTCTTCAATACAAAAAATCAACGAATCCTCTCGTCTCTCAACTTAGGATCTTGATCTTTAAAAATGACTGCTTCTTTTTTCAAGTTTTTTTTTATTTTAAAATTTATTTTATTTTATTTATTTTTTTCCCTTCTTTCTCTAATTTAATATATAAGAGATAATTTTGATATGTCACATACCTACCTTCGCCACCCATGAAAACTTTTCTTAATTCAAGTAGATATCATTTAATTCTTTATCGAAATGAGGGGGTGAAAGTATTTTCTCTCATTCAGTAGATCTCTATTCGCCATACCAGCTCAAAAATCACATCGTTTTACCGGTGGCTGCGGCGACGTATTTATTCCACCCAGTCTCGCGATGTCTTGCAGATTTCTCGACTCTACGATGACAAATAAAACATACAAAAACACTTGCCGTCTCTTACACTTCTTCAAAATTTCTCATTGGATTAGCACTGAGCAAAACGGCGAAAATTGGAAATTTGAGGGATGTCGATATCGCCCGAAAGGAGTAAAATGAAAGAAGGAAGATCATCTTCTCTACAATTCTCGATAAACTCTCCAGTGAAATAATACTGAGCAAGAAGGCGATGATGGGAAAAAAATTAAATTTCGCACATGTTTAAGGCCAGCGATCTGAACACTTTTACACATTCCTATGGGAAATTTGAACAAGAAAGGTCGTCTTTTTTCTGGCTCACTTCGAGTTTAAATTGTGTTTTATTTTCTAGAATATAGCCCCATCGGATTAACCTTAGCCGAAATACCAGCTCAGGCGAAAATTGTCTAAGACCGGGTTTTGCTGAGCCAGACAAGTTTTCAATGGAAATTCCCATTGTGAGCCAGAAATGCGTTTTTGCTGAGCCAGAATGCTTAATTATACCCTACTAGTATTCACTCTTCCTCTCCTTGCACTCAATACCGTTCAGACCACTCTTGTGTTTGAATTTTTATTGCAATTATTTCATATTTTTATTCAATTGGTTTTACTTCATAATTGACATTAAATTTTTACCGTTTTCTCGCCACGATATAGCCTTGGCTGCTGATGTGGCGTTAAACAGCGATAAATAAATAATAAATAATAAATAAATAAATAAATAAATAATATTTCTCACAAACGGTGAGAGATAGTACGAAATTTCGGAAACGTGTAACAATGACATCGGATCCATATACCCAGATGCATATATCCATGCACAAAATTTCACGGCAAACAGACGCTGGAAAATACATATTTTCAGAGAGAACGATTACACTAAAGGCCCATAACACAGACACACTAAAGATATTACAACAAATTAAAAATATGTCCCCAAGGAATTTGATGATCAGTCTATGTTCAAAATTCCACGCCGATCCTATATGTGAAATTGAGATTTCAGAATGGTGTAATTTCGGCTTAAAGGTAGTAAAATTAACGTTTCATTTGATTTTTACCCAGAAACGATTAAGTACACGGAGCCGATTCAAAATAAGTACTCAGCGGAAGAAAAGATATATCTATGTGCATATTTTATGATAATCAGACACTGAGAAGCACATTTTGCGGGTGGGTGAAAAGTGAAACATTTTTTGAAAAGTTGTCACCCAAAATTTTAAGTGCCCATACCTCGGAGGCAGTAAGAGTATTTGGAAACTTCCAGCATATTATAGGAAAGGCAATTTTGAGATCTATCGACATATCAAACATCACGAGAATCGGAAGACGTTTGCATGTTTCTTTTTGAGATGATGACGTCATAATTTTCGATCATACAAAACTCAATGTTTTATTGACATCTAGTTTGGTAAATGAAATAGTTTAAAAAACTGGGAAGTTTCAGCACCCAAAAGTAAACAGTAACCCTGAAATCGACAAAACCATGAAACGGACACTATCATAAAAGGGTTAACAGATAAAGTCGATTCTTTAAGAAACGCATCTCTCTGTACTAAGTGGTATCATCACTCGAAATTTCGAAATTTGAGTGGTTTAGATGTTATCGTGAAGGGAAAGTTCCATTTTTATGTCATTTATATAAAAAATATAGGATACACTCATAGTAGCTTGGTGTACTAAATGTTCACCACGAGTGGTGAAGAGGTGTTAACCGCGAGCCTTCGGCGCGCGGCTAACACCACTTCACCACGAGTGGTGAACATTTGGTACACCAAGCTAATATGGGTATATTTTTTATACTATGATAGTCACATTATTAAGAGTCGCTATTATTTAAACTTGATTTTACTGAGCAGTAGCCGTACAAACGTGCGAATTTGTTTTTGGTAACATGAGCATCGGTGAGCGGTACTTCCGCTGTCAATTTTATCGCCGAAACGAAATGAAATAATAATAAAATAATAACATACTATTTCGAGTTATGGATGTTTTATTAACATGAGACAGTGCATGTTTGTTACTTTTGACATCTTATGAGGTAAACCCATTTAAAAAACGTAATAAATAATTGCCACTTTTATTTCACTCTTCGCGAGGCGACGTGCGGTAAAGTTAGACAAGTTCACATACAGGACGACGCCACCAAAGGTCAACTTGGATGTAGTTCCACTGTAGGTGTAAATTTTAACTATTGAAATCCCATTGCTGGCGTGTTCACCACAGTTGGTATATAAAGCTAAAATGTATGTCATATGCATTTCATATATAGTAGAATAGGTAACCATGGTATAAATAGACAGAACGAGATGTGTGTTTGAATCGGTTGGTGTTTTACATAACGAATTGGAAACGCGTAGAAATATTTCACGAGAGCCGCAGGCTCGAGCGAAATATGATTACGCCATTCCAAAGATTATGTAAAACACCCACCGATTCAAACACACATCGCGTTCTGTGTTTATTACACAACCCATGCATTAAAATTCATTCAAATAAACAAATTTTAATTCCGACGTTTAAACCCAAAGGCGAAGAGTCCGTTTGTTTTGACTGATCAAATGGATCGATAAGAAATCAAAACAACATTTCCGGGACCAGTGTTTGTTGGAATTCGTATCGCTGTTTCTCTCCGGCTGGTGCCCATTCACACCTAACCATTTGGTGGCTATTACTGTTAGAAAAAAATTAAGTACAAATTTGTGAAGATTTCCAAACCAGCTGGGAGAAACATTTTTAAGAGAAGTTCGAAGCATGTCAAGATGTACGAAGATTTACCGAAATAAAGTTGACCAATTTAGATATAACGGGATCCACAAAACGAGACGGCCACGGGACTGGGTTAATGTACTGGTTGGAAATGATTGGGTTTTTTAAAAATATTATCTCATGTTTTGGTTAACTAATTTTTTTGTGAACCGACTTTATTTTGCTTTGGTAGTTTTCATTTTCACACTATGCGACAGACGGTCATTGTATAACGAAATTTGGAAACTTTTCGAAGCGTAACTTATGACTCGATGGGAATGGAACTAGTATGAACGGTGCTGGGAAAAAGTTCCGGCTTGTGTATCACCCACTGATAGAGTATCATTTATGTCATAGCGGCTGTTCCGTTAAATACAAGGGTTTAAAGTTGAATGGATGTGTAATAAATATCCAAGGCCGTTAACTAAAAAAACGGTGGGTGATTTAAAAAATCCAAGTAATTAGAAATCATCAATTCATAAAACATAACTATGCTTCAAATTTAAAAAGAAAGCGAAAATCTTTACAGGTCAGCAGCTATTATAATAAAAAACAACAATCCCAACTATTGCCCTAGAATATTTCTTAGAACAACAGTAAATTCATTTATTTATTTACTGGGATTTAGCGTCACTTTCAACAGGCAGAATCACCTCGTGTCGGACTAGGTAGAAAACCGGAGTACCCGAGAGAACCATCGAGCAACGGCGAGTAACTGCCAGGCTCCTCAACGTACTAACTACACACAAGCAGGGTTAGAATTGGTTGAAGACACTTGCACCATCGATGTGCAGTACGCCTTAGTACAAGCGCCACCGTGCCTCCATGCGGACAATCGATACGAAGAGTCGTGTCCAAGGAAACAATGCAGTTACCCTTGGCGGAGATCGAATCGTCGACCATTCGGTTTAAAGGTTAATGCCGTAACCAATGAGCCACCGCGATCCCAAACAGCAGTAAGGGATATGGCACATTATATATCAAATGATTAAAGCCAGTAGTTCCTGAGAAGATTGTTTAGTGCTTGTGGCTCTCTGGTGGAATCTTGGCAGATGACCAAATCATTTTCTACCCATCATATTCCAACAAGTTCATATAAACTCATTTAAATTTTGGAAAGTGGTAGCCAATTTATATCGGCTAACACAATATAAGTCTCGCCAAGGAGCCATATATGCCGGTACAATATTGCGTAATCCGGTTGCGTTCTTGTCAAATACACCTTGTTCCTTGGTCTCGGTTATTTCATAAAAATGAGTTACAGAAATGGGATTCGACCATGCTGGAGAAATCGGTTAGGTTAATTTAAGACTGTCGCTGAAGTGTTCGATTTGTATCGATCGACTTGATCGCTGCAACGACCTGATATGTTTATTGCTACAAATAGCAAGGGAATCACACGTGTGGAGCAGACGCCAGCCAAGGCCCCCAGAGACGTTTACTTATATTTCAGTTGAACATCAGTAAACCATTGCGTGAAGTATAATAATTGGAATAGTAGAAAGATTGTGTGTAGTAGAAGTGAGTGGAGTAGTATGCCATTTCAATCGCCTGTTAGGTTCCGCTCTACAGTTTTCTAGGCATTTCCTAAAATGACATGCCATACACTCTCTTCAAGTGCAAATATTCTGTAAGTTAGTTGTCTAACCCATTACATGTAGTACAATTCCCAAATCCACTAAAAACATAAAACACTATCTGGCTAAGCTAAGAAAAAATAAATAATCTGAATGTGGGTGAAATAATTTATTGTTAAAGTCGAGACTTCAACCTGCAAAATTGCATGAAAAAATGTCGATCCCAGTCATTTTTAGCCACCCAGCAGCCTCAAAAGTAGAATTCTCCCAATATCCCCACTCACCTAACCCTGGAGCATATAACCGCCTGTTTCTAAAATGTGAAAAAAATTCCATGTTTCCTTCTCATATTTTAGTTATATGCCTGTTAATAAACCCGTGAAAAATGACATTTTAACAAATAGCCGATTTTTCGAAGCCAGTGTTTCTCATAACTCATCTGGTAATTTATCCCTCTGCATCAGACTCCAACTTTAGGACCAAAACTTCAGATTCTCTTGTCAAACAAATAACCTAATGTAATCATAATCTGATCCTAAAAACATATCTCCAATTTACATGACATTAGTTTCAACATATGCCCTATGTCTAGAATTTCACTGTAGAGCGGAACCTTATTCGCCTGACATACAACAGTTGTCTGCACTTTAGGAAGTATTGCTATATAAGAAGACAACAGTGGTATAACGGTGTGCTTTATAGTGTGCTCAAATTGATTGGTGCTAACTCTTAGTGAGCAAACGTAGTATTCACCTCTTAGTGACCAAATTTAGTGTCCGTCTCTTAGTGAGAAAACTACTTAGTACCTGAATCTGTGAGCAAACGTAGTGCCAATCTCTTAGTAAGTGAATAGCTTTGTGCAAATCTTTTATTGAGTGAAGTATATGTAGTAAGTTCTCTAGAGCATACACTGTTTTGGTAATCTACTATTTTCAAAGTGAGTAAAACGAGCCCGATTCGGAAAGTATAAACCGCTTATTAAAGGTGTCAGTTCGTACCACGTATCCATGTGAAGATAATATATATACCAATAACATTTTGACCAGCCGTAGATAGAAATTGGAGATAGAAATTCACAAAAATATAATTTTATGCTTGTACTTTTGTATTTAATATATGCTCACCTTCGGCCACTTGTGACACCGAGATTAATATATTAAAAGTTGGTTTTAAGTCAGGTAATGAACTCGTCTCAGTCTTTTCAGCAAGATAATGACTTCATGATTCTTCCTCGACCATTACCTGACCAGTGCGGAGTATATTATTCTCTTCCGAAGTTTGCTTACAACGTTTAGTTCTTCGCACGTGGTATGTTTTCTTGAAAAATCCTCTTATCAATAGACACTGTACATTTATTCGACAGCAACAGTATGAACTACTGATTTACAAAGCATGACGCGATAAAATGAAATAGCTGTGCAATGCCATTAATCAGTAGTCCTGCTGTGTTGTGTGATTATCGATAACTGCACAGAGCTTTATCGAATTTCAACAGAAACCTTCGACTTTTTATCAGTGCCTATTAAAATGCGAGTCAGAAAGCGTAAAACCTTGGGGAAACTGAAGCAAAGAATATCTGAAAATATAAATCGGAGTGCATTTTTGCGACTCGCATTCTATCACAAAGAGATCAACGCCAATTAAATTACGACGAACCTAAAATTATATAGTGTACCAAGAAAAAAGTAAAGTTAACTGAATAAAGTGATTCTGAAACATCACATACTCTGTCCTATGTCTAACTATGTTTTCTTTACCAATCTTCGAAGTATTCCCGTTGGTTGGATAAAATGACGAAACGATGTTCACCACGAACACATTCAAGTGACTTAACGAAGATTTTGGGGTACTTTTTGAGTGATAGCTCTAAACAGTGAATATCTTCAGCTTTTCGACAAATGCATCTTCGAAAATTAATTAGTATTCATCAGCACCTGAAACTGATTTTTGCCGACGAGAGAATATTTGGGCTGGTGTGGAAACGCTACATTCTAAATGCAAACCGAACTATTTCATTACAAGGCCTCTTGCTTGGTGTATTACGTAGATGCTAAACTTCAGGTACACTGTTTGATTCATATTTAACAGATTTTATAGCCCGATGAAATTTGTGAAAGGTGGAGACAAAATTTGTGTTTTTCGCTAGTTTAAAGGCCGTGGTACAGACAAATAAAAGGCGAGAATCTCCATTCACATGTTAAGAGTAATGAGTGTGTGCATCCCCTTCCTGCCCAATAAAGTGGCAATGGCGAATTGGTTAAAATAATGGTGTCTTAAACTCTCTCTCTCCCTATTTCTCTCTCAAGTATTTTTCGTTACTGGCTAAGGAAGTCAAACGACAAGGCTTCAGCCACTGAATAAATCGTTCATGAACAACATGATGGATATCATCCAAACTCTAAGCAATAGGTTATTGAAACGGTTTGCATGCTGATCAAGTCTCTCACTACTACCAAAAGCCCCCAAATAGTCGGCGTATTATATATACAATGCTTTGAATCTCGAAAACCCCAGCTTATTGGTACGTTCGTTCTCAAGGTAGCAACTTGATTATTTTGGATTCAGCGGGATACATTTCAACTTTGAACACAATTTGACCTTTGTCTTTGTTCAATGAGAATTAGATGTGATGATCGCTAGAGTAAACGTGTAACTGACGTTGTCAACACTTATATGTACGTATTAGTGAATCAGAATAACCAACACCTACAATAACAAAAAGGCACACAAATATCATAAAAGCCCTCAAACAACACTTAAACTTAATCAGTTCATTTGGTTCTTTCCGTACAGTGTTTGGGCATGATAAAGACAAGAGTACAGTCCCAATAGTGCATGTTCAGGATCATCTTGCCCAAACCAAGCTGCCCCTAAGAATAGAACGGGGGTGCGGAATCACTGAGTGACAAGGCAACACCCACGTGCTGATTTGTGTACTAACCCGCTTGAAATGTAGGTTACAGTTATTTCTACACATGGTATGGCGTACGATGTTTAAGAAGGGTGCTTAAGGGCACAACAATTCAACATTGCAGACAGATTTGTTAGTAATTTTTTTTCTGAACCTGTAGTTACTTTTTGATATCATGTGGCGTTTTCGGAGAGAATTCATTTTAGGTAATGATTTTTCAACCTTCTCTACTAATAGGAAATATTCCTTTTCACACGAAGAACAAGCATATATTCATCTCCTAACGAAAACTCACACCTTTTAATCAAGTTAACTAGACATCAAAAAAATTATTGCAAAGGTTTATGCGGTCTTCGAAACAGCAAAGTAATTAACTTTTTTACTGCCACGCCCACTTTAGCGATATATGGAGGACATCTATGTACGCCTGTATGCGAGGAAGTTTAATAAAATTCATGTCATTCTTCAAACTCTATTATATGAGCCCTTTCCAACAATTGATCAGACGGTAGGTTTGATCTGTGCTTACCAGAACGTACGGATAATCATCATAAAATAGTTGACAATAGTCGCTTTCGGCAGCCTAAGTGTTAAACCCAACCTCACAATTACTATATATTTCCAAATGCAGATGGGCTACACAATATGATGAATGTCGATAAGTCACACTCGCAACAACTTTCGTTTTTCCAAGATTCATTCTGCTTTTTACAATTATTGACGGCCTCAGTAAATATTACTTTTCTCCGGTTGATAAATCCCTGTAATAAACGTCAAGGAAAGTCAATTATTGTTTTATTATTATGACAGAACAAATCATTTGCAAATTCCTTGTTTTATTACATATGTTTCGAAGAAAAACAGCTAATTCATATGCAACAAAATAAACTTAATTTCAACATACGTATATAAGAAGCAATGTGCGTTACCTTATTTATTCATGTTGTAGTTAATTTTTATATTCGATCAGTTCCTAAACATCGGAAAAGGGAAATTAACCCTTTGAACACGGGTGGTATCGTCCAGTTCAATGACAGCATTTGGAAGAATCCATATTCATTATTTGAGGGGTGGGGGAACCAATTAAAATGTTCAGCGTGCAGCTTCCAGGCTGCACGTTGAAAATATTATTTGGTCTACCCCACACATTCACTTATAAGCCACCCTACTTGAATGAAATTATGACGTATCATGCGTCTGACCGAAAAAAGGGCCGCTCGGATTCAAAGGGTTAAGGAAAGAAGCAAGTTGGAAATACTATTTCTATTCTTATCGCAAACAGGTATTTGGAATCATTATATGAACCTACCTGCGCTATTTATAGACAACAATGCCAGATGGTGAAATATCAACTCGTCTTCCATTAAAATTAGAATAGATCAGCAATACTGGAGTATATCAGCACTACTGACGGGTGTTGTAGCCAACTAAATAACCAGAATTGTGTCTGTCATATAATAAACTGTTTTATCGCACATTTTCCCTCGATACCAAAAATATTTGACTTGTTGTTCACCAGTTTCTAGCTGTACTTTAAGTTACTGCCAAACATACGTAAAACCTCTCTGTCTATATGTCTGTCCAAACCAGTAAGTAGACCCATGTCATATATCTGCCGTATGGTAACCTTCCTGTTTTGGTATTTAGTATCCAGTCCATGGATTGCAACAACTACACCTGGGTCAGAGACATTCACGCGTGTGGGAATGGGTTAATCGATATGGCACGAGTGCCAGCGCGGAAGAGGTCGCAGACCTTGAGTTTTATCCTTCCACGACGGCACAAGTGTCATATCGATTAACCCATTCACACTCGGTGTGTCGTTCTGTGTTTATTACACGCCTTCACGTTTATAAAAGCAATTATTAGAAGGACACTGAGCAATTCATTTGACAACTACCAGCACAAAGAACACATTTTATCGCCGATACAATTTACGCGGGGAAACCGTGTTACTATTTCGTCCCCTAAGTTTCAATGTGTTTTGTGTGCCCAATGGCACACAGGACACATTGGAACTCAGGGGACGGTTTCCAGACATCATTAGCGACTCACAATTGTAATTGTCGTGCACGATTTGTAGAAAATTCGAGTAAAATTTCGTTTCAATTTAAAAATAGTCCGTCAATGATTTCCGTTCCACGCATGTGTGCGGAACAGATTTTCATTTTCCATATTGTTTAGTGTTGCTGTAGATGGGGATTTTACAGAACAGGCGTGTAATAAAGTTTCTTTAGTTATTGTCAAAAGAGGATTTGCTGAAAATGTATGCGTTAGGATGTGCTACCTAATATGTCAGAAAGAAAATATCCAACATAGCTATTGTCACGATACATATAAGAGAATAGGTCACTGATTTCAGCGATCGATATCAATGTGCGATTTCAGAGTTTGTCATTAAAACATCGCAACACATATAATAAAAAGAATACCTACTGTCTTGAAGTAGGTTCTAGAATTATCTTGTTCGTGACTGTAACGAAATCTAAGTTTGCACTCGTGGCTTCCAAGTGCTCGTAAAACTTACATTTCATTGCAATCACTCTTGATTTATTTCTAGTACGGTTGAAACTAGAATTCCTGTGACTGTATTTTGCTCTATTTTGAAGTAAAAGCGCGGTGATTAAGTGCACTTTTGTCCATGTCAAAACTGCACCATTAGTGGAACTCAATTCTTTTAGAAAAACAGCGTGCCTAACTCTGTACAATTTTATACTAGTAAATAGAGATTATTAACATCATTCCTAACCTCTTTTGAGATACATCTACATGTGTAATGACGTAAATAGATATTAAAATTCGTGTTCATGCACAGAATGAAGAGAGTGAATTACTACTTAATCGCAGTGCCATATAGTCCCCACTCGAAAAGTATTTATGATTGTCCATAACAGCACAAGAAACACTTGCATACTTTCATCACATGGACCACCGGGTGCAACCCGGTGGTCCATGTGGTAAAAGTTTGCAAGTGCTTCCTGTGTTTTGTCCTCAGAAATTGTAAATAACTACTAAGTGAAAAATCTCTCCCAGAGCGATTTAGTAGTAATCCGCCATCCACATGCTTTAGTCTCAATATTATCTTTCAGTTCTATTCCACGGCGATTTAGTAGAAAACCTCCCTCCACATACTGTAGTCTCAATATTTTCTTTCTGTTTGATCGGTTCAGTTCTAAATTTCGCCACCGACCTTGAAACACCGCATTATATTTTATATTGCACAGTGCAAACGCTCTTGGGTATTTCAGACTACTTCATTCTTCTGCGGTATGGAGCGCTTTAATTACCCAACAGTTTGTGCGCTCATTGTGACAAGACTTCTAGTGTCAACTGTACCTACTCATAAATAGTAAGTATCCTCTATTTTTCCCCGTATATTCAATCTATCCACGGGACTCCTATTCCAGTTTATTTTACTGCAAAGATAATTAGTTTTTCTCATGATGTATGCTACCAGTTTACTTCATGACGTGTGATATATAAATCAAAATTACAGTTTTTTGGATTACTTGCTTCTCCGACAACCAAGCTGTCATTTCTTGTTAATTGGCAAATAATTTTTGCAGCACCGTTATATCTCATTGTCAAGCTGTCTGTCTGCTTTTCAAACTCATGCACATGGGATTCGTTCGTCACTCTGCTTATTTTACATATGCGTGTGTCTGTTATATATCCTAATGTCTAAAAATTGCATCGCTAGATATGCAGATGGGGTATACAGTTTATTTCTTAAGGAATATATGTTACATATAAACTACTTTGCGGGGCTGAGTCGTATGCATGACTCTCTGATAGTGGGACCGTCAGGATTTTGGCATTAGTGAGTAAATATATCAGGTTCTGCAATCATATTCGTAAATAAGAGGTTGGTGTTGTGACACCATCGCCGATTTCCCGGTTAGTAAAATATACTCAGGAGGAAGATCTCAAGGCACATCACATCCCGGATGTCAGACAGAAACTCATCAGTTCAAGATGAGAAAGTGCCACGAATAATCTCATAATAATGAATGTAGCTGGCCGATATCAAAAATTGGATGCCTGCCTTTTTCATTTAATCATGAGTTTTTATTTCTTGTGTGTCAGTCTCGAAAATGAATCAATATTTTTTTGTTCCCGATTATCCATTGTATAAAACCAACAGAATTGGCGTAATAACGCCGTCCAATGCCCCCAGTCTGCCTCTTCACACTTCCCATTCACATCAGATTGACCGATGTTACATTCAATATCAGGCGAAAACACCGAAAGGCTGTGGTATTGAAGTCGGTCTACTGAGGGCTTGCACAACCGACCTGTGAATAGGATTTGTGTATATGGGGATAGGGGATCCTTAGGGTCTCCTTTGGCAATACCCTACTAGGCTGCTGGTCCTCAGGTGGCGAATGGAGGAAGGCTTGATCTTTTGAGCAGGTTTCCTGAGAAATATCTCAATACACAGCCAGGAACAAAATGGTACGAACCTGTTATGCAGACACCTTGATCTTCCGTGAGGTGCGTTCCGAAGGTCCCAGAGGAAGGAATCCTGGTAGTTGAGGAAAATAAATGTCCCGGTTAGGGTAATCTCCAATTTAAAAATACCTGTCCAATACACTGCTTTGGCCTTAACTTCCGGCCGTTGACGGTGTTCAAGTGGCCTGTTCTGACCAATTGGGAGCCCCCCAGAAAGGGTGTCATGTCGGTGGGAATATGGAGGTCATTCAATCAGTCATTTCTTTTAATACAGTTTTAATGCCATTGCATACCAACTTTCAAAATTCATTGTATTTTGATAACATGTTTGGTTTTATTGTACTGTCTGGGTTAATTATCAGTGGTAGATTGCATCTCAAAATATTGCTAAATGATTGACTGATGGACCGACATCTGAAGACCTGGCACTTCCCACACACGGGTCAATCAGTCAGTGCCATGCTTTAGCATCAACACTGGCTGAGTATACTGCCCTGGTATAAGTATGTGGGAAACTGGCAGTTCGGTGGTTCAATGCATAGCAGTAACTCTACCACTTGTTGGACTCTGTGGTGTGTGGGAGCCGAGGCAATGAACTATTTTTATTATCAACAAGGCAAATATTCAACAAAAGAAAACAAAACGAGGTTACGATTTTGTAATTTCCTTCTCTGACTCTGACTCAGAACATGAAACGATAGAATATAATTGGCCAAGATTAGTAATGATCTGAGCAACAGGAAAAGAGAACAGGTAACAAATAGCAACCCCTTTGCTCTGCAGAAATCAATTAAAGTTATAGCAGGGGTTGGTAAAGACGTCAAACCATTAGAGTCGGGTACACTATTAGTTGAATGTTATAAGAAAATGCAGTCAAAAATATGATTAAGGACTACCAAGCTAGTAAATATTGAAGTGAATGTTTTTGATCATAATGTCCCCAACAGTAGTAAAGGCGTTGTCAATACAACTGCATTACAAGGCATGGCTGAAACGAAATAAAGCAAGAATTAAACACACGATGGACAGCAGGTGTAAAAAGAATAGAAATTAAAAGAGATGGTACACTAATTAAAATCAATACTTATATCATGACATTCAATTCATCACAACCATCTAAATCGATTAAAGAAGGAGTGCACCCCCAAATCCACTTCGATGCGTCAAATGCTAAAAGTGCAGTCATGACCAACACAATTGCAAGGGTCAGACAATATGTTTTAGGTGTGGTCAGCAACACAAAGAGCTATGTATCAATCATATCAAATGTGTTAAACATCAGGACCAACATTTGTCATCCTCAAAAGATTGCCCTGTATGGAAAGAAGGAAAATGATACAAAAACTGAAATATGAAAGACATATACGTTTTAAAGAGGCCAGAGAAATTTATTTATTTATTTATTTATTTATTGGTGTTTAAGGTCACATATTTCTGCACAATGGCTAATCATGACCACGGACAGAGAAATTGTTACATAAATGACGGGTATGCATACATCTGTGCCATCACATGCTACACAAATAGAACAAAAATTACCATCAAAATCTGTTGAATATGAAACACTATGAACATGGCTCAACAGCACAATTCAGGTCTTTACAATAGAGCACTCCGACCAAGTAGGACAAAAGTCAACGCAATCACAATTATCTACTTCAACACGAACCGACACAAAATCAAATCCGAAAAAGAACAAGACAAAAACGTAAAGACGTAAAATCAGAACAAAAAATTACCAAACTAAATC
The DNA here is from genome assembly GCA_031216915.1 of Pictodentalium vernedei. NCBI lineage: Eukaryota > Metazoa > Mollusca > Scaphopoda > Dentaliida > Dentaliidae > Pictodentalium > Pictodentalium vernedei. The sequence goes on from CM062296.1 coordinate 586,238,412, forward strand.
AAAACCCAAACCAGAACCGCAAAATATTAGTCGGAGTCAAAGAAGTTAAAAAGACAGAGACCAGAAGATCAAAGAGAAAGAAGAACAGCAGAACCGCAACTCAAAACTCAAATAGTATCCCAAACTATCCCAAAAATGTTGTTACTAACAACACGTTTGAAGGGTTGGAGGACATGGATATTGATGACTGCATCAATGCCACGTTTCCCAATAAAGTACTCCTGAATTTGTCTCTGAGAGGGTCCCCGAATCAAAGTCACCTAGAAAATCTACCGGGCAATTTCACCCATATGTCCCCCGTCTACTTCCCCATCTATATATGACTAACAGAAGCAACAATATAATAGAATGGAATTGTCGAGGACTTAGGGCGCATTTTAATGAGCTAGGAAGCTTACCGCTTTTTGCTTACATGACACGTTCCTAAAGACGCCTGAAACACACGATCATTCAGCTGTTAAGCATTTTACTTCTTTTAATGCCTGGGCAGATGATAAGGATCTTCATATACATGGACCACATGTCTTAGTTATAAATGACATTATTCACAGTTCTGTACATTGGCAAACAATCTTAAAAAAGAGGTTGCTGTACGCGTAACTTTAGACAATGCAGTTACATTACGTTCTATTTACGTTTCAGTGATACTCTAAAACTAAAAGATCTTGAGCTACTGATTTATCAGTTCCCAACTCCATATATTTTGTTGGGTGATTTCAACGCACATAGTCCTATTTGGGGCGATTCCTGCAGTGAGAAAGATGAAAACGGCAAAACAGAGGAACAATGTATTATTAAATATGAAATGTTATTGTTCAACGATGGGTCTGCACCTCGCTTCTGGTTCGTACACATCAATTGATCCTACGATTTCATGCCCTTCTAGCTTCCTCGATTTTTCTAAGAAGATCAAAGATGACTTGTACGAGAGTGACCACTTTCCAATTGTGATTGGGAGTGCGGTTCCGGTAGACGATGAGAGGGTGCCCCATTGGAACATTAAAACGGCAACTGGGATACTTTCTCATCGCTTTGTTCTGAACTTTCCAGAAGGTGCTGACCAACTAGAACATTTCACTACACAATTGCTTGACGGAGTAGACAACGCCATTCTTAAAACCTCGGCAAATCCAAAACGCTTCACAAAACCATGGTTTGATAAAGATTGCCAGCAGATTAAAAAAAAAGAGAAATATCAAACAAATTGGCCTCAACATTTTCTAAACATTCTACATCTTTGCGAGCTTTACTCAACCTCAAGCTGAAGAACCCTCTCATTTTGGAAGTTCGTGAGAAATTGAATGCTGCCATGTCTGACTAATAAGATATTGTATTTTTCTGGTTACCTGGATATGTTGGTATATCCGGTGACATTCGGGCAGACAGTGCAGCGAAACAGGCATTAACAAAGCCAATTATTGATTTGGAAATTCCTTTTAGTGATTTCAAACGACATAATAGTTACGACATCAAATCGATGTGGCTGGCGTAGTAGAATGCAACAACAAACAACAAGCTCCATCGCTTCCGATCAGATACTGTTTGATCATTACTCGTCTGGTAACCTTTGCAGAAAAGAGCATGTAATTTTGACACAATGTCATATTGGTCATACGAAATTGTGCAAATGGTGAAATTCGCTTCAAAGCTACCCTCGCTTGACGAATATTCACCAATGACATGCAGTACGCCTAACACGGTGTCATCGTGCCCCCATGTAGGTAACCGGGATAAAGTGCCTTGCCCAATGACGCAACGGGGGTCGTCCCGGACGGGGATCGAACTCGTCACCTCTAGCATAGAAGTCCAACAGTCTACCACTGAGCCACCGGGCTCACATATCAAATGAATAGCCAGAGATTATGACTATGACAGCCAGCAGGTTATAAAGCGTATACACTCCCTTTTTTCCTTCTTGAATCAGAAAACTTGCATATATTAGGCACAGTATAGATATGAATAAATGCAGTCAATATTTATATTTTCCACATTTTTGTGAACAATCGAAGATATTTGAGACCATTTTCTGGAATTTATCTAGTTTGCAATGCTTTTGAAAACAATGGTCTCTCAGAACATGTCGGCTGTTATGTATATTAGTAAATTTAGAAGGTTTGATCCAGCTGTTTGTGTTTTTATTTCTCTTGAATGGGGAAATGACAGAAGGTTTTGGACGATAGAGATATGAAGTTCCGATTTGAAATGTAATATTCTTAGGCAGCTGAATATTCAGAGTTTGTGTGTCAAGTTTTTTTCTGATTTTTCAACTCACTCTATCATATACTTAACAAACTGAGATATCGGAAGCTTCAGCTTAAAGATCTTTTTTTTCACCAGTTGTTTTTGATATGCGTACAACAGCAGCATATGAGAAAATAAGTTCTTGAGAATCTCCTGCTGAGAGTTTCTAATGAAGCACTGATTTTGAAGCAAGTCTTGATGTCATCCGTAACAATCTTAGTTTTCTACATCACATACATCTCTGAAACTTCTTTACCAACAAATCAACTTCAGTTGGAATTTGATCAAGGCTCAGCATCCCTATAATCTTTACTATAGGAAGCCATTTTTATAGAAAATGTCTGCCTCTACCCCCAACATAATGAAACGTGAAACTATTGTTAAAATTTAGTACTCTCCAAATATCAAGAGTTAATTAAATTTTCGTTCCTCTGAAATCTCTCATTTTTTCAAACACTAGTTTTGAAGTATCTATTCTGTCATTTCCAAGAAAACAATCTACTGTATGCATTCCAGTCAGCCCTTCTTCCAGGACATAGAAAAACTGTCCAGTTATTACAGCTGCTATACCATTCCCTTTTCTCGCTATTGATAAGCTGCGTCAGACCTACGTAATTTTCTGCGTATTTCTAAAGCATTTGAGAGAGTTTGGCATAAAGGCCATGGTTTCAAACTTCGCCAAATGGTATCACTGGAACGTTACTTGAATGGATTAGCGACTACTTGCACGAAGAAAAGCAAATGGTTCTTGTCCACACTACCTTTTTCCGATTACAGACGCATACAAGATGGAGTACCACAGGGCTCTTTTCTAGGACCGTTTCTCTTCCTAATCTTTATCAATGACATTGTTGAAATCATCTATGCCTTTGCTAGACCGGATGGCGATAATGCCTGTGTAACTGATAATAACAAAAGAATTGAAGGTCTTACCGTATCCCTCAAGGCAAACCTAGAAAATAGTAACACATGGTGTCGTCAATAGTTCGTCTCATTTAACCCTGCTAAAACAAAAGCACTCCTATTCAACTATGACAGTAAAAACGAAACTGATTATTCCAACTCGATCTTCGATAGTCTTCACGTCTTCACAGGTCACAAACACCTGGGTCTACTTCTCCAATCTAATCTAACTGGGACCCCAAAATAACTGAAATATGCAAGAAATTCGAAGCCCATCTTTCTTTACTTCGTAAATCGAAATTCGTTTTGAATAGGAAAACCTCAGAACAAATCTACCTTTTTTTATTCACCTACTAAATTACAGCGACGTAGTGTGGAAATGTGCACCTGAATATTTGTTTCAAAATCTTGGCAGACCCCAGCTCGACGCTGGCTTAACGTGCTCTGATTCGGCAGGTTAACTTCTGGCTAAACTTGGGTGGCTCTCTCTGTTGAAGCGACATGAAAAGCATAAATATTATGCTCATCTCAAAATTATCAACAACGAAGCGCCAAAATACCCCAAAGCAATGCCGCCCCTTAAAATGCATGATATCCCAATCAATGAACAATCGTCGCAATCCTAACAGATACACGTATTGTCCGATAAGAACGGGGCGTTTTAAAAAATCCTTTTGCGCGTCCACCACAAAAAAAAACTAGAACGGCTTACCAGATCGTCCCCTGAGTTCCAATGTGTTCTATGTGCCAGTAGGCACATAGAACACATTGGAACTCAGGGGACGAGATGTATCCACCGAAGTCACATCAGTAACGCAGTTTAAACAATCATATCCATAATTGAATTACATACCCAAACCACTTTTTTACTTCCGAGTGGGAAAAAGAAAGACAAACATTTTACGCACACAATTGGCTAGTAACTGCAGTGATTCAAACATTGACAAGTTCCAAAACTATATTTCGGACTTACCAAAATGTATGTGTGGTAATTCATGTTACAACGCTCACCACTATCTCCTCACCTGTCCACGATACATTGTCCTTACGAATACGCCACTCGTTTCTATCACAGATTTTGTTATATCATCCGAAACTTGCCTCCTCTACTGTAACCGCCCCCACCCCCCCCCCCCCCCCCACTGGCAACAACACAAAAGAAATATATCTTCAAGAAAGCTCCAGCGTCCATTCTAGTCAAACACTTCAATTGATTTGATACATACACGGCCTAGTCTCTCTCCTGTCCAAGAAGAAACGTCCTATAAACGCCTTATGTCCTTCTATCTTACAACTGGCCATCCATGGCCTTTCTTACAGAAAATCAACACATTGTGTGTCCATCCCAAGTGTTTTTTCAGAGACCAGAGAGAATTGCTTGGCTATCTGTTTCAACAACATATATATAGTGTAAATAGTGTACATGTCTATACATTTGTAAATCAATTTAAATATCTTATAGCCGTATCTATGTATAGATTTTCAGTTCTATTGTATTTAAGAAAGGAGTTAACATAAATCTCTTATACAATAATTTTAATAAAGTATGGCATTTATTAGTATGATTATAAATAAAACCTTGCACTAATTTGAAAATTTAAGAATATATTATTTTAAAATCTGTTTTGATTGGATTTTTACTTGAAATGTTTAGATAAAACGAGAAAATAAATATATTTAAGGCAGAATTTCGGAAATAAAATGTTGACAGGTAGATAGAGAAAATGTGAAAATATTGTGCAGTTATACTGAAAGTAATTGTCAAGTTTGATGTCACTTATATCATATGATGTCTCGTAGTTCTTTACTTCTTTTCGCCTTGTTAAAAAATCGACCATGTGTATGATATTATTTTTCTGTAAGCCAATAACAATCTGTTTAACCCCGTTATTCTTACAGGTGTACTGATATATTATATCTAATATATTCAACGCGAACATGTAAATACTGTTATGATTATTATATATAGTTGTACATAATAACCGTTAAAATACGTACCTGATCTAACAATTGTTCTAAATTCTAACTCTGTGAAAATATGCACTTCCTTTCCAGCGCTTGAGTAAAATGCGCCACTCAAGCACAAGGGGACAGTTATCGCCTACAGACCGCTCTCGTCTTCGCGTATCATCGTAAATCTCGTAACTCGCCTCTCGTAACTCTGCCAACATCTTTTCTTCTTCGCGGAACGACCTCTTTCCATCTAGTTTCTGCACTCTTGGGGTATTCCATCCGCCGATCTGCCGTTGAGCCTTTCAATGCCGTTTTCCGCTCAAACGGTTCAGACACAGTCGTCTCGTCTTCCGGCGTGGATGCCTCTCCCCCACTGCCCTAGCTACATCTGAACATTTCGACATACCATTCTAGTTTTGTTATTTATTTAATCTTATTTGTTTTACAAGGATTGGCGAACAAGTTATGCAACTTATATTAACGCCTCTCCTTTGCCCAATGCCGCAGGTGTGTGGGATGACATTCGTAGCGGCAACTTCCTGGCCTCGCTCTCCTCGAATTCTCCGAAGGTATCTTTTGCCTGCACGGAGTGTCTCTTTGCGCACAGAGGATAGCCATTTTACGTCCCCACCCGACGAGACGGTACGCCACAATTGATGCAGAGAGAGAGAGAGAGAGAGAGAGAGAGAGAGAGAGAGAGAGAGAGAGAGAGAGAGAGAGAGAGAGAGAGAGAGAGAGAGTGTCCGGACACCTCCAGAACGTTTCCCGATCGGGGATCGATCCAAGGATCTCTGACAGGAGAGACCAGCGCACGTATCCACTCGGCCACCACTTTCTATCGCCAATTGGCCGCTCTAGTTTGTCAGGAGGTATGGTGCGATGACAGACATACCCAAGTCGTTAATACTTTGGTGTTGTGAGAGCTGTTATTAACAGCGTGAGGTACATTCAGTACTTGTGATACAGCTCACACGTCGCCGAGCTCAGAACATGTTCGACGATTTTTTCAGCTCCTAGGTTTGCAACCAGCTTTGGCTTCTTGGGGGCTGGAGGGGGGGGGGGGGGGAGGGGCAGAAACAGACTGATTGAATAAAGCTGCAGGATTACTGTGCCCAGAGATTTTGTCATTGCAGTGTCTAACAGCACCTCGTATGTTTCATAAAACCTCAGACACTTTTCGTCGTCCTTGATGGCTATCTGGTTAGCCGCGATGATTCGCCCCAAGTAACCTTTATTTTTGCCTTCTGCAGCAAGCGGTTCGAGTCTTTCTCGCCTTTTCTTATGCCCCTGGCTTAGTTTTTCGCTCCTGTGAATTGTATCATCATGGCACAAAATAGGACTCTTTGTGCGACAAGTAGAGTAGACCGCGAGGCCTCCTACAGAAAACTGCCGAAAATGTCGTCGTAGTCCAGTTGCATCACTAGCTTTCCTGCATCGCAAAACACCATAGTTGCCCGTCGCCCAAGTCAAAAATACTAAAAAACTCCCCATCCCAAGAAACATAAAATGGCAGCCTGGCAGTTCAGCAGAAGTTCTTACAGCATGCTGATGTGTGATCTTGTTAACTTGCTTATAAACAAACCTTACACAATTAGCTTGCAAGCAGTCGGTCGATACGTCTTTGGATGAGATTTGTATCTTTCCTCTTAGCTAACAGCTGGCGTACGGCAGCCTGATCTTCTTGCGCGCTGAAGTCATTCTCCAGAAGACAATCTTCGAAACTCGTGTTTTTTCCAGATCAATAGGCTGGCCCGATATATTAATTGATCGGCCATCCTCGATTTTCATCTGTGCACACATGATTACGTAGAGATAGCTGACCAATGAGTAGGGCTTTTAATCAATCTTGGTGATCTGGAAGATGAAGCTATCGCTCGCATTTTCAACCTTCCGATCGAAGCCGTGCAATCAGTCATCGTCCGTTGTTCAAGTCACTGAGCGTAATTTGTGGTTAAGAAATTGCCCAGTGAGACCTCCGTTAGAGCCAGATCCTTTACGAGTATCGCCACCTCGGGATCCCGTTTGCTTGAGTATGGGGCAGCCAACTGTTTTGTAGCCCCGTCTCGCTGCTGGCCAGCACGCATGGCTGTAGAGTTGGTTGAGTAGGCCCTAAGTGGCGACGTCAGCCTTGGTCATCTTGGGGTCATCGAATGCCTCAGTATCACCGGTGCACTCAACGCGTGTGCTAGCCGAGTCCTAGAAGAACATCGGAATGTCCTTCATGCTCCACAGGAATGTTCATATTTTACAGTTTGTGCCCTTTTCTCTGACGAACTTGCGATGTCGATGTGCACAGAAGCAGAGGATGGCGGTGCGCCCTGTAAACTGGTTGCGGATCACCCTGGCCATTTCTTGCCCATGTTGTACTCCAGGTGGATATTGCCGATGCTGTGCTGAAAAGTAGGATCACTCGTGGCCTGGTTAACTCGATTGTAGTCCATACAGGTCAGCTCACACTCTAACCTGCCCTCCAAGCACACGCTGGTGGACGGGCATGTGGCTCGCCAGGCGCTTGAAATAGGAATATTAAAAACGCATTGCCATAGGCACCAGCGATGTCCTTGTCGCCTGCCTCCTTACAGTCCTTAACTACGGCACTGACCCTCAGTATAGATGCGTGTGGTTGAGGTATCAGTTACTGATACTGTGCATTTTCACTTTCCCGTGCAGTCTGCCAGAGGCTGTCGTAGCAACAATACATATCACTGCCGTTGATGGAGATGACCTTGATCGGGCCTGTGGTGATTACAATGAAGACGCAATAATTACGATTATAGTTACTTTCAATTTTATGATTATGATTACAATTACTTTTCGGATGCAATGATAACGATCACAGCTCGATAGTTTTACAATTCAAATTGAATTTCCAGAAGTCATTCAACGAAGCACATCCATGGCCTCACAGCTAAATGGATGTATATGCGGCCTTCGAAAGTCAGGGGGCTCTATAATGCGTCCACCGCCACTGTCTGTCGCTTTAAAGCAGTACGTATCTCACACCAGAATTATAGTATCGTTTGTTGAGAGTAAACTGTGGTAAAACGTCTGGAAGTGGTTCTTCCAAATGTTCAGTGTTTCTTTGTAGGGACTATCGCGAATTTGGTTATAGCATTCTGAATGCCAGTAACTGTGCATCTGACTCTTGCACTGTTTCTCTTGTCCTGTTTTCTTATCAGTGTATTTATTTATTGGTGCTTAGCGCCACTTCTGCAACCAACGCTATATCGCGGCGATAAAAATTGATGGCGTATAAAACGATTCTTTCATAAGGTAAAAAATATTAGAAACACAAGAAAAAAGTACTTGATCTTCACTGTGAAATAGACAGCCTGGGCAGCTGTGAAAAATGATACCAAAAGCTGAACGAATACCGTGTAAATCAACCAGATGATAGGAAAACTTTTCGAATAAATGAAATGCAGAGAAAAGGTTAAAAACAACAAAAACTTATGAATAAGGTTGATTTCTTTGAGAAAGGAGAGACTCTGATGAGAAGTGATTGAGTAAAATAATTCTCTCATAGACAGTACAATATAAAATCGCCGACTGGTGTCAGTAAAATCAATCCAATCTAATAGAATGTGCTCGACTGTCAACGGACAATGTCAGGGAACACATTCTGGTCGCATATTATCCTCTAACAAAAACAAATGTGCAAGTCGTATATGGTCAATATGACATCGTGTCAGAATGACGTCATACTTTCTACAAAGTTTACTGACAGATACTTATCAGTAATAGTAGTTCAGAAGCGATGAAGCTTGTTTGTGTCTCTCCATCCCATTCGACCTGCCACACAAATTTAATGTTCTTATTGATGCGTGGTTTAAAATCACTGAAAGGAATTTTTTAAATCAGTGAGAAGCTTGTTCAAGGCCTGTTTCTCCACACTGGTCACCTGGACATAATGTCTGCCCTGGTGTTACCTAAGATACCAACATGTCAGGTGACCAGCAAAACACTTCTCATTTGTTGCATGTAGGAACTTGAAACTCTTCGCTGTGTATGCAGGAACATTCCCTACTCACTCATATTATCTATAATTTGGGGGCTAAAATGCGAAGTGTATATGATAGTTTGGGGTTACAAAAGGTTGGTTAACTGTTCAAAATCTTCAGCGTTCATATAAGCTATGATGATGTTTGTTTCCCTCTATTTCGTGAGTTATGAACCGCAAAAAACAAAGGCCAAGCAATGTTTTTGGGGGGGTTCATAACTCAAGAAATAGAAAGGCCCATTTACACTATTTGGCCTTTGTTTTCTGGGGTTCATAACTCAAGAATAGAGAAAAACAAACGACCATTCCTTATAATTAAACTTGACGGGCAATAAATTTAAACACTCTCTACTTTGTGGAGTTGAAATAAATACCAGGTCGCATCATGCTTTCTCGTGATAACTGAATAACAAAGGCGTAGTTTTCTAAAATTCTGTTTGAAATAACGATACATTTCACTGAAACATGTTCTTGTGTCAGTAAAAAAAATATTTACCAATGAATTGCGTTTTCCACTTGACGGGAAGGTGCTGTCATTCAAAACAGCACTGAGTTAAATTTAATTAGTTTACTCTCAAAATCTTATTTTAACCATTTCTTGAGGAACTGAAAACACAATTTGTAAACGTGGAGTTGTATATAAAACCAGATGACATGAAGTTGGTTGAACTTTGTCTCAGAAAGAGTTCATTCAGACTATTTGGAAATTGAAAAGTTTTGCTCGCGGATTTCGTTTGGGGATTATTATTATGACCGGTCATTGTTTACGTTTGATTTGGGTAAAACGATGAACGCAGACGATCACCTATTGCGTATAAACACATTGGACGTGGAATAAAAAGCACGTTAAGAATTTCATTTTTGATTAAATTTTATTTTGAAAGTCTTTTTAATATGATATGAGATAAACATTAATTACCTTTCATTTTGAAACAATATGAGCGTGCAGGGGTTCTTTTCCATTCACACAGAGCAACGTAATTTTTAAGACAGATATTGGGGACGTGGTTTAGGGCGGGCCTAAAGGCGTTTTTTTCGGTTCATTATGTTATGAAAAGAAAAATAAAGAAACACTTTAGTCAATCATTTTACCTGAAAATGCATGAACAGAAAAACGGTTTAATTATAATGAACATGTAAAGAATGGTCAAAGTTTGAGGTGACGTAAAAACGTCAATAAGAGCGATAAATCGAATAACTAAATAGAGGATATCTACTCTTTTTAGTGAATATCGGGAATTATATCATTCGTGTGGACCTGAAAGTATTATCTTTCACTCGCACAAGCGCTCGTGAAAAAATAAAGCTTTCAGGTCCACACTTATGATATAATTCGCGATATTCACTAAAACAGCGAAGATTTTCTTTTTATTATATGTTACGTGACATTTTAATGCGCAATATTCAGCCCAATTCGACTGCAAACGGTTTCAAGACAATAACAAAAAGCTGCCGATCGTTCCTTCAAGGCCACGTTCAAGGCGATGTCATGCACCGAAGCGTAACGTCATTTAGGAAGCTACTGAAAAAAATCATCTGGAGATAATTCCAGATACTGACTAAAACAGAGTTGATTTTCTTTTTTATTGCATGCTACGAGACAATTTATTGCACATTATTCAGACCAATTCGACCCCAAATCCGTACGTTTCAAAACGATAACAAAGATCAGCTGATCGTTCCTTCAAGGCGACGTGATCCGGAGTAGCGTGACGTCATTGAGGAAGCTACTGAGGGATAATCTCGATATCCATCAAGTCCATGCATATCGAGAAATATCTTTTAGATAATTTGCAATAATTCACAGGCTAGCATATAATAAAAACAGCTATTTCTTATTTTCAACTTTACAGCATACTAAAATTAAAAATAAATTCGACACATTTTAATTTTTGACCCAATGACCATCCGCCCTATGACATCATCTCCTAGTTCTGCAATATCGCTTAGCAAATTTCAAGTATGGCTATATATTTTAGATGTGGTTTTTATTGGAGATTATATTGCCAAAATTTCAGAAACACAGGCTTAAAATTGAGCTGGAAATTAAAATCTTTAAAAAAGGCTCTTAAAATCCGGTTAATGCTAATCGAGGGTTTAAGTTCGGCTGTAGCGGTTGGGGATTCCAAGGACGGCAACACATTTTAAGATAGGTTTTTATTGGAGATCACATGTCCAAAATTATAGAGATATAGACTAAAAAATTAGATGGAAATTATAATCTTAAAAAAACCCGGCTCCTTTCAAATAAGGGTCTAAATTACAAAAAAGCAAAAACGGATGAATCGAATTTAGATAATCGGAAACCGATGTGGGAATTTTTAACCCTTTGAACCCGAGCGACCGCTTTTTCAGCCAGGAACAAGATCCTTCATAATTTCATTAAATAGGACGATTGTCCAGTAAATGTGTGGGTAGACTAATCAATATTTTCAACCTGTAGCCCCGAGGATGCATGTTGAAAATATTGATTAGTCTACCCCAAATAATGAATATGGACTCTTCTAATTGCTTCCACTGAACTAGAATGGAAGATACCGCTAGAGTTCAAAGGGTAAATAGAATCTTCCATAAACTTTGGAGCTTGGCGTTACACAAAATAGTCGTTTTTAATGATAAATGTCCAAAACAGCCAAAATGCGAAGTGACGTCAAGAAATTGCGGTTTCTAGAACCTCCCCCACCCCCCCCCCCCCCCCCCCCACCAGAAAAAAACAGCTATCTCCTAATGTTTTTAACTCTACAGCACACAAACTATTCATGAAAATCGGACGATCGTTAATTTTTTGACCCATTATCGCCCCCATGATATCACCTTCGTTTTCGGCTATAAATGTTGAGAATTTCTCAGGACGGTCACATATTTTATGTATTAAATTTATATATTTTTGAATTTTAAAATAAGGGGCTTGACACAGGTGTTGATTCCTAAATAATGAAATATTTAGGATAAGACGTAAAATCCGCATCGCTCCCTTTGGCAACGTAATTTCGGAACGTGGGTGGTTGCCCGGGCGAGTAGTTCTTGTTTGTGATGCGTGTGATAAATTTTGCAAGTGTTGGTTAAGGGAAAGTACCCGGAATTGCGTTCTGGTGAAAAGAACGAGAAAAATGACTATCGATCGCTAAAAGTCAATTCAACTTCGCTGAATGACTTAATTTCTTTGAAAAAAGTAATCGATTACATTACAGATTATTTTCCATATTTTACGTCAGTGGGATGCCGTTTATTCCTACACCACCTGCTTTAAAGAAGTTGCAGGATAAGCAGAAAGACATCTGTTGCATTTTTCATTTGTCGATTTTCCAACATGTGCAGTCTTTTCTTCAATTTGATAATAGCGCTGATCAGAGAACCCAACACAATTGTGAAAATGTTTGTTCATACCACTGTCTTGTTCACGTTCCATTTTGCCACCCTTCTTAACGACTTTGACTTTGATATTCCACATGTTAATATTTTGATTTTCAAAATCTTTCACTTGACGACATGACCAATAATATAATAATTCTACAATTGTATTTTCAAGAATTGTATTTTCTAGTTATAAATTTAAATAGTTTGAAATGGACCATTAGCATGCTCAAAGATGTGGCAAGTTGCCAGGTGGCAAATTGCCAAATCTTTTAAAATGATAATGTTTCATTTTTGTCAGTTGTATTATTAGGTAGAAAATACAATTTTAGAAAATACAATTGTAAAAGTTTTATAGTATTGGCTCCAGTTCAACTTTTCGGGAACTTAGCACCAGTGGTGTCACGAGTAGTTCTTTACCATCGATGGATATATTTAGGTCGACATTCATTATTATATTTTTTTGTGGGGAGGGTAGTCTTAGTGGGGAGGAAGGGTGGGTGAGGATCACATGTGTTACGTTTCATGGAATGACGTGAGTCTACCGGAATGAGCTATGAGCCAGAAAAGCCACCACATTCACGATAAATGAGCAATTCTTCCGATAAGGCAGTTTCAACCTTTGAATCGTTCTTCATTTCTCCCTAATATTTACACATCAATCACATGGGCGATGTGTAATGAGAAATTGTGATATTTGAATTATCATATGTGATTTCACATTTGCCCTCCCCGCTGCCTTTCTACCTTATTTTTTTGAATTTGCAAAGACATGTTGGCAAATTTCCAAATTGGTTGTATGCACCGGGTTGTATTTATTTATTTACTGGAGTTTAACGATTGTTTCGACAGCCAGGGTCACCTCGTGTCGGATAATTTTACAGGTGGAGGAAGCCAGAGTACCCGGAGAGAACCACCTAGCAACAGCGAGCAACTGTCAGACTCCTCGGCGTACTAACACCACACAAACAGGGTTAGCATTGATTGAATACAGGTACACCATCGACGTGCAGTACGCCTTAGTACAAACTCCCACGTGTGCAATCGGGATTACGTGCCTTGCCCAAGGACACAAGGCAATTACCCCTGGTGGAGATCGAACCGTGAACCTCTCAGTCGGTTTGTCTTTGATGTTCAATGTCGTAACCACTGAGCCACCGCGTCCTCATATATAATTGGTATGTGGAATGTTAACCACTTGCAATTGTCATCACAGTAAACGGGATATGGACATTAACCGTTTACCTAATAAGAAAGACAGATGACTAGTAAAACAAAAGTATTGAATGACATTTTTTAAATTGTTATGTCAAAAAAAAGCTTATGACCCCTCATTAGAACGAGCTTAACGAGCTCGTTCCAATGAGGGGTCATAAGCTATGTTTTGAGACAAAAATGAAAAATTTTTGTAAATAGCGCTGACGGGTTTGGGCCATTACGTTGGGTAAAGGGTAAATGGAAGTTGGAAATAAGAATTAAGATAATTTCAACCAGAGCAAGAAAAGCCAATCAAGATGTTGGAAAATTTCATATCAGTCGTTATATCAGATCTGTTCTTAATAGGAATGGGGGGATCTTATTACATTTGAAGTGTTTATGAGAGAGAGCTAGAAACGATTTTATTCTGTCACACTCATGAACACAACCACAACTTCTAATGAGAATATCATTTGTGGATTATTATGTCCCAGAGCTGCCCAAGGGTACAAAATATCCGAGAATGTCCCCTATTTTAACCCCAGTCGCCAATAATAACACCTCAATGTTGCTGAAACCCTGATGTTCTTCAAAAATGATATTTTACTCCTGTTTGAAAAGGCATTTTATTAAACCACTAACGTCTAATTATAGGAGGAATCGGTAAAAAATAAATTGCGTTCTCCCCTCACTAGTGAGATCAAACACCTCGGTCATTAACATTTCGTGTGAACTTGAAATTTACAAATGAATTTTCACAAGCGCAAAACAAAAGTTGTTCTCGCTCCACTAGTGAGTATAACATTGTTCTCGCTCCACTAGTGAGTATAACAAGACGTCATAATTACGTCATTTCGCCAACAATCCCGAAAACTATTTTGTGTCGATGTACACAACATCCAATGTGATCTGTGTCAGCGGAAACAGTGATCAGCTGATTGTGTAAACAGATTTCTTGCGTGGTATGGGCGTCGATTTGGATCGTTTCCGTTGAAGCTTCAAATGAAGGGGTATAATAAAACAGGGGTGTATCCTTTCGCCAATTCTTTTTGCATTGTACATCAAAGGTTTAGGAGATGAACTCCTGCATAGCGACGAGGGGGTTGCAGATGGGGACTTGAAGATCCTAGGGCTATTTTTTGCAGACGATATGGTGCTAGTGTCAGAACGCGAAGAGGGGCTAGCGAAGATACTGGGAATTGTTGGGAAATATGGGAGCAAATGGAGACTCGATCTTAATGAAAGCAAGAGCAAAGTTATACCTGTGGGCCGGAAAGTGGACCCCACTCGAAGGTGGAGAATGGGGGAGTTCTGCATTCCGGAAGGTAGCAGAAAACTTCTTAGTGTTGGAGAGACTAGTGACTACGAGTACCTGGGGGTAAATATAAACATCACAGGAACAGGCATCTACCGAAACCACACAAATAAATTGATTCTGAAGGGGAAGCGAATCCTTAACCAAATGAAGCCTGTAGGGTGAAACAGTTTCAATAAGGTTTTCGTGGGGAAAACCATTTGGGAAATGGTGGGTCTGCCAAGTATAACATAACATACGGTACGGAAGTTGTACCCCTAAATCAGACGGCTGTTAAGAGCTTGGAAATTCTGCAGAACGACGCAGGCCGATGGATAACAAGGTCGAATAATGCCGCAGCGCTAGAAGCAATCGGGGGTGAGTTTGGGTGGATGAGGATCAAGGACAGGATAGACCTATTGAAACTCAGTTATCTTAATTATTTGGTAAATCTCCCCGATAGCCGATGGTGTAAAGTAATGTTCTTGAGAACTTTCATCTCAAATATCAAGACGGGTGGATGGTCCAAGTGAGGGAGCTTGTGGAGAACTACTCATGGGAGATCTCAGACCTAGACGTTGGGGCAAACCAGGGTAAAAAGATCGTCAGAGAAAGGGTCATGGAGGATTGTAACCGTAATTGGCGAGAGGGGGTCAAATCAATGAGATCTTTGGGTGGCCTGCGTGATAAAGAGAAGCATGGTTTTGAAGAGTACCTTGATGACACCTTTGGGGGGGGGGGGGGGTCACTGTTGTTTAAGCTGAGGCCGCGGTCCCTGGAGCTGAGGGGAAAAATTGGGACAAACAGTGAAAAGGAGTGCCAGATGTGTAATTTGGGCGTGGTGGAGACCCTGGAACACATTCTTCTAGAATGCCCAAAATACCAGTCTAAAAGAACAAGATTCACGGGGAGTATAATAGGGAAGTGGGATGGGAGAATGAAGGATATGTGGTTAGGGGGCGACTCAAAGGAGTGGGTTGATATGCTAATCGGAGAGATTGGGAAGAATGGGGCAAGGGATGTCATCAAGCAGTTCGTCTCCGAGTGTTGGGAGGAGAGAAGAAGCAAAGGAATAGGGAGGCAGTTGGTAGAACAGGGGTAACCAAGGCCGTCTCATACGAGAACTGCGACAAATCAGCGGCCGGCCAAAGTGTTATTATTTATTAAAAAGAAAATCTAAGCTTTCTTGTGAATACCGGGATTTATCTCATGAGTGAGTGAGAGAATTCGTACTTTCACGAGCAGCTTGTAAATCCCGGTGTTCACAAGAAAACATTAGATATCCTCTATGGTTTTGGTAATCTGCAAGGTCTATACTATAGTTTCCAAAAAGTATACAGATTTTCAAATCTCTACGAAAAAAAAATGTTTTTACAGTACGGTCAAAGTGGACTGGTTCTACCATTGCAATCCGGCAAGTTACACTACCAAAAGAAAGGAATCCAAGATTCATCTGATTCACTTTTAGTTAGGAGGAAGTCATCTGCTCAGTATATTTCGTCGGTGATACAAATAATATTCCGATACAAACCGACATAAGTTTACAGTCACGTTTATCCATCAATTAAAGAAGAATATTCAATAAATAATAATTTAGTCATAAAATAGAATGCAACCATTTGTAAGTCATTTCATAAAATGACTAAAATTTATTTCATTTCCAAGGTCTCAGGCCACCAGTCAAATTCGGCAAGGAATTCGAAGCTGTTATGGGCTCTTTGTTTACCCACTTTTCGCGGAGTTTGCGCACAGACTACCACTGATGTAAAGAGATGTCCCTTTAATAACAACAGATATACATATAGCCATTTTCGTGTTCCAGTTAGAGATATTGCAATCATTTATATTTAATTCCCCTGCAAAAACATCGCGATATTAACCCCTTATCTAACGCGAAAGGCAGGCGACACTTGCAAAAGACACTCTTGAAGAAACAACTTTTGGGGGTTTAAGCAATATTTATTTCAATTTAAAGACAGAAGAAAGGTTCAGACAATAAAACAAAGTATACATTTGCCATAAAGAATATACATGAAAGTGGATCCAGCAGCAAACATAATTCTTATGTGAGCTGTTTCTATGAAGAACATTACACTGTAATTAGAAATACATGGCGAAATAAATCTATATATATATTAAAGTTATCTATACTGACTTTCATGGGCTGGACCAAGTATTCTGTAAGGTTGTAGACTGATACTGATGTAAGGTGATAATGAAGGAGAAATATGAGCGAGCTACATAGGCGAGGTTCGATCCGTTGCGAGACGCAGAATCACACAGTTTATTTTTCACTTTCCGCCCGTCTCGTTACACTCATGGTATCTGCACATTACGACCTGTTCCCTCAGTGTATGTATGTACGCTTTCAAATATTATATATTATTGGATTTACTTCAACATGGTAGTGGACACTTCCATACAAGAGGACGTTAGTATCTATTCTGTAGGGTAGAATATGGAGAGTTGAGCTACTTATTTCTGAATATAGTGGACATACAAAGAAAAAATGATGACTTGTTTCACGTTCGCCACAGCTGCAAAGCGATGAACTGGTCAGATGATTGTTGAATAAATGATCGTTGAGGTTGCTGCAACCTCATCGTAATGTACAGTGATACATTTGAGATTTGTGTGAATTTTGATGATAGAAAAAAACTCGGAATAAACATTTTATCTCTGTTAATAAATAAAGTAAATTGATACATAGAGGATATGGAATGAGTATTTTTCTCATGTAATATTTATGAAACGAGTCTAAGAATTGTCCGTTTTGGCGAGCCTCTGGCGAGCCCAAACGGAACATTCGGACGAGTTTCATAAATATTATATGAGAAAAACACTCATTTCAAATTTCATTTATCATATGACACACACACGCACAAATTAGCCACTTAGTAGGACTTTTTAACCCATCACCTAACTTGAGTTGCAGACGGCACTTGGAAATAACATCCTCGTGTCACAAACTTTTTTTCATTTTTTGCTTCCAAAACATAGGTTATGACCCCTCATTGGAACGAGCTCGTTCCAATGAGGGGTCATAACCTATGTTTTGGAAGCAAAAAGTGAAAAGATAAAAAAAATGAACGGCGTTTTTCTTGTAGGTAAAAGATTAATACAATATAACCCACCCTAAATAGGACAGATAACGTAAATTCTCCCTACTGAAATTATGCAAATGTGACCCAACTGTATTTTGTTTAGCCAATCAAATTGTCCAGTTTTGAAATTGACCAATAAAAGCTCTCAAATCTAATTATGTAAATTATGAAAATGTGGCCCAGTTGTATTTTGTTCAGCCAATCAAATTGTCTAGTTTTGAAATTGACCAATGAAATTGATGGAAGGCTTTATTTATCACTGATTAATATGAAAACAAAATATCAAATGTTTTAAAGTGAACAAAACGGACAAGTCATATGACAAAAGGAGTTATTTTCGAGTATGTCAGTAGGTAGGGTGTTCCACAGCCTTGTATTGATGGAAGGAAGGAATTTTGATGGGAGGTTGTTCTGGAAAATGGGCCCCACAGGTTCGTGTTGTTGCGTAGGTTGCACTCGTAGCATGCAGACGTAACAAGGGGGTACTAGCGTAGACAAGTGATCGGGCGTACGGTTATGATACATTTTGAAAAACAGTATTAGTTTATGTTTGTTCCTCGGAGTTTGCAGGGTTTCCCACCCAGTTTCTGCGTATAGTAGAGCTTTCTAGCACTTTGTGTCGCGCCAGTCACTATTCTGGCATCTTCAATTTGGATTTCCTCCAAATCTAGCGACTCTGATTCAGAACAGCAATCCCAAACAGTCTGAGCAAGTTCGACCACGCTCGTATATCTTTTCAAGGGTTTTTCTATCCAAGTTGAATTTTTATTTTCTAAGGAGTGATACTCGTGTCCATGCTTTCGTGGTTATTTCCGAAATATGACCTGCCAATAAAGGCAGATATACGGATGGCTATACACATTTCGAAGACTTTCCCAATACAACTTAAAAGAGATATTGGGCGGTAGTTCGTCACTATATTAGGTGAGTCTTTTTTGAAAATTGGTGATACATTAGCTCTTTCCATTGAGGTGTAAATGTGAAGCCTTAGAGACTTTTTGAGATCGGAGCGCCATTCCTATTTCATCTTCAGTCAAGGAGATTAGTTCAAGTGACGGGCGATCAGGGTCAAACGATCGGTTTGGGAGTTGGGTGGCGGCATCATTAACGCTTGAGATCGAGGAGAAATATCCGTTGAAGGCTTCACTTTTTTCGTCATCGGAAGTTAGAAGACGACCAGCGTGGAAAGGATATGGTATATCGAATGTTCTGTTTCCGAAGAGTAGCTTCAAAGTTTTCCACAATGTATGCGATGGTGTTGTGTGAGACTTTAGGGTATTTTTAATTTTCTCAGTGAATTTATTTTTTTGCCGCTTCAATAAGTGAAGCGGTTTCATTTCTCTTCTTCTGATATTTTTCCCATGACGAGGGAGTATTTTCACGTTTTGCCGGGTGATGTAGACGTTTGCGTTGACAGATAAAGCGCCAAATATCTATCTGCATCCATGGCAGGTCGTTGGGTCGAGTTGAGATACCTTTGTTAGGTATGTATTTACTTGAGAGCTCTATAAGACTGTTTTCCAGTATTTCAATAATATCGGAGGGGGATTGGCCTAACAGAGTCTCTTCCCGGTTTATTTTATCAATAGCCTCATTAAGGCTATCAATGTTGGCATCTTCAAACAGCCATATTCGGCGTTTGGTTGACTTGCGACGTTCTGTGGGGCATTTGAGTTCTGCGATGACTGGACAATGATAACGGACAAGGTCTCTACATAGAATGGATCTCCTACGTGCTGGGTTACCCCTTTATTAATAGTATTATAAGGTCGAGTAAAGAAGCCGAAGTTTCGGTAAAGAACGTCGGTTGCTCAATAACTATAGATAAACTGTATTGTTGTAGTATGTTCTGAACTGGGCTGGGGCCGGATATAAGTTGGTCGTTGTTAAAATCACCGTTGATGATAATGTGTTTAATGTTCAGGACTAGCTTCCGCTCAATAGATAATCCTATCAGGTCACAGGCGTTGTTGTCGGAGTTCGGTGGTCGATTAAATGAACCAAGGATGAAAGTTTTGTTATTATTGAATACGTATAACCATAAGCATTCCAAGTTGTCATTGTTCAAAGTCCATGCGGCGTTTAAGGAACTGGTATTCCTTAAATAAACTATTATACCTCTTGTGGCAAGGTCTTTCCTGACTGGCTCATGGAAGTCATGTACGTCAAGATCGGAGCTGTTATCGTTATTGCTGAGCCACGATTCAGTAAAGACGCAAATGTCGTAGTTCGTTATTTCGCTACTATTTACATCAAGTTTTGGTTTTATGCTTTGAACGTTCATGTGGATTAAGGATAAAACAGATGTAGATTTAAAGGAATCCTCGTCGCGAGAAGCGGTGGATTCAGACAATGATACTGACAGAGAATGTGGTCCTGGGTCGGTTTCGATGTCACCGTATAGAAGTAGTAGGATGTTAAACCAACGACAACAGTCCTCGGTGGAACTTAGAAAATTGTTCGACAGTATGCTCAAGGGATTCACGTAGATCAACCGAATGTCTGGGGACGATTCTGTGATGTTTGGGTTGTTGGCTTTGGCGTAAAACGGACAGCTGAAGGTTATGTGGAAAATAAGGATCATGAGTGTTATCGCCTTTGTGTCGTAACGACATAGAAGATTTGCGAAAAGTACATCACAATAACATAGGCGCCTTCTGTGACCAGCACCAGATCGAGCAATAGGAAAAAATGATCCCACTTTCATTCTATGTTATATCGATATTATCCATTATCGAAAACATTCCTATTTTAAGATGTGAGAGTGGGGTTGATGTCGGGAAGTAGCTATTATATTCACAATCAGCATAGGAGTAAAGCAGAGAGATAATTTGTTGTGATTTAGAGAAGGGGGAATTCAGAATACTTTTCATGATGGTTGAAGCTAGGTGATAAAGAAATAGAAGGGGTCGTGTGTACAAAGAGGTTGAGGAAAAACCATCTTGAGAGTGTACGTTGTTACAAGAGTGTATTAAAACCATGAAAAACAACATAGTCGTCATATGTTGATAGGGATATGCTCTGAGATGTTAATTTTCTAAGGACATTGGTTAGAAACTTCAATAAGATCTTAAAGGCGTGGAATGACTTAATATTCATTTTTACTACTTCTCTATATATAGTTATCGCGTCTTGGCTGTGTCAGTATTTGGCTGTTTTGAAGCTTTTGATGATACGACGTGGGTGGGGAACTGCACGGCTAACCTACGTGGGGAAACTACGGGGCGCCGGGCCTGCCAGGCAGACATAAGCGCGACGCTATGCGCTGAAAGGGTTGTGACTCTCCAATATAGCCCACGAGAGAACGCATATATATGTCTACGTACATGTTTATAAGTACATGCACACACAGACAAATCCTCCAGCAAGTCAGCCAGGAGATAACTGATGTTAGGAATTATTGTCGTGGGGTTAGAACCAGAGAACATGAGCGCCACAAATCACACCCAAACCAATCCAACAAAGCAAGAGCGCCACAACATTCCCAAAAAGGTCAAAAGGGCGATGACTAGCTGAGTTGTCTGCGCATTTAACATCACGGTAATGGTTACTGTGGTGGCTGATATCGTAGTACTTATTTGGTGGGCAGATGTTTTGGGATAGCCCAGACTGTGTTGGGAGCTGTCAGTCACTCTTTCTTCTTCTTTTTATTTTTTGCCTCAAAAACATAGCTCATAGCTTATGACTCCACATCTGAAGGAGCTCAACGAGCTTATCCCAATGAGGGCCATAAGCTATGTTTTTGAGGTAAAAAAATGGTTCAAATAATGAAAATTGCATGGTGATTTTGTGAATGGCACTGGCCGTTTTTTTCGCTACTCTGGATAAAGGGTTAACATAATTAGCGCATCTACACGGCGTAATCATTAAGCTACAAGTGTCGTGAGTCCTCTTCAGTTATAATATTTAGTCAACAAACTTATCTAGTGACAATGCCACCAAAGATTTGGTCAAATCAAGTCTCGATCAAAAAACATTTCTTGAGTAAATTTAAAGAAAATGAATGTTTATGGTGTTTTTAAATTCAATCGAATGAAATCTTTCAGTTGTTAGGAAAAGCGAAACGTTCAGAGGCCAATACTATAAAACGCTTACAATTGCATTTTCTAGCTATGACTTTAAATAGGTTGAAAAAACCATTAACATTTTCAAAGACGTGGCAATTTGCCAGTTGGCAAATTGCCACATCTTTTAAAATACTAAAGATTCATTTTAATCAGTTATAATAATAGGTAGAAAATACAATTCTAGAAATCACAGTTGTAAACGTTTTATAGTACTGGCTCCAGGTTAGCTTTTCCGATCAGCTGAAATATTCCATCCAATTGAATAGAAATGTAGGCGATTGACTATTCAAGTGTTTTAGGGTTCAATTCCGCCCATAAGGGCGTCATATTTGTTTAAGAATTTGACAGGTGGATTTATGGGTTGGATCACAACCCAACAGTTATCACATGCAATTACTGAATGATTCAGGCATTTTTTTTTATCCCAAACAACCGAGACTGTCATACGGTAAAAAACAGCACTGCGAGCAAAAAGACGGACACATAATTTCGATAGAAATGCGACTGGGACGTATTTTTCCTCTTTCATTGTAGAATATTACCTACCAAAATAAAATGCGAAAACATTGCATTTCAGATGGCCTTTTCCTTTTAACCCTTTACCCAACGTAACGGCCAAAACCGGCCAGCGCTATTCTCCAAAATCGTCAATTAATTTTCATTATTTTTTCATTTTTTGTCTCAAAAACATAGGTTATGACCCCTCGTTGGAACGAGCTCGTCAAGCTCGTTCCAACGAGGGGTCATAGCCTATGTTTGCGAGAAAAAAATGAAAAAAAATAGTAATTCAAGAATAATTTTTTTTAGCAACTGTCGTCTGCTTTTCATGTTAGCTAAAGGGTTAATGGCCTTCTTTGGATTGACCTTCGAAATACTTTATTTATGAAATCACATTGATGCATTCAAAGGTCTATATGCATACCTACCAAGACTACGGATATAAACGATTTTCAACAAGCCTGAACAATTTCGACAACATTTTGGTGAGGAACGTCGCCTCCCCCCCCCCCTCCTCCCTCCCGCATGTATCTACAGCCCTGCACATAGAATACTCTTTAGACTCCGCATGTTTTTTGAACACACTTAATACCTTAGCAGATTTATAAAAAAAGGTTTTATCATGTTCAGGTTAGAAAGAATCAGATTAACTCTTTAACTGCTGGTGACAGACCCACTTCCGCAATACTGCTACACTCCATTAAAAAGATGAGTAAATTATTGCAACATTTTAAACTAAATATCTTCTCGTATATAAATCAAGTCTTGTATTTTTAAGACGAGGTATTCTCTGTATGCTGGTCAAAAATAAGGGGTCGCAATATTTCAACCATTTACCTAACACCGATAGAAGACTACACTTGTAAACAAAGCCCAAAGTTCGTCGTCATTGACTACAAATGTTCACTTTTGCTTCAAGCACATAATTCATGAACCCTCAGTGGAACTATCCTAACCAACTCGTTCAAATGATGGATCATAAACTATGTTTTGGGGTGATAAATTGAAAATATAAAAAAAATTGCGACGGCGGTTTTTTGTAAAATATGTTGGCTGGTTATGACAGTTACATATTTAACCCTTTACCTAACATGAAAAGCAGACGACACATCCCAAAAAAGTTCTCGAATAACTCATTTTTTTCATTTTTTGCCTCAAAAATATAGGTTATGACCCCTCATTGGAACGAGCTCAACGAGCTCGTTCCAATGAGGGGTCATAACCTATGTTTTTGAGACAAAAAATGAAAAAAATAATGAAAATTAATTGGCAATTTTTGAGAATAGCGCTGGCCGGTTTTGGCCGTTACGTTGGGTAAAGGGTTAACCCTTTACCTAACATGAAAAGCAGACGACACTTGCAAAAAAAATTCTTGAATAACTATTTTTTTTCATTTTTTGTCTCAAAAACATAGGTTATGACCCCTCGTTGGAACGAGCTCGACGAGCTCGTTCCAACGAGGGGTCATAACCTATGTTTTTGAGACAAAAAATGAAAATATTTTGAACTTTAATTGGCGATTTTTGAGAATAGCGCTGGCCGGTTTTGGCCGTTACGTTGGGTAAAGGGTTAAAGGGTTAAGTCCAAATAAGCCGTGGATGGCAACAAACAGTTTCTGTTCATACAACGTACGAAAACAAATTTCTCGCAAAAACTGATATGACTGCACCTGCACCAAATTTTAACGTGATATCAATGGTACAATACAATCGCAGTGGGTTGGTCGTAATCCACATGTGTGCAGTGACGTCCACGCATGCATATACCGTGTAATAAAAACCATCAGCAAAATTTTAATTTATGAAGCACCCGGTTGTACCCGGTGCTTCATCAATTAAAGTTTTAATGATTATTCCTATAATTAGTGTTCGGAGTCTAATATTATTGCATCCGTGAAAATATTGCCCGCCCGTGGAAAGTAACCAGTCCATGGCGGCCACACTATTCTCTCTTGTGTATTATATAGAGAATATGGAATGAGTGTTTTTCTCATATAATATTTAGGAAACGAGTCTAAGAATTTTCCGTTTGGGCGAGCCTCTGGAGAGCCCAAACGGAAAATTCGGACGAGTTTCATAAACACTATATGAGAAAAACACTCATTTCATATTCTATTTATCATATGGCACACACACGCACAAATTAGCCACTTAGTATGACTTTTTAACCCATCACCTAACTTGAGTTGCAGACGGCACTATATAACCCACCCTAAATAGGACAGATAACGTAAATTCTCCCTACTGAAATTATACAAATGTGACCCAGTTGTATTTTGTTTAGCCAATCAAATTGTCCAGTTTTGAAATTAACCAATGAAAGCTCCCATCTCTAATTATGCAAATTATGAAAATGTGGCCCAGTTGTATTTTGTTCAGCCAATCAAATTGTCTAGTTTTGAAATTGACCAATAACATTGACGAAAGGCTTTATTTATCTCTGATTAATATGAAAACAAAATATCAAATGTTTTAAGGTGAACAGAACGGACGAGTCATATGATAAAATAAAATATAAAATAATATAGCATTGACATACGTAATAGTCAGGTAGATCGACGTTTTTTCCGGTTTCACATTTCCCCAACGTTTCTCACTGCAATTTTGTGAACGCAATAGTCTTCTTTATGAGCACCTACTCCGGTCGTTGGCTGCGGGACAGACAAAAAAACACATGCTACCCCCCCCCCCCTCCACACACACACACACACACACACACACACACACACACACACACACACACACACACACACACACACACACACACACACACACACAGAGTCTTGTTTTCCCTACATACCGAGGTACCCCATTGTTTGTCCTTTGTGTGGACTAACGGTTTCAACCTCGTTTTGCCGGTACAGTTCTGGGAAAACAACCGAGGTAAAGGGTTTCTTTTGTCTTTTGTACCTCGGTAAGGCGAAACACGCAAACTCTTTTGTCTAGTTACCTCGTCAAGTTGGTAAGACAAACCCACACACACACACACAAACACACACACACACACACACACACACATTTGTGTTTCGTACGGGTCCTTTTTAGTTTTTAACAGATAATTGAGGAAAACAATAAAGAAATATAAGACTATCTCAACGGGGAACACTCCTATTTTTCAGTAAGTGACTTTTCACCCGCTTTGCACATTATCTTGATTTCATGTTGTCTCTCGTAAAATGTCATGGATGTCATGATAGGCCATTTTCGACGAAATAAGCATTGTCTTTTTCGCCTATGCAATTTCTCTATAGAAATAATTTTGAACGGATGTCACCGTTTCAGGTTCGTTTAAGATGTGTCCGCTTGTTATAAGGATTCAATATGACATTCTCCGGTCACAAACGGCTCCAGTACGTGGCTGTCAGTAATTGTTATTCCAACTCTCCATTCGCGAAAACAACAACAAAACAACGAACAACTTGATCGTCACAAGCCGGTCACGAAGTTGTACCGATTCCAGGACAGAAGTGTCAATACCATGGGTCTGAGCTGCCATCTTCGCAAAAAGACGCGTAAAGGGTGTTGCAGGACAGAACTGTCAAAACCTTGGAAATGAGTTGCCATCTTCACAAAAAGACGCGCAAAGGTTGTTCAGTTGGGAAACATCAGTGGACTTGTACTTGTGGTGTCTCCTGTGGTTCTACAAGCATAAGGTAATGAAAATACATGCACTCAGATTAAAACAGAGAGGAAATATTTGCCTCAGTAGTGTCTATTCCAGTGAATGTAGCTTAAAACAAAATATGAAAACAAGAGAATCAACTATCACTTAATTGCCGGCAATTTCTTACTGACAGATACTGGCACATACCGGCAGAGACTTATTGATTTCAGTCATCAAAAATATCGAACAATTCAAGGAAAGCGGAGTTTTGTCAAGAGACATGTGAGCTAATCAAATCTGCCCATACTCCCTCGGGGCAACCCCTAAACACACTGTTTAAGATCACGTTACTTTATACTGTTAATGTAAAAAGTCCCAGGGGTGTGCGTTAATTAATCAGTAAACTGAAACATAAAAGAAAGTCTGGAAAACCATAATTACTGCGGAAACGAAACAGTTGGATGACCACTTAAATATGAACTCCAGTCGACATGATTCATGACAGTTTTGCACTAAGAATGTTTTTTCCGTTTTGGCGAGCAGGCACTCTCAACATTCACAGATTGTTTATTTTAAAATTTATTCTACTTGGTTTAACGACACTTGCAACAAACAGCCAGGGTCGCCTCTTGTCGGACAGTTTTATGGCTGGATGAAGCCGGAGTACCCACAGAGAACCACCGAGCAGCGGCGAGCAACTGTCGCACTCCCCAACGAACTAACTCCACACAGGCAGGGTTAGCATTGGTTGAAGACAAGTGCAACATCGACATGCAGTTCGCCTTAGTAAAGAGCGCCACAGTGCCCCCACATGGACAATCGAAATGAAGTGCCTTGCCCAAGGTCACAATGTAGCTACCCTGGAGGGGATCGAATCGTGGACCTTTAGGTTTGAAGTCCACCGCCGCCACCACTTAGGCACCGCGCTCCCTGCATTCATAGATTACCAGCGTCCTCTCAGAAGATGATAACAGGGACAGCTAGTGGAACAGCGTTGGAAGCGCTGATGCTCCAAGTCCTTCTCCATATTTTCGTCTTTCGTGTTTTTTATTTCTTTTTCTTATCGAAATTACAGACAAATATTAAAAGTTTGAAGCGGTAGATTTTGGTTAAAACTTTAGTTGTCATTTGAATCCTTTTCTGTTCCAAATAAACTGCGAACACTCTAAAATCTGTTGAGTCAAGAATCAACCCAAATTTACTGGGTTGAGTGAATATGAACCCAGTTGGGTTTATATTCACTCAACCCGGTTGCTTTGAGTTGATTTTTAACCCAACTGATTTTAGAGTATAGCCACGGTTTTACTAATGATCAACTTGGTGAGAACGAAAAGATATTCAGATAAGTTTCCAGTAACTTGTATCAGTTTGTTTGTTGTTTTAAAATAACAATATGTCAGGAAATATAAAAAAATAACAACTTGTCAGGAAAAATAAAAAATGTCAGCTGACGATGAAGTATTAATAGACCAATCAGTAAGAACAAGTAAGTAAAGTTACTATGCAGCCTTTTAGTTCCTGTAAGCAGAACGAAATTCGTCGGTTGCAAATGCTAACCATGAGAGTGTGATAAACTAAACATTCACTGATGCGCTTAGTTTGTGAGGACTGTGTTTGTTTTATAATCCCAATTCTCAGATCCCAGAGACGCTGTCGGTCTAGAACAAACACCCACATGGCGGGTCGTCCAGCCTGCTATATTGCAAATACTAGCTAGGTTTGGGGTTGTACTAGTTCGTAGGATGGAATGGTAGAGTTTAGTTAGAATTTTGATGATATGTGGGAACATGAATATCTCTTTCCTACAGCTCAGTGCGCAGAAGGCATGCGGTCGATTTTGAGACCTAGTCCCTCCAATAACCACCCAGCAAGTCGGATGACGTGCCTTGCCCAGAGACACCAAGTAACTGCCTCGATACACTTCAATATAGATTACAATTACAAATCCACGGCGCTGTCAATAAGCTGAATAATTTTGAAATTGGAAATTCGAAAGACTGAGACCCAAAAGAAGCATGCCAAGGATGTATCAGCCCTTTTTCTGGGATGGAAATGTGGAGGGGGAATGATGCCACCAACGTTGTGACAGGTGACGTCAGATTGTTCTGGCATCATCCGCAAGTGACCAAGTAAATGCGGCATTACCTAGTTACATGTGGTTTCAATGTGCTGGTACAGCACGTATTGTAAGGGCGGCACATCTTTCCGTCGCCTATTTGTTATAATGCATGCCGCCATCTTCGTTTCCACGGTGAAAGTGTTTCCTAAGCGTCTGCAAGGCTTTCATCAGTATGAGGGTATATTCTATGGACATGTCCGCTTCAATGGGAGTTTATCGAATTATCTAAAACAACAAGACGGACATGGTAACTCCCTTAAAGGCATCTATGTTGGATTCTGTTGGACTCATAATGGGCGCACGTAGTACTGTAGTCAGAGGGATGTCCATAGCCATCTTTCACAATAGAATGGCCATCCAAGGTGAAGGCCACCCTCTTGATCGACTAGGTTTGAGAATCAACAATAGATACATCATATATGGATTTGGGCTCGTGGTCGCTTTTTCCCTCGTTACACCATTCAACAAAGTTGAAATGGTTTATTGTAATGGTAAGTCGTCCGTTTTTTTCTCATCAGGTGTCTACGGGAACTTGTACTTCACTCAGATTGATATTGAAATTTGGCAGTACTGTTCAGAAATCCCGAAACGAAGTTGAAGTGGAAAATTGCGAGTGTAAGCCTATTTCTTTTTATTTTTTTTCTCTTCGGACAACTTTTTGGGCACTTGTACTTCACCCAGAATGAATAAATTTGGCACACTTGTTCAAAATGAAAACGCCCCGAGATATGTTCTTTTTATTTCTTCGAATTTTGATTCCCAGTTGGAATGAGCCAAATGTTTCAGTTTCTAAAATTAATTTTAATTTCAAACTCATTTTTAAGCGTATTGGTTGAAGCGTTAGAAATATAATATCGCAAAGATCACAAATTCAAAATGCGAGTTCGTCATAGGAAATTCACAACACTCATGGCCGAACTAGCGCGTGACGTCGTAGATGGTAATAGGCCAAAAAATTAAAGTTTATGCGATTTTTGTGGAATTTTATATGTTGTAGAATTGATGGAATTAAGAGATACTTGTTTTTTTTTATTTAGCATTTAAGTTTTGACGTTTTTACGTCAATTGAATATTGCACTTTCTGGTGCTTTTTTCAACCTAAAACGTCCAACAACATGACACGCATAACTTCCGACTT
The DNA here is from genome assembly GCA_031216915.1 of Pictodentalium vernedei. Lineage (NCBI taxonomy): Eukaryota > Metazoa > Mollusca > Scaphopoda > Dentaliida > Dentaliidae > Pictodentalium > Pictodentalium vernedei. The sequence goes on from CM062296.1 coordinate 586,267,883, forward strand.
ACTTGAGCTACAAATACCAAACATCAAACATTAGTTCTAAGAGGTGCCTCTATCAAATGTGTATAATTTCAATGTTAATGACATCACAGTTTTGACGTTTTGGCGTAACAACTTTATTGTTTAAACAAACATTTTTAATTTCTCATATATGCAGAAGGTGTTCGCTTTTGAAATCGTGGAAATAATCTCCCATACATACAACATACCAAAATGTAATCTATTTTCACCCAATGGAAAAAAGTTTCTCGTACCGAAATTTTGATGTCAACGTCGGAAACATGAAAGTTTGTCCCATTTCGACGAACTGTTGTATATTGTAGCGCTAAAAAAAATAAAAAGATAATTATTCTTTCCTTTTTTCATTTAAAGGTATTTTCGAAGTTTTTGCGTCTTTTCTAATTTTGACATTTTGAAATACTGCTGATTTTGTGACGGACAGAACTCAAAAAGTACAAAGGATATCACTATAGTGTTTCACAGGCCACTGCATCCCCACTAGATGGTACGCTCCTCATATTGTGGGTTCGGTTAACTAATTAGTTATGACGATATAATCGCGACCAAGGACGCAAAATATCAAAAATAAATTTAACTGGATAAAGGCGAATTGAGGAACATTTTGTTACTATTTCGTCTCCTGAATTTCAATGTGTTCTATGTGCCTACTGGCGTGGTTTAGAGTTGCTGTAGAAGGAGATTACATTGAACAGACGTTTAACCCTTTACCTAACGTAACGGCCAAAACCGGCCAGCGCTATTCTCAAAAATCGCCAATTAATTTTCATTATTTTTTTTCATTTTTTGTCTCAAAAACATAGGTTATGACCCCTCGTTGGAACGAGCTCGACGAGCTCGTTCCAACGAGGGGTCATAACCTATGTTTTTGAGACAAAAAATGAAAAAAATTAGTTATTCAAGAATTATTTTTGCAAGTGTCGTCTGCTTTTCAGGTTAGGTAAAATGTTAATAAACAGCGAAATGTTAGGCTTGTTTCGGACATTTTTCATTGTTTACACCAATTCTGAAATTTTCTTCAATGAACACTGTATTATCAGTGGATTCTCAGGTGATGTTATTTTCCACGGAATACCAGTTGATCTTGCGATTTATCGCATGAACACCCGAAGATCATGCGACATTCGAACATCGCGCGATGATATTTCACACCACATTAGATTTTCCAGAGTCTATTTTCACATTCTACAATTTCTGTTTACCTTCTGTAAATGGACGGTTTCCCCGACTGGAGTGCGAGTGTTAGTTGCATTTTAGACACTGGTTTTTCACTAGGGCCCTGCAAATCTCAAATTTTGAATCGAATCAAACCCGAACCGAATCAGCAAAGAATTTTGAAACGAAATTTTCCTGAATCGAAACTCACCATTCCTGAAGTTCAAAATACTACACCTTCTTACACCCGTAAATATTGCCAGTCTCCACTCAAGTATTGTATTTAACTGCAACTCGTCTGTTTTTGTCAAATCATCCAAAGATGCGGAATAGCCCAAGACGGGAAGCACGTAGATATCCAATGCCAGAAGAGTTCAAGAGAAGACACTTGCTATGATTTTGAGAACTTCGCCACGATTCGAATTTTCACAATCAGCTCGAATCGGAACAAATCGAATTATCGAAGCTTCGCTGGACCCTACTTTTGACATTTGCGTGGCTGTAATTTGCCGAGTTTTGAATATAACGAGGTTAAACTATAACGCTGGATCCATATGCACCAGTATGTGAAATGTAGTACCACTATATTTTATAATTATGGCTGCAGGCGCGTCAGAAACACATACCTGTCAAAAAACCGAAAAAGGCGCGAAAACGTCGAACATGGCATGGCGGTGAACCGATCCAATCAAAAATACATGTCTTTTGACATTGTGACCTCTACATAGTACCAATTCATGCAAATTGCAAAAACTTAATTTGTTTGACGCAGACGTCATAACTACAACATTTCTCCCTAGTGGACTTTTTTCCCATCGGATAAAAACTGATCGCATTTTAGTATATGGGTATGATGGGCGATTATATTTCTCACATTTGAGAAGTAAAGCCTTTTTATATGTACAAGAAATCGAAAATGTTTATAAATCAAGTCATTACGTCAAAACGTCTCAATTATGATGTCACTAGCAACGAAATTATAACTATTCGCTAAAATCGCCGTGTAGCAAGGAGTGTGTAAATTTCATAGCTGTGTGTCTTATTAGTACGGAACTCTGTGTGTTTGAAAATTGGTGTTTTAATGAAAAATTCCAAAATATCCCTATTTCTGTATTGACGTCATATTTGAAGTCCGACTTTAAGTTCTGTTCAGGTTTCTTTCTGGAATCATGACTAATGTAAGGTCACATAAACTAAAGTAAGCTGCCCTTGATTTCACCTTTAGTCAGTGAAATTCATTTTAGGCGTTTTGGAACCCGGTCGCCTTTAACGCCATGGTGCCATGTGTATTATGCCAATGGAGATGCATCAAGTAATAATTCATCTCTCTGTGAATTATTGTAGCGGTATCCTCTGTATTTGTAATTTCGAACATCTGTGAGTAAGAAAATGGCCAATGTTTCAAACATCGGAATTTTGAATGACATAAAACATCGAAAACGAGGTTAAATCGAAAAACAAAAAAAAATACAGGTGTCTTTATTTTTTGATTTCAATAAAATACTCAACTTTCGTCAAAATCAGACGAACTTTGCTTTCTTCGGCGATGACATCATGAGTTCAAAATTTTCTCCACTTGCGAAATTTTTTCTTGTCGAACAAAAACTGATCGCATTATTAGATGTTTTTTTATGGAGATGATATTAAAAAAACAAATGCATAAGCTTTATGAAAATGAGAGAACTCGAAATCTTTAAAAATCATGTTTTTATTGCAGGATATCAAACTGTGGCGTCATCAACGAAACATTATAAATATTCTATAGAACTGACATGTAGCCAGTAGTGTCTAGAGTGTCATAGATGCAGCTAGCTGACGGAAGTTATTCGTGTGATAAATGTGGAATTTGCAGGTTCAAAAGTGGCAAAACTGGCCAAAAATTGAAAAACTTCATGCGATGTAAAAAACGTCAAAAATAGCGGTCATACGAAAACTAATAAATATGGTATTTCTAATTTTGTGAGCTTCACAACAAACACAGAATTCCAGGAATATCGGAGGAACAGTAAGTTGTTGACCTTTGACCACCTATTACGTCACTGGCTAGTTCCGCCGTAACTTTTGAGAATATCCTATGACGTCAATACATTTTTGATATGTTTTAATCAGAGACTATATTTCTAAAACTTCACAAGGATACGTCTACAAATAATATCGAAATTAAAATGTTTAGAAAACCCATTTTATCCGGCCCATTACAACAGTAGGAACTCGAGAAGCATTGTGCCAAATGTCATCTTGGTGCGGGAGGGAGCAGTGACCGAAAAGTGGATAGAGAGGACAAATGTTGACAATCGCAATATACCATTTCAGCTTCGTTGAATGGTATAACTTCAAAGTATAGAGGTACCCAATTTTGTATACAGATGCAACGATGATAACAGATTGAGTGCTGAGCCATGATTTGACCTCTTCACATTTAACACTCATGTAGTTTACAGCCACAAAAAAGTCTGTAAAACACGGAAACGTTAATCAGAATTAAATTTCATGGTTTAAGTTGACACTAAGTGACATTGAGTTCATTTTAATTCAAATGGCATTTTAGTACGTACTATTCAAAATGCAAAGTTGAAAAAGTTTGAAAATCGGACTTTAAATATGATGATTTGACGTAAATACCGTAGGACCTATTACTACTTCATGTTTTCGGTCATTTTGGACAGTTTTCATTAAAAAGTCATATTTTATTATCGACAGATGTCCGTAGTTATAAGTGGAAAAGCTTTAAAAATTTGAATAATCACAAAAAGCATTTTTAGTCATTCGCAATTATCAGCTTCTTTCACTTTCGAACCGGGGCGCGCTGGCTCAGTGGTTGCGGCAATTAACTTCAAGCGAAATTAAGTGACACGTGACCTCGACACCTTGGAAAAAGTAAAAAGCAAGGATGCCTTTCCGGTTAGATGTTCAGTTGATCCCAAACACCTAAATCGGTACAGGCCATCATAACTATACTGCCAGAAAGAAATAGTCAAGGCATTTTATTCCCAGGCCAATTTTGGTAAAACCACTCAAGAACTAAGGGTCATGAATGTAATTTTCTGAGGATTAAAGAGAGAGAATAAATATTCTTCCTCCATCTGTTTGAACATCACTTCATTCCAATGTATAAATTACGTCGTGGATAAGGCGAGAGATGTGGTTGGGAAATAGAGTCAGTTCAGCTTTTTACCTGGATAAGCTGGTATCGGAAATGTGCTTTTCTGACTTTTCTTCATAAGAGACAGTGGGTGATCTGAAGCGTCGAATAATGTGTAAGAAAACGTGTACTAGTGTTGCCAGGCTCTCAAAAAACATAAAGTAAATTAAAAATCATTTATTCACGAAATTTTCTTCATATTAGTGAGTAGGGAGGTTTTATTTCAAGTCTCCATCTTTTAGTGATATAGTTCTGAAATATAGCGCGGCATTTACATTATTACTGGCCTACTCTACTTAAAATGAGTATAAAGAATGTGATGTTGACCAAGTAGGCATACCACCAGGCATTCTGCTTGGCCCGAGTCACTTAACTGAAAACTCTAGTTTTTCTGAAGTCGGCCCCGACGTAAGTCGATCTCGGGTGTACACCACCCATTCGCCTAGCCATAAATGGTCTACCACCACACCAACAGAGCTAACGGTAGCCCCACTTGACCATTTAGACAGATGACCTGTATTGTCACAGCTGTTTTCTCAATTATCAGTTACTTTGGATCAGAAAGTTTCTTCTCTGATAGTAAAAAAAGTAATAAATAATTTAATGGTTAATCTGGAATCTTTCAACAATCTCTGATACAAAGTATATTATATGGGGGTTGATAGACATAACATAGCTTGACAACACACATGCTTGTTGTTGAGTTAAATCAAAACAAATCTTCTCATTAAATAGACATTATTATGCCTCACGTTTGTAACATCAGCCGTGATTGGTTAAGTTGACACCTTCTAAAAGTCATAGTACTCGAGTTTTGGGGCAAAACACGGGTACTATCGGAACGTTTTTCCCTGGAGACAAGAGAACGAAGAACATGTAAGCGCCACTTCCATTGATCAGCGTCGATTGGAATTATCTCAACACCAAACGCTGGCTCCGTGTCCGTTTAACTTTTTTTCAACACCGGTAGACACAAACTTACCAACAAATATATCATCTTCAGTGGGTGTGTTTTCAATTTTAACTGTAAACAATGAATTCAAAAGAATCAGAAATATTAAAAATTCACTCACGTGTTGTTCAACACTTCAGTGAATCCTGGATATGAGTCTCAGTTATAACTTCAATCAACTATTTCCACAAGTTTAGTACTCCTCGACCTCAGTGACCCTCCGCCTCAAGTTCAAAATAAATTGTTTCACTCCGCTTAATTCTATGAACTGTTGTCATCCGAGAAACACAAATTTATATTCCATTAATTTATATCACTTTTAACACAAGCATTAACAATCAATTATAACATGAACAGCATGATGCAGTTGTAAACACTGGCATTTGGTGAAATAGAAACTCCCAAAGCGACGACACTTGTGACAAGTCATTTTCGAAGAGACGTCATCGTTCGAAATGACGTCATGTTTTTGGATTCGACCACATTGTTATCAGAAGATTGATGACATGTTATAGTTAACACTTAACAATGGAAGTTATTTTTTGTTCGCTGCTTCAGGTTTTATTTCAGAAATCACACAAACTCAGGTACTATCGACCGATAGAACATGAAAAGAAACGTTCTAATGTTATATTATGCGTACTCATCAGAATATCAATGAAGCTGGTGTTCACTTTATCGTGAAGTTACTGTCTTCTGTGTTCAGGGAATCAGGAAGGGTGTTGGCTCATTGTTTAGCGCGTTGGACTTGACATTAAAAGACACTTCTCTTGAATGCCTGTGTGACAGTACAGTGGCGCTGTGCACTGAGCCCTGAGACAAGGTGACGGTACACTGGACTTCAATCGATGCTGACAGTCTCGTGCAAGATTCAACAGTCAGTCGCTATTTCCCTTTGGTTCTCAACGGGTAATCCAGCTTTTTTTCTCATAACACTGTCCCACTCTATATAACCCAAGATGTTTGAAGTGTCGATAAGCCCAATGAACAAACAAACAGTTCCTGAATGCAAAATTTGGTGAATAACTAGTGCACAATCTTACCCATCAATTTCATCCTCTCATCCGTGTTCGATTGAAAATTAATACATTTTAAAGGCGGTTTTTGTGGTATGTTGGTTATTAATTTCAGAAATGTCACAACCAAGCACTACATAAGTTTCGAGGCACTAAACAATTGGGGGAAAACTATACTATGTGTGGTCTAGGGGTTGAGTGGATCTTTTGGATCTCCTTTGACCACACCCTACACGGCGGGTCCTTAGATGGCGTATAGATAAATGCCTGCTTAATTGAGCAGGTTTGTTGCGAAATATCTGAATACGCAGCCCCGGACCAAAATGGTACGAACCTTTTATGTAGACACCTTGTGCTCCCGTGAAGTGCGTACCTATGGTCATGGAAGAAGGAATCACAGTAGCTGAGGACAAAAAGTGACCCGGTTAGGGCTATCTCGATTTTGGATATACCTGCTCAATTCACTGCTTTGGCCCCAACTTCTGGAGTAGATGGATGGTCAGAACGGCCCGTTCTGGTCAAACGGAAGCCCCCAGAAAGGGCGTCACGTCAGCGGGTATCGGAGGTCATTCAATCAGTAATTTCGTTTAATCAAATCGCATCATTGTCATTGTGTACGTTTTAACTAAATCATCAAATGTTAATCCTTATTTGGTTTTCTTGCTCTGTCTGCGTTAGTTTGTAGTGGCAAAGTTTATTACAGTGTACTGTAAAATGATTGGTTGAATGAGCGACGTCTGAAGCACGGCATCTTCCACGCCCAGGCCAATCGGTGAGTGGTGTGCTTCAGTATCAACACTGACTGACTATACTGTACTACACTAAGTATGTGGGAATACTGACAACTTGATGAAATCACTGATCACCAGTTACGCTAGCCTTTATTGGACTCCGCGGTGGGTAAGAGCCAGGGCAGTGAACCTATAATACAACACATATGGTACACCAACAAAAAAAATCAAACGACATTTATCGGACACGGGACACCGAGACTCTGATTCTTATGATGAACTTGTGCAATCACTGAAACCACCAGAAGATAACAGATTTATATTGTTCCATTCTACATATGAAAATAATAAAAAAAAATAAGTACTATTAATCCTTTGCTTTGTATAAGGCCATCACAGGTATAGCGGGAACAGTGAAAGACATTAAAAACTTACGCTCTGGGGATTTATTAATTCAGTGCACCAGACAAATGTAACCAATCAACCTTCTGCAAACCACTAAGTTAACTAGCATCAATATTACATTAAATCCGGCTATCACAAAACCTTAAACACCAGCAAAGTAGTAATACGAACTCCTGGGCGCTGGCTAACATGAATGAAAAAGAAATTATACCGGAGGTAAAACCTCAAGAAATCACCGCTGTAAAAAGAATCGAAATTACAATACAAGGCAACAAAGTTGAAACAAATACATATATCTGCACCTTAGATGGCACCAGACCACCCAAGTCATTAACGAGTGGTTATTTGAACGTCGGAGTGGATTTGTACATCCTAAATCCACTTCGGTCTTTCAGGTGCCTACCGTTTGGACATGGTCAAAAGTCTTGCCGTGGCAATCAAATCTGTTTTAAATGTGGTATCAATCATGAGGGCCCATTCAACTCTACAGTATATATATATATATGTCAACTGGCAGTGCAGACATGTGTCATCGTCTAAGGCCTGCCCTGTATGAGAGAAAGAAAGGCTGATACAATAAGTGAAATGTGAAAAACAGATTAGTTTTAATCAGGCCTGAAAAATAGTAACACCAATGCCTGGCATGCACACATTATCGCTATTATGTGCTGCGACTTTGAAACGAAAAATGCCAACGCAGTCAGTTAAATACCAGAAACAATATACATTGATCAAATACTCATTCCAAACTTTACCACGACCTTTTACACTATAACACACCAGAGAAACACCAACTGAACCAAAGTCAACACAAACAAAGTCAACAGCCTGGAAACCTATAGAAAAGAGGAAACAGAAACAAGAACAAGCAAAAGATATCACAAAGCCAGAACAGAATAAAGCCCAAAATCTCAAAAACAGAATAAAAGATAGGACCGCGCAAACCACACTAGAACCCAGAGCCGATGCAAAGACAACAACAAAATCAGAGCCAGTGTCAGATAAAACACAAATAAAAGGTCAAAAAGAAAAAGGAAAAAGAACAGCAACAATTAAATTCAAATAAAACACCAACAATTCTTCAGTTTGTTGTTACAAGCAACACATTTGATTGACTGGAGTTCATGTTAACCAATGAATGCATCGACGACACGTTCCCCAGTAAACTACACTTGAATCGGCCTCAAGCCAAGCCCCCAAATAAGAGATCTCCAAAGAAACATTCTGGGTCAATTTCTTCTATAAGTCCCTCACCTAAATCGTTACCCATTTATGAATAACATAACTAATAATATAACACAATGGAATTGTCGAAGATACATAGCGAATTTCAATGAACTGAACCTTCTAAGTAAAAAAATATACACCTACTGCCTTTATCTTGCAAGAAATACTCTTGAAGACACCTCATACGCGAGGTCAGCATTTAAGCATTATCCTTCGTGTCACGCCTGAGTTGATGAACATGATCTTCATGTTTCTGGTACTTCTGCCTTAGTTAGAAACGACATTATTCACAGACCCGTACCTTCACAAACAAACTTACATGCTGAAGAGGACCATTTTCACCGAATAAAATCATTCAGTTGAATGATCCTAACAACTGATTTATCAACTCCCAACTCGGGAGGCAGGTGGCTCAGTGGTAGACTGTTGGACTTCAATGCTAGAGGTCTCGAGTTCGATGCCCGTCCTGGACGACCCGCGTTGGCGTTGGGCAAGGTACTTTATCCCTGTTGCCTCCATGGGAGCACGATGACACCATGCACTAAGGCGTACTGCACGTTGATGATGCACATGTCTTCCACCGCTGTAACCCTGCTTGAGCGGAGATTGAAGAGAGTTAGAATGCTGAGGAGCTGACAGTTGCTCGTCGATGCTCGGTGGTTCTCTCCGGTACTCCGGCTTCCTCCACCCGTAAAACTGTCACGGTCACGATTAGCCATGGTACATAAGTATGTGACCTTAAAAAAAAGAATAAAAAAAACAACGCCCAACTCAATATATTTTGTTGGGTGATTGCAGCGCTCGTAGCACTCTTTTGTGGGCTGCCTGCACCAAAGAAGATTTATAGCTGAAAACAGTAGAAGAGCTTATTATAAATCACGACTGGTGTTTGTTCAATGATGGGTCAGATACTTATCTGCACCCTGCATCCGGTTCATATACACCAATTGATCTTGTGATTGCATGTTCTTCTATCTTCTTTGATTTGGTACAGGCTTGAAGATAACTTCTCTGGGTGTGACCACTTTCCAATTGTTGTGGAGAGTGTGGCTCTGGTGGGGGATAGGAGAGTGCCTCAGCGGATTGTTAAAAAGGCAAACTGGGCCACTTTCTTGTCGCTTTGTTCTGACCGGCTGTTACTTGACTTATTCCTTTTTATTCCCTGACGGAACAAAGGCTACAAACTAATTCCCTCCATCTAATCTTGTCCTTGGCTATTTCTCCACTTGTTGCCATGTTCGCCCCTCATTCTTCATTTTGTTTTCCACGTCCCTCCGCCAGGCGTTCTTGGGCCTTCCTCTTTTGCGTTTCGCTTAATATTTGCCTGTGGCTTTCTCTAGGTATGCCCTATCCAAGTCCACTTTCTCATTCGTATCTGGAGATCTAATGGGTCTTGGTTTGTTAATTCCCACGACCTGGAGTTACTAATGGTGTTTAGCCAGGAGATCTTCAGGATGCTTTTTAAGCATCTGTTGATGACGATTTGGGTTTTCTTGGTGTTGTAGTCTGAACGGCTCAACAGGAGAAATTTGCAGAAAGATCTGATCAAGTGGACCAGTTTTATGAAGATTTGCTTGACAGTGCAAACTCAACTATTCCAGAAACCTCGGCAAAAACAAAACGTTTCACCGGACTATGGTTTAATAATGATTGTAAAGGGACTACAAATGATCGCAAGAAAACTGAACGGGAATTTAGTGGGTCGTCAACTGAAAATAATTTCGACAAACTACGCATAAATCGGACAAAACAAGACGACTTGTAAAAAAGAAAAGTTCTTGGAAAAATTGTGCTTCAAAGCTTAGCCAACACACCCCATCAACAAAATTTGGAAAGTGATTAAAAGTATTAAAGGTAGAGAAACAAATTCAAATCACAATACCTCAACGATAACAGAGTGCTAACAACATCGAATAAGGCCATATCAAACAAATTGGCCTCAAGATTTTCAAAACATTCGTGGTCTGAAAATTGTAGTCCAGAAAACATAGAAATTAACAATAGTAAAAACAAAGGATCAAATTTACCTCTGGCAATTTAGAGAATTACAATTTACATTTCTCTATAAAAGAGTTAAAGAGCTCTTTGCATGAAGCAAGGGCTGCTTTCACTCGACCCGATGAAATACATAAACAAATTTTGAGACATCATTTGGGACTTCAATATTCAAGGAAATATTAGTGACTGGCCAGTATCCACCTTCCTGGCGAAAAGCAACAACAATTCCCTTTCAAAAACCTGGTAGGGATCACAGTAACCTAAGTGATTAGGGCCTGTTACATTGGCGGGTTGTCTGTGTAAAACCATGGAAAGGGTGATCAATGACCGACCCGTCTGGTTTCTGGAATCAAACAATCTACTTGAGAATGTACAGTGTGGTTCCAGAAGCAAAATAAGTACTGTAGATCATTTGGTTGGCTTGGGAACGTTTATGGGAAATACCTTTGCCGAAAAAAACGTGTGGTCGCCATCTTCTTAGGCCTGAAAAAAGCATATGATACAACGTGAAAGTGTGGGATTTTAAAAGATCTTTTTAATATGGGGTTGAGAGAGGGCATGCCTTTTTATACAATTTTTTTATTTTTTTATTTTTTTATTTTTTTTTTGGGGGGGGCGTCAATTTCGAGTTCGTGTTGGGTCAACATTATCTGATCCACTCGAACAGGAATTGGGGGTTCTTCGGGGTAGCATTCTATCTGTTGCTCCAATTTCTGTAAAAAGCAATGGGATAATCGATGTAATTCAGAATAAGTTACATTCATCTTTATACGTCGATGATTCTTAATTTGCAATAGTGGTGAATGTGTAAATACCGTCAAGCTCAAAATTCTGTTGTGTTTGGACAGGGTTCGGAAAATGGGCTATAGAAGGTGGTTTCAGGCTTTCGAGGGTCAGGGCTGATTGTGGTTATTTCTGTAGGCTCCAGAAGCACCGCCTCGCTCTGGAGTTAAAATGGATGGGAGTACCATTAGTGTTGTTAGAGAAGTGAAATTCTTGGGGTTATTGTTTGAAAATAAAATGGATTTTACTTCTCAAATACGGCAACAAAGAGTGGAATGTAAAAGGACATTTATCCTCCTCGGGATAGTTGGTGCCACTGATTGGGGTTCTGATCAACAAACGTTGCTCCATCTGTGTAGATCACTTGTTGGATCGAAGTTGGAGTGCGGTTGTGTAATTTGGGGATCTGCAGGAGGGTGGTATGTAAAACGACTTGATAAAATTCATAATAGTGGTATTGGAGTCGGCTTGGGTGCTTTTGGAATATCAACGATGGAATCAGTGCTCGTTGAAACAGAGGAGCCTTCTCGTGGGAGCGGAGAATTCGACTATCGCTCCAATGTGTTTCCAAGCTGTTTCCTAATCCATCAAACCTCGCTTATAAAGATGTCTCAAATCCTCAAAATGTACACTTTTTTAACCGACACCAGAGGCATCTTCCTCCATTGGGAACTGGAATTGGGCCCCGTGAGGAGACCACAACGCTTGAACCTGAAACAGTAAAGGAAGGCCGAGAACCACATGTTCCACCTTGGCATCTTGGAAAACCTATGGTTATTTTGGATGTTGCTTCTCAGAGAAGTCTGAAAAAGGTTCTTTGCAGTTTATGCACAACTGTGCTGAAATAAAGTCATTGTGTAGTGAAGTTAGACGGGGTCTGTGCGGATTGGTCTGGGGATGATGGCAGGGTGTCGTCGGCCGCTGTTACTGATGATCGGGTCACCTCAGTTAGAATCAAGTGGGGTTTCTATTTTTGAAGCTGAGGTTGGGGCTTTGAGACTTGCGCATGAACGCATTGGGAGTGCGCATGAAAGGAAATCAGTTGTTTTTTCAGACTCTCTTTCTTTGCTGGCTTGAATCAACCCAGGCTGAGGAGCCCGCTCATTTTGAAACTTCGTGAGAAGTTGAATTCTCTCATGTCTCACTGTCGTGTTTTGCTAGTTTCCTGGACATGTTGGTGTCTTCGCTGGCACAAGGCCGGACAGTGCGGCGAAGCAGGCTTTAACCAAGGCTCTCACTAATTTTAAAATTCCATTCAGTGATGTTAAACCACATGTCACTAAGTACATCAAATCTGTATGGCAGGTGGAATGGAATAGAGCGACAAAAAAACAAGCTCCATCGCTTCCGACCAAATATGTTTGATCGCTACTCGATTAGTAACCATTCAAGAAAAGATCATTTTGGTCACACGAGACTTACACATTTCTTTTTGTTAGAAGGTTATGTGAAAGCCTAGTGTGTTCCTTGTCAGCATGGGTTGACAATGAAAGACATTCTTTACACTGCGCTGATTTATGACAGAGGATAGACTTCACTGTAGGATCTTTAAGAGATCTTTTTTATCATTCGAGCTCGCACAAAATTCTCTCATTTCTTAACGTAATCGGCCAAAAATAAAGTTTAAAATCGTTTTTAATCTTTTAAACTAGACTGTTCAAGTCTCAAAATCATCAGGTTAATTTAGAAGGTATTCACTATTCTTGTATCATCACTAATTATTGTTCAAACACTCCTGTCTTTGACATTTCTATTTTTTTAATCAATCATTTTTACTTCTTGAATGACACGATTTTGTACTTTTATCGCCACGTTAACGTTGTGGCATTACGCATCGATAAATAAGTACTTAGCGTGGACAGACTCAGAAACTTCTTGGTAAGTGTTCAAAATGAACTTGATTGCTGATCACATAGGCATGTTTTTAATACAAACACACGTATGAGGTTTATTCGTTAGAACACTAGGCTTGTCCTCTTATATGTGTTTGCTCTATTTGAATTGTCTGTACAATGTGTACAAATTGCAAAAATAAAGTAATGAGAAACCGTAATGTCGAAGAGAAAATGTTCGTTATAGTGCAAGCGATGAGGCACGAGAGAAACTGAGCTAGTGTAGACTGTTAATTGGCGTCGAAAATGTCTCTCACAAAATATAGAGATGCAGAATATTCTGACCGGATTAATTCATCATGATAGAAACTGTCCTGATACGATGATGCATAAAACCCCCAACTCAGAGCGCAAGCGATAATAAATGTAACCCATTAGTCGATAATGTTTACACTTGTAAAATAAATTGATAATGTCGGCTCATTATATTTTGACTGTACATAACTTCCGATATTTCAGATAGAGTGCGATTTATTACTCCTGTGTCTGATATTTTGCGATGATAAATGTCAGTCAGATGCTATACTCATTTACTCCATGAAGTTAACTTGCCGTTGGGCGTTGGACATTCATATTCACTCAGTTTGACGCTGGGCGTTGTACATTCGTTTGGCATTTACCTGAAGTTAACTTGACGTTTTGGATTTGACGTTCGTTTGCCATTCGCTTGTAGTCTGTGCGTTTCACGCCGTGAAGCTAACTTCAGGCAGATGGCAGACGCCGAATGTGAAACTGACTACATTGAATGTCAAACGCGGAACTGAATAGTGGCGGATGTCAATTGAATGATCAACGCCCAACGTCGTTTTCTCGCCGCTGCTCGGTGGTTCTCTTCGGGTACTCCAGCTTCATCCACCCGTAAAAATCGTCCGACACAAGGTGACCTCGGCTGTCGAAAGTGTTGTTAATTCCCAATAAAAAATCTTAGGGTGAATGTCAAACGAAGATTCAACGCCAAACGTCAAACTACCATCAGGCGAATGTAAAACATGCGCAATGCTGAACGTCAAGCTAATTTCACAGATATTCCATATCATGGTGCTCAACTATTTCTATTACTTGTACCTAGTTTTAGCACCATCACTTTTTCAGAATGTTTCAATGGGTTTTACAAGTTATACTATGAATTGTTCCTTGGGTGCATACTGTGAATAGTTCTTTCTCTCAAATGAGCAATATTGGTAATAACGTCCATGTTGTTTGTTTGGGCTTAGAGGTAATTTACACCACAAAGTGTATATCTTCGTCTCGGGCAGTTTCAGAGAGGAAGCTTGTTTTCCAAGAAACTTTAAATGTCGGCAATTCCCCAGTATTGCCTTCGGAATGTTATTTATTTCAGTTACAACTGGGTTTTTATTTTACTAAAAACGTAGGCCTACATCAGTTTTCTTTGTTTGATCTGCTATTATCTACTATGTAGTGCTATACCATGTCCTCAATTCGCGCTCATCTAGGATTCAGAAATCTCCGGCCATTTTTCAGAAAAGCGTTCAGGAAAGCATTAAGTTCTATAAATAATAGAATCATAATAATAATATAACGAACATATATTTTTTTAAAATCTAGTGGGATGGCTATACTGGTAACCGCAATTGCTAAGGAAACAAGGGCGGGCAGATAACAAGACAAACTGCAGCTGGACGAATTAGAAACGCAAAAATGTCTCCTTTTATCTATTCTGAAATAGAAGCAGCTGTAAAATATGAGATGATTCGCGAACCTCGAAACACTTTCAAATTCGTTTCCTCCACCCCTGCTCATTATAAATAAATAGAAAGGGAATCGGGGAGGTTTCCACATGCACTGATTGATACACACGCGGAATACTCGGCGTTGCTCTCGAAGAAATAGCTCTGCGGAAAGAGGCATAAACACAAACAACCCAGTGTTGTCCTGGAATGCCAATTATGCTCTGCCTCTTCTGCTTTTTCGGGTGTAGTAGCCAATTTGATATTCTTCATAGAACAATGGACCGAATTATCAGATGAGTCACTCGAATACCTCTCGACCACCGAGTATGTCCGAGCCGTACGTTTTACTGACTGAATAAAAGACAGGGCATAGGCCAGTTACCATCCTAGCTGTCGGTGTTCCTGGATTTGAACCATCTATCAACGTGTCATAAAACTCGGTGTCATGCAGAACACTCTGCCAGGTTGTTCAATCCATAGGATGGTAACTATTGCGAAATACCCGACAATAACCCATACCGAGGTCCATCATCCAAAAATAATCATACGCTATTAGCTACAAACTGAGATGGCGATAATTCATGAATTTAAACAAACTGCTCCGTGCAGTGAGTGTTACAGCACAGACAAATTAAAGAAATACTTTCAGCGAGGTCAGTAATTGTGTGGCGGAAAAAGAAATTAGGTAACTTGTCACAAGACAGTCATATATTTTCGTGGTCGTCTTAATTACCTGGTTGCTGCTGTTTCGTTAGAAATTGTGAATATCAGGTAGATCAAATGGGTATCCTTTAGAGACAGTTTTTAGTAAGTATCTTTACTTAACTTATCAAGTTTTAATTACCGACGACAAATCGGGTAGGTGCGACTACCCCGATTAACCCTTACATTAAAATCAACGGACACATATGACACAATTGGTAATACTGAAAATATACACTACTCAAAGTTTGCTAAGCACCACATATTTGACACATCATTGTGAAATTTTCTTGCGACACATTTGCGATATTTTGGTGGATATGATTGAGCAATGTATTGAGATGGTCCCCAGTGTTTACATTAGCTCTCTTGACAGGCAGACTTTTCTTGACAGTCATGAAAAGCACGTACCCCTTGATTTCCATGATGTTTTCGTGTACTGTCCACATAAACATGAGATGTGTAGGGTATTCAGTTTTCATTTTAACACAAACCCTTGTGATTTAATGATTGAATATGGCGAATGCAAATGTAAGAAGACATATTTGTCTGAAGCAGAAATGTGGCAGACTTTTGGGATGGTGGAACAAGGGGCTACCCATGGTCAGGTTAGTGAAGCCCTTGGTGTGCACCATACGGTGATCACCAGAACCTGGGCAAGATTTCAGCAGTATGGCACACCAGTCAGAAGACATGGTGGTGGCAGAGACAGGGCAACATCTGCAACTGAAGACCGGTTTTTGATCATTCAGGCCAGTAGGAACCGCTTTGACACAGCAACCCAGCTTCGCAGTGACCACCTGAATGCATCCGGGGTAAATGTTTCGACGCAGACTATCCGGGCAAGGTTGCACGAAGGTGGTCTCCAATCGAGAAGACCATGCATTCGCATTTACCTGTCCCAGAACCACCGCCAGGCACGATATGAATGGGCCTTGCATCACGTTGGGTGGACCAGAGAAGACTGACGACCTGTCCTTTTTACAGATGAGTCAAGGTACTGCCTAGACAACACAGATAGGCGTTCTATGGTATGGAGAAGACCCGGAGCATGACCGCTATGGTGGAGGGTCAATAATGGTCTGTGGCGGCATCCGCCGGGGTGGACGTACAGAGCTCTCTGTCCTTGACCGTGGTACATTGACTGCACAGCGGTATATTGATGAGATCCTGGATGCCCACATCAGATTGTATGCAGGTGCACTGGGTGATAAGATTCATTCTGATGGACGATAATGCCCGTCCTCATGTTGCCCATGCTGTCCGGGAGTACCGACTGAGGGAGGGGATTGAGCGTAAGGACTGTCCAGCGAGATCCCCTGACCTCAATCCAATCGAACATGTCTAGAATGAGTTGCAACTTGCAATTTCAGTCCGTCCAGTCCAAGCAAAAAGTGTCCAGGAGCTTGGTGCTATGCTGGTCCAAGAATGGAACAACATCCCACAAAAGACCACCTGAAACCAGATTGGGAGCATGAGAAGGCGTTGTCAAGCTGTAATTAACAATAATGGGTCTCATACTCGATACTGAACCCATATCAGTTCGCTCCGTCAACTTTTTGGTAAATTTGAAAAATTTCCTCTTTTGGCAATAATAACCATTTTCCATGGTTATCGTATTTAAAAGCTAAAGAATAATGTCAAACGCAAACAAAATCTTAATTTCTGTGCTTAAATCATTAAAGATATAAATAAATATAAAATATATACACTTTTTATAACAATATTTCAACTAAAACGTAAAACAGGTAGTTGGATGTGCTTGGTGCTTAGCAAACTTTGAGTAGTATCAGAATCCAGTACCGCGGATGTGAATAACCCACGTTTCCTAACAGCTGAAACGTCCATATTCTTACCTTAGGATGTCGATGTGAGCGATCGAGCCAGCTCGGCTCGGCCGTTTATAGTATACGGCCAAGGTGGAATAATATGTTTTTAGTTGAAGTATTGTTTTACTTCCTGGTTCTCCTTACCAAGTGAAGCCATAAGCGTAAAAGGACTCTCTGGTGGTGTACATTGAAGAAAATTGTAGTATGGGGATTTGGGAGAACATATGGGTCTGGTACTACACCCCAACCACCACAACTACAACACTAGCCACTACTGTGTGTTCCACTAAGCCTACAGCATCATCCACTACAACTACTACTATGCCAGCAACTCCTAAATGAGTACTATAAACAACCGAGTATTACAGGGATCTCAAAAGCATCAACAGCAAGTACACCAACAACTTCCACAGCAACAATCTGTTACAACAACTACACCAACAACTACTACAACAGCCTCTGCTACACAATCACTACAAGTACCACATGAACTCCTGCTACATCAAAAAGTACAACATCATTCTGACATAACTGGCGTACACTGCAGAATAATCGAATTGCATGGAAATAACATAAAACCCATCGGGTGGTACAGTAATCGGCTCTAGAACGATCAACTGGATTCTAAAATGGGCCAAAATGTATATAGACCGTCCATACTAGACTAGCATATTAAACTATACATGACGTACCATTACATACTATCCATAGCAGCCAGAGGTTAGTGAAAGGCAAAACATGAGTAAGTAGTACAAAAGTCTAACAGTACACCAACATGGTTACATACCGCCCATACTAAACTACCATACCCAACAACTGCAACAACCCAACAATATCCCATGACATAGAATTACGTACTGCACATAGCAAAGGCATGATGGTATAGGGCATTAGTTAGGTTAGATGTACTATGCTCTAACCTTTTTTATACTAGTGAAAAAAAGTAATGTCTTGCGAAACCTCTTCTAGTTCAATGTCAAAATGGGGAGTTTTCTCATGACAAAACCTGTCTATTTTTTATTATAAAACTCGTGGCCTCGTTTTATGACAAAACCGGGCGATGTTATTACAAATGTGGTGAGCTATGATACAATTTCGCGATTTTTATTACATATGTAGGAGCTATGACAAAAGCTGTCAGTTGCTGCAAAAGTTTGCGAAACATACTGGGTCTTTCTATGCCTCCCAGATCTAGTTTCTCCTTTACGAATTAAGCGAGCGTGGCAGATCAAAGATTCGTGTCTCGCCAAAGGTGGGTATCTCCTTGCCAGCCGAGAAGGAACAACACAGGGAAAAGCGTAATAGATAACGGCGCGTGCACAGTCTGGAAAAGCTTCTCTAGGAGAGCAAGTTTTTGTTTTTCTGTGTAATAGCTGTAGCACCATAATAGAGTATGAATGTTTTGGACCTAACTTTTAAACTGTGTTTACACGCTCACTATCATCGCCCACTCGGCCTGTGTGTTCTATGAACAGCTATTTGTGAATATTTGGTGTGTGTGTGTGTGGGGGGGGGGGGGGGGGGGGGGGATACGAGACGATTATTTAATACAATATTGTACCTTCAGACGACTTATCGTTTATCGTATTATTAAAAGTGCATCAAATCGAGTTCTTATTCAGAGCTGGTGATTCCTGAGTAGTCTACCGTGGCTTACTTAAGAGCATTCCAAAGTCATCTTGTTCCCTTGAGCTCGTAGAAATACATGGCTCTGCAGATATCTGGAAAGGATCGCGGTGGCTCAGTGGTAGACTGTTGGACTTCTGTGCTAGAGGTCCCGAGTTCGATCCCTGTCCGGGACGACTCGCGTTGTGTCCTTGGGCAAGGCACTTCATCCCGGTTGCCTACATGGGGGCACGATGCTGCCGTGTACTAAGGCGCACTGCACGTCGAATGTGCACATGTCTTCAACCGCAGTAACCCTGCTTGAACAGAGCTAGAACAGAGTTACAATGTTGAGGAGCAGACAGTTGCTCGTCGATGCTCGGTGGTTCTCTCCGGGTACTCCGGCTTCCTCCACCCGTAAAACTGTCACGGTCACGATTAGCCAATGTGCATAAGTATGTGACCTTAAAACACCAATAAAGATCATCCTGGCCAATGCTAATACGTTTACAACTGTATTTCCTAGAATAGTATTTTCTATCTATCAATGTAGCTAACATGAATCATTAGCATTGCAATTTGCCAACTGGAAAATTGCCACTTCTTTGAAAATGCTAATGGTTCATTTCAACTGATTTAAAGTCATAACTACAAAATACAACTCTAGAAAATAAACTGTAAATGTTTTATAGTATTGCCACTTGTCCTGTTATAGATTGATCCTTCAGACCCTGCTCTGTTACAACTGACTTACAACCCTTTACCTAATATGAAAAGCAGAAGACACTTGCAAAAAGAATTCTTGAATAACTATTATTTTCATTTTTTGTCTCAAAAACATAGGTTATGACCCCTCATTGGAACGATCTCGACGAGCCCGTTCCAATGAGGGGTCATAACCTATGTTTTTGAGACAAAAAATAAAAAAAAATAATGAAAATTAATTGGCGATTTTTGAGAATAAAGCTGGCCGGTTTTGGTCGTTACGTTAGGTAAAGGGTTAATGGATAGCACCATTAGGGGATCACTGGTGTTCAGACTGAGATTGAGGTCGCTCAAGCTCAGGGAGAGGGCGGTGTCAGAGAGTGCCAAATGTGCAATTTGGGAGGGGAAGATACTGGGGCACTCTTCTCTCAGAATGGTCATAATATCAGTCTTAGAAATTAAAAGATTAACAAGGAGAAATGAGGGACGAGATGCGGGGGAGGGGGTGAAGGACAGGTGGTTATTGGTTGATACAAAGGAGAGGGTAGTATGCTGAAGCTGATAATTGTAACTGGAATGAAAAATATACGGAATAGCATTAAACAGTTCGTTTCTGAATGTTGTGGGAAAAGGGGTATGGAGACCAGATATTACCAAAACTAGATAATGACCAAAAAATTATTACGAATAGCAGACGACAATTTCCCCAAAAATTCTGAAATAACTAATGTTTTCTTTGCCCCTATACATAACTTTTGACCCAACACTGTACCAAGCTCGACGATTTCGTTATAATGAGAGGTCATAAGGTTTGATTTTGAGGCAAAAACTGAAAAGTGTAATAAGTGCCCCGGCCTCCAGTCTTTTGACGTTTCCATTGCATTTATTTCCTAATTTTATTTTGACAATGACATGTTTCACTTCCTCCCGTTTTGTACCCAAGCTATGGCCTTAGCTGCTGATGTGACGTTAAGCACAAATAAATAAATAAATAAATAAATAAATAAATAAATAAATAAATAAATAAATAAATAACAGGGTTGTATTCACCAAATCTGAATAAAACGTAGTGACATAACGCCAAATGACGCCGAAGGGTCTTAACTTTGCGCTTCCGGTTATTCGGAACAATGTGGCTTGAAGGTGGTGAAATAAGGTGACTTCCCGTTCGAAGGTCACTTTGCCAATACCACATGAGACGTATCGGTTGATTTGTATCTTTCCTCTTTATGAGGTAAAATGAAGTGAGGGAAAACAATTGTCCGTTGCCATCGTTAGAGGAAAAATATTTTATTTTGCCACCTCCATCCCAATGTTTCGCCTAAGTGTGGCAGAGAGTGAAAGGGAGAGAGAGAGAGAGAGAGAGAGAGAGAGAGAGAGAGAGAGAGAGAGAGAGAGAGAGAGAGAGAGACAGACAGACAGACAGACAGACAGACAGACAGACAGACAGACAGACAGACAGACAGACAGACAGACAGACAGACAGACAGACAGACAGACAGAGAAAGAGAGAGGGACTTTCAATAGAAAAGATGATAAGAATGTTGATCAGTTCTGCTTACCAATCCAAATGCACACGCTCACTATCATCGCCACTCGGCCTGTTCGTTTGCCCATAGTTGTGACAGGATGTACAATAGCGAGGTATCGGTCAATGGTCATGGCTGTCAGCGTGAGGCACGTCGCATGGACAGAGGCCTAAAAAAGATGTTTTAAAAATATAAAATTACCACTGGTAAAACCTTTGTTCTAAAATTATTTACTTTATTACATTTTTATCTGTAACCTTTAAAGAAGCAAAGTTGACCTCTTCAGAGGAATGGTCTTCTTACCCTAGAACTGAAATTCATCACATCCACAAATATCTGCTATCAAATGTGTGGGAGATATTGCACGCCGAAGTCTTGGCGCTAGTGTGGTACTGGCTTAACACAGCAAACTTGACACCAAAAGTGTTTATTCTACACGTTGTCTGACAAGCTGACAATTTATTGCATAGATTCTTTAAACCAATCTGACCATTAAGTGATTAGATGTGGATGACCAATGTTCGAACTATCTATGAGGCAGGGAAGTAGTGAAGGAATGTATTACGCGTGGGGAGGGCTGTGAGCCGATGGATGCATTACATGTAGAGCCGTGAGTTAATGAAACAAAAATGTTATCGCCATTATGTTTATGTATATAATATTGTATCTGAATCAAGCTCCTGTTCTAGAGCCATATCTCGACGACTTGAAGACGAGTCGGTCGAGATATAGCCTTATAAACAGGTGCAAGACTCTTATACAATATTTTGAACATAAAAACCTAAACCTTAACTCATACAAACGCCTGTGCGGCTCTGCCTATGTATTATATGTGTGGTAGTGGGGTAGTGGATTAAAGTGTAATATGTGGGGCTATGAATCAATGGACCAATGTGTTATCTTTAGGACTGGGAGTCAAAGAATCCATATTTTATGTATAGGGGTGTGAGTCAATGGATCGATGCGTTATCTGTAGGATTATGAGGAAAGCGACCAAGGCACTATTTATGGGACAGTGATACAGCTGGTGAATATATTATCTGTAGAGTTGTGAGTCAATGGATTAATGTACTATATGTCGGACTATGAGTCAATTGACCAATCCAACTCTGTAAGTCAATGGATCAATGTAGTTCCTTGGGCGCAGTGGGCCGACGTGCTATCCGTGGGACAATGGGATAATACATCTATGTGTTATCCATAGAGCTGTGAGTCAAATAATCAATGTGTTGTCTGTTAGTTGGATCAGCAATTGACGAATGTGCTATCTGTACGCCTGTGAGTCAACGGATCAGGGTGTTATTTCTAGGGCTGTGAATAAGTGAATCAGTGTATCATCTGTGGGGATGTTAGTGGGTAGGAAATCAGTGTATTATCTGTACAGTTGTGAGTCAAACTTGTTATATGTAGGGATATGGGCCAATGGATGAATGTGTTATTTTCTATGGAGCTTTGAGTCAATGGATCAATGAGTTTAATGAAGGGTTATGAGTCACATGATCAATGTTCTATTTGTAGGGAAGTGGAAAAGTGGATGCATTTACTATCTGTAGGCTGGGAATCAGTGGGTCAATGTTCTTTTTGAGGGGTTGTAATAGTAAAATCTTCTTGATCAATTCTCAATGACCCATCTATTTATTCAGAAGTAATCATCTAATTGAACAATCTCTCCTCTCAGAAAGTCAGATGAAAGTGAATTAGGTTTCGTTATAAGTTACAAACGTTCAAGAAATTAAAAAAAGACCACAACATTTTTACAAGTCGAGACAATGATGTAACCAATTCGCCGCACTGGACAAAGATGCTACTCATTCTAATTTACCCATACCATCTGATCACGAGTCAGTAAGAACACTGATCCAACCGTGATGATGTTGATATTTCAATTACATTCTTTTCGAATGCGATGCACTTCATTGTCGAGCAGTGGAGCATTGCACAAATGCATTACATGTAGGACTGTGAGTAAATGGATCAACGTGTTAACTGAAGGCTTGTTTGTCAACTAATCACTTTATTATCATAGAAAGTAGGGCAGTGGATCAATGTGTTACTTAGACGACTGTGAGTCAACGGCTGGATGCGTTAGCTGTGAGACGAGTGGTCAATGTATTATCGGATGGGCTACGACTAAATGGATCAGTGTTATCTATAGCTCTGTGTATTATCTGAGCAGCTGTGGATGAACATGCTATCTGCAGAGCTGCTCGCCAAAGAATCAAGGTGTTATCTGATTCTAATTTACAAACTGTCAAGAAACTAAAACATTCCTTTGTGCAATACGAACCAATGGTGTAATCCAATCAGCACACTTGACATAGTTTGAGTCTTGATTTCGCACAACCTTTACTAAAATCTGCAATTACTGGAGTAGTTGTGTCTCGACCGGATCGTGATCTGATCGAGAAATAGGTCACTTCTCTAACAGCAGTATTGTATCTCGTTCGATAGCCTATTAAAGTACATATTATCAATGAGTCTAGCATTAAATGGCATCAATCTGGGAGGACTTAAATATGTAGAAAGAATCCATGGCGGAAAAATAAGTTAGCAGAAGAGGTTTTTACGCATGGAGTTGGCTTGCAGTAGTTTGGCACCT
The DNA here is from genome assembly GCA_031216915.1 of Pictodentalium vernedei. Taxonomy (NCBI): domain Eukaryota; kingdom Metazoa; phylum Mollusca; class Scaphopoda; order Dentaliida; family Dentaliidae; genus Pictodentalium; species Pictodentalium vernedei. The sequence continues at coordinate 586,291,859 of CM062296.1, forward strand.
TCCAGTGGACAGCAGCAGAGTAATGATTTGTTTGAAAATTATATTGTCCAACATATACCAAGCACGCATTGCTGGACTGGAAATAATCCCCCCCCCCCCCCAATTATTTCTATACCCTTACGCAAGAAAGAAATATGAACGGAAATTAAATGCCCTTTCAGGAAACCTGGCTGAATGCACTATATCTACCCCGTTCAATATGACACGACGGATAATACAAGTTCATTAATGCCAATGTTTTGTTTCCATCAACGGGCGTTATTACCCACAGTGTATGTATCCACTTGATGAATAAAAAGTGATGAACCTGAAGCTCAGTCAAATAACTTTCTTATCTATTTATCCAATACTCGTGTTAAATTAATACATCGTGGGTGTTGAGGGGTTACCCCCATAATAACGTTCTGTGGAATTTTGAAAAAAACGTCAGTAGAGGCATAAGGTGGATACAGTACGGCCGCCGTGGACTAGCCACTTTCCACGGGTTAAGAAATAATCCGCAAAAATGTAATTAATGAAGAACAGAGTACAGCAGCCATTGTCTCTTGTCATTTTCTCATACAAGCATATTGTAAAAATTAATCTGCAGTGTCTTTTTATATATTGTGAAACTGTTTTGCCACTCTCCAGATAAATTCATTGGGACGCAAATCATTGAAATATCACTGGTCACACATTCTATGAAATAGGTATAAAATACCAACCATAAAAGCACAAAACAAAATAAATTCGAGATGTTATAAGTAATGTATGAGGGAGTACGGTGGCTCAGTGCTTACGGCATTGAACTTCAAACCGAAAGGTTCCTGGTCGATCCGCACCAGGGGTAACTGCGCTGTATTCCCGGTCAAGGCACTTAATCCGCACTGCCCATGTAGACGGGGATGGGGGGGGGGGGTGGCGCTGTGTACCAAGGCGTAGTGCACGTCTTCAACCAGTGCTGCCCCTGCTTGTGTGTAGTACGTTGGAGAGTCTGACAGTAGCTCGCCTTTGCCCGGTGGTTCTCTCCAGGTACTCCGGCTTCTACCAACCGTAGGAACTTCCACAGGAAAAAATGTTGAACAAGTCGTCTCTTGATTTCCAATGTGTACTGTGTGCCTACTGGCACTCTAAAACGAAGTGCAACCGTTTCAAAAGTCGATTGCGGGGTGCCAACTAAAACACTGTAACCTTTTGATTGTGGTGTAACGACACTTTCAGCAGCCAAAGTAACCTCGTGTCGGATAGTTATACAGGGGGATGAAGACGGAGTATCTGGGGAGAACCACTGAGCAGTAGCGGCTGTCTACAGTGTACTAACGCTGCACAAGCACGGTTAGCATTGGTTGACGACAAACACACCATGAATGTGCAGCACACCTTAGTACACAACGCCACCGTGCCCCAGGTGGGCAATCGAGATTGAGTGCCTTGCTCAAGGACACAACGCAGTTACCCCTGGCGGAGATCGAACGGTGGACCTTTCGGCTTGATGGCCAATGTCGTAACCACTGAGCCACCGTGCTTCCGAAAATATTGCAATAAACTGTGACTGAACAACCATTAAAGTTTCGAAAATCAACTTCGATGAAGCTCAACCAACAACTCGCAGTAACATAATTATATTAAAATTGGCTGTACAAGTTATGGAGCACTGTAACAACAGCAGAGAAATTTCCTTCGCGTCTACACTGGCCATGCAATCTTGGATAGGAGATACACTGAAAAAACATGCTTGTTTTGTCACATAAAAGGGACACTCAACTGAGGTTCAAGTGAAGAACATTTCGGAGGCTTGTTCAGAAAGACACTGCTCCCAATGTTTAACAATACATGTATTCATTACATTGTTTATGTTTTGTCTTTTCTTTTTGTCTTCCTATTCGGTCGGACAAACTTCAATCAAATTCTTCAGTATTTCTGTCAACTGTAAATTTTGTCACTCTCTCTCTCTCTCTACTTCAACCTAAACCCGTCCATCTGGACAATTTTTTCAAACACGCGGAATATTTCAGATTGGAATCAACGTACTTTTGAAAAAGGAACAACCCCCTTGAACTGTTTGTCGATGTCTCCTGTACAGGAGACCTGGCGATAGAAGAAGAGTTGGAGAGGAGGGGCTTGGCAGTATTTTGAGAATTCCTCGACCATTCGAAAGGTTTCAAATCAACGCAACTCTGATCGAATCAAATCATATAATCGGAAGGATACTGAAGCGAATCGAATACCGAAGCTTCGCAAGGCCCTACTTCCTTCTGTAATTTACTGTCAAGTGCTAACGTACACATTCAAAGAACTTAGCTTCGGCCCTCTTACAAACGTGGTTAAAGAATGTTGTTTTTTACACTTTAGTGCTGGTAACTATGACGATCCAGTTATTTACAACATTATAAGTTATTGTGATGAACATACGCTCCGAGCCGCAAACCTCAGACCATGTTACTCAGTTCATCACAATAACGTATATGTTCCAATAGACACTACCCATAGCCCAAAACCTACATCGTGAAACACGAAAGGCTTATTTACTAAACTTGTGTTCGTTAAAAGTTGCCATGTTCAAGGCAACTTTTAACGATCACAGGTTCAGTAAATAAACATCTCGTGTACCCAACGGCGGCAATGGATAAATAATGAATAAACCAGATAAACTCATTACATCTCAGTTCAAATCGTAAATCGGTTTCGGTTTGTAATTTAAACAACACTTCACTCGGAACACCGTTTGCTGCACGTGAAAAATGAAACGGCTTGCCAATCACTCCGTTGATGAAGCAATTACGAAACGGGCGACGTCATTTCAAATATATCGCGTTGTGACGTCAGACGGTAACATTTGCTAATGGGGCCGTAAACATAAAATAAATACGCCAGCTCTCATCCAATCAGAGGGCGAGGATTTTACTCTTATTGGAATATAACATTTGTTTATTCTTTAAAAGAGGCAGATCACTGAAACTTAGGCATAAACTTCATTGTAATGTCGATGCAGTTGTTGAAGTTCGTTTCGGAGAGCATATTTGAACAGCCCAATAAACTGCAACAAAGGAGTGTTTGGAAATTTTAATGCTAAATTGATCAATCGTTCAGTCGATGCATAAGGCATACCAGTAGAATTCACAGATGGAGTAGCTGATCGAGTATTCTCTTTATCATAGTCAATTGCAGAGTATCTATCGGAACACTATAAAAAAAAACCGTAACTAAATACTTGTTAAGATTTAGAATGTTTTCTTCAATGCAACACGCCAATAATCCTTGACGAAAAAATTATATATTGAGTTCGATTTACAAATTCATTAAACATCGTATCAATAACAGAGGACCTGGCTACATGTGTATCGTTATACAATATTTAATGTGAGATTCATTGGGGAACGTTCATATTTCACACTTTCTATAAATCGTAGTTGTCCTTTGGAACAATTAAATTAGAATGACCTAACGAATATTATGTAGACTTAGTTAAAACAATGTCGCAGACTTTTCATAAAATTCATGACATCGTTCTTCTTCGTATTCGGCCATACAAACTCCAGTCAAATACTCCAAAAATCTGCAATAAAATAGCTGTTTTGTGACCGGATTAACCAACTGCACAGAGAATAATACTAGTCTGGCATCAGACATAAAAATTCCCACAGCATAAAATATAAAATCAAATGCAGTACTTTGATCACAAACACGGTCTATTATCAGACCGCCATCCGGCTGCGACACACATTTGCATTAATTGGTCGATATATCATGAACGAACTCACGAAAGAAGAAACAAGAAGAAGATAACACCTAAAATACAGTGTTTTCGCAATTCAGATCGACCGGTGAGATTGTAGAGTTTTGTGGGAAGGAAAGCAAATTGAAAATTTAGCGTCGCGATCCTATTTGCTTGATTCGTTGTTTCACAGTAAACACATACACAAAAGTAAACAACAGTAATGATGATAAAATTAAATGAAAACACATTTGTTAAATAATGTGGGGAAGAACATAGGCAGATGAGCCGTCTTCCTGTTAAAACGGTGTATAAAATACGTACGGGACTAATATGGGACTTGATGACTGCTGTGTGATTCAGACTCCACATCACACCAAAGCCTCCACAATTGACAAGGACAGTATTATCTTTCTCGGACACTATGTAGGCTGGACTTGGAAAGGGGGGAACACTGCGGCGAGCCTAAAAGACACGTGGGTACTAGACGAAACTATTTATTTATTTACTGTTTTATTCATGGGTTTTTTCAGGGCGGACGTTTCTGTCCACTTTTGTTATAACAGCACCGCACTCCACCAATTCGATATTGAACTCTTTTTGGAGTTTCGCCAGACGTTATAACAGGTTGAGAGCATAGCCAAACATAGGGCACAGGGAAAAAAAGTGGCCAGAGTCAGTAAATGTGACTGCACCAGGGCTACAAGCTCAGAGAACTAATTCGACATTCGGTACTTCGCATGGTTTGGGAAAGCATAGAATTTGCTGATGAAATTTCACTTAATCCTTTACCTAACATAAAAAGCAGACGACACTTGCAAACAAAAGTCTTGAATAACTATTTTTATTTCATTTTTTGTCTCAAAAGGATAGGTTATGACCCCTCGTTGGAACGAGCTCGCCGAGCTCGTTCCAAAGAGGTGTCATAACCTATGTTTTTGTGACAAAAAATTTAAAAAATAATGAAAATTAATTGGCGATTTTTGTGAATAGCGCTGGCCGGTTTTGGCCGTTACGTTGGGTAAAGAGTTAAACTTGTTGTTGTTGCAGTTTTTTCTTGAGTTCCACCGGGAACACCCCAACAATCCAATGTGCTAGATATGGAAGTCAGATTAAGAGTTTCAATCAAACTTCAACCGCTCAGATATGCAAATGATTGATTGCGTACGTTAACGAAAGCGATTAGTAGGTTCTTATTAGTTCTTGTTAGCAATACCATTATCATTCTAAATGTTGTAACTCATATTCGTTTATCAAATTTCATGATCAACCCTAGGGAACATTAACAAGTTAGCGCACAGTATTCGCACTACCGAGACAAGCAGCGTTCTGTTAAAGGTTAATATGTTGCATGAGGAGGTCAAAGACTTGATTGTTAGAACGTCGGCGCAAAACGTCCCACCCCTCCCCCCCCCCCCCTTCAAGATGGCGTCGGGTCAATCAGCACGCGTAACTCCTACTAGTGTGGCGATTAGTGACATTAAAATTTTGACATTGTGACTAAAGTCACAGTGTCACAGCTTGCACCTCATCAATCGAAAGCCATATCGATTTTACCAGCAAAACACTGCTCACAATCGCTCACAATATAAACTGACAAACAAAAACAAAAAAAATCAGCAGTCAATGGCTATCCGAAAGAGATGGTCTGTAACCTTCATTGACACTTTCAGTATTCGAGGTTTTAAGAAATGTGTGGCAGGATGTTTCAGATCAGGTCCAGACAGGAACACCTCGACTAACCGCGATAAAGCGGGTATTTTGAAATTGGGTTTGAAAACTTAAACAAATGATTTAATATGTTAACTGTTTATTTCTTGGTGTTTGACCCTCTGAACACCAGAGGCCGCTTTACCGGCCCAGGGACATGGTAAGTCATACTTTCATTAAGTAGGACGCGTGCCAAGTTAAGGGAGGGGGTAGACCAATCGATATTTTCAACGTGCAGCCCTAAGGCTGCACGTTGAAAATATTGATTGGTCTACCCTAATAACGAATATGAACTCTTCTAATTGCTGCATATGGTCTGACATGGTAGATACCACCAGGGTTCAAAGGGTTACGGTCACTTGCAACAAATATGGCTATACCATCACCGCTACACACGTATGGTGTAAAGTTGAGATAATTGTTTCTATTTAGGCTGATCATTCATTTGGAAACATTGATTCCCATGGCGTTTGTTAACGAGACCTAGTATATCAGTTAACATAACCACCTGTTAAGATAGTAAACGATCGCTTCTCCATTTCCATATGCTCTCATTCGAGTAGAGATTTAATCACTATAAAGGACGCACTTTGAAACTCTCGCATAAACGTGGGTAAAGGTGAAGGATATGGGACTCTGGGTTTTATTTAAAACGTCCCTAGTCTTCTCAGTTTATTGTCAGTTTTATTCTCCATCATATTTTCAGTAAATGAACAGAAAAAGAAAATTGAATTTAACCCCTCTATGTCACTTTCATGTGCCCACTTTAGTGAGATATGAACACGGTACACGCTTTTCTTCTGTCTGTGTTTCGGGTGCATTATAAAACGCCACCTGCTGCTAGAAAAAAAATAATAAGATTTGTGAAAAAAGTCATTAAGTCAGTACAGTGAGCGATAGCGGGCCTCCGCTAACACTTAACCTTATTGAACTGACCCTCAACCATTACAGACGTTTTTAATTCACTTCAAGCAGGGGGGGGGGGGGGGGGGGGGGATCAGGCACACATTATGGATACAAGGTGGAAATTTTAACATTTTCAATTTTTGAGACCCACGTTCGACACCAGTCGAATCCCACCACCAAGAAACCCTGCCCAAAATATATTGTTCCCATCTGGATATCTTCAAAAGTCCACAAGAAATAGTTGTTTTTCATTTCATTACTTTTCGGTTAAATGCTTAGTTTGTACAGCTGGTCTGAGAGAGACCTAATACTGAAGTTCTTTGACCCATGCCAGGGTGGCTTGTCTGCGATAAATTGCCTCTTATTTATTTTTTTATGTTAGTGTCACTAGGATCATATTTACCTTGAAATTATACACGTTTCCCACAACCAAGATTTTTATTCTATCAATCTTTCCAATTATTCGATACATGGAAGCACACTAGACCAATGGCATGAGGCACCCTGAGGCTTACAGAAGAATCAAATAATAGGAACTAGAAAGCACTAATAAGAGGCAGACTGCCTTAGTAGAAATATAAAGGAGTGAAAATCATGACCAAATAGCTGGGAATCACTTTTTTGTTTTGCAAATGTTTGCCAGACCCAGAACAGGACCCACCCCCTAATGAAGTGTAAAACATGGGAAAAAAATCTAACCTGGAGCCCCCAGCACATTATCAATGCTCTATTCTGTTCTAAGTTATGAATCTAAGCACTTGAATTCACTTTGGTTGTAATTACTTGTCTGTAAAATGATATTTGGCCAAAAATTGCATGACAACGGCAAAAACTGCACTTTGGGGCTCGGACCCACCCGGACCTTGTATCCTGGCATTTTTTGCGCCCCCCCCCCCCCCCCCTGCTCCAAGCAGGAAAAATTGAATTTTCTGTATATAAAGTTTATAAAACGAAAGGGGGTAAACTAACTAATTAATATGATATTGCTGAACCCGAAACAGTTATTATTTGTTGGAAGTTATTAATTGATGAAATAAAAATAAACACAAAAAAACTGAGGAGACCGGACATTCCTAAATAACATGGGTGGCGTATGCGGCCAGTGTTGTTTAAAAAGGTCGAATTGATCGTGTTGCAAACCAGTTTTTCTACAAAATTACGAGGTAATATAAAGTAATGTAGCTTGTAACCCCTCATCGGAACGAACTCGCCGAGCACGTTTCGATGGGGCGTCACAGGTTATGTCTTAAGAGCACAACAACCTGTATAACTGTGCTTATTGCGAAAAAGTGATCATAAAAGTTAGTCTGATGAGCCCTATGTTGTAAACAACAAGTTATTTTTTATTTTATGTTTTTTCTAAACTGTTCTTGAATGAAAAGTGTGTTCATCGAGCAGGTTTCGATTCTGAGTGATAGGCTTCGTTTCAGGAGCATGAGAATGAACGAACAGTTTCAGTGCGCCGAAGATGCACAGGGACGATGTGAGATTGAAATCCCTTCGACCCGAATAATTTTATTTGCTTTATAGCTTTATGAATCCACGAGAGTCGGAAGCTAGAGACAATAAGCTTATTTAGTTTGAGTGCGCGCATTGGCAGTAGGGTAATGGGTGGAGATCCCCGAGAACCTCGAACTGGAAGTTGACTAGGAATTTTGCATACCTACAAGACTTCTGCTCCACGTTTGTTTAGAGAAGTGGACATATTTATGGTAATAGTGAAACCATAGTTTAATGGTTATTTTAGAAAAAAGAAAAAAAAACCAAACAGTCGCTGGTTTGGGAGCAGCATATTATCCTTAACGGTTACAAAAAGGAAAAAATCGACTAATATGTGTTTCTGAAGGGAGCAAAACCTGTACATTTATCGCGAAAATGTCGTCGTAAAAATTATTCAAATCAGCCAAGTGTTAGAGCAAAATATGAATTATTTTTGTAAAATAGAAAATAATAACAACACGGTGGCATATACAACCAGTGATGTATAAAAGGTAAATTGAATCGAGACGTAACAAGCTTTTCTTCCAAATTGCGTTGTTCCTGAATCTGATTCAATGTAATATAGCTAGTGACCTCTCATCGGAATGAGCTCATCGAGCACGTTTCGATGACGAGTCACAGGCTTCGTTTTGAGAGCAGAACCTACACAATTGCACTTATTGCGAAAAAGTTATCATAAAAGTTACCCAGATGAGCCAAATGTCTGAGCAAATCGTGAATCATTTATAATATTTAAAAACTAATATGACTGGTGTATACAACCAATGTTGTTTGATAGGCTGACTCGATCAATATGCAAACAATTTTATTTTTTTTTTTACCAAACTACGTTGTTCCTGAATGTAGTATAATGTAACTCAGCTTGTGCTCCCTCAACGGAAGGAGCTCTCGAGCACTCTTCGAAAATGAGCCATAGACTTAGACTTGAGTGCAAAACCGAACCGGCACAATTGTACATTCGTGAATAATTGATCATAAAAGTTATTCATCTGAGTCAAATGATAAAGCAAATAGTGAATTATTTATGCTATTTTGGGAAGGAAATGACGTGAGTGGTGTAAGCAACCAATGTTGTTTAGAAAAGGTCGAATTGATCGTATTTCACACGGCTTTTTCTACAAAACTGCGTGGTAATATAAAGTAATGTAGCTTGTGACCCCTAATCGGAAAGAGCTCGTCGAACACATTTTAATGAGGAGTCACAGGCTATGTTTCGAGAGCAGAACCTGTATAACTATACCTAAAGCGAAAAAGTGACTTTAAAAGTTATTCTGATTAGAGCCATGTGTTGCAAACATCAAGTTTTTGGGGGTCCAAACTATATTGTTCCTGCATTTAATATAAAGTAATGTAGCTTGTGAGTCCTCAGCATCCTGCACAAGTGTACTTATTGCGAAAAAAGCCATCGCAAATTAATTAATTAATTAATTAATTAATTAATTAATTAATTAATTTATTTATTTATTTATTTATTTATTTATTGTTGTTTAAGGTCACATATTTCTGCACAATAGCTAATCAAATCATCGTAAAAGTTATGAATGTAACGAAATACAGCATATGATCTCTCTCTGGCACGAGAACAAACCATCTCCTGTTCTATGGTGCCTGGCTGGTTCGGGCTAAAAAGAGCTTCCAGATTCCATGGACACAAGATTACGCACAATTAGCTAACATACAGTGGGAGCCTTGAATGTGACAATTCTCCCACTACAATCTAATAATATCGACTGTTTCACCCGGTTGTCCCCCTTATCTGTTTGTAAAATTCAGTCTATAATGCTGATTCTATATTGTATCATACTTGTTTCTATTTTTTGAATTCTGTTTGTCCTATGTTGGTGACGTCCTTTTAAACATATCCCGAACGTCCTGAATTCTTTATCCTACATATAATCTGCAAAGTTGAGGATGGCCTGGTCTGGCAGTGACACGATGTATTACTCCTCTTCTCGTGTCCTCAATGGGGATTGATATATCGAGCTACCGCTGGGCGGAAGGTATCTTCCACGGCAGATTGTGTGTTAGATTAAATTACCACATGAAATGTCAAACTTTTTTGACTGTACTGCTACTGCTTTACCTCTTGTGTGCCCCTGTGAGTTGTATATTTGTGCTACAGTTAAAACTAGAAGTCCTGTCACGAACTGTGGGCTTATCTAGTCTTAATTGCGCGTAGGAAATGCGCGCAATTGCTATATCGAATGGCATCCAAAGCACGACAGGTTCTCCTGGTTACTCATAGCGAACACGAGCAATGTTTCTGCCAATGGACCTCCGGGTTACCCGGAGGTCCATTGGCTGAAACATTGCTTGTGCACATGCTGTATGTACAGAATTTGATAGCCTCACTATGGTCATAACGCGTAGATTAACGCGCAGATCGACGTGCTATTTGTGCGCATTTCATGACAGAACTTCTAGTTTTAACTGTATTGTCTCGTCTAATCAGATGTTGCGATATAGAATTGAATCCAGGCCCCTGCCATGATACGGATAGTGATGAACTGAAGACGTCTATTACCACCCTTAAATACAATGTTTGAAACATTCGTAACAATATTTCGGTCTAGTAGACTTAACTGACGACTTCGATATTCTGTGTTTCACAGAAACACACTTAGATGAAAATTATGACACCACTGAAATTCTGTTTTCGAGTTTTTCTGGGCCAGTTAGATGGGACAGGATCAGTACGTGGTGGTGCTGCAGCTTATTTCGCAGACAGTCTTTATTATAAACAAATTAATTGTCTTGCCTTTGATGACGACATACTCTGGTTTGAGATTGGAGCCAAGGAAAAATTCATTTTATGCGTCACTTATAGATCAGAACGAGAATATACTGCTAACTTTTGGTGAAAACTCTAGGATAAATTGGATGAAGCTCTATAATTGAATTAATCGCTAATCATTACTTGTGACCTTAACAGTGAACTTCTCAAGTCGCAAGGTAATTTACATAAAATAATGACTTCCTTCAATATGAAAGATGTTGTTCAGGAAGCCACCCGAGTTACCCAAACCACAAACCCACTACAGGATCCCATCCTAATCAGTGATAGCATTTCTGTGCTAAACTCGGGAACAATTCATCTAGCTAGGTCTGCCAGATAACACAGCTTCATTCACACATGTTGAGTTCAAATGTCCAAATATACCGCCTTGTATAAGAACGGTATGGAATTTATAATGAAGTTGATTTCGCGAAAATGAATCGCCGCATATCCGAAACAGATTGGGATTCGCTAATTGATACACCGGTGTCAATAAACGATGCAGTTTCAAATTTTGTCTCTACTTTTCTGAACATAGCTAGGGACTGCATACCACACAATAAGGTTACGACACTAAAAAATGATAAACCCTGGTTCGACCGTTCTATCAGGCGTGAAACTCGACGTAGAGATCGTATCAGAAAGCAAGCTCTGCAATCAAATTCTCCTAAACTCTGGTCGAAATACAATATTATTAGAAACAAAGTTAACAATCCGCAAAAATGCTAGAGAACATTATTTGAAAAAGCTGACGAGTCACTAACGGAAAATGTAGAACCGACACGGTTTGGGCATATAGTAAAGGCATTTTTGAGCAACTTTAGGGGAGCTTCGGCGTTTCCGCCTCTTCGACAAACATCTTCCTCATGAACTAATGTTGTCGATTCCGACGATGAAAAGAATGAACTTTTGAGTAATATCTTTATTCAAAACAGTGAGTTAAACGCTTAGAACCATACATTTCCACCCTTTATTCGTAGATTTTCTAAGTCGATAAGTGATATTACATTCACAGAACAAGACATCATCTCCATTTTGAAATCCTTACCCGTAAAAAGGGAAAGTGGCCATGACGAAATAGGCCATAAAGTATTGAAAGAGAAAAAGAACACGGTATGCATTCCGTTATATCTCATATGCAAAAAGTCACTACACCTGAGTACCTTCTCAGAAGAATGAAAACTCGCTGATGTTAATCCTCTCTTCAAAAATGGTGATAAGTTCGACGGGAAACATTATAGGCCAATATGCCGGTTAAGTTGTATTGGTGAAGTTATGGAACGAGTGATATTCAAGGGATTGAATAGTTACTTTCACGCGAACAATCTTTTCTATAAATTTCAGTAGGGTTTCCTTCCTCAAGACACTACCGTCTTCCAGTTGATCGAGATTTATCATTACTTGTGTCAAGCCATTGATAATAATATGCAAACCTTCGGAATATTTTGTGATGTTTCCAAGGCATTTGATAAGGTGTGGCACAATGGAATAATGTTTAAAATAAAACAATACGGGTTTTCGGGATCGCTTCTTCGATGGTTCAGAAGCTCTCTTACGAATAAAAAAACAGCGAGTAAAAATTAACGTTTCCTTCTCTGCTTTCAAAGATGTCACAGCCGGTGTTCCCCAAGGGTTTATCGAGGGACCCTTGTTAATTTGCATATATCAATGATATAGCTGTAACTATCGAATCAATTACTACTCGTCTTATCGCAGATGACACCTGCTTAACTGAAACGTTTGGCAATTCAAAGGATATGTCTCCGAAATTGGGCACTCTGGATGACCCCATATTCATTTCTATAGCGCACAGACAGACAGACAGACAGACAGACAGACAGACAGACAGACAGACAGACAGACAGACAGACAGACAGACAGACAGACAGACAGACAGACAGACAGACAGACAGACAGACAGACAGACAGACAGACAGACAGACAGACAGACAGACAGACAGACAGACAGACAGACAGACAGACATTCTAAAGTATAGTATAGATAAGGTATGTTATTGTTTTTGTCAACTCGACTATATTTGTTTGTTCCGTGGTATACTCTAGCATGTCCCGTGTCCTATGGTTATGAAGTACTGTGGTAGATTGGAGCAGCTTTTCATTCAGAAGAGGGTTACATTCAATTCTTCTCGGTTAGTAGTTACCAATACCTATTCTAACTGCTCTCATCCCACCATTCCGTGACGCGTTCTACCTATTTATTTATGACTTCCATCTGCTCTATTTATTGGTACGTAACGCTACATCAGCAGCCAATGCTACATCTTGATGAGAAAAGGATAAAATATGATATAAAAGGATTGAATAAAAATAGAAAATGAGTACCTAGAAATGTCAAAGACAAGTCTGGTACGGACATTAATGAGTGATGATACAAGCAAATGAACTGCTTATAAAGCAACCTGCTGATTTAAGACCTGAAGAGTCTGAGTTAGAAGATCTATAACATTTTAATTCCTTACAGAAATGAGTGAATCTCTTAGAGATGCTACATTGAGCTACTGACCTCTGGCATGATTAGATACCAAAAGGAATGTGTAAGTCTTGTATGACCAATATGACATCGTCATAAATTACATGTCAGAATTACATGCTCTTTTCTACAAAGGTTACTGGCAGGATATTTATCATTAATAGATAGTCGGAAGTGGTGGAACTTGTTATTAGTCGACCTATCCCACTCCGGCTGCCACATAGATTTGATGTAATTTCTGATGTGTGGTTAAGAGGAATTTCAAACTCAGTGTTTAAAGCCTATTTCGCTGCACTGTCCGCCCCGGTGTTTCCTGAGATACCAATATGTCCAGGTAACCATCAAATCACGAGATCGTATTGGTCAGATATGAGAGTATTTAACTTATCACAGACTTTCAAGATGAGAGGGTTCTTCAACCTGGGTTTGTGTAAAGCCAATAAAGAGGAAAGGTACTCGGAAAAGACAATCGACTTCCTTTCCTGTACATTCTAGGCGTGTCCAAGTCCTTGTTGTAAAGCTTTTTCTTCAGCTGTAAAAATAGAACTTGTATCTGGTATTCTGATTAGGATGATCTGATTACAGTAACAACGGTTGATGATACTTTGTCACCATCTTTAGATCCATCTGTATAGATCCTTTTATATGCACTGTATTTAGACATTATTTAGGCATATTTTTGTATAACTTGCAGAGAGATTCTACGCCGAAGTGGCGAACATAGAATAGAGCGCGGGGGACTCCATATGGGGTTTATTTCTAATTGCATTGGACGAATATGTTTCTAGTGTGTGTTATAGAAATCTATGTTTTGAGAATCTGAGAAACAATGATAAGCGGGCTTTCATGGATTAGCCAATAGTTTGGGAACATATTGGATTGACAGTTTAATCTTGTGCTCTCAAGAGAAGGCTCTCCTGTCCCAACAAGCGTTGAATCTACTGCCGACGTTCTGAATGCGCACAGGCTAATTCTTATACCAATATTATGAATTGCATCAAGTGGTTTGAGGTATGACTTTCTCGCGGAACCGTAAACCACACAACCGTAATCCACTTTGATCTTGCAAGTATTAAATACAGATGGAGTAAAGTCTTCGTTTGGTTAGCACTGCAATCAATGCTTCCATCTACCTTCAGAAGGATCAGCGCCCTTTTACATTTAACCATTAGTGTTTATGTGAGAAGCGAAATTCAGTTTATTGTCAAACAAGAGACCTAAGACTTTCATTCCCGTAACAACTTTAATTGGACTCCCACTCATTGTTAATGCCGGATCAAGGTGATGCACAATTTGTTTTTGACTTGGAAAATTTAAAACCATTTTCTGCAGCCTATTTTAAACACAGCTAAATTTTGCGTTCAACTCGACGGCATTCATATTTTTGCTGCTATAGCAATTGAAAAAAAAAATCATCAACATAAATTGAAGAATCAACCATATCCTCAATTGCATCGATGATGTCATTGATATTAACTGAGAGAAGGATAACGGATAAAACTGAGGAACTCTCAATTCTTGTTCGTGTGGGTCAGATAATGCTGACCCGACACGAACTTGAAATTGGTGATCTTTTAAAAAGTTTTCAATAAAAATAGGCATAGTTCCTCTCAACACCATGTTAAAGATCTTTTAAAATCCCTTACTTTCACGTTGTATCGTATGCCTTTTCCAAGTTAAAGAGTATGGCAACCACATGGTCTCTCCTGGCAAAGGCAGTTCGTATAAACGTCTAACCAAATGATCCACAGTACTTCTCTAGCTTCTGATCCCACATTTGCAGGTAGATTATTCGATTCCAGAAACCAGACAAGTCGCTCATTCATCATCCCTTCATTTGGGTTTACACGGGCAACGTGTTAATGCAGTAGGTCTTGGGTTGGTCTTGTTATCAGGCTTTGGAATGGGAATTACTGTGTGTAAACTGTCCAGTAGCCCATACTTCAATCAAAGTTGATAATAAAAGTTCAAGTGATGATTGTGGCAGATGTTTTAAAACTTGGTAAGGTATTTCATCGGGTCCAATAGAAGTATCCTTTTCTTTATGTAAAGAGTTATTTAACTCTTCCATAGAGACAGGTTCAATGTAATCCTGTAAATTGTCAGAGGACAATTGAATCCTTTGTTTTTCCTGTTGTTTTTTTTTTAATTATTCCGGATTACAATTTTCAGGCGACGAATGTTTCGAAAAAGTTGAGACCAAATTTCTTTGTTATTTGTTTTGTCGATGTAATTTGAGTGATGTGCTCTTCCAGGTAGTGTACAGTTTATTTTGATTCTTTTCCTTTAATGTGTTTAATCATTTTCCAAATTTTGTTGATGGATGTGTGCTGGATAAGTTTAGAGACATAAGATTCCCAAGAACCTTTCTTTTTTGTCTTGTAAGTCGTCTTGTTTTTGCCCGACTTATAGGTAGTTTGTGCACATTGTTGTGGCGTTCTGTAAAGTATTTCTGTTTTTTGTTCTTTGTTTAGTCCGATATTTGTTATTTTCTCAATTGTTTGGACTGTTGAATTTGTTTGAGTGATCTGTAGTGCTATTTGTTCTTTTGTAAATGCTGTTACTAAAGATGGAATTGTTCCCTTGAGCCATGTTTGTTGCGTCAGGCAATCTACTGGCTGGTTCTTTCTGTGATATTTGTGTAGCACATGTAGGCGACTCTGTACTCATAGCAGGCATTGGTGTTACGATATCTCTGGCATTTTAGAACTATTTGCTTTTCGCATTTTATTTTCTGGATAGTTTTTTCTTTCTTTCAGACAGGACAATCTTTGGATGATAATATGTGATTGTCTTGAGGTGTTTACACATTTAATGGGACTTGAACATGGCTTCTGATGTTGCTGCCCGAATTTGTAGCATATTGATTGAGCGCTGCCGTTGTTTTGTCACTGTAATATAAGTTGCCACTGGAAACTAAGACAGACAGTGCAAGAAAACCAAACAAGAGTAAAAATGTAATAATTTAGTTGAAAGTCAGTAAAATGTGACAGGGATAGAGCTTGAGTAAAATAAATGACTGATTGAATTACCTCCAAATATCCCCTCCCCGACGTGACATCCTTTCCGGGGGGCTCCAGATTGGCCAAAACGGGCCGGTACGACCATCCGTCTGCTCCCGAAGTTAAGGCCAAAGCACTATATTGGACGGGTATCTCCAAAATGGAGATTACCCTAACCGGGGCACTGATTTCCTCACTACCAGATTTTCTACCTCCGGGTCCCTCAAAACACACCTCGCGGCTGAATAGACCGTTTTTGTGTGATTATCAACCGAAAGCGCGATGAACCTAACCCTCCTGGCGTGATAGTGACGCAGAGTCGGGAGAATATCAAACATTGTGTGCCACCGGGTGTCAAAATATATTGGCTATTCGATCTCTTGTGTTGAAACTGAGTGATTTCAAATTTGTTTTTACTAGTACTAAGTTTTCGGTCCGACATAGTTCGGGGAGTGGATCGACGGACTAACGCGGTTGTGTTTGTCGGGATTTCATTTTACAGTGTGAAATCGTCTTTCGAGTTGGGAAACTTTGGGGAAATTCAACTATTGGGTCTGTTTTTCTATCTATATGAAATAAGCTCGACCCTTAACGGAAGAAATGATTTATGTGTTATTATCAACAGTATACACAATGGAAGTAAGACCCGAGACGGCATCTTGCCACCTAGAGGGGAACTTCCAATCAATTTTTGTCACAGGGTATCCTCCCATTCCCAAAGAAAAAAATCTCGGTATTTCGACTTTATCTTGGTGTATGAACGGCGAGGGCATTCCCAGTTTCCATATTACTGGAAGAAATCAATTTCCCTTATTGTAAACCTATTGGGAAATTTAGCTATTGGGTCTTACCATTAGAAGGGATTTTTTTGCCACGGGTTGTCTAAAACATCTCGGCTCTTCATCTGCACCTCGGGATATACTTGAGGTATTTCAATAAAATCCGTATTGTAGGTTTCAGTTAGGTAGGACGTATGTCAGCTTAGTTTCAAGGTTATCTTTTGTTAATTTACATTTTAGAAGTTTAATATTTTTGCTACGTTAGACTCTGCAGAAAACTATAAGCTCAAACTGTTATGTGAAACGCGTTCCTTTGCACGTTGCAGAAATAATCTGTTGTGATTGTGGGTAAGGGTAGTGCCTGGTAGTTTAGAACGATAGTATAGTATTATCACTGGCCGGGCCGGCTGCGCGATACCCCAAGCCTACTGTCGTGGAAGTGTCGTCTAGCCGGGGAATGCCAATAACTTTTTTAAATTGTGAGCCCCCAAGATATCTAATGTAATGTAATTGCAATATGTGAAGAGAGTCACGAGAACTTTCTTGGGGAAATTTTAGTTTATGGGGCAAAATCGTTTTTCTGTATATTAACTGGTTGAGTGCAAGAAGCCGCTACCAGGGCTTTCAAAAAATTGAGGGTAGCAGTACCAGTGCAGAAGCCAATATTCCCCTCGCCTGTGTTCCATATTCAGTCAAACGAAAATAATATTTTGTTTATATACATTTGGTTTATTTCAAATTATTGGAGAGTGCTCGCTGGTAATAAAACACATTTTGATGATCAAATTCAGACCTCCAAAAATAATCTAGACCTCAACCATTTAACCTTTGGTATAAATTCAACTGTTGGGTCCTGAAAAACCCCTGAGAATGACTTTCATTTTATGGCAAATATTTAGTTCGGGCGTGTGTCGACTGACTGACGAGATATTCATTTACAGAGGAATTTTTTTTCGCCATGCTGACCTCTGTGAAAATGTAAACCTTTGAACCCTAGGGGTATCTTCCATGTCAGTTCAAGGGCAGCAATTGGAAGAGTACATATTTATTATATGGGGGCAGACCAATCAATATTTTCAACATGCAGCCTTGGGATTGGTCTACCCCACACATTCACTTTGCAGCTATCCTACGGAATTAAATCATGACGTAACAGGTCCCAGGCCGCGATAAACGGTCTCTCGGGTTTCAAAGGGTTAACTAATTGGTTTGATCTGCTTTCTAAGTAAAACGACTTCGCTTCTCGGCCGACAAAAATATGTTATTGTTCATCGGATGCGCGACCATCCGAAGCCCCAGGGCGGGATAGTGTCACCCAGTTGGGTTATAATTATTTTTTGCCAACGGGCGTTACAAATACCTCAGTATATTGGTCATATCATGGACGGAAATCTGGAGATTTCGGTCATATTCGGCTTGGAAATTTAAATTTGGTTATTTAGAGCGCATGCGCGCGTAATATTTGGAACGATTTTTGGCATTGTTCACAGGGACACAGGAAAATTGAAATGACTGGAGAAAACATGGACGTTTGCAAATATCTGAAACGAATACTTGTAATGCTCCTATATTGTTTTTTGTTTTATTTTCATTTCTATGCATTGTTGTTATACTATACAAGCAAATCAATCCGTAATACATATACTGAGTCAAAAGAGAAAATATAATAGAAACAAATGTGAAAAAAGCATAAACGCTGAAATATAACAGTTCTAATGTTGCATGTTTGTGGACAAGAAGTCGTGCAAAGAGTTTAAAGACATGTTGTTGTTGTCCACCATACCATATACAATTTTGCTACTGATTTCAAAATAGCACGTGCTACCCAAGAATGTCAAATTGAATGGGTGACCGACGATTTTCTTTGTGTTATGTTGTGCTAGAGAGCCTGGTTTATTGAGAAAACACGCTAGGTATTGTCTTCCGACATTTTAAAAAATGCCATGGTTAACCGTAAATCAGAGGTTGCGTGCCACTGGTATGCACGAGGCTGAGATACCTCCAGATGAGCTCGATGCTGAGTTCGGAGTCACTGTAGCCACTATTTATCGTCTCTTTGGAAGGTATAGAACCACTGGAACTACTGCCGAACGACCGTGTCCATGTCGACCAAGAGTTACGATCCCTGCACAAGACTGACACATCAGGACATCTCATTGCGGGATCGCTTCCTACCGGCGACGAGACAGCAGCAATTACCCCTGGTAGAACAATAGAATCAGTGCACAAACTGTCCGCAACAGACTCGCTGAACACGGCATCCGAAGTAGGCGTCCATACCACGGCCTCATCCTTATCCAACGTCATCGTACTGTCAAAATGGAATGGGTACGTCAGCGTGTTCGCTGGACTCAGCAGCGTTGGAGCACAGTTCTTTTTAGTGATGAATCACGAGTTTGTCCACGGCGCGCTAATGGTAGGGCAAGAGTGTATCGCCGACGAGGAGAACGGTTTTCTGATGCTTGCGTGCGAGAATGCGACCTTTTCGGTGGGGGAAATGTAATGTTTTGGGCAGGAATTTCCTTGCACAATCGAACGCAGTTGATCTTCATCGAATGGACAGCGATATAGGGACGAAATTCTTAACGCTGTTGTTGTCCCGTTGTTCAACGCTAACGTCGGATTGCAGTTACTCCAGCAAGACAATGCCCGATGTCACGTGGCGCGTATCTGTCGTGACTGTTTTGAGGAGCAGAGCATCGAACTTCTTCCCTGGCCCCCACTTTCGCCAGATTTGTCGCCAATCGAGCATCTTTGGGATCAATTGGACCGCCGGGTACGACTTCATGATCTTCAGATGTTGGGCGATTTACGTAATGTTCCAAGGCAGGAGTGGGACGCAGTACCAGAGGGTGACATCCAGAGACTTACCAGGTCCATGCGCTGTCGATGTCTTGCCATCCAAGAGGCAAACGGTAGACATACACGCTACTGACTGCATGAGTGAACTTTTCATTTCACCCCATGTCTGAATTGTGACGTCCTGACATGACGCTGGCAACAATAAGAAATGCAAATTCATACTGCTAGACTTGAAATATGAATTTACAATAATTTGTTTGGGATTAAAGACGATAATACTAAAAAAAACTTTCTTTTTTGACTCAGTATATATATGCTTTTATGTCATCTGCTGAAGATGACATTGAATAACCGGTCGTACTAAAATTTCAGGTAGGAAATGAGACCAAAAGAGACCGCAAGCAAAGTAAAGGGGTTAGAGTTCCCAAAATGAACGCTATCTGTTATATTGGGTAAACCAAATATACATCCATAGTTTGGTACCGATAATTTAAATTTAACCCCAAAAATGTCACTTTTAATGTATAGTGTGACATCCGAATTGCGGTCTCACTTTTCCGCAACTGAGGACAAAGAGACCGCAAGTAAACTACTGTCCTAAAAACACAGAATAAACGCTATCCGGTGATTTTGAGTATATTCAATATACATCGAACATTGATATCGATAGTTAAATTTTAAGCTCTAAAATTCCACTTTAATATATAGCGCGACTTCATATTTTCGGTCTCAATTTCCGCAAGCTTGGATAAAAAGACTCGCAAGTAAACTATTAATCGTGAATACATCAAATAAACGCGAAATGAGAGAGTTCTGCCTTTTCAAGTGTTTTCGAAGGAAGATGTTAACCTCCATAGCCTGAAACCATTATTATTTTGAACTAATTTCTTGTGAATCATCATTCACAAAGCTTTGAGATGTGGTATTCAACTTCTTTTAGTGAGAGAGATTCAACTTTGTTCACATAATGTTTCTTACTTATGTTTTAATCTGAAGAGATTGCATGATATATGCACAAATAAGATCGTTTCATGGGTATTTTCCAGCGCGCTTGTGCTTGCACAAGACGTTTTCTTGTCATAGTGGGACTGAGTCGCGATTGCGTTCTCAGTGGCATTCAATTTGAGAGATTTTTTTGATCGCTTACAAGTATATTCATATATTGGTTCCGCCCACTCTCTGTTTGAAAAACAGTGGCCTCCTGTGCGGTCATTTGAACGGCATATGATAATGAACTGTATATTTGATCAACCGGAATTCTCTAATGAGATTTGGCCGCCAAACGATGGGAAATCCTATTATTTTTGTCAACTGGTTCTACCATATCTTGGGATTTGACTTTTGCATCTCTGCCAAATGTGGAGTGTAGTTTGCGTGTTGGTCTGTACACATTACTACCGAATTACGAGGGCGTTTGCCTTCGGATTTACATTTTAGAGGGAGAACTCGTTTCTATTGATGTTAACCTAGGGAGAATGTCTACTGATGTTGACCTACTTGCTGGGGTATTTCAATGATATTATTATCGGTTGCCATTGCAAAAAATATATCAATATTTCGGACATATATTTCAAGATAAAAGACAGACATTTCAGCCAACTTCGGCTTGATGGTTGGAATTAATCTGGTGAATGTTCCCACTGAGTCAGGAGAGGGTCCATTTTACAGGGAGAAAATGTTTTTTATGCACGTTAAACTGTGGGAAAACTTCACTATAAGGCCTGGTTCTCTCTTTAGTTGGGAGGTGTTTATCTGTTGGTGCCCGAACTGAGCTCCATATCATTCTTGATGAGTGATCAATCGATTCTCTCTGATTTTGGTAGAGTAAATGTAGAAGTTGATTCTGCAGTTTCAGTATATGCAGTGCTTGTCGCTGTAGTTGTAAATGTGGGTATTGAAGATGTAGTGTTTTGTGTTGTTGTGGTTGTCGGTGCTGTAGTTGTGGTTGGTATTGCAGAATCTGCGATTAGTGTTGTTGTTGAGAGGAGAGAGCGCCCTCTTCGTATAACTAAATGCGCCGTCACCTTCAACGCCCTTCCTGAAACGGTGGCTCAGAGTTCACTTCTATAAGGTCAGCACTAAACCTAAAACTGATTTCCTCAAGGCATTCGCCTCTACACTGCACTCTTCATATCGCCTCAACAATACCATCCACGATCTTCAAAAGCAATGGTTACTGCTGTTCCACCTGTCCTATTCTATTAACTAAAGGCCTGTGTCCACATTCGTGGTTTCACGCGCGTGATTACGAGGCGTAATGCGCGGTGTACTATGCTCGAAAATGACGCAGCGTAGTGCGTAGCGTTTTTATGTCCACATGAGGCGCCAGTGTGTGGCGTACATATCTGCTGTTCCTTATTTCTATTGGTTCAGTTGTAAACACACCCAGTAGAACTCGCCTTGCTATCATGCTCACCCCACCCCACCCCCCCCCCCACCCCCATCCGTTATGAACGTTTTACGCCGCGTCGCCAAAGCATGACAATTCGTCCTCTGAGTTCCAATGTGTTCTATGTGCCAGTAGGCACACAGAACACATTGGAACTCAGAGGACGAATTGTCAGGCCACGCCAATATGGACAATGATCTGTTGCAATCCCTTTGAAGGTTTCTGGGCGTTTTCACACCGCGCATTACGATCGTGATCACGCGCGTGAAATCTCGAATGTGAACACAGGCCTTTCGTGTGTTTATCGCCGTATATGCTTATTATTCTGTACAACGCGAATGCTTGCGATATTACCCAAATGTTTGCGATATGACGCAAAAATGTGATATAAGTCAAGGTTTGCGACATAAAGCAAATGATTGCGATTTCATAAAGTGTTTGTGATACAACTCAAACGTTTGCGATATAAATCAAAGGTTTGCGATCCAAAGCAAATATTTGTGATATAAAGCCAAGGTTTGCGACATAGAGTATAGGTTTGCGATATAACGCTTATGATTTCGAAAAAAATATTTTTGTAATTGGCTTCGGATGTTATGGCTTAATGTAGGACATTAATGGCTGGATAAAAAGGGGAGTTTTCGATTATTTCATTCGAATTTTGTTTACTTTTACCATTGAATAGTGGTTCGTTATTGGTCATTTAATTTATGGTAAAATTGTTATGTAACAGTTTTATTGCTGTCCAGGTGGAGGTGACAATGATAAGTAGGATTAGTAGTAGTAGTTGTTTGTTGTTGGGGGGGGGGGGGGGGGGTAGGCACGAAGTGGTTGAATGTCGAACCGAGCAATCCAGGTGCAGGAAGGGCTTGAAGTCTGTAGCAAATATAGTATGAGATACGGGGATGGCCAGCCGCAAGTCATTAATGGGATGTGTTGTCATTCTAAGGATATCTTGTAGTTGTTGGAGAGTTGAGTGGGTCTCAACTAGGAAATTACTGTGCTGTTGGGTGATGCCTGTTTATTTATTTATTGGTACTTTACGCCACATAAGCAGGTAAGGCTATATCGTGGAGATGAAAAGTATGTTTTATAAAATAGGTCATTATCTTCCATGAAATAAATAAAAACGAGCTGATGAAATATGGGGAATAGAACTAAAGAGTGAAAACGGTAATGAGCAAATGAGACCATTTTGTTTAAAAAGAATGCTGCGTCATGTAAATCAAACTGTTAAATAGATATGAATAGATGAGAGTTTAAAAGAATAAAACAATTTAAAATTTATTTAAAAGGTTGATTTCCTACAGGAAGGACAGAAGTTAATGAGAATTTGTGTTGAAAAATAGGTGTCGATGAGACGCGACATTAAAATACTACCAAATATAGTACAAGAGAATGTGCCCCACTGTCAACCTCTGCTGACAATGAACACATGCTGGTCGCATATTACCCTCTAAAGGAATGTGTAAGTCTTGTATGCTCAATAAAACATCGTGTCAGAATTACATCATATTTCTACAAAGGTTACTGGAAGGATATTTGTAATTGACAGTTGGTTGGAAGTGATGGAGTTTGCTATTTATAATCCGATCACAACCCACTTGCCACGCAAATCTGATGTATTTACTGCTATAATTATGGCTTGTAATCACTGAATGGAATCTTGAAATTTGAGATAGGCTTGTTCAAAGTCTGTTTTGCTGCAGTGTTTGCTCTGGTGTTACCGAAGATACCAACATGTACAGGTAACAAGCAAAACACGATATCATATTGAGTAAGGCCTATAAAGAGGAAAGAGAGTCGGACAAGATTATCTACATACTTTCCTATACATTCTCGATGTTTTCAAGCGCCAGCTGTAAAGCTTTACGTTAATCCTTTACCCAACGTAACGGCCAAAACCGGCCAGCGCTATTCTCAAAAATCGCCAATTAATTTTCATTATTTTTTTCATTTTTTGTCTCAAAAACATAGGTTATGACCCCTCGTTGGAACGAGCTCGTCGAGCTCGTTCCAACGAGGGGCCATAACCTATGTTTTTGAGACAAAAAATGAAAAAAATGAGTTATTCAAGAATTATTTTTGCAAGTGTCGTCTGCTTTTCAGGTTAGGTAAAGGGTTAAGCTGTGAAAATAAAACTTTTATTTGGGATTCTGATTGAGGTGATTTGACCACCAGTAAGGACAGAGGGTGATACTTTGTCAGCATCTTTAGATCCATCTGCATAGATCCTTTTATATGGTGGGGGAGTGTTTGGAAGGAGTGATTTATCTGTGGTAACTACGATTAAAGTTACTTTTGGTGACGGGTGGATGGAAGCGGTTGGCGAATGGTGGCTGGAGACTCGAAGAGGAATCATGGGGAAAGGGGGAGTGGGATTGGTTTTGTAAAAGGAACGTACAAGACGAGAGAACTCTAATAGGAAAGTACTAAAGTTAGAGGAAGGTAGGGGGTCATAACGTGGAAAAGGTTGCGTGTTGTTGTTGGTGTATCAATTTTGCAGAAACAAAGAAATGAATCTCGCGTGTAGGAGTGGGACCAGCAGAAAAAAAGTGTGTCATGCTGTTTAGTTTGGGAGTGGAGCATTGTAGAAAACATACGTTTATTGTGTCAAGGATTCTGAGGGGTCGAAGAGGATGGTGGAATAGAGGTGGTTCCGTTAGTATTTGCAGAACAGAGAATAAAGAAGCAATACAAAGAAGGAGTAATCAGACCAGGAGGAGACAAATACCAGTGGATAGACGAAAAGGCAGAATGAGCAGGCTTGGGGAGCTCCTGGACATTGTGAATGAATTGAGTGCCATTCTGTAAAGGGGATGGGTATGAGGAGCTAATAGATGGTCTGAGGAGAAAATATCAGTAAAAATCAGAGTGAAGTTGTAGTGGGAAGTAGCATTGCGCGGAGAATTGACAGTGTGGGGTGTGGCGAAGAAAGCGGAATGCCTTGTGTTTTCATTTGGCCAAAGTAGAGCATTTAAAGAGCACGGTTAATGGTGCTGTGGTGGGATCAGGCTCGGATTCGGTTTCAATAATGGTTATTCAGGTAGAGTTCAATAACATTAGTTGGGGTGTGAGCTCATTGGTGTAGACGTGCAGTGATTCGCTGACTAAACTGCTCAAAGGATTGCAATGATAGATTAATTGTTTTTATTCCTCTAATAGGTAATTTGTATGAGCGAAGGGATCGAGGATCAGGGCGCTGAGTGAGAATATCAAAAACACCTTTACTGACCAGTTGCACATGTTCTTAGTGGACGTTTGACTGTATAGAAGAGATAGACTACATGTCAGCAGGATGGGGACGAAATGATGAAGGAAAGAATTTTTCAGGTGGCAGTGCCTTTTTGGAGAAGGGCGGTGTATGGCGACAAACCCAATAACCAGAGGCACACCGTGTATTCGGATACTGGGAACCAGAGCGACAAAAAGAACGCAGAGCAGAGTAAGTGATGGGAGAGACGGGGGTGAGTACACGTTTTGCTAAGAAAAACATATTCAGATGAAACAATCTACCGGAAAATTTTTATAATTCATTTGTGTATTGGTTAAGGTATGCTTTGACAGAATTTCAGCCATGAACAATAGCTATTAAATCGAGGTAGTCATCATTTCCACTGTCACTTGACCAATGTCTGATGAAATATGCAAAATAATCGCCTGTCGCATGTTAAATGTAGCAATCCGTAGCAGTTTTATTAGCCAATTGTCTTCCGATATGTTCAGTAAAACAACTATGAAAGTGGTGGCTCCGGGCAATCAACAGATTTCTATATTATATACATTTTATAAATACGGGGTTTGAAATTATGGGCTCGAAAACCAACGGATACTGGTATAATAGAACTCGGAGTTGACAAGTGTGGCGGACACAAAGAACACGGAGTTTTAAAGAAAATATTCACTCGTTATCTGTTTGTGAATGCGATTGTTAATTCATTTATAACATCATTCCGTTCATTTTAGGGACCTTCCCTACTGTGCGTCCTGAAGTCATCTTAAAGTCAACAAATTGTTGTAATATCATGTATAGATGTGTGATATTGTCATACGAGTTTGGTTTGCTAATGCATCTATTGCTCGGCTGACTCGTATTTACTGTTAATTCCAGATATAGCACACTCTGCGAAAGGGAAGCTCAGCACAGAAAGTACCGATGTTACTATCGTGACTACAAAGAAGCGACCTTGTGGGATATGATAGAACATTTGTGTACAAAACCGCGAAAACAATGTTTTAAAGTATAGACAGATGTACGGTGGCTGGGAAAGATCATCATATGAGTTTATTTTTCTTGGAGTATCTCGATCGATCGACTTATTATCTTGATCGATTGACTTATTATCTCGATCGATCGAGTTTTCTATCTCGATCGATTGACTTAGTATCTCGATCGATCGACTTAGTGTCTCGATCAATCGACTTAGTCTCTTGATCGATAGACTTATTATCTCGATCGATCGTGTTTTCTATCTCGATCGATCGACTTATCCGATCGATCGACTTAGTGGAAAGAATTTTGCAAGCAGTGTCAGTAATATATAAGGGATGATTCGTGCCGCATTACCCAGAGCTTTGCGGGAGCAGCTAGTGATAAATAAATTACAATAGGATCCAGAGCAACTTTTTCCTGTGCAAAATTTCGTCCCCTCAATCTAGATCCTCCACGTGGCACGCGTGCTGCATATAGTATGCTATTGGATGTAAAGTGATATATGTACACACAGGGCTGTGGGTATATAGTATGGGTATATGATGGAAGTTGGGTTTTCTTGAAAGTTTACCAGAGAAACGGTTGACGTTGCTATTGACGTCGTGACGTCAATATGCGCGCTCGACGTCATAGAGACGTTGACCGCTGTTGTTTGCACTGTACAACCTGATATGACGTTATTCGGGTGAAGGTGTGTAGGCCTCGCGCGGGGTGATCTCGTATATGATGAACGTTATATACCCATGTAAGCCCTTGGTACTATTAATCCACCTTTTACTTTATATTATCCTGTGTCTGATATAGGTAATATGTAATGTTAGTCCAGGCAGTATTGTGGGGTGGGTGGGGTAATACATGGTCGTCTACTGCAGGTACCCTAGTGGCCTATTTGGTGTGCCCTCGTGTGACGTTTCAGGTTGGATTTGTGTGTAAAGTCGGCGGCACACGTGTCGCACTTCTATCTTTCTTTCTTGGGGATTTCAGTACGAACTTCTTTAGTAATTGACACATCGAGAAATGAGCCATCAATTGGAAGCGTCTCGTCTGTCTCGTCTGAATCACTCATTGTTATTATCTGCGAAGGAAATGAGCCTTGACGTTCTTTCTCATTTAATATGGAAGTTATTAAGAGAACATGGAACAATCTCACATTAACTCCTCGGGGGTGTAAGTACTGATGTTTTGGAGTGCATCGGTGCTTACTCTCTCGGATATGCTCTTTTGAAACTGGCAATTTATTGATAAACGTGTACAGGTACCCTAAATTCTTCGATGTCTACGACTCATATGCGAAAGAGCAAGAACCGATACAATGCCGATCATCAGTAACACATTCCCGACAAGTTATCTCCCGGTTTTGGGCTAATGACGGTTCTTTTTCTAAGTGTCCGATATCCGTGTTCCAAGTGTCAATAATTCAATTAGTTCCGCGGGTTTTGGTGCCCATATTTTCAAACTCCATGTTCAGAAAATGCATCTTATATATAAATCTGCTGACTGCTTGAAGTTACCTCTTTCACAGTTGTTTTACTGGACATTTTGGAAGACAGTGGGCTAATAAAGCTGCCGCGGATAACTGCATTTAACATGTGACATGCGATTATTCTGCACATTTCATCAGGAATTGGTCAAGTGACAATGGAAATGATAATCTCATCAATTTGATAGCCATTGTTTATGGCTGATATTCTACCATAGAATACATTAACCAATGCACAACTGAGTCATAAAAACATTCCGGTAGATTGTTTCTTCTGAATATGTTTTTCTTAGCAAAAAGTGTACTCACTCCTGTCTCTCCCGCCACTTTCTCTGTTCTGCGTTCTTTTTATCGCTCCGGTCCCGAGTATCGGAATACCCGGTGTGAGAGGAGGCAAACTGGAAAGAAGAAGTGAAAGTAGAGGCACTGGGATTAAGACGAGGCCACTCTCAACTAATAACACAATCGTTTTACGGTTGGGGAAGCGGAGTGAACCTTCGAGCAGCAGCGAGCAACTGTCAGACTCCAATATGTACTAACTGCGCACAAGCAGGGGTAGCATTGGCAGAAGTCAAGTGAATATCGACGTGCAGTACGCATTGGTAACAGATCAGCCGTTCTCATGGAGGGGGGGGGGGGGGCAATCGACATTAAGTGCTTTGACGAACGACAAAACGCTGTTACCGCTTGAAGTACAAGTCTCTAACCGCTTAGACGCCGCGCTCCCTGGTGGAGGGAAGACTGGTGACTGTACATATTTGGGAGGCTCTATAAACATCACAGGAAGAATCTATTGATACCGCACGAATAAACTAAGTAAGTCAAGGAAGCAAATTCTTAATTAGCCGAGACTTTAATGGAGACAATGTTCTTCACGTAAAAGCCATTTGGGAAATATTTGGAGCAACAAATATAACGCATGGAGCGGAGGTAATACCTTTAATCTTTTGACCAACGTCACGGCCAGAGCTATTCTCAAAAATCGCCAATTAATTTTCATTATATTTTAATTTTTTGTCTCAAAAACATAGGTTATGAACCCTCGTTGGAACGAGCTCGTTGAGATCGTTCCAACGAGGGGTCTTAACCTATGTTTTTGAGACAAAAATGAAAACAATTAGATCTTCAAGACTTCTTTTTGCAAGTGTCATCTGCTTTTCATGTTAGGTAAGGGGTTAAACGAAACGGGGTGTAAAGGGTTTCAAACTCTGAAGAATGCTGTCGATAGATAGATAACAGGGTCCAGTGGTGCGGCAACAATGGAATGAGTGGATGCCGTGGATGAATCTCATGGATGGGATAGTCTGGAAACAACTGTGTTATTTTAATCACCCTGAGGCAAAAATTATTGAAATTCATCTACTCCAGACGACACTGTCACTCCAAGGACCAAACGGCAGTCGATCAACACACGCCCGCGTGTATTGTATGGAGCCCGGTAGGTGACAGGTTTCACTCTTATTTTATTTCGTTTTAACGAAACTATATTTCGAAATAACGAAATAATATTTCGAAACAACGAAATATTATTTCGTTTTAACGAAATATTATTTCGAAAAAACGAAATAATATTTCGTTTTAACGAAATAATATTTCGAAACAACGAAATATTATTTAAAAAACGAAATAATTATTTCGTTTTAACGAAATAATGTTTCGTTTTAACGAAATAAGTATCTGTAGCGGTAAGCCAGATTACACCGCCTCGCCACTTTTCTATTGCCAATTCTGCTTACTTAGCAAAGTAACACGGTTACGTATTCTGGCAAAATATGAATTTGACTCATTAAAATTAATGACTTCACCTTATTGTGGAATAAATTTAGCGGTATTCACTTGAAACACTCTCCAATTAATTAACGTTATGATCTCTCCGTTTTTCGCGATATTTGTATTACCAGAGCTTTTTGGTGCTGTTCCGTATATCATAGCAGAAAGTTAGTGAAGCAGCGGAAAGTCCAAGGGTACCCCCTCCCCTACATAGCTTCTCGCCATTTCCTTCCTCCCTCCTAAAAAAAACTTCTAACTGCAGGCCCGATACCGATAGACTATAAATGGCCGACAAAAGTAGTAATGGAAAGCACAGAACGACATTATAAGATGCATAGGCGTACAGGCCATGGTGGCTGGGGGTGGGGGGGGGGGGGAGGGGGGCAGCTGCGAACTCGGGGAAAATCTATTTTTTCTAGCAGTTTTCAAGTTTTCAAAATCTTTGGGGGCAAGCTTCACTGACCTACCTGTAGTGTCAAACATTCAATCTATTGTCTTTAAATATAAGGGATACCGCTCTTTTAGACAAAACTTGGAACCAAAGTCCGCAATATATTTTTTTTGGAGTGTTACGTCTCACAAGACATGCCACACCAAAAAATTATATTATGGACTTTGGGTGCTAGTTTGGACTATAGTCTTATCGGGGTGATAACGCGTCTGATGACTTTGGATACACAGGCCTAACCGTTTAAAAAAACATTTTCCGAGAGAGCATCCACCATGCTGTTGGGAGTCTGGAGAGGGGGCGGGGGCGCCCTCTATAAACATTTCTGTCGGAAGTTTTCACATTCTGTCGGAAAATAATTGTTGAATTTGTATGAATCGAAAGCAAACAGCTTCAGAGTTTGAAATGTCATACAATATATTGTTAAAGTTATTGACTAAAATCAGCAACTGAACAAATCACAACTGAGGCACCCAGAGGCTCCAGAATTGTTCTCAGAGTATCAGACTTAAAACAATTTCTCTAGGGAGGCTCCCAATCCCCACCCCTTATCATACACTCTCGCACCTCGATGTTGGACACCTCGAGTATGCCTTCGGCACACACAAAAGTCCTTCCGTCCACCCCCTCCCCTATGTCGGATTTTTAAATTCGGCTGGCTTCGGACCTGCGGGAGAGGGCCGCCATCCCTCACTCACCGGTTCCACGTGCGTCAATGATGCCTGCAGCATCACTTTTAGGTCAAAGTCTTCAGCCCTTCTAAAAAAAATGCCCGTACATCTATGATAAAATCACTTTCCCCCTTAAAGTTCGGAAAAAAATTCAAAACGGTCGTTTAAAAGGCGTCATTTTCCCGAGTCTGATTGTTCACAATAATTTTTCTATTTCAAATAATGGAAGTGAACAATTAATCATGCTGATTCACGGGGAAAAATCGGCTGAACACGGCATTTTCTGACAAGTTTGTATCCTCCATCGTCCCACGTGCCAACTTATTTATTTCGTTTTAAAGAAATAATATTTCGTTTTAACGAAATAATTATTTCGTTTAAACGAAATATTATTTCGTTTTAACTAAATATTATTTTGTTTTAATAAAATAAATATTTGTAGCCGTTTGTGATGTTTTGCAGGTTCAGTTTAGAGCGCCTCGCTACATTTTGATTGCAAATGCTGCTTGTTTAGCTTAGTACGTACGCCAACAAAATATAAATTGTAGTCATTAAAAGTAATGACTTCACTTTATTGTGCAATAAATTTAGTCATATTCTCTTGAAACACTCGCAAATCAATTGACGTTACAATTTTTCGAGTTTTTGCGATATGTGTATGGAAGACTATTCTCGGAACCACCTTTCTCGTGCGCTTCTGCTATCGGCCCCATTTTGTGATTTCTGGCAGGTCGTTTTTAAACACTCTTTGGCAATCATAGTCAAATGTCGGAAGTTTTTTTTTTTACCAGAAGCATCTCGATGATGACTCACGGGTTTTCGGCTGGGTGTCGTTAAAACTTGATTTGTCTTCTTTCGAAAGTATTGGCGACAGACAGATTGGTAGAAAGTTGTAGTTGCAGAGACACGTCTTTTGAAATGCGCGCCAAGATTTCTCGGCTGAGTCAGGACGTAGTGTATTTATTTACTTATTTATTTATTTATTGGGGTTGTAACGAGACTTTCGACAGCCATAGTCGCCTCGTGTCGGAGAGTTTTACGGGTGGAGAGTAGTATGTCTCGTATGTTTCACCCCTCATTTGGATGACCTCGGTGGATGACCTCGGAAGTGACGTCATGTCACGTGACCCAGTGCCGCCATGTTGTGTTGTCATGGTAATCCGCGTGAGCGGCCATGTTGTGATGTTATCTCCATAGTGATACGTGGTGTGAGTGCGCATGCGCAGCGCGTGTTGTTAGGGTGATACGTGTTTCCGTCGTCCATTTTGTATACTGGAGGCCGCCATCTTGGTTTCTATGGTAGCACGTGATTGCTATGTTACCTAAGGCCTACAATAGGACAGGGGTATGTTCGGAGGGTATGTTCGATTGAATCGGAGTATTTTCGGGAACGACTTCCCTGGATAATTACCACAAACAACCCGACAACTTGTATTATTTCGAATTCTTCCAGAATTCTCTACTTCTATCTATATATGCAATAGTTATCGTTTATCTGGCCATGTTCCTTTATTCTAGAGTATACTCCAGTAGCGTAGATGAGCCTATCAACTGGAACAGTTTACCTTATTATTGCTATATTTAGCAATTTCTGGTCTATTCTTCTTAGTTCTGACCCTGTTCTAAGTACTCTTGTTGTTTCATTTATCTAGATTGTAACTAACCAATCAGATTGCTTGATTTCCCATAATCTGTATACGGGGTTATCTCCTTGTGTATAACAAAAGACTATATCCAATGGCCATATCCCATGGAATCCCATTTTTTGCAAAACACCTGTGGCTATGGAATCCCTTTTTTGTCGTATGAGGCCATGAGGGCTATGTAAAAAACCTCAATGAGTCCTCATTTATTATCCCTCATACCCTCATTGAATTTTGAGGTTATGAGGACCTTGAAAAATCCCTCAATGAGGTATAATTTACTACGACTCTTAGCCTCATTTCAGTATTTAACAGGTATATCCTATGGAATCCCATTTTGGAAAACGCCTGTGACTGTGGAATCCCTTTTTGTCGTATGAGGCCATGAGGGCTGTGTAAAAGCCCTCAATGAGTCCTCATTTATTATCCCCCATAGCCTCATTGAATTTTGAGGTTATGAGGACCATTAAAAATCCCTCAATGAGGCATAATTTACTACGACTCTTAGCCTCATCTCGGTATTTGAGGATACCCATGGCCTGGTATTGATTTATTCGAGGATACCTATCGAGGATACCTTTTATAGGATACTTATCTGAGGATACTATATAGGCTGTACATATCCCAAAGGGTCTATTGCTGTCCCTTAGTACTATTAATCCACCTGATGCTTTATGTTATCCTGTGACTGGTATAGGTAGTATGCAATGCTAGGCATAGGGGTATTGTGGGTAGGAGTACTGCCTCGTAGTTTAGAACGGTACTATAGTATGGCGGTATATACACCTATAGGCCCCTGTTAGTGCTTGGTACTATTAACCAACCGATTGCTTTGTTTTATTATATGGCTGGTGTATGTAGTACGTTATGGTAGACTTGGTGATTTTGTGGGGGTGGGGTAATGCTTGGTAGTTTAGAACGGTAGTATAACATAGGCTATGCATATCTCTGTAGGTCTCTTGCTGGCCCTTGTTACTACTGATCCACCAGATGCTTCATATTATTGAGAGGTATAATGGGGTGGGGTCAATGCCTGGTAATACAGAACGGCAGCAAAAATCCCTCAATGAGGTCTAATTTACTACGACTCTTATCCTCATTTCAGAAAAAAGGGACTCTCCAGAAGACACCCCAATTTGGGCACCCCTTTTTTGAAAAACATATGGCCTTCGGCACACCTTTTTTTCTGAAATGAGGATAAGAGTCGTAATAAAAATCCCTCAATGAGGGATATTTAATACGACTCTTATCCTCATTTCTGAAAAAGGGGTGCCGAAGGCCATATGCTTTTCAAAAAGGGGTGCCGAAATTGGGGTGCTGGGGATATTGCCATTGATTTTTATTATACAGAAGGGAGATAACCCTGCATACAGGTTATGGGAAATCAAGCAATCTAATTGGTTAATTATAATTTATATAAATGATCTAGATAAATGAAACAACAAGAGTACTCGGAATTTGGTAGGAACTGCTGGTATTACGTACCACCTTACCAGTAACAAGATGATACAAAGCATTTGGTAGGTTAATACTATGAACGGTTAGGATGGAACCTATAGGGGAATATATCAACCATACTCTGCTGCCGTTCTGTATTACCAGGCATTGACCCCACCCCAATATACCTCTCAATAATATGAAGCATCTGGTGGATCAGTAGTACCAAGGGCCAGCAAGACACCTACAGAGATATGCATAGCCTATGTTATACTACCGTTCTAAACTACCAAGCATTACCCCACCCCCACAAAATCACTAGGTCTACCATAACGTACTACATATACCAGCCATATAATAAAACAAAGCAATCGATTGGTTAATAGTACCAAGCACTAACAGGGGCCTATAGGTGTATATACCGCCATACTATAGTACCGTTCTAAACTACGAGGCAGTACCCCTACCCACAATACCCCTATGCCTAGCATTGCATCCTACCTATACCAGTCATAGGATAACATAAAGCATCAGGTGGATTAACAGTACTAAGGGCCAGCAAGAGACCTTTTGGGATATGTACAGCCTATATAGTATCCTCAGATAGGTATCCTATAAAAGGTATCCTCGATAGGTATCCTCGAATAAATCAATTCCAGGTCATGGGTATACTCAAATACCGAGATGAGGCTAAGAGTCGTAGTAAATTATGCCTCATTGAGGGATTTTTAATGGTCCTCATAACCTCAAAATTCAATGAGGCTATGGGGGATAATAAATGAGGACTCATTGAGGGCTTTTACATAGCCCTCATACGACAAAAAGGGATTCCACAGTCACAGGCGTTTTCCAAAATGGGATTCCATAGGATATACCTGTTAAATACTGAAATGAGGCTAAGAGTCGTAGTAAATTATACCTCATTGAAGGATTTTTCAAGGTCCTCATAACCTCAAAATTCAATGAGGGTATGAGGGATAATAAATGAGGACTCATTGAGGGTTTTTACATAGCCCTCATGGCCTCATACGACAAAAAGGGATTCCATAGCCACAGGTGTTTTGCAAAAAAATGCGATTCCATGGGATATGGCCATTGGATATAGTCTTTTGTTATACACAAGGAGATAACCCCGTATACAGATTATGGGAAATCAAGCAATCTGATTGGTTAGTTACAATCTAGATAAATGAAACAACAGGAGTACTTAGAACAGGGTCAGAACTAAGAAGAATAGACCAGAAATTGCTAAATATAGCAATAATAAGGTAAACTGTTCCAGTTGATAGGCTCATCTACGCTACTGGAGTATACTCTAGAATAAAGGAACATGGCCAGATAAACGATAACTATTGCATATATAGATAGAAGTAGAGAATTCTGGAAGAATTCGAAATAATACAAGTTGTCGGGTTGTTTGTGGTAATTATTCAGGGAAGTCGTTCCCGAAAATACTCCGATTCAAACGAACATACCCTCCGAACATACCCCTGTCCTATTGTAGGCCTTAGGTAACATAGCAATCACGTGCTACCATAGAAACCAAGATGGCGGCCTCCAGTATACAAAATGGACGACGGAAACACGCATCACCCTAACAACACGCGCTGCGCATGCGCACTCACACCACGTATCACTATGGAGATGACATCACAACATGGCCGCTCACGCGGGTTACAATGACAACACAACATGGCGGCACTGGGTCACGTGACATGACGTCACTTCCGAGGTCATCCACCGAGGTCATCCGAATGAGGGGTGAAACATACGAGACATACTACTGTGGAGGAAGCCGGAATATCCAGAGAGAACCACAGAGCAATGACGAGTAACTGTCAGGCTCCCCAACATACTAACTCCACAACGTACTAACACCACACAAGCAGGGTTGGTATTGTTTGAAGACAAGTGCGCCATCGACGTACACTGTGCCACCGTGCCCCAAAATGGGCAATCGGGATGAAGTACCTTGTCCAAGAACACAACGCAGTAACCCCTAGCTGGGATCAAGCCGTGGACAGGTTTAAAGTCCAAGCCGTTACCACTGAGCCATCGCGCCCCCACGTAGTGCATTAAATATCATCGAATCAAAATACATTCTAATCTTCGTGAAGTTGTTAATCTTTTCAATTTAGTGTTGCATCGAGTCCTCAGTATCGGTAGGGGATAGGGAAGGTTTCGGGGCGGCGGGGGCGCTAAAACCAGTTTTATAGTGAACAAAAAATTATCTTGGTGAGCTGCAGTTCAGAAAACGAAATAATCATTTCTTAAAAAGAAAATAAATAAGTTAGTACATGGGGTGATGGAGGATGCAAACATGTCAGAAAATGCTATGTTCCGTCGATTTTTTCCCATGAATAATTGTTCACTTCCATTACTTACAATCAGACTCAGAAAAAATAGGCCTTTTAAACAAACGTTTTGAATTTTTTTTCCAAACTTAAAGGGGGAACGTAATTTTATCATAGTGGTACGGGCAATTTTTTTAAGAAGTGGCTGGAAGATTTTTTCCGGCATCACTGAGGCACGTGGAACCGAGGTGGGAGAGCAGGCCCGAAGTCAGCCGTATTTAAAAAACCAACATGGAGTAGTAGCCGAAGGCATACCCGAGGTGTCCAACACAGAGGTGAGGGTGTGTATAGCGTCTCCCCCGCCCCCGTTGGTGGGGATCGGGAGCCGCCCCAGGAAAATTGTTTTAAATCTGAGTCTCTGAGAACAATTCTAGAGCCTCAGTTGTAACTTGTCCAGCAGCTGGTTTTAGTCAATAAGGCTAACAATATAATTTTGAACATCTCAAAATCTGAAGCTGTTTACTTTCGATTCATACAAGTTTAGCAATTATGTTCCGACAGAATGTGAAAATTTCCGACAGAAATATTTATAAGCGTTGGCGATCCCCCCCCCCCCCCCCCCCCCCCCCCGCAGGGACGCGTTTTCACTCCGATAAGACTGTAATCCAAACTTTGGTTCCAAGTTTGGTCTTATAGGGCGGTATCCCTTATATGAAGACAGCAGACCGGATGTTTGAAATTACAGGAAGGTCAATGAAGATTTGCTCAAAATATGAAAACTACCAGAAGAGAATTGATTTCCCCATACTTACCGCTACAGATACTTATAATTATTTCGTTAAAACGAAATATTATTTCGTTAAAACGAAATACTTATTTCGTTAAAACTAAATATTATTTCGCTAAAACGAAACAACATGTCGCTATTTCGAAATATTATTTGGTTAAAACGAAATATTATTTCGTTATTTCGAAATAATATTTCGTTAAAACGAAATAATATTTCGTTAAAACTAAATATTATTTCGCTAAAACGAAATAACATGTCGCTAATTCGAAATATTATTTCGTTAAAACGAAATATTATTTCGTTAAAACGAAATATTATTTCGTTATTTCGAAATAATATTTCGTTAAAACGAAATAATATTTCGTTATTTCGAAATAATACTTCGTTATTTCGAAATATTATTTCGTTAAAACGAAATAAAATAAGAGTGAAATCTGTCACATACCGGGCTCCATAGTATTGCATTCTCATGAGCAAGAGATTTGGCCGAAATGCGGAGATATTTTTGGCACCCGGCGGCAAATATTGTTGGCTCTTACCCTTCTACGGGACATCACACTGAACAAAGCCTTCCGCTGTTTTCAAACCAGGTTGAGACTAATTTGTAATTCATTTGCGAAAGATGATTTCTCTCTGTAAAATAGAAATTCTGCATATGCCGTTCTGACTCAGGCGACATAATTTGAGACATAATTGGGACCAGGAAGCAAAATATGACTGAAATCCGACAATTATATTTCAGGATATCCCCAGTAGTATGTCAGGGGCTTTTCACCTCCAGGTTGCAGGACCTCGGTGCAGGACCTCGGAAGTGACGTCATGTCACGTGACCTAGTGCCGCCACGTTGTATTGCCATGGTAACCCGCGTGAGCGGCCATGTTGTGACGTCATCTCCATAGTGATACGTCGTGTGAGTGCGCATGCGCAGCACGTGTTGTTAGGGTGACACGTGTTGCCGTCGTCCATTTTGAATACTGGAGGGCGCCGTCTTGGTTTCTATGGTAGCACGTAATTGCTATGTTACCCAATTTTTCTGCAATAAGACGGGGTATGTTCGGAGGATATGTTCCTTTGTAGAAGAGCAAATCTAATTACCACAAACAACCCGACAATCCTTCCAAATCACCAAAATCCACCCAACTTTTTACTATTTCGAATTCTTTCAGAATTCTCTGCTTCTATCTATATATGTAATAGTTTATGTCTACCTAGGCATGTTCCTTTGTTCTGGAGTATACTCCAGTAGCGTAGAAGAGCCTATTAGTTGGAACAGTTTTGCTTATTATTACTATATTTAGCAATTTCTGGTCTATTCTTGTTAGTTCTGACCCTATTCCAAGTACTCTTGTTGTTTCATTTATATAACTAACCAATCAGATTGCTTAATTTCTCATAATCTGCATGCAGAGTTATCTTCCATGTGTATAATAAAAGCCTATATCCAATGGCCTTATCCCATGGAATCTCATTTTTGGGGAACACCTGTGGCTATGGAATCCCTTTTTTGTCATATGTGCTTATGTGAAAAAGCACAATGTGACACAATGTGCCATAGCACAAAGGCACATGCTTTATGTGCCGATATGTGCTTATGTGAAAAGGCACAATGTGACACAATGTGCCCTAACACAAAGACACATACGGGTTTTTGAGGATACCTTTGGCCTGGTATTGTATTATTTGAGGATACCTATCGAGGATACCTACTGGAAAATCCCTTTTTGTCATACGTGCTTATGTGAAAAGGCACAATGTGACACAATATGCCCTACCACATAGGCGCATACGGGTATTTGAGGATACCTATGACCTGGCATTGTGTTATTTGAGGATACCTATTGAGGATACCTAGCGAGGATACCTTTTGGAGAAATCCTTTTTTGTCGCATTAAGACATGAGAAATCCCTCAATCAGGTCTAATGTAGTCTTACCAACTGCTTCCATCTTGTCGCCAAAGCTCCAAGGCCATTACATGTCTATGGCCTATCTGTCCTATCGTTAGCTTCTACAACAGTCTTGTTCCATTGCAGCCTTGTACCAGTACTATTGGCTTCTGTTAGTCTGCCCCATATCTCATCCATTACTTCCTAGCTATACCCATCCCAGTCTCGACTATAACATTGATCAAGGTTGAATCAGATTTCCCCTGTATACATATAAGGCATTCCGAAATTGACATTCCTAGCCGAGTCCGTAAAATTTGAATTCCGTGATTTGTCATCAATACACGAGGGTATGGAAAGGGATTGATAACTCCCAATTATTATTACGAGAACCTGAACAGATACAACCAACTATTACAAAATAACAAAGGTGCAGATCCAACATAACCAAGATTGAACTAGTTGGAAACAACTGAACAGAACCAATTCAACTGCAGTTGAACTGTTGAAGTCGCAGTGAACGAAGATCCAACACACAACCAAGATCGAAGTGATCATAACAGATAAAAGAGAACTGACCCAATGAAGGTATCGAAGTGAATTGACCATAACAGGTTTTCAACTGAATGAACCCAAATATAAACCCAATGTTAACCCTTTGAACTCTTTGAATGGACTTTATGTAATTAAAACACCCTTTGAATTGTTTGAATGAACTATAACCGTAACAAAGGTATATATAATTAAAACACCCTTTGAACTGTTTGAATGGACTTTATGTAATTAAAACACCTTTGAACTGAACAAAACGAAGATCCAAATAACCAAGATCGAAGTGAACTGTTTAAATGAACTTTATTTTTTAACCATAACTTTAATGAAGGTATTAACACTCTCTTTGAACTGAATAAATTTTAAACTTGATAAATTTTAACTGAATGAAATACAACCCATTGAACTGAATTCTTCTAACAGGGAAGGGGAATACCTTCGTGTGTTGATGACAAATCACGGAATTCAAATTTTACGGACTCGGCTAGGAATCTCAATTACGGAATGGCTTATATGTATACAGGGGAAATCTGATTCAACCTTGATCAATGTTATAGTCGAGACTGAGATGGGTATAGCTAGGAAGTAATGGATGAGATATGGGGCAGAATAACAGAAGCCAATAGTACTGGTACAAGGCTGCAATGGAACAAGACTGTTGTAGAAGCTAACGATAGGACAGATAGGCCATAGACCTGTAATGGCCTTGGAGCTTTGGCGACAAGATGGAAGCAGGTGGTAAGACTACATTAGACCTGATTGAGGGATTTCTCATGGCTTAATGCGACAAAAAAGGAATTCTCTAAAAGGTATCCTCGATAGGTATCCTCAATAGGTATCCTCAAATAATACAATGCCAGGTCATAGATATCCTCAAATACCCGTATGTTGTTATGTGATAGGGCATATTGTGTCACA
Source organism: Pictodentalium vernedei (assembly GCA_031216915.1). Taxonomy (NCBI): domain Eukaryota; kingdom Metazoa; phylum Mollusca; class Scaphopoda; order Dentaliida; family Dentaliidae; genus Pictodentalium; species Pictodentalium vernedei. The sequence continues at coordinate 586,332,009 of CM062296.1, forward strand.
TTGTACCTTTTCACATAAGCACGTATGACAAAAAGGGATTTTCCAGTAGGTATCCTCGACAGGTATCCTGAAATAATACAATACCAGGCCATAGGTATCCTCAAATACCCGTATGTGCCTATGTGATAGGGCATATTGTGTCACATTGTGCCTTGTCACATAAGCACATATGACAAAAAGGGATTCTTCAGTAGGTATCCTCGATAGGTATCCTCAAATAATGCAATACCAGGCAAAAGGTATCCTCAAATACCCGTATGTGCCCATGTGATAGGGCACATTGTGTCACATTGTGCCTTTTCACATAAGCACATATCGGCACATAAAGCATGTGCCTTTGTGCTAGGGCACATTGTGTCACATTGTGCTTTTTCACATAAGCACATATGACAAAAAAGGGATTCCATAGCCACAGGTGTTTCCCAAAAATGAGATTCCATGGGATAAGACCATTGGATATAGGCTTTTATTATACACATGGGAGATAACTCTGCACACAGATTATGAGAAATTAAGCAATCTGATTGGTTAGTTATATAAATGAAACAACAAGAGTACTTGGAATAGGGTCAGAACTAACAAGAATAGACCAGAAATTGCTAAATATAGTAATAATAAGCAAAACTGTTCCAACTAATAGGCTCTTCTACGCTACTGGAGTATACCCCAGAACAAAGGAACATGCCTAGGTAGACATAAACTATTACATATATAGATAGAAGCAAAGAATTCTGAAAAAATTCGAAATAGTAAAAAGTTGGGTGGATTTTGGTGATTTGGAAGGATTGTCGGGTTGTTTGTGGTAGTTAGATTTACTCTTCTACAAAGGAACATATCCTCCGAACATATCCCGTCTTATTGCAGAAAAATTGGGTAACATAGTAATCACGTGCTACCATAGAAACCAAGATGGCGGCCTCCAGTATTCAAAATGGACGACGGAAACACGTGTCACCCTAACAACACGCGCTGCGCATGCGCACTCACACGATGTATCACTATGGAGATGACGTCACAACATGGCCGCTCACACCGGTTACCATGATAACACAACATGGCGGCACTAGGACACGTGACATGACATCACTTCCGAGGTCCTGCACTGAGGTCCTGCAACCTGGAGGTGAAAAGCCCCTGACATACTACTATCCCCCAAAACACTGAGCTATTATTGGCACCCGGTGGCAAAATAATGATTGCAATTCTCCCTGCAAACCAAAACTGTCCCATCAGGGGCGTTCGTCGCGTGTACGGTGGATAATCAGACATAGATAATTTCTTCGGGTGAATGCGTTTCAGGGAAATGGTGTAACGGACCAGTTTGAATTTCCAGCAGAGTTTAACAAGGTGAGAAATGATTTCGACCTGTAAAATTAAAATCCACGCAAAGACTACCTCGTCAGACAGATGACACAGTTTGAACCTATTGCAATCTCAAAGCCAAATTTTATTTTTATACCTCAATTATATTTCGATATATGGCCGAAATACACAGATAGTTTGGGTACTCGGTGACACTTATCATTGCCGCACACCCTTCTTCGTGACAGAAGACTTCAGTTGTTCACAAACTGAAATTCGCCAAAAAACCCCAAAAAACAAAAATGAACGCAATCCAGATGATGTGGTGTCGTTACTCAGTAGCTGAATTCCCCATTTATTTATTTATTTATTTGTTCATTTATTGGGGTTTAACGACACTATCGACAGCCAGGGTCACCTCTTGTCGGATAGTTTTACGGGTGAAGGAAGCCGGAGTGCCCGGAGAGAACCACCGTGCAACGGCGACGGCGAGAAACTGTCAGGCTCCCCAACATACTAACGCCACCGTGCCCCCACGTGGGCAATGGGGGTAAAGTGTCTTGTCCAAGTACATAACGCGGTTGCCACAGGTGGGATTCGAACCGATGACCTCTCGGATTGCAGCCTGCACCTCTACCTACTGAGCCACCGCGCCCCTCCTCATTAATTAACATCACGAAAATGATTTCCCATACCAAATGGCAGTTCCGAAGAGAATGCCATCCTAACTGGGGCGACACATTTGGTGACATAAATGCGAGCAGCAAGCAAAATTTGACCAAAATACCTCACTTATATTCCAAGATATGACCAAAATACCGAGATATGTTTGGCACCCGGTCGCAAAATATAATAATAATAATAATAATTGATTTTCTATAGCGTAAAACCACAAATAATGCCCTAAAACGCTTGACAGAAATAAATACACTTTTCTGAAATGAAGAGTCACATCTGTTTTGGTTGCCTCTTAGAGAGGTTTAGGAGAATGCTTCAGTAAATAGGAAAGTTTTAAGATTTCTTTTGAAGACATCGAGAGTTTCTGAAGTTCTGACACTAATTAGCAGGGAATTCCACAATCTGGGACCCACGATGGAGAACACACGATCATGAGACTGATTAGATCTGCTAAAAGGCACAACTAGTTGAATTTGTTTTTTAGATCGGAGACTGCGCGTTGGTTTATATACAGTGAGGAGCTCTTGCAGGTAAACTGGAGCCAGTTTGTGGATACATTTGAATACTAAGATCAATATTTTGAAATCAATCCTCTGTTTAACTGGAAGCCAATGTAATTGTCTTAAAACAGGTGTTATGTGTTCAGAGCGTTTGGTACCAGTAATTAACCTAGCAGCAGTATTCTGAACTTTTTGAAGCTTCTGAATCAGGCACTGGGACAGCCCCACTAACACTGAATTACAATAGTCTAGTTGTGAGGTGATGAAGGAGTGCACAAGTTTTTCAAGTGCTGACTGGTTAAGATAAGGTCGCAGTCTTCCAACATTACGAAGCTGCCAGTAGCATTTTTGACATATTTTATTGATATGGATGTCTAGTTTTAAATTTGAGTCCATAATCAGTCCAATATTCCTGTCCGATTCACTTTTCATAGTGATGTTGTTTCCAACCAGAATTAACAGAGGGTGTAGGCATGCGAACCCCGGATATCACTAAGAATTCAGTTTTAGAGTCATTCATTTTCAGTTTAAAGTCTATCATCCATTCCCGCACAAGATTTTTGCAAGTTTCCATGTTATTGACTGCGGTGAAGGAGTCACTTGGAACAGATGGGTTGAATGTGATATACAGTTGGGTGTCGTCTGCATACAGATGATATGATATGCCATGCTTTTTAAGAAGGCGACCGAGAGAAGAAGTGTACAGAGTAAACAAGAGTGGTCCAAGAACTGAGCCCTGAGGAACACCACACTTTAACGTCCTGCTTTCTGAACCGATCTTATTGATGTATATTTGTTGACTGCGACCTTCTAGATATGATGCAAACCACAATAAGACAGTTCCACAAATGCCATGCTGTGTCAATTTCTGCATGAGAATACCATGGTCGACAGTGTCGAATGCTGCTGACAAATCCAAGAGAACAAGCAGTACAGCCTTACCCTCAGACACCGATTTAACAATGTCATTGTTGACTCGTAGTAAGGCTGTTTCTGTACTGTGGTTGGCTTTATATGCAGACTGGAATGGCTCTAAAAGATCATTTTCATGCAGGTGATTTTTGAGTTGCAAAGCAACAACCCTTTCCAACAATTTAGACAGGAAAGAGAGGTTCGATACTGGTCGATAATTCTTCAGGTTGTCATGATCAAGAGATGGTTTCTTGATGAGTGGAGTAACAAGTGCTTTTTTCAATGCATTTGGAACAAACCCTTCATGTAAGGATGCAGATATAATAGATGTTATTACTGGCAGAAGATAATCAATTGTCTCTTTTAAAAGGAATGTTGGAATTTGATCTAGATCATTGGATTTATTGGATGATGATAAAATTATTTTTCGAATGTCGTCTTCTGAGACAGAATACTGCTGCTAGGTTAATTAGAAAAATCACTTTTTATGTCAAGATGATCAAACTCTGGTGATTCACGTGATGGTATACTACCCAGAATTACTTGAATTTTAGTTATGAATAGTCTCTGAATTTTTCCAGAATTTCTTCAGTATTTAGATGATCTGGGAGAATGACTTTTTGTTCTTTACCAAGGAGACTATTGGTTAGCGAGAACAACACCCTTGTATTAGATGACTCTTCTATAAGAGAATTGTAGTACTCCCTCTTCGCCTTTTTGATGATCTTATTAGTTGTATTTCTTTGGTAGCAGAACATTTGCCGGTGAACCTCAAGCTTCGTTTTATTGTAAAGACGGTCAAGTCTGCGGCGCTGTTGTTTAGCAGCTCTAACGTCTTCTGAAAACCACTCCACTTTTTTAGTTATAATTTTTGACTTGGCTGGTGCATGTTCAGCCATGATGCCCTTAAGAGTTTCTTCAAATAAAGATAGCAATTGCTCAGATGATTTATGACTACAACGAAAATAGTTCGAACACAGAATTGATAAACTGGTATCCATTTTCAAGGCATCAATGTTTATGGATTTATGTTTTCGATAAGTAATTTTCTTGGGGGGGGGGGGGGGATTTTTGAAGTTGCTAGTGTCAATTCGGCCAAGACCGCATAGTGATCAGACAGTGCTGGATCTGTGACATGGACATTTTGTACTGACGTGCTGTTACTTTGACGAACAAGAATTAGATCCAAGGTGTGTCCTCTCTTGTGGGTAGGTTTTGAGACCAGTTGTGAATAGCCATATGATTCAAACAAATTTGTGAATTGCTTGGCAAAAGTGTCATGTAAATTGTCAACATGGATGTTGAAATCACCGGCAATAGCTATATCATATCCATACAAGACATAGAAGGACAGACATTCAGAAAATTTATTTAGAAACTGTGCTGATGTAAGTTTGTTCCTTTTTGATGGTGGCGGTCGGTAAACTACGAGTAATCGAAGTGAACGGTTGCTCGACACGAGGCAGTCAATAATTTCAAAAGATGGCGGAGATTTGTATAAATCAGGATGCTGTTTTATGTTTAAGGCATCACTGTGGATGACAGCTACACCGACATCTCGACTTCTCCGTGAGTTGTTTAAGATGGAGAAACCCAGTGGTAATAGTTGTCCAATGGAAAAACTGTCACTATCATTTTCTTTCAACCACGTTTCAGTTAGAGCCAAAACACTGAGATTGTTATCTAGTATGAAGTCCTTTAGATCAGGTTCCTTCTCAGAAACAGATCTTATATTAAGTAATCCAAAATATGACTGTAATTCTCCGCACTAGCCGGCACTACCCCTCCAATGACTACCCGAACAGTCAGACGAAACACGCCCGGTGTACGGCACCCCCCTCCCCCTCCCCCAGCTAAGAGATTTGACCGAAATGCACCCTGTGACAAATATCGTTGGCTCTTACCCCTCTACATGACTCCCCTCAAGTGGAAGCTTTAAGTTGTTCACAAACCAAGTTGAGACTCATTTGTTATTCATTTCTTTGGCAAAAAGCTGAACGCAATCCACCTTGAGTGTCATCGGTCCTCAATAGTTCAATTACACAATTGGTTAACGTCACGATAAATGATTTCTTTCTAGTAAATGGTAATTCCGCAGAGTATGCCATCCTGACTCAGACGACACATTTCGAGACATAATTGCGACCATCAAGCAAAATTTGACTGGAATCCCTTAATTATGTTCCAAGATATCACCTAAATACTTAGACATTCTTGGCATCGGGAGGGGGTGGGGGCAAAACGGGATTAGAATTCTCCCCACTAGCCGGCATTATCCCTTCAAATACCATCTCTTCAGCCAGACGATACACGCCCCAACCTATTGCATTCTCCAAGCGAAGAAACATGACCAAAATGCAGAAATATTTTTACACACGGTGGCAAATATTGTTCGCTCCTACCCTTCTATGTGACACTACCCAAAAAGGAAGCCTTCCTTTATTTACAAAACAGGTTGAGACACATTTGTAATTCATTTGTCTGGCAAAAAAAAAAAAAAAACTGAAAGCGATATGTATTGAGTGTTTTTTTTGTTTCCCCATTGGGTCACATCAAAAACGATTTCTACTTTTAAACTAGATATTCCGCAAAATGCCGTCCTGAATCAGGCGGCACAATTCGATGTACAACTGCGATCAGGAATAAAAATTTGGCTGAAATACTTCACTTATCTTCCACGATATCACCAAAATACTCAGACATTTTTGGAGCCGGGCGACAAAATATCATTGGAATTCCCCCCCCCCCCCAACTGTCGACACTGGAGGTTGTGTGGGGGTGGGGGCTTAGATTCATCGAGCGTACGTTTGCTAATCACATATAGATCACGTCTTTAGCCGATAAGCGACCTCTGTTCACAGGGATAGTAGAACAGACGAAATAGTCGGATTTTCGCCAACGTTTGTCATTTCTCCCTTTAAAATAAAATCCCCTCAAAGGCAACATATTGATTGTCTCAACTTTTTTTTGGAGGGGGGGGGGGGGTGGGGCTTCAAACACAGCGTCCTAACTTCCCTGAAGGAGGATTGGTGGATGGATGACCCCCGTGTTCCAAATTTTTTTTTTTTTCAAATTAAGAAGTCTTCTCCAATCCTATTTCTGTAACATGCCCTATCTGACGTCCCTCCTGGTGTTTCTCTCTTCTTCTCTGCAGTCCGACGAGGCTCCCCAATTTGGCTTGCCCTATCCTGGCGGTGTCAAAATCACCCTGACACTCGACCTGAACCAACGGAGGCTCCAGGTCATCCTGGATGATCGACTGGTTCAGGCAGCGTCAAACCTTTTGTACTTATGACCCTCTCATGTGATGGATGTGTGTTTCGGCGGTGGCTGGCCTGACTGAGCCAGTGACAGACTATACCTATCTAGGATGGCTCGATCAGGGACCCAACAAGCGACAGACTATACTTGCCAGAAGAACAACAAGAACTACCCCCAGAATCATAACCATCTTTAACTTTCGGAGACTGACAAAACTTGTCAATGAAGGAAGTGGATCTTTTCAACGACCTGTACTACAAAAGTGGAATATTTTACATGCCTGAAGAACAGGCCAACAACCGCCTACTACCCTCAAACGACGGGGTGACTGACTGGGTCCTGGTGCCTTTCATGGCTTCTTTGTTTCTCCTCCTGTACCACTGTATTGCTAAAAGGGGCGTTTGTTTGTTGAAGTTTTTAATACGGATTAAAACTTTGTTTTACATACATGCCGGATTTCAGTAAATAAATGTATTACACAGTTTAAAGACATTTAGTAGAAGCAGTTTCTGAAGCGACATCCTCGGCACGAAATATCTTCGCGACCAGTTCCTCCGGCCATGCATGTGTGTATAGTGCAAAGGTCCTCAGCCCATTAGGAGAATTAATTATATTGCTGAACCTCGCCACAAATTAAACATTCCCATTTCGCTATATACAGTCGACAATTCTATTCACGGTGCCGGGAGCGCGGTGGCTCAGTAGGTAGAGGTGCAGGCTGCAAGCCGAGAGGTCCTCGGTTCGAATCCCACCTGCGGCAACCGCGTTGTGTCCATGGGCAGGACACTTCATCTCCATTGCCCGTGTGGGGGCACGATGACGCCGTGTACTAAGGCGTACTGCACGTCGATGGTACGCATGTCTTCAACCAATCTAACCCTGCATGTGCTGCAGTGCGGAGTTACGATGTTGGGGGGGGGGGGGGGGGGGGTGGCTGACAGCTGCTCGTCGTTGCTCGGTGGTTCCCTCCGGGTACTCCGGCTTCCTCCACCCGTAAAACTGTCACGGTCATGATTAGCCATTGTGCATAAATATGTGACCTTAAACATCAATAAATAAATAAATATATTCACGGTGCCAGTTGTGAAAGGGCTAGTGAGTGCTGCTGTTGTTGCTGTTAATTCAGAATGCCTATTGAAACATCACACTGAACTCCAACTAAACAGTCATTTTGAATTTTAAATAACCGCTTCATCATGGCAGTTACCAATCAACGTCTTGCCGCATTTCAACAACAATCTGAACTTTTTTATAATCATAGTGAACAGGCTAGTAAAAAACAACCATCTTTTAGCAACGGTATGAAAGTAAACACTGAAAAGTGTCAGAGCTGTCAATGACACAGCCCATTGCACTGAATCCGTTGACACTCTCCAATAATTTTTAGAGCTGAATAAATCAACTTAACTTTTAAAGCAGGTATGTCTAGATGTTTCGAAGATTAAAAAAGATCGATGATCAGTAAGCAAACAACCAATATTTACGAAACCAAACGTGTAAGCTGCCCATGCAAACAAAATCAAGTAAAACGGTTTCACATCAGAATTTTAATTTTCTACATTCTACCAGTTTTAAAGTATAACCGTGCATCTTTTATGTGTGAGGATGGCCAAAAGTTTGATGTATACCATGGAACATTTGAAAACTCATATACGCGAGTATGCTCGAAATCTCTACCTCCCTATTTTTACGAGCCTACAAGCCATGGACACAAAATAAAATGAATAAGATTAAACGTCCGTTTTCGGAGGTTGCAACATCTGCCCACAGCCCTATTGCTTGCCAACGTGGATAGAGTATTCATCGTTAACGCTTAACCTGCTGAGTATTTTCAAAATATTTTTCATCAAATCTATCATGGCTGCTGAGGAGCAGCCATCATGATAATATCTGCTAGAAGCATGTAAGGAGTTAAGAACGCACGCAAAACGAGCAAAATATCATACTAAATTACTCGGCTATAGTCCAGATCGGAAGGGTTAGGGTTATCTAACGTAAAGATAAATAGGACAAAAACGTCATCAACATGAAGTGGCATGACATTTTTCTGTTTGTACAATAATGAATTGGAAGAATGTAATAAGAATTCTACAACAAGTAATTAATAAAGGAAGTCATACAGATGATGTGCCTCCATTATTTGCTGGCTTCCTAATGATTTGTACTTCCTTTTTTATAGTGTTTCAAATGTTATTCCATATCACCCGCTCCGTCAATACTAACCAGTCTCAGATGAAGACTCCTTTCCATACTTGTACCAAAGGCTTGAATTTGTTGTTAGCAATCCGCTGATTTGGGTGTACTTTACTACCTTTGCCATATTGCTTCTGTTTTATGCGTTTGACTGCTCCAAACTGAACCGCGTGAATTTTACTCTAATTTAAGGACCGTTTCCAGTATTATTTTTAACCCCTTGAACCCTAGCGGCAGTTTTTCCGGCCAGGATCATGATACGTCATAACGTCATTAAATAGGAATCATGCTTGTTTATTGAGCCCATTGGGTTCTAGTGTTTGAAGTTTGTTAATCCAAAATGCTTCACGTCCCCTCCTGTAAGCTGTATTTTGTTTGAAAATGATGCGGTATGGCTTCACTCATAACCACAAGTTTTATTCTACTCAGATGGTTTTGCATTCTCTCAAACAATTTTGTCCCGGTCACTCCCACGTACACAACTTCATTGCACTTGTCGCAGAGAATCCCATACACCACATTCGCGGACATGCGGGTAATTTCCTTGTCTATGTAGTAGGTCGTTCCGTTCTTGTCTGCGAATTGTTTTGTTCGGAGGATAAACCCACAGATTGCACAGTTTCTCTCGCATCTACCAGATCCCGTCCCTTGATTGTTGAACATTTTATTATGCTTGCTATGGTCTATAATAGCATATTATGAATACGCTATACGAACTAACTTGCCTCTGCCTCTGTTACTAGGGCGAAGTTTTATCAATAGTGTAAAATTTATATTTGCTTGTCGCGTAATTACGCGGAATATATCTTTACTTGTTGCCACCCAAGGAAGATATTATACGGTATTTTTGCATAATTTCCACTTGAATACAAAGAGCAAAGTGAAGCGCGGAACATATCGTTACTTGTTGCCACACAAGGAAGATATGATACGGTTATATTGCGCGTAATAGACTCGGATATGGAGAACAATGTGAAACGGGGAACATATCTTTACTCGTTACCACCCAAGGGAGATATGATACGGTGATTTTGCAAGCAATACACATCAATACGGAGAACTACGAGTTTGAACGATTTGGGTCAAGGAATGGTTGGATGCTTGAATATTGTATGCGAACTCGCCTCTGAAACTGTCACCAGGGCGAGATTGAGATAAATGATTGAATGCTCGTAATTCTAAAGCTGAGAACAAATTTTGCGCGTAATAACACGGAATATATCTTCACTTGTTGCCACCCAAGGTAGATATGATATGGTATTCTTTGTGCATAATTTACACTTGAATACAGAGAACAACGTGCAACGCGAAACATATCTTTACTTGTTGCCACCCAAGGGAGATATGAAACGGTGATTTTATAAACGAGTTCGTGATTAGGAGCTAAGCGGGCACTTGCCAAGTAATAGATCCATTTGAAAGACGTACGCGTATCTGAAAAAAATTTCTAATTCCCATTTAATAATTAGGATAGGCGTGACTCTAAATTTTACATTCCCATGACGCGGTACACATTGGTACGGCAATTAACGTGACGGAATATGAATTAGTCAACAATGAAAGCCGCTTAGAAGGGAGTAATCTCCCGAAAATGTCGGCAAATTGACGAAAGTATATATACTTATATATTTATATTTATATATGTATATTCTTTTGCGAATAGCGCTCCCGCTTTTAGTCCTTATGTTGGATAAAACGGTTAGCAGTTCGAAATCGATTTGTAACGTCACCACTTAGTGTATTCAAAATTTATTTATTAATTTATTTACTGGGTTTAACGACACTTTCGACAACCAAGGGCACCTCGTGTCGGACAGTTTACGCCTGGAAGAAGCTTGAGTACCCAGAGAGAGTCACCGAGGAGTGGCGAGCCACTGTCACAGCCCTCAACGTACTAACTGCACACAAGCAGAGTTGTCATTGGTGGAAGACAGGTACACCATCGACGTGCAGTATGGCTTTGTACACAGCGCCACCATGCCCCCACCTGGGTAATAAATGCCTTGCCCAAGGGCACAACATCGCTACCCCTGGTGCATGATGTTTTTCTGAAATTTCATTGAACGGTCCATGGCTGGCGATGTCTCAGACAAAAAGTTGGTTTGTGTCAACACCACAGGAAATTTACGACCTTGCTCTAAGGGTCGGTACTTCAATCCGACTCGAGACACACCATCCCCAGATGCAACTATGTCAATAACCTTGCCAATGACAAGGAACAGTGTGACAAAGGGTACGTTCGGAGTCCCACCATTGGTAACCAATGGTAGCTATTCGGTACCATCGGTAAAGATTGGCACCAATTCCGCCATTTTTTCACCAGTGGTATATTTTTGAGACCATGCTCGAGAGTGTGGAATTTTTCACCAACGCGAAATCCAAAATGGCGAACGCAGACCGATTCAGAATTAAAATACCAGTAAATGTAAAAGATTATTTCATTTCTATAAAGAAAGAGAAAATTTCTTGGTTGGCAAAAAGTAAGCAATTGACAGTGAATTGTTGTAATGAAGGTTCAAGTGAATATACAGCTATTTCTGTGAGAAATAACACAAAATACCGGATAATGCTGGATAATGTCCCAATTTCGTAGCATTGAAATGTAAACTTAAGTATGCACACGTCATTAATCCGTTTCCAGAGGCGTCCGAAGCACGGGGAGCTGTTCGCCTTCGATACAGTGCGTAACCAGGGGTGGGGGGTGGGGGGGGGGGGGGGCACAAAGTTTAGCTAGCCCCAAAAACATTGTCATGCGTTTGAAACACGTTGGGAACAAATATTCAGAAGTGAAGCGGCGATTATGCTTTTTCTTTCCGCCATGTTGTTACCGATGGCTACCAATTTCCGTTCGGAGTTGAAATACACCATCGGTCATTGTCGGTATACGGTCGGGTACCTGTGGTAAATACCGTTTGTTACAAATGGTGGGACTCCGAACGCACCCAAATAGTCAGACTATTCGATATTGATTGGGAAGGCGTACTTTCGAAGCCAGCCCTGACCAAAAAACAATTCGAACCATAATTACGGTGTACAAACCGTAATCGAGCGTCGCAGGAAATCGCGTGTTTCAAGGCGAGAGATTTATTGAATGTTCGATTTTTAGAACACGTCTTTCCTCAAGAATCACGATTTTTTGCATTTTGTCTTGTGAATACTGGACGATATACCCTTTGGAAGACGTGTTTCTCAAACACTTCACTCAAGCAACTCAACAAGGTAATTGGACGGTAGTCTTGTATGAGGCGGTTCTCGACTTGTTTATAAGCAGGGGTTACGTTACCACGCTTCCATTCATCGGGAAAAAATAAATCATTCAGCATTATGTTTAAGAGGGTTATTAGGGGGCTCGCGTAAACTAGGAGAGCATATTTTAAGAAGGTTTAACATTGGTACGAACCACATGTTTTGCACACATTGAGGGATTGTAGAGCTTTTAACGTGTCATCCGGGGTGATAGTGATATTACAGAGTACAACGCGATCGGGATTATTAAGAGACTGTGGAAAATTGAGGGCGGGGGTTGATCATCAACTAGTGCGATGTTACAGAAGTATTTGTTAACCCTTTACCCAACGCAGACGATTTCAAAATTTATTATTTTAAATATCATATTTTAATTTTTTTCAAAACATTTCAACAAAACCATATCATGTGACCTCTCTTTGGAACGAGCTCGACAAGCTCGTTCCAAAGAAGGGTCACACGATATGGTTTTGTTGAAATTTTTCGAAAAATATTTTTTCAGCTGCTGAATTTGCGGGCGATTCGTTGGGTAAAGGGTTAAACAATTCCACATTTTCGAGAACAGAAAAGAAGAGTTTGCTATCGGCCTCTAGTTCCGGGAAAGTTTGCTGTTTGGAGGATATAAGAACTTTCAGAGTCTTCCACCATTCGCTTGCACCGGCGGTGGGAAATTGAGATTCCTATTTATTTTGGAGAAATAGTTAATTTTCGATTTGCTGTTTTCAGAAACTCTTTGACTGCGTTTAAGGGTATATTTTTTATGAGAGTGGAGTATTTTTGGTTGGGGCTCTGCGATTAAGGTTCTTTCTCTGGCGAATTAGTTTCTTGTTTTAGTATGCATCCACGGTGGATGGTTGAATCTACAATTGATTGTTTTGTTCGAAATATATTTCGTTGCATAGGGGTCAATAAGTTTAGTCAATAGGTCATTTGGTAATCCTTCGATGGTTTTATTTACTAATCTATTAATCTGTGTCAGCGTCTTGGAAAGCACTTGTTCTTGGCAATCCTGAATATTTTGGAAGTGAAAAACGTTGGTATATGTATAAAAAGGGATTAAGTAAAGTGAGAGATTGTACAAACGGTTTCTGGAGTGACGTTATAAAGGCATGGTCTCTTTTGGATACAAAAACAATAAACACTCCAGCAGAAATTGTTTCAGAACCGATCTTTTATAATATACTGAGTCAAAAAAGAAAGTATAATAGAAACAAATGTGAAAAAATACCATAAAGGATGAAATATAATAGTTCTAATGTTGCATGTTTGTGGACAAGAAGTCGTGCAAAGAGTTTAATGACATGTTGTCGTTGTCCACCCAACCGTATACAATGTTGCTACGGATTTCAAAATAGCACGTGCTACCCGAGAATGTCAAATTGAATGGGTGACCGACGGTTTACTTTGTGTTATGTTGTGCTAGAGAGCCCGAGTTATTGAGAAAACACGTTAGTTTTTGTCTTCAGACATTTTAAAAAATGCCAAGGTTAACCGAAAATCAGAGCTTGCTTGCCATTGGTATGCATGAGACTGGAATACATCCAGATGAGCTCGCCGCTGAGTTCGGAGTCACTGTGGCCATTATTTACCGTCTCATTGGAAGCAAAAGAACCACTGGATCTACTGCCAACCGTCCGCGTTCAGGTCGACCAAGAGTTACGATCCCTGCACAAGACCGACCCATCTGGACGTCTCACTTGCGGGATCGCTTCCTTCCGGCGACGAGGACAGCAGCAATTACTCCTGGTAGAACTAACAGTAGAATCAGTTCACAAACTTTCCGCAACAGACTTGCTGAACACGGCATCCGAAGTAGGCGTCCATACCACGGACCAATCCTTACCCAACGTCATCGTACCGTCAGAATGGAATGGGTACGTCAGCGTGTTCGCTGGACTCAGCAGCATTGGAGCACAGTTCTTTTTAGTGATGAACCACGATTTTGTCTACGGCGCGCTGATGGTAGGGCAAGAGTGTATCTCCGACGAGGATAACGGTTTTCTGATGCTTGCGTGAGGGAATGCGACCGTTTCGGCGGGGGTAGTGTAATGGTTTGGGCAGTAATTTCCTTGCACCATCGAGCGCAGTTGATCATCATCGATGGTAATCTGAATGGACAGCGATATAGGGACGAAATTCTTAATGCTGTTGTTGTCCCGTTGTTCAAAGCTAATGTCGGATTGCAGTTATTCCAGCAAGACAATGCCCGATGTCAAGTGGCGCGTATCTGTCGTGACTTCCTGGAGGAGCAGAGCATCGAACTTCATCCCTGGCTTCCACTTTCGCCAGATTTGTCGCCAATCGAGCATCTTTGGGATTCATTGGACCGCCGGGTACGACTTCATGATCTTCAGACGTTAGGCGATTTACGTAATGTTCGAAGGCATTAGTGGAACGCAATACCACAGGGTGAACTCCAGATACTTATCAGGTCCATGCGCCGTCGATGTCTTGCCATCCAGGAGGCAAACAGCGGACATACAGGCTAATGACTGCATGTGTGAACTTTTCATTTCACCCTCTGTCTGAACTGCGACGTTCTGGCGTGACGTTGGGAACAATAAGAACATGACATTATGCAAATTCATACAGCTAGGCTCGAAATATGAATTTACAATAATTTGTTTGGGATTAAAGTCGATAGTACTAAAAACATTGCTCCTCGAAGTTTATTATACTTTCTTTTTTGACTCAGTATAAAACCATAAAAGTTGACAATAAATTAGGTTTTGGTGTGATAAAGAATTTGTTTTCGTCAACGACTTTTTTTGTACTGACAGACAATTTCTATCTCATGCAGACCTCTGTAGAGAATATGATATAACAACCCCTTTCACTGTGTACTATGGATTACTCAACGCTATATCAAATTCATGGAAGTTGTGTAAAAGACTGCGATAAATTAGAAACAATACATTGATAAAATTTAGATGCTTTAACCCTTTACCCAACGTAACGGCCAAAACCGGCCAGCGCTATTCTCAAAAATCGCCAATTAATTTTCATTATTTTTTTCATTTTTTGTCTCAAAAACATAGGTTATGACCCCTCGTTGGAACGAGCTCGTCGAGCTCGTTCCAACGAGGGGTCATAACCTATGTTTTTGAGACAAAAAATGGAAAAAATTAGTTATTCAAGAATTTTTTTTGCAAGTGTCGTCTGCTTTTCATGTTAGGTAAAGGGTTAAAAACATGCCAAGATGTTTGTCAGACTTTTACCTGTTATTTTTAAAAATGTTTTCCACAGCCCATACGCATACCCAAGAAAAATGGAATAATCGTTTAGGTCTTATTTTATAATCAAACGACTGGCATATAATATTCATGCATGCATTTTCATTCGCTGATGATACTTACCTGAGAAGCTTGAGGTATAAAATTCTACATTGTATTTTATATACCAACTCAAAACTTTTTAAATGTAAACTTTCGGAAACAAACCGAACGATGCACCTTCTGTGGTAATACACGACAGACAGTTTGGCAGCTTTTCTTTGACTGCACCCATGTAAAGACAATTTTATTATTACTTCAAGAACAATTACGTGAGAGGGAGGGGCAATATGTCACTTTCCCTTACACCAGAATTTATCCTGATAAGACAGCCCACTCCTAGAAATACTAGTGAGGAAATAATAAGTTTACTTATATTTCTTTTTAAAAAGAATATTTATTCCTGCATGTGGGACGATGCAAACCAAATTACACGGCCTTCATTGAAGAAGTTAAATATTATCGTACAATTGAAATGCTCTCGCATTATGAACACCAACCAAAAAAAGACATATACGATAATACCATAGTGTGTTTTGATATGTTTGATATCTCAACGAGTTGAAAGTGAGTTTTTTTTCGCGAGGCTTGCCGAGCGAAAAAAACTCACTTTCAACTCGTTGAGATATCAAACATATCAAAACACACTATGGTATTGTTGTATTTATCTTATACCGACCATTTTTGTTCTTTTCTGCATTTTTAAAAGGGTTTTGGGGATGATTTCGTGTCAAAATGTCGACTCATCTGGAGTGGAGTCGACTGCTTTCTCTTGTTGGGCATGAATACATGTGATGTGCCCGGAAAAGCTGTTGGTGCATAACAAGGCTACAAATTCAAGTGAATGATAGAGTATAGTTCCCCTTAGAAAGTGGCCCTGTAACTGGGAAAACAATTACAGAAAATATACTTACGCCTCAATTCTTATGATTTATGACAAAAATATGTTTGATAATCAATTTCACCAGATTTGACACGATTTATAAACAATTTTGCGAATGTCATCATTATATTATAATATAGAAAAAGACTATAGTCCGTTCTCCAATCTATTTGACATAGGGGTATGTGTTATTGATAATCTATAACACATGGGCTATATCTTCAACAGGTATAAGATAAAACAACTATATAAGAACGATGGGCGGAAATAATTCCGCTGTGTTAGTTAATAACACATGATAACACATACTATTTTTAAATTGAGTCGGTGCAGGGTAGAAACGTAAGGTAGAAAGCAAACAACCTCGTCTCTCACCTCTCTTAGAAACAGAACAAAACAAACACAACTTAACCGTAGAAATGTATATATTTTGTTTTTCTCGCCTAACGCAGGGGGAGGCCACCAAAAATTTGCAAGACGTGACGTGGGGTGGGTGGGTCTCTTGAGTGTGCCAAAAATGTGCATTTCCAACTTGTGCATTTTTTTTTGATTTTTTTAAAAAATATATCAATATATCAGCTAATATATACCATCATTTGTGTTTCAAACCTTAAAGATGATGTTGTACATCACACTCTTAACATAAATACAACATCAGGAGGCTTTACAAGTGAGAATATTGGGCTTAAACTGGGTAAATGTCACACGTTAGTAGGGGTGGGTGTCTTGTTCGAAATGTAGAAAATGTGCAGACAATATTTTGGGAACAATTCAAATGAAAATTTGTTCCCGTATATGTACACCTGCTCTGGCCAAGCCTGATAATGAATAGCTTGTCATTTGTAGATTGGGGCCCACAGCAGCCCACAGAGGTTTAAATTGGTGGTACCGGTTTAACCCTTTACCTAACATGAAAAGCAGACGACACTTGCCAAAAATGATTGAATAACTAATGTTTTTCATTTTATGTCTCAAAAACATAGGTTATGACCCCTCATTGGAACGAGCTCGACGAGGTCGTTCCAATGAGGGGTCATAACCTATGTTTTTGAGACAAAAAATGAAAAAAATAATAAAAATTAATTGGCGATTTTTGAGAATAGCGCTGGTCGGTTTTTTAGTTTAAACATTATTTTATTTAAATACTGCATATAAATATACAAGGTATAGAACAACATGCTGAGATACAGTATTAGAAAGTGGATTCAGCAGCAAGCCGAAGCTTATGTAAGCTGTCTCCTGAAATCAACAAATGCATCAGACTTTCATGGCATGGAAGAGACTATGATTGAAACAAAACAATAAGAAAGAGGAAAGAAGGGTAAAGGTGGAGGGATGGGGATGTCTGGGGCAAAGGCAGCTGCTTCCTTTAATAAAGGGAGAGCACCAGAAGGACTAGCACTGCAGGTGTGTTCAGTAAAATCTCGTGGAGGCAGTAATATAACTCTGTACTTTTTCAAATATTAGGCTGTTTGCTTCCGTTGTGTATTCAGCATTTCCATTGAAGAGAATATCCGTTGAAATTGTGAATGGCAGTGTTGCTAGTGTGCGGGTCTGCTCTCTACATAGAACGGACAATGTAATAAATAGTGAGCACTCGTTTCACGGGCTCCACATGAACAGTATGGGGAGTTTGATAAATGGTTTCTAAACAGATGATCGTTAAGATTGCTACAACACAAGCGAAGTCTACAATGGTGGGTCTGTGCCTTACGGTCTTTACTACGTTTGAAGCAGTTTGGAACGAACAGTTTATTTCTATTTAGGAACGAGTTGAAATTTTGCAATGAACTATTTTCTCTGACGTGTGATGGCAGCGCATTCCATAATCGTGTTGCTGATGGCAAAAAGGATTCGTAATGATGCTGGGTTCGACAAAATGGGGCTGCGAGGTCGGCGTTATGGCGTGGGCCGTAATCGTGGGACGCCGAAGATCGTGGCGGAATCAGCATGGATACATAAGCAGGGACCATCCTATGATACATTTTGAAATATTGTTTCAATTTGTGCTTCTCTCTTCTTGCTTTAAGAGTTTCCCATCCCGTTTCCAAATAAATAAGTTCCCTACTAGCGCTACCGGTTGCACCTGTTACGATCCTGGCAGCTTCCAACTGGATACGTTCCAGTTCGTCGGATTCGCACTCAGCACAATTATCCCAAACTGTATCTGAATACTCAAGAACCGGCCTAATAAAAGTCAGATATATGATTTCTAATGTTTTGCGATCAAATTTGTATTTATACTTTCTTAGAAGACCAATTCGCTTCCATGCTTTGGAGGCTGTTGCTTCAATGTGTTCTTTCCAGGAACCCTGATTGTTTAATCGTATACCAAGATGTGCATGACGGTTTTGGCCGTTACGTTGGGTAAAGGGTTAAGAACATTATGAAAAACCCCCTAAAGACAGCTGTGCCTTCTAAGTATATAAGTTTATTTTGGATTTTAATGGGAGAGTGGGCGGGGGGGGGGGGGGGGGGGTGTCTGAGAACAGTAGTAGAAAATTTGCACGTAGTAGTGGGTGGGTGGGTGTAAAAAGGAGCCGAATAAAAAATAGGACGTCACGTCTTGCAATTTTTTAGTGGCCCACCCTTGCCTAACGCAAGTAAAAATTGAACAGAAATAGAACTATTACCGGACTCATATATAAAAAAAAATAGAAAACAGTCTAAAACCATAATGGAGATATGCGAGAAATACCCAACAGGTTTCTTCTTTCATTTTTTCTCTTTGGAATGTTGACAGATCGTTTACGCCCCTCTGTCTCTTTTTTTGTTTGTTTATAACCTTATTGCATATTACGTGTATTTGGCATTTACTCCACTAAAATAATCCAGATGTCTTGTTATGTAGAGCTATCGTCGGCTGACTGGCGGCCGGACTTCAAAGAAGTCCTACCGACAGTTATTCAGATGATAGGGTCACTCCCATATTAAAAAACAAAACTAAATCAATTTGCAAGACCAACGAGACTAGAAGTGAAAGTATGCATCAACCATATACATATGTATATAAACCCCCTGAGTACTTGTATACAAATGTTTACAAGAACATCACCAGTTGTATTTGTTTTTGTTTAGCTTTGTGTCTGTGTTCTACATGTAACTATTTATCTGAATAAAAAAAACATATTAATCTGATTTATACGATGCGCTGAGAATGAGACAATACCATCACCAAACACCCCGTAGATGTATTCGCAGACGATCTGCTCTCAATCTGCGCGCATTTACGTGTGGTACAGGTGGCTCTGATGATTGGATTGAGAGCAAATGTTAGAACGGACAGTTTGCAAGATAAATTAATTCTATGAGTGATAATAAAATGTTAAGTGGTTAACTTGTAGAGATTGAGCGCCCCTGTCCTGCAAGGACTCTAGAAGGTTCCTCGCAAAAGAGATACGCCTAATCCGTATATACCGGGTGGAGTGAACGGCTGGAATTAGAGGCAAGATAAGGTCAAATTACCTGAGTTAGTGAGTTATCTTGGTGTGTTTTGGTCCGATAGGTATTACATTCTGATAGAATATAACTGGTATAACATTTTGTTTGAACAATCGTAATACGATATAGTAATTTCACCGATTAACCAAGAGGTCGTTGTCCCATCCCCACCATCATCCATGACATGCTTTTGTCAGTACACGGCATTGCAGGTACCATTTGTATTTCGCACTGACTAGCATTAGGGGAATGTTGGCCATTTCCTCCGGTACGTAGTGAGAGACCCGTGGCTGAAAAAGCCTAACTGGGCGACTTCCGACAGTAGGTACGAGCCATACTAGGGCATAAAAGAATAAAAAGAAAAAACAAAGTGAAAAACAGGGAAGAAAAAGCAAACAAGACCATTTGTTACAGAACTTCAGACGCTTCGTGGACAGTTCCTTTCCAAGGGAGACAAACTTTTCCTCTCGGATGTGGATCAGATTACTCTGAATGGGAACTTGTCTATAATTCGTCTATTCCATACAGAGAGTTGTGTGGTTATTGACCACAATACATACTGAACCAATTGGTCGGTCAGTTGACCAGTGGCAAACTCCGGCTGGGTACACGTGCCACAAAGGGTCGTCGCGAAGATGACCGATTGGACGTGTAAACGTGATTAGACCCAACCGTGATGGCCCAAATTCGACTTTCCAATACTCCAACGCAGGTTCTTGTCGAAGGCATGCCCTGATGATGATGGAGTTTGAACGTCAATGAAGTCGGTGTGGCGCTGAACGAGCTGACCGAACTCTTTACTGAGAGGTGACGCAAGCCCATCACTCAGGCCTAATCCGATTTGCATGTTGAAACTGTAGACAACAGTATTGGAGATAAAAAAAATAGCCAAATAAAACCCACAGAAAAAGTATCGCTACCTCTTGCTGAAACGGGCTATCCCAGCTCTTTCCAGCGAGTGGTCGTCTTGAAGCCATGGGAAGAAGACGATTTTGATGCTTTGGTGAGATATTCTGCCGTAAGTTTTTGAGGAAGTAAGAAGGCGTTGAGTGTTTGCGTTTTCTATTACCACAGGTCTAGGTTCAAAATCCCCTTCTCGATGAGCAAGCGCTTTGTGCATGTACATATATTTGTTTTTTTTGTATTTTTGGGGGTGGGAGTGGAAAGTGTGTGTGTTTGGGGGGGGGGGGGCGGACTATGTCGATTAAGTTACCAAATTTAGCGAAATATTTGTTTCGTTGAAAAATAGACAAATGTTGGCTGTCATTGTATGGGTGTGAAGATCTGTAAGGAAACATGCGTGTCACACGAGGCAGGTTGGGAGGCCAAGGTGGGTTTTATCTTAATTTGATGCGCATTTAAGATATCCCCGCATTGAATTTATATAGCGTACGGTATTAATAGACACGTTGCCACACGTTGGTAATTACTGGTGACAGGCGAATTGCGGTACAACAATTGAATTGGGATGCCATTCAGTAAATGGTACCATTAGTGCAATCAGTGTGGCGAGCTTACGAAACGTGCTTCTGCGATTTGTCACATGAACGTCTCAAGTGCGAGAAGAAGATTTCCACGTGGAAATAAAGGACTTAACAATGATAGAATCTAGACTATTCTCCGAGAAGGGCGTAGCTCTTTCTGGTGATTAATCACAGGCCATTCTCTGGGAGCAATAGGGTGATTTTCCTGCTGCACGGAAATATTTTCCGATTAGGTTTTACTCATTTGGGTTGGGAGTAGGAATTTTTTTAATATTTAATCTATATCTTCCTTTTACCACAAGGCTAGAGTTCTGAGCCCCCACCAAACAAGAATGGGGGGGGGGGGGGGGGTGAGCTAGGCGATGGTTACCAACAAAACAGTGGAGAATTACATGACTCGCTGGACAATGAAAAGTTACCGGTTGCAGAGCCAACTCTTGCTATCAGATTCGCAATAATTGGGTCGGAACAGAGCAGTCTTGTTCTGCGGACACCATGCCTTAACAGACAATCGGGCTCTGTCTTTAACCTCTGTTAAGCGTCGGAAATTCGTTAAAAATTAATTTGCCTGCAATAATTGATAGGCTGCATCCACTAATACATTTGCAATCAACAGTTAACAACTGATAACAGTGTTTGAATTCACTCGCCGATATCGCTCAGGTGACTGTGGGGACGTGCTTGTGTTTGTGTGTGGGGGAGGGGGCGGAGGGAGGGGGTGCATAATAAAATAAAAAATATGTATCTAAGAAACCTAGCTTCACTCATTTGTGTGAATGGGCCGCGGATAGCACTGGAAGATTAAATGGCTTTCCTGGATGTTAAACTTTGCATGGCTGTTCCTATCCAGTAATTAAACTTTGCTGGCAGGTTAGCAGTACAATTTGGTGTTATTCGGTGACAAGTGGTTGTAAAAGAAGGCCATTAAAGGGCGTAAAACAAAAGGATCGTTAAAGTGTCCCTATTCGAAAACTAAAACTGGACGATTTGTTTGTGTACGATTGTAGTGGGGATAAGAAGATTGATGTGTTCAGCACGAGAATATACCAGTACTCATGTTGGACAGTTGGTTTGGTCGAAGAGTTTGTATAGTGCGGCGAAGCCTTAGTTTATCTTCAATGGAAGTTATTTCACCGGGTATTGTTACACGGAGGACAGATCCGTCTTTCATCTTCAGAAAGATCATCCCGTCTTGATAATGTATACAGTTCTGTCAGACCACATCATCTTCAGAAAACCGCAATTTTTGGCACTGGGAATGTCCCGGGAACGGTCACCACCATCAAAATTGTGAATTGAAGGGAACAAAGTAACATTCTACGTAGTATTGTTTGTTGACTGTTGGTGCTCAACAGACCAATCAATATGAACTCTCACCGAAAGAGTGAATATAATTTGAAAACAGAGAATAATAATAATAATAATAATAATAATAATAATAATAATAATAATAATAATAATAATAATAATAATAATGAAGATGATGTCGGGGCAGCGTCAAGCCACGCGTAGCACCCAAAAGCTATGCCAGCATCTGTTCTAGACGAGCTTGAAGAATGGTGTGCCAAATGGAGAATTAAGCTAAATGCCAATAAAACCCAACGAATCACCTTCACTCGCAAGAAAACTAAACGGGATTTTGACCTAAAACTTATGGATAACACACTCCCAGAATGCAAAGAAGCGAAATTCCTGGGCATCACTATTGATCAGAAACTGTCCTTCAACAAACATACCGACGACATGGCGAAAAAAGCTACCAAACGAATTAACTTACTGAAAATGCTCAAGGGAACTTCATGGGGGGCCAACCAGTCCACCCTACTCAAACTATACAAATCCTTTGTGCGCCCAGTACTTGAATACGGTGCAATAATACTAACTGACCTCAACCAAACTAATATGGGAAAACTCCAAAGGGTCCAAAATCACGCGCTTAGAGTTGCCCTCCGCGCCCCATGGGACACACCCATCAAAACACTCCACGACAGGGCCGATATTCCCACCATTAAAGACCGCCTAGCCACCCTGGCCGCGAAAAATCATGACCGTTTAACCGACAGCGAACTAATCTCCGAACTGGGAGTAATTTGCGAAAGCCGACAAAAGCCCAAAAACTGTAACCAAAACTAAAACCGCTCGAATAAAAACTAGGAATGACAAGGTTAACTGCGATCCCTGACGCCCCCGAATACCCCTAAACTAAATTAAATAAATAAGTCCGCAAAGGGTACAACAGGACTGGGGTCCCAAAACGCCGGCGAAACCCGGCACCTTAATACTAAACAATAAATAGGGAACGATTGGGGTCCCAAGCACGAGAGGATGTTACTGCCCTTACGAATGTAAAAATTCGTGCATTTCATACTCTCCCCCTTAGCGACAAGCACACACACAGCACAATACCACACGAGAGTATGTTACTGCCCTTACGAATGTAAAAATTCGCGCATTCCATACTCTCCAGACACACACAGCAGACACCACAAGGACACGCAACCAAAGAGGTGCTACTTTTATCTTTACAGTTTACATATTCTAATGAAAACTAATTCTACTTTCTTCTTTTAAGCAGGTACACAGAAGATGTTTTTTGGACCAGCACCCCAATAAACGCTACAGACAACCTAACCGTTGTGGAAACAGTCACCCCACGGTTCCAGAACATCCTCCGTTCCATCCCTAAAAGTGGTCAACCACTTTAAGGGAGGCGAGCGTTGGTCCTGCGTCCCGCCTCTGCCCCTTTTTGTAAGCGCATTGCGCATCTTTTTTGTCCCAACCCAATAGGAATACAATGCAGGCCAGCCCCCGAACCAGGGAAGTTCGGGTCTTCTTCTTGGTGGTCCCCGAAAGGGGTCGTTGTTGTTTTCCTCCTAAGAGTCCAACTACAACAGAGACAGCCTGAGGCAGACTATACTTGCCAGTGATGGCCAGCACTCACTATCATCCTCGAAGCGGCAGACTATACTTGCCCGAAAATCCAGATCGACTGCACCCTCGGGGAGAGGTAGTACCTTTGTGAGAGGACCCAACCTCCCACACTGGTCCTCACCCGAGGGTCCAACCGACATCAGCCAGCGAGACCGCCTACCAACAACTGGAGACACCTGCTGAGTACCGGATCCTTTTCCTCCTTCGACACGCCTAGACATGTGACAACCATCATATACAGCTACCGAGGGTCGAAAGGGGCTTGTCCCCCATACCGTCCATGCGCGCCTTTGGCGCGCGAAATCATTTCCTTTCTGGGGGTGGGGGTGCGGGGGGATGCGGTGAACATCGTTTATGCTACTTGTCCTATTGCCTCTCCGTATCCACTCATGGGTGACTGCATGTATGTGTTTGGAGCTGACCTCAAGTGGGAGTGTGCACGAATGTAGTGCGATTTTGTGGGGTCTTCTGAGTCAGTGGGGCAGTCAAATCACGAGCAGCACCCATCACGCATGCTGAGATCTGTTCTTGGAGTGAGCAGGCGATGAACAGGGTTTATTCGGCTCGTCGCTATTGCCTATCCGTATCCACCCTTGCGTGACTGCCTGAATGTGTTTGTAACTGTTCTGAAGTCGGTGTTATTCGGAGAGTATGTGAAAGTGTTGCGATTTTGCAGTGTGATTCTGATCATAATAAAAGTATTTTTATAGCACTAAATCGACACACGGTGTCGCACAGCTGTAAATGTGAAATGCCTTATGGATGTGCTATAGCTTTTTCAAGAGGGGAATTTTTAGAATCTATCAAAAGGGGCTTACAATAGTCAAGGGGAACAGTAATAAAGACGTGAACGAGCTGCTCTGATGTTCTGTGTTAAGGAAAAGACAAATTTTACAGATATTACGTAGATAAAATTGAACCCAGACAGATGTGTTTGACATGTTCATCAGCTGTTAAATTTTCATTCATGAAATAACCTTGACTACAGACACAGCTGCTGGAGGTAATCATTGAATATTGAATATTGAGGGACAATTTGGATATTTCCGTTAGTTAATGTGACAGACCAATGTATATCCCTTCCGCCTTGTCATGGTTCTATTCGAGGAAATTTTATGCCTTCATGTCGGAAATGCAGCGTTCAGTTTTTCAATACATGCCAACTCCGAGGATGAGGAAGAATCTGAGAACATAATTCGCGCTATTACAGACTACAACATGTCGTCCAATGATTGCAACAAGGCTCCCTGCTGCACTCAATGGACGATTTGATCTCCCAATTCACCATATGCATTTATTCACATTTCTTGACCACCCAGCGCCAGGGATGTCAGAACTCTCTGTGGATTTTCCTAATAGTTAACTCTTTATTACAGGGCGGTAAATAACGCTTAGATTCAGTAAAATATCTGCATTGATGAAATAATCCAGCGTGCTAAGGGTACCATTCGATTAGGTGTGGAATAGGGGCAGTAGAGAAGATAATGTTCGGCAGTTTCGATTGCACCACATCTACAGAGAGGGGTAACCAAGTCATAATTATTTAAAAAATGTTTTTTTTTACCTAACATGAAAAGCAGACGACACCTGCAAACAAAATTCTTGAATAACTAATATTTTTCATTCCAAAGAGGGGTCACAACCAATGTTTTTGAGACAAAAAATGAAAAAAAATAATGAAAATGAATTAGCGATTTTTGTAAATACCGCTGGCCAGTATTGTCCGTTATATTGGATAAAGGGTTAAGTTAGAATTTGATAAACGTACTCGACCATGTTGGATCGGGGCTTTTCGCGATTTATTGTGGAAGATAAATAATACCACTAATAGTTTACCCCGATGAAGGCAGTTAATGAGCTATACACGTGAGTTACTTTCGCGTATATTTAGATGTGGGGTGGGGGCATTCCGTAATTTAACCTGGAAAAAACTCTGTGTGATAGGCTCATGCGAAGACAGTTCTAGTTCTGCATTACGCCGAAGCTGATGTTTTCGACCTCCTCACTGTCGGTCATGGTACAATTGCCCCACACAGTGTCAGAATCTTCTAGAGTAGGACGTATAAACGCAATGTAGATAGATCTCTTTAATGGTAAGGGTTATCCGATCAAGAGATATCTTATGTTTACGGACAAGGGATGTTCGTTTTCATGTCTTAGATGATATATCAGCAATGTGATTTGCTCATGATTCTACATCACTGATTACTGACTCCGGATGTTTAGGATGGTCGACTACAGTATAAATACATGTGCTTGACATGTGCCTGGGAGGTTCGGCAATCCGAGTATATCTGCGAGAAATTAGCATGCTTTCAGTTTTTTAGGGTGTGAAATCGACTAGTCATTTTAGACCAATGTTCGATACTTCCGACATCGTTATTCAGAGAGCTCCCTGTCTCGGATTTCCCGCTATAAATTGTAGAGACGTATCGCCCGGAAAGAGATGGATGTTAGAAAAAATCTTCAGTTACACCATTTATGTACATAATGAAAATCAACAGGCGAAGTATGGATTCCTGTGGTCCCCCTGTCTTCACGCGTTTCCAAGGAGATGATTCGGACTGTATGACGACACACTGTTGCCTATTCATTAGATAAGCCTCATACCATTCGCTAGGTTTGTCTGTAATGTCTATTTTCTCTAGTTTGTGTAATAGTCATTTGTGCCAAACTTTGTCAAAAGCTTTACTTACATCACAAAACATGAATCTTATGCTTTCGTAGTCGCAGTTGTTCAACAATAATATCTTTATTCACAGACAACAGTTAGGTAACAATTTCCTGGAAAGTGCCCCCAGTAGGGTAAGTAGTGTTCAACCGATGATCGGAACCGACCACCACAATCGGCCGATTGTGGGCAATCGGATGACAACGGCAACGGCTCCTGGAACATCGTCCCAACCGATTGTTGCCAAGCATTTTGTGATGATTCATAAACCGCATTTTATTATCTTCTGCAATTGTTGAATTGTAAATGTAAAATGATGTCAAAAATACCATTCAATAAAGTTGAAAAACCACCACAATATGTAATCATAATCTCTCTAGACGCCCCTTTTCGGGATACACAAGTTAAACGACATGTAAATCTTACAATTGAGCGTACTTGCGGCAATCGCCAGTTCATATCGGAAAAGTGATGGTTGTACTCCATTGATTCAGGTCGCAGTAATAATTACCAGTTGCGCGCACTTGGGTGGTAAACGTGGCTCTTAGAGCCACGTTTACCGCCCAAGTGTGCGCGACTGGTAACTTTACTGAACATGAGTTAACGGAGTTTAACTCTGTGAAATATGTTCAATTTAATGTAGTTCTCTTGTATAGTAGTGAACGGACTGTGAACACTGTAAAATATGTTCAATTTAATGTAGATCTTTGCGAGCCTCGACTTGTCCAGAAGTGCACGATATTACAATCGGAATCGGCATCGGAATCGGCCGATTGTGAGCTCAAATAACCAGTAATCGGTCAGCGGCCGTTTTTGGTAATCGGTTGAACACTAAGGGCAACCCAGGCGGACGGCGTCCATTTTTGGACTTCGCAAGCCAAATGTAAAAAAAAATTACTCCCCGGTCACTGTATCGTTGGATGATTTAATTCAGTTAAGCACAATTTGGACACCAGCAATGGTTTTAGTACAGTTTATTGGATAGTGACAATAGGATTACACACCTCAAAAACTCGAAGATTGCATCGGACGAAATTTCACGAATCCAGTTCGAACTTTTTGAAATAATGAGAGGGGAGTGGAAGCGACGTATTTTTTTTACCATCCGCAGTTGGAACAAAAGACACACACAGGTCGCTAGATCATGGAGTGCATGGTTTACATTCGTTGTCAGAGAAAATCTGAAAACATACAACAAACATCACCAGAACGTGATTACAGTACGGCTGTCGTGGATTGGTCACTTTCCATGGGTGTGCAGTATTCCCACGGACGAAATAATATTAGTTTCCAAACACTAATGGAATAATCATAAAACAATAATTAATGAAGCACGGGACACCCCGGTGTTTCATTAATTGAAATTTTGTTGATGATGATTTTTATTTCCTGCTAAACGCATGCGTGGGCAGTGAGCCCATGTGATGATTACGACCAGTCCACGGCGACTGTACGGTAGGTGAATCAGTTATATGCACATCAGACAGTTAAAAATATTAATCGGCGAATTGGGAGAGGAGTCATGAAGGAAGATTATTATAGTCGAATCTTGGATGCTGCAGCGACCCGTTCAATATAACTGAAGTGGCATGCCTTGATGATGTAGTTGGACTATTACCTAGTAAGGATTTCTGTTCAAAAACAGAAACGGATGCGAGAATTTTGTGCTGGGCACTGCACGGGGCTAGCCGTTAGCAAACGTGAGCTCATCGTCGATATTGCTTGAGAACTTTAAATTGGCTTTCAGCAGCGGTAGTTTTTACTGAAACTGGAATTAGCATGGATGGTGGCATGGGTACAGTCTGTACAGATGCTTTTTGTGTTCATATAGAGGAAATTACATTCAGTCTTTATTTTCAACAATATCTATGTACAGTTTCTACCCGATATACGTTTTTGTGAGAGAACTAAGGACACTGATACCAATAGAAATTCCAGTGAAAAGATTCGAAAAAAACAGAACAGAATACCAGCTTAACATTCGAAATCGAATAAAATCTCGATGCTTCGTAGGGCCCTATCTCATATGGATAGCGGCGACAGGCCACCGCAATAATCCTATTTTCATTTTATGTCACAACCTATGACGTCTCAATGGAACGGAATCTACTCAATTATGAATTAACCTTATTATTTCGAGGAAATGAGTTTTACTGTTATCAATAAAATAACATCCTTAATGTCCTTTGCGCTCAGTGATAAACTACAGATTGAGTATATTGTCAGTGTTTATTTAGGTTACAAGTTGAACAACGAAAACAAGAGAAACAGAATTCACTGCGACCAGTGAATCCAAGTCTGTGTGAAAATGTGAAAGGATCAGAGATACACTATATATAAATAGAGACTTTATGTGGAGGCTTATTTTCAGAGAATTCTAAATTGGGTTTTCGACAGTAGTTAAAGATATTCATACAGGATTCAGATAACTTTTCACAAGAAACCAGAAAAAACCCATTTATGTGCACAGCATTCAATAGGTTCGACGAAGGTATCAGAAATTGATATTGTGGGCCCCACCCTCTTTAAAATGCAATTTCCAGTGCATCTGAAAAATATCTAGCTTGAAGTATGAGCCTAACCCACTTTAAAAATATTGGCTCCACTAACTCCAGATCTGTACATTGGATGATGATAGCAAATATTGTTTAGTATTGGTTAGAAGACCTTAAGGTACGTAGTACTTCAGAGAAACATATCGTGAGTTAAACAATTCAGCAATGTGAATATACAGACATAAAAGGCCTTAAAGGCCCAAAGAGCCCCTTTGAATGTCTACTGGCTGTGGCAAAATACTGAGACCTCATCGATGTCTGTGTGTGTTAAGAACAGAAATGTGAGTATGGAAAGGGTTTTCTTTATTTTCCCATTGCATTAAATAAAATCTTTGGGACCCATATTAAAGTCTTGCTGAGGTTAAAAACACCCCATTTGAATACCCCATTTTATCAATGCCTTACTGTGGAACGCACACTGAAAGGGTAGAATTAACCATGTGTTATAAGACAGAACTGAATAATATATATGTTTCGTTGTAAAGCAAAGGGTTTCTTTCAGATTGGTATGAGGCGGAAACTGACACCTGATAAAAAAAACAACAGATAACATTCAGTATGTGACAGCGATCTCCAGTTCTCTGTAATTTGGTTACATTGTCATCTAGTGTGAATGAATATAATGTTGCTATTGCTTCGGGTTGATTTACTTAACTGCGAAATTAACCAATTGGGCCACAATCAACCCATTGGCCACAACCAAGGCCTCCAGCGAACCGAAAAACATAGTCGCCAATCAGTATGCCAAAACCCATAGAAACAGAATGATTCGTATTTGAGTTTTCGTGAGGACAAGGAGTGACGAGAAGACAGAAAAGTGTATTTAAGGACAAATCTGTGAAAATTTCAGATCATTAGCCCATTCAGACCAAGAGATATTGGTCAATGAAAATTTGTGCAGTTTTTTCCACATTTGGCAGCCATTTTGGACTCACTGTGGAAAAAATCGAATTTGTTTTGCATTTATGATAACGATACATTACATTCTTACTATTCACTCCGTTACTAGTGTTCTGAATCTTCAGAGTGCCGAGTTTGTAGACGAAAATATCCGATTTTCCGGTCGTTTTTGATGTTTTAAAAAACTTTGGCAGAAAAAATTTTGTTTGTAAACTTTTGTTACCAGTTCTTTATGGAAAAGTGTATTGATGACAAATTAGTAAAAAATTCAGGTAATTTGCCCATTTTGACCTGGAGATATTGGTCAATGAAAGGTTGGGCGTTTTGGGCATTCATGGTGCGTAGACGAAGGTGGAAAGCTTAACGAACTACAACTTACATACGTCTATGACTTAGCAAAATGTCAGAAAAATCTGTAAGAGAGCCTTTGAGAAATCGGCTCATCCAAAGTGTTGGAAGAAGAAAAAAATCTAGACGAGAGATTCTGTAGGATCACAGGCTTTTCCTGGCGAACAAAAATATTAAGACCTTTGAAGGAAATGTACAACAATTCAGACCCATATGTCTGAACATGTCGGTATGCATACCGATATTCTCCGGGTTGAAAAACGTTTAAATTAAAAATCCATCCAACCCATCAGTAAAATCACTTGATTCTAAAGGGGAGAGCCCAGCATCTTCGGATATATGTCATTCCACTATGATGACGGAGTGCAGTGATGTAACATAATTATGTTAACCCTTCATTTGTCAGTTAGGAAACCTAGAGTTTCAAAAATGACCATGTTTGGCGGCCATTTTGGACACATTGGGGATAAAATCGAAATTTCTAGCACCCATAGTACAGTACCAATACAATACTAGATGGGTGTGATTATGACTGCCGGCAGATCAGAGCAAGTTCACACTCTCATTCCTTTCTTCATTCAAGGAAAAATGTCCTCAACATTGCTCGGAAAACTTGGGAGGACCACAAACTGAGACACTGTAACATGGCTCCAGTGAGATAGTTATCAGAGCAATTCAGTTCATTAGATTATGAAAATGCAGGATTCACAAAATGGGTACAATTCGTCCATTACTATACTACGTGGCCAAAATATGGGGGTTTCAGACAAAAAAGGTTAGTGGGACTCTGGGACCTTGTTTGACATGTTATGAGACGTTACAATTCATAAATGGCTTCTGAAGGTTCATGGCGGTGTTACCGCCAGCCAAAAACTAATCACCACAGGGGCCTACAATGCCCGGTTATTCTGCTTTTAAGCAATGCCTGTTACAGAAAACCATGATACCCTAATTCTGACGAGTTATAAATCAAAAGCTTAACAACCCTACACTTGACGATGTACCAATGCAATAACAATAAGGTTACACACGCAATGTAAATAATGATGAATGAATAAAACGGCCAAGTACGGTTCGTCCAAGAACACATAATGTAATCTCAGCTATTCAGAGAAAGAGAAATCGCAGGGTAATTATGTAGAAGCCATTCAGTAGAGTACAGCCAACCCAGTCGCTCGTTAACCCTTTACCCAACGTAACGGCCAAAACCGGCCAGCGCTATTCTCAAAAATCGCCAATTAATTTTCAAAATATTTTCATTTTTTGTCTCAAAAACATAGGTTATGACCCCTCGTTGGAACGAGCTCGTCGAGCTCGTTCCAACGAGGGGTCATAACCTATGTTTTTGAGACAAAAAATGAAAAAGTTTAGTTATTCAAGAATTTTTTTTGCAAGTGTCGTCTGCTTTTCATGTTAGGTAAAGGGTTAACCAATGCAATGGGGCTTCCATTCAGCCTGAGCGTATCTAATGACACTTGGAATACAGTTCGGTTCATGTACAGTAGATTGTGATCAAAGTTTTCGGAGCAGCGACTCCACCTTTTCAGCGTTCTAGGAGCTCTGCAGAACTCAATCATATCATTTGAAAGTCCAAAACCCGAGCACGTGCCCGTTGGAACCCCATGCAGATACGCATATGCTTTTTTCATATTTGTCCTGACAAAATGCGAAATTAGGGTCGCTCTTTATGTGGAACGACGCAGTAACTACTTATGAATGATGAGTGAAAATTTTTGGAAATCCGCAGAGAATTGGCTGAGATATAGCGTTTTGATGAGAGGAGGTAATTGTTTGAATTTGGTGTTTTTTCTAACTGGGCTAAACAACGCGGCGAGAAATATGCTGCGTATGAGTACATGTATGACCGACTGACTGAGCCCCCTCTTAAAAGTTATAACTGAGCGCGAGGGCTTCACAGATGGGGCAAAATTAAAGTCGCTTCCTAACAACGCCGACCAGGCATCCTGACACTACCTTTAAACCTCAGATAATCGCTCCAGAAGTTAAAAGTGAAAAAAGAAAGCGCCGGTGAGTAGGTTAATAGCGAAATAGATTTACGAAGATTGGCCAGTTAGACCTTAAAATCGCAGTTCAGACAAACACCAACTGTTTCGACACTGCTGGAAGCAGCGACTTGGAATTTTTAGAATTTGTTCTTCGAATTCTCAACGACACTTTGGTGCCTGTGTCGAGTATCCAGACTGCGTGAGAACACCACGCATCGCGTGGAGAGCGAGAGTACGATTCGTCCGCGACTTGACTTGTTTGGAATGAACAAGGGCAGTATTGTTGGGCTACTGTAAAACAGCACTTGCACATAATGTCCCTTTTTTGTTGCAAAATTGCCTACCCAGGCCCCAAGTATGATTTTATGTTTATGTATCGCCCATGCGACCTGTAGTTTCTACCGTTGCCATATGTGAAAGTAGCCTTTTATCATTTTTTCCAGTATTTGGCGCTAATTTTAGGGGCCATTTACAGCCAAGTCCATCGATAACGTCCATCCAACCCATGTATAAAATCACTTGATTCTAAAGGGGATAGCCCAGCATCTTTGGATATATGTCATTCTACTATGACCACGGAGTACTGTGATGTGACATAATAATGTTAACCCATCTTTTGTCAGTTCTGAGATCTAGGATTTAAAAAAAAATGACCACGTTTGGCGACCATTTCGGACACATTGTGGTTAAAATCGAAATTTCCTTTGCATTGATGATAATGATACATTACATTCTTATTATTGAGTCCATTACTGGTGTTCTGCTAATTCACAGTGCCCAGATTATAGGCCAAAATGTTCGATTTTCAGGCTTTTTTGAGGTTTTGGAAAATATTGGCAGAAAAATAATTTTGGTAAACTTTTGTTACAAGTTGGTTATGGAAAAGTGTATTTATGATAAATCTGGAAAATTCCAGGTCATTAGACCATTCGGACCAGGAGATATTGATATTGGTCAATGAACATTTGGGTTTTTGGGGGAGGGTTTTGACAGAAGAACATTAACGCCCAAAGTCAAAAGCTTATTGTCAAGACAAAGTATAGCTGTCTATGACCGATCACGAAATGTGTAGGAGCGTTCTCGAGAATTCCGCTCTTGTAAAGTGTTGGAAAAAAGAAAGAAAGAAAGAAAGAAAGAAATACAAGAAAAACCTAATTTTTTCCCATACAATAACAAATGTCTTTTCCTTTTAGGAAAAGCCAAAATAACTAGAATCACAGGCTTTTCCTGGCGTACAAAAAACGTAAAGCCCTTTGAAGAAATTGTACAAAATTTCAGTACCCATATCTCGGAACATGTAGGTGTGCATTTATTTATTTATTGTGCTTTAAAGACACTTTCGAAAGCCAGGGTAAGTTTTAGGGATGGAGAAAGCCCGAGTTCCCAGAGAGAACCACTGTGCAATGGCGAGCAACTGTCTGTCCCACCCCCACCCCCTACATAGTGTGAAGAAACGCCCCTAACTGTTGCCTTTCGGTTTTATAAACGGCGCTCGGGTCTTCTGAACGCTATATTTGTAACTACGATATGCCCGTTTCATTTATGTTGCATTTGGCAACCTGTATTCGCTGTTGCGTAGGCCTACAATCTGGCTTTTTGTAGGTCACATTGGCATCTCCGCATCGGAATGAAATTATTCGAAAAAAAATCACATTGACATTAATGAACTCAACTTGCAACAACTTCCTAGCACAACATCATGTATATACTCATTAATTAGAAACAATCCATTCGAAAAATAGTAATTTTATCCCGAAAATGCACATAATGTTTTCATTGGAAACATGATTTCAGTTTAAACGTCGAACATCGCGCTTGCGCACGAAGCTTTTCCTCTGCCCCAGATTCGAAAGCGCATTATTGTACAATTCCACTGTAGTATTAACTCTTTCACCTCAAAATTAAACAATTAAAATAAATGGCGATGAATTTGTTGCTAGGTGATGTTTCAATTTTAATAATCATACAATTGCTTATGCGTTTACATTCATATTGTAACGCAAATGCTATAATTCGCACATTTAGAAAACTGTGGAGTACGAGATTACGTCATGTGATCGACACTCCACTCACACATTCTTGTGTTGATTGTTAACTCTATAAAAGGCTGGCTTGCCTTTTCCTCATTCAACACGCATTGACAGGAGAAAAATTGATCATACACAGTCACTGTGTGGATCGAAAGGGGCTTGTTCTCCAAACCGTCCCTGCGCTCCTTCGGCGCGTGAAACCATTCCTTTCTCTATGTCGGACGCTGAAGCCGGGTAATTCTCAGCTATCAGACAAAAAAGCAACCTTAACAACGAACTAAACACTTTTAAACAAGGTGCGAACAATGTTAAGCTATACATAATGTAGACATCGACACTTAAAGTTCTTATATTGCTTTTGGGGAAATGGCTAAAGTGGGCGTGTTTCACAGAGCAAGAATGACGCTCATTCTCGCTCAGTGTAAACATTAAAAGAAGACTATAAAAATGAAACTTTATACAAATCTTTTTATTGATTAGTGGAAGTTATTTAAAATTGAATAATTAATAATTACCGGGAATTTATGGTTTAATCAAAGATTAACTCAAAAATCAATTAGTAATTGTTTAATTATATGGATCAGTTGTTCATGCATTTGTATTCGTCGAAAAACTATGACATTTGCATGACTATGGGTATGAAGCACAATTTGAAATATAATTACTTGGAATTTTTGCAAGTAAATTAATGTTAGGCGATAAAATCGTTAAATGAAATTGTCAAAATAAGTTCCTACCTGGTTATTCCAGTTGGGTTCTTCTATTATAGTCATTGCCTGAATATGTAATTTCAACTGTAATCTAAGTGAACCCACGAAGGGCTACCATTGTACATTCATGGGTTATTAATGTAAAATTATAAATAAAATAATAAAGACTGATTATGATCTGGGACTTCCGGAAGGTGTATCGTACAAGTAATAGTCCTGATTCTCCTTTGCCTAATTTTTAAAATCTTTAATAAAATCTTTAACCCTGTCCGTCCTTAGCAATTATATGTATATGTAGTACATAATCACAAATCAGTTATGCAACTTTATGCCAAGAACAGAAAATAATAATACAATAAATATTTAATGTTGGTATTTTAAGCATAGTTTATTTTCCTTCATTGTAGTTGCATACACAGTAACCCCAGTGATACTTTACCCATAATCTAGTCAGATACCCCACCTACGGTTAAAGTAGGTAGCCCTGAGAATATTACTATACAAAATTACCTATTGGCCTGGGGAATACCAGCGTACCGTTACAAATTTGGCGAGGCTACGAGGATAAAAAATATTAGGAAAATTAAGCTTTCTACATTGTATCCAGTGACACGAACCTGTCTGAATTACTAAAATGGGTCAAACTAATAAGAAAAGGGCAGAAAACACCTTTGTCGAAAGTGGTGCTGAGGGTGATTCTAAACGCTCTGGATTAGAAAATGAAAAACAAATACTCAGCGATATAATTGAAAGTACTGTAATATCAATAGATGAAACTAAAGAAGATGATCGATGTAATGCAAAATGTCCTGAAAATAATGGAATAGAAATAACTGAAATTGGAAACTCAGAAGCATGTGAAATTCAGCTATCTGGTCATGCCAGAGAAGAACGCAGTGATAAATATGGTATAGACAAAAACACATTTCAGTGGGAAAATGATAGCATGAATTTTGATATGTGGGGGTGGCTACTCGGGATGATTTGCAAGGCAATACTTTTAATATGCCGTGTATGAGAACATGTATGAAAAGAACCGATCGCATGAATTTTGATATGTGGGGAATAAAGACAGGACACGAGAGCCGAAATAATGTAGACATTGGTACAGCAATCGAACACATTTCAGACAAGCCTGTTGAGAAGAAAGGTCACTGTCATGGAGCAGCGACTAAGGATAATAGTTTTATTAAAGATATTCCAGTACAAATGGATTGTGAAATGAAGAAAATTATTATGGATACTTGTAAGGAAGAGAATGTATGCAAACTTTTTGAAATGCATGGAATGGTTAATAATATGACGACAGAATTTCAGAATGCAGAAAGAGATTTAGTAGTTGTGAAAAGTACTTCCACGTGTCAAACCCAGGTAAACGGCATTTGGAAAAAATGTCGCTAGTACTAGGACTTAAAGAGTAAATGATCAACTTTACAGATCAGTGAGCAGTTGTGATTCTAGTGACTGTGGAGACTGGGATGGAGTGAATAATGCCGTTTATAACTCAAGGTCAAAGTCAAGGTCAACAAGCTTCAAAGAGACAGAAAAATTATTACCCAGACTACAAGGACAGGCGGGAGATTTTGTTTTTTGGGCAATTGACTGCAAACCAAGTTTCGTAAAAATCCAATAAAAATGTAGGAGGAGTTAAGCGGACAAGCCTTTGTAATGGAAATTTTGCTATTTCCATGGGCCGTAACCATGCAAACATCGTCGCATCAACAATGCCTGACCACATGCACACCTACACTTGATACTGATACTTCAGACCAAGTTTTGTAAACATCCAATAAAAAATGTAGGAGTTAAGCGGACAAGCCTTTGTGATACAAATTTTGCTATTCCCAAGGGCCGTAACCACTCAAACAATCGTCGCATCGGTAATTCCCGACTACATGCACATCTACACTTGATACTGATACTGTTAAGTGCAGCTACAGCTTACCTAAAGTTCATGCCATCTATATTTATTATTCTCCATCATGATCCTGATCATCTCATCATTCACATAAGTCCACCATTTATTTACAACTAATTCTTCCCTCCAATTATATCACAGTGCCCTCTTTCTATTCTCAAGGGGGATAACTTTCAATTTCCAATATGTACATGTCCATCAGGGGAGCTAACTGGATTCCATTTCTTGAACACAATATAACAGATACTTCAGACCACGTTTCTTAAAAATCTAATGAAAACTGTTGGAGGAGTTACGCGGACAAAGTTTGTGACGGACGGACTGATGGACTGACGGACGAACACCACTTCAATATCCTCCTCCCGACTTCGTGGGCGGGGAATAAAAATTGTATCTTAACCACGGTACATCTAAAATGATCTTATGTTACCGAATAATGTAATAACAATTGTTACCGAAGCCTTTTAGGCAATGTCATGGGCACTATCAAATCCACCTGAAATTGAGCGGATCCTCTCTGTGCAGACACACGCATGCCGCTACGGCGTCCATGAATATACGAATGCCACCCCTGGATCGTCGATGCAACTAAAATCTTAAATTCTTCATTTCCAATGGTGAATTTAATGGTTGACACGTAAAGTAGGTGAGAAAACGTCGGGTTTCGAAAATGACTACGAGGCAATTTAGCAATGTGGGAAAAGATCCGTTGGGAAATGTACTTTGGGGAAATGCACGGATAATGTGTATTCAACCATGGGTCAGCGAGGTGTGAAAGCTGGAACATTTAGCCATGGTAACATAACTATAGGCATTAGGCCTTATTTATATTCTGGGTCAAAAAAGAAAGTATAATAGAAACAAATGTGAAAAAATACCATAAAGGATGAAATATAATAGTTCTAATGTTGCATGTTTGTGGGAAAGAAGTCGTGCAAAGAGTTTAATGACATGTTGTTGTTGTCCACCCAACCGTATAAATTTTGCTACGGATTTCAAAATTGCACGTTCTACCCGAGAATGTCAAATTGAATGGGTAACCGACGATTCTCTTCGTGTTATGTTGTGCTATAGATCCTGGGATATTGAGAAAACACGCTAGGTTTGTCTTCCGACATTTAAAAAAATTTCAAGGTTAACCGAAAATCAGAGGTTGCGTTTCATTGGTATGCATGAGGCTCGGATACCTCCAGATGAGTTCGCTGCTGAATTCGGAGTCACTGTGGCCACTATTTACCGTCTCATTGGAAGGTATAGAACCGCTGAGTCTACTGCCGACCATCCGTGTTCAGGTCGAACAAGAGTTACAACCCCTGCACAAGACCGACACATTTGGACGTCTCACTTGCAGGATCGCTTTCTTCCGGCGACGAGGACAGCACCAATTACTCCTGGTAGAACTAACAGTAGAATCAGTGTACAAACTTTCCGCAACAGACTCGCTGAACATGGCATCCGAAGTAGGCGTCCATACCACGGACCAATCCTTATCCAACGTCATCGTACCGTCAGAATGGAATGGGTATGTCAGCGTGTTCGCAGGACTCAGCAACGTTGAAGCACAGTTCTTTTTAGTGATGAATCACAATTTTGTCTCCGGTGCGCTGATGGAAGGGCAAGAGTGTATCGCCGATGAGGAGAACGGTTTTCCGCTGCTTGTGTGCAGGAATGCGACCGTTTCGGCGGGATAGTGTAATGGTTTGGGCAGGAATGTCCTTGCACCATCGAACGCAGTTGATCTTCATCGATGGTAATCTGAATGGACAGCGATATAGGCCGGATTTGTCCCAAACGAGCATCTTTGGGATCAATTGGACCGTCGGGTACGACTTCATGATCTTCAGACGTAAAGCGAGACAAACGGTGGACAAACACGCTATTGACTGCAAGTGTGGACTTCACATTTCACCCCATGTTTGAATTGTGACGTCCTGACGTGACGCTGGGAACAGTAAGAACATGAAATTATGCAAATTCATACAGCTAGACTCTAAATATGAATTTACAATAATTTGTTTGGGATTAAAGTCGATAATACTAAAAAAAAAATGGCCCTCGAAGTTTATTATACTTTCTTGTTTGACTCAGTATATTATATTCAAACATCAGTGATGTTTCATTGCAATAAAAGCCCACATAGCCGTCGCAATTGGTGGCTTCAACGCTGCACCTGCAAGAATGTGTGGTACTTTCTCAACGGGACATTGGCAAAGTGATCATCCTCCTCGATTTTAGACTCTCTATAAGCCTACACTCTAAATCGGTTGGGTTAAAAATCAACCCAAATCGACTGGGTTGAGTGAATATGAACCCAGTCGATTTGGGTTGAATTTTAACTCAACCGATTTTAGAGTGTATATCCATTTTGGCAGTCGTCCACCCCTCCCCCCACCCACCCACTCGGGTATACTTCGATCACACCAAATAGTAATAGGTATTTAACAGGTTGAGTGCCAAAAGCCAATGTCAAGGCATTCAAAGAAATGATGGTACCAGAGCAAAAATGCAGATAGTGTTGTCCTTTTCCCAAAATGCAGCCCTATCGCTGCACTCTAAAGAGTTTTGAATGCCCGGCTTTGTTCTTGGATATGTGAAGCACATTTCACCACAAGTTGTTCTCGTGAAATATTATTTTATTATCAGTTTTGGTACGAGTTCGGTAGCACACATTCAGGAACCAGTGATGCCAGCTGTCATCAACTGACTACATATGTGTTTCGGGTTCTATACATCTCAACCTTCATGTTGATGTATAATTTGAATTGAAGAAGTGTCAGACAGGGGAATTTCAAAATAAACAAAATTACTAAAATAGCACCTTAAAATCATGATATAAAAAGGGTTCCAACGAAAATTGCCGATGTGCAAACTATCGTTAACGATTTATATGACAGCGATCTTTCCACATAATACTGATAATACGTCGTAACTGTGGTGGTAGTGCGGTGTCTCACTAGGTAGAGATGCAGTTTGTAAGCCGGAGGGTCCTAGGTTAGCATCTCACCTGCGGCAACCGCGTTGTGTCCTTGGGCAAGACACGTAATCCCAATTGTCCACATGGGGGCGTTGAGTACTAAGGCGGCACTTCAACCAGTGCTAACCCTGAATGTGTGAAGTTAGTACGTTGTTCTCGTTGGTGTACTCCGGCTTCCTCCACCAGTGAAACTGTCCGACACAAGGCGACCCTGGCTGTCGAAAGTGCCGTTAAGCCCCAATAAATCGTAGCTATGGCCACCTTGCATTACTCGGCTATAAAACCAGGCATTGCAGTTTAAAAATCACATGAGCGTGGCATGCCACGCACCTGAAACAAAGTTTGCGCGTGCGATTTGTTCCCACGGGCGTGCATTTGGAGTGAGGGAAGAATGTCATGGATATAAGTCAAGATTGCTCCAATCGGTTTGTGAATTGTAGACCGGCATGGTTAATTATATTAGAAAAGAGCTTCCAGGAATCTGGTGTGATCATTGTGTGAATATGTGCTCCTAATTGTTTGAGTATCTTCAGTCGCGGCGCCACAGTTACAGAAGTGAGGGGGTACAGCAGGGTATTGTCGGCCGCGCAGCGGCGGCGTCGGCGCGTAGCGCCGAGCCGGAATAAGTTTCCGGGAGGGGTGTCCCCTCCCGAAGTTGAGAAAATTTTTAAAACTTACGTTATAAATGGTGTTCTCTGGATCATTCTCAGACAATTAAATTAAAACAGTTTTATCCTTTTGAAACTTATTGGTTAGGTCTTTCAGTTATAGAAAACGTCGTACGTGGTGACATTTTAACGGAAGAACGCTGTTGTGAAATGCGAGCACAAAGCACCAAACGACACTCAAATCGAAAATGAAAGTAGGCTGCATTCCAAACGGATGCGTTGCACGCTCTCAATTCTAGCATTCCTCGAATACTCTAAAGTGGTATGTTTCAGACCGTTTGAACGCAGCACGCCTTGTTGCAATTTGGGCCCTCGACCCTTGTTTGTTGTTTGCAGCTAATGTGTGCGTGTGGGGTGGGGGGCAGGGAGGGGGGCACACACAAACATAATTTAAAAACTTCTCTGATTTAGTGCACTTGGGAATATGGAATTAAGCATACCCACCATTACACCGCAACGTTCAATACAAAAATTAAAATTATAGTATTTTTTTACTACGCTTGGCGAAAAAAGTGTAGGGGTAAGTACCCCCGCATAACTCCCCGACCCCCCACCCCGCTCCCCATGGCGCCGCCACTGAGTATCTTTGTATCTTTTTCCGTTCACTGCTAAGATGCTAAGAT
The DNA here is from genome assembly GCA_031216915.1 of Pictodentalium vernedei. Classification (NCBI taxonomy): domain Eukaryota; kingdom Metazoa; phylum Mollusca; class Scaphopoda; order Dentaliida; family Dentaliidae; genus Pictodentalium; species Pictodentalium vernedei. Next base: position 586,373,515 of record CM062296.1, read on the forward strand.
AAATTTCTCAAACAGTTCCACGTTTACATTTACCTATTCATCGCAATGAAATGTCTGGCGGGAATATATTGCGAGTCTTGAAAGTGGTGTGGTAAGATATTAATATACTCCCCATGGACCAAGAGCCTCTCGTTGTTCAACATTGACCATTGCAAAACGAATTTTAAAACGCTAGCTTTCAAAATAGGTTTTTTATAACATACCTTCATACTTCTAAACAGTTCAATAAAATCAAAACATGTTTTTTTTCTGAAATACGTTGGAAAAGTACCAAACAGTCATTTTTTTCTGGAATCAACATTACTAACACTGAGGGATTTTTTCAGCATTATATTCCGCAATTAACAACACGTCGTCAAAGAAAATATTATCACATTTGTCTACATGACTGTGTTACATTGACAGGAACGTGCTCACTGTTGCCCACGCAGAAAGCAACCTGCAGTGCACTCGACTGTTGTGTCCTTGAGTGAGACACTTAATATCAATTGCCTACGTGGGGGGCACGGTGGCGTTGTGTACTAAGGCATATTGCACGTCGATGGTCTACTTGTGTTCAACCAATGTTAACCCTGATTGTGTGGAGCTAGTACGTTGGGGGTCTGGCAGTTGCTCGCCGTTGCTTTGTGGATCTCCCCGCGTACCCCGGCTTCCTCCATCCGTGAAGATATCCAAAGTAGAGTGACCCTGACTGTTGAAAGTGTCGCTAAACCCCAATAACTAGACTAACTGGACTGTTGACAGTTTGATACAGAGTAACAAACATTTATCCGCGACTTGACAGCCCAAGCGATCCAAATAACAGTTCATTCAACATTCAAACACCTTAACCCTTTCACGTTACATCGAGTACACATTATTTTCAATTGACAAATTTATGGTAGATTTGACAAAGCTTGCGTCGGCAAAAGAATTCTAATATTTTGCGGTCAAATAATATTCATTTTCCCAACGCTGCCCGTAAACTAAAGGTATTGTGGTTATCCGGTTGACAATTTTTCCAAACGGTCACACCAACAACCAGTTGCCAAATGGTTATCCGGCTAACCGTTTCAGCGCTTCCTTTTTTTCATAAAATCACTTGAAAGCCATCAAAACAAATTTTAAAGCAGAAAAAATTTCACCCAAATTAATCCTCGCTCTTCTAGGGTCAAAGGGTCATAATAGGCATGGTGTGCTTCTTTTCCTCTCTTTTTGTTGCATTAAAAATCACTCGAATCCTCCAATAGTCATTTTAAAGCAGAAAAAAATCACTCAAAATCCTTCAAAACTCATTTTAAAGCCGGAAAAAAATTATCCAAAATGACCCGCGCCCTCGCTAGTGTCAAAGGGTCATGGTGAGTGTCTTTCTGTTTGGTCTTTTTTGGCATAAACTGATTCTAAAGAGGGACAGCCCAGCATCTTTGTATGTATGACATTCCATTATAATTACTGACTACGGTGATGTAACATATTTTAACCCATCAATTGTCTGTTATGAGATCCAGGATTTCAAAAAAGACGACGCTGTTGGCCATTTTGAACTCATTGTGGGTAAAATCGAAATGTTTAGGCCAAAAAGTCCGATTTTCTTACACATTTTTGATGTTTTGGAAAATTTTGGCAGGAAAAATAATTTTGGTAAACTTTTCTTTCCAAATAGTTATGGAAACGTGTATTTATGACAAATCGGTGACAGTTTCAGGTCACTTGCCCATTCGGATGAGAAGGTATCGGTCAATGGAAATTTGGGCGTTTTTTTCTACGTTTGGCGGCCATTTTGGATACATTGTGGACAAAATCAAAAGTTCTTTTGCATTTATGATAATGATGCATTACATTCTTACTATTCAGTCCATTACTGGTGTTTTGCTAAGTCACTGTGCAAGGATTGTAGGCCAAAATGTCCCATTTACAGGCCTATATTGGTTGTTGTTTTGGAAAATATTGGCAGATGATATACTTTTGGTAAACTTTTGTTACCACTTGGTTATGAAAAAGTGTATTTATGACAAATCTGTGCAAACTTCATGTCATTAGCCCATTCTGGCCTGGAGATATTGATCAATGAATATTCTGGGCGTTTTTTTCACGTTTGGCGGCCATTTTAGAAACATTTTAGTTAAAATTGGGGGGTTTTGGCATTTATGATAATGACACATTACATTGTTACTATTCGGTCCATTAACGGTGTTCTACTGATTCACAGTGCCGAGATTGTAAGCCAAAATGTTCTATTTTCAGGCCTATTTTTGATATGTTGGAAACTTTTTGCAGAAAATATAATTTTAGTAAACTTTTGTTACCAGTTAGCTATGAAAACGTGTATTCATGACAAATATGTAAAATTCCAGGTCATTAACCCATTCGAACAGGAGATATTGGTCAGTGAAAGTTTGGATATTTTGGGGGCGTTTTGGACATTCAGCGTGCTTAGTCGAAGGTGAAAAGCTTAACAGAACTACAATTCATATTCGTCTATGACTGAGCAAAATTTCAGAACAATCTGTAAGACAGCCTTCGAGAAATCATCTCCTCAAATGTGTTGGAAGAAGAAATAAAAAAAAAAACAAACCTAGACGGGTGATTCTGTAGAATCACAGGCTTTTCCTGGTGTACAAAATCACTGAACCCTTTGAAGAAATTGTACAAAACCTCAGCCCCCCCCCCCCCCCATATCTCTGAACATGTAGGTGTACATATCAATATTGCCCTGGTTGAAGGGATAACACAACGTTAAATGAAAAATCCATCCAACCCATGCATAAAATCACTTGAAATCCTTCAAAACTCACTTTAATGCAGAAAAACAATAATGCCGACCCTGAATATTTTATCGCCAAAAGTCGCTCATTTCCATCGGACTTCAACTGTGAATTTTAAACTAATTTTGGTTTTCAAGCTTTTAGAATTACCTGTAGAAATAAATATATGTCGGGCAGTATTAAATGTGGAGCATATGGAAAGTTCCAGTTCAAGAAAGGAAACCGCATTTGAAAAATAGATGAAATTTTACAATACATCACCATTTGTTTTGACAGGACATGAGTTACTTGACGTTTAGTGGACAGGTATGACGTCATTTGAGAAGAATACGGCAGAGTCCAATATTGATCGCGCTGAGTCTTACACGACGCCATACCTAGCAAGTAAACATCCTGACTCAATTTGGTGGTTGTCTCTCAGTTAGCTATAAACCAATTACACTTGTATTCAAATTAAAGTCCATTTTCTAGAGAAATTGGTGTGATGTCCTTCAAACAATCTGAACAAAACTTATGACAAACTCACACTCATTTACGATTACACGAGGTCCCTGTGTTGTTCACTAATATTCTGCTAGGGTGAGCAGTGGCTCAGTAGGTTGAGGTGCAGGGTGAAAGTTGAAAATCCACTGTTCGATTGCCACTTGTGGTAACCGCATTGCGTCCTTGGGCAATACACTTCACCCCATTGCCTACGTGGGGGCACTGGTGGTGTTGTACACTAAGGCGTACGTCTAGTCGATGGTGTACGTGTCTCCAGCCAATGCCAATCCTGTTTGGGTAGTGTTAGTTCATTGGAAGTCTGACAGTTGCACGCCATTGCTCCGTGGTTCTCCCTGGGTATACTGGCTTCCTCCATACGTTAAAATGTCCGACACGAGATGACCCTGGCTGTCGAAAGTGTCGTTAAACCCCAATAAATAAATAAATAAATAAATAAATAAATAAATAAATAAATAAATAAATTATTCAACTAGTTCTTTGGGCCCCAGATTTACTGTGGTTGGAGGTTTTACTAAGGATCAAACGCAATCGAGACCCAGCACATGTCCCTTTCTGGTAAAATTAACTCAGATGACAAATTTCAACTCGATATCTTTAAATGTAGCCTCATGTAGTGTGGAAGGTTGAATAATTGTTGGGTTAAAATAACTATGTACCCCGTATTTGAAATCTGACCTGTGCAATGGCAACCTCTATCTTAAAAAACAAAATATTCTATGGAGGCAAGCCCAAATAACTATGCCGTAAACAGTACTGAGACAGTGCAGGGCGACCACTATCAGTGAGTTGAAAGGACCGGCGCAACACAGTTAACGCTCATCATGTCTACTGTGATATCAAAGTCTGTTGTTAATTTCACACGCTTCACAAATCAACTGCCAATCGGTTTAACTCAGCAGACATTACAGTGGAATTCTGCTGTTGTGATAATAATAATAATGTTGTTTTTTTTTATAGGAAATACTACATGTTCAGACTCCTCGAAATCCAGTCATATATTCATTCATTTATTGGTGTTTAAGAGTTTTTTGGTGAATTTCACACCCGACGTATACTGACATTTTTGAGTAAAAGTTTCGGCACCCCTGGCAATCTTTCAAATCCCACTGGCGCTGCCTTCTGCAAACCCCTTAAACCGAAAATAATTGCTGGGTCGAAAACAACCTTCCGTGGTGGTTTAGCGGTAATCTATGTCTCCTGTAATATGAACTCCAAGAGGTGAATTCCATTACCATGCATCGGCATGGGCCAATGTTACGAATCTTCTACCCGTTTGCACAACGATTGTCTGGGCCAAACTTAATTGGGACAGGGACGATTTGTCCTCCAATTTATTTGTTCATTAATTTATTAGAGTTTAACAACGCTTTCAACAGCCTGGTCATCTCGTGTCGGCAGTTTGACGTGTGCAGGAAGCCGGAGTACCCAGAGAGAACCACTGAGCAGTGGTGGGCAACTGTCAGACTCCCAAACGAACTAACTTCACACAATCAGGGTGAGCATTGGTTGAAGACAGGTGCACAATCGACGTGCGATACCCCTTAGCACTCAACGCCACCTTGCCCCTAATCAGGATTGAGTGCCTTGCCCTAGGACACAACGCATTTCATTTGTTGAAAGTGAGTGTTTCTGAAGGATGCGTGCCGTTCACATAACACCTAGAAAAGGACTGGAGGTCAGATGCCATAAGTAAAAGTGAGCCATTCGAGAAAAACGGTTGCAGTAAGCCTCACTGCGATCTCGCCCCCGAATCTCGCTATTGGGACTTGGTTGGGACAATCATGGCCTTAGCGCCCCATGACAGACCCCTGAGGTCATCTGTTGGCTATGGCCGTCCTTCTTCTCCCCCCCCCCCCTCCCTCTCCACTTTGTCTCCTGGGCGGTTGAGTCTCGGTGCCTTTGTGGCCCGTCTGGCTTCTCTGCTCCCGGCGGTTTGGTCACACTCTTCCTGTGCTTGTTCGATCTGGTCTATGGCCTAGCAATTCAGTAAATACCTCGCAAAAGACGGGTGTAATGGGTTGCAAGCCCGAATAAGCATGTGCTACACAGCACGCCCGCGGGAAAAGTGTATTTATGACAAATCTGTGAAATTTCAGGTCATTAGCCCATTCGGACCAGGAGATATTGGTCAATGAAAATTTGGGCGTTTTTTCCACGTTTGGCGTCCATTTTGGACTCATTGTGGATAAAATCGAAATTTATGTTGCATTTATGATAATGATTCATTGTATTCTTACCATTCAATCTATTAGTGATGTTCTGCTAATTCACAGTACCGAGATAGTAGGCCAAAATGTCTGTTTTTAGGCCTATTTTTAACATCTTGGAAAAGTTTGGTACAAAAAATAATTTTGGTAAATGTTCGTTACCACTAGGTTATCGGAATGTATATTTACGACAAATCTGTGAAAATATGTGGTCATTAACCCATTCGAAAAAGGAGATACCGGTCAATCACAATTTTGGGTTTTTTCAACGTTTGGCGGCCATTTTGGAATCATTATGGATAAAATCGAATTTTATTTTGCATTTATGATAACGAGACATTACAATCTTGCAATTCAGTGCATTACGATTGTTCTGCTAATTGACAGTGCCGAGATTGTAGGCCAAAATGTCCGATTTTCAGGTCTTTTTTGATGTTTTTGGAAAATTTTGGCAGAAAAAAAAATATTTAGCAAACGTTTGTTACCAGTTCCTTGTGAAAAATGTATTTGTGGCAAATCTGTAGAAATTATAGGTCATTAGCCCATTCAGGCCAGGAGATAATGAAATAATGCCAGGTCAAAGAAAGTTTGGGCGTTTTTTGGGGCGTTTTGGTCATTCGGACTGCTTAGTTGAAGGTGCAAAGCTTAACAGAACTACAACTTATAGGCGTCTATGACTAAGCAAAATGTCAGAAAAATCTATTAGAGCGCCTTCGAGAAATCGTCGTCTCCAAAGTGTTGGGAGAATATATAAAAAAAAAAAAAATAGACGAGTGATTCTGTAGAATCACAGGCTTTCCCGGCGAACAAAAACATTAAGCCCTTTGAAGAAATTGTACAATATCTCAGCCCCCATATCTCTGAACATGTAGGTGTGCATTTATTTATTTATTGGAGTTTAACGACACCTTCAACAGCCAGGGTCACCTCCTGTTGGACAGTTTTACAGGTGGAGAAAGCCCGAGTACTCAGAGAACCACTGAGTAATGGCAAGCAACTGTCTAGCTCCTCAATATACCAACTACCCACAAGCAGGGTTAGCATTGGTTGAAGACAAGTGAATCATCGACGTGCAGTAAGCAATTCATACAAACCACCGTGCCCCCAAGTGGGCAGTGGGTTTGAAGTGTCTTGCCCAAGGACACAACACGGTTGCTGAAGGTGGGATTCAAACCAAGTACCTCTCGGCTTTCAGTCTGCATCTCTACCTACTTAGCCACCATGCCCCCCGAAGGTGTGCATACCGGTATTGCACCGGTTGAAGGGTTAACACAATGTTAAATGAAAAATCCATCCAACCCGTGCACAAAATCGCTTGAAATCCTTCAAATCTCATTTTAACGTCTGAAAAAAATTTTTCCAAACCTACAAATTTTATCAGTAATTTAGTTCATTGTAACCCTAAAGTTCCATCGGACTTCAGCTGTGAATTTCAAACCGATTTTGAAGTTCAAGCTTTTAAAATTACCTGTAGAAATAAGTATATCGGACAGTAAAAATGTGGTGTAGGTGGCAAGCTCCAATTCAGCAAACGTAACCGCATTTGATAATTAGATGAAATTTTACAAGGCATTTCCGTAACTTGTCCTTTAATTCTTTCTGAAATGACAATTCACACTTTTGGACACCGTAGCTGTACGAAATTTGATCAGGTACAGTATCGCTATCTATTATAAGAACATTTAACAGAACAAAACTAGCGCATTGTCTTTATGCGCTAAGAACTTTCGTATTACCAGAAAAAAATTAAGAAATGGCTCGCATCCTCAGCTCTGTCTAGAGCTGCACTGGTTTAGGGTTCCAGCTTAAACGTCCCCCAGAGAGCTTAACAAAATCTTTATTTTCTCATTACCCTAAATCGGAGTTTATGATACCGGCACCGCTGATTAGTAGAGTATCATGACGTGATGACTTGCGCACGCTTGAGATGTCGTTGTTAGCACGTTGTTCTCATGTGGTGATATTGTAATACTCTCTGGGATTACTGTAAAATAATTGGTACATCCGTCATCGTATAGATAGTTTGGCAGTAACTTCCATTTAGTGAGGTGCGGCCAAACTGCACACCAATAAATAACGTAGACTGCAATGGTTGAAATTATGTAGCTATATTTTAGGCGCAGCGTCCTTGCAGTTACACTGCTGCCACTGTGTTCTTTAAATGGATTTTGGAACTATTGCACCACTTGCAATTGTGTATACAACGAAATCAGGTTTTTCGCATCATAATGGGACTGTAAATTATTATTCATTTTTTTAATTGGGGAATGCAGTTCCTAAGCAAATTGGGTATTTAGTATGTATTACTGGAGGGCGAATAAGTTTCGAAACTTGCGTCAATCTCCTTCGTAAATCAGTGAATAAATCAGACCCAATTTTCAGCACATTTACCTTCCAAACAAAAAATCTGCTGAGTGTCATGTACTGAGCTTTGGTGGAGTTAAAGATTATATATCCATGTAAAAGGTGTATGGCTGGCAACGTATGGGAATAGTTTCTTACAGAATAATCGGCGATTGTTTCACACAGTGTTCGCTGACTTCGGAAATAACAGAGCCATTTGTTGTTGTTCAAATATTTGTTCGAGATGCCGGTAGTGTCACGTGGTCTTATTACCAAATATGGGATGTTCACAGATCGGCCCGTAAGAAAAGTTTAAGGGGTGGATCGTTCATTCATGTATACATATTGCTTATTGTTAACTCTTTTCAGCTGTCTGCTGATAAAGTTAAAGCTATTTTACGACTGCTTTAGTTGTTAAGCCAAATCATGTCATTTCTGGCAGGAATCATTCGGGTGTACACCTAACGCTTTGCAGCCAATTACAACGCAAGCCAATTACCGTCTGATTTACTATCTACAGTTCCACTTTTACAATTAACCCTTTACCTAACATGAAAAGCAGACGACACTTGCAAAAAAAATTCTTGAATAATTATTTTTTTTCATTTTTTGTCTCAAAAACATAGGTTATGACCCCTCGTTGGAACGAGCTCGACGAGCTCGTTCCAACGAGGGGTCATAACCTATGTTTTTGAGACAAAAAATGAAAATATTTTGAAAATTAATTGGCGATTTTTGAGAATAGCGCTGGCCGGTTTTGGCCGTTACGTTGGGTAAAGGGTTAAACGTTTTTACCCTTCCTTATCTAAAACCTGTTTCGTAATTAAGTGAAACATGTGTTGATTTTCTATTCGTTCCAACAATGGTTAAATTTCTACTACCAAGGCAGCGGCGGCACCATGTGGGTGGGAGTGGGGGTCCCACCCAATACCACCAGCAAAGTGCACACAACAATACACATCACGCCAGGTCTTATAGAAATGCTCAGATATCGCTCCCTGGGCGTCCAAATATCAAACTCTTTCCTGGGGCAGATACCCACCAACGCGAGGGGGCACCCAATTCCATACCCTCCCACAGTTCAGGCCTGCGGGCTTCGGGGATGCCTTCGACATATCGTCCTTGACCCCCCACGCTACACCCCCTATCTTACTTAGGCTTCCCAAAATCGACATTCTGGTGCAGCCACTTCTACCAGGGCAGTATTTTTGTGGTTATTGTAGTTTGAAGCAATGTTGGTCAGGTATATAATACACCACAGTGCTCTCAGACTTATATTATTACCCCGTACCATAGGAGTACACACTTTGATCATTCTATGACATTTTCAGCTCAACTCCACGGAGCATACCGCTTGTGGTCCACAGACGAGTACGCAATTCAAGCGCCTCAACGGGTCCCTATTTTACACCTAGTTATGGTGACGACTGCGTAGTACTGGTGAACATTCCCAACGTCCACAGCTGCCTCGAGATTCAGCGTCACAGAGTCATACACTCAAACTTCCCTGATCGCACACCAGCTACTACTATGGTAGATGAGCCACCACTGTATTCTGGTTGTTTCATGCTGTCCCGGTACAGTGATGTAACATATGTTAACCCATCATTTGTCAGTTCTGAGACCTGTAGATCAGTAGGTAGAGGTGCAGGCTGCAAGCCGAGAGGTACTCGGTTCGAATCCCACCTGCGGCAACTGCGTTGTGTCTTTGAGCAAGACACTTCACCCACCCCCCCCCCCCCCCTCCATTGCCCAAGTGGGGGCATGGTGGCGTTGTGTACTAAGGCGTACTGCACGTCTATGGTGCACTTGTTTCAAGCACGTCGATGGCGCACTTGTCTTCAAGTATTGGTTGAAGACGGGTGCACCATCGACGTGCAGTACGCCGTAGTACACAGTCCCGCCGTGCCCCCACTGGGGGGTGAAGTGTCTTGCCCAAGGCGATTTGAACCGAGGACATCTCGTCTTGCAACCTGCACCTCTACCTACTGAGCGACCGCGCCCCCGAATCCAGATGTCAACGTTTGGCAATATCAGCATTGGCAACGACAATAACTATTCGACTAATTGTTCCAACACGAAAATTGGCCCTCACCCTAACTGGGGCAAAAGGGTTATAAACGCATGCTGAATTTCCCTTTTTTGCATAAACTCACTCGAAATCTTCCAATAGTCATTTTAATTCAGAAAAAAACGTCATCCAAATAGACTTTCCTCAATCTGGTGTCAAGGGGTCATAAGGTATTTTTCAAAAGTGGTTCTACTTTGATGAAAAAGGCATACCGGGGGTATGCCATGCTGGTGCCAAAGGCACGCATACACGGGGTTTGGGGGATTTTTTAAATTTACTATCAAACATAGCTCCCTGGTGGCTTTTTGGGGATTTATTTGCATTCTACGTTCTTAAAAAATGTAAAAGGGGGTTCGTTTGCTCCCCCGACACCCCCAAAAGAAAATGTTCTCTCTCTCTCTCTCTGGAACTTTGGACTAAAATTAGACAGTGGGGAGGGAGGTGGCACTAACACTCGTAAGTTTGTGAGGCAGGAACACAAACGGGCACTGGGTGGGGCCATCCATGCATCCCAGAGGTGGGATGGAGGTTGTAAGTGGCAGGATGGTTTAAGAAATGTTGTTTGGTGAATTTCACACCCGACTGATACTAACATGTATGAGTAAAAGTTTAGGCGTCGCTGGCAACAACAACGAAGAGTCGACCAATTGTTTCAACACTAAAATTGACCGCCACCCTAACTGAGGCAAAAGGGTCATAAACCGCATGCTGATTTTCCGTTTTCTACATAAAATCACTCGAAATCCTTCAATAGTCATTTAAAAGAAGAAAAACATTCAAATAAATCTTCCCCGATCCGGGGCCATAAGGTATTTTTCAAAAGTGGTTCTACTTTGATGAAAAAGACAGACCGGGGTGCGCCAAGTAAAGGCCGAAGACGCGCATACAAGGTGTTGGGGGATTTTAAATTTACTATCAAACCAAGCCCTCTGGTGGCTTTCGGGGATTCATTCGTATTCTACGTTCTTGAAAAAAAAACTGTAAAAGGGGGTCCGTTTGCACCCCCGACGCCCCATCCCAGAAACGCTCGCTTCTCTCTCTCTCTCTCTCTCTCTCTGTGTTGAACTTTAGACTAAAAGTAGACAGTGAGGAGGGGGTGTGGCACTGAAACTCGTAAGTTTGTGAGGCAGGAAGACAAAGGCGCATTGGTTTGGGGCATTCGTGCATCGCAGAGGTGGGATGAAGGTTGCAAGTCACAAGATGGTGTAAGACTTGTTCTCGTGGGGACGGGAAGTTAACCCCCTCGGGCGATCTCTGTGCCATAGGTTCTGTGATGAATTTCACACCCGACTTGCACATTTATGAGTAAAAGTTTAGGCATCGCTGGCAATCTTTCAAATCCCGCTGACGTAGCCTTCTGGAACTCCAATAGGTGAATTCCATTAACACGCACCGGCATGAGCCAATGTTACAAATGTTCTTCTCGTTAGCACAGCGATTATCTGGGCCAATCATATTTGGGACAGGGACGATTTGTCGTCCAATTTATTTATTTATTCATTCATTTATTGGACTTTAAGGACACTTTCAACAGCCAGGGTCACCTCGTGTCGACAGTACCTTGCTCCCACGTAGGCAATCGGGATTGAGTGCCTTGACCAAGGACACAACGCAATTCATTTGTTGAAAGTGAGTGTTTTGAAAGTTGCGTGCCACCCACAGAGCACCCAGCAAAGGCCTCTATGTCGGATGTCATAAATAAATGTGAGCAACATATTTTTTCACTACGCATATTGCAGATTCTTCACGCTCAGGCCTGCTAAATCACTGGTAGTGCCGTCCATGCAGGT